>OX101817.2:26072528-27491528 GCA_944452925.2 Chrysolina oricalcia
CAAAATTCAACTACCCCTGTGAAAACTTTCCCTATATTTATCTCATAAAATTATTTTTTCCACTATGAATATTATGTAATGAAAAATAGCAATGCTAGGTTCAGAACTGTGCCTAAAAAAATACAAAGTTTACTTTTTTAATGAATTTGTAATAGAAACCCAGGTATAAAATTGTGATTGATTTTGTAATAATAAAGAAATTATTTTTGCCAATATTTTTTTGTTACTATATAAAAAATGGTCCACTAAATTGTAGAAAACTGCTTTTCTCCAGCTTTAGTTTTTGTAAATCATTTGATGATATCTGAAGACTGCACGCTTTGATGGGTACCAATCAAAGTTTTTATTTTTTGGATGATTCCGATGAAAATAAACAGCTAAATTTTGAAGATCTACAAATGCATTCACTCGAAAAACAAATGCAATTCTTTCCTTACTTTATTGTTTCACAAACTTTTGACTGATTAAAACAATCTTCGTATTAACAGTTTACTTTGATAAAACTAATTTTAAAAATAATTTTACTAGTTCTGTTAAAACAGAAGTGAAGAAGCTCCAAACAATTTCTCAATACAAATCTACCACTACACTGCTTATTGTAGACATCTTTACGCTGGCACATGGTACTCTTACATTGATTCTCTACTGAAACCATTATCATCTGAATCCCTTATGAGTGGAGACCACAGAACTATAACACAGAGGAGAATGGAAAAGTGGTATATATCTGGCCGCATATTTCACTTGCAACAGTAAGTTGAATAGAAAGGATCTGAGTTTGCGCATTCGCATCCGTCAGTTGTCATTGGAATTGACAAGTATAATTAAATTTTGTAATTAATTTGACCACGCACGTGAAATGAAATGTTAATTTTGACTGTTTTTCCAAGCGCAAATGTACGTGACACTAAGAAATTGAAATTGTAACTTTCTACACATACAAGACCGTTATGGCGCTCACCTGGTGAATTTTTGGCTCTCTAACTCGATCCTGGGAGCTCCCACTGCGACGTATTGTTGTGTTGAATTTTCTCCTCTTCACCAAAACTACCACACAGAGAAATTATGCAAAAAGATTTTAACACTACAATTGAAAAATTCGTACTCTCTCCACACTTGTTCTCCTCGCGATCCTTGTCGTTTCGATACGCTCGGTTCTTGCGCATCTCGTACTTCAGGTTGGCCAACTTAGAAATTGTATGCGTTTTTTAATTTTAATGAAAATTAATTCGTGCGTAGACATAATTGTTTTTATACTGATTTTCGGCGTGGTTGTGTGTTAAACGTTGTTTTAGTGCTCCATTGTGAATTCTTTATTCGAAATGCCTGTGACGTGTCTTGTTTGGTCTTGTAAAAGTAAAGGAAATATGACAGGAATCTCCTTTCATCGGTAAGAGTTGCAACTTTACAGAATCGGATTCATTGTTTTCTCTAGACCACAGCCTAGCATAAACTGTTTCCAATATTTGTTTATTTGATCATTGAATCATTTAAAAAAGAGAGAGTGGTGAATATCTGATAGTTTCACTGAATCTTTTAAGGGTCGAGTTTTGGAAATGAGTTTATAGGTGTGTCTAGATTATGCCGATAGAGAGAATAAAGCGCTTTGCCGAGAAATTATTGCAAATGTCAGCATTTTTTTCTTTCAGTTTAGGAAAGGTTAGATATGCTTCTTGGCTGAAAGCAATTGGTAGAAATCTAGATGAGAACATCAGTCCCTTAGGTGTGATTTGTTCCAAACATTTCTTGAAAACTGATTATGAGGTGAAAAGAAAAAGGGCTGTATTGAAAACTGACGCTGTTCCCAAACTGTTTCTACCTCCGAATACGCCTTTCACATCGAAACCAAACCCTTCACCAAGGTATGAAACTGGAAATATTTTTATGTGCATATTTTATTTGTTTCTGATGTTGCAGGGACCCACCTCTCACAGAGAATCCCTTGCAAATAAATGGTGGCAATGTTGCATTCAGTGATGCTGCTTCATACCCACAACCGTTGGCAACGTAAGTTCAAAGAAGTATGCATAATGGGTTCAGTTGCCATGGGAAAAAAGGCCGTAATAGTGGTTCGGTCTTATTGACACTGAACAATTTTTAAATTAAATTTTTACAATAGTATCATTTCTAAAAAAGCAAATATTAAAATACAACCATGCATTTGATATATTTTCACACATTTTTCTATTTTTTTATTGTAGGAGTTCGTCGGATAGTGCTGGATTGAAGGGTGTTCAGAAAAGAAACAGAAAGTTGGTTAAGAAATTTCATACATATGCGTAAGTATATTCATTTGAATTTCTTTCATAACTGTGAAATGGGATGCTCGTAATATGAGATTTCAGACAATGTTGTTAATATTGAGTATTTTATTGCAAATAGAGAAAACTGTAATAAAAGTAAATCGTTTCTCACTGTCAGATTATAAGTAAAATATAATTTGAATACAGAATAGAAAAAGGTAGTGACATATAACTTACCTATATCATCAGATGTTTTGTTGGTTGCCCAACGTACAAGTACTGAACAAATATACTGTGCAACTGGTATTATGGGTTGTTTAGGTAGATTTGGAAATAACTGATTAACCTGTTTTTCCACAATTCTCTTTTTTTTAACTTAAATAAATCATTCAAATATGTTGAGAAAGTATAGTTGATTATATACAATCCATATGACTGCAAATTATCATCTGAGTTAGGAATGACAGCAGTATGACTTGAAAATGTTTTGTTTGCTGTAGGAGAATGTTGTATTGTAACTGTATTTTGTTAATAAGAATTTTTCTAATGAATATGAATAACTTATTGCATGTCTGTCATTATTATTGTAACAGTACATGAAGAATAATATTTTTCAGTGCATCTCCAGAAATGTACAAAACTAGATACATGAATGAGAGAACCAAGAATCGTCAGTTGAGGTATAAACATCAATTGGAAAAGGAGAAGACCAAACGACTCAGAAACAAAGTTTTTCATTTGAAGCAAGTCGTAAATGACATTAAGAAAAAAGATTTGTTAAGTCCTGGCGCATGTGATCTGCTAGAGCAAACTTTTTCGGTTGTACCCTTGGCAATTATATTATATTATTATATTATATTATATTATATTATATTATATTATATTATATTATATTATATTATATTATATTATATTATATTATATTATATTATATTATATTATATTATATTATATTATATTATATTATATTATATTATATTATATTATATTATATTATATTATATTATATTATATTATATTATATTATATTATATTATATTATATTATATATATATATATATATATAACATAAATAAGGATGGATTTAGTGAGGGGCAATATATGAAAATATAAGTAGAGAAGTTATTGGGTATAACCCTCAAAATGTTCTGCAACCGTAGACACGTGTTTCGAGCTTAAGCTCTCATCAGTACGGTAAAATCAAGTGCGAAGAAGTACAACACTTGTTTCTATTTTTACATCCAAGTGATGTACTTCTTCGCACTTGATTTTACCGTATTGATGAGAGTTTAAGCTCGAAACACGTGTCTACGGTTGCAGAACATTTTGAGGGTTATACCCAATAACTTCTCTCTCTCTCTCTATATATATATATATATATATATATATATATATATATATTATATATATATATTGTAATTAGATCAAAATTTATCCTGTCTTGTGCTTACAGAACCGTTTTAAATGTCCATAAAAACAATCACTACCTGATGTAATAATAAATGTAAAATTTACACACTATTACAATAGAGCTACTTACTTTTGGAAATGTTTTTTTGGGTTTTTAACCATCCGCAGACTGAAAATGAAAAATGTTAATCAAAAAATTCTTTACAAGTGTAGAAGGAAAAATTAATAAATTTGATAAGTTACTGTGTTTCAAAAACTGTTGTCTTGAGAAAATGATATAATTTTGTCAGTAACTTAGCGTATTCTCAAAATTTGCCTATAAGAAAAAAAAATTAAATAACTTTAATTTTTTCAAAGAACGTTGACATATTTTCATTTTAAACTGTGTAAGTTGCAAACCCGAATAAACATGTCAAGAAGTGAATTTCCCCCACAAAAAAAATGTCATCAATATTTTTACTATGCTGTCATCAATAAAATTTTGTTTTACCTGTTCCGTTTTTTCTTTCATATCGATTTGAGGTGTTAAAAGTGCATACCTATTCACTGCATGTTACAGTAAGTATTTTCTATAATGAGAATCAATCAGTTATTTGCTTATTCATATGTTTCGGGTTTTCCGTAATTGAAATGTTCATAAAATTAGATAAGGAATTAGCTGCGACAGAAAGCTAAACCATCATCCATAGTTCGATATATTTGTTGGAAACAGTTTCTATCAAAAATCATAAATTTTTCAAGAAATCAAAGTGATATGCATTATCATGATTAAAGAGATTGTCTGGTGGATTTCTCAATTTTCCTTTATACCTCCTCCACAAAAATATCATATACTGCAACAATTTAATTCCAAAAAACAAACCAGAGTATTCATGCTCAGACGATCTTCATTTTGCCACTGCAAGACATTTGAAAAAGAACTAGTACGGATCTGCTCATAAATTCTCTGCGCAAACTCAAAACCCATCAGTGTCATTCTCAATCATAAGTGTTTGTTGCATATGACATTTCCATTCTCCTCTGTGTTATAGTTCTGTGGTGGAGACGTATATGTACTCTTCTACGAGCTGGAGTGCGCGAAGTTTCATCTTTGCAGGGTTAAATATTTTTATTTTATTTTACTTTTTCTTCTACATATTTTCATTTAAACATTATTGTATTACAGTTTGAGTCAAGAAATTATTTGCAAATTAATGATCTATCCTGAAAAAAAATTTACTCATGAAATTTTCCAATTGTATAAAAGGGTTAACCAAATGTTGGAACACAACTGCATGTTAGATTAGCAATATAAGCACAACATAAATCATTTTAAGCTAACTAATATTAATTTCTGCAAAAAATATCTGTCAGATTCTCCATAGATTCTCTCATTCTTGACACTAATGACAATTGACAAATCAAATGTATACGTTCCATGCAATGGCAATACTGTGCCCGGGTTGTTCGTTATAGATCTGGCATCATTGGTGCACACCAATTTAAAGGGCCAAGGTCATAGAGTCGGCAACCGAAATATCAAAGGAAATGGGCGGAGCTTCCTATCTGTATGTTTTCTAATCTGTGATTGTACTGTTCTCCACAATAGTTACCTTTTCTCCCATTTAATCGTCTTCGTATCTGTTACGGTTTAGAATATAGCAATGTTACCACATGATAAAAGAAACGGCCTGTATGTCATTAGGAAATTTCATACCTGCAATTGTCATTAGTGAAATTTCATGCATGTTATTTCAATATTTAAGAAGGTGATTTTGACGTTTCTTTAGTTGATAACTCGCTCAGATGATGACACCGTGTGTCGAAACAATTGTAAGCACGTTACAAGTATATATTTTTTGTGTAAATTGGAAGATTTTATTTCCTCTTTATTTATCATCCTTGTTTATTATTTGTATTTCAACTGGTTATTTCAATAATTTCATCTAATAAAATAATTGCTTAGCCCAACTCTCACCCAACGCTCGGTAATTTTATTAATATCGATGGAATCTTTCATTATTCTCATTCATGAAGGCTCTGACGAAATATGGTAGAGGCAGGACCTCTTTTAGAAAATTGCTGAGCCCAAATTTCTACCAACGCTCAGTGAAAGACGTAAGGTGTATTATTGGCAGATCTAAACGCAAGACGCAAGGTATGAGACGTATACGTAAGACTTATGACGAAATGCTTAACGCAAGACGTAAAGGTAAGACGTATTAGACATAAGTCGCATGAGGCGAAGATGTACGACATATGATTTCAACGTAAGACGTATCGTAAGAGGTAACGTAAGTCGTTACGTAAGGCGTAACGTAAGAGGTAACGTAAGACGTAACGTAAGACTCACCGTAATTTATTGCCTTAGACGCATGACGAAAATGTGAGACGTAAACGCTGGACGGAGGACTTATGACATAACTTTGCTCGGAAGACATAGATAATAAAGTCCAGCTAGGTTTTTCATTTGAAAAAAAAAATATATTTTTTTGCTTTCACCTCGGAAAGAATTAATTTTCTCAAAAAACGGTTTCAATGGGGTAGAAGATAATTCTATTTCCTACTAGAATGATTTCCAGTTATATCTCACAAAATCCGACTGTTTTCTCAGAAAACGTGATTGAATGCCGATATCAAATTTCAGGCTCGCGTGTACCCGCCGCTGCAAGTTCCGGCGGGACCAAACTTTAAATTTGTCATAACTTTGCTAAAACTTGTCAGGGAAGGAAGATTAAAACTGAATGTCGTTCCTGAAGACTTCTAACTTCCCATTCATACATAATATGTATAATGTAAAATCTGAGTCTCTCTGAAATTCTTCTCATTTCTCATACCTAATCCTCATGCGCAGTTTACGGAAGATACAAGAATTATTGATATTTCAGTTGATACGGAATCATTATTAATATGCAGGTACTCTTTGGACTTTATACGAGGATGTATTGATATCTAGTTAGCCTAAACCTGTTCCCTGCATAAACAAAATATTACGTTACCATAGCAGCGAACAATAACTTATTAGACGTGTCAGTGTGAAGTTTGACGTCAAAAGAGTAAACCAGAGTTACGCAATAAATTAAAAGAAAAAATATGTCCACCGAAATTGTGAAAATCGAAAAATTGGAGTATCGAGCCATCATCAAGTACCTGTATTTAAAAGGGTAAACAGATTTACGAAGATATGCTTAATACCCTTGGTGATCAATGTCCTTCGTATGCGACCGTGAAAAATTCGACTACAAGCTTCAAAAGAGGTAAATTTTCCATTGAAGATGATGACCGATCGGGAAGGCCAGTTTCTGTGTCAGTCCCCGAAAATATCGATGCAGTTCATGACATGATTTTAACAGACCGTCGAATTGGGCTAAAACGGATATCTGAAGCACTGAATATTTCATACGAACGCGTTCATCATATAGTTCACGTCAATTTGGACATGAGAAACATTGCTGCAAAATGGATCCCCAAATGTTTGAATGTTGATCAAAAGCGTGCAAGGGTAGTAGCATGGCATTCGATCTGTGCTCGATTTGGAAACGATGTAGACTTCTTAAACCGAATTGTTACTATGGATGAGACTTGGGTACATTTCTACGATCCAGAAACAAAGCAACAATCGATGGAATGGCGACACTCCGGTTCTCCAAGACCTAAGAAGTTTCGTGTCCAAAAATCTGCTGGAAAAGTTCTTGCTTCAGTTTTTTGGGATTGCCATGGAGTAATCATGATTGATTTTTTGGATAAGGGTGGAACAATAACTGGAGATTACTATTCGACATTACTGACCACATTACGGGAAAAAATAAAAGAGAAAAGTTGCGGAAAGCTATCCAAAGGTGTTTTGTTTTTGCAGGACAACGCCCCTGCACACAAATCTCATGTTGCCATGCAAAAAAATTCGTGATTTAGGGTTTGAATTACTAGAACACCCCTCTTATTCACCAGATTCGGCTCCTTCCGACTATCTTCTCTTTCCTCAACTGAAAAAAGTTTAAAAGGTCGTAAATTTTCTTCCAACGAGGAGGAATTAAAAGCTGTGGAGGTCTGGTTTGCAGAGAAAGAAGAAACATTTTTTTCGAAAGGTCTAGAGACGTTGCAGGTTCGCTGTAATAAATGTATCCAGTTAAGAGGAGAATATGTTGAGTAATAAAATATTTTGACATTGAAATTTTGTTTGGTTCCATAGTAGGCTAAAAATTTTTCAATATATTCTCGTTCAACGCTTCAAGAGTAGTGAGACAGGTCTCACTTATATACAAGCCAAAAAAAAACTGTATTTTATCCCTGCCTCATTTTCCAACTTCCTCATAATCCTGCCATTTTCTTCAGTAAATGATGAAAATAATCGCTTATAAACATCCTGCATAAAAAACAAAGGATGCAATTTTAAGCTCGAGGATGGCACTTCACATTCGTGTTGGTAAACATGCAAAAACAACTATAAATCATGTGTGAATTTAAAAAAATCAAAGGCCGTCCAAAAACTAGTGTTTTTTTAATAACAATTTTGTCACAAACCCCTAAATATCTCAAAAGGAAGAAAATGAATGTATTTGTTTATTTCATATAGTCAACACAGTCCAGGATCATCTTACCATGATTGTCGAACTGCGGGATTTTCACAAACCCCTGAATATCTCAAAAAGAAGAAGATGTATTCGTTCATTTCATATAGTCAGCACAGTCCAGAATCATCTCACCATGATATCAAAAGCCGACAATGGACCCATATTTTGGAGCAGTATGCTCCCAACTCAGATCATGAGCTGCATGAACAGTGTCTCATACGCCCGGCTTCCGGCTTATTATGGACCTGTCATACCCCAACTGTCATATGGTCTGTTCTTGCTGAAGAAATTTGTAAATTAAGACAATAATAAGTAGATTCAGTTGCGTTTGTTCGACTTAAAGTGAGTAGAAAATAATGCAGACAGGGCCTCAAAAATTCGTTTTGTGGATTGGAGTTATATTGAATGTTGTGGTTTCTATGAAATTTTAGAAGGCGAGGGCGATGATATAATGATAAAAATATTTTGAATAACAGCTCATTCGAACATGTCATAAGAACATTCCTTCCTCGGGGGTCTTTGAGGTGGAAAATACTATGGAATCTTCTCTGAAGAAAACTCATATGCCAAACCAATCTATGTTTCGAATGTGGAAATTTGTACATAGATCATGGAGATTTTTCTGTCTCTGGGCAAATACATCAGGAAATATAATGTTTTTAATATATTTTAATACATAATAACTTATAATTTTCGAGAGTTGTTTTGATATATGTTGAATAGAAATGAATTCACATCAGATAAAAAGAAAAATTGTTGTAAATTCAAATACTTGTTACTTAAAAAATGCATTTGTTTGTAGGATGTCCCAGGAGGAAGGAATTTGTTATACAACGACCTCTTAGGAAGTTGTATTTCCTACGATTGCCCAGAAATCGAAATACACAGCGGACCTAAATTTTTTATTTGAAGAGATAGAGTGATGAATCCAACGGAACAATGTTCCTTATAAAAAATTTAGAAAAAAACGAAAAAAGAATGATAATAATAATAATATCTTCTTCTACTGGAGGGCTCTAACTTTTTTATCTCAAGGGATACAGAAATGGTTCCTGAAGATAAATTATCTCCATATAAAAATAGAAAAAACAAAATGATAATAATAATAATAATAATAATGAAAAAAAAAATGTCCGGACCTCTGTCGTGATACTTCAAAACGCTATATTTTCTGAACCATGGGAGATATCGCTTTGAAATTTGAATCATTTTAATGACTCAAAGATGGTATTTGTCAGTTGTTTTTAGTTGGCGATCGGAAAACTCGGAAAAATTTTACAGGTTTTTTAACTTTTTTTTTCAAGATTCTACTTCTCTCTTCACACAGGTTCAGGAATTGATTTGATTTACTTCATAATCCTTGAAGAAATACTTTAATATGTCTCACAGAAGACTGCAGTTTTTGAGAAGGAACGGAAAATGATAACCAGGTTTTATGTGCAATTTTCCGAAAAATGTCGATATTTTGAAACACAAAAAACAATCGAATCATTGATTGAATCTGAATTTCAAATAATGTAATTGGTAGAGCTTGAATAGGGCAACAAATCATATCTCTTCTGAATTTTCACTAAAATGACCGGAAAACTGAGAAAACTTAAAAAAGTTAAAACAAAAAATTTGAATTTAGGAAAATACGAAATATCTCGGAAACGCTCAATATTTTCCAAATTTATAAAGATATCTTTTCTGACCGCCTTTAGGAAATCTACAAGAAAAATTGAATTATTTTCCTCTCATATCAATAGTCCGGGAGATATTTGAAAAAATCGGAAAATCGGAATATTGACCGTACTAACAGAGGTAATGAAATTTTTTAAATCTCATTCAGTTCGTACTACGAGCCCTTTCAATGCACTGAAACAGTTTTTCTCCAACTTGATTATAAAGTGGGAAAATGACAAAAAAATTGAAAAAAAAAACAAAAAATTTGGACTTATCTATGAAATCGCCAACAACTCGAAAACCAAACGAGATATCCAAAAATTTTATAGGAACAAATTTATTCTCCTTAAAAAAAAGTCATGTATAAAATTTTTCGTCACTAGTGAAACAAACGAGAAAACTACGATTTTGTTGGGAAAATTATATTTTTGGATGCCAACGAGCCGTTTTACACAGAGGGGTCAACTTTTTTGTTTGAAGAGATAGAACAATGATTCAAAGATGAAAATGATCCTTGTCAAAAATCTAGATCAGAACAAGAAAAAAAATTATTATCATTATTATTATTTTTTTGACTGAGCGACCCTCACTTTTTTATTTGAAGAGATAGAGAAAAGTTTATTTGAAAGAAAATGATCCCCATCGAAAACTACATACGGCTAGATAAAAAAAATAAAAAAAACAAAAATTTTTCGTCTCTTTTTTGTCTGTCTGTCGGTCTGTCTGTCTGTCTGTAGCTTTTTTTGGGGTAAAATTACAAAACGCTCGCATTTTAAAGCCCTTTGAGATATCGCTCTGAAATTTGGACCATTTTAATAACTCGAGGACTTGATTTCTCATACTTATTTTTTTCGTGATCGGATAATCTGGAAAAATGTTATAGGGGTTTTTCCAGTTTTTTTTTGACGTTTGTACTTCCCTCAATACAGGTTTGGGAAGTGATTTTTTTCTTTCAATATTTCTTCAAGATATACTTCAATATCCCCTACAGAAGTGTATAGTTTTTGAGCAGGATCGGAAAATGCTAACCGGGTTTTCCGGAGTTTTCCCCGAAAAGTGTCAATATTTGAATACCCGATTTTCAGCGAACCAACAGGAGAAACTGAATTTTTTTGGATAGCAATCGATAGAGCACTAAAAACTGAACAAATCCTAAAAGAACCATTTTTCGAAAATCCTATCGGAAAATGGTGAAAATTCCAAAAATCCAAAAAAAAAATAGTTCATTTTGTAAAACATGAATTATCTCAGAAACGGTTGATTATTTTTAAATTCATCAAGATACCTTTTTTTATGGAATTTCAAAATTCTACAAAAAATGTTATTCAATTTTTATCCTAAAATCAATAGTACGGGAAATATTTGAAAAAAATGGAAAATGGATATATTGACCGTACTAATGAAACAAATGAAAATCTTAAAAATGCTTTGGATACATCTTCACGAGCCACATCGATATTTCTGAACCAGTTTTTTCCAACTAGTTAGGAAAGTGGAAAATTATTGAAAAAACTAAAAAAAAAATGAAAATTTGTACTTTTTTTATAAAATCGTCAAAATCTCGAAAACCAAACAAGATATCGGAAAGTTGTATACCAATAATTTTGTTGCTCTTGAAAAGTTCTATAAGAAGTTTCGAATAAGTTTTCCCATATCTTGAATAACGATAGAGATATTTTCCGGTTTTTTGTCTAAAAATACAAAAAACTCGAAGAATAAACGAGATACCGAAAAAATGTATATAAACAATTTTATAGTTCGCATAAAGTTCTACAAAAAGTTTACAAGCAATTTTTCCGTATCTTGAAAAAAAAAATAACGATTTTGAAAAATTCGGGAAAAAATTTCACATTTTTTATTAAAAACACAAAAAACTCGAAAACTAAAAGAAATATCGAAAAAATGTATTCGAACATTTTCATTGAACTCAAATATGTCTACAAAAAGTTTTCATGAAATTTTTGCATATTTTGGAAAATAAACAAAATATTCGATTTTCTTTGAAAAAAACAAAAAAAACTCCAAGATGGCGATAGATTTTCAAATTTTACATATAAACTTTTATGATCACCTTCTAATAGTCTGCAAAAAATGTACCGACATTTTTTCTGTAATATGAATAGTCTAGGAAATATTTCACAAAAACGAAAAATTAGGGAGTTTTGCATATTTCTTCCCCCCCTTCGAATTTTTCCGGGCGCAAAGCGCCCGGATTTTTGAATATCCTCTTACCCCCTCCATTCGAATTTTCCCGGGCGCGAAGCGCCCGGATTTTTAAATATTTCCTTCCCCCCCTTCCTTCGAATTTTCCCGGGCGCGTAGCGCCCGGATTTTTGAATGTTCACTTCCCCCCACCTCCTTCGAATTTTCCCAGGCGCGAAGCGCACGGATTTTTGAATATTTACTTCCCCCCCTCCTTCGAATTTTCTTCTAAATTTAAAAAATAATACAGTCATGTATTGAAAACGCGTTTTTTTATGGGAAATTATTCAAGACAGTCTTGTATTGAAAACGCGTTTTTTATGGGAAATTAGTCAAGACAGTCATGTTTTTAAAACGCGTTTTTTTATGGGAAATTATTCAAGACAGTCATGTATTGAAAACGCGTTTTTTAATAGGAAATTATTCAAGACAGTCATGTAGTGAAAACGCGTTTTTTTTTTATGGGAAATTAGTCAAGACAGTCATGTATTGAAAACTCGTCTTTTTTATGGGAAATTAGTCAAGACAGTCATGTATTGAAAATGCGTTTTTTTATGGGAAATTATTCAAGACAGTCATGTAGTGAAAACGCGTTTTTTTTATGGGAAATTAGTCAAGACAGTTATGTATTGAAAACGAGTTTTTTTATGAGAAATTAGTCAAGACAGTCATGTATTGAAAACGCGTTTTTTTATGGGAAATCATTCAAGACAGTCATGGAGTGAAAACGCGTTTTTTTATGGGAAATTAGTCAAGACAGTCATGTATTGAAAACGCATTTTTTTATGGGAAATTAGTCAAGACAGTCATGTATTGAAAACGCGATTTTTTATGGGAAATTATTCAAGACAGTCATGTATTGAAAACGCGTACTTTTATGGGAAATTAGTCAAGACAGTCATGTATTGAAAACGCGTATTTTTATGGGAAATTAGTCAAGACAGTCATGTATTGAAAATGCGTTTTTTTATGGGAAATTAGTCAAGACAATCATGTTTTGAAAATGCGTTTTTTTATGGGAAATTATTCAAGACAGTCATGTATTGAAAACGCGTACTTTTATGGGAAATTAGTCAGGACAGTCATGTATTGAAAACGCGTTTTTTTATGGGAAATTAGTCAAGACATTCATGTTTTGAAAATGCATTTTTTATGGGAAATTAGTCAAGACAGTCATGTATTGAAAACGCGTTTTTTTATGGGAAATTATTCAAGATAGACTCGTATTTTTATGGGAAATTATTCAAGACAGTCATGTAGGGAAAATGCGTTTTTTATGGGAAATTAGTCAAGACAGTCATGTATTGAAAACGCGTTTTTTTATGGGAAATTATTCAAGACAGTCATGTATTGAAAACGCGTTTTTTTATGGAAAATTAGTCAAGACAGTCATGTTTTGAAAACGCGTTTTTTTTATGGGAAATTATTCAAGACAGTCATGTATTGAAAACGCGTTTTTTATGGGAAATTATTCAAGACAGTCATGTAGAGAAAACGCGTTTTTTTTATGGGAAATTAGTCAAGACAGTCATGTATTGAAAACTCGTTTTTTTTATGGGCAATTAGTCAAGACAGTCATGTATTGAAAACGCGTTTTTTTATGGGAAATTATTCAAGACAGTCATGTGGTGAAAACGCGTTTTTTTATGGGAAATTAGTCAAGACAGTCATGTATTGAAAACGCATTTTTTTATGGTAAATTAGTCAAGACAGTCATGTATTGAAAACGCGATTTTTTATGGGAAATTATTCAAGACAGTCACGTATTGAAAACGCGTACTTTTATGGGAAATTAGTCAAGACAGTCATGTATTGAAAACGCGTTTTTTTATGGGAAATTAGTCAAGACAGTCATGTATTGAAAACGCGTATTTTTATGGGAAATTAGTCAAGACAGTCATGTATTGAAAATGCGTTTTTTTATGGGAAATTAGTCAAGACAATCATGTTTTGAAAATGCGTTTTTTTATGGGAAATTATTCAAGACAGTCATGTATTGAAAACGCGTACTTTTATGGGAAATTAGTCAGGACAGTCATGTATTGAAAACACGTTTTTTTATGGGAAATTAGTCAAGACAGTCATGTTTTGAAAATGCATTTTTTATGGGAAATTAGTCAAGACAGTCATGTATTGAAAACGCGTTTTTTTATGGGAAATTATTCAAGATAGACTCGTATTTTTATGGGAAATTATTCAAGACAGTCATGTAGGGAAAATGCGTTTTTTATGGGAAATTAGTCAAGACAGTCATGTATTGAAAACGCGTTTTTTTATGGGAAATTATTCAAGACAGTCATGTATTGAAAACGCGTTTTTTTATGGAAAATTAGTCAAGACAGTCATGTTTTGAAAACGCGTTTTTTTTATGGGAAATTATTCAAGACAGTCATGTATTGAAAACGCGTTTTTTATGGGAAATTATTCAAGACAGTCATGTAGAGAAAACGCGTTTTTTTTATGGGAAATTAGTCAAGACAGTCATGTATTGAAAACTCGTTTTTTTTATGGGCAATTAGTCAAGACAGTCATGTATTGAAAACGCGTTTTTTTATGGGAAATTATTCAAGACAGTCATGTGGTGAAAACGCGTTTTTTTATGGGAAATTAGTCAAGACAGTCATGTATTGAAAACGCGATTTTTTATGGGAAATTATTCAAGACAGTCACGTATTGAAAACGCGTACTTTTATGGGAAATTAGTCAAGACAGTCATGTATTGAAAACGCGTTTTTTTATGGAAAATTAGTCAAGACAGTCATGTATTGAAAACGCGTTTTTTATGGGAAATTATTCAAGACAGTCATGTATTGAAAACGCGTACTTTTATGGGAAATTAGTCAAGACAGTCATGTATTGAAAACGCGTATTTTTATGGGAAATTAGTCAAGACAGTCATGTATTGAAAATGCGTTTTTTTATGGGAAATTAGTCAAGACAATCATGTTTTGAAAATGCGTTTTTTTATGGGAAATTATTCAAGACAGTCATGTATTGAAAACGCGTACTTTTATGGGAAATTAGTCAGGACAGTCATGTATTGAAAACGCGTTTTTTTATGGGAAATTAGTCAAGACAGTCATGTTTTGAAAACGCATTTTTTATGGGAAATTAGTCAAGACAGTCATGTATTGAAAACGCGTTTTTTTATGGGAAATTTTTCAAGATAGACTCGTATTTTTATGGGAAATTATTCAAGACAGTCATGTAGGGAAAATGCGTTTTTTATGGGAAATTAGTCAAGACAGTCATGTATTGAAAACGCGTTTTTTTATGGGAAATTATTCAAGACAGTCATGTATTGAAAACGCGTTTTTTTATGGGAAATTAGTCAAGACAGTCATGTTTTGAAAACGCGTTTTTTTTATGGGAAATTATTCAAGACAGTCATGTATTGAAAACGCGTTTTTTATGGGAAATTATTCAAGACAGTCATGTAGTGAAAACGCGTTTTTTTATGGGAAATTAGTCAAGACAGTCATGTATTGAAAACTCGTTTTTTTATGGGCAATTAGTCAAGACAGTCATGTATTGAAAACGCATTTTTTTATGGGAAATTATTCAAGACAGTCATGTGGTGAAAACGCGTTTTTTTATGGGAAATTAGTCAAGATAGTCATGTATTGAAAACGCGTTTTTTTATAGGAAATTAGTCAAGACAGTCATGTACTGAAAACACGTTTTTTTATGGGAAATTATTCAAGACAGTCATGTAGTGATAACGCGTTTTTTATGGGAAATTAGTCAAGACAGTCATGTATTGAAAACGCGTTTTTTTATGGGAAATTATTCAAGACAGTCATGTATTGAAAACGCGTACTTTTATGGGAAATTATTCAAGACAGTCATGTATTGAAAACGCGTATTTTTATGGTAAATTATTCAAGACAGTCATGTATTGAAAACGCGTACTTTTATGGGAAATTATTCAAGACAGTCATATATTGAAAACACTTATTTTTGTGGAAAATTAGTCAACAGAGTCATGCATTGAAAACGCGAATTTTTGTGGGAAATCAGTCAAGACAGTCATGTCTTGAAAAATATACTTGAATTTTTTCTCAAGTCTCGCATTAGTCGTTGTATTCAAATTATTGGTGTCCAATTATAGTTTCAAATAACAGTAGTTGTATTCATATTATTGGTATCCAACTATAGTTGTGAACGCATTAAAGTCGTTGTATCCATATTAATGGTGTCCAATTATAGTTTTAAAGGCATTAGGTTAGTTGTATTAATATTATTGGTTTCCAATTATAGTTTTAGATGCATTAAGGTCGTTGTATTCATATTATTGGTGTCCAATTATAGTTAAAAAAGACCACACGTTGAGGTCGTTGTATTAAAACATTTCTACAACTTCTAGGCATTTCAAGTTCCGAGCTTACGAAAAGTGCTCGCGCGAAGCGCGAGGTCGAGCGCTTGCGCGAGAGTTAACCGCCGGAGGCCAAGTCTGAGCGTTAGGTGGATCCTAGCGTTAGGCGGATCCCACGCCCAGACTTGTTTTATCTGCAAAAAAGAGATTTTTGGACAGGATAGGTGTCTTGTCACTCCCGCAGGGCTTGAAACATCAATATCTATAAGTAGAGAAATAGGGTTCAATTCCTACAGAAATCTTGATGAATGGGCGGACGTCAAAATACATAAAAAATGGCGGCAAGTTGGGAGCTTGGAAGTTGAAGTAAAATTCATTTTGAGGGTGGTAATTTATCAGTCTGATCTAACCTGAACAAACTAACCTAGCTCGCAAGTTGAATAGTTATTATTGGTCAGGATATTATTGTCATATAATCTGTTAGTATGTAATATGTGTAATAAAGATTAATCGAAGGGGTATTTTTTCCGCTATTTTTTTCTGTGTTTTTTTCGTTTTTTTCCGGGGGGTATTTTTCTGTTTTTTTTTTGGTTTTTTTTCCGTTTTTTTTTCGGGTTTTTTTCCGTTTACCTTTATTAAAATTGTTAAAATTTTTATTTCCGTCAACCGATTGCACCCCTACGCGCAACCCTCGGAAGTCTTTGAGAGACTTGTGTGAGCTACGGAAGACGCAGCCCTTACCTTTTAACGTGTGACGCCTTTCCAAGGCATCACTTGATCGCTGGTTTCTTTATGACTTGTCTTTGTCAGAATATTTGTCATATTCAATAAGAAAACCATAAAAACCGATTTGTTTATATTATGGTTGAATAACTCTTAAGTCACCACGATTTGAATTGCTTGATTACTATATATGCTTCAGTCTCTAGTTTAATGAAATTATTACCTCAAATGATTACTGACGTATGATCCGGTTACATGTATATATTTCCGGAAGTTACAAATTGTGGTAACTCATTGATGAAGATAAGAAAGGAAATTCCATTTCCTCGGAAGTATATGAACCTATGTTTACTGCGATTCGCCTATTTTGTAAATATGAAACTATCCATCCCAGCGGTACACCTCTTAAACCTAATTTATTCCATTTCTCTTCAAGGAATTTTGAATTAATAGTATCAAAAGTAGCAGTTAAGTCGAAAGATTGATATTTTTGTGTGAATTCGAGTGTTGCTAATTCAGTTGACTTTTCTGACCTTTCCCGATATTGGCAGTTGGTAATAAACGTAATAGTCTAGAGCTGGCTACGTGGGGTACGGGTGACTCGGTGCAGGGTAAATTTTAGCATTAACAGGTTCGGTTGTTATATACGTAGCGTGAGACGGGCCGCCAGAAGGCACCCCCGTAGGAATAACGCGAGGGTAGAGGGTTAAATATGCATTTTTTTCACGTAGAGTAAGTGATAAGGTGCAGGACTGAAAATTTGCAGAATAAACGGAGGTTAAACAAATTAGTATAGAAAAAATTGCCAGAAGACTAGGTGGGTGATAAAGACCCGCCAGATGGCGCTAATGTTGTGAAAAACTTTGCTATAATTATGTGACTCGGTGCACTTCTGGCAATTTCTATTCTTTTTCTGTGACTCAAAACCTGCAAAATGCCAGAAGGCTAGTGGAAGAATAACAAAGATATTCGCGATACTATGAGCGTCGGCGGCCCACTCTATGGATCAATTCTTTATATTCCAAATTTTATCTCACAAGGTGCAGTTTTGGTGATTTGTCAACATAATTAACAATATTTCAATATACTAATTGCTCAACTGTCACAAGTAAACTCGGAAGACATTGATTGTTTTTATACTATAACATGAAAATGATTTTTATTTATACATCTAATACAATACATAGATATACAGTACGGTGCAAATGAATGGAATAAATTCATTATTTCTGAATATAAATATATTTTGGAAAATTCCTCGAACACGTCGATTTTCTTTTCCGATTGACCAATTTTTGAACCCCACCCAAAATATATAGGGTTATTCGCATTCGAGTAAAAATGACTTTCGTGATATTTTTAAATGAGACACCCAGAGTATTTTTCCATATTTGGTTAGGGATGTTCATTACAAATCCAGTGATACCAGGATTGATGGGAGTATGTCAAACGGCTGCGGAGATATGAGCAAAATACTTCTTCATATGCCCAATGAGTGCGACAGAGACTTTTGACCTTCCGAATCGTGTGGAGTCTCAGTCATACTCATTAGACATACGAGGAAGTTTTTTGCTCATATCTCCGCAGTCGTTTGACATAATTCCATCAAACCTGGTATCACTGGAATTGTAATGACGATACCTAACCAAATATGGAAAAATACACTGTGTGTCCCGTTTAAAAATATCACAAATGTAATTTTTAATCGAATGCGGATAACCCTATATATTTAGGGTGGGGTTCAAAAATCGGTCAATCGGAAAAGAAAATCGACGAGTTCGAGGAATTTTCCAAAATATGTTTATTTTCAGAAATAATGAATTTATTCCATACATTTGCACCGTACTGTACACGTGAAACTAATCGGATCATCATACTTATGAATCGCGAGTATTATTACTAATTAATATATTTCAATACTAATACTAATATTGATCGAATGTAAAATTAGTCTGTTCCATAACCATCCATTTCCATATCGTCATCAAATTCAACGGCATCGTCGCTGTATATATCATTTCATCATCATAAGCTGAAAGTACTGATTGATGATCCACAAGCGTCTAGCCCAAACACAAAACAAGCGTCTAGCCGAACCATTCTATTTTTTATCCCGCGGTTCCGCATGCGCACTGTGTCCGCGCTAAATTTAAAATACAGATTTCATTGTTGTATACTGTCAGTAATAATTGTTGTGAAGTAATCGAATGATTTTTAGATTTCTTAGGTTAGATTATTGAAAACTGATTTTTTTTTGTTGAACAAACTGTTTAAATTGACTTGGTGCACTATTTGTAACAAATCGTTTTGTTGGTAGTTTGAGAGGGCATGTAAAAAAGTTTCACCCAGGTTGGTACATAATTATATTTGATACCGTAAGTACTATTTGAGTTGGGCAATATCCGTTGATTTTATAATTCTCTGGATTGAATGTGCCAGATCGGTAGCAAATTAATCTTCTCTTTTTGACAATATTCGTGGAGAAAGAACCATGTTAATTAATACATTGACTTTTCGTATCTTTTTCGACTTCTCTTATCCAGCAATGAAATTCATTCTCGTTGGAAAATTATAAGTTCAAGGATGAGAGCTTTATGTCATGAACTAATTTGAAATGATTCAATATCTTTGATTTTTTCAAAATATCCTTCGCTACATAAACAACATTTGAATTTTTCTACCTTCTTTATACTCTCATCGGAGGTCCCTTCCAATATCTTTGGTAAATATTCCAACAGAATACCCTGTAAAACACCTCACAATAAAGATATTATTCAGCAGCGACGTCTCTTCAAAACTAACAAAGCCGTTTTCAAACGACCTAGTAAATTAATCATGCTAGATGATGTGAAGAATACTGCTACTTCTGATAATTTTATGTATTCACCGAAAACGTAGGTGAATTTTAATAAAGTTCTTTAAACATTACTTTGTGTTTAATACTCCCAATTAAAAAACAAAACATTATTTAACGCATTAAAAAAGGCCTTTGAGTTGTTGATATCCTCTCAATAAAATAACTTTGATCTCAATATAGATTCTGAATTGATAAAACACAACCTAAGTTTTGTGTTTTGTCTCACACATTTTCTATTTTGAATTTGCTGCAGTCACAATGCGCATGTAGAACTACGGTATCAAAAGTAGAATAGTACGGCTAGACGCTTGTCAACACAAATATCTAGGCAAATACATATCCGTGGTGAGATCGACAGAGACAACGAAAGAAAAAGAGAGATAGCATTAGAGCAGATATTAAGAAGAAAAAGGACCGTATCTGTGGAAGCTAAAGTCGACATCCTGAGAGTGGAAAATTTCGAATTATATACAAGGTGTATACTAAATGATGCCATTAATTTCAAGTGGTAATACCTTGTCATATTTTATGAAAAAAAGTTCATATAAACGTGCTTTGTGTACAAGTGTCAAAGTTTTAATAAAGAATCGGTTTTTTATTGATTACTCATAATTCTTTTCGCGAATTTCATAAAAGTGTTCATTGGCAGTTACAAGAGGCTTTTTTTTCATGAGGTTAGTAATTGAGTAATTGATGAAATACCGATTTCAAACTGAAACTTTGACACCCCGTATCTCGGAAACGAAGCAATTTAGGACACACGTTTATATGAAATTTTCTCCATAAAATATGACAAGGAATCACCACCTGAAATTCATGATATCATTTAGTATACACCCTGTATAGTAATATAGATATGATGGTGTAATGAAAATTCAAATATAATCTAATACTTGTATTCGACAAATATTCAATAATTTCATTTTACAAATGCAAACACTAAAATTGTTATAGCCAACGCAATATACAAATAACTTGTACTAGATTGAACATCTCATATTGTAATATGTATTCAATTAGAGTCAATTCGACTCATTTGAATATTTTTTGGATGATTTTACTGGAAAATTTTATAATATTATTTTATCAATCGAACAAAGGTAGTCTAGACACTCCACTCATTGTAGTATTTATTGTATTGCTTACACTGTTGATGAAATATAATTATTACTGTTGTCAATATATCAATAGTTGAAATATTAGTATTTAGATTGTATAGTTGATAAAACATTATTACATATTGATTTCATTGAAAATATGAACAGGATGTTCATAGAGTCAGTTGTGGAATCATCTGCGACTGAAAGTTAGAATTTAGTCGCTATTTTCCATCGTACAAGATAACCTGTCTTGGAATGGATTAATGTTTTAAAGAGAAACATTCTCAATTGAAAATTGAATCAATACATGACTCCTCTGGAAATGGAAAGAACCCTACGATAAAATTGAAGTTACTTTTTTGTAGTATCTAACAGAAAACTACTTCCCCGGCTAAAAGCCACTCTGGACGTTGAACTACATCTGATAGATATTGAGAAAGACCCTATATAACTGATAGAAAAAATCTGAAAGTGAAACTTTGCATTTTCATTCAGATAGTTGATTATTTATTAAATGTCCAGTTTCCATTGGAGATTCTTATCTATGAATGAGATAAGGGAGAATGTTATTCAGAAGTATCACTCACAGAAAATCGCTCATTCAATTGAAGTGTGTATTGCATCTCTTTCGCTAGTCCTCCAATACATTTTGGTCGACAAAAATCTATTTCACTCTTCTAAGATCATCAGGAAGGTCGGAAGAATTGAAAAACATACTCTTCAGAAGCAATTTCACACTGCAATGAGAAATGTTTGGACTATTTCTTGTGCGGTGAAACTTTGTCGACCAATAAATGAACTTGAAAAAAATCATTTTAGAGAAAATCTTCTATTTGAATGTACTAAAAAGAAGAAAATAAATTTTAAAGTGAATAAACCCATCATTTTGTTACATTGTAAAATTCTAAATGATATAGCTTGTCGCGAGAAGTAAATAATGTTATTCTTATAGTAAATTAAATTTAAAATTACCTCAAGATTTATTCATACGACATTCATTTAAAATTTTATAATGTAACAAAATTATGGGTTTTTCGCATTAGTGCATTAGTGCATTTAAATAAAAGCTTTTAGCTGAAAAGGTTTTTTAAGTTTGTTTATTTATTTCTTTTTTAGATTTCTGTGAATATGTTTCTTAGTCTGTTCATTTCAACGGTCACTGCACGGTCATTGCACGGTCACTTGCCTGTTAATTTACCATTGGAAATTTTTCCAAATTTCTACGTGTTCTCTAAATAGCTTTAGACAAAGGCAGAGAGGTCATTTTTTTTAAACCGTTTTATTCAATGGCCAGATAATTTTCACTATTTTTACGGATTTTTTTGATTTCTATTCCGCGAGTTTTCCTATTTTTTTGAGACAGGAAAGGAGGGCGAGCCGTCCGATCCTTTTTTCTTTTCATCATTATTTTCCATGTCCGAAACTGTTGAAACATTTTCCGAATTCCTTTGCGTTCTCTATTCTATCTAGCTTTTGAGAGGGGAAAGGAAGGGCGAAATTTTTTAAACCATAATTTCCGACGGTCAGATATTTTTCACTATTTTTACAGGTTTTTCCGATTATGATTTCACGTGTTTTCCAAATCTTTCGAGAAAAGAGGGAGGCGAGTACCCCCTTACTTATTTTTTCATGCTGTAATTTTTGACGTCCAAATCCTTCAAAAAATCGTCCGAAAACCTTCGCCTTCTCTATCTAGCTTTCGGAGGACGGGGGAGACGACAATTCCTTTTTATAAACCATAACATTCGACTGTCAGATATTTTTCACGATTTTTACAGATTTTTCCGATTTTAATTTCACGAGTTAGTTTTCCAACTTTTCGAGAGAAGGGGGCAGCCCCCCCTTACTTATTTTTTTTGCTGTTATTTCTAACGTCCAAATCCGTCAATAAAAATTCCGAAACCCTACGCGTTCTCTATCTAACTTTCGGAGGTCAGGGGGACAATATCTTCGACACTAATGTTTTGTCATTGGAACTGAACCAACACGTAAAATTTCAATTCTATAGGATAAGGGGAAGTGGTTCTAAGTCAGCTTGCAAGATTTGTAGCCATCTAACACACAAAGAGCAAGTTAAATAAAAGCTTTCAATAAAAACAGAAAATAATATGGTAACTATCGGAAATGGCATTATCACCTTCATAACTTGAAACTAATCATCGGTTGTCATCATGAATGTTGGACATTTTCCCCCAAACATTAGTCAAGAGAAATCACCCTGAAAAAATCTATGTGAATACGAAAACTGACTGAGACCTAAGCATGACAAAAACAATGAAATGCCAAACACCACGAAAGTTCGCTACTTTGTTCTCTCGTATGCATGCAAATTGCAAATGGAACGGACACTGAGCCAATCAAAAACACGAAATAATGACCATTCATTATTCACTATACGCGATTACTACGATACTTTCCACCTCATTCGTTTGTCTCCTTCTTTGGGGGCAACCGTGCTGGCGCCATCTACTAATAAACCCCATCGTCATCCAATAATAATCCCATAAGATTTACTGACTATACTTCTTTAGACAATGACCGAACCTATAAATGCTCAAATATACCCTGCACCGAGTCACCCGTACCCCACGTAGCCAGCTCTCCGACTATAAGGCTCGAGATGCAAGAGGTAACGTGAGACGAAGGTCGTAAAACGTAAGACGAAAGGCGTGAACGTAAGACGTAAAACGTAAGAAGTACCAGAAGGTAACACATTCCAACTGCTAGCTCTGGTTACCTTATAAACGTAGAGAGTGGCGCAAAATCGACAATAGATGTGATCACAATATAATGTGGCAAACAAGAACAAGTTTACAACTTGTTTGTGAGCATTCAGAGAGGAATTTTCACATTTCGAGAATAACAAACGTTTCCACTTGAGCACACACGTTTATTAAATTTCATGGTTATATGCTGATACCCACCTGGTATTTTATCGTTCATTTTCACTTCAAATACCACTAGAGGTTAAATTATTTTCGGAAATGTTTTATCACTCATGAATATTTTTAGAAAATCATCTATCGTCTTCGACTCGGGATAATTTTCGTGTCGTATTAGGTAAGAAAATTCCACACCAGATTGTGTTTTGAAATAAAATAATTCAAGAATTTATTCTTCAACTCTCAACAATGCCAATTTTTTTGACAAGACGCAAAACATAGTTCTGTCATTGGAACTGAACCAACACGTAAAATTTCAATTCTATAGGATAAGGGGAAGTGGTTCTAAGTCAGCTTGCAAGATTTGTAGCCATCTAACACACAAAGAGCAAGTTAAATAAAAGCTTTCAATAAAAACAGAAAATAATATGGTAACTGTCGGAAATGGCATTATCACCTTCATAACTTGAAACTAATCATCGGTTGTCATCATGAATGTTGGACATTTTCCCCCAAACATTAGTCAAGAGAAATCACCCTGAAAAAAACTATGTGAATACGAGAACTGACTGAGACCTAAGCATGACAAAAACAATGAAATGCCAAACACCACGAAAGTTCGCTACTTTGCTCTCTCGTATGCATGCAAATTGCAAATGGAACGGACACGAAATAATGACCATTCATTATTCACTATACGCGATTACTACGATACTTTCCATCTCATTCGTTTGTCTCCTTCTTTGGGGGCAACCGTGCTGGCGCCATCTACTAATAAACCCCATCGTCATCCAATAATAATCCCATAAGATTTACTGACTATACTTCTTTAGACAATGACCGAACCTATAAATGCTCAAATATACCCTGCACCGAGTCACCCGTACCCCACGTAGCCAGCTCTCCGACTATAAGGCTTGAGATGCAAGAGGTAACGTGACACGACATGAAAAAACATTTTTCGCTTCAGTCAAGAAAGTAAAGAAAGTATTCGTCAGGAGATTAGGCAGTTAACACATTTTTTCCAATACGGATTTATTGCTTTAAGTGTTCACACGATACCACAATTCATTCCAAATCTCAAATTAACATTTAATGCTTTAGAAGAATTATTCTCTGTGATATACTGTTTTTTTGCAGCGATGCGCCCGTGCAGTAACGGCCTCGCGGAGCACTATTTTCAGCGTTAGATTGAAATCATAAATAATGGATGTAACAGAACTTATAGGTTTCAGTGTCCTAGCTTATAAATTTCATTACAAGGTGCCACCACTGGTATCATATCTCACTTTAAAATTCAAACACTTTTTGTAAAATCTTTTTCGAGTCGCCAGGACAGATAAAGAAATTTGTCGGTTTACGTTTGGTTGCTTCGTGTTCGCAAATACTACCAATTGTGTTAATTTGAGAGCCAAGTGGGGAATCTCCACATTTTCGTTATACGAAAATCCAAAGTGTCCCTGGTTTTAGGTAGGTACCTCTAAGATTTATATTTTCAGAATATTTTCAATGTTTCTCTTGAAATTAGTCATTTAAAATCAATACCTTTGTTTTAGATTTTCAACATTTGGTTGTTAAAAGCAATTTTTCTACTCGTCGAATCCCAATAAACGTTTCTGCTTGAAGTCCTTCGCATTTCATTCGCCCAGAACCTACAAATCCTGTACATCTGGCGCCCAACGTGGGGCTTTTGAAATTTGAAGAAAAATGGAAAATTCCAAAGAAAACTACCATTATAATACCAGAAGCAGGAATACAGGAGCAGTTCGTAAGGTACCACAGGACTTTCAGCAGGAAAATACCTCGACAACAACAATTCAAGGTAGGAGTTTTTTATCTCACACTAACCCCTCTCAAGAGCGGTACCAGAAGACTGCAGGAAGGGCTGCAGGTTCATTTTTGAGACCAACTAGTGCATCAGCTGCAGCAACAAGCTTCATGCAGCTTCAAACGACACCATTAAGTCACAGGGCTTCATTAAGGCAAGGGGTGCATAACCAGAGAGCAACACTTCCTGCTAAACAACCCATGAGAAATATTTGTTTTTCACCACCGAACTTATGGAATGTCCCATATGGAAATAAGTTATCCACGAGTGAAACGGTTACAAAACCGTCATATTTTGATAACACAAATTCAGTATCGTTCACCAATATGCATGATAAAAACTCAAATTTTCAGAAAAAATCGACAACGTTGCCTAATTGTACCGATTTAGGAGCAACAAACTGTTTATCAAATTTTGCAGACTGTTTTACCACAAATAGTGTGAATTTTCCTATTTTATCGCAAAATTATAATAACGAAACCCAGCATCTTTTAAATAAAAATAATGCTGAAATAAAAAATCAAGATCTGTCTACTCAAGTAGCAGAACTGATTTAGAAAGTGAATAATTTGCCAGTTGATTTCACAAATAATGTACAAACTAGTGACACTTTGTGTTCAACGAGAAATTTAGGGAACATGGAAGCGAGCAAACGATTGCCAGTATTCGATAATAAAAATAATATTCACCCTGTAGATTTTTTAAATCAGTTAGAGTATGCAATACAGATTGATAGAGTTCCGTTTGAGTATTTTCGTGTGTTTATAGCGAGCCTATTGAAGGGAGAGGCATATTTGTGGAGTCAAGCTTTTCTCGAAAAATTCAATAATTTTTTAGAATTCAAACAGTCGTTCTTAAGTCATTTTTGGAATGATGATATTCAGGCTGAGGTACACGAAAAACTGAGAAAATTTCGATACGAACATGGGTCATTTGTTCAACATTTTTTAAGGTGTATGACCATTGCAAAACATTTGAGTCCCCCAATATCTGAAGATCGGTTGTTGAAAAAATTTTCAAGGTTATTTCCCCCGAATATTTCAAGCACACTTATTACTGCTAACACTTTTTTGGATGCTCTCGAACGTCTAAGACATGCTGATGGATTTTTCGATACAGACAAACGGTTAACAGCTTTGAAACCAACCTCTCCCGAGGTGCGGGATAATTCTCGATTCATTGGCAACAATAAAAATGACAACCGACATTTCGTTGGAAACAGGTATTCATCAAAACCTAATAAAATCGCGGAATTACATATAGAAAGTCCGGAAGTTTCAGAACATTCTTTAGATGGCCAAATTTTTTCGGGAAACGAGGGACAGCCTCACGACTTGTAGGTCCTACCGTGAGGAATATAAAAAACAGGACCGCCTTATTGAACAATCCCCGAGACGAATTGATTGCACAAAGCGATTCTGAAACCGAAAGTGAAATTGTACGAGCTCCAACTATAGAAATAAAAATGTATGGATACAGTTTTGTGTCTTTGGTAGATACGGGTAGCGATATTTGTTGTTTTAACGAAGAAGTCTGGAATCAGCTAGAACCATTTCAAAAAACTATTCCGACTTTTTTTTGTACAGGTGTTAAAGTTGGCGCAGCCTTTAAAGCGAAGCAACGTCACGTCAAACAGCAATCGCTTATCGTTTTTTCAATAGTAGGCCACGAATTTGTAAACGAATTTCTTTTGATTCCTGACTTGATAGTACCGGTTATAATTGGGATTGATTTTTTGCATAAAATTAAAGTACGGCTTGATTTTGAGGAAAACTGCATGTTTGTTAAATTTGATACAAATTGGGCACCATTAACCAAGATTGAAACCGGGAGGGAGTTTCCTGAAATAGAATCGTTACAAATTCGAGGAATATGCCGAAAAAAAATGAACAAATAATAAATTCCCGGCTAGAAAAAAACTGCGTATCGGTAGAGGAGATAAAAAAGGTCGTTTCAGATAGTGCATTGACTTTTGAAGAAAAACAGGTGTTGCCAGATTTACTATTTCGGTTTCGAGGTTTATTTTCTGATATACCGGGGAGAACCAAAAGTTATGTTCACGAAATTAAACTTACAGATCACAAGGAGTTTTTTCAAAAACAGTATTCAGTTCCTTTGGCATACAAGTCGGCAATTAAAACGCATTTAGAAAAAATGGTTAAGTGGGGTGTGATTAAGCCGATGGCTACGCCGTATGTGTCGCCTATGCTAGCAACCCTTAAGCGAGATAATACCGTCCGCATTTGCTTAGACGCTAGACACTTGAACTCGGTTATGGAGAAGGAATATGATACTCCCAGACCAATGGAGGAAATCCTTCATACAATGAAGAAGGCACGATTCATGTCCTCTTGTGATTTCAGTAATGGATATTGGCAAATACCATTGAGTGAAAATTCTCAGAAATATACCGGCTTCAAATTTGAAGGTACGACATATTGCTACTTAACTTTGCCTTTCGGTTTAGCCACCAGTGTCAGTACTTTTGTGCGTTGTATAAGATCGATCCTAGATAGTGAGTTTGATGATTTTTTAGTAGTCTATGTTGACGATATTTTAATAATATCAGAAAGTTTCGAACAACACATGAGTCATCTTGAAAAAGTTTTCAACCGTCTTTTTGGGGCGGGTATCACGTTGAAATTTCGAAAGTGTAAATTTATTCGTCCGGAAATGCCATTTTTGGGATATGTTTTGAATTCCTCCGGGATCAAACCAGACCCAACTCGAATACAAGCATTACGAGACTACCGTATACCGAAAAATGTCAAAGAACATCAAAAGTTTTTAGGTTTGGCTCAGTTTGATCGATCTTTTTGCAAAAATTTTTCGGCTTCAGCGGCACCGTTGACACAATTATTGAAAAAAAAACGCGCTGGAAATGGGCCGAAGTCGAACAAAGGGCTTTCGAAGAGATTAAGCGAAATTTGTCAGAAGCCACAGTTATATCACCCGCGAGACGATCTACCCTACTGTTTAGAGACTGATGCCTGTGACACTGCTCTTGGCTGTCAGTTGTTTCAGATCGTAGAGGGCGAACGTAAACCAGTGGCGTGGGCATCCCGCCAACTTCTCGATAGAGAAACGCGTTACTCGATAAATGAGAAGGAAGCTTTAAGCGTAGTATGGGCATTATCCAAGTTCCGTATTTACCTGATCGGGAAAAAGTTTAAGATATTTACCGACAACAGATCAATCACTTACCTGAAAACTTGTCGGCCGCTTTCGGCACGAATCTCAAGATATGCTTTAGCTATTCAGGATTTTGATTTCGACATAGAGCATATCCCAGGATCAAGTAATATTATTGCGGATGCCTTATACCAATCCGAGGCTTTCCTCTCCTTCAGATAAAGGTTTCAGGATTCTTTCTGTGACAGGTAAATTACCACATCCGTTATCACAAGCTTTGAAGAATATAGGACGGTTGCAACGGGAGGATAATAAGCTGAGTGATATCATAAATAAAATTGAGTTTGACCCGGTTTTGCAACGGAGGTTCTGCATTTTTCGAGGAGTTTTGTATGATCGTCAGAGTTTCGAAGAATACTATTTGTTATGTATTCCACGACCTTTGATCAGATATTTCATCGAGGCTTACCATGTTTGCTTCGGACATTTCGGGTTTTACAAAACATGGAGAGCCCTCCGGACGGAAGTATGGTGGACTAACATGTCCCGAGATGTGGGGAAAGTGGTTAAAGAGTGTGAGTTATGCCAAAAAACGAAGAGTTGTATATTACCAAATCCCGAGTTGAAATCCATCATACCTTCGACAAAGAATGAACTCGTTGCCCTTGATCTTTACGGCCCACTTCCGAAAAGTCGTGGAGGTGTAACTTTTATTCTCGTTCTACTAGATGTTTTCTCGAAGTATGTTTCATTATATGCCCTTAAGCGAGCCACTACTCGTGCGATTCTAAATCGGATCATTCGAGACTATATTCCCAGCGTCGGCCCCATTAAACAAGTTTTGAGTGACCACGGAACACAGTTCACTTCTTCTCAGTGGAAAACCACTTTATAAACTCTAAACATAACGGTTATTCATTCCTCGGTTCGCCGCCCCCAAGCTGACCCTTCTGAAAGAGTTATGCGCGAACTGGGACGATTATTTCGGGCGTTTTGTCATGACCAGCAGACTAACTGGGCAAGAGAGCTGCCGAACTTGGCCGAATTTTTGAACTCTGTGGTGCATGAATCGACTGGATATTCGCCAAAGGAACTTCAATTCGGAATTCCTCGGAAGAAATTACTTCCAAACGATCTCCAGGGTGCACCAGTCCCCGAGAATGTGGTATCGGCGGATAGTAAGCTCGTCCTGGCAAAGGAAACTTTGATGAGCAAATCTGCTCGTCGAAATATTCGTTTTCCGAGTCGGCCATTTACCGAATTCCAAGTAGATGACTTGGTACTTTTGAAAGCCAATCCTGTGTCATCGGCTATCAAGTCGGAGACGAAGAAGTTTCTTTTGTTATTTGAAGGCCCATACCGCGTTAAAAAGGTTCTCACACCAGTTACTTATGTTTTGCAATACCCTGAGTTAGAAAAAGAAAGGGGTATCTTCCATGCCTGTCATTTGAGGAAATATTACGGTAGGGAACTTTGACTCCATAAATATGTTCCTCAAAGTTTGGGGAGCAAGTTGTAACAGAACTTATAGGTTTCAGTGTCCTAGCTTATAAATTTCATTACAAGGTGCCACCACTGGTATCATATCTCACTTTAAAATTCAAACACTTTTTGTAAAATCTTTTTCGAGTTGCCAGGACAGATAAAGAAATTTGTCGGTTTACGTTTGGTTGCTTCGTGTTCGCAAATACTACCAATTGTGTTAATTTGAGAGCCAAGTGGGGAATCTCCACATTTTCGTTATACGAAAATCCAAAGTGTCCCTGGTTTTAGGTAGGTACCTCTAAGATTTATATTTTCAGAATATTTTCAATGTTTCTCTTGAAATTAGTCATTTAAAATCAATACCTTTGTTTTAGATTTTCAACATTTGGTTGTTAAAAGCAATTTTTCTACTCGTCGAATCCCAATAAACGTTTCTGCTTGAAGTCCTTCGCATTTAATTCGCCCAGAACCTACAAAACTTGTACATGGAGGTAGAATTCCAGACGACCTATTCTTGAATGTCGAGTGAGATTTGTCACATTCGACATACACTGGCATGCAAAATTAACCGGACAAACAAAATTTTGTTCAAATTCAATCATAAATAACTTTTAAACCTTTTCATCAATTTCGATAATTTTTTTGCCAAGTTGTAGGTACTTTCATTGTTATCATTCTCTACTATCGATTTTGCAGAAAGTTCTTAAAGATTTGTCGTTATACAGGTTATGATAAAAGGTGCACTTTACCCCAACATTTCTGAACACCCTGTGGAAAAATTTGACTACTGAATGATAGGTATTCGTACGAGATTTTGAAGCCTGATCTTTCGTCAACAGTTCTTTTTTTTATTCATATCAATAACTGCATTCTTAAAGAAAAAACGCATTTTTAAAGAAAACCATGCGATTCGTAACCATAAAAAAATTTTATTCAAAAAATAACAGTGACAACAATGGTAATTAATTGGTATCAAAATCGAGTGTTTCCTTCCCGGGCTTGAATAACAGCTCTCATCCTTTCTGGCATAGACTGAATTAAACCAGCAACTGCGTCTTGGGGTATTTGCTCCCACTCGTTTACCAGCGCCTGTTCCAACGCAACCACAGTTTGAAATTCTCCATAGTTCTGCCTAAGCCTTCGTCCTAATTTGTCCCACATATGCTCTATGGGGTTGAGATCCGGTTTCCTTGGCGGCCAGTCGAGTACTTGGATACCAACATCATTGATATTGCCTAGTCATTCTGGCTATGTGCGGCCGAGCATTATCTTGCATTAGGAGAAAATTTTCTTCTATAAAGGGCATATAAGGGACTACATGTTGTTCCAAACACTCCCTGATGTATTGTCAGCATTGAGGCTCCCTCCCCGTAGCGAAACAATATCTGTGCGGGCTTCCAAGGAAATACCGCCCATATCATCACTCCTCCACCACCAAATTGAACTCTAGGAGAGAAACAACATTGAGCATAGCGTTCTCCAGGCCTTCTCCACACTCTTTGACGACCATCAGGTGAATATCTCGTAAAACGAGACTCGTCTGTGAAAAGAACATTTCGCCAATCGTCCATATCCCAATCTGCATGAGTTCGAGAAAATTCCAAGCGCTGCCTTCGATGACCTGCATCCAATAGGGACCTGTAGCAGGTACAAAAGATGATAGGTTTTGTTCCTTCAACCTTCGCCGTACTGTGTCAGGTAAAACTACGGTACCATGAACATCTTCCAATCTTCGAGCCAAAGCTGTAGCAGGAATTGTTCTTTCTCGAAGAACTTGGAGTCTCAAAAACCGATCTTCAACTGCTTTATTTGCTTTCCGTCTTCCCTGCCCAGGTCTTCTTAAGTACGAACCAGTTTCTCTGAATCTTTCTATCGCATCGGATACTGTACTGCGTGGAACAGCAAGTCTATCTGCGATATATCGAATGGCACGACCATCATCTTGTAAAGCTACAGCTTGCGCTACTTGTTCCGGTCTAATTTTTTTAAAACTTTCTCGTTAGCGGTATACCTCCGAAACACAAATCACCTAGAGACTCAACCACCTTAACATACACTATAAAGCAAATAAATCTGTGAATAATTGTTGACTACTGCTTAGCAAAAATCTTTTTGACAAGCCATAAAAAATGCTTAACTGAAACTTGTCATAACAAGCAAAAAAATCGCTTGTTTATGGTTACGAATCGCATGGTTTTCTTTAAAAATGATTTTTTTCTTTAAGAATGCAGTTATTGATATGAATCAAAAAAAGAACTGTTGACGAAAGATCATGCTTTAAAATCTCGTACGAAGACCTATCATTCAGTAGTCAAATTTTTCCACAAGTTATTCAGAAATGTTGGGGTAAAGTGCACCTTTTATCATAACCTGTATAACGACAAATCTTCAAGAAATTTCTGCAAAATCGATAGTAGAGAATGATAACAATGAAAGTACCTACAACTTGGCAAAAAAATTATCGAAATTGATGAAAAGGGTAAAAAGTTATTTAAGATTGAATTTGAACAAAATTTTGTTTGTCCGGTTAATTTTGCATGCCAATGTATATTATGTCGATGGAAAGTGTAGCACAACATTAGCATGTGGTATTCTCAATAGGGTTCGACATATATGTTGCATGAGATGAATTTTGTCGAATAACATGAGCTGGCAACACCGAATTTTTGATGTTAGATCTTGTTCTATGCCCCTTGTCTTGTAAAACGTTAACATAATAACAAATAAAATGACATTTGCTTTCGGAAGTATAAGATCAAGGAGACTAAAATTTAACAAGGAGGGTTTAATAAGCTCTGGCCAATGAGAAACTTGTAGAATCAACGCGTCATAGTGACGTACTTGGATATGAATACAGAGTCGAACTCGAACCAAGCAACAAAAATGTCAGCAGTAACTCTCATATACCAAGAGCTAGTCCGTCACTGTCTATAGAGAACGGCGGCCATGACCATAGAAATATATATTATATACTTACTCTAGAATGCTAATCCCCATGACAAAAGTGTTGTAAAAAGTTCCGGCTAGTCCGCAATGCGCAATCGCGTCATTAGTGATTTTTGTAACAGGCTCGGTTTTAGTAAAATATTATGGCACTTGTGAAGATTAACAAACGTTAATTCTGAATCTTGGAGAATAAGGTTGGAAACCTCATTGTGCTTATACCTGTTATTTGTATTTGGCCGATTTGAATACATATTTATGATCCCGAATATTCAGCAAAGGCCATCAGAAAGTAGAGTACGGTTATTATTATTATTTACCGCTCTGAAGCGACTGATTTTTGGTATCACATTCACTCTTTAGCTGTAGTTAACCAACAAAAACCTACGGAACCACCCCAAATCGTCGGTTCCAATTTCAAGGAAGCACTGGATTGGAAAATAAATTGAAAGTTCAAAAAACTCAACTCAACTCAAATTGGATTTATAAATTGGATGCTTGGAAGCTCGAGGTTTTTTTTCTAGAACGATTCATGTCAAAATACGCAACTGCAAACACAGTATTAGTACTGCACTAAGTTTCAAATTAATCTATTGTCGTTTTCACATGAATCTTCATGAGGAAAGTGTCTGCCACAAATTACAATTTTCTCACTCAAATTTCCTGCTGGGGTCTCTTCCTAAAAACAATAACCAAAAATCATGCCTTTTTGTCAAGCTAAAATTAAGCTATTTTGAACAAAGCATATCGATACATAAAAAATTTCGGTATCTACCAAAAAATATTTATTTCAGGTATTTTTCCTTTACTCAACACTTAACAGTTCATTGTTTATTTTTAGGAAGAAACGGCTTTATTAGAAATTGTCTTTAAATGAACAAGATTAATGCAAATTCACGAAAGATGAAAGAATAACCAACGACAACAAACACCACACAAAACGACAAGAGAAAATCTGAAATTGTAAAAACCGTCTCTGTCTCTGACAAGAGTGACAGATCTTAGTGACAAGTCTTCCTATTGATGAAAAAGCACTGTTGCACGGAAATTATAATTACAGTAGCATAGGGTACATTATTGTTTTGAATAAACATTTTTCGCGCCTAAAATTCGGAGTAATCTATCTCTAAAAGGTTCTTTTCGGTTTTAAAAAGTCCTAAATGCGCTGTCGAATTTCTCTCTTTCAAATGGCCTGTGTTTTATTGCCTCATAACAAAAAACTCTGAATTGGAACACCAAATTATTTTCAAACTTGGCAACGATCTACCCAAACTATACTGATGACGCGCATGCGCACATCGTAAACGGGTCGCATACGCAGCATGCTTTTCGCCGTGAAAATTGGCGGGATTAGCATTCTAGAGTAAGTATATAATATATATTTCTATGGCCATGACCCGTCCTACTAAGTTACATTTCGTCACAAATGTTCTTTCATCTCTTTCTACTAGTGTCCCCATTGTTTTATGGGAATCAAACACTCCTTGTTAAATTTTAGTCTCCTTGGTATAAGATTACATCAGAATGAAGTAGAATCATGGAAAGTGAAGTCAAAAAAAAAATGATTGCAACCAAAATCAAAAGCAAACTTTAAAAAATTTAATGCAAGAAAAAGAAATCGAGCCCATTTCAATCTGAACGTTTTAATAATTTTTTTCTCAGGTGAGAATTTAAAAGAACTCTTGTATAATACTCGTCTCTCTCGAGGCCGCTGATAAATTTCCTGATTTTCTTAATTTTCTATAGCTATTACTTAAGATGCCATTCTCTCACTACAAAAATCTCTGAAAAAGTATCAAAGAATGACATTTACTATAAAACCCAATCTATAAATTTTTCATGTTATGAAATTTTCGCATTTGACATAAATTGTCGACTGCCTTTGGCCATTCTACAATTTGTCTATTAAAAATTTGCGGATGCGACATTTGAGAATAAGAATATTCAGATTTCGTTCGACAGAGAGTATCTTGCATGCGACAAAGAGTATATCTCGCATGCGACAAAATATGTCACGGTTTGACATTTTAATTGGAAATTTCCACCACTTCACGGAACCTTTTTTTTCCAATATATTGATAGGTTTTGAGTTATTAACAAAAACAATATATCTTTTTTTGATAGTATTTTATTAATAACAATCGCAATTTTTTACGTGCGGTAAAATCCTTGAAAATCATCTTTCTAGTGGACATGTCGAATCCACTGAGCTGTCGCTCATATTTTCTGGAGCTTTATCTCTATTTTTCACGTTTTTCAACTTGTTGATCAGTAGTCCAAGTAATAGGGAAAAGTGCGTGCAAAAATTAATATCCGAAAACAAGAAATATGAGTGTATAGGAAATTGAAATTCAGCATGAGTTTCTATTTCATGCGACTAGATCGTGATTACCAAACATAACCTAAAAAATTGGCAAAGTTGCGAAAAGCGGTTTTTTTGTTGATATTCAAAAAACTACAGCTCCGATCAAAAAAAGTCAAATTAGGAAATTGTAGGTATTAAAGAGATCTATCAATTGAAGCACATATAATTTTCTGATATCATTGATACTTTTCGAGTTATATCGGAAAAACCGTGAAAAATCGGGTTTTCTCTAACTCGTTAACTGTAAGGAATTCAAACTTTTTACTCACCGTTATGTGTAGCCTATGACAAGCCAAAGAAGTTTCTCTTTGAAAAATGGATACATATTGATTATTTTCAAAATATCTGAAGTTTTCTCAAAAAAGATGCTCTCTCAATATGGCTACTCTTGCTCGGGGAATGATGCTACAGTAACGATTTATGGGTAATTTTTTTTTGTAAGAGTTGTTCTTTCATATTAACGAATAAATATATTGATTTTTTTAATATTAAGTGTCAAAAACTTACTTTAAAACATTTTTTTTTCAAGTTTTTTCTCAAATACATTGCTCAATTTTGTTTTTATATGAATGACTTTTTATGAAAATAGATTCCTAGCATGATTTCAAGCATTCAAAGAAGAAATTGAATTCCTACGATCACTAGGAGCCGAGATAATTTTTTTATTTAAAAAAAATATGGAAGACGCAATAATCATTGTACAGCAGTCACCTTCATGGATATTAAGGTTGAATACCTATATTTTCAATAAAAAAATACTAGAATATGTCATGTCTAGTTCATTTGCAGTATCATTAATTGATGAATAAAGTGAGGCGTGCAGGCGCGGATCGCGATAGCTGTAGCGGGTGGCGGAGTGGGGATAGCACTGAAAACTTATTTCGTGCTTTCCAAGTGGCTTGTGCTTGAAGAATATTGAGTATCTCGGCTTGTTGTTCATGTACGTTTTCTTTTGCAATGTACACTAGTACTTGAAATTGAACCAATAACTTTTCTTTTCATTTTCAATAACACTGTCAGGACGAAAGTGTCTTTAATGTCAACACTATTTGTATCCCCACTGCACCACCCGCTAAAATTGCATCGCTTTGCGCCTGTACGCCTCACTTTGTTCATCAATTAATAATACTGCAAATGAACTAGACATATCCTTGTATTTTTTTATCGAAAATATAGCTCTTCAACCTCAATATCCATGAAGGGACTGCTGTACGATGATTATTGCGCCTTCCAGATTTTTTTGATATTAAAAATTTATCTCGGCTCCTAGTGATCGTAGGAATTAAATTTTTTTTTAATGCGTGAAGTCATGCTAGAAATCTATTTTCATAAGAGTCACTTCTATAAAAACAAAATTTATAAAAAACATGTAAAAAAATTGTGCTTTTTGTGTAATTTTTTACTTGCCATAGGCTACACAAAACTGTAAGTAATAATTTTCAATACCTTACAATAAACGAGTTATTGAAAACCAGATTTTTTACGGTTTTTCCGATATAACTCGATAAGTATCGATGATATCAAAAAAATATAAATCATTCAATTGATAAATCTTTTCAATACCTACAATTTCCTAAATCAACTTGATCGGAGTTTTTTAATTATCAACAAAAAACCACTTTTCGCAACTTTGCCAATTTTTTAGGTTATGTTCGGTAATCAGGATCGAGTCGCATGAAATAGAAAATCATCCTGAATTTTATTTTCCTATACGCTCATATTTTTATTTTTCGGATATACATTTTTGCACATTTAACATTGGGACGCTTTCTCGTTTCTTGGACTACAGACCATAGACCAAGCTATAGAGGTTTTTTCCCCACCGAATAAAAGACGCAAATGGCCTATACTAATTTTTATAAGATAGTTCGTTAATGGAAACCCCAGTTTTTGCCCTAGCGAAATCGCTTTGTGGAATTTTTTAAACAAGAAATAGTGAAAAAAATTACAACTTTTTTGGTTTTTTGGAAATATCTCAAAGATTTCTGAAGGAATTGTTTTACAGTCAGTAAAGCTTGTGTAGAGAATTATAAAACCTACGAAATGGATTTTCATGCAACCGGATCAGTGCATTTTCCACTGAGAAAATCTGGGAAAACCTCGTAAGAGAGATCAATTTTTTAAAATTTAATTTTTTTATAAATCTTAAGCTGGACAAACAATATTCCGTAAACTGATAGATACTAATATGCGGTTCAACTGTACTCAAGATCTTTAAACAATTTAAGGGCATATCTTGCGATACGCGCTGATGAAAAATCGTCGTATTCAAATCATGTTAACGCCATTTGGAAGTAGAGATCAATATCTACAATTTGTATATATCGGATTTTCATCTGAGAGGTGAGAGTTGTGTTGGAAATGTCACTGAAAGTTTATCAAAACACTTCAAAATGCTTCCGAAGTCACCCGAAGTCATCCGAAGTCGAACTGAAGTTAATACGAGTTGAGTTCGAGAGACTTTGGGTGCACTTTGAAGCATTTGGAGTAGCTCCTAGTGATATTTTCAATATATTTTCCACCTTTCAGGTGAAAATCCAGAATAAACAAATTCTAGAGATTGATCTCTACTTCCATATGCCGTATACAGAATTTGATTAAGATGATTTCCCTCGAATCGGCGCATATAGAAAGGTTTGCCATTGAAATGTTTAAAACTACATATTAGACAGAAACCATCCTGCGTACAGTTAAACCACATGTTATTACCTTTCAGTTTCCGCAATATTGTTTGTCCACCTGCAGATTTATAAAAATTATGAATTTTTGAAAAATGGTCTCTTTTTCGAGGTTTCCCCGGATTTTCTCAGTGAAAAATGCACCGTGAAGAAAACCATTTTGTAGGTTTTATAATATTCTACAAAAGTTCCATTGATTGTAAGACGATTCTTTGAATAATCTTTGATATATAGCAAAAAAATTAAAAAATATATTGATTTTTAGGTGACCACACCTATGAAGATATCAGTGAACATGACTATTCCTTACCAACTTAGGTTCACCACCTGTCGAATGGAAACCAACAAATTTTTGGATGTCAAAACTTGAATAATTCAATAAAGAATTTGTTTAATTTCACAAATCTGATGTTGAACATGGACTGAGAAAGGGAAAGGGACTAACGAAGAAATTAATAAGAAGACTCAGTCGAAAATACTCCGACATTCCAAAGGAGATTATTCTGACCTTTGTAAAGTTGAGGAAGATAATCAGAATCAAATATATTAATGCAAAATCAAAATTGAAAAAAAGAGGGGCTGATGATACTAATGGACTTAGATCAAAATCCAAGAAAATAAAAAAAAAATTATAAAGTTACTACCTACTGGAAATAAATATTTTCAATATTGTCGTGAATTGGGGTTTATTCACGACTAACTAGGTAGATACTGATCATTTATAGATTTAAAACACTTTCGAATAAAAACATTTATTTTACTATGTACAAATATGCAATTTAGACGATTGAAATTAATGAAGGAAATAAGGAATTGACGAATTAATGAATTAATGAATCTCTCCTAGACTAGTTATTGATTGAATAAATTATTTAATAAAGATCTTTACTTACAATACATATCGGCATTTACATTTAAGGAACGTTTTCCTTCTATCTAATATCTGATCATCCAAACTCCCCCCATAGCCCTCACTAGCTGCGGGCACGGCAGAAATCTCAACTCGACTACCAGATCGAACTATCAGTGGCCTTTTTGAAAACTCTTGTTTATGTTATGTTGAGGACAAGTTGTGTTTCAAAATAAAATATCTTCGCTCACGTACTGAATTGTAAAAAGGTTACCCACGTATTGAAATATAAAATATTTTAATGTACAGAATGTTCCATATATTTTTGACAATACCTTTCAAAATCGCGCGCCTCGAGCGATTATATTAAAACCAACTGACAATTCGATACAGGTTTACAAAAACTATGAAATTAATACCATGTAAATATAAATATACAAATAAATATGTGCAGAAGAAGTCTGCTTGCACCATCTCCATTTGATTTCTTCTCTCCCTTGCTGCCTCTTCCATCTTTGATTGGCTCATTTCGTTTCCATTCAATAGCTTGTACCATGATTCAACGTTGCCTGGGTACAATGGGATTAGCGTAGACCCACTCTTTCGGTTTATTCAGGCTTGGGTTGGCTTGGCTGGACCAGGTATGGTATGACCCAAACATACTGGTCAACTTGTATTTGGCACGGATCTGCCTGCCATGACTTGACATGGCTCCAGTTGACTTGGCATGGATTTGCCTGCTGGGACTTGGCATAGCTTGGTGCGGTTGGACTCCATTTTTGTTCTGCTTCCCTGTAGTTGGCATGTATATGCCTGCCGGAACTTGGCATGGCTTTACTGGACATCGGCACTGCTTGGTCCGGTTAGATATTCTATTTTGGCCCAGCTGCGGTTGGACTCCATTTTGGCTCTGCTTCCCTGTGGTTGGCATGTATATGCATGCCGGAATTTGGCATGGCTTTACTGGACATTGGCACTGCTTGGTCCGGTTGGATATTCTATTTTGGCTCAGCTTTACTGGACAACATGGAGCTTGACATGGCAGAACTTGACTCTGATCTATCTCATTGACTGTGAGAAGGCTCAACTCGACATGGCTGTTGAAACTGTGGCTTCATAACGATTCAACTGGGGATTCTCTCGGAGTGGTACAAGGCTGAAGACTCTTCCGCGTTCCTTACAGAAGGTACAGTTCCTATAATACAAAAATCAAAGTTTGGGTAAACATACTGCTATCATCTAATTTTACAACAAATACCCAAATACCCAAAATATATCAAGTACCAATCATCCTTATTCTCATTATAAAATTATTATGAAAGCATATGCCCACAATAAAGATCAAAAATATTTTTCAAATATTTCGAAGGAACACATTGACATCAAATATTTACTAATCATACTTTAGTTTTCAAATTATCTTAATGACATCCCGTTCTATTTCTAGTAATTATCTCATGTTTCATTCATCCTTGCCATTCTTTTTCTCTTTCACAACTTATAATAATCTCTCATATAACGAGGCTAATTTTGTGATGCGATACCCTGAAATTCTTTGCCTAGGATTGAATACAGTATAACACAAAACAATTTCACACTCGCTTTTCACAATCAACAGTTTCTATTTCATTCTGTTCGACTTCATTCATCACTCATTACCCACTAAACCACTGTGCACAATTTTATCATTAGTCAGTTTCATACTACACCCTTTAATTGTCGGCCATTGCCTACACCCTTATGTCGTTTTCCTACGAACTCTTCTCTTTCTCTTGATTCTATCGCTCTAAAGAACTATTTTATGCACACATAGCTTGCAATCTACGTGAATCATATCCGTTTTCGCATTTTTGTAGATACTCTATAAGTAACTGGACTCTCCTCTCATCATAGGTATTCCGTATTCCTACAACATAAAATAAATCATCATAGTATCAATTTAACTTCCAATCGCGATTGAATTGTCAAATTCTCTGACAAAACCGTGTATTTAGAATACACCAAGGATTCAACAAATTCCTTTCTCACGATTGTGACCAGTGGTAGACTCCAAAATAAGAATGCAACTGTCTATGCATTCTCTGAAGCACATCCTATTCTGCTCCTTCAAATAAAATCATAAGAGCAATTTTTCCAGGTGCTAAAAATTCTGGAAAGGAGCAGGCATTCCTCTCTTTTTTGCTTCTGCCAACGTCCTATTCTCTGCAAGGGGCCAGGGGGAAGCTGAAGATTCAGTGTAAAGTAGTATTAAATTTGTAACTACACGTAATTACTCTCATAAACCCAAGAGATAACAATTTTACACAAATTATTCTTGTAAAAATCATTAGGGAAAACAACAAAATTCAAATAATTATGAAAATAAATCGTTAGAACTTAACATCAATAGCATTTTTATTTAATCTTCATAACATTCTCTGGAGTTTATTGTGTACGAAATAGCGTACTTTCGTCAAATAATATTTTTATTCAGAAATGCTATTGTTGCACAATACTTGGGCGAGATTCATTCAGAAACAAAACATATGGATCAGCAATTTCTACCTAGTTGTACCGGATCTAGGTTAAGTTCAACGTCTATGAACCATGTAAATACAATTGAGTTAACTTTACCACTATGCATTTAAATATATAACAAAATAAAAATTGGTTCACTATGAGGAATGAATCCAAAACTAAACCACGGCAGCCTCCACCACTTGTCGTGAATTGGGGTTTATTCACGACTAACTGGGTAGATACTGATCATTTATAGATTTAAAACACTTTCGAAAAATATAAAAACATTTATTTTACTATGTACAAATATGCGATTTAGACGATTGAAATTAATGAAGGAAATAAACTAGTTATTGATTGAATAAATTAATTCAAAAAGATCTTTACTTACAATACATATCAGCATTTACATTTAAGGGACATTTTCCTTCTATCTAATATATGATCTTTCAAACTCCGTCCATAGCCCTCACGAGCTGCGGGCACGGCAGAAATCTCAACTCGACTACCAGATCGAACTATCAGTGGCCTTTTTGAAAACTTTTGTTTATGTTATGTTGAGGACAAGTTGTGTTTCAAAATAAAATATCTTTGCTCACGTACTGAATTGTAAAAAGGTTACCCACGTATTGAAATATAAAATATTTTAATGTACAGGATGTACCATATATTTTTGACAATATATTGTATCCATGTATTATTATTTATTATTGTATCCTAATTATTTTTATCAGGTATTGATAGGTTCTTTAGCTTTATCAACTTATCTACAAAGAGGTATTAAAAAGATATTCAGTATTTTTATTCACAACAATAACCACTGTACAGCATGGCAGGGTTGAGCTATTTAAAGTAACAAAAGTCTGCAGTACCTGAGTGCGAGTGAAAAGTGCAGTATTGAGGACAAATTCTATGTAGTATCAAAATCCTAGATGAAATTGTAATCAGTTTTACAGCAAGTTTGACTTCCATTGTACCAACAGTGGAATAGGTCCACTTTCATTTGCAAAATTAGTCAGAAATATATTTTTCCGACGACCTCCTTGAAATACGTATCATTTCGCACTGTAAACTAGTACACAAAATTAGATATTTTGCAATAGGGCGAAATATTTCATTTCGCACTAGTGTGAAATTAAATATTTCGCACGGTCTCCTCGCTCGGCGATTGGTGCGATTACCAAATATAGTTAACTATACTCTAATTTTTACTCATAGGTACCTGTGACAATGACATATCTACAAACGAATTCATAACATTATAGTGTCAATGTCAATGTGATTTACTAAGTAGAATCGTAAAATTTCTTCAGTTTTCTTTGGTACCATGTAATCTGACGATGAAATGTTAGATTTTACTCCCCCAGAAGTATGCAATATAGCAAACGAAACAACGAAGTATGCTACCAGAAAAATCAAAACAGAAGTATGATTTGGCGTACGATAATTTTATGGCATGGAAAGAAAGAAGTAACGCAAAAAGCTTCTCCGAGGTAGTTTTATTGGCCTACATAGGAGAATTAGGATATAAGTACAAGCCAAGTTCTATCTGGTCAATGTATTCTATGTTACGAACATCCTTGATAGCAAAACATAACATAATCATTGGAAATTACCTGAAATTGAAAGCGGTACTCAAAAGACGCTCAGTCGGATAGAAACTAAAAAAATCAAACATTTTAAAACCTCAGCAAATCAAACAATTTATGGAGACTGCTCCGGATGAGAAATATTTGTTAATCAGGGTATGTTTTGATTTGCATTTACAGTTGATTCATTTTGAATGAAGATATTTTAAAAAAGATTGAAATTTTACTAATTCACTACTCATATTAAGTATGAAGAAATCGTTGTTTTTGACAAACAATATTGATGCCATTGAATAGGTCAGGCGTTAATGCACGAATCATTCGACACGGGTCACAAAACAAAACCTATGGAGTAGGTTCGAATCTTCATGAAATAACCTTTTTTTCTTATTTGAATGTTTCATAATTGAAAAGTGATACTCATGTCACCTATAAACTCACTTTTATAAGTAGATCTATTAAACAAATTTTCTGAATTATCTTTTTTTTAAGATACAGTGCTCACTACTATAATAATAATGAAAATAATGTTTATTCATCATCATAATCAAACATTTATACATTCTGAGCATATAAATATAACACAGTAATGTTCGATCAGTATTGACCAAAATCAATTTACATACATATGTAGGATGGGGGGTTTTGAATGAGGGTACGACACTAATTATAACAACACCCTATATTCACCGATATGAAATACAACTTTGTATATCACAATCACACAAGTTGTCACTAGCGAGTCACGGAAAGGAATGAATTATTGTAAAATGATATCACCGACGATAGCTCATCTCCTGTGACATAATGCCTCATCATCAGCCTATGACTCGGCATCATCCTGCACGGCCTTCCTGGTTGCATTCGTCCTCGAATGCTCATTTTCCTGTAATAACGGTATTCATTAAAACTTAGTATCAGCTTGTTTTTTTTTGGTTTACCCAATCATACATATACATCCACCTGCGTTTATACACTTTTACTCTGCCATCTAAAGGTCAAACTTTGCCATCTAAGGGTCAAACTTTGCCATCTAATGCCCAAACATACGTCATCTGATGACCAACCTTTGCCATCTAAGGGCCAAATGCCATCTTAGGGCCAACCTTTGCCATCTAAGGCTAAACATATGCCATCTGAGGGCCAAACATATGCCATCTGAGGGCCAATCTTTGCCATCTAAGGGCCAAACATACGTGAACATTTTTACGTACCTAATTTTTCTGAAATTCGAAACCTTTTATATGCTCCCCTACTACAACAGCTTCATAGGGGCGTCTTGATCTTTCCGTATGACGATCTTCTTTTACTCTATAATGGTCATCAGGAAGAACTTCTACCACTTTGAATGGGCCTCGATACTTTGGGAGCAGTTTCTTGATCTGCTTGCTTGCAGGAAAACTAGTAACTTTCGTTAAAATTAAATCACCAACTTTGAAATTTCTCGGCGGCCCCCTTTTTGTATTGAATGCAGTGTTTTGTTTCTCTCTATTATTGTCCAGCCTTTTTGCTGCATCTGCCCTAATCTTGGTCACATCGATTGGACAGTATTCGTCACTGGTGAATCTGTCATTATCCGTTTTCGAATGGAAGCCGAAAAGTAATTCTGCAGGCGTGTTTTTCGTTATTCGGTGTTTGGTGCTGTTGATACTTTGTTGAACGTTTACTAATTTCGTATCCCAAATGTCGGAAGTTGTGCTTGCCCCTGTTGTGGCAAGAGCATCCAGGATTGTTTTGTTGATTCGTTCAGCTTGGCCGTTACTTCTTGTCTAATTCCTTTATTCTCTGTGAACTTTCTCAGACTTTTAGATGTGAAAGCTTTCCCCGTATCTGTTATTATTCTCCTTGGGTTTCCCAGGAGTGAAAACAATTCGTCCAGTTTTTCGACGACTTGTCTCGCTGAAGTGTCAGGAACTGCTTTGAGGTAGACAAATTTCGAAAATGCATCCACTATGACTAAAAGATACTGGTTTTCAACTTTCGTTTCTACGAATGGGCCAAGTGATCCATGTGTGAGGTATAGTGTGGTCGAGCATACTGGGGAAGTGAGTGGATATAGCCTGGTATTTTTCCACCAACTTCCTTATGATATAGACAATACAAACAAGAATGTATGTATTTATTTACGAACCTTCTCATTTTAGGAAACCAATAATGCTGTCTTATTCTCTCGATAGTTTTTTCGATAGCGAAATGACCGCTGTCATCATGGTTGGCTTTAACAATTTGCCACCTGCATTTTTTTGGCACCATCCATCTTCGCCCATGGGTTGTCAATTTGTAAACTTTGTTTCCCCTTAAATCGTAATTTTCAAAAATATTTTTGTTATTTTGAATGTCGCCACTGAGAAGAATCGTTTTAATTTCTCGAATATCTTGATCCTGAGCTTCACGTAAGTAATCATTTTTATTTATTACCAGAATTTTGTTAGATGTGTCTTTTTGAAAATTACGACTTAAGGCGTCCACGTGTTGTATTTGCGTACCCGCTCTATGTTCGATGTTATAACAAAAATCCCGCAAAAACAGAACCCAACGAGCTATTCTTGGAATTATGCTCTGTTTATTGAAGGCACTTTTGACCGCATTACAGTCGGTGATAATTGTAAATTCATGCCCTACACAGAGAGAAATAAATGTATGTTTTCTACACAATTGTGAATAATTTCAGCACAATTTGTTTCTAAAAAGTTGACAGCACCAATTTGTTCACTTTTCTTCTATAATATTGTATTAGAAATATTGTGTATAAACGATACACTTCAGTGTTGTATTATTCTGAATAGTTTTGGTTTAATTTTATACACAGAATATACAAAATTAACTGGTATGTTGTGCGACGAATGTCAACAACTTATGTACTGTTTATGCATAAATTTTAATGAATGGCAACAATTTGTGTACCTAGTTTGTACAAATTGTGTAGGTGTTTTAAATATAGTATGCACAAAATGTCACAAATTTGTGTACGCCTCATACATGAATTGTGTTGGTATATTGTACATATTTGTGTACAAAGCAAGGCCAATTTTTATAGGTATCATTTATAATTTTAAGAAGGGATACACTTGAGGCACATAATATCCAGACGGAATAAGATAAGAATATGCATCAGGTTTAACCTGCTCGCTTCTTCATATCTTATTCTCTTCAGAAATTATAAGCTTCATTTTCCAGAAGGTTGAAATAAAATTAAATGTCATTCACATAATGTTTATTTCATCACAAAGACCTAATAACAAAAATAACTGAACTATAAACTCTTATTACAAATAAAATAACAGAAACACAAACACATACATTTTATTATTTTGGAACTCGTTAAATAATAATGAAGTTTAAAGTAATCTTCGTGTCAAACTATATTTATTCAAGTAGGAAGTAGGTACCAGGATGCACTTTTCAAACCGCTAAAAATAATGAAAATGAGTCAGTTTGTAGGTTTCATGTTATAACAAAAAATAATAGCAATACCAACCTTCAAATATTAGTATCAGTTTGCAGATATTCTAACACTTCCATTTGACACAAAACCACATACACATGAGAAAATAATAGTACACTTAACGAGCTTCGCCCTTCGATCACCATAAAACAATCAAACAATGATGGACTAGACATTTGGAGTGCCGCGCATGCGTATTTAGATGTGTGAGACGACGCCTTGGTCAAGTTGTGGCAAATTACACAATTGTGTTGAAATAGTATACAATTTGTGCAAATCAAATAGAAAATGCACAACATGTGTAAGATGAGTTCAATGCGTTGTAGATGTTTTTCATATAAATTGTGTTATAGTAGATGTGCATATTTTTGTGTATTTTTAGACAATGTGGAAGTGCATGAATACTATACAAATTGACTTGCACAAATATTTATTGAATTTCACAAAACGCGTGTGATGAAAAAATGGACAATTGTGTAAAATATCTACACAACTGCGTCTTACACAACGTTGTGCATGAACCTTCTGCAGTATTTTCTCTCTGTGTATCATGTAATATTTGAATCTGTCTGAACTTTTCACTATTGCTAATAAGTCTAACTCGAACGAATGGTAATTTTTTTCTTGATCGGTGGTTTGTTTACTGAGAAAGGCTACTGATTTTTCTATGTAATAAATTTTTTGTATAATGATGCTGGCAAAAGCTTCCCTGCTAGCATCAGTGTAGACCAGTGTGGGAAAACTTGGATTAAATGTCGTTAGAATTGGCTTGGAAGATATTTTATTTTTCAGCTCAGTTACTATTTCGTTATGGCATTAATTCCACTCCCAGGGGCAGTCTTTTTTTAAAAGTTTTGTCAGTGGGGCCGTTTTCTATGAATTTGCAAAAATATCCCACTAGATCTAAAATTGTCTCAACTGGTGACAGTTGCTTGGAAAAGGGAATTTTTGTAGCGCTTCTATTTTCGCATTGCTTGGGGCTATTTGATTGTGAGAGATTTCATATCTTAAATAGGTGATGCTGTTTACTAAGAAGGAAAAGTAAGATTTGGCTATTTTCATTGTCAATCCATATTCTTTCATTATACTGAGTACTCTACTCAAAAGTTCCAATTCCTCGTTTATGGTTTTAGAAGGAATTAATACATCATCAAGGTAGGGAATGATATTAAATTGACGCAAGGGTTGAAGTATTTCGTTCATAGATTTTTGTAAAACTGCTGGGCTATTGGAGAGACCAAAAGGTGCCCTCAGGTATTCGTAATGCCCCTCGGAAGTAACAAATGCTGTAAATGGGGTGGATTTTGGGTCCACTAGTATTTGCTGATACCCTGATGCAAGATCAATCGTAGTGAAATATTTGTAACCATTCACTATCTATAATTCCTTCGATAACAGGCATGGGAAAGTTTAGTTTTACTGTAACCTTGTTCAGAGCACGATAGTCTACCACCATCCGTTTTTCACCATCTCTGTTTTTTTTTTCGAGTAAGGCAGGACTCGCATATGCTGACACACTTCTCTGTGTAATCTTTACATCAAGTAATTCTTTAGTTATTTTCCTCAGGATTATTTTGTCACTTTCAGTGAATCGGTATGCTCGATGAGAAATTGGTTTGTCAGTTGTTAATTCAATTGACAGTGAAACTGAGTGTGCCTTGCCGAGTGCTTTCAAATTTTGAAACAAGCAGCTTTCATAAGATGAAATTATTTGTTTTAAGGATTTTCTCTCAGACTCAGATAAGGTACCATGTTTAATATTTTCTACCCATTCTGGTAGGCTCATTCTCTAGCCTTTCTTCTATTCTGTAGTGAATTATATTTTCATTCTCCGTGAAGTTTCGACCTATCAGAATTTCTGGGTTTGATCTTTCGTCTTCAATAACATAGAATTTAATAATCAGTTTTACCTCATCAATTACTGTTGAAGCTTCAGCATATTTTGTGACATTTATACCTATTCCTAACCCAGACAGTGTCACGTTTTCATTGAGACATTTTATATTGAGTTGTATTTCGCCTGAGGATACTGTGAATGGCTTATGCTTGGTCTGTTCGTACTGCTTATGTGCCCAGGTTGAACTTCTTCAGAAGAATAGACTTTATTTTTTAAATAAGTTGCTAGGATATTTGGATCTCTTATATTTCAAGCTTCAACAGCTGATGAAATATTCTTATCGTTAATGGCACCTATCACAAGTGATACCTTATCGGAGCTAGAGAAATTCAAATTCAATTTATTGATTTTGGCAAAGTTTTGAAAATGAAAATCATACAATGGGTAACCTTTTTGTGGTTTGTCATTCGCGATGTCCATGAATAGCTCGTAATTATTTCGAGTACTCTGGAAAGTAGTATTCAATATATTTTTCCACTCCTTCCAAGTAAACTCTGACCAACCTTTTTTGCTTTGAATGAAGCCATCATACTACGTTTTAGCAGTTCCTTTCAATTTATTGAGAACTTGATACACAATGAAACTATCTGACCATTTATAAGTTTTAGCAAAATGGTGAATTATTTCTAACCAATCATTAATATCCTATGTTCTTGGATCGAATTCGGGAATTATAGATGAAATCAGAGAACCTGAATTAGAGTGTACCTCTTCGTTTGGATTTTTTTGATTTCCTTCGGTGATCACTGCTTGATGATGATGATGTTGACGTAGAGCGCTCTCTTCGGCTTCTTTTTCTGACTTTCGGCATTTTTAGCAGGGCACACACAACACCGTAACCACTTCTGATGTAGGATGGGGGGTCTTGAATGAGGATCCGACACTAATGATAACAACACCCTATATCCACTGATACGAACTACAACTTTATATATCACAATCACACAAGTTGTCACTAGCGAGTTACGGAAAGGAATGAATTATTGTAAAATGATATCACCGACGATAGCTCATCTCCTGTGACGTAATGCCCCATCATCAGCCTATGACTCGGCATCATCCTGCACATAGTCATGTAAGTAAACAACAAATCCACTAAGGCAAAGCCAGGGCGTCGATTGTTGACATATAAACAAACTTGTACGGTAATATTATGGATAGGATAAATAGCGTATGATATTCATAAAAATATAGATAAGTTTGATATTACAACAATAATGTGAAGGCAGTAAAATAAATAATAATAAGAGAAATAACAAATACTTACGTATTTAAATGATGCTAGGTTGCTTTAGCATTCGCTATAAGCGGAGCCCTAATTGGCCAATCTGAATTTTCTTAATAATGCAACAACTGCATTAATTGTAAAGGTCCCGGATACCAAAAATAAAGTACCACGAACTCTTACATTAACAGGAACATTTTATGGAATATACAAAAAGTACGCTGATCTACGTCCCAAAACCATGGTGAATAAAAATAACAGATACTTCATCAATTACCAGAATGGCAAATGTACCTCTCAGTTTGTGGGAATTAACAAGTTTGATGAAATGGCCAAAGAAATCGCTACATTTTTTATATTACCAAACCCAGAAAACTACACAGGCCATTCATTTAGGCGTTCTTCAGCCTCAGAATTAGTGGATAGTGGCAGTGATTCATCGACTCTGAAAAGGTATGGTGGCTGGAAAAGCAGCACAGTTGCAGAGGGTTATGTTAATGAATCAAACAATAAAAAAATGGGAATATCCAATCAAATAACCCAATCTATTGACAGTATTGAACATGCAACAACTTTCTCAACAGAATTGTTCAGAACTAGCTCGGTATCACAGTCAGTCCCTACTGCGAGACCATCAACCTCCACTACAGTTTTGAAAACTAATAATAATATGACAGGAATTAATAATCAAGCCATTCAAGGTTTGATAAAAGAAAATGATAGTATTCCGTTAGTACTGAACAATTGTTCAAATTTTTTCATCAATAACTATTTTTCTAAAATTTCATAACTACATACCAAAATGCACCCAAATATTTTTGTTGAATGTTCAATAAAATGTGTTCTCTTTGTGCGATACATCTTTCTTATATGCTTCTTCAGGCAATTGAGTTGGTTTTCTGTAAAAATAATTTGTAAGTAGGTATAACCCAACAAACAATTGGCTCCCGTACTAGTCAATGCAGGCCTTAAAACATTTTCCCGGTCCGGATCTTCTCCTATAGGTTCACAACGGCCGACTTCCGATCCCAGTACTGGGTACCCAGCAGATTCCCGGCATATTCAGTTAATACCCCAGTAAAACACCGGCATTACTGAACTGTGAATTTCCATCAGTGGGCTGACACTTTTTTTTAGGAAACCTCACTTGATGGGCCTGTATGTAAATAGTGCAGGTTGGTTAGGTACTCGTATGAATATGACCCACTTTTTCAATTATTTGGTCTGTTGGAAAAATCCACAGAACCCTGGAATAAACCTTTAACAAATATACCATATTTGGTTTATGGATTTTAAATAAATTTGTATGAATATTAAGCTTTATAAAAAACCACATTCATTCCTATTAATATAAAATAAACTTATGATCAGGTAATTGATATTTATTACGATAAAAACAAATTAAATCTCTTGAAATATAAACTGAAACTTCTTATCTATTATCACATATATACCATATATATATAACAAGTCTGTCTTTATGAAAAAAAGATCAGAACGAAACAAAAATAATATATACACAGTGTGTCCGCTTAAGTTTTCTACATATGGGAAACTTTTTTATTGTTAAATTTACAAAAAAAAGTTATTCTGTGGTCTGAAACCTGGAATACCACTATCAGATTAATTTTTTTGAGCATTATTGGAGGGTTGCCAAAAAATATAAAATTTTCTGAAGAGTAAAGTACCCTTATTTTTGACAAAATCGAAAATTGTTATTGAGCAAAGTTGCTTAGAGTTGAGAACTACGTTCAGATATCCAATTACACCAATCTAAAATAAAAAGACAAGTATTGTTATTTTTCACAATTTTTTTTCAGATGGTTTCAAATGAAAAACTTATAACTATGAAATTGATCCTAGGAAAAAAGTACCTTTAAGTTGGGAAATTTCATTATAAAAAAATTTCTCGTATAAAAAAAAATTATAAAAAAAATTGTGAAAAATAACAAAACCTGACTTTTCATGTGGATGGGTGTAGTTGGATGTCTCAACGTAGTTTTCAACTCTTATTAACTTTTCTCAATAACAAATTTCGATTTTGTCAAGAACAAACGTACTTCATTCTTGAGAAAATTTTATATTTTATGACAATCCTCGTATACGGCTCGAAAAATTTGTTATCTGATAGTGGAATTTCAGGTTTCAGACCATGCAGAACTTTTTATGAAGAATAACTTTTTTTTCGTAAATTTGATAATAAAAAAGTTTCCATATGTAGAGAACTTGAGCGGACACCCTTGTATAATATAACATATAAAAATAAACAAAATGTCTAAAATTTCAAATATAAAAACTAAGATGACATAAAAAAACTATACAAATAGATGGAAATCGAAAAAAGACTAGTATGAACAAAAAATAAAAAAATAAAATTTTATAGAAAAATGTAAATAAATAAAATCGCTTAGAAAATGTAAACGAGAACTATGCCTGTCAAATTAAAAAGACCAGAAAAAATGTATCTCTCTCTAAAGTCGTTTAATATATTCATCGGTTATATGATGAGATTTAAGGATTTTCTGGATCTTTCCTTCTTCTTTCCCTCCCCCCATGGCGATCTGGGGCACATTGTAGCCAATACTTCGTAAACGATTCAGCTTCTTTAATGCTTAGATTGCTGCACAGAGAGAGTTTTTTTTGCTGCTCCTGAAACAATTAAACATCTATTATATTATCTGAATAAATAAACAGGGCTTTTATAGTTTTGATGAAAAGTGAAATAACTAACTACGATTTTATTTTTGTTGTATCACCAATAATGTTAATACTTGATTTTCAGTAGTTAATGTTTAGTTATTTCTAGAAGACCTACTAATATAATTTCTTGAAACTAAGATAGTTTCAGTTGAATGAAAATGTCAATAAATTAGTTTCACCTAATATTAGCTTGTTTAGGTATATTATCTTATATAATCTTATAATAATCTTGATTGTGAAAAGGGGAGGTAATCGGAACGCTTATTCCATGAGCATGATCCATCACAATATCAATATCTGAATGATTATTCGATCCCGATATCAACAGTGTGCCAGAAGTTGATGGCAAGTTGTCAGAAATATTTAAATAACAGTTATCATTGTCTCCTTCAGAATCTTTCAATGATTTGAGGTCCAGGTCATTCAAAGCCAAACAATTATTCAACTGTTCTCTAATCTTACGATAAGTGTATGAATAGTTAAAACCTCGAAGTTACAAGTCCGGTCCTGACCAGAAATGAAAAATCAGGGTGCATGGCACAAGAGAGAAGTTGTCAAGAAATTGTGACAGACATCAAATATTATTCATTCGTTGTCAATACTTTTTCTTCAAATATATTTCATTCATATAATACGAAATACGACTATTCATTGAAAAAATCAAATACGAAAGATACACGTCACATGGTCCAAACGAGCGGATTGGCGAAGAAAGCGATAATCGACTGAAAATCATCTCCAGAAATCGAAATATTGGAAGCCGCACAACACCGATCAAGGGTGAGATCATTCCATTTCCCATTACCTTTCCTCCTTACCAGAGTAAATATATCGATATTGGTGGGTGGAGTTTGAATGTCATTGCAGATAAAATTTTGCAAATTATTCAGTAAATTAAAGTTTGAGTTGATTCAATATTCATAATGGCTAATGACATGCTAAGTTCATTGATCAAAAAACGAGGTATTTTGAAATCAAAATTGACATTATTTGAAAAATACGTAACGTCATTTCAACATACTGATGGTGATAGGGCTCAGATAATTGAGTTAGAATTGAGAGTTTCCAAAATTGAAACGCTCATGAGTGACTTTGACACTGTTCAGACGGATATCGAATTCGAAACAGATTCAGATGATGATCAGATTGTTGAACGAGAACATTTCGAAAACAAATGTCATCGATTGACAGCGCAAGCAAAATTAATATTAGAAAAAATTTATAAAAAAGATAATGTTTCAATCAACAATTCTTTATCAAACTATCTGCACAATACTATTTTGCCAGAAATAAGGGTACCTAAATTTAATGGGTCTTATGACTCGTGGTTAGAGTTCAGAGACTTGTTCAAATCGTTGGTTCATAATAATAATAAACTAGGTGATATACGAAAATTCCATTACTTGAGAGGTGCACTGGTTGACACAGCGCCTCAGGTTATTCAATCAATCGAATTTACAGAGAAACACTATGCAACGGCATGGAACACTTTATGCGAAAGATTCAATAATAAACATATTTTAATTCACAATCATTTTTGAGTTCAATTTTTAAAATGGAAAACATTGTTGTCGTTTCTGTCAGTAAAATACGATTTTTATACGAAAACTTATTTAAACACTTGACCTGTTTGAATCAATTAGGCGAACCGACTGATTCATGGGATACGTTACTCATTTACATTATTTCTAATAAATTAGATAAACAATCAGCCCAAGAATGGGAAAAGCACAAATGTAATCACGATCAAGTCGACCTGACTATATTCAGAGATTTTTTGAAAAAGCGAGCAAACATGCTAGAAACGGTGGAAATAAAATTTCCCAAAAACGACCATAGTCACGAAACGCGAAAGACAGGTACTTATTCAAATCAAAAACCTCATTATTCGAAAAGCGAAAGCAATACGCGAAGTTTTGCAAGTAATTTCAATCAAAATGCGAACAAAAATTCAAATAATTCCGATATGACGAAAGAGATGCTCTGCTATAATTGCAACGGACATCATTACTTGTTTTATTGTCCAGATTTTCTTAAACTTTCGATCAAAGAACGTTATGCGAAAATAAATTCATTACAATTATGCGTCAACTGTCTACGGCGGAATCATACGGTAAACGATTGCAATTGGTCAGGATGCAAAATTTGCAGGAACAAACACAATACCGTATTACATGACGCGAGCGAGAAAACGAATTCGGCAATTGCTATAAACGAAATTGACATTTCAAATGTCCAAAATTCGTCATGCGAAGATATTCCTAGTTTGGAAGTTACAAAGTTCGATTCTTTCAACTGCTAAAGTTTTCGTACGAGGACCGAACTCAGATTTCGTAACAGCGCGAGTACTGTTGGACTGCGGTTCTCAGTCGAGTTTTATCACGACTAGATTATGTAATAAACTCAATGTGGAGAAAATACAATGTAAATTAGCAATTTCAGGAATAAGCGAGAATATTTCATATGCGAATCATAAGTGTAATATCACTATAATGTCGAAAAATAGTTCATATTCATTCAATCTGTCTTGTTTCGTGTTAGATAACATAACTTCCCACCTTCCCTATTCCTTAATCAATATTCATAATTTGAACATACCACTTGATATCAAATTAGCCGACCCGGAATTTTTCATTCCACAGCCTATAGATATCTTGATTGGTTCTGATGCATTTTGGGATCTTTTGAGCGTGGGAAAAGTTAACTTAGGTTTCTCGTCTCCAATACTGCAAAATACTCGTTTGGGTTGGGTAATCGCTGGTGCAATGAGTGTGCCCAAGACCAGACATACTTCCAATTCGAATAAAACGCGTTGTAATTTGAGCTCCAACGTATCCATTCAAGAACAATTGAGTAGATTTTGGGAAGTCGAAGAAGTTGTTACTGAAAAATCGTGGTCAATCGAGGAACAGGAATGCGAAAAGCATTTTATTCAAAACTTAAAGATGGACGAAAACGGACGCTACGTAGTCTCAATCCCATTCAAAAAATCCCCCAACTTATTAGGTGATTCACGAGAAAATGCTATTAAACGATTCATTTCCCTAGAAAGACGACTCTTGACTAATGAAAGGTTAAGATCCCTATACATTGAATTTTTAAATGAATACGAGCAACTAGGTCACATGACTAACGTCAGCGACTGTTCGAGAGATGGTGTAGAATATTTCATGCCACATCACGGAGTGCTGAAGGAATCAAGTAGATCCACGAAGTTGCGCGTTGTATTCAATGCATCAGCGCCCATTTCTACCGGTCTCTCTTTGAATGATTTACAAATGTGTGGACCTACTATACAACAAGATATTTTATCTATCATTTTACGTTTCCGAATGCAACCCATCGTTTTGTCAAGTGACGTCAAAATGATGTACAGACAAGTTCTAGTCAATCCAGACCAACGAAATTTGCAAAAAATTGTATGGCGAAAAAATCCGAACGAAAGTCTTAAAACCTATCAGTTAAATACTATTACTTATGGTACCACCGCAGCATCATTCCTAGCAATCCGTTGTTTGCACGAGATTGCAAACGAATGCGAAACTGAAAACCCGCTGATCGCTAGAATAATCCGAAACGACATGTACGTTGACGATTTGTTAACAAGCGTAGAATCCGAAGAACAGGCAAAATTCGTGTATTTCGAACATTTTGATCAAACGAGGATTTGATCTTCGAAAATGGAAGTCAAATAGCAATAATATTTTCGACACAAACGCGCAATGCGGATCTAATTTTCTTGAATTATCTATGACAAAAGATCACGAGAGCAAGATATTGGGTCTATCTTGGGAATGCAGATCTGATATTCTAACCTTTAATATACGAGATATTAACCCTACTAAAATAACAAAACGTACGATTCTCTCTAGAATAGCAACTATTTTTGATCCATTAGGCTTGGTTAGTCCTTGCATTATTATAGCGAAAATTTTGTTACAGAAATTGTGGTCAGAAAAGCTAACGTGGGACGATGTCTTACCAAAGCATATTATAGATTCATGGTTACAATTTTCTTCAGATTTGTTTCTATTGAATGATCTAAAGTTTTCTCGTAACGTTTTATGCGACAAACCAGTATACATATCATTGCATGGGTTTGCGGATGCTTCAGAAACAAGTTACGGTGCCTGCGTTTACGTTGTTTCAAAAAATGTGAAGGGTAACATAAATTCGAATATTTTATGTGCTAAATCAAAAGTCGCACCCTTAAAGTCGTTGACTATGCCTAAGCTAGAATTAAGTGCTAGTTTAATTTTGTCTCGACTTATTGATAAAATTGTACAGTCCTCTAATATCGAATTCAACGACATTTATTGTTGGTCCGATTCGACTATTGTATTAGGCTGGTTAAAAATAACACGCAACCTATTAAAACCTTTCGTATCACATCGCGTAGCCGAAATACAAAGACTTACACAAAATTTTGAATGGAGACACGTACCTACTGCATATAATCCCGCCGACATTGTGTCACGTGGTTTAAGCCCAAAGGCATTGATTCAATCCAAATTGTGGTTCCACGGACCGCGATGGTTATTATGTGATACTTCGGATTGGCCTAGTATATCACTGCCGATGCCCGAATTGCCCGAAAAACGGAAATGTTTCATTTCAAACTCTAATATTACTTCTTTGTTCGATTATTTTTCGGAATTCAACAAAATGAAGAGAGTTTTTGCGTACATACTGAGGTTCATAAATAACTGTAGGCTAAAGTTAGAGTCAAGGAAATTTGTTCCTTATTTGACAGTTGAAGAGTTGAAAATAAGCTTCACACTCTTAATTAAAATTGCTCAACAAGAATCTTTTGAAGAAGATTACGTATCCTTAAAAAAAGGTCATAATTTGCAGTCAAATAGTAAAATTTTGAGTTTGCGTCCATTCATTGATCCACAAGGTGTTATGCGTGTTGGAGGCAGACTGACTAATTCAGATTTTCCCTACGATAAAGAATATCCTATCTTATTATCTCCTAAACATAGATTGGCTCAGCTTATATTTGAACATGAACACATAAATTCATTACATGCTGGACCTCAACTACTTTTATCTTTTGTTAGAGATACTTTTTGGGTTATTTCTGGTCGCAACTTCGCACGAAAAATTGTGAGAAATTGCGTAAAGTGTTCTAGGTACGATGTAAATAATAAGGTGCAGCCTATTATGGGTGATTTACCACGTGCTCGTGTTCAACCAGTTTCCCCTTTCATGATAGTGGGAGTAGATTACGCTGGTCCTTTAATGATGAAGGACAAACCAGGTAGAGGTTGTAAACCTATCAAATATTGGGTTTCTTCATTTGTGTGCTTCAGTACTCAAGCGATACATTTAGAGCTAGTGCAATCTTTGACTAGTGACGCGTTTTTACAAGCTTTTCATCGTTTTATTGGCCATCGCGGAAAACCCTCAGAGGTATTTTCAGACAACGGTACAAATTTTGTTAAAACCAATAAAGATTTGTTAGAACTTAGTGAATTTTTCAAAAATAATCATTCTAACATTTCTGAATACGTTGCCAATATCGGCATTAAATGGCATTTTATACCTGCCAATTCACCACATTTCGGTGGCTTATGGGAAGCAGGGGTGAAAGGTTTAAAACACCATTTACGACGAGTATTGGGAAATCAAGTTTTGTTTTTCTTTGATTTTCAAACTCTGCTCATCCGTATCGAGGCAGTGCTCAATTCTAGTCCCTTATTTCCTTTGTCCTCCGATCCTGAAGATTTATCTGCTTTGTCTCCCTCTCACTTCTTGATCGGAAGACCCATGATGTCCATAATAGAGCCGTCAGTTGACCACATCAAGGAAAACCGACTATCACAATATCAATTACTTCAAAAATTGTACGATCACTTTTGGCGTCGTTGGAGTCGTGAATACATCAGTGAACTTCAACAGAGAAGATGCTGGAAAAGGAGCCAAGGAAACTTGGAAAAGGGACAGTTAGTCCTTATTCGTGATGACAACCTTCCACAAGCCAGATGGCGTCTAGGTCGCATATTAGACTTCAATTATGGTAGTGATGGATTAGCTCGAGTAGCCTCAATCAAAACAGCAGATGGTATTAGTTTTCGGGCAGTAAATAGATTATGTACACTTCCAGTTGTCGGCTGAGTCCTCCAAGGCCGGGGGCATGAATAGTTAAAACCTCGAAGTTACAAGTCCGGTCCTGACCAGAAATGAAAAATCAGGGTGCATGGCACAAGAGAGAAGTTGTCAAGACATTGTGACAAACATCAAATATTATTCATTCGTTGTCAATACTTTTTCTTCAAATATATTTCATTCATATAATACGAAATACGAATATTCATTGAAAAAATCAAATACACGTCACAGTGTAACTTTTACTACATTTTTTGAAATACTCAGACATGGTGATTTTAACAATGGCTGGCCAGAATCGAAAATGAACTGAAAATCGCGAGGGAAAAAAGTTGAGGTTATTTCCAACTCAAAACGGAATAGGAAGCTTATGATTGACTGAATACGTAATATAATTGCTATAATAATTGAATGATTAAAAATATAAGACTACTGATTCTACCAGCTGAACAGTGAAAATAACTATGCAAAATTTGTACAAATATGCGGAAAAATTACTACTTACTTGTCGTTTATGAAACTTTCACTCATTCCCTCCATTTGAATCGCTACAGTTAGTATTTAAAATTCACCAATTCCACCCAATGCCTCCAAAGGCCAATACCAAGAAATATCACATCAACCCAGGACACAATGACACAACAAACGACACCATAACACCAAGCGAAAAATGAGGTTATCTTAAGGAGCGCGGTAACGGTCGCGGCGGTGGGTTGTGGGAGGGACGAAAAGACGCGCGAAAATTAAATTATTAGTGAAATCACTAAACCCTGCAAGCTATAGCTTTTTACGTTCGAGCACGTGATGGATGATGGACTGGTAGATTCTACAGAGTTTTTACAACATACATAGGAAGACATAGGTACCAACATACTCTTAATTTTTTCCCCAATAACTCAGTATAAGTAGATAACCGATCAGAATTTGCAAAATCTAAATAAAATGTAAGTGTATCTACGTGAATATAATTCATAGTCCTTACATTATAAAAAAAGTTTACTGGCTTCACAGCCCATTAAAATTTTTCCTACGAAATTAAAGTGACGGGATCCCCTCGACTGGCCATCATTGTATTAACAGTTCTAATACTGCAAAGATGGGAATTTGCCGGGCCAGCAACAATAAACCGTTCCCAGCATTCTCCCATCAGTAACTTCATTAGGCCGGACTTTTCCCAGCAGTTCGATGTTTGTTGGGAATACAGTCATGCGAAATTAAAATCCGACATATCTATGTTTTTTATGTAGGTCGTAGGAAAAGTATAGTGTACAACTCGTTCGAAAATATCCAATTTTCCGCACTAGTCTGAAGCGGAATTTCCGCCCTGTATAATTTATAATCTGTCTATAACATCACCTTGAATCTAGTGAGTAGTTTTTGTTCATTTGATTAAACCGAGTTGGATACGAATTGTTTGGATTTGTTTATCTGTCAATATTCCGTGTCGAATTTGACAAACAGCCGTTGGTTTCAGAAGTGTCCAAATATTTGTTATTACAAATAAGCGTGATTTTTGTACCTGGTGTTTTTCTTATTCCAGGTAAGCTAAATTATAGTTAGTTTCATACCTAGTATACCAATAATATTTGATGTATCGCCTTACCTTACATGAAGATGCCTTAAATTTATTAGCATTATCCATTATGCTGCTTCAACACTCAGTGAACTCTTAATCAAAAAACAAAATTGCAGAAGAATATGTACTTTACTTAGGTACCTAGGTTAAGAACGAATGGAAGTATCCAACACCAAACTAACGCAAAGGCACGACACACAACAACAATATAATTTACAATATCAAAATGGCGCGAGGCGCGTGCCTGTCTGGGATCTGGGTTACTGGGTCGCCCCGTTAGGTGGTATCTCATCAAGACCGGGAAATTCAAAACTGGTTGGATTCCTGATAAATGAAATATTATTTCAAGTATCTTTATACTTACCATTTAAAATTGTCCTAGCGTATCATTTTGTATATTTCTGCGATGATGCAATCGAAAATTGAAAGTGTATTGTGTTTTCTAAATACTGTCAGTATTGTTTGTAGATAGCTTATGTATGGTTGTAAATATTGTCGTGACTTGGGGTTGATTCACGACTAACTAGGTAGATACTGATCATTCATAGATTTAAAATACTTTAGAAAAATATAAAAACATTTATTTTACTATGTACAAATATGAGATTACGACGATTTAATTAAATGAAGGAATTATTAAATTAAAGAATTAATGAATCAAAGAAATAATGAATCAAAGAATTAATGAATCTCTCCTAGACTGGTTATTGATTGAATGAATAATTTTAAAAAGATCTTTACTCACAATACATATTAAACAGTTTATGAACATTTTCCATTTATTTAATTTCGAATCTTCCAAACTCCCCCCATAGCTGTGGCCACGGCAGAACTCTAAACTCGACTACCAGATCGAACTATCAGTGGCCTTTTTGATAACTCTTGTTTATGTTCTGTTGAGGACAAGTTGTGTCTCAAAATAAAATATCTTTGATCACGTACTGAATTGTAGAAGGTAAAAAGGTTACCCACGTATTGAATGATAATGAAATATTTTAATGTACAGGATGTTCCATATATTTTTGACAATATCATGGAATTTCAAACTCAGTGCAACATTGCGATTTGAATTTGTTCTATAGTTCCAAATGTAACTTGCAGTCACATTGTTCGTAGATAGTTTCTGTATTCTCAGGTAGCACATCATATCGGCTGAATCTTGGTCCAATATAGATATATTGTAAATAAAAAATCAATATTGGTCCAATATGGGTGATTATTCAAAAAACAATATTATATTAATAATATTGGTGGAATATTGGTTGAACTAGTTTTGAATGTAGATTATCACACGAAATATTGGGTCAATATTGGTTATATATTGTTTTCCACATCTAGAATAAATATTGCAATCCAAATATTCCAGTCAAATCGATTATAGAGGAAAACAACTATATTGTATTTTCAAGTTTGTTAGAATATTGGTTGAATATCATTTCCACTTTATTTGACAAATTGTAATAACTCATATTGAGTCAATATTGGTTGAACGATATTTACCAATTTCAATAAAACAATATTGTCTTCACATCGTTTTTAACATCTAGAATAAATATCGCAATCCCAATATTCCCCTAATATCGATTCTAGGAATAAAAACTATATTGTATCTCCAAGTGTGATTACACATTGGTTGAATATCATTTCGCCAATATTCAACAAATCTTATTAATTAATATTGGGCCAATATTCGTTCAATAATATTTATCGATATCGTTAAAACAATATTGTCTTTATATTGTTTCCTACATCTAGATTGAGATGAAATTTGAATGTTGGCCGAATATTCAATGAAACATATTGAAATTATATCATGATCAAACTTGGATAAAAATCCGCTAGGTGGCTCTACATATAGAACGTCTTCTAAAACCTACGAAAGTATATTAAATACTTCCCTTAGCTTGTTTTCAAGACAGCTCACTCAGCGGTTATGGCAATCAAAAGGCAGACTCTGGTGTCACCTTCATCAACTAAAGGACATTTAATAATTTACCAAGATATATTGACATCCACCAATATATTCAAATGATATTGTACCAATATCGATAAATATTATACCAATATCGATAATTATTCTACCAATATCGATAAATATTGTACCAATATCGATAAATATTGTGCCGATATCGATAAATATTTTGAGGCCATTATTGCTTCAAGAATATTCCACCAAAACTATTTCTAAAATATTCAAACAATATTCGACCAATATCGCAAAATGTTCACATTTTACTTCTCGACAATATAACTTTTGAATATTGTGCCAATATTGTCAGAATATTGTATCAGCTATGTTGTACCAATATCGCCGAACATTTTGAGGCCAATATTAGTTCAAGAATATTTCGCCAATATTATTCAAGTAATATTGGACCAATATCGCCGAATGTTCACATTTTTTTTCTCGCCAATATTGCATTTCAAATATTTCGCCAATATGTTCACAATATTGTATCAATATTTTACCAATATAGGTGTGCTACTTGGGAATTGTTGCATTTACAATGAACTTTCATGGATCATGTAACATTGCACTTGAAACTCAATCAATAGCTTGCTTTATAACTTACAAACAACTTGTCTGTAGTTTATTCTGTTATGTTAAAAACTTAAATATAGCATTGAGCTTTATGCAATATTATATTTTCATTTTACGATGGCAAGCCATATATAATATTGTGGCAAAATTACATTACATGTTTAGTGGGTTGAGAGTGGTTTTCCACCTAGGTGAAGAGAATTGGGTTCCCTGATTTATTATTTTTTTTGGTACTCCACAGTGGGGAAAATAGTCGGCTGTCAATCGATGTAAGCACGAACGAGTAGTGGCGGATCGAAGTGGATAAAGGGCCACATGTTCAGTAAAAAGATCAACAATGACTAGCAAATAGCATGCACCACTGCGGCTACGTGGAAGAGGACCATACAGGTCCAGCGCGATTATGTAACCTTTCGTTGTGGCTACAATAGGATTAAGGGGAGGTTTTGGCAATGCAGCTGTTTTTGACATTTGGCAGATCTCACAAGTTTTAATAAACCTTTTCACGTCTCGCGACATATTAGTCCACCAAACTTCATGTTTGAGGGCAGACCAACATTTATAAGACCCAAAATGCCCCAGAGCCTCGTGAAAAGCCTCGACAAAATTTTTCCGAAGTGCTTCTGGAACGCACAATAAATTATTGTCTTCATCACTCTTGCAATGATACAAGATTTCGTTATGAAGCACAAATTTGGCCTGAAGAGACAAATCGTCAACGAGACACTCGCGTATATCCCGTAATTTGGCGTCATCTAGTTGATAACGTTTTATATCTTTTAATAAAAGTTTGAAGTTTTCTGGTAATTTTAAACTCAAAACTTGAAATGATTTAGTTTCCGGAGTAGGAAATCGAACGCAAGCATATCGCGACAGACAATCTGCTACGATATTATCGGTTCCTGGTAAATATTTTATCTTGAAATCAAACTCTTGGAGAGCTAATGCCCACCGCGTGACTCGGGATGAAAGCAAGCGGCAGGTATTTGAGTATGTAACCGCCTTATTGTCGGTATGGACTACAAATTCGCGTCCCAAAAGATAAACACGCCAAGTGTTTACTGCGAATACTAGGGCCAATACTTCTCTTTCAAAACTGCAATACCGTCGCTCGCGATCTAATAGTAATCGGCTCGACCAAGCAACGACTTTCCGTTTACCGTTTACTACTTGAAAAAGTTGTGCTGCAACCCATAGGTGACTGACGTCCGTCTCGAGGTGAAAAGGGAGATGAGGTTCAGGATAGTACAACAAAGTAGCATTTTTTAGTTCTTCTTTAATTCGATTGAACGCGTCATTTTGTGCGTTTCCCCACGACCACGGATTTTTTTTCGCAATAAAAAGGTTAGAGGTTCTGCAGTAGCAGAAAATTTAGGGCAAAAAGAGCGGTCATATTGACAAAAACCCAAAAAATTTTGAAGCTGGATGACGTTTCGGGAAACCGGGTAATCTATAATAGCCTGCACCCTGTTCGGGTCTGGCCGAAAACCCTCTTCTTCCAAAACATAACCAAGAAAGTTGAGTTGTCTACAACAAAATTGACATTTTTTCAGTTTCAGAGTGATGCTTGCCTCCATCAGCTTTGAAAAAACTAAGCTCAGATGATTCATGTGATCTTCAAAAGTATCAATATCAATAAATCATCAAGGTATGGCACCAAGAAGTTTGAAAATTCATCCCCAAAAATCTGATCGATGAACCTAGTGAAGGAGGAAACTGCATTTACCAACCCGAGTGGCAAAACATTGAAGAAATAACCGATTTCCAAAAATAAAGCCCGTATACTTTCGGCTGTCTGGCTCAAGTGGAAGTTGCCAGTAAGACTGGTTCAAATCTAGGATACTCTTAAATTTGAATCATGTTATACTGCGCATGATTTCATCTATTTTACGAGGATGTTCATGGTCTTTTTCCGTAATAGAATTTAGTTTTCGCGCATCTAAGCATACTCTGACCGATCCGTCTTTTTTCAACGTGGTCATAATCGGAGAAATAAATGGTGTCGCACCTCGCGAAATTACTCCCCACTCCTCCATTTGGTCGATCTTTTTTTGTAGCGCTTCGCGGTGGGCAAGTGGCACCGGGTACGGTTTAACAAAAAACCCAGATTCCCAGAATGAAATAGATTAGTTAGTCCGGGTGTCTCAGAAAAAACTGAACCGAATTTTTGAACAAGTTTCAACAATGATTCTCGCTCATTTTCCGAAATACCTACACCCAGTATGGCCAATCTGTGAATTCAGGTCTTGAAAATCATTCGATGAAGAATTTTTATCGAGAATGTTTTTTCTCTTTAGAATCGCCTTGATCTTCAGTGTATCTGGCGGAGTGTTATCATGAATGCCATGAATTTGGGGTAAGATTATTTCTTCGTGCTTGACACAGAAAAAATATTCATCATTACGAAATTCTAACTTGGCATCGTACGATCTTTAAAAATCTACTCCTATAATAAACGGGTACACTAAATTCGGCACCATCAAAAACTCAAAAGTATATTTTTTCCCAAGTAACGAGAAAGCTATATCTGCCTGTATATTCACTCTTTGTTGCTTAGCTTTAGCTTTAAACGCTCCAGAAATCCGTAAGCCAGTGCAAGGGAAATGAGGAATAAGGCCGTGAAAACTTGTAAGTTGAGACCAGACAGCATAAGAAAAACAACAAACTTGACTACCAGTATTTATTGAGGCAGGAAAACTGAAATTAAAAACTTCAATCTCGGTGACAGGTGATTTTTCGTTCGACAAAAAATGCTGAAAGTCGCAGTCATCGACCAACAAGTTCTCTCGCGGATTATTTTGTAGATTTTCAGCCTTACTCAACACCCCAGTTACGCCAGGCCGTTCTCTTAACTGGACGAATCGTTTTCCGCTGTCTCAGCCTCATCCACCATAACCAACGAAACCTTATTCGGGATTGTATCACTTCTAGGAAAACTTCTTGGTCTGTTATCCACAAAGCGAGTGTTGTTATGATCTCTAGCGCCGAAATAGCTAGTGCTTTTTTGGGCTAGTTGATTTGAGTAGCTCGATTTAATATTGATATTATGGTAATAAATGTCTGCTCGACTCAAATGTTCGAAGCATCAGAAAAGTTTGTACATTGTAACAACAAAAGTGAAACATGAGAGGGCAAGGTTCGTGAAATACTATTCAAGAGCATTTTGTCCGGATAAGGTGGATCTAAATGTTTTGCTAGTACTAAAAAACTATTAAAGAAATCGATAAATGATTCTCCTTCTTTATAAACTCCCGTTTCCAATTTCATCCTCACCTGCCATTGTGAATGATCATCCCAAAAGTGTTTTAAAAAGTTTGTTTTGAATTGTGAATAATCTGAAAACGTATGTAAGAATGCATCTGCCCAAATCTTGTTGAAGCCGTCTTCTAGCTGATTCAGAAAATCTACTGGATGGTTGACGTTCGGATCAAAAAAAGGAATTTTTTTGTTGGTTGCAGACGGGTTATTCAACAGATTTTCACTAACATTATTAGCACTTTGCATTTGCTGAATAGTTTGACTAACTAACTGAGTGATTGCTTCAGAGGTGATTGAAAAATTTTGGTTTGAACCTGCATTCATTTGGGCTGCATTCAACGATGGGTTCATCCCATTGTTGCTGCTGGTGATCTCGCCTTCGTGTCCATAAGGTGGTGGGCGTAGCTGTGGCCAGTCTCGTCCTAGTGGTACGCTATTTAGGGGTTGTACTCTCGGAGTTTGTTCAGGTAAATTTGTTATTACAAATAAGCATGATTTTTGTACCTGGTGTTTTTCTTATTCCAGGTAAGCTAAAGTATAGTTAGTTTCATAACTAGTATACCAATGAGCTGTTTTATATGTAAAGAGATAGTGAAAGTTTTTCTTATTCCAGCACTGAACATATTAATAAATTCATCTAGTCTCCTCCACTCTCTAATTTCCGAGCCTAAAATAAATATCCCTTGAGACATTCTGTTTCAAGTTGCACAATATACTATTTCCTACGGAAAATTTACTTTTACTCCCGATTTTTTGTTTTGAAAGCCGTACTTTTTCGTACGATTTTCAACAATACAAAAATTGTGCGGAAAAGTTACTTTTTACAAAATATTGTTTATTAAAAACCTTTTTTAACATAAATAAGATGGACCAAAACACTCGTAGGAAAAACATTGTACCTAACTCTTGCAGAAAATGTCTTTTCCACCCTTGACGGCTCGCCCACTCCGCTCCACGTCGTTCGTGCAACTGCCGTCGCATGCGGAAAAGTATTACTTTTCTAAGACCATTGAATTATAACTTTTAGATTATTGGCAAAGTAGTAATTGTTTTCTGCCGACTATTATACCTATTGTAGATAAAATGCAGAAGTCTGAATTGCTCAATTGTTTAATGGGCTGCTGCCAAATATTTTCTTCTGAAAGTAGATTAAGTTCCATTCCCGCCTTATTATTTCTACAATCATTTAAAAGATATCGTTCCTACCGGATACCTGAAATGAATCACGACTATGTAGGAAAACCTCAGATTAGAGATACATATAAAACAACGTTGGTCGAGTTTTGCTTATAGTGCTAAAAGAACGATGTGCAATGGATTCAGTCAAACTGTAAGTTTCATTTTTTTTTGGAAATATGCATAATAATTTATTTATATACAACTTGAAATGTTTTAAATTTTTTTCTCGCGCAAAAATCTATTTTTCTCCACGAAATTTGGTGGAAATATAACTTAACATGTTTCTAGTAAGCTGTATTTGTTCAAATGACGGAAAAAATAAATTGGAGTCCTAAAAATGGAGAAGGGTGGAATGGGGTGAACTTTTAGGTGAAAGCTATATTTCACGGTTTTTAGCGATTGACAACGAAAGTTGACATAACGAAATGAGTTAAATCGCGAAGTTGTTGAAAATAAAAAAATCTACAACTTTTTTATCAAACATTTTTCCACATTACCTCAAAGGACCCCGCACTTTTTATAGGTAAAATGGTTCTCGGTGAAATTGTCTGAATTTTTAGTATATTGTACTATTCCACGTACTGATTGAACGTGCACAATCGCAAAGTTTGTTGATGGATCAATTTTTAAATTCAAGTTAAAAATCAGTAATTTTTATTTAATTATTTTCTCGGGATTTGAAAGTGCCAACTGCATTTTTTTTTCGTTCTTATCATCAACGTACCTTCATATTACTAAATATCATTCAGATGGTGCAGATTATATCATTATGTACAGAGTGAAAAATAAAAACATTTTAGTAATATCTGAAAATTCGATGTATAACGTGTGTACGGCATGACAAAAAAATAAATACCATTGAATGAAACAAGCGGAATAATTTCAAAAAACTACGACTGAAGTCACAAGTTGTTCAAACAAAATGTGACAGCCACCTACTAGATTTTTTCAATTTCTTTTTACAGAAGATCCGTTGATGCACAATGCTGTATTTTATTTTATCACCAGGAACTTATTGCTTCGACGGACACAATACAGGAGTTAGAAAAGTTTTTATTTGTTTTCGACAAGGATTCACCTCCTAAAAAATTTTGCACTTATTTTGTTACACCCTGTATATCTATCGGTATCTGAAACTTCGTTGGAATCTGGATGTTCGAAAATTGCGACATTTATCAAAAGAATTCGTTTTAATCGGTGCCATGTCGGATAATCGACATTTTATTTCGATAATTTTATTAGGCTTATTTACACGAAAATTTAATTTTATTGACATACTATTTAATGCTACCAAGCAGTCAATTCTTCATTATTGATAATCATTTCCACATTTTATCTTGATAAAATCGAAAAAAAATATTTTTGGGAGTAAGCATAAAAGTTGATGGAGGCTTAGAATGAAACCACGCCTAATTCAATGGATATCACTCCCTCCAAAAATAATTATAGTTTGTTCAATACGATAGTACAGTCTGGTCAAAATAAGCATTCTTTTGAAATGAATGTCCATTTCCAATTAGTTATGTTTCTTCCGGACAATAATGTCAAACTTTTTTTGAAAAAATTGATGGAACTCAAATCTGTCATTTTACCCTCATTTCTTGAAAAAAAATTTCACTTTCTGAAAAACTATTCTGTACGTCTAAAAGCATCACTCATCAGTAATCTTCAGCAGCAAAGATATTTGAATTTGTCTCAATTTGTATACATGGCACTCAAAAATCCAAGGTGAGGTAGCGATTTTCCTGAAATTCTTGAAATGCCCATTATCTCGAAAACGGTGAAATTCCGATAATCTGAACAGTCATGACCTGGTCTATCACCAGTTTCAATATTGTACAAAGTTTACAGGACACCCTGTATGAATTTAATAATGAAGTGTACAGAAACTTAACTGAATTTTATTGGTTCAAGCTTTGTCGGGATAAAAAACAAACTATCAATAGGAGAATTTGAATCTGGGCAGCGACTGATGTTTTCCAATGCGTGTTCCACTCGGATAGAGGTTTCAATGATTTTTATATTAGCTGGCTATCAATAGAAACATATAGACATCTATTATATTTCATCAATATAGGTAATTCAATACGTAAAGGTAATAATAATTATCACTGATGGAACTATTTGATTTTTCTTTTTCATTCATTTTCCGTCAACGAAAGAATCAATAGGATAGGGTTTTCTTGTTGTATGAGAACCGTAGCGCTGCTACGGGGGAGGTGGATTCGTTAAGACTGTTCCTTGTTACCTTCAGTTAAAAAAAAATTGTTGAAAAATAAGTGATTTCCCATACCGGGGCTTCATACACGATTGGGCGAGTCAAACTATCCAAGCATTAGGAATTTTATCTGGCTCATGCCTGAGTTGTGAGTTGTAACTGGTTTCGTACATTTAGTCAGTTCCTAAATGGTAGTTAGAATTGGATGGACCGTCATTGGTCATCACCCTGCATATAATGTTACATTTATTTTGATCTCCACATTCTCACGTTTCACTATTTGTGAAAAATCTTGGCCACTAGTAAAATGTACGCTTGAACAAGTTCCTTCAACACGTCATCCAAATGGTAATAAGTTTCTCAATTAATAACTATCAAACTAGTCATAGTAAGAAACTGAATTTTTGGGACAGTGTCGAGGAGAGAATGATGAATATACTAAATAATGGTAAAGGAATTTCACCGAGTTATTCGTGAATTACAGGGTGATTTCTGAAACGTTGATAGTTTGTCATTTTTATCATCAATAATTTCCATGATCACTCTATATATCCCAACGAAATCATGTTTACACGGTATCAGCTGTCTTCGGAGGATGATAATTCACTTGAATATACAGGATATGTACGAAAGAACCGGCCATATATTTCACCAATTTTTCAAATCACCCTGTACGAACTGTATGAATTGTGATTAATGATGGAATAAGAATAGTATATTGCCTTCCAAAATAATTTTATCAATATTTCATAATTACATCGAATTTTCAGACATTACTAAAATGTTTCTATTTTTCACTGTGTACATAAAGATATAATCTGCACCATCTGAATGATATTTAGTAATATGAAGGAACGTTGATAATAGGAACGAAACAAAATTCAGTTGGTACTTTCAAATCCCGAGAAAATAATTAAATAAAAATTACTGATTTTTAACTTGAAAATCTATCCATCAACGAACTTTACGATTCTGCACATTCAACCAGTACATCGGATACTACAATATACTAAAAATTCAGACAATTTCAAAGAGAACCATTTTACGTATAAAAAGTGCGGGGTCCTTTTCCGGAAAAATAGGAAAAATTTATTTTTTAGTTTTAAATTTTTTTTGGGAAAAAATCAATTTTTCTACACGAAATTTGGTGGAGATATAACTCAACATGTTTCATTTCAACTTTCAAGTAAGCTGTAATAATTTTTACGTAGCGGAATACTTGTTTCTTTTTCTTCGACAAATTCCGAAAAAACGACCTCATTTTCAACTGAAAAGTTTTACCGATAAAGTTCGACTTTTTAAGCTCGCCACCTGCCAGTTTTTTCGTTGATGTGTCTACTTTTAGATTATGTAATAAAAGAGTAGCACTACTGTGGAGTTTTTTTTCCAGAGAACGGAATAAAATTAAAAAACAGATTTTCAAAAATCAAATTTTTGTTATATATTTATTTATCAAAATTAATAGTTGATACCTAGATCTACACTTTTTGTATTCGAAATTTATCCACATAACCTCAAATTTTCCGGAATAATCAGAAATACCGTTTCTATTTGATTTTAATTTTTTTTGCATGAAAATTGTATGTTCGTCGAAAAATCTAGTGGAAATATACCTCTTTATATTCTGAATTAGATGTTTTTCTTTTGCAGTGAAATAATTAATTCTCTCGAACCTCTTTGAAGTACTCGGAAAGGGGGAAACGAATTTTGAAAGCCCAAAATAAGAAAGAAAGTTACAGGCAAGGACCAGGTGGAGAATGTTGTAGAGGTTTCAACTTTGACGAAAAAAATTATTTAAACGCGAAAACACTCAAAATGGTAAATTTAGGATGCAGTTTAGGGGGTGAAAACAGTTTATTGCGATTTGCGGCAAAAAGTTACTTCTTAGCGAGAAATATTCAATGAAAAAGTTGTGGATAATAAAAAAATCAAAAACTTTTTCAGTCAACACTTTTCGACATAACTTCAAATTGACCGTCAAAATGAAGAAAACCCGATTTTTGAAAATTTGGGGTTGTGGGGAAAAATTAAAAGAAAATTGTAGATCTTTTTATTGCCAACAATTTTTTTCTTCAACTTTTTTTTGTAGGAAGTTAATTTTTGCTGCAAATCGTAAGAAACCATTTTCATCTCCAAAAGTTCACCTCCTTTCGTCCTTCTACAGGGCAATTCAAATTCGACCCCCACCATTGGGATCTCCTAAACTACAGGAGATACGTCGAAGCTTAAATTGGGGCAAAGTTGCGTATTCTGGTGCTTAACAAAATACAGTTTTGAAACTTGGAAAATTCCGAGTATTTCCGGAAATATCGGGAAAAAACTGTAAATCGGAATTTTCGTTTTTTATTTTTTTCTATCGTTATTTGACAACATAGCTCAAAAACAAAAGTACATTTTCATTGATACTTTTTTTCAGCTACATATTTTCATGTTCAGATTTACTATCCGACATTTCGTCTTCTGGCATTCATCATCAACTTTTTTTTCTGTTATGGGCGCCATATTGTTTTTTTATACAGAAAAATAGTGATTCTCATTCTGATTTCATTGATGTATAATTTGTTATGATTTGCACTTCTGAAACTACAGATATTAAAAACACAGCTTCATCTGAGATGGTCATGACTCCATCGAAAAATTTTGTTGAATAAACACTAGTTGTCAGAAGTCATTGAACATCATAAGTTTGCACAAATACTTCAGTCGAAATGTCCTCATTCTCAAATGAAGAAAAACGAGATATGAAAAAGATACGAAAACAACACAAATTTATTTTGAATTATATCCGGAAATGCAACAACCGTATAGAACATTATTTGGAATTTTGGACAAACACTTGGTTGAGTACGGTGCGTTTCAAAAAACAAGAATGAAATCATGAGCATGTAAAAAATGCACAAAAGGTATTATAACAAGTGTTCGAAATGATGGCCTTCCTCTTGAATACATAACCGAGCTCGTCGTCTCAAATTCCCTTCTTCTGATAGACCTGAATTGCGTGATGATATTGTCTCTAAGTTCATCTACTGTGTCATATTCTTGCTCTCCATAGATTCAGTTCTTTAAAGTGTCCCACAAGATAGTATCCAAAACTTTGAGGTCAGGTGACCTTGCCGGCCACCTCACAGGCCAGTGTATGGGACCACGTCTACCTATCCACTGATCATGAACTGTTTTATCAAGAAACTGACGAACGATTCGTTGAAAATGGGCCGGTACTCCGTCCTTAATCCATTTTGAAACGATCTTCACTGACTGAAATGATGACAGATGACTTGACAACAATACAAACTTGTTTGGGTTACTATCAATAGTGTCAATCATATCTACTATGCTGCGTTCGAGTTGACGCCCTAAACGATCCGGGCGCGCTCCCAATAACCTTATCGCATTTCTTTTGAAAGTCGGGGCAAATTCTGTTCCATTGTTTTCAATGGCATCAAAAGCCCCGCCAATGCACTGAATGCCCTGCTCGCTAGATAGGGCTTCAAATCAAACGTAGCTCTAATGTAAGTATCGATATATCAGTTTGTTTCTACCGGAAACAATGACTGTATAATTCAGACTCATCCGAACCATCTTTTCAATTCTTCCAACATTAGCTTCAGCGTTTAGCTTCTGAGGATGCTTACTATGTCAATTGACTGTATTGTTCCTAAATTATTTTCTTTCGATTCGTGATAACTAATTGCAAAGTTGAACCTTCCAGACTAGTTCGTATACCATTGATCAATGCATAAAAAATACACAAATTTTTCATTCTTGTTCTTTTTCAAAACCATATGCTAAATAGATAGATAAAAGGCTCTAATAATGATACTCCAACATAAAATTCAACAAATCAAGAGTACTTATCTACGGTTTTTCGCAAAAATTGGTTCAGATCTAAACTCTAATTTGAGTGGAGGATTATTAATTTGAAGTTGGGTTTGTTTTTTTTTTATTATTGCACATAGCAAATTACGTTGATACTTCAGTTTTTCTCAATTATCTCAGAAACCTTCACTTTTAGACACATAGAATGTTATAACTTTTTGGTTGAGTATCTATGAGCCTAACTTAGGTCAAACGCTCATTTATCAATTCAGTTGTCCAAAGAAAATTCGCTCAAATAATATGACGAATAAAAAAAACGGAGTTTGTCGGTCTCATTCTGACTTACCTGTACTATGTTATGAATACTCCTAACATTGAAAAATGTTCAGGAGGTTGACAATTATTCCTATAATTTATAATAAAGTTGCATCATGCGATTATAGCACACAGGATGGTATGTCTCTTCTCAGGACATATCTTTAGTTTTTCGCAAATATCTCAGAAACCTTCACTTTAAGGCAAATGGAATGATGACTTTTAGGTTGAGTATGGATGAGCCTAACTGATGTCAAATGCTCATTTGTCAATTCAGTTGTCCAAAGAAAATATGAAGGAAAATATGACCACATCCCATCGTAACTACGCCACTGGTTTACAAAAATTGAAAATTATAACTTCAAATTATCACGTTGATAAACCTTGATTAGTGCACCAAGTTTGAAAATTTTTTCTCCAGGAGTTTTGGAGAAAAAAAAATTAATCTAAATTTTTTTCGCGCTTTTGACACCCTGTATCTCAGAGGGGATGCATTTTAGGACATACCTTGATAGTAACTTTTCATCTCAAAATGAGGCAAGGAGTCTGTAGTCGGAGTTTGTCGGTCTTATTCTGACTCACCGTGTATATTAAAAACACAACAGTTCGAAAAAGTACTTTCGTCGGTCCAAATAATGTTTTTCAAGAAGTTTTTCAAGAAGTATTCGAGAGCCAGCTACAAAATTCCATCCTTCTCTCAGGATCACCTGGATGTAATTTTTGTGAAATATGTATCTTATAACATTTCAAACCACTTTTTTGAATTCCCTCCAAACGCTCGTCTGTGGCACATCCATTTCTGCCGAGACTTGATGTGTTGATTTGGATGGATCTACATTTATCCAAAAAAGTACCAAAAATAATTATACTTCTTCGAATATGGAATGAACAATTATTTTACCTCGGCCAATAAGTTACTTCTGATATTTTGTTTCATTCTGCTTCCATATTTCATTCTTGGTTTTGGAAACACACCGTACTCAGCCAAGTGTTTGTCCAAAATTCCGAATAATGTTCTATCCGGCTGTTGTCTTTCCGGATATAATTCAAAATGAATTTGTGTTGTTTTCGTACTATTCCTATCAAATCTATAATAAAGTTTCAACATATCTCGTTTTTCTTCATTTGAGAATGAGGACATTTCGACTGAAGTATTTGTGCAAACTTATGATGTTTAATGAGTTCTGACAACTAGTGTTTATTAAACAAAATTCTTCGATGGAGTCATGACCATCTCAGATGAATATCTGTGGTTTCAGAAGTGCAAATCATAACAAATTATACATCAATGAAATCAGAATGAGAATCACTATTTTTCTGTATAAAAAACAATATATAATATAACAGAAAAAATAAAGACGAAACGTCGGATAGTAAATCTGAAAATGAAAACGTGTAGCTGAAAAAAAGTATCAATGAAAATGTACTTTTGGTTTTGAACTATGTTGTCAAATAACGATATAAAAAATAAAAACGAAAATTCCGATTTTCAGTTTTTTCCCGATATTTCCGGAAATACTCGGAATTTTCCAAGTTTCAAAACTGTATTTTGTTAAGCACCAGAATACGCAACTTTGCCCCAATTCAAGCTTCGACGTATCTCCTGTAGTTTAGGAGATCCCAATGGTGGGGGTCGAATTCTAATTGCCCTGTAGTTAGCTATGAAAAATTGATGCTTTTTTACATTCTGCAGTATTAGTAAAATATTTCTGAGCTCTTTGTCGAAATCATCCCCATCTCATTATGGATGAATAAGAGTTGGTGAAAAAGTAGTACTCGGTTATTTTTCGCAGTATTAATTGAATATTCTTGTGAATTTTGTGAAAAGTGAAGGAATTTTGAAGATTAGGCAAATACTTATTACTGTTGAAAAAGAGTTAATCATATGACCAGCAACAAATGACACCCTGTATAATCAATAGATTCAAGCATTGAGATCTGGGGGTTAAAAGGTACTCTGAAACAGAATTAGATGTTAATTTTGTGATGCTATGTTTTCCTCACTTTTTCATATTTCAATTGATCATAGTTAGCCGTGGAAAATTGATATACGAATGTTTCTCCAACATAATGGTAGATATTTCTGAGTATTATAATTTGAAGAAAGAGATTTTTTTAAATTATTTTATTCCCAATGAAACATGAGGGTGTATCTGCTCAAAGTGGGATACACTGTATATATAGACAATATAAGAAGAAAAAACACGACAGAAATCTGTGTCTGCAAAAAAAAGAAATAGATTAGATTCAAATACTTTGGGCTTTGACACACCGCTTAAGGAAAAAAGCACGAGACACGCGGAAAGAAGCCAACAAACGATTATTTTATTATTACCTCCACTGTCACAACTATTTTGGGAAAAATTCATTCATCGGGGTTATACAGTGTGTCCCACTTTGCCACACCCTCATATTTCATTGAGAATAAAATAATTTGATTTTTTTTTCTTTCAAATTATAGTACTCAGGAATACATACCTTTATATTAAAGAACCATCCGTATATTCATTTTCCACGGCTAACTATGACCAATTGAAAATTGAAAAAGTAGGTAAAACATATTAGGGACTTTTTCATCACAAAATTAACATCAAATTCTGTTTCAGAGTACCCTTAAACCCGCGGTTCTCGATGCTTGAATCAATTGATTATAGAGGGTATCATTTATTGCTGGCAATATGATTAACTCTAATTTCATCAGTAACGTTTGATAAATTTTTAAAATTTCTTCACTTTACACAAAATTCACAAAAATATTCAATCAATACTGAGGAAAATAATCAAACACTACTTTTCCATAGCAAACTGTGACCACTTGAATGGTGAAAATTTGGGAAAAAATATATTAAGGAACTTTTATTGAAAAATTAACCCTAACTCCTGGTTTCGTCATGTCCCAGAACCCCCGAACTCGATGCTGAATTATTGAAATATACAGGGTGTCATATGTAGCTGGCAATATCACCAACTCTTGTTCATCCATAAAGCTCAAGATGATTTCGAAAATGTCTTTTGTTGCGACAAAGAGCATATAAATATTCCATTAATACTGCAGAATGTACCGAGCATCACTTTTCCATGGCTAACTAAAAAGTGAAAAATTGGGAAAAATATATCACTGAACTAATATCAGAAATGGGTTCAAAATAATCTAAAACTATTAGATCTTAATCACCAAGTCATTTTCAATTACCAATATTATAAATTGATGTGAATTTGCATTTGCGGAAAATGAATAAATTGATAAGTGCAATAATTTTCAAAATAAGTCAATTTAGGTGTTGAACTTTTGCCATATACAGATGACACCCTATATAATTCTCATGCATTGAGATCCGAGGGTTTCAGAGTGTTCTGAATTAGAATCTGATGTTATTTCAGTGATAAAAGAACCCCTGACACGTTTTTCCCAATTATTCAATTTTCAGTTGGTCATAGTTCGCCATGAAAAAGTGATTCTTGGTTACTTTCTACAGTAGTATTGGAACATTTTTGGGCACTTTCTGACAAAAACAAACATTTTGAAATCAACCTAGCATTATGGATGAATAACAGTTGCTGATATTGCCAGCTATATATGACACCCTGTACATTTCAATGATTCAGCATTGAGTTCTGGTGTTTTGAGACATTCCAAAACCAGGAGTTAGGGTTAATTTTTCATTGAAAGATCCTTAACTTATTTTTTCTCAACTTTCACTATTCAAGTGGTCACAGTTTGCCATGGAAAAGTAATATTTGGTTATTTTTCGCAGTATTGATTGAAATTTTTTGTAAATCTTCAAGAAAGTGAAGAAATTTAAAAAATTAAGTAAATATTACTGATGAAAAAGAATTAATCACATTGCCAGCTACAAATGACACCCTGTATAATTAATGTATTCAAGCATTGGGATCTAGTGGTTTGAAAGTATTTTGAATCAAAATTTGATGTTAATTTTGTGATGAAAAATTCCCTAATATGTTTTCCCCACTTATTCACTTTTCAATTAGTCATAGTTAGCCCTGGAAAATGAATATACGAATGTTACATCAACATAAAGTTAGGTATTTTTTAGTACTACAATATGAGAAAAAAATGTTCAAATTACTTTATTCTCAATGAAATAAACGGATGTGGCTGCTCAAAGTGGGACACACTGTATAAGACACCATGCATATTCCACACCATTATCCAAAGTGACAAAATGTAGCGACAAATAATATATTCCTCTCATAACTCATCAATTTGCCGGTAAAATTCTTGCTAATTCAATTTCAAGCAATCATTCTCCGAACTTGAAGTCAAAAATTAAATATCAATCTCTTGAGCTAAGAAGTGTGCTATGGAATCAACAGAATTGAATGTCGTGGAAATTGTAATAACAAAGAGTTTGACAGTTTCTTCAAAATTATGGAACAGTAATCTGACTTTGTCAAAAACAAATAAATCCTAATCAAAAATAGAGTTTTCGCGAGTTTTGATAACGGATACAGATATAGTCTCCGAAAAGTAAACGTTTATATATATATATATATATATATATATATATATATATATATATATATATATATATAAGTAGAAAAGTTATTGGGTAAGCTCTCATCAGTACGGTAAAATCAAGCTTAAGCTCGAAACACGTGTCTACGGTTACAGAACATTTTGAGGGTTATACCCAATAACTTTTCTACTTATATATATATATATATATATATATATATATACGTTTACTTTTCGGAGACTATATCTGTATCCGTTATCAAAACTCGCGAAAACTCTATTTTTGATTAGGATTTATTTGTTTTTGACAAAGTCAGATTACTGTTCCATAATTTTGAAGAAACTGTCAAACTCTTTGTTATTACAATTTCCACCACATTCAATTCTGTTGATTCCATAGCACACTTCTTAGCTCAAGAGATTGATATTTGATTTTTGACTTCAAGTTCGGAGAATGATTGCTTGAAATTGAATTAGCAAGAATTTTACCGGCAAATTGATGAGTTATGAGAGGAATATATTATTTGTCGCTACATTTTGTCACTTTGGATAATGGTGTGGAATATGCATGGTGTCTTATACAGTGTGTCCCACTTTGAGCAGCCACATCCGTTTATTTCATTGAGAATAAAGTAATTTGAACATTTTTTTCTCATATTGTAGTACTAAAAAATACCTAACTTTATGTTGATGTAACATTCGTATATTCATTTTCCAGGGCTAACTATGACTAATTGAAAAGTGAATAAGTGGGGAAAACATATTAGGGAATTTTTCATCACAAAATTAACATCAAATTTTGATTCAAAATACTTTCAAACCACTAGATCCCAATGCTTGAATACATTAATTATACAGGGTGTCATTTGTAGCTGGCAATGTGATTAATTCTTTTTCATCAGTAATATTTACTTAATTTTTTAAATTTCTTCACTTTCTTGAAGATTTACAAAAAATTTCAATCAATACTGCGAAAAATAACCAAATATTACTTTTCCATGGCAAACTGTGACCACTTGAATAGTGAAAGTTGAGAAAAAATAAGTTAAGGATCTTTCAATGAAAAATTAACCCTAACTCCTGGTTTTGGAATGTCTCAAAACACCAGAACTCAATGCTGAATCATTGAAATGTACAGGGTGTCATATATAGCTGGCAATATCAGCAACTGTTATTCATCCATAATGCTAGGTTGATTTCAAAATGTTTGTTTTTGTCAGAAAGTGCCCAAAAATGTTCCAATACTACTGTAGAAAGTAACCAAGAATCACTTTTTCATGGCGAACTATGACCAACTGAAAATTGAATAATTGGGAAAAACGTGTCAGGGGTTCTTTTATCACTGAAATAACATCAGATTCTAATTCAGAACACTCTGAAACCCTCGGATCTCAATGCATGAGAATTATATAGGGTGTCATCTGTATATGGCAAAAGTTCAACACCTAAATTGACTTATTTTGAAAATTATTACACTTATCAATTTATTCATTTTCCGCAAATGCAAATTCACATCAATTTATAATATTGGTAATTGAAAATGACTTGGTGATTAAGATCTAATAGTTTTAGATTATTTTGAACCCATTTCTGATATTAGTTCAGTGATATATTTTTCCCAATTTTTCACTTTTTAGTTAGCCATGGAAAAGTGATGCTCGGTACATTCTGCAGTATTAATGGAATATTTATATGCTCTTTGTCGCAACAAAAGACATTTTCGAAATCATCTTGAGCTTTATGGATGAACAAGAGTTGGTGATATTGCCAGCTACATATGACACCCTGTATATTTCAATAATTCAGCATCGAGTTCGGGGGTTCTGGGACATGACGAAACCAGGAGTTAGGGTTAATTTTTCAATAAAAGGTCCTTAATATATTTTTTCCCAAATTTTCACCATTCAAGTGGTCACAGTTTGCTATGGAAAAGTAGTGTTTGATTATTTTCCTCAGTATTGATTGAATATTTTTGTGAATTTTGTGTAAAGTGAAGAAATTTTAAAAATTTATCAAACGTTACTGATGAAATTAGAGTTAATCATATTGCCAGCAATAAATGATACCCTCTATAATCAATTGATTCAAGCATCGAGAACCGCGGGTTTAAGGGTACTCTGAAACAGAATTTGATGTTAATTTTGTGATGAAAAAGTCCCTAATATGTTTTACCTACTTTTTCAATTTTCAATTGGTCATAGTTAGCCGTGGAAAATGAATATACGGATGGTTCTTTAATATAAAGGTATGTATTCCTGAGTACTATAATTTGAAAGAAAAAAAAATCAAATTATTTTATTCTCAATGAAATATGAGGGTGTGGCAAAGTGGGACACACTGTATAACCCCGATGAATGAATTTTTCCCAAAATAGTTGTGACAGTGGAGGTAATAATAAAATAATCGATTGTTGGCTTCTTTCCGCGTGTCTCGTGCTTTTTTCCTTAAGCGGTGTGTCAAAGCCCAAAGTATTTGAATCTAATCTATTTCTTTTTTTTGCAGACACAGATTTCTGTCGTGTTTTTTCTTCTTATATTGTCTATATATATACAGTGTATCCCACTTTGAGCAGATACACCCTCATGTTTCATTGGGAATAAAATAATTTAAAAAATTCTCTTTCTTCAAATTATAATACTCAGAAATATCTACCATTATGTTGGAGAAACATTCGTATATCAATTTTCCACGGCTAACTATGATCAATTGAAATATGAAAAAGTGAGGAAAACATAGCATCACAAAATTAACATCTAATTCTGTTTCAGAGTACCTTTTAACCCCCAGATCTCAATGCTTGAATCTATTGATTATACAGGGTGTCATTTGTTGCTGGTCATATGATTAACTCTTTTTCAACAGTAATAAGTATTTGCCTAATCTTCAAAATTCCTTCACTTTTCACAAAATTCACAAGAATATTCAATTAATACTGCGAAAAATAACCGAGTACTACTTTTTCACCAACTCTTATTCATCCATAATGAGATGGGGATGATTTCGACAAAAAGCTCAAAAATATTCTACTAATACTGCAGAATGTAAAAAAGCATCAATTTTTCATAGCTAACCACAGGGCAATTGGGCAATTAGAATTCGACCCCCACCATTGGGATCTCCTAAACTACAGGAGATACGTCGAAGCTTGAATTGGGGCAAAGTTGCGTATTCTGGTGCTTAGTCTCCGAAAAGTAAACGTTTATATATATATATATATATATATATATATATATATATAAGTAGAAAAGTTATTGGGTATAACCCTCAAAATGTTCTGCAACCGTAGACACGTGTTTCGAGCTTAAGCTTGATTTTACCGTACTGATGAGAGCTTAAGCTCGAAACACGTGTCTACGGTTGCAGAACATTTTGAGGGTTATACCCAATAACTTTTCTACTTATATTTTCATATATTGCCCCTCGCTAAATCCATCCTTATATATATATATGTATATATATATATTATATATATATATATATATATATATATATATATATATATATATATATAGGAGGAATTCAGCCATGTGAATTTTAGCTACCTAACTTTTCATTTTGGCACCCTCTTGCGAGAAAAACAACGGTTCCGTATTCCAAATTATGATACTTCATTTGCAAGCTTATTTTACATAAATTCGATAACAATGCATTATGGAATTTTTCTAAAGATAAAAACAAAATGGCGTCTACAAAATACCTTCATGACTTGTATTTATGGTCCAATTCGAATCAAAATTCGTATGTGAGGATTTTCAGGGTCGGAAATTATAATTTTTTTTTAAGATTACCTGCGAAATTTGTAGTTATCTATGGTTCGATTCGACCCGGTTCTGAAACAGAAATTCTTCAAAACACATGTGCTGTGACAAAAATGCAAAAACACGTCGATTTTAAATCCAAGGCGGACATCTTCCTATCATGACCTCAAGTTATCATAAGAGTGTTCGCTACCTAAGTTTTGATTTTGACGCCCTCTTGAGGGAAAAACAACTGTTTCGTATTCCAACTTTTGATATTTGATTTGAAATCTAATGTGAACAATTCTCGAAAATATAACAAAAATTAAAAAAATCAACATTGTATGAACTTACAAATAGAATGATTTTTAATAAATTACTCAGAAACGTCTGACAACGATTCGATACTAACATGTGTGGCAGTTTATGGCGAACACTTTGAGCATCTACTGTGAATTAATGTTGTTAGGAATGATTGAATTTGAATTTATGCAAGGTTTTTCAATTTTTAAGTATATCTATGCAATGTCCAATTATTTCCAACTTGTCCTGTTAGTATGTATGTATGTGTGAGACAAATTTTGCAGCTGACTTTTGACCCACTTCTAATCCGATCATCTTGAACTTTGGTATAGGTGTTCATAATTGCGATCAAAAAGCATTATGGAATTTTTGTTGAAAAAAAAACATAAAAAGAGGAATGGCGGATGAGACTTGTAATTATGGTCCGATTGGATACAAAATTGGATTGTAGGGATTTTAGGTACAGACTAAAAAGAATTGAATAAAATTGATAAAAAAGCTTTTATACAAATGCGATGAATAAAAAAAATATTTTTTTTAATCTGTGGGACGTAGGTTATTCTGTGCGTAACAAATTCAAAAGCTTGCCGCGAGTAGCTACAAAATGGTTATTTTTGCAAGGTAAAATTTTAATTATGTAACGCACAGAATAAACTACGTCACACATCTAAAAAAATAGTATTTCCTTCAAAGCATATTTGTATAAAAGCTATTTTTATCAATTCAATTATTTAATTTCAGTCATACTGAAAACTTGAAAACCCACATATTCCAATTCTGAATCGAATTGATCCGCAATTACAAATTTCGTCCGTCATCTTGGTTTTCTGCATTATCAAAAAAATCATAATTCTCGACAATGAAAATCCCCACACACTAATTCTGATTCGAATCGGACCATTAGAAATTTCGTCCGCCATCTTGGAGCCACCATCTTGTTTTTGCATAAAAAAATAAATCATGATTTTCCTCCCTGAAAACCACCACATATCAATTTTGAATTGAATCGGACCATAATTGCAAATCTTTCTCGCCATTTTGAAGCCGCCATTTTGTTTTTTCCTTTAGAAAAATTCCATATTACATTGTCGCCAAATTTATGTCAAATTAGCTTACAAATGAAATATCATAATTTGGAATACGGATCAGTTGTTTTTCCCGCAAGAGGGCGCCAAATTAAAAAGTTAGGTAGCGAAAATTGACACGGCTGAATTCGTTATGAAATTACCTTTTCAAAGATGTGTCATACTTGCTCCTTCCCCTTTTCAAATTGTTTGGGTGATAGTGACCATGGAATGTGTGGGGAGAGATATAGCAGTTGAGGTTATGATAGGAAGATGTCCCCCTTGAATTAAAAATGGACGTGTTTTCGCATATTTTTCAGAACACATGCGTTTTGAAGATATTCAGTCTGTTTCGTTTTCGGTGCCCCACCCTGTATATATATAATATATATTTATATAAATAATACCAGCTGATATTGGGGATAGCAGCAAGTCAGAAGTGTACTCTTTTATAGAGTTCATTCCAAGCTTTCGTGAATTTTATTTACATCTTCATGGAACTACAAAGAATTATTCATGTCAATTTTACATTTTGATGTTTTTGAATTTTACTTCCATCTTCAGTGAGGTTGGTTGACATGTTCTCAATTCATTGAATAGTGACATCACAGTTGAAAATTTTAAATAATATATAAAAATGGGCTTTACGAATTTAAATAACAGAAAATTTCAAAATATCAGTCGAAAAACAAAAGACTTGTTGATTATATCCAAGGGATATACATCAGGTGTCAATAGAAAATAAATTAGTGATTTTCAAGTAAATGTTACCAACTGTTGAAAGTTGATGTGGTAAATTAGGACAAAAATACATTCACAATTGAGTAGTTATGGAAACATTATTGTTTATTGGAGGGTGTGGTCCAACGATAGTAAGAAGGAACAAATCTCACTTAGTTATTTTGTCAGTTCTTTTATTCATACAGTTTGTATCTTGAGATATAAAAGCCATTTCCAAAAAAAGTTATATACATAAAAGTTTTTATTTATATTTTCATTTGTTTCTGCATCTGATGAATAGAGACGACTTATTATTATTATGTATTTCTTGTGGGGAATATCTCGATCTTCTCAAGATTGCCGTCCTAGTCGCAATACTGGAAATTGGTAACAGCAGAAACATCGAGAATTCTAGTCCAATATCGCTCATCAGTGCGTTCTCAACATGTTTTGAAGAACATTGGTGTGAAGTTACCCACAGATTTCCGGCCACACATTCTGACGTAGAGAAAATCGACGTTTTGTGGTTGGATAATTCAGTTGTAAGTCACCGGACTGAAATCTGTAGCTGGGTGTAACCGTTCGTATTACTACATCTGAGATACACAAATTATACAGCTTAGAGGGAGTCAGTGGTTGATGTAGAACCGAAACCATTCCATTGTCACAGTACAAAATTATGACCCGATTACGTATGATCATGAAAATCATACAAGATATAGAATACTTCAAATAAATTCACGTTTCTTCGTCACCCTTGCATATTTGTATTGAATGATTTTCCTTCATTGAGAAAAATCTTCACACGGTACAAAAGATGTAACCCGATGATGTGCGTTCATGCAAATCACGAGAGATACAGAGGATTTCATGTAGATTAATTTGGTAAGAACCATTTTTCTGTCACCGATACAGATTTGTAGTAAACAATTTTCGTCCATCGAGAAATATGTTCAAGGCATCACACGGTATGGACGTTGTAACATCTTGTAACCTCTCACATCGAGAATTATCTTCAAAGCATCACAAAGTATAAAAGTTGTAACCTGATCACATCAGATAAAGAAATTTTCATGTAATTTATCGTGGTGGAAACCGGTTTTCTGTCGTCCATACAGATTTGGAATAAATTCAGCCCTATGCTGTATCACTTCCATTATGTTTAGCGGTCAGACGTTATCCCATCTTAATGGCAAATTCCCATCAAGTTGGGATAACGTCTGACCGCTAAACATAACGGAAGTGATACAGCATAAGGCTGATTATTTACTTTCATTGAGAAATATCTTCAAGGTATCAAACAGTACAAAATTTGTAACACGATGATGTGTCTTCATGACAATAACATGAAATATGACGGATCTTATGTAGATGAACATGGTGGAAACCATTTAGGTGTCACACATACAGATTTGGAGTGAATTAGTTTCTTTCATTGAGAAATATTTCCAAGACATCATACGGTATAAAAGTTGTAACCCGATTATGTGCGTTCATGAAAATCACATAAGATATAGAGGATTTTATGTAGATTAACATGGTGAAAACCGTTTCACTGTCACCCCTACAGATTTAGAGTAAATTATGTTCTTTCATTGAGGAATATCTGCAAGTCATCACTAAGTATAAACGTTGTAACCCGATGATAATATGCGCTCATAAAAATTACATGAGAAATAGAGGATTTCATGTATTTCACCATGGTGAAATCTGTTTGTCTGTCACCCGTACAGATTTGTATTGGATGATTTTCTTTCATTGAGACATATCTTCAAGGCATCACACGGTATAAAATTTCTGACTCGATTATGTGCGTTCATGGAAATTACAAGAGATATAGAGGATTCCATTTACAGATTTGGAGTAATACACCTAATAAACCTCGAACACACATATTATAGTGTCTTTTAAAATATAATAATAATGATAATAATAATAATAATAATTTCCGGTGTTAAGTTAGCGGGAATTCGGTCGAAATGTTGAAGAAAACATGTTGTTGAATTGTCGACGTTTCGAAACTTTATTGTTTCATCTTCAGGACTCTGAAGTGAAAACAAAAACATACATCATACACGATCGAAGACATGAACAAACTGAACTGTCGTTGAATCGTTTCTTTATATTGTAAAAAAGGCTCGTGCAAGAAATGTCTATCGGGATTGGAAAAAGTTGCTTGCTAATGATTCGGAATTAATGTTTGATTCTTCCTATTAGATTGAAATATGAGTTGTTTAAATTTTCTATATCCGATCTTTTGTTAACACATTTTGTTCCGTGTTTTGTTATTTCAATCATTTCGTTTAAGAGTATTTTCTTCAATATTGTTTGTTGTTCTATAAAACAGAATTGAAGTCAAAAGTATGGAGTGATGACTTACAATGTTCTGCCAGGCTAGTGGGATTTTTATTGTTTGAAAACAACTTTGCTGCTCCAGGCCCTGATGGGTTGAATAACTATTGGTGGAAAAAGTTTCCAACAACCCACCGCCATCTGGAGTTTTAACTCATGGCTAGATGGGGAGCAGCAGATTCCGGAGTGGTTTGTCGAGGGGCGAACCGTGCTCATCCCCAGAAACGGAGATTTGTCTGATCCAAAGAATTATAGGCCTATAACATGCTTGAATGCGTGCTATACCTAAGGTGTTTACGCGCATCTTATACGCGCGCATTCTCTCCGCAGTTGATCCAGTTTATGAACGGATATATGAGCAAAGAGAGAAAGGGGTCGCCGGCTGCAAGGAGAACCTGCTCATCGATAGATGTATCACGCAGGACACCGTGCAGTACAGGCGTAACCTTTCGATGGCCTAGATCGATTACCGCAAGGCATTTGATACAATATCGCATGAGTTATTCATGCATTTGCTCAGATGTCTTGAGGTACCCGATCAAATAGTGGGATGCATTGGACAACTGATGCCACTCTGGAGGACTCGCTTCACCATAAGATCAGGTTGAGACATAGTTCAAACAGAGCAGGTCATTATTAGAAGAGGCGTGTTTCAGGGATACTCCCTCAGCCCTCTTCTCTTCTGCATCTCACTATTGCCATTGTTGTACTCAGGAATACCAGTGGGTACAACTGCGGCACCCCCAGCAACCGGAGGCATAAAGTCACCCATCTGTTTTACATGGATGACCTCAAATTATATGCCTCTGGAGAAAGGGACCTACATCAATCCCTAAGGGTGGTGGAAGAGTACACGCTTGTTATCGGAATGGAATTTGGGATCGACAAATTTAACACGGTTCATCTCAAAAGAGGACGATGCGAGGAATACGGAGAGGATGTCCAGCTCGTAGACGGAAGCATCCTACATCATCTGAATGCCGGAGAGACGTATACTTACCTAGGGGTGGAGCAACGCTGCTCCCGAGAGTTAGAACAGTTAAGAACTCTTCCGCGGCAAGTATCAGCATAAACTCCGACGGATCTGGTCATCAGAACTGTCGGGGAAGAACAAAGTTGCTGCAACTAATATGCTTGCCGTTCCAATCCTTCTCTACTCATTCGGAGTGATGAAGTGGACTAAGGAAGAGCTGCGACAACTCGACGTTAAAACTCGCAAAATGATGCATCTGAATAGGAGCTTGCATCCTAAATCGTCCGTTCTACGGTTATACTTTCCCAGTCAATGGGGCGGCCGTGGACTTTTGAGTTTGGAGTGTCTGCATAACAGAATGGTTCTGGATGGGGCCTGTAAAGTCATCAGGAGTTCAGATCCCCTTCTCTGCATGTTCCGCGACCATGGAAAAGCAGGGATTGTGGCATTTCTCTTTAAGGCAGCAACCCGTGCGGCCGATGAACTCAGTCTCTTATTCGACACTGAACGGGCTAACCCAAACTCTATCACCGAGTTGGGACCCGTTCAGCAAAAAGCTCACATCAAAGCTGCGGAGACAGAGGTCCTGCTACAGCTACATATGGATGAGCCAATGCATGGTGTCTTCTTTCACAACATCGAAGACCTTGGCTTATCCAAAAGCTTGACCTTTGCCTTCCTCAGGTCGAGTGAGCTAAAGTCGGAGACCGACGGATTCATAATAGCCTGCCAGGATGGTGTCTTCAACACCCCTGTCTACCGTAGTCGCGTGATGGGTATAGACGTCCCTGATACCCGATGCAGGGAATGTCGTGGGGCACCTGAGACCGTAATGCATTTGCTATCAGCATGCCCATCTTATGCGGTCTCAGCCTATATCCACAGGTATAACGCGGCGCTACAAGTGTTGTACTACCATCTACGACACTCGTACGGTACGAGACACCGGTGTTACCTTATGTTCAGAGGGATATTGAGTCTGTGGTGGAGAATGAGAGGTGCCGAATCTATTGGAACTACTCATTTCCCACCCTCAGGTAAATACAGGCCAATAAGCCTGATGTAGTACTCCTCGACCATGGAAGACGATTTTCGTCATTGAGTTTTCGGTTCCTGGCGAAACGAATATCGTTCGAAAGGAGGAGGAGAAACGGACGAAATATCGAGATTTACTCTTCGAACTCCGCAGGCTCTATCCAGACCATTCTGTAAAAATGGTTGTTCTGATAATAGGGTCCCTTGGCGGTGTGATGGATTCATTACTCTCGAACCTAAAAATCATACCGGCATGTAGGAAGATGTCAGAAATCATAACCGGAATAATGCAGAAGGCTGTCATCCTCGGTTCATTACGTCTGCTCAGGGCACACGATTCCCGGACTCAATAGCTGCTTACCCCATAGTTTGGGGAGTGGTTATTGGGGTAATGATGTTGCCAGCGCGCCCTCCGAATGTATCGGAGCATCGGAGACAGGGTCCGACTGGAAAATTTTAATTCAAATTCGATAATAATAATAATAATAATAATAATAATAATAATAATAATAATAATAATAATAATAATAATAATAATAATAATAATAATAATAATAATAATAATAATAATAATAATAATAATAATAATAATAATAATAATAATAATAATAATAATAATAATAATAATAATAATAATAATAATAATAATAATAATAATAATAATAATAATAATAATAATAATAATAATAATAATAATAATAATAATCTTAGCCGCTCGAAGGCAGAAGGCCGTCATCCTTGGTTCACTTCGTCTGCATAACGAACAGTGATAGGATATGCATAAGAATATCAAAAATAAAATATTCATAATATAAATATATACTCTCATATACACCAAATAATATCTTTATATATAAATACACAAGTCAGAATGGATATATCGAGGGGCTATATAAAGAGAAAAGTTACTGGGTATAACCCTCAAATTGTTGTGCAACTGTAGACACGAGTTTCGGGCTTAAGCTCTCATCAGTCCGGTAAAATCAAGTGCGAAGATGTACAACACTTGGATGTAAAAATAGAAACAAAGGAAGTCAACAACAGGAAGCAAACCACACATTTGTGGCTTCGGTTAGAAGACCTTGTGCTTACAAGGCAACGACTAACGTCGCGACGGAGGCAGCTATAGCTACCAGCGTGACAATCCTACCCAGGAAAATACAGATCAGAATGAATTTATCGAGGGGCTATATATGAAAATATAAAGAGAAAAGTTATTATTCAAAGCAATGGCGCGTACCGTATAGATGTGTGCATGTGTACTCCTAGTAAAGTCTTAAATAAAACAGTGAAAACGGTGGGAAATTAACGAAAACTTTCTGAAATAGCAAAATTGTTAGTTCTACCTGGTGATAAAATAGTCTCAACTACTACAAAAATGGTTATTACGAGAGAAATTCGTGATGAAATTGAAACGGCAGTGAATTCCTCATTAACCCGATGTTTAAAAGACCCGAATTTCATAAAAACGATGGTGGACAATGTATCAAACGCTGTGATAAAAAGCATCGAAAAGAAGTTCAACCAAATTGAACAAAAAATCACCTACCTACAGGATGAATTAAACAGTACGAATAAAGCAATAGAAAACATGATAAACAAAAGTGAGAATGAGATTGCGAAACTTATACAACAAAATGGTTTGCTAGAGAAAAAAATTGACAACATAGATCAGGAAAAACGAAGGAAGAATTTGAGAATTTTCAATGTTGAAGAAAAGGATAAAGAAAATACAAGAGAAGACATCGTCAAACTATTGGAAACCAAAATGGCAATCAACATTTCCTCAAATGATATAGTTCTGTGCTATAGGGTGGGTAAAAAAGAAGAAAGAGGCAAACCAAGAGGAATATTTTTAAAATTGAAAGATTTTGAAATGAAGCAGGAGATATACAGAAAGAAAAAATTACTAAAAGGTACTAGTGTAGTAATCCGTGAAGATCTAACAAGTATTAGAGTCGACTTACTAGCTCGTGCAATTGAAAAGACATCTCTGCAAAATGTGTGGACTAATGCTGGTAAAATTTATGTTAATGTTCAGAACAAATTGGCTATAATAAAATCTAGGGATGATTTTGATAAACTCTTTTCTATAAACTCCTAAGCTGTAAAATCTTCGCATTCATTTTTGTTACTTTGTTATTTTCGTTAACTTTATATCCTTTATAATTTTTCTATCCCAAAATTGTTCAGATAAATTAAAATGTTTCATAAACTTGTTGTTATTTCATACGATCACTACTACTATTGATCTGATTCCTATACATCTACTAGGTGTACGCACCATAAGTTTATACGAACACATTCTTATGATAGATTTTTTAGAGATTTTAGATGAGGAGGAGGAAATCAAAACAGAAATTGTTGCGAGTTTACAGGAATGTTTTGAAACTGAAGAGGAAGGAGTGAGAGGTATTGGAATAATTCATTTTAACATAAGAAGTATTAAAAAACACTATGATGAGTTGCTAGTGTATCTGGACTCAGGAAAACATAATCTCGATGTGGTAGTCTTGTCGGAAACATGGAATATTGATGATGTGAGTACATTCAACATTCCAAATTACAATATATATTATAATGACTCTAAAGTCAATCAAAATGATGGAATCATTATCTATGTGAAAAACAATATCGATGTAAATGCTGAGATCGTCCCACTATCTGAAACAAAACTATTGAGTCTGACCTTCGAAACCAGTGGTGTCTCAATTTGCGTAACTGCATCTTACAGACCCCCTTCTATAAACGTGCAAACATATTTGGACAATTTAGAACAGTTTTTTGTAAACTCTAACAAAAATAATCTTGAGATTTTCATGGGTGATATTAACATTAATCTGAAGGATACTCTTACTCAAAATACAGTACGATATTTAAATATCCTAACTGAACACGGTTTCATATCATATATTAATGAGCCTACTAGAATAACGAAAGGATCAAGTACTATCATTGATCATATTTTCATTAGGAAAGAAAACTTTAATAGAAATGAAATTTTAATAAAACCAAAAATAATTCAAGTTGATATGACAGATCATTACCCAGTGCTTGTAACGATAAACGAAAGAAAAAAAAGTAATGCTACAATAAACCAAAAAAGAGACATCACCATCAAGAGAACTGATTATGTAAAGCTAAATTTACTCTTACAACAAGAAGATTGGTTGAGTATTCTGAACTGCGAAGATGTACAACTTGCATATGATCTTTTCATTAACAAATTCAAGCAATACTCAGCTAGGGCAACTAAGGTAACAACATTTTGTAAAAACAAGAACAAGCATATAAAACCTTGGATCACCACTGATCTCGTAGATTCTATAAAGTTTCGGGATTATCTTAAGAAAACTTGGAATAACACCAAAACAATAGAAGCAGAAATTAAATATAAGAATTATAGAAACAAATTGACCGGGTTAATAAGGCAAACAAAAAATCAATACTACAGAAATGAATTGAATGAAGCAAATGGTGACTGTAAAAAGACATGGAAAATTATTAAAGATATTTCAAATAAAAACAGCACTAAAAATAACGTACAAAACATAACAATTACAAAATCAAATGGTGAAAAAATGAGTAATAATGATGAGAAAATAAATTTGTTTAATGACTATTTCATAAATATTGGGCAGGACATGGTGAAAAAAATATCTAGAGGAGATTTGCCAAACGGTTTTCTTAAAAATAAATCTATAAAATCAACTATGTACTTAGAACCTACGAATGGGAATGAAGTAATTATCATTTACACCTTTTATAATCTACGAGATATTCTGGATAGGAAGAATTTGATGATCTGTTATACATCTCTGGCTGAGTCGGTGATACGGTATTGTATAATAGCGTGGGGTGGTACATTTTATAGTATATTAAATTGCATGCAAACAGTGCAAAACTCCTTATTAAAAATAATATTTAAGAAACACAGATTGCATTCAAGTGAATCTCTATACAGAGACACCAAATTACTCAATATCAGATCTTTATATACTTTCCAAAGTCTGACATGGATTTATTCGAATATGGAAAAATATGACCAATGCAAATCCAAAGTAAGTAGATTCACTGAAAAAATACAACTTCCATTGTTTCACAAGACACACACTCAGAGATTCGTTTTCTTTTATGGTCCAAAACTTTATAATATGCTCCCATCACAAATGAAAAATATAAATACTCTTCCTAAATTCAAAAAAAGTTTAAAATTATACCTCATTGAAAATGCAACGGTGATTAACAATATCTTTTGAGTCCTCATTACAAAACTGTCACAAAATAATTATTATATCATACAAGAATACGATAAGATCATTTATCCTGGATTATCCTCTCTCCTTCCTTTTTAACTGCATTTACCTTCTCACTCCAATTATATAATATAATATATTTAAAAATGTTATGTATCTTGCTAATCAAACCCGCTGACGTACTCTTGCTCCTCATCTCCCCTCTACTCATAAATGTTTGTTCATTCCATTAACCGCATCTATATTATTGTTTTTTATAGTCGTAGGTATTCATTCAAATGGAGAGAATAGGCACAATACAAGCATATTCTATGCTTAGGTGTAATTCTCTACATTTGATGAATTGTAAAAAAGCACATAAATTGGTTATTCTGTAATTGATTATTTGAATTGTTTTGAATAAAGAAATTGAATTGAATTGAATTGAATTGAATTGTATAACGCTCAAATTGTTGTGCAACCGCAGACACGTGTTTCGAGCTTAAGCTCTCATCGGTACGGCAAAATCGAGTGCGAAGATGTACAACACTTGGATGTAAAAATAGAAACAAAAGAACTAACAACAGGAAGCAAACCACACATTTGTGGCTTCGGTTAGAAAACCTTGTGCTTATAAGGCAACAACTAACGTTATTGTGTATAACGCTCAAATTGTTGTGCAACCGTAGACACGTGTTTCGAGCTTAAGCTCTCATCGGTACGGTAAAATCAAGTGCGAAGATGTACAACACTTGGATGTAAAAATAGAAACAAAGGAAGTCAACAACAGGAAGCCAACCACACATTTGTGATTTGTATTTTCCTGGGTAGGATTGTCACGCTGGTAGCTATAGCTGCCTCCGTGGCGACGTTAGTTGTTGCCTTGTAAGCACAATATCTTCTAACCGAAGCCACAAATGTGTGCTTTACTTCCTGTTGTTGACCTCTTTTGTTTCTATTTTCACCTCCAAGTGTTGTACATCTTCGCACTTGATTTTACAGTAATGATGAGAGCTCAAGCTCGAAACACGTGACTACGGTTGCACAACAATTTGAGGGTTATACCCAATAACTTTTACCTTTATATTTCATATACACAAGTATATAGTTAGTAGAGTGAAACGAAAATTCAAATTAAGAATAATTAGTCAATTTTTCATCACCAGTACCTCGTATCACATGATGATCATGAAATTCAACCATGTTATTCATCAATGCAGGTTTTAACTTTTTTTCAAACAAAGATGTTTTAAAATTTCTCATATAATCTGTAATGGAATTAAATGTTTTCGCAACATTAAATGAAAAAGAAGATTTATTCATTGTACTTGTGTGCCTAGGAATGGAAATAGTATTTCTAAAACGAACATTCACCTCATGCATATCTGAACGATATTTGTGGAGGTTAGCAGGAGTCTTAGTCGTCAAATTTTTTTGACATAATGTAGCAAGTGAAGGATCCTCCTCTTCTTATGTAGCTGTACTTTTCTGCTTTCAGAATACGTAATACAGAACTTTGGGATATGCCAAGGTCTGCTGCAATTTGTCATGAAGTATTGTGAGGATTATTCACTACACCCAATAGAACATCAAGTTTCACGTTTTCTTCTATTTTAGGACGTTCAGCAATCGGAATATGTTTGACATGACGAGTTTCTCTAAAACGACTGATAGGTGTATTTTGATACTTCGCATTGAACAAGTCACATACCTCTTGTTGAGTTCTGGTTCTAGTAGTAGCCATAGTTTACTTTCAGAATCATTTTACTCAAAATTTGTTAATGATATTTGTTGTTATTTCAACTGACATTAATTTGACACTAACTTGCCTATTATGGCATTAATTTGTGATTGTCTTTTGTTTCTATTTTTTGACCAGGTAGATGTTAATCTTTCATCCCTCCTTAATTACTTCATTAATTAAGTGCATCTTCGTGATATTACCCTGAATGAATTTCCTATAGTAAGGAAACTACCTGTTTATCATCATGCAACTTTTTTATAATTAATACCTTCTTTCTACTTACTAATTTCAAACTACAATGAATAGGATTGTATATTTACTGAATACCCATTGTATGTTTGAGAAAGCTATAGTTATAGCGAAACGAATTACGTGTAGTAGTATATTGTGGATATTTAAAAAACCAGGTGTTTTTTCAATTAATTCTTAGTTATGAACTCTACTTCAAATATACGTTTAGTTGGCGGACATTTCTGCCTTTTATAAACGTTGATAGTTACCATATATGCACGTATGGTTCTGTAAGGAAAAAAATGTTTATGGCCTTCAGCGTGTAATGACCCTCTGCTGACGCCATCGGGCCATTATTCACACCTCAGGCCATAAACGCCAACTTTACGCCCTTGATACATAAATAACTATTATTTAAACAGAATTGTGTTACTTGGTGTGTTTTGTAACTAATTGTGTATTTTAATATTCTCAGAATTATTATGGTTACATGGTTCGGACTGAATGTTTTACAAGGCATAGATGGTGATGATGAAATTTTCATGGTTGGAAATAACCGATGCATTACCAATGGTTCAGCGGCATTAGCCGTCATCAAAGAAATCAGCCTCACTTCTGTAGAGAACGATAATAAACGTAAGTAATATATTTTTTTCTGCGCCCATGTCTGTAAACGTCAAAAATCGCACTGTCAACATTCCTTGTAAATGATATATAACCACAGACCTCATAAAAGAAGTAGATATAACATGGCCACTATTCCAATGATAACAAAATAGCCCCTCATCCATGGCCGCCATATTGATTCCGCGTTACGTTGGCACAACTGATTTATAATCGGTTGTACTCTTATTACGAATGAAACAAAGCGAGATGTAAATTACTTTCGTGGATTGACAGCCACATACTTCAAATCACTGGTATTACTCAGGAAACAGGGCCGGCTTTCCTAAATTTTCGCGAATAAACCATCGACCTCAGAGGTCTGTGGGACGAAAATAAAAAAATTGGTATAGAAATCAAGAATACATAAAATCAAATTTTGAGAAGTTATACGCGTAATATAATAATACCGCAAACAAATGGAATTGTATTTTCAAAATCGTTGATGCCCATCATTCCGTTGACGATACATCAAATTTTCTCATGACAAAAAACTTTAAAAACAAGTAGTTATTCAAATGCACTAGAAAGAAAACAGAATAATGTATGTGACAGATCTAAAGCTTTTTTCTGTTTGGTGAATTTCAATAAATGCTGGTTTTAATTTTTTTACACTTGTCCGGAAATTCATGTCATGAGAAATGGAATCAGAAGGACATCTAATTATTTACATTTTTTCCGTCATCAATGAGTATACAAAGATTTTCAACATTTTATTATAATGAATTCAAAAGACAGATTCACATCAGAAAATAATTTTTTGGGTTTTGATGGTATTAAATAATACTTATGGTATTGTGAAACCTGCGACTGCATATTTATTCTAGGTGGGTAATGACACAATTAATTTATCGATATCGCTGTTTTTCACTATTTGGTTACATTGCATATTTATTCTAGCTGTGTGATTGTTACACGATTCTTACACGGTGTTACATCACTCCATATTGTCACAGAGTGCAGCTCGCATGTTATTTTCCTGACAACCTACCCACAATAAACAGAGAAAAAGTGTTTCTTTACAGCATTCATGTATACATTCTTTGAAAATCCCGGGGTAATCTATTCAGTGTAAATTGGTGATACATCACAAAGTCCTAATTATGAAAAATATAGAAACAATCCCTATACAAGTATGGATTTCTTGAAAATGTATACACCGTAAGTGAAGGATATGAAATAGCATGAAACAGTAATGAAATTCTAATTTGAACTAATACTTTACTATCCTCAAGATCACAACAGTGATAACAGTCAGGTCAATGCATCAATAAAAAAGAAGTAAACCTGTGGGACTTGTACAATACAACAAACATATTAAAATGAATCAGGGTGTCTTCGAGACATATATTATTCTAGATAATAAAAACTTCCAATCCTATCCTCAATTTTCGTTTGAAAGCATGAACATTGTTTTCGTTTTTGATGTATGTGGGTAAATGGTTATAGAACTTAATACCCTTATAAGAGGGTGGTTTTCAGATAACTTAGATGAGTGCTATAGATAGATCTTTATTTAATTAGGCATTCCAATAAACATAAAATAAAGAAAAATACATAGATATATACGAATTTGTGTATGATATATGATTTGAATATTAAAATAAAATACATGAAACAACTATACATTTAAGTCATCCAAAACCAAAAAAAAACACAGGACAATGGACATGAACAATAATAGAACAAATTGAATAATGATCCGAAATTCGAATAGAGTTTGAAGTAATGACACCATAAAAATCATAAAATACATGACACCGACCCTGACTTTCAGTGGTACCTACATAATGCGGATTGCATATGGCGACGAACACGAAGATGCCATCAGAATTTTAGCATAATACATCTACTTCTTTTATGAGGTCTGTGCATATAACAGTAACATGCACGGAATGAGATCTCATAACATACACGTGCGTTTTGAGAAGAAAACTTAAACTTCTTGGTCTAATTAAATTACAATCAAATTTTTATTCACGTAAGACTTTATTTGGTCTATTGACACAAATTCAGTCAATTAAAAAACATAAAAACTTTTAACATGATCGAGATATATTTAGATTGAAAGACTGATGCCCCTAAATGTAGACAGCACGTTATGCAATTTCTTTAAAAATAGGACACATTTTCTTAAGTAGCATGCTATGAAAATAAATGTCATGTCATTTATATTGTCAATTTCTAGAACAAAATATAATTGTATCCGAACATTTTCTCAACTTTATCTACGAATATGTCTGATAGTAGTGAAAGTGATGAAATTTTGAGCACTCCACCGAGGATTTTATTACTATTATAATAAAGTTTGAACGATTGCGATGTTTTTTATTTAATGGATGAAAATGAATGAGCCTACGTTACACGAGTTGTAAGCACATATGAAATTTATGCACTCGCCGCTGCGCGGCTTCGTGCAGAAACTTTTTCATTTCGTGCGTAATGGGTTACTTACAACTCTTGTTAGGTTATATACTATTACGCGCTAGTGGGTGGTAAAGTACACTTTACCGCCCGGTTTTACAGGCGCAAAGTACCACTTTGTTCTCAAATTGCCCATATTTACATATAAATTATTGCAATATCTATCACGAAACAACCAATTTGGTTCAAGGAGAAATACTCATTTAACAATATTTATATTCAGTCTACATTTCTTTGACCATAAGCCTGAAAATTGTATACTAACAATGCAGTTCGTACAGTTACTAATGTTGAGGATGGGATATTTCCTTTTTTCTTGGATATAATTATTCCTTATTGAAAGCTGTTCTTCAGCATCCTCATCGCTATAAGAACAAGTATTCATTTTATAAGTAGATGGTTGATTCAAATAAATTATCTGGTATCGTTCCGGCAACATCGCCGGTGATTTTTTTTAGCAATATTCAATCTTTAATCAATTCTACTATATACTTATATGAATTGACAATATTCCACAGGATTTTGGTTAATCTTTTTTCGCTGTCAGGATGGTAATATATTTTGTTTTAAATGTTGGAAACACTGATTCAAGTAAATTATAATTGTCATCCGTAGAAATATAATAAACAATAGAACGCAAAACCTGCTGTCCGAGATTTAGTTAAATGACCCCTCACAGGGAATGATGTCCAACCTTTGCACTTGCGCATTATTGCTGTTTCTGGTCACGTCGTTGCCAAGTTTCCTTATTTTTTCGTGTTCCAAATGAGGTTCGGAATATCATCTGTGCTTATGACAGGTAATTGTGAGAATTCCAGTAAACTTGGCAACACCGCCTTAAAATCCTATCGTGGCGTATCAAGCGAAGAAAGATACTTAACAGTGTCGGCTTCTGACTTTTGGCATTTTTAGGTTGTAGCAGTTGTTCAGGGAAACTGTGTGAATCTAGATAACACCAATATACCTATTGGCAACGACACAGAGGCAAAACAAAATTATGCGGACGTGAATTTGGATGATATGTCCATTATAAAAAAATATGACAATGATGTCAACGACATGTTAATCGAAGATGCGGAATTTTATCATTTAATTTCATTTGTCTCTTTTCTTTGAGTAATCTGACTTCAAATGTGGTTACACATATATATCAGGATATGTTGTTAAATCTATAAAAAAAATTATCAAATGTAGAGTATGTTTGTCTACTTTTGAAGACATTACAGAATCTTCTGCAGATGCAGAAAACTTTAAATTATTGAATAGAAAAAAGGTGGTCTCATAAAGCCATCACAAACTATAGATAATTGTAATTTCCATTAGAGAAAAATCCGGCAGGTTCTTGCTGATAATTTTATGCCAAATGAAACGAATTTCTTGGAAACTTTCATACACCAAACTCCATCAATATCATTTCAGGATGAAAAATTATTCAGCTCCATAATAAACCACATTTCCGATATATCTCCCTATTGTCTCCCAAATTGAAGATGATAAAACCAATACAAGAATTTACACCAGAATTAGATTTTTCAATATTGCAATGTCGCAAACTGAGAAAATTAGAGGTGAATTGAACTTACAAAATTTATGATATTTTCCCATCAATAGATTTTGAAACAAAATTTTCGTTCAATAGAAAATAAAATGTGTTGAGAATTATTATAGTCCTTTTTTCTCCAATCCTACCATTTCTCCTTATTTAAAACAAAATTAAACAAATATCCTGCAACAATTTGAATTTTTGAATTTTTATATTTATTTCTCTCAACATTCGATAATCTACAAAATTTAATTTAATACGATTCAACAACATTTACAATGATATAATATATTTAACAGATTTTTTCCCAATTTTATATCTCCAATCAATGACATTTTTGTTTATCAACAAAAATGGTGGAAAAGTGATAACAAGAGTCAACAAGTAGTTTGAACTCCTGTAAAAAAAATTGTAATGTCTTGTCAATAAAAGCCTTTGTTATTATTATTATTATTACATACTTTTTGAATTGATAACTAATTAATTATTCAATCGATTTGTAGAAGTAGAAAACCAACTTCAATGTCCAGAATTTCGAAAATCAAAAATACGACTACATAAAGAAAGTGTTTCCTCAGTCTGACCTGGATGTCGACTGTAATAGGCTCAACGGTTTAGGCGTGAAGCCGATGGACACACAAATTGAGTTTTTTTCTCATTCACAGACTGAGTGGAATCAATTCCCATCAAAATATCAAATTTGAATATTTTATGATCACAATATTTTCTCCCTACTTGGTCGCGAGAAAGCACAAAATAGAAGACCTACACTCAATATTTCTATCTTCAAGTCACTTATTGATTTACTGTAAACATAATTAAAGGATAACTCTGTTATATTGCAAATGTTTTTACCGACAACTTCTACCAGATTCAGGAACTGGAAGTCAAAAATCCTAAGACCGTCCCTGGCGACACTTGCGCTCTATTGCGCATACTCATAGGTTGGTGTATCTGCCATAGGGGGACCACGTTATTCTGGACTAATTGGCGTTCTATGTATTATATTTCTATGATCGAATCACATATCCTTGGTTTTTAGATAAACATCGATACATCTATACATTGTCCTGAGTTGACATATTTTTCTACTCATAGATGACATGAAGTAGGACATAAAGTAGGAAAATATTGAAAACTGGAAAAAAATTGTTCCTATTCAACTACAGGAGTATCGAAAACAGCAATAACAAAGAAATAATAAAAACCTGTAAAACCACGCCATTTGAAGAGTTGGAATTAATTGAATGAAAATTTCTAAGGAGGTTTGTTGAATTGTTAATGGCTGCTTTTCAGTACAAAAGATGTATGATCTCTAGAGGCTCCAATACGATAGAAAACAGTCTATTTAGGCAACTGTCATCAAATTTTTACCAGTCTGTTCTGTCCTTGGCCAAAATATGTAGTAGTGGCAAGAATCGACTCCAAAACCAAAGTGAACGCTGACTGTATAAACCTCATGATTGGATTTTAAACATTCAAAATAAAATCTTGTTAATACTGGCACAGCAACCAAAACCCAGTCCATAACAGAGCTAATTACCCTAGAATTTAAAAATAATTGATGTTTTTTTTAAAGCTAACACCTCCTCACTATTGTCAAGAAATACTCCTGTTCTACACATTGTTTTACAGTGTATGGTTTTTTTTGCAATCCTCTAGATACAAATGTTTTTATTTCCAGCAAATGGTAGAAATTGGTACTGGTGTAAAAAACAACTCTGTCGGGAGATATTGACAAGAAAGAGATTCCTGGGTTAATAACAAGTCCACACGAGAAACGTGGAGTTTCATATTCAGCTGCATCATCATCATCATTATCCAACCCAGCTTTCAAATTCAAATTTAAAAAAATTGAACATTTAAAAGCAAAATCTATTACCAACCTGACAGCAAAAAAACGATCACCAAAATCCTGTGGAATATTGTCTTTTACACATTCCTCAACCACTAGCGCATAAAATTTTGTATGTCTCATTTGCGAAAAATGCGTAAAGGCCTTCAGCGTGAAATTACAAAATACCCGGAACGCCCGTAGACTTAAAAAAAAAATTTCACCTTCCTCTGAAAACCTGGACTTACATTTATTGATATTTTATTATCAAAACTAAACAAACTAGTGGTGTAATCCATTCAGAAGTTATTCCTTTTTCTGGCCATTGTGTATATCGACTGATTTTACATTCGTATAAATCATCTGAAACACTATAAGTATACCTGCATATAGTCCAGTCAGCAGCCTTTTTCCCGCGGAATTTTGAAAATCAAAGTCGATTGTCTTGAAAATTTCGAGTTAGGTAGTATTTATAATCTTCCATAAAATCTACCCTACGCCGAAGCGGGCTTTTGCACTGGGGGTGAAAACAACCCCATCTAGAAGATGAACATTTTTTTGTTCAAATAAGTACGGAAATAGATTAATTGATCAATTCCAAGCAACTTTTGTTCAATTAGGTTTTTTTTAAAGTTTATTCTTTCCGACTTATTAGCGATTGAAACTGTGCATTTTTCATTCGAAAAACCCACGTTTTTTAACCGTTTTTCATGAATAACCTAAGAAATATTAATTTCATCGAAATAATCATCTCGAACAAATTTGTAGCTAATTGAAAAATAAAGAGATTCGTGTCTGAAAAACAAAACAAAGTCACTGCCTGTTTTTTTTAATGTAACAATTAAACCAGCGTCATTACAACTTGGAAATTAATGGCTTCCCACTTGCAATTAACTTTATTTAGGTATAATTGATATGATCCATGTGATTTGACCGGTTTGGAATGTTTAGTTTACGAAAAATAATTGATTAAACTGAAAACGACATTTTTATAATTTTGAAAAAAAGGCATTTTTCTCAAATAAACCAAAAAGTATTTTTTTCTGAAAATATTTTTTTTTTATTTTTGTATCATAAAAATTAAAGGAGATATGACGGTTCAAAGTTTGCATTCATGCACTAATTGTGGCTTACCCAACCCATTTGAACTCACCCCTTTTCAAGAATAAGGGTTGCAAACATTTTCAATTTATATGACGTTAAAGCCCTTGAAATTCCCTGCAAAAGATTTGTTTTAAAAAGTTGTTTGCTAAATAAATTAAGGAGTTATCGTCGAAAAATCACCTTTTTTTAAATCTACTGTTTATGAATATTTAAATACATTTTGCAATAATACTTATGCATCGCGCTTCTTTTAGGGGTGATTTTTGCATCATATTGTGAGTTGATTTAAAAATCCTATGGACCAGCCCAGTACAAGTAACGGTAACGTTGATTCTATTGCAAATGTGTGTCAAATTTGTTTTCAGTATAAATAAATTTTTAACATTTTCTTTCATTATTACTGCAAAAAAATATAAACGCAAGTTTAACATTTTCTGTCTTGGGAGGTAGGTTTCAAAAATCAGTTTCATATTATTATTGTATAATTCTCAATTCAATATAAATGCAGTTTGAATTATTTCTAATTATGGAAAAAAAGAATCTTTGAAAAATAATTATTTTAATAATTCATATTCACAGAGGGTGGTTAAGGGTTGAAGCAGTTTGGCAAATGATAATTTCATTCTAACAATAATTCAAATTTGATAACGCAATTTTCAATCGTTTCGAATTATAATGAACATCTTTAACACCAGTTTTGAAAATTACTACCTCGTTTTGTCCGATTGATTATAAACTCGTTCAAGAATGTCAAATAGTCTATAAATGATCAATTCAAACTTTATTTCAACAAAATGTATGCTAACATCTACGTTTTTTATTTAATTTCGATAAGGGGTAGTTTTCACCCCTAAAAAATTAAAAGACTGGTTCGGCACAGGGTAGATTTTGAAGAAGAGAGTCTTAAATACAGATTTTCATTGAAATCGTTGATTCTCAAAATTCCACGGTTTTATAGTTTTTCACCGCTGATGACTGGAGTATTAGACAGGAAAGTGAAAATTCTGTGATAAAAATGTACCCAGCTTGCCTGAAAGATTTCTATTGCTTGTTCAAAAGGAAAACACTCTTATAAACAGTTGTTGCGAGTTAAATGTCGGCAAAAAGGAAAATAATGGTTTAATTTTTTTCATGCATTCAATTTAATGTTAAAAATAGTATTATACAAAAGTATATTTGGACATTTATTGGGCTTCAACCGAAACATGAATGACCATATAATATAAACTACGTATAACGATTCCAGAATTCTACATGTAGAAACAAATTTGAACAAAATAATTTTTTGCATATGGCTGAAATGACAAGTTTGGAACAAGAACTTCTCGGGCACAAAACCGGGTCGATGTTGTGAAGTATTGCATGATTTTAACCGTCTATACATCATTAAAAGGAATATACTAAAATCTGTAAAGAAACCGATAGGGGATAGTGAGGTTGGGTTTTTTCCGAATAACTACCTATCTCATGACTTGTTACCCTGATAACACTATGAATTTGTTCCTAACTTAGTACTAGACAGTAAATTTCAGTCATTTATCATGATGGTAAATCTCTAAAGAAATTGAAATTCCAAAACTACCCCGTAATAATAATACAAATATACCTAGGAAGATTGCAGGGTGGACCAACGAAGCATGAGCAGCTGAAGGCATTATACAGTGCGTTAATAAAGTGTTAATTATTTTCGGAGGTAAAGCTCGGACAGGTCGATTTTGTATTTTAGTTTTCCACCTTTTTTCAGAAAGAATTAATTTTTCCCCTACCACCTTTCAAGATATGCATCATCGATATTTTTTTTAAATTGAAAGGGTATATTTTTATGATAAAAATTGAAAGCTCATATTTTTCTGAGTTCAACCATACCATATATGTCATATATTAAACTTCGAATTACAGTATACTGAGTATAAAGGAAACCAGTGTTCATATTTTTCAACATTCATTTCATAATTTATTTGCAATTAAAATATCCTAGGTAAGTAGTGAAAATAAACAAATAAGATTTTCACAGCAAGTGCTCGAACTGAGCTCCTTGGGTTAGTTGACAATATCCAAGACGTCTAATGAATTCTTGGGTTACGTTAAACAACACCTCTAGTGTAATTCGTGGAATTTCAGTTCGAATTCTCTCGTTAAGGTCTTCCAAATTGGTGGGTCGGTTTATGTACACTTAACTTTTTGAGTAACCCCAGAGAAAGATGTCCATGGCAGTTAAATCTGGAGACATAGCAGGCTATTAAATCTGTCCGCGTCGTCCAATCCAGCGAGTGGGGAACCTTTCATTGAGAAAATCTCTAACAACTCGAGAGCATAATGTGGACCTGCTCCATCCTGATGGAACCAAATAGAAGAAACTATTCGATCAGGTTGATTGATGTATGGAAATGTTTCAGTTAAATATGGAACCACATAAGTTTGTAACATTTCCAAAATAATGTCCACTTGTCACAGTACCGTCAAAAAAATATGGTCCTACAATGGTATTCCTGAGAATCCCAGCCCACACAGTTACTTTTTGGGCATATTGGGTATGAGTTTCCTCACCAAAAACCCATCTTTACCTGTAAAAGCATGGGTGTACGATAATCCTATAGGTAATTTTCTCACCAAACTGAAATTGAAGGGACAGGTAATGTAGTAGGTAGATTATATTAAATATATTCCTTTCAAGATATATAATTTCCACGCACTCGAGTGTTTACGTGAGGTTAGTTCGTTCTGGTTCCATTATACTAAACGATTTCTTCTCACAAAATGTGTGTATTCAATTTGCACGCATTCCAATGTCTACGTAAGGTTAGTTCGTTCTGGTTCGAATAAACTAAATAATTTCTCCTCCAAAATATGTGTACGTAATTTCCACGCACTCAAATGTCCACGTAAGATTACTTCGTTCTGGTTCGACTATACTTAATAATTTCTTCTCACAAAATGTGTTTATTCAATTTCCACGCATTCAAATTTCTACGTAAGGTTAGTTCGTTCTGGTTCAATTGTACTAAATAATTTCACACAAAATGTATGTATTCAATTTCTACGCATTCAAATGTCTACGTATGGTGTACGTATGGGTTCGATTTTTATTCATTAGAAGAATATTTTAATATGTAGTTTTAAATTATATTCTAAGTTTACATATGTATTCGCGTTGACTTTTAAATATTTTAATATGTAGTTTTAAATTATATTCTAAGTTTATATACAGGGTGTCAATTTGAAAACTTCCCACCCTTAATATCTTCCTTCCAGTAAACAATATGAGTAATCGAAAAAACAGGTCAATTTTATTGTCAAGGGGGACACTTTCACGGACTATTTGTAGCCCTCGTGGTTCAACCCCCTAGGAGGGGTAGATGTTACCCTTAGAATTTTAAATGGGAAGGGGGGTCAAGTGGCACATCATTTTGATGGGCGTTCAATTCTTGTTCCAATGGTACCCTGACTTATTATTTTGTGATGAGCATTTTCCAAAAAATTGCGTTCTAAACTAACAGAAGTAATTATTAGAACGCCTATACTGAGATGCATTATTGTATTGACTCCCTTTAACAAAAATGGTTAGAAGAGTAGGTGGCACCGCTCCAACCCTTGAATGACAGGAATAAATTTATTACGCATGGGATTTTTTATTTGGTGGTTATTTTCCTTCTACACAATAAAATTTAATTTGCGAGAAAGACATTTCCAACATAAAATCTACTTACGCTTATCTTATTAGCTGTTCGAAATGTTGTCCATTTTGCTCTAAACAGAAATACAGTCTGTTTTCGAACTCCCCTCTAACATTACGGAAAACTTCACTAGGAATTGACCGGCATGCTGCTGTAATTCGTCTTTTAAGTTCGTCAATATCAGAAGGTTGTGTTTTATAAACAACGGATTTAAGATGCCCCCAAAGAAAGAAATCTAAGGGTGTTAAATCCGGTGATCTCGGAGGCCATTCAACTGCTCCCCTTCTGCCAATCCATCTACCCGGAAATCTCTCGTTTAACCACTGTCGGACGGGAAGAAAATAATGAGGTGGAGCACCGTCCTGCTGGAAATGTAACAGATCCTCCTGCAAAAGTTCATTACCTTCTGCATCAATTCGAGTTTCTAGCTCGTGAGTTATAAGAGGATCGATAGTCTCTTCAAGCATATCAAGGTACAGATTGCCAGTCAAGTTTTCTTCCAGAAATAATGGACCAAGAATGGCATTTCCAAGAATACCAGCCCAAACATTAACTTTTTGTGGGTGTTGTGTATGCCCTTCCCGAAAAATATGTGGGTTTTCGTCACTCCAATAGCGACAATTTTGTCTATTAATATTGCCATTCAGAAAAAATGAACACTCATCGCTGAAACAGATGTTTAACAGAAAATTAGGGATGGTATTGACTCGATGAGACATGATTTCACAAAACTCTATTCTTCTATCATAATCATCCTCGTGGAGCTCTTAAAGAATCTGCATTTTATATGGATGAAATTTATGCATTTTCAATGCTTTTCTTATAGTCTCGCGTGACATTCCCGTCTGTTCTGATAGTGATCGTAAGGAGCTCGTTGGCTCTGCAGCAAATGTTCCCAAAACTTCAATTTGAGCTGCTTCATTTAGTACTCTGGGGTTATTTCTTTTTTTATTTGTCACTGAACCAGTTTCGTAAAACTTATTCACCAAATCAAGCACATACCGGTGACTTACATTACAATTTGGATGTCTTTCGTTAAAAAGACATGCCGCCCTTCGTGCGCACTTTCCAACTTCGCCATAAATTACAATCATTTCAATTCTGTCTTGAAAAATGTAAACCATTTTTACACTTTTATACACTTATTAAAGTAATTCCTAAACAGCCCAACAGGTACAACGGTATTCACAATACTACCACATAGTTCAAATTTGCTAACCAATTTTTTGCCGGAAAACAGAAACTTTTTACAGCAGAAGTAGCAAAAAAGGAAGACTATCTGTACAATTTCTGCGATGACACTTAAAAATTCAGCATTTAATAAACACAACTTTACTACCATCTAAGTTTCACTATTAGACTACTTTTTTATGTAAAGTGTTTGGAGCTAATGGCTAATGTTACCCCTAATAAAGGGTTGGAACGGTACCACCTAATATTCTAACCAGTTCTGGCCAAACCATGCATCTCAGTATAGGCGTTCTAATAATTACTTCTGTTAGTTTAGAACGCAATTTTTTGGAAAATGCTCATCAAAAAATAATAAGTCAGGGTACCATTGGAACAAGAATTGAACGCCCATCAAAATGATGTGCCACTTGACCCCCCTTCCCATTTAAAATTCTAAGGGTAACATCTACCCCTCCTAGGGGGTTGAACCACGAGGGCTACAAATAGTCCTTGAAAGTGTCCCCCTTGACAATAAAATTGACCTGTTTTTTCGATTACTCATATTGTTTACTGGAAGGAAGATATTAAGGGTGGGAAGTTTTCAAATTGACACCCTGTATGTGCGTATTCGTGTTGACTTTTAAATATTTTTTAATATTTGAATTTTTTATATTTACAGTGTAGGCTCTGACATTTTGTTACTGCTATTCCTATTTGACTATTCCTATACATATTCATATGTCTAGTTGGAAAATAAATATTATTATTATTATTATACTAAATAATTACTTGGCACGTATTCCTTTCATATTCAGTTTTGATTGACAAGTCAATGTATGATTTGGTGAGGAGAATACCTATGGGATTAACGATGACCCTTAGTTTTGGTGAGGAGAATACCTATAGGATTATCTGACCCGAGCAGTTGGTGAGGAGTTTACTTCCGCCGAGTTTCCATCGTCCAATTGGGATTTTCTGCTGCCCACGACAATTTTGCGTATTCACAGTGCCTTTTGTAAAAAAAGTTGATTCGTCTCAAAATAAGACATAAAATTCAATCCCATTATTTTGATTACACACTCTCTGGCATTATTTTCCAGAACTCCATGAGTCTATCGAAGTCGTCTTCATTGAGTTCATGTATGAGTTTAATTTTTTATGGATGTAATTTGACTTTTCTAAGAACTTTCTGCACAGCACCACGGCAGATCTCATTGCTGTCAGATAAAGTTGTAATTGAACATCGAGGATTTTCTTCTTCAATTCCAAGTAATACATTCAATTGGGTGTCTTCGGCAACGGTAGGTCTGCCATTCTTAGACTTATCCCTAACATTGCCAATTTCATTAAATTTATGTAATATTTTGCTTGCTGTCGATTTGCTTATTGGTTCTCGATCGGGATATTTTTATACTTTTATACTTCTTTTTCGATCGCCGTAAGCTAAGATTATCAGAACTTCTATTATCTGTTTTTCTGACACCACTATGGTTATTTCAAATAAATGCTTTCAGGGTAATATTTTTCAGAAAAATATTATTGCAGACGTATAAATCGATATGCTACACAACAAATCAATTTAATAATGACATGTGCAATGGTAACTAAGACCTTATTGTCTGGTTGCTTAGGGCTTTCAGATGTTTTCATAGCCTACTACTCAAGTTCTACTCGTACTAACCACTGGGTAATTCTCAGGTTTACATTTCAAAATGAATAATGAAATGAATGTTGAGAAATATGAACACTGGTTTTCTTCATACTCAGTATACTGTAATTCGAAGTGTAAGGTATGACGTAAGTGGTATAGTTGAACTCAGAAGAATATGGGCTTTCATTTTTTGATGTAAAAATATACCATATCAATTTAAAAAATATCGATGATGTCATATCTTGTAAAGTGGTAGCGAAAACATAATTTTTTTCTAAAAAAGGTGAAAAACTAAAATACAAAAACGACCTGTCCGAGCTTTACCTCCGAAAATATTTAACACGTAAGATAATCGAGCGTTTCCACACTTTATGAACGCACTGTATAAATATATACAAAGGCAAATTATATTAATGAATCATACAAGATGGGGTATAAGAAAAAAATGCTTCCTTAATTTATTGATTTTTATGATATACTCCAATTATTTTTCTAGCTACGAAGTATTATCCCACCTCTGAGAGCAAGTGTACATTCGAACCGCCTTCGGACTGTGGTGAGAATGAACCCTGGGAAGTAGATGGTTGGTTAATTACCCATGCTATAAATGGTCCCGTCCAACAATACGTTACAGATAGACGATGGGAGGGTGAGTAGTAGTGATATAGTAGTAGTAGTATTTTATTAATCAGCAAATTACATACATTTATGAAGTGTACAATAAAAAATAAGCGATTAATACAGGCAGAAGAAAGAGTTTGTCAAAACATATGTTGTATATTAATTATTATATTAATTATATCAATATTAAAAATATTTCTTCTGAGGATGGCCATGATATGATGGATTTTAAATCACTCTAGTACACATTATTGTACTCATTTTTATGGTTTCAATAATAATCTACAAGTCCCAATGTGACATAAACAAATAACACATAAAAAGTTCGCGTCAAAATTATGCAACAAACTTGGTATTTGGCATGCCATGTACTTTTGACAAAAATCCTGATTTGAGTCGATTTTTATTTTAAAATGCCTATTTTTTGATGTATATTCTGAAGAGATTATTTATTTATTTATTATTAGTCCAGTACACTACAGAATTGTAAGAAAATCCCAAATGGTACATGAGATAAGTTTAAGATAAAGAAACCAGTGTAACGATCCTTTCGTGACACCGATTATACAATTGACATATACTCGTTACTCAGTAATATGTCCCCAACTGGTTCACTTACAAAGGTTTGTCTCGGGGATCGACGCTCAAAAATCCCTGCATGCTCGCTGCTACGCTCGAAGTGGAGATGGTCGTGGGTAAAACTACAGGTGAGCGTTTAGGTGACCAACAGAAAACAAATTCAACTTACCTTTAAAAAAAATAATTGTGGCACCACCTAGTTCCCTTCTACAGCAGGTTCGATACTGGCTTTCTCCTAAGGAACTAGGAAATCGAAAAAAGGAAAAACCAATTCCCAAAACTATAACCCTGTATATTTATTTATGGAACAAAACACACCCTGTACATTTATGGTAAGTTATATGGTTCGAATGTTGTTGTGCCAACTGTTATGTATATGATGAATTGAATTGACAATGTTTTTGGTTTGGCAATTTAGATTAACTCAGGTATTATTATTATTATTTTCGGTATCCAAGGTATAACTATGAAACAGGAATGCCTAAATTAGTTCCATAAACAAAAGAATAGATTCCTAACGAGTGAGTAAATGAATATATATATATATATATATATATATATATATATATATATATATATATATATATATATATATATATATATATATATATATATATATATATATATATATATATATATATATATATATATATATATATATATATATATATATATATATATAAATATATATATATATAAAGATTATTTTTAGAATTGTGCAAGTTGAAGCTCATTCTTATCAAAGACCGAGCTCCTTGTCATGGTTACATGGAAGAGCAATAAGCGATTTAATCGTGAAATTGAACTCTGCCGTTTGAGTGGGATATTTAGTCATAGTGTAATGTTATGTACTCTCATTTCTATCCAATAAAATCCTTCATTATTATTATTGTTTAATGCAATACCCGTCGTGGTCTTAGCAAGGATAGTAGTTGTTTTATGACAGGGACTTCCCATAATAAGCCTACATCTTAGGTGTACAGTGTGTCCCAACTAAAACTTCCCAACAAACATCCAATCTCTGGCCGTCATCCGGGCCAGTGACGGACATGCCGGCTAAGTACTGGCCATGGCGGGATGTTATCGGCAAAATATCAAAATGGTACTGGCCAATCCGTAATCTTTCATCTGTTGATTGGCCGACATTGGCCCAGAACTAGTTAAAAGGAATTACGTTTGCCAGTGGAATTTTAATAAAGACTGATTACCAGAGCACGGAATCTTTAGGGAATTCTGCCAGTATTGGCCCTCCATCCTTCCATTATAATTCACGTCAACTAGCTAAGTATGTCATAAATTGTAAATTCTCTAAAACTATATCAAACGAGCAAAACTTATATGAGTTATAAACTGACGTCCAGTCGGGAAACATGAAATTATTTATATTTTATTATAATAATATTGTAAAGGTGAAAGGTCAAAGGGGACACGCTCTGAAATTAGTTCAGATAAAATGCTTGCGGGTTGCCGCTCTCTGAATTTTGTATGGTATTCTGTTTACGTAGGGTTAGTCAGGTCATTAGGTTAGCTGATAATTCACGCATTTTTACCTTGGTTTGCATGACTCTGTCGTGTTATTTAAATTTCCCGCAATTTCGGTGACCAATAGCAGAGAGCGTCCCTATTGTAATTTACTGAATGCCGAATTCCTTCTATGAAATAAGATAAGTCTATATTTGTATCTAGAATTGATTCTCGCCTCGGTTATGTTTTTGAGGTTATATACATATACATACAGCCAAAATTTTGATCAGAAAGTTATGAAAATATTCGAGGATTATTGCACAAGTTAAGTACACGATTATAAAGAAAAATCTCGTGTTAAATTGAGTGGAATTGATGGAACGGTGACAGCATAGTAAGTACAGAATTCGGGGTTCAAACTTGCTCACATCTATATCTTGGGCACAATGTTATGTATGTATCGTCATCAATTTTTAATTTAGTTGCATATTTTCTATCTTCGTTAACTCGAACTTGTCTAGAGAACCTATTATTGTTTTTTTTTTTTTTGTAATTAGTGGTAAAGTTGAAAAACAGCTTTAAGCTGACACTTCACCATTTCATATCATATGAATAAAGGCGATTCATTATTATATTATTATTATTATATTATTAACTTCTTCCCTGAAGCCCACCCAATCTACTTCTGCCACCGAGCCCATCCCACCGAAAAAATTATTGAGTTGGTCGTGTGAAGTAATCATTTGCAAGGGACCTCAAAAATATTCTGTTCATTATTTTATGAATATACTGCAAAAATTTTGTCCCCCTCCCTTATCTCAGGAACTACACTTGAACCTTACTGGAAAACCATAGTGGTCATTCCTGGTACAATAAATCATAGGAAAATCAAATATAATTTTTGTGTACATTTTAGAAAACTTCACTTTCATCATTCATTACATAAAAGTCATAGAGAGCTCTGAGTAGGTTGCATTGAATAAGTTTACTGGGCCATCAACGGTTGCTACAGTTTTGCCTTCATGTGCCCGTCATCTAAACAGCACCGCAATATTGGCATACAGGCATTGGCCCTAATGATGGCCAGTGTCTCCTATTTTCACTGGCCCGCCACTGGCCACAGAAGTCTTGCCGTTCCGGCCTAGTCTGGCCAACATATTCTGGGCCAGTATCATGCAGACTATAATTGTTTGCTGGGTTGTCACCTCCTAATCTCCGAACTCGTGAAAAAAATTGAATTTATGTCAAGAAGGAACACTTCCACCAAATACATCATCATTGTGTTGGCAACCCTCTCAGCCCCAGCACCCCCTCAGCCCCAGCACCCCCTAATTCAGAATATTCAATGAGACTACTATAGTTGTGATGCATCATTTTGAAGGGAATTCAATCCCAAATAAATCGGTGTATTGAAATTGAGGATCGATCAAGTGTCGTTGAAGTTTTAATGAAAACTAAGTTTTATCAAGATATTTTTATATTTCATCGCCTAAAATGTTACCTTCTTAAGAAAGGTTCCCTGTGGGTACGCCACTGTATTGAAACATGATATTTTGTCAGAAATGATCGTTTAGAAGGTGAGACAGACGTTTTTACGAAATAAATAAATAAATTGTTGCCATGTGTTTATGTAGACGTATTTCTTTGTTTACGCCTTGATATTTGATATATTCGAGTCACTTCATCCAGAGATTTGAAATCTTTCAAAACTGGTTTATACTATACAATTGAAAATATCTATTGTAGCTGCGTATTTTAAAAATGCACGATGTGCTAGAGCTACTGCTCGAATTTTCAATGAAATTCATCCAGAAAAAACCTTATCATATCAGTACGTGCTTCAATTGATGAATGAGTTCATGGTGTCGGGATAGGTGCTGAATAAAAAACATGAACAAGAGAAGCCCAAGAGAAGTGAAGGGGTCGCTGCTGCAGTTGTAGGACATGCAGTAATGGGCAACATTCAAACTTTAGGACAACTTGAGACTATTTCTGGAGTTTGTTTGAATGTTTTAGACGATGTAGTAACTAGTAGGATCAGTCCTAGGTCCCATATTATTTTTACTATATGTCAATGACCTTACAAATTTAAGCATCTCTGGATATTTCACCCTATTTGCGGATGACACAACAATATTATGGAATAGCAAAACTACGATTGAATTACATAACACCATAACAGGTGATATGAAAAAAATTAAGGATTGGTGCAACGCAAATCTATTAACACTCAACACAACAAAAACAAACGTAATATCATTCAAATGTAGTCTTGATGACCTCCTGTTTAATGATAACACAACCATTGAAAATAAGGCTACTACAAAATTTTTGGGGTTCTACATAGACAATAAACTGAAATATGACTCGCATATAAAACATTTGGGAATAAAAACTGCCATGACGGTCTATTATGCTCTCATACAATCTCATTTACGATATGGAATTCCATTCTGGGGAGCCTGCAACTCAACAGCACTGCAGACTGTTTTAGTCCTGCAGAAACGGGCTATCAGATATTTATGTAAGCTGAAACCTCGTGAGTCATGCAAACTCAAATTTGCCGAAGAAAGAATTCTGACAGTAATATCATTGTTTATTTTGGAATCAGTATTCCTCATAAACAAAAATAGATCCATGTTTCAAGCTCCCACCAATCCATACGACACACGTAATAATGGGTTAAAATTACCACTTCCCACAACAAACCTAATTAGGGATTCCATCTATTATAATGGGGTCAAGATGTATAATCACTTGCCTCAACATATCAAGATGGTTAACAGGAATACAAAAAACTTCAGGAAAATAGTTAACACATTTTGAGCAGATAGGCCCTATTATAATTTGCAAGAGTACTTCAATGACAAATTTACATGAGCTATACGAGTAACTACTGGTAAGAGTGTAATTATGTAATTATTACTTGTCTACTTCTATGACTAAATTTATTTATTTTAAGATTATTTGACAATTTATTAAAGATAAACCTCATTTATTTTCATGTTACATCGTTTTTTGTATAACTTAATTATTTTAAATTGTGACTGTTTATAATATGTTTTTATGTTATATACGTTTTATTTACATGTTTTATTACTACGATTGATTACTAACTCGATTGTGACTCTATATACACTTTATTCTTGGTTACATTGTTATATATATCTACCTTCGCTTTGTCAACAAAAATTATTTTTTCCGACAATAAAGCATATTTTGATTGATTGATTGATTACTTATATTTCGGACGTCCATCATAATGGTTGAAAGATTTCTAACTCTTTCAAATTTTTCACAACGTTTCAATTGCTTGAATCCGCAATCGTCTTCTGGTGAATAATGACAAAATCAGATGCTACGCGACCTTTTATAGGTCTAAAATTATAGTGTAATTACGGTGTGATTACGCGCGGTCTTGTGGCGCACGTGGTTTCGCGCTTTTTCTCCCTCCAAAACGGTCCATGAGCGGTTTCTATACGTTTTTGATTTCCACGCTTGGTTGACTGAAGGCATTATTGGCTTCTATATAGGTAGTTTTTATAAATTTCCGTTTGAACCAATGTTCCTCCCTATGAAGAACACTAGCTTCGTCCCAAAGAATTCGGTGGTGTTTTGTCCAGGCGTGGTCAGCAATTCCCGATTTTGATGTTTCCCTTCGTTGAGACCACTTTTTGTGTTCGGCTATTCTTACTGATAATGGCCTCTTGGTCTCTTGGTGGAGATTCCTATATCGGAGAGACCAAGAGGCCATCATTATTAGTAAGAATAGCCGATCACAAAAAGTGAACTCAACGAGGGGAAACATCAAAATCGGGAATTGCTGACCACGCCTGGACAAAACACCACCGAATTCTTTGGGACGAAGCTAGTGTTCTTCATAGGGAGGAACATCGGTTCAAACGGAAATTTATAGAAACTACCTATATAAAAGCCAATAGTGCCTTCAGTCAACCAAGCGTGGAAATTAAAAACGTATGTAAACCGCTCATGGACCGTTTTGGAGGGAGAAAAAGCGCGAAACCACGCGCGCCACAAGACCGCGCGTAATTACACTTTAATTATAGACCTATAAAAGGTCGCGTAGCATCTGATTTTGTCATTATTCACCAGAAGACGATTGCGGATTCAAGCAGTTGAAACGTTGTGAAAAATTTGAAAGAGATAGAAATCTTTCAACCATTAAGATGATGGACGTCCGAAATATAAGTCATCAACACTATTTCTGAAGTTTTTAAAAGCAGCGTACATCGAATTCTGAAAGAAGCAAAATTCCATCTTTATAAAATGCAGAATGTACAAGAATCAAATGAAGATGATCCTGACGAACGTACAGAGTTTTGTGAAATCATGAGTTAATTATTGATTGGTGATAAAAATTACCTCTATAATGTGTGCTTTTCTGACGAATCTTCTTTTTATTAAAAAAATGGACATGTGAACAGGCACAACTGCAGATACTGAAGTGACCTTTCAACAAGATGGAGCTCTTCCACATTTTGTTGCACCTGTACGTTAATTTTTAGATGACAATTTCACAGAGATGGATTGGAAGGCGAGGACCACTAGAATGGCCGGCTAGATCTACTGATTTATCACCATTAGACTTCTTTTTATGGGGTCATTCGAAATCCAAAAGCCAACTTTGCTTGATGACCTACGCAGGAGAATTGTTGTGGAGTGTCGTGCAGTGACTCCAAAAGACATTTCGAAAATAGCTTATACTTCTGTATAGAACTGAATGGTTAACATTTTAAACCTTTTAGGTGATGGAAAATAAAAATGTATTGATAAAACATAGTTTTCATTTAAACTTCAACATCACTTGATCGGTCCTCAATTTCAGTACACCGATGTATTTGGGATTGAATTCCCTTCAAAATGATGTATCACAAGTATAGTAGTAGAAAATTCTGAAGTAGTGGGTGCTGAGGATGAGGGGGTTGACAACACCATGATGATTTGGTGTGAATGTTCCCCCTTGGAATGAAAATCGACTGGTCTGAGCGATGTTCAATTTTTTTCACGAGTTCGGAGATTTAGGGGGTGACAAGTTCTAACTGGGACACACTGTACATGGGAGTAATGGGTGAAACATCGGTCGGGAACGACTTTTCGTTACTGAACGATCTCCCAAAAGAACTGTGTTTCTGATCACCGAATTGTTGAAACAAGATCAAGAATGAATTTGAGTTCAAGTGAAGTACTTGACCAAAGACTATTCGATGGATTCGAGAATATGGTAATAGCAAAATGTCATAATATTATAAATGCGCACAATAGCTCACGGAAAAAAATTACTCAGAACGACGGTCCTATAAAGCTGTATCATATAGCAGGCAAATGAAATTCCAATATTCGCTATAAAATGTCATTGAAACAGAAACACTTTCAGATACCTACTTACAAAAAAATGAATCTTACTAGATATTGTCGTCTGAAGGCAAATTTCTAGCATTGTGATTTAAAAATGAATTGCATACACAATATATGCTCAGTTCTACTGTAAATTTCATATAATCCTTATATTCTCGTCATATGAACGGAAGATTTTCAGTGATTTGAAGTTATGTTCCGTCTAGAATAGTTTCCTGTCAGACATTTTTCACGCCGAAACTTCACGGAAATTAAGGTTCATGTAAACCCATGAAAAAATTAACGGCTAGTTTGAAAATTCTGAAAAAATCGAGTTATTCTAGCATTCAAACTGAATAATTAGAGAGATGTAGAAGAAAATCTGATGAACAGTTTTCGAGAAAAAAATTAAAACCTAATTTTTAAAGGTTTTTTTAAGTTTTCCCAAAAACCATTCATCAGATTCCATTTCAAATATGAATGTCAAGGTAAAAGATAATCACAGTTATTTTCAGAATTTTTAACCCCAACGTTCTCTCACAATTAAAAAAAATTCTGAAAATCTTGTTATAAAATCAAAGACAGTTTAAAATAATAAAATAAGTGATATTTATACGAAATTTAGAAGACTGAACATTGAGGAACTATTCATGCTATTTTTCAGACATAATATCAAACGATTTATATTTTTAATAGTAATTTTTAAAATATCGGACAAAAAACGGTAAATCGCTCCAGTAAGTGATTCCTCTGTAGTACATGAACGGAAATACACAAATAGTTCTGCTACTGTCCACAAGGTATTGCACAGAATTATTGTCACTGTCATATTTACTGTACAGCGTTGCCAATAGTTCTATACAGCGGTAACCGATGTAATTTGTTTAACTTTTCGAAAATGAGAGTTACGTCGCGTCGATAGGGGTTTGTCAGTTCATCGGTTGGATGTTGGATTGGTCCGCCTAAAGCCTTGGAAACCCTGGAGACAATGGAATAATTATGTAAGTAATGAGTTTTATGTTTTGGGATTTGAAATATCAGTTCTGGAAATGAAACAGGAAGCAAAGCAGAATTGAAAAATAATAATAATAATCGTAATAGCGTCTTTATTGTACATTTCAGTTGTTTTTGAGCAACATTATTTTATATACATAAAAATTATCGGCATAATAGGCGGAGTTCAGCTTACAAAGATGCAAAATAATGATATTCATAAATTATCGTGAGTTGTGCATATTAGCTGCTCTTTTCGAATTTTTCCAACAATATTGTTGTTTGTGCTAAAAGTAAATCTAATCTGAGCAAGATCAAAGACGGACTGACTATATCTATAACAAACCCATGGGCACTGCTACCCCGAATATCAGAAAAACAAACGGAATGAATACAATAAATTATATACAAGTGAACCGGAAAAAAGCGGCAATACCAAAGATTCTCAAGATCTTCTCCCACAGGAAAACCGACTGCATAGGCATCATCAATAAACCAAAATATAAGAAAAGGAATGAACCAACTTCAAAGAAAATGGATACACTGAAAACGATTCAAAAGATAACCCCTTTTAGAACAAAAGGAGGTATCTATCCATGGTAAGCCAGGATGTTCTGCAAATAAACGGAAATTTGCAGACAAGGAAAATACATCGCTGTTTCTGAAAAATGTGGTGTAGTACACCTATTACAAAACTGAAGACTACGAAAATTTTCCAAAACTTGCAGATATGATTCGGCACGGGGGTTAGTTCGAAAAATGAGGCCTCCACCTAATACAAATCTGAGGGCACTGCAAATTTCCTGAAATGTTCAAACAGGACACAGCAAGGAACACTGAATTCGAATAATGAAGTCTCGGAGGTCTCCACCCAACAAAAACCAGAGGCACTGCAACTCTCACCAAATTCACCAGACGGTGCGATCTTTTTTCATCTCCAGATGTAAAAGTCTGAATGATTGAGGCTCGTGTCGGCTGGGAATAATCATCCGCGATTCACTGTTGCGTTAAAAATTAACAGTGCTGCTCCTAAAGTGGCGTATGGAGTTGGTTACAAGGCCTATCCAGAACATATGGCTAATGACCATAGCAGTCGATGCTAAAACACCAAGAAAAAAAATCCTGTGAGCTATTCCGCAGTACTCCAAATAATGTTGAGATTTGGCAATATTGCATTAGCAGTAGGGTTGACCGTTGCAGAAAACTGTAATTTATATGGAAATATTATGAAAGATCGCTGTAACTATGGTATGAAAAACATATCTTGTCAGTGCCATCTTGCAGTTCAGAATCGCGAAATATTTGACTTTATATGAACCTTAACGAATCACTGGGCGTGTACCGCGTGTCGACTGTCAGGCCGGCGTCCATTTCATTTCCAACTGTTAAAGCAGTGTAACGTGTGGAATGCAGACAGTGATATACCTAGTCAATAAAAGTTTTCATTATACATATCCGAAATTACGAAAAAATCTTTGAGATGGTTAATTTTGGACGAAGAATACATTCAACGTTTCTTGGGTGAGTACAACACATTATTGAATATGTCGATTGGTGAATTATTTATTTATTTATTTAACAACACCCATGAATCAAGAGGACCAATTGGTATACCCACCAACCTATCACAAAAACTATATTTTTCGAAAACTGAACTCAAATATTGACATTTTCGTTAGAATCTCAGTTGGCGAAGTGTCTCTTTTTCGTTCTAGAACGTAAAAGACTTTGGCGTCCAGTTTATTATTTATTACATTACTGCCATAATACGAAAGTCATGCAAACAGTCTCACTTCGTTCGTTTTGGTTCAAACACGAAATGTCACGAAATGTCAATTAATAATGACAGATACTTATTTATTAATTTTTAATTCTCATATCAGTTTTAATGCAGTTTTCGAAAAAATATCGTCTGCATCTCGAATGCGAAATACTTTTGCGTTCCAAATACAAAAATATCTATTTAATGATATTTGATTTAATGTTGTTTTTAATACGCGTGCATGAACAATACCATAATAAATTCGAGTTTTATTTTAAGGTTAAGATTGAATTACGTCGTGTATGAATTCACCATAAAAGCATCAAAATGGTATAGATATATATATATATATATATATATATATATACATATATATATATATATATATATATATATATATATATATATATATATATATATATATATAGAAGAATCCTTTAAATTCGGGTATGCAGTCAACAAGGGTATGGAAAAAAAAGTGTACTCTTTTTTCTATTCAAGCTTTCGAGTCATTTATTGGCTCTTCATCAGGAACTGAAAGTGAGGTTATGAATCCCTTTCACTCGCCGTACTATATGAAATATCATGTCACAACGGACAACACTCTTGATACAATATTAAAATGACAAAACTTTTTAAAAATATGATTAAAAATGATCATGGTAGATTAAAATAATTGAGAAACTCCATTTAAAATTACACAAGGGCTCTTATGGAGACAGTCGTCTAACCTTCACAACTTCTATATATATATACAGTGACCGCCAAAAAGTATGTACCATGTGGGAAAAATTTTTATTATTGGAGTATTGGAAAAAAATATTCTGGGGAAAAGTTTGTGCATGTCCGATAACCTAAAAATCGATTTTGACACATGTCACGTGATCGCTAGAATGACGGCAAAATGAAAAAAATTGTAATGCAAAGGCAAAAAAAGGGGTAAGATGGCAAGATATCAAAAAAAGTTTCAAGAGATAATTCAAAAAAATTTAAAATAGCAATTTTTTAAAAATATTTTCCCATCTATTCAAAAATATTATTATTTTTTCTTATGAATAGCTTGACTATACTGAAACATTTGCATTTTAATGATAATGACAAAACTTTCTCATTTTCTCCACACCAGAGGGCACTAAATTAAAAAAATTGGTTTTTGCCTGAACCCTCGCTGTTACATTGGTTCTTATCTAACAGTTATATCAGAATTCCAAGACTATTGTGTTGATATGGCAATCTAGAAACACCATGTTTCCTGATTTTAATCAAGTTTCAATAATAATGCTGTATGAGCGTTTTACTTTGCACATAAACTTTAAGAATCTTTAATTTGACGCACTATTTTCAAGTTTATGTGCGAAGTGAAACGCTCATGCACGATTATCATCGGAACTTGATTATAATTTGGAAATTACTATGTTTTTGGAGTGTCATGTCATCACAATGGTCGTGGAATTCCGATATAACTGTTAGATACGAACCGATGCAACAGCAAGGGTTCTGACAAATTCCCATTTTTTCAATTTAGTGCCCTCTGATGTGGAGAAAATGAGAAAGTTTTGTCATTATCATTAAAATGCAAATGTCTCAGTATAGTCAAGCTATTCATGAGAAAAAAAAAATATTTTCAAATAGATGGGAAAATATTTAAAAAAAATTGCTTTTTTCAATTTTTTTGAATTATCTCTTGAAACTTTGTTTATGTGTATAAAATTGAATTCTAAGTGACTTTTTCAAGTAACTTTTTTTGATATCTTGCCATCTTACCCCTTTTTTTGCCTTTGCATTACAATTTTTTTCATTTTGCCGCCATTCTAGCGATCACGTGACATGTGTCAAAATCGATTTTTAGGTTATCGGACATGCACAAACTTTTCTCCAGAATATTTTTTCCAATACTCCAATAATAAAAATTTTTCCCATATGGTATATACTTTTTGGCGGTCACTGTATGTATATATATATATATATATATATATATATATATATATATATATATATATATATATATATATATATATATATATATATATATATATATATATATATACTTATGAACCCTACGATGTCACCTCCAAAATACATATATAGTAAACGTACTTCCCTCATATATAGCGGACTTACCTCCGATTTCGGAGGTAACTACGAACCAACGTAATATTTCACTACGGGGTACTACTATGTCAGATCGGTCCAAATACGAAAAAACGCATGGAGGTAACTTTGAGTGATATGTAACCTCGAATTCGGTCACTAAGTTCAGCGATTTGCCACCAGCGCTAGTATCGCTTTTTCCGATTTGCTTGCTGCACGTAGTTCCATCCAACCATATATCACTTTCATGCTATGTTACTTGCTACATGTAGTTCCCTCCAGCTATATATATGGAGTAATTGTTACACGTACTTCCCTCCGTCTCCAGCTATATATATGGAGTAATTGCGACACGTACTTCCCTCCGTCGAGATATACCGAATTACTGCGGCACGCAGTTCTGAAAAATGATATGAGAGATACGGTTTCAATTATTTTTGATAGGGAAACTTTTTTTTGAGTTCCACTCCTGTCTATCAATAAAATCTTGTAACTCAATTATAATCCAATTCAATGCAAAATCTGCCAAATGAATATTAATGCAAATGAATTATATCCCTGAGTCGAAAAAAATACCACTGTTTCTAACAATTTCCAAAAAGTGAAATGAGGCAAATATCCGTGAAAATAACAACTATTTTCCTGGCTTATACTGGGACTGTACCGAAAATTGAACTATATCCGACAGATACATGTGGTAAGTTTCTCCAAGATGATTATTTCCTTCAATCGAACAGTTTCATTTCATACAAATTCAAGATGGCGTCTCCAATATGGCGGACGAATTCCAATAATTTCAATTTGATTCTGTTGAAAACATATATCGGGTAGTTTTTGGAGATGCGAATAAGGATTTTTTTCATCGGTGAGACTGCGCTTACAAGCTAGCTCACTTTTCTGGAACACCGCGAAGTTTGGCGATCTGTCTCTGTTTTACAGATTGTTGTTGTTAAAATTATTTCCATCAACCGATTGCACCCCTACGCGCAACCCTCGGAAGTCTTTGAGAGACTTGTGTGAGCTAAGGAAGACACAGCCCTTACCTTTTAACGTGTGATGCCATGCACGAGACCGATAACCATGCGAGCCTTTGAACCCTCGACCCTTCGATCCAAAGGCGAACGTTCTACCAGCACTGCTCTGAATGCTCTGAATCCACAATTTTTGTGGAACTGAAATCGAAACGATGGTTGATCTCAAAAATATGGAAGCTCAGTACTGTTTTGTTATATTTGTTTTCATTTTTCGGAGCACTATCATTATGACGGTGTTTTCACCTTTGATTAAAGTACTGATGAGTTTGTCCAATGTACACCAAGTCACAGTCACATGGTATTTTATGAATTATGTTATGTATTACAAGCTTCATTTTTTATTTTCGTTCTTTTTTCAAATAACTTTCAGGATACTAACCTCAATTATACGAATATTGGTGTTGGGTTTTTTTTTGAGGTGTCGAATAACTTTTTTGAGCGTACTTCTAGAACATTTTTCAGTGAAAAATTGATTCATCTATTATGTCTACGTAAAAAAGCAACCCTCTTTGTAAGGAACCGTTTTTTAGATATTTGAACTTGAAAATTTCAAGTCGATTATTTAATAATCGATTAATGTTGTTGTTGTATTTTGCATTTTTCACAAGATTGCTTAGGAAATGAAATTGACGTTTGAGCAAGTAGTTTTGGTTATTACATATTATGTTATAGTTGAACGTTTTGTTGAAGTATCTGTACGTTTTAAAACACTCATTTTGAAAAAATGGATTATACAGGCCGTTTCTTTTATCATGTGGTAACATTGCTATATTCTAAACCGTAACAGATACGAAGACGATTAAATGGGAGAAAAGGTAACTATTGTGGAGAACAGTACAATGGTCAAAGAAAATTTACAGGGAGTCTTGCCCTTCCCAAGTTATACAGGGAAAACTAAAAATGCTGTTATTTGTTTTTTACGAATAGAATTGTTATTTCTGAAAATATAAAAAAATGGAAAAGGAAAGTTTTAATGTATTCTAAATGTACTATAAAAATGTAACAATGAATCTTTGATTAAACGTTTCGTGTCAACACGGCCACCATCAACATTTCCTTTCAAATACGGACCTGTCTGTTTTAGTACAAATATTGATAAAGCGATAAAATCACAATTCAGTGGTACATCACACTTGATATTTTTATAACGTTTCATTTAAAATAACTAACATCATCAGTGACAACAATTTTTAATTACGGTCCTGTCGTTAGGTCGTTTATGGATTCCACAAAACCTAACTCTCCGATATAAAAATTATCAGTTACGCTTTGAATAAATATATCTATTTAAATTATGTTTACACTATAATAAAAGATATCTGTAGTTTCAGAGACGAACGATAGCAATTTACCTCGGAAATAAACTTACTTAAGAGTAGAAGAAATCAAACAAACAGAAAACAATTTACTTCATATTGAATTTTTGAGTGAAAATAAAACCAATACAGAAAATGAATTCTTCATGGTAACCTACATTAAATGCTCGAATTGCCGACCTCTTTGTTGAATGCACATAAGTTGTCTGTCCATACAATTTCTGTGGCAATGATGGGTGTAATGCTATTACATGCATCTCTTATTTTTTGTTTGAGATGGTCGATATCTGTACAAGTTGTCGAAAAAACTTTATCCTTTATGTATCCCCAGACAAAAAAATCTAAAGGAGTCAGGTATGGAGATCGAGCCAGGCAATTGGTCCATTGTTTCCAATCCATTTTCTTGGGAATATTGCATCTAAATGTTCCCTTACTATTGCTGCATAATGGGGAGGGGCACCGTCTTGTTGAAAATATTGTATTTCACGGCGGATGTTCAGTGGCAATTCATCTAAGTAGCCATCAAACTCATTGGATAAAAAATGTAAATACATTCCTCCATTCAAATGCTCGAAGTAAAAGAAAGGACCTACGCCCATATTTTTTGTTTGAGATGGTCGATATCTGTACTAGTTGTCGAAAAAACTTTATCCTTTATGTATCCCCAGACAAAAAAATCTAAAGGAGTCAGGTCTGGGGATCGAGCCAGGCAATTGGTCCATTGTTTCCAATCCATTTTCTTGGGAATATTGCATCTAAATGTTCCCTTACTATTGCTGCATTATGGGGAGGGGCACCGTCTTGTTGAAAATATTGTATTTCACGGCGGATGTTCAGTGGCAATTCATCTAAGTAGCCATCAAACTCATTGGATAAAAAATGTAAATACATTCCACCATTCAAATGCTCGTCGCAAAAGAAAGGACCTACGCCCATATGCACCGTTTTCGCGTTTAATCCAGATCAACTAAACCGGATTAAGTGGTCTTGGGTTGAGTTGTATTCTCCGACATATGAAAAGTGCGGATTACCTAATCCAAACAACAGTTTGGCATCATTGCAAAAATCTGTACAACTTGACGTTTTCAATATCATCTTATCAAACTTTGACATTTCAAGAGAATCGCGCAAACTAAAATAATTTTGAAAGTTATAAGAATCGGATATTAAAATTGAGCAAACGGTATGAAGGGATAAAAAGAGTTCGAAATTTATCCATATTGGAGAAACAGTGTTTGGTTAATTTAGAAATTGGGGAATATGCGACGGTTTTAAAAGATGAGATAACGAATCGAATATCGATGGATGATAAGAAAGATGCATGGAAAAATATCGAAAACGAATACAATGCAAGTGGTCCTGGTCTATGTTATCATACTGCAGAGTCGCTCAAAATGTTATTCGAAAATAAGGAAAAAGAGTTGAGAAAAAAAATTGCAGATGGTACTTAAAGGTAAGTTTATCAGGCTTTTTCCCGAAACAAAAAAAGTATTGTTACTTACTTAGTTTCATCTCCTGAACGCGAATCCGAGGAAATTTCGTGAAGGTCTTCAATACTTTTCGAGTTATGACCTTTCAAATCTCGAAAATCGAACATTTTCAAACACGATTTTTTGAGATCCTAATCAACACGTATTTTACAATTACAAGCACCAAAATCCAACATTTCACAAAAAATCAACCTTCTTGTAAAGTATCCATACATAACCTGACCAACTCATTTCATGAATGAACCCCTATGAAAAGTGACGTTGAGTATAGTAATATAATAAGATTCATTTTATTTGTAAAAGGTTTGATAAAGTGTGGACAAAAGGAAGGATGCATTTTGTGTTATTTTTTACAGAAAAAATCGTTTTGGAATATGGTTGATTTTCAAGGTTCAAAAAGTCATTACTCGTAAAGTATTAGAGACCCCTATGAAATTCTTTCGGTTTAGTGTACAGGAGATAAATAACGTAAGTAACACCACTTTTCTTTTTCACCAGAAGACGACTGCGGATAGAAGCAGTGGAAACGTTGTTATTTATACAAATCATAAGATGAGGGAAGTCCGAAATGAATATACTCACCATTCTTTTTGTTTCGAGAAAAAGCCCGATAAACTTACCTTTACCATGAAAGGTAGCCTTTTGACTCGATGAGGAACGATGCCAAAAATTAGGGAAGTTGAGATTGAAGACAGCTTGAACAACCCAAAAAAGCATGTTTTGAAGAAACTTCTAGCTATCCAAATCAGATACAACTGAAAAATTAGGCAACATTTCTGAAATCAGATCAGCAAGTTCTTCTTTGTTTTTCTTCATTACATTAAGAAAATGTATAAATGACTTGATGTTCTGATTGTAGAGTGGAATACAATTATTTCTTCATGGTATATTCATTAAACACTATTTCATTTCCTAAAAAGTTAAAATATGTGAATTTCAGATTAGTAGATAGTATGAAGAAGAACAATTTTCCACATTTTTGTCACAAGTGAAAGATTTTGTGTTATTACAAAACCTTTCATGAGCTCAAAATCCCCGATTATATTATCTTCTAGGAAATCCAAAATTAATAACATCGGTAATATCTTCGTCATCCTCTAAAAATATTTCGTATCAACTTCCATTTTTCCTTTTTTATCGAGGAATACAAAGATACAGTAAAAACCAACCAAACAGTCACACGTGCGTTTGCTAAGCTTAAACTTCGAAAATTATTGGATTAAAGTTAATCGCGATTAAGGCGTATTTCGATACGGTGCATACAAAAAATTAGAGTTAATCGAGCTTAATTTTTAATCTCGTTTAAACCACTTCGGTGCATACGGCTGCTAGTATGTTTGTTCCCAAAATTCCCAACCAAACATTTATTCCGAACCTTTCCTGGAAATCGGTTTCTCTATGTAAATGTTCATTTGTATTATTCCACCCATAATGGATGTTTCTGTTAAACCAACCATTGTTGGTGAATTTTGATTCGTCTGTCCATATTATTTTATTACAAATATTTCCAACTTCCCTATTTCTACGTCTCAACCACATCGCAAATCGTACTCTCCTTCCGTAATCCCTTTCATTGAGGTGATGAACTTTGCGTATCCTGTAGCATTTGTATTTGTTCTTTTTCAAAATATTTTTGGTAGATTTTACAGAAATCCCTAGTTCGTGGCAATTTCTCGTAAAGAACAATCTTGATTAGAAATATTTTTGTAACTGACCAATCCTAAATTGAAAAAAAATATTTTCGTCACTTTGTTAATCTTTATGAAGTAATATTTGCTCACCTAAAACATTCATTTGGTTCCGCATACTTCCAGTAACAACACATTTTCTAGTTTTATTTCTATCAAATGCACCACAGTCTCTCAAATTTCTTTCTAATCGTCTAAACATTTGAATGTTTGGAATACGACGATTTGGGTATAGCTCACCATACATATTTTTTGCCAAAAGAGGATTTCTATTTGATTTTGCATAAGCAAATAGCATATCAGTCCTTTCGTCATTTGAATACATCTTTGATATGACTGAGTGTATAAACGACTGACAGTTCTTAACACGTATCAACAACTCATTTATTTGTCCTGCCATAGAAACCAAGCAAAGCCTACTTGTTTAAAAATGGTAAATGAAGTGAGATGCTATTTAATTGTACCATATCACACAATAGTCGTATTACTTCCAGGATTGAGAATTATAGAAATATTCAGTATGATAATTGATTCAGAAGAAATCAGCCTTGAAACAAGGATTTCTGTAATACAAAAATGCCCAAGAAGGAAATACGAATGTTCGTTGTGTTGGGGTATCTTCTTATCGAAATTATTGGGTGAAGTCTGAAGTGTGCCAATAGTTGAATAGGTTTTGAAGAAGTCAAAATAATTTACAAAAGAACTAACGACAGGACCGTAATTAAAAATTGTTGTCACTGAGGATGCTAGTTACTTTAAATGAAACGTTATAAAAATATCAAGTGTGATATACCACTGAATTGTGATTTTATCGCTTTATCAATATTTGTACTAAAATAGACAGGTCCGTATTTGAAAAAGAAATGTTGATGGTGGCCGTGTTGACACGAAACGTATAATCAAAGATTCATTGTTACATTTTTATAGTACATTTAGAATACATTAAAACTTTCCTTATAAATTTTTTTATATTTTCAGAAATAACAGTTCTATTCGTAAAAAACAAATAACAGCATTTTTGGTTTTCCCTGTATAACTCGGGAAGGGCGAGACTCCCTGTAAATTTTCTTCGACCATTGAAATGTTCTCCACAATAGTTACCTTTTCTCCCATTTAATCGTCTTCGTATCTGTTACGGTTTAGAATATAGCAATGTTACCACATGATGAAAGAAACGGCCTGTATGAACAATTCTATTCAGTCCACAGTTTGGAGAATTATCCACGATCGACAATTTTTTCCATCCCTTATTCAAAGGGTTCAAGCTTTTCTGCCACTAGACTTTCCCAATGCATTACTGTGTGTCAGTGGCTTTTGAGAAAATTGGCTGGAAATCCTCAATTTTTACTCTTACGGACGAGGCAAACTTCTCCCGAAATGCTATCACAAACTTCCATAGCAACCATGTTTGGGCTATGGAAAATCCGCTCGCAGTTAGTGGAAGACATATCAGTATCAATTTTCTATAACTGTAGGGGCGGCAATGATTGCTAATTACTTGATACGTCCTTATTTAATTCTTTCTTCCGCTCCTACTGAATGGCGCAACTTACAGAGACTTTTTAGAAAATGAACTGCCAGGACTACTTCAGAATGAACCATAAGAAATTCGTTTCTGCATGTGGTTTATGCATGATGGGGCTCCGATCCATATCAGAGTTGTAGCCAGGGAATTCCTCAACACAGTCTATCCAAATTGATGGATCAGTAGGGGTATAGAAAAACATAACCAGGCGTAGGTACCAAGGTCTCTAGATCTAAACCCGTTAGATTCTTATTTTTGGGGACATTTGAAGTCACTAGTTCACAAAACTCCAGTAGCGAACGAGGAAGATATGAGAAACCGAATAGTAGACACCTGTGAAACAATAAGAAACACATCAATAATTCTTGAGCGGGTCCGAGATTCAATGACTAGAAGGTGGATACAATTTTGTATTCTTCATTTTATTTTATTCTGCATATTTAAAATTTCTTGAAACAGAATGTTGGTATTTCTTATAAATTTAAGTAAAACAAATACTGGCTTTGCACCCTTGAAACAAAAATAACCAGTTCGCTTAAGGATGTCTTACAGAGACGTCCCAAAAAGAAATGATCTCTTCAAACGAGTGAAAAGTAATAGAATAGGTGGCGCCCCCAACAAAATCCAAAACTACTCACTTAAACGATAAATTCATTTCCTAAGCGATCTTGTGAAGAATTCAAAATAATGGTAATAACTTCAACATGCATCGATTATCAAATAATCGACTTGACTTTTTGCAAATATCTAGAAAACGGTTGCTTCCAACAGAGGCAGCTTTCTTACGTAGATAAGATAGAGAAATCGATTTTGTTACTGAAAAATGTGCTTAAAGGACGCTCAAAAAAGTTATGAATCTTCGAAAAGAAATGGGAGTGTATGTGGCGCTTCCTACGAGTAGGAGCAATAATAACATCAGGTTCGAATTCGACACCTCAAAAAATCTCTCAATACCAATTTTCGTTTAATCAAGGTAAGTATTTCGAAAGTTATTCAAAAAAAAATCGAAAATAAAAATAATCTATCTTGGAAACGAAGCGTTTCCGGACATATATTTATTTGGACAATTCATATTAGAATATTGTGATGAATCACCTCCTGAAGTTCGTCAAAGTACTTTTGAATTACCCTGTATATGGTCTTCTAAAGGTTCGTAAAAATGGAAGGCCCCTAAGACCCATTGTTCCAAGTATAAATTCCCCAGGCTCCAAACTTCGAAAAAGTTTGAATGATATTTGAAAAAATATCATCCCTACCTTTGACCATAACGTGAAAAACTCTCTGAAGTTGTCAAGAAAATCAAATTAATTTCATTATATCATATTACATCATTATTCACCGATAGTTCACATAAACTGATATTTGACATGGTGATTGAAAGATGAAAAAAAATTAGTCTTACGTCGATAGACAAAATAATTTGCTTTTGAAAATCTAATATCACAGTGCTTGAAAATCAGTTGCTTCACTCACAATGAAAATATTTATAGTCACATCATAGACACACCAATGGGAGATCTAATTAGCCCCATTTTGGCTGACCTGGTGATGGACCATATCATTAAAGAAGCACTTGCAATATCTCCATTTGATATTCCATTCTTATATGTATACGTAGATGATATTTTGTTAGCTATCCCAAGATCCGAAAAAGATACTGCTCCTAACACATTCAATAACGTTATTTCCGAGTTGACATTTAAAATGGAAGTGGAGAATAATAACACTATTTCTTTTTTGGATATTTTATAAACTAGAGAAGGTACTGATCGACAAACGTAAGGATGCCTCCGAGAATTGGTTGCGCAGTAGACAAAACCCTGGAGTGGGGCAGGAGCTCACTCGCTCTGTATTATTCAAACAGTAGTCGATCTTTGTCGCACATCTACTCACGCTTTCTATCGTTTGCGCATCTCAGAGGCATCCTTACGCTTGCCGATCTGTAATTATTTAATCACTGATTTATACAAAAAATCTCGTAGCTCTAACAGATTTCAATACGTCATTTCAGCTCATCCCCTTCATCAAAACACCAACATCATAAAACGATACAGAGATGAAATTTACAAACTGAGTCATGAGGAATTCAATCGAAAAAATCTGAAGAAACGAAAAAAAAAATTATTTACCAATGGTTATCCCATGTTTTTAGTTAATAGTATTTTGAGTAGAAAACCTACTGAGAGTAATAAAACATTGAGTACCTTATCCCATAAAACTAATTCCCGCAAATTTTTCAAGATTCCCAATATAACAGGTCTTTCCGAGAGGCGAAGAAAACGTTTGAGTACAAACAATTCAAAAATAGCACAATACAATACGAACACTCAAAAAAAGTACATTCATTCCAAATCAAAAGAGAGACACCATTGAGGAAAAATACCAACATAACTCATCAGATACCATGTGAAAACTGTGACTTGATGGCCATTTGACAAACGAAACAGTACTTGAAACAGATGGTTAAACAACATCATTACGATTGTGCTCCGAAAAATAAAATCAAAAATAACAAAATAGCACTGAGCTCCCATCATTTTGAGGTCGACCATCGTTTCGATTTCAATTCCACAAAATTTTTAGAGTCAGAGCATTCTCTCAGCAAAAAGTTATTTATTGGAATGGCCCATGTTGCAAGTAACGGTAATAGTGTCAACTTGAAGACCTACTGCAACAATTTGAAATGTATTTATGAAAACATTTTGATTACATATAAAATCAAATTTAGTAGATGAACCAAATCCAGGTTTATCATTCCAAAAAAAAAAGAAAAAACTTCATATCCACTCGGTCTTTTATAACGTGAAAGAGAAAAAACAAAACTTGAATTCGTTTTAGATGAACCAATCCTTTTAGTATGATCTCGAACAAATATTCCACTGTGAACTATTCCAATGTTATCACTGATGAAATTGTTATTCACAACTATATTCCTTTTTTGACATTTATGATTTGAAAACAATATTCCTCATGATTTACACTCTGGATAAGTAAAAGAATTACCACATTTGAGATTGTTTTGGATTCTTAAGTATTTCACTCCCACTGTAGCTTCTACAATATTTCATTAAAACCTACACAATGTTTTCAATTCATTTTAACAATTTGATTATTTATATGTTGTATATGTCCATACCTTGTTTGTATTCACGCACACTTCTTACTGTAGCCCTGAAGAAAAAGAATATTTTACCGAAACGTTGGCATTGAAATTGTAAACATCTGAGGAATGCGTTTTATTTGTCCACTGGCTCGTGATCACTAAACAACAATCAAACTTTGGACGTGAAAACTGAATACGAAAGTAAATTTTTTTGCCATTTGAAATTGGGACAAATTATAATAAAAACAATGTACGTTTGTGTATCATTTTGAAAGTAACAAAATGAAAAAAAGATTAAGGATTTTCTTCTTCGCGAATAACAAAACATAAATAAAAAAGTGATAGTCTATCTATATTGAATATATGGACATGCATAACAAAAAAAACCTATTTCTCAATATCTAATGGGTAAATAGGTTGCCTCGTCAGTCGGGGTTCAGCGCGGTGTGAGAGCGTTTATTTTTAAGGCTGAAATTCCCAGGTTCCTGCCTCACTCGGATCTGGAATGATTTTCAATTCGATTTGATATATTTGAGTATTGAAATTTTGTGAGTAGATAGGGGTGGATCCCGTGTGAATTACCGTGGAGTTCAAATTACCAGTGCTATCCCTAAGAAAAACAACAATCCTTCACGGCTGCAGTGAATCCGGAAAGGATCCTTATCTTATTCCAAAATCTATCCCATATAAAATGAAGTAAGTTATTGTTTAGTGATCACGAGCAAGTGGATTATTTTATGATTTAGAATATAAATCACCGATTTATACAAGAAATCTTGTAGCTCTGACAGATATCTGAACTTCAGCTCATCCCCTCCATCGAAACACCAATATCATAAAACAATCCAGAAATGAAACTCGAAATCTCAGTTATGAGAAATTTCATTGAAAAAATCTGAAGAAACTAAAACAAGCATTATTAACAATAGTGGTTATCCCATCTCTCTAGTAAATAGTATTTTATCTAAATTTTGCTGGTATCAGAAAATTTTATTGAAGAAGCTGCATTTTAAATTTTTTTCTTTTTTTCCATTGCCAATTAGCATGGCTACTTCGCTATTATTTCAATACATTCATTCAACTGGATGGACATGATACAAAGAACGGTAATAGTATTGGAGGTAACTAAGTTGTCAGAACTTCTCGTAAACATATACTACTCGGAGGGAACAACGAATTGTATACATATTTACATATATAAATTTTTTGTCAAAAATTGTTACCCCTCTTTTGATAAACCTATACAGTATGTTCCCCTCTGCCCATATATGAAATTATTTTGAATAAAATTTGAAGCGGTACCCTGGAGGTTAGTCCGCCTTAGCTTTGACATGGAGGGAACAACGATCTGTGGATACATATATATATATATATATATATATATATATATACACATATGATTCAAGTTTTATAAGACTCCATTTTGTGGCAAGCGTTGTTTGGAATGCGACGAGTGCAGCGAGGAGTGCTCCAAGAGAACAAGTGCGACGTCTCTTATAAAACGTGCATCCTATAGTATTTTTTCTATTTGGCATTCCTTTACAGATTTTTATTCACAATCACCTTATATCATTTTGAGGACGGTGCTCCAGCACACTTTACAGCTGAAGTGCGTGACTTTCTTGACCATGGATCAGACCATATTTGGTGAATTCGTGGCCTCCTAGATCTCCCGATCTAACCCCATGCGATTTCTTTGTATGGGGCTATTCAAAATCTGAGGTTTAGAAACACAGACCTTAGAGAGATCAAGAACACCTTGAAAATACGATAAGATAATGTGCCGCCAACTATGTTGAGGAATGTTTCAGGGAAATGTATGAACTATTGTTCAGTTGCTGACGTTTCGACTTTTAATAAAGTCATCTCCAGGGCACTACAATGAATCAGATAAGTAATAATAAAAGGAATGTATAGTTTAAAGTAAAAATTGAAATAAAACAATATCTACATGAAACAGGGTAGAAAAAATCATTTGAAAGTGATAGTACAATGTTTTCCCTAAATAATTGAAACTGAACAAATAAATACGTAACAGGTGTAGAGATCAACAGGATCCATACATGAACAAAAGGTACCCTTGTCGATGAAAAATCCTGATGAGGACATTTACATAGAGGTGATTTCTGTGTTTTTTCGAAGTACAGCCATTGTATTACTTTCTGTCGATTAAATGCCAGTAAGATTTAAGTAAGTAAGAAATATTGAGTATCAATTTGTTGTTTTTGATGTTTTTTTTTTCTAAATTATTCATTCTTTGTATAGTTCTTGATCTGTAATTTCATAATTTCCCTTTTCCCGAAATCAAATTTGTATAGAGTTTTGTCACTTTTGTCCGAATGTTCTGCAAGCTCAGATTTATTTGTTTTATTTAATGCGTTTTCGGAAATAAAGCTTTGAACATGTTAGCTTATCCTCGTTTTGAGATATCGTTTTGTCTGTACACCTTATTGCAAACGGCTCAAGCTATTTTAGAAAATACTCCACTTTCCAGTTCTTTAGGAGTATTTGGCTTTAATTTGGTGTTGTGTTTTTCTAAAGTTTTTCATTTTTGAAAGCTATGCCGTAATGTCATAAACGGATTAATAGTCGTTTGTTTCAGCAATTTCAGTCGTTATAATTTGTAAAAAGCTCGACACGTTTCCAAACCAAAAATTAATAGATCAAACACCGAATATATCCTTTTGTATACGAGGGAGGTGTACAATTTTCGAAATAAAATATTTTACATAATTTAAGTTGCTCATTCGCACAAATACAAATCACAGCCGTCTTGAAAAACGAATCAACTGTTTTGTAAAACTCGAAGTATCATAGACACGTTATTGGGTGCATAGTACATAAAAATGAAAAACTTCGGGTTTAAAAGTATATATACCTAATAGTCTTTGAGATATCTCTAACTATTTTTTTCAATTTCAGTCTTAAATCCAATATTGATTCTGCGGCGATCTTCCTCAAACAAATAAAGGTGCAAGCTAATACTTTGTTGTGCAATTCAAAGGGGTTAAGCATTTGAATAAACCCTTAAGAACAGCTGTGTTCGGCACTACATTCTAGTATTGTGTCAACTTGCAGACCCCGATGTCCACAATATATGGTTGCAGAGTACACAAAATGACACATTGCAGAGGATTATGCATTTTGGGTGTTTTTCTGGAAATCTCCCCGGTTGACACGTGTCCGAAGGGGTTGCGTTATGATTAGTCAATTCTGCGCTACCCTTACAAACATCTGCCCAAGATATACATGTTATTGAAGAAAAATGTGCAATGTCGGGGGTGGAATTCGAACTGTCATCGACAAGAATTGATTTTGATGGAATAATATCAGATGTCGGTTTGGGGCATGTGTGAGGATGCGGGACCATGCAAATAACCTCGAAAATATTGTCAAGAAACAAACGAATATACTAAGGGTTATTAGCACATTCAATACAAAAATTGTTTTCGTCAATATCACAAAAATAATATATCATTGAAATATTTCAAATTACTTGAAAATTATTGGTTCTAAAAAATATTGTACAAATTCTTCAAAATTTTCATGTTTTAGGAATGTCAGTTTTTGTAAATGTGTGCTTCAGTTATATACATAATGTAAGAATCGACACATACCAGTAGTTGGGGGGTAAACGGATTTTCTTCGGCCATAATCGCACAAACTAGGATGTTGCAGATCAGTCCTTTGTCTTGACAATAGTTGATGGAGTTGGTTGTAGTTGTTTTGTTCCTTATCAACTGATGTGATGAAAAATTTCCCCGATTCTGATTCTAAATGAATGCGATTGTGAATAAAACGTTGTATTGCATGCGTGTTTTAGATACATTTCATTTGCTTAAGAAATTTAAACGCTCGAGCTTCGCTCTCGCGTTTAAACATTCTTCCGCAAATAAAATGATATCTAAAACACTTATACAATAAATAACTATTATTGAAAAAAAAATAGGTGCATAACAGTAAAGTCATTAACATTTGGTCGTTAATGATTTGACATATGCTGTATTTGATGAATTATTTGGATTTTAATTAGAATATATTCAGTATACCTACCAAACGCGGGATTCGCTTGAGACATCGAAAATTGCAAAAAGGTGTGGCTTTATGGCGCCGTTAGTAGATACCAGAATAGCTTGCTCAGGTTTGGTTTGAATGGTTTGAACCTTAAACGTGAATTTTTATGTAGTTATTAACAGAAAATACAGTGAATTAATTCACTTATTACTGTTTCATTATACAGGGTATTCCACATTCGATGGCCTATTAGACGTTTCTGGAGAACGGAACAACAGATCAATTCAAAAATTTGTGGACATGGATAATCAAACATGCTCCACCCGCCTGAAATATCACTACATTGTTACCAGTTGTATCAGAAAGAATTAGCTACTTTGTTATTTTTAATTGAAGAGTCAACATGAGTTATATTTTTTGAGTGTGCGTTTTTATCCAATTAAAAATGTGTTTACCTTTTGTTTCAATTCCACTAACAATGAAAATTAAGGATTATTTCATCAAAATAGTTTTTTATTCAATAAATATTTTCGAAGATCAATGTTTTTTTTTGTTACATTCATCCCTATATCCATGTACTACCTATGTTTCTATATACAGTGTAGGCCAGGGACAACAGACCAAATTGTATGAGCTCATTCTACAAATGAAAATGATTCAAAAACACATTGTTATTGTTATTGTTATTTCCGTCAACCGATTGCACCCCTACGCGCAACCCTCCAATTCAATTCAATGTTTGGTTTTCTTTTTCAATTATTTTGATGTGTACTTGCTAGATTTGGTTCGTCCCTCAGACTCACCACACTGTACCTATATACCAATCAAATTATTGAGTATTTGAAACCTTTGGTGTAGAAACAATTCAAGAAATAAAAACTAACCAAAACACTGACGTTGTTTTAGTGTTTTGTGTAGTTTCTATTTCCTGAATTTTATATTCTATAAGAACAGATCAATATCGGCCAGACACGAGATCACTGGTCTCATATGACGAGATTGCTAGCTTTATATGACGAGAGTGCTAGTTTCATTTGTCAAGATTACTAGTTTCATATGACGAGCTTACTATATTCACATAACAATATTAAAAGCTTTAAATGACAAGATTCTCAGTTTTATATGACGAGATTTTCACTTTCATGTGATAGGTATACTGGCTTAAAAAGACGAGCTACCTTGTCATCAAATCTTGGGGACCTAATTATATTCGACCAGATTCTCATTTTCATATGCCCAGGTTACTACATTGGTAGAACGGGGCTTCTAGCTCAATATGCCAAGAGTATCTGATCCTCTGGGACTGGTAGTTCGGAAATATATGAATGTAGTTCAGTTTCAAAACACCAAAGCCTATTTGGAACAGGTGACTCTCGTCGGATAATCTCAGATCTACGTTCTTCTGTCACGCCGGGTATGAATTTCGTATTCTGAGTATCAGATTTTGTTTCCGTGCTCTATTACCGTTCCAGATTTGAACATTTCATTTAGAGTTGAAGGGTGTTTTTCCGTACAAAAGTATCTTTTATGATTTTTTCCTTTCATATTTTCCTTGAATTCGATATTTTCTAAGGAAGCATGTCAAATTTCAAATGGATTACTACTCTTCCGAAAATTTACAGAACTACTGTAATTTCCAATTTTCTACCTTTTATTCCCATTCAGGCTAAGTCTTATATCTGAGAATATATAAATCATATTTTTTTAGAATCAGCATGATATATGCGATTTCAGTTTTTTTTCTTATCTTTTTTCCTATTTCATACAGTAAATCATTCAACTTTTTATCCAATGAAGTTTACAAAACAAAATAATGGATAGGAAGACAAAGGTAGTCTATGGTAGAGTGAAATAATTGACTAGAGTATTTAACTCGATATCGACTATTGGGTTGAAAGGGGATTCATAAGGAGTAGTTGTAATCTGTATTCAGTAACAATTCAAAAAATCGACTATATAAAATGATGAATGTATTTTTCAGATTTTCTAATGTACAAACTCAATAGGACGTCCAAGTACCAAAAGCGACAGTGGTGGTTCCCAGAATTAAACATTTTCAAGATACATATTTCAGTCCGAATCCATAGAAATGAATATCTTCAAATTTTTGTTTGTAATATACATATCGGGTATTGTCACTGTATTGCGTTGGCTGCAACGCAATCCAGAATTTGGAAATGTAGTAAAATGTGTCCTTTTGATATGATGAGTAATCAAGGACAGGGATGTTTGGAGTTGAATAATGAAAAGACAGTAAGTATAACCTGACGGAATGTGTCCCCCAAGAATGCATATGAAAATTAAGCTTTAATGAACGGAAAACAGATTTTTGGAAAGTATGTTCAGATAATATTGAACGAATATAAATGAATATTTTTATAAGTCACAGTATGTATTTGAACATGATAATGATCTCTGCCGCAGCATCAACTCGTCAAAGTAGAATGCGTTGAGTCACTGCTTCTTGAATCGCCGATAAGGCTATTCTGAATAACGCAACGATAGTAGCGACACCTGTCGCCATCTCTCGAAGCATCCTGTTTAAAACAGACAGTTGACTCAGTAGCCAATCCATCATTGATATGGATGTTAACAGAGATGCACAGTAGTGTAATAAAAATTGTCTCATCGTTTTATAATAATTTATTTTGGACCAGTATTGTAACACTAATCAATATCACATCACTTTCTTTATTCAAACTGGGAGTGTCTGTGTTGAGACTATATCTAATTATATATGCCCTCCTTTATCGTGGTTCTCTATTCATATCCGTGTAGGTTTCTTTTCTACATTGTTCTGCAGCTTCCATTTTGGTCGCTAGCTATTCGTTGGCTCTCGACATTTCAACAGACCCCCTTCTTGAAGACGTTTCGTCCTGAAATTTGACCCTTCGAGTGTGTTGATACCTGCATGATACTCCATATCTACACAGTGAAGATTAATGGAAGTAACACCCCACAGTCTTCATGTTCGGCCGTGGAAATTGGTTACAACACACCAAAATCTTGACGCTGCTGCATAGGAATATCATCTCCAACATACTTTCTATAACTCTCCAATTCAGCCCATCAATTCCACAAGAACAAGTTTGGCATTGCCAGATCCACAAGATTCTGGTCCACCATCGTATCTCTCAGTTGGGAGGGGCTTCTCCAGGTAGGCCATGAGGAGCAAATGGTCCCAGTCTCTTTGGTGGTTAGGGACTACCTGTGACAAGTGACGATTCATCGTCCTATTCATCTGCTCCACCGTTCCATAGGAATGTGGTTCTCGTCTATCGGATGTTCGGCATTTTAAACATTCCTTGAGACAAATTGGAATTTTTTGCCTTGTTCTGAATTCAACTTCGATGGAACACCGAATTGACATATCCACTTCTCATTAAGTCGTTTCTAGAGTGTTGTTCAAGTGACAACAGTCTACGCAAAAGCATCCATCTTTCTTTTTTATCAGTACGACTGGAGAGGACCTCAGGCATCCCCAGTATCAATTTTGTGGTGAACCACATTTGGACTGCTGAACTGGTTACATGTCCTCACAATAGATGGTTCTCACAATTCTGCAGGCAAGTTGTTGGTTTGCCTAACAGTACTGCGTACACTCCGAATCATCGAGGAAATTGACAAGCAGTGTCCCAAAATAGTTCCTTTCTGCAAGGTCATCAGATAATAAGTTACATTTATGACCCTCACTTGCGCACATTTATCCGCTTGCAACAGAGTATTTCCTAGTACAACTATCCGTCCAATTCTCTCCATCATGAGGCTTTTGGGATCCAACATCACCATGTGTCCACTGCTCGCACCTCCATCCAAGAAAGCCATCAAAATGGTTTCAGCTCTCTCATGTACGCTGACATTTTCAGCAAACAGAACACGTAAGATCTCTACATTTCTTCCATAAATTACCAGCTCTCCTCCAATGACACGCATGACCCCGTCTTTGAGATTCAGCTTGAACCCTCTGGAATTTATTCCATCCATCATAATGATTGCATCGTCATCGATGTAAGCTAATAGTCGATGTTTCACTTTGGTGCTGCCTAAAATCAGTTCAATCAGTATCTCACAATACTCAGTAGCTGGCTCCCTTGTTGCTGTGCGTAGCTTACAGGTTCCATTTTGGTTTTTTAGTAAAAGTAGGCCCAAAGACACTCCCAAACACTATCTAGCAGCATGGTGCAAGGCTAATTGTTAATGTGACCGTCAACGAAGACAACCATATTTTGTCGTTGAAAGATAGCGACATATGCGTTGTCAACCGGGGTTTGTTGGATAGAGGTCGAAGATTGCCCCTACTTATCGATGTTTTCTAGTTTTCCTTTATCTGAGTCGATTCTTTGGATGTTGGACATTTGCTACGCACATGCCCAATTTTTCCACAATTCTATTTTATCTGTCTTTTCTCAGGCAACACTTCTTTTATCACTTTTCTTAGGGCAGCAGGATCTTCCTCGATCAATCAGACTTTGCTCTGTCTTTTGCAGAATTGTTTTGTGGCTTCAAATTCCAAAGCGCGTACCAGTGCATCTACAGGGATTGTTGGACTAATGTCAATGCCAGGTTTCTTGGTCACAGAGTCTATCCGAGAATGCCTGTACCACTGGTTGCTCCATTACATTTTCTGGCTTGGCTGGGGTCGGATTTCAGGATATGTTAGCTTCAAATTCCTGCAACGACTCGTTCGATTACTTGCAGTGGTTTTTCATGTGGATCGGGCTACACCGTAGTTCTAGACATTTCAGTAGTTATTTATAGTCCTCCTGTCCTTGGGAGGTAAGGGGTTTGTAAAATATTCGGGCTTATTTGCACAGTGCCAGTGTTAATGCTACAGCTCTTTCCCCTGCACTCCAACCAATTGCAGCAGCTTCAGATTGTTGGCGGTAATTTTCCCATAAAGTTTTTTCTTTGAATTAAATTTTGATATTTTGATATTTTCTTGAAATTCTTTCAAACTACTAGAATTTCTAGAAGCTTGTCCTCCAGGCAACTTCAATTTTCTTGAAGTTCTCCTATCAAACTATTTGAATTTTGTTGAAGTTCTCCCTTCAAACTATTCGAATTTTCTAGAAGTTTCGTTGAAGTACTTCTTTGAAATTTTTCAAGTCTGCTGAATTTTTCTGAAGTTTATCTTCCCGACTCCTTGAATTTTATCATCGGTTAGTGCCAAAATGAAACATTTTTTTACATATCAGTTCCTTATTTAAAAAATTAAAAATTATTCAAAATGTTGCCATTTGAAAGCATGTACCAATTTTTACATTTTATACTTCTACTTTGGTTCTTTTTGTTATGAAAAGGACATTGGTCATTGAATAATCACTCAATCGTATTATTCGGCTTTCTGCAGGGGAATTTTGGAATCTTCAGTGAAGATGTTTGGACCCACTTGAAAGTAGTTACAGAATATAATCGTACCCAACTTTTCCAAGGAAATGATGTTGTTATGTCATATCACGATAATGACATATCCATTCACGATATAAAATTAATGACATTATATTCCTCAGGAGAAAGTCTCTGTAAAGTCCATGAATGTAAGTACCCCACACTTTTTATAATATATAAGAAAGCCAGTACAGTGAATGATACATTCTTTTTGTAAATGGAAACATATAAGTGAGCCGTTATATACGCACATACTATTATTTTACCACCAAAAGGGTCTTTCTGATGACGCATTTAACCAAAAATCATTTGTTCAATAATAATAATAATTCTTTTATTCTTTTTGAAACATACAATTATGATGTAGGAAACGTCTAATACAAGTACATTTAAAAATAATGTGTGAAATAAAAAAGGACGAAGTTACATCGTCGTTATTATTATTAGTTGAATAAATAGTCCGATCAATTGAAAACTCTTCGAGTTTCATCTTGAACTTTTTGATAGTATGAAGATTTTTATAAGGAAGTAGGTAGACTACTGAAAAGTCTTGCACCAAACAAAATATGTTGAAGTACTATGTTGTTTATTTTTGATTAAATTTCCTGTTATTGTGGGACATCCATGACACTGCGAATTGGACACGAAGACATCCATATTTTATCACGTGAAGACCAAACAACCATAGATATAAATCATTGGGAAAATCAAAAATTCATTTTGTTTAAATGGGGGCCTTCATGAATCGGTTCTATTCAGATTAAAAATTAGGGGTAGCATTCTTTTCTGAGCTATAAAAACACGATCCACTCGTGTACAATCTCTCCACAAGATAACATTGTATGAGAGTGAAGATATTGACTTTATATTCTAGGGTTGTGAATTATTCGTCAGGAGCTTCCAGAGGATGTGACACAAGACCCCCTTTTCCATTTAATTTTTTTTTCAAGTCCCATCGTCCAGTCGCCATCTTGAGATTTTCATTTGTCAATTTTACTTCAAAATATAGTATTCATGCATCCATTTTATCATCCCGTTTCAATTTTTTGACTTGACCCTTCCAAAAAATAAAAGGAGTGGGACATTAAAGAAGTTCACTGTATATTATTTTTCAACAAGTACATTTACAAAAAATAACAATTTTAGGACTGGGAAATATTAAATGTAGAGTTTGTTATATTGTTGAAGTCAATTAGAGACGAGAATTTGGTGGGTATGTTATTCGTATTGCAGTTGAAAGAAATTATAGAGGGATAAATTGTTGATGAAGGAGTTGCTTTTGTTGTTGTTGTATTTTTTGAATTATTTGATGACGGTTGAGTATTAGTATTTGAATTGTAATTTGACTTTTCTTGACAGTTGACTGATCTACATATCCTTTCACCACGCTTGCCGAGCGCCAAACACCATGTTTCTTGTTAAAATGTCTCCCCCCGCATTTGCTAAGAGAGGTGCAGATGTTCTCCCATTTAGTCTAGTCTACAAGAACTATTTTGGTGAATTTTTCTTCAAGGACACCGAAAACTATGATTCAGGGTTCACTCGAAAAATTTGAAGGTGCGCCGGCCTGAATTGCAAAAGTTATAAACAATTTAGTAAAAAAAGGGTGGGGATTGGTTTTTTGCAAATATCTCGGAAACCATCGAATATTTCCAAAATTTTAAAAAAGATTCTGAAAGAAGATGAAATTTACTAGAAAAAATACACCTCTCAGAAATCTACCACCAATTTAAAAAAATTTAATTTGAAGGTGAAACTAGCGCTAAAAGCGGGTGATGAGAGTCCCGCGTGCGCTGACTGATACGGACCCTTGAACAATAAAAATAATTTTAACCCATTGAATATCATTAATGAGCAATAAGGAAATTCATTCACCTTTTAGACACTTGAATTAATGAAAATCCATGGAAAAAACCCGTAATTATTTTATTACATATGCTTTTGTTAATTAACTAGTTTTTACCAGTTTCAAATCTACATACAAACCCTTGATAATTGTTAAATTAAAAACCTCAAATTTGTTTCACTTCTTGGAGTTATTCTTGAAAGGTTTTAAAAAAGATCCCTATTGGAAAAATTATAAAATGTTGATTTTCCACTTTGTTAATAATAATCTAAGAGACTAAAAATTTAAAAATGCAAATAAAGCTATGAAAAATCATAATTTTTTTGATATTTCAATTTGTTCGTATATTAATTAATCAAATGTACATAAAAATTATTTTTTTAAATTCGTTACTGTGATTGTTAGAATAATTGTTATGAACAAATGCATTTTTTAAAAAAGATATTCGAATTTTTGTTTTTGGAATTATAATCAGCAATAAATATTATGTTCTTTAAGAACAAAATGATTTCTTGAAAAAAAATTATTGCTCAGAAACGCATTTGTTGATTAACAATTATTTTTGCCACCAAACATTAATATTAACCATTTTTTTTTCTATTCATAATTTCCATTGCTCTTCGATATTTTCTTTGTTTATTCAATAAACATTTTTTTATAAATAGGTGAATTTTCACGAAATAATTTTTTTTGAATACTGCAAAAAATAACAAAATCACCATGTTATTTGTTGTGTAAAAAAATTTGTTCTATTTCCTACATAATTTTGAATATTTTTCAATTTTTACGTTTGGCTTTTCCTGGTAGCTCTCAATCATTGTTATCAAAATAACTCATAAACAAATGGGGATAGGACAAAGACACTTCATGTAATTTTAGGATAGGAGTACAGCTTTGGTTTATAACAAATTGTTTATTAAATAATCAAAGAAAATATAAATAAATATAATTTTTTTAGAATATCGAAGAGCAACGGAAATTATGTAAAAAAATGGTTCCTCAATATTAATATTAGTAGCAAAAAAACTAAGTGATCAGCAAATGCGTTATTACGCAACAAATTTTTTTTAAAGAAATAATGTTGTTCTCAAAGATCATAATAATTATGGCTGATTAAAATTCCAGAAACAAAATTCAAATATTATATGAATAATGCATTTGTTTATAACAATTATTTGAACAATCAGAGTAAGAAATTTTGAAAAAATCTTTTTTATTTAACTACAAATAATTAATATACGAACAAATTGGAATTTAAAAAAAAAAATTTATAGATTTATTTGCATTTTTAATTTTTTAGTCTCTTAGATTGTTAATAACAAAGTGGAAAATCAACATTTTTTAATTTTTCCAATAGAGATCTTTTTCAAAGCCTTTCAAGAATAGCTCCAAGTAGTGAAACAAATTTTGGGTTTTTAGTTTAACACTTATCAGGGTTGTATGTAAATTAGAAACTTGTAAAAACTAGTTAATTAACAAAACCATATGTAATAAAATAATTACGGGAACGTTGTTTTTCCATTGATTTTTGTTTATTCAAGTGTCTAAAAGGCCAATGTTTTATTTCTCAATATTGATATTTAATGGGTAAAAATTATTTTTATTGTTCAAGGGTCCGTATCAGTCAGCGCACGCGGGACTCGCATCACCCGCTATTTTCGCCTCTTAATTAAAATTCTAAATATTGGTGGTAGAGTTCTGAGAGGAGGGATTTTGTTCAGGAAAGGTTCCCGCACTTTTTATAGGTAAAATGGTTCTCAATGAAATTGTCTGAATTTCCAGTATATTGTCGTATTTGATGTACTGATTGAACGTGCAGAATCACAAAGTTCGTTGATGGATAGATTTTGAAATACAGGGCGTTCAAGTTAAAAATCACTAATTTTAATTTAATTATTTTTTCAGGATTTGAAAGTGCAAACTTATTTTTTTTTCGTTATTATCATCAACGTACCTTCATATTACTAAATATCATTTAGATGGTGCAGATCATATCATTATGTTCAGAGTGAAAAATAAAAACATTTTAGTAATGTCTGAAAATTCGATATAATAATGAAATATTTATAAAATTATTTTGGCATGCAGTATACTATTCTTATTCCATCATTAATCACAATTCATACATTTCATACAGGGTGATAAAAAAAAAATTGGTGAAATATATGACAGGTTCTTTCATACATATCCTGTATATTCAAGTGAATTATCATCCTCCGAAGATTGTTGATACCGTATAAACAAGATTTCGTTGTGATATATAGGGTGATCATGAAAATTTTTGATGATAAAAATGACAAAATATCAACGTTTCAGAAATCACCCTGTAATTCACGATTAACTCTGTGAAATTCCTTTATTATTAATTAATATATGCATCATTTTCTCCTCAACACTGTTCCAAAAATTTTGTTTTCTACTATTACTAGTTTCATAGTTATTAATTGAGAAACTTATTACCATTTGCATGACGAGTTGTAGGAACTTGTTCACGCATACATTCTACTAGTGTCCAAGATAAGAATAAATGTAACATTTCAGGCAGGATGACCAATGACGGTCCATCCAATTCCACCTACCATTTAGGAACTGACTAAATATACGACACATCAGTTACAACTTACAACTCAGGCATGAGCCAGATAAAATTCCTAGTGCGTGGATAGTTTGACTCGCCCAATCGTGTATGAGGCCCCGGTACGGGAAATCACTTATTACTGAAGGTGACAAGGAACAGCCCTAACCGAATCCGCCTACCCCGTAGCAGCGCTACGGTCCTCATACAAAAAGAAAACCCAATCGGCTATCGGCTACATTTTGATTCTGTCAATGACGGAAAGTGAATGAAAAAGAAAAATCAATTAGTTCCATCAGTGATAATTATTATTGGTACCTTTTCGTATTGAATTACCTATAGTGATGAAATATGTCTATATGTTTCTACTGGTAGCCAGCAAATATAAAAATCATGGAAACCTCTATCCAAGTGGAACACGTATTGGAAAAAAACCATTGAAAAAAAACCGTCGCTGCCCAGATTCAAATTCTCCTATTAGAGATAGAAGCGTTCTATCAATAATTTTCACTTTTCCCAGATTGTTTTTTATTCCGACAAAGCTTAAACCAACAAAATTCACTTAACTATATGTACCTTATATTATTAAATTCATATATCTGATGTTATCTCTAATCTTCACCCTCTTTTACATTTATTTCGATCTTCGCATTCTCACGTTTCACCATTTGTGAAAAATCTTGGCCACTAGTAGAATTTACGTGTGAACAAGTTCCTTCAACTCGTCTGCAAATGGTAATAAGTTTCTCAATTAATAACTATGAAGTAGTCATGGCAGGAAACTGAATTTTTGGGACAGTGTTGAGGAGAGAACGATGGATATATTAAATAATAATAAAGGAATTTCACAGAGTTAATCGTGAATTATAGGGTGATTTCTGAAACATTGATATTTTGTCATTTTTATCATCGAAAATTTTCATGATCACCCTATATTTCCCAACGAAATCATCTTTATTCGGTATCAGTTATCTTCGGAGGATGATAATTAACTTGAATATACAGGATATGTACGAAAGAACCGGCCATATATTTCACCAATTTTTTAAATCACCCTTTACGAAATATGTGGATTGTGATTAATGATGAAATAAGAATAGTATTTTGTATGCAAAAATAATTTTATTGTTATTTCATTTTTACATCTAATTTCCAGATATTACTAAAATATTTTTATTTTTCACTCTGTACATAATGATATAATCTGCACCATCTGAATGATATTCAGTAATATGAAGGTACGTTGAAGATAAGAACGGAAAAAAAGCAGTTGGCACTATCAAATCCCGAGAAAATAATTAAATAAAAATTACTGATTTTCAACTTGAACGCCCTGTATTTCAAAATCTATCCATCAACGAACTTTGCGATTCTCCACGTTCAATCAGTACATTGAAAACTACAATATACTAAAAATTCAGACAATTTCACAGAGAACCATTTTACCTATAAAAAGTGCGGGGTCCTTTCCTCCTCTTTCAGGATCTTTTTTTCAAATTTTGGATACCTTCAATAATTTCAGAAATATTTGCTAAAAACCAAATATTTTTCACTAAATTGTTCGTAACTTCTGCAATTTTAGCCTGCACACCTTCAAATTTGTCAAAAAGTTTCAATAGGTCATTCCCGATGAGCCCTAGATCATAATTTCCGGTGCCCTTGAAGGGAAATTCACTAAAATACTTCTTGTGGACTAGACTAATTATATTGTTCTGGATTATTCAACTTCAAATTAACTACTTGCCACATGAAGTGGGACAGCCAAAAAATTTCCATTTTGACTAGCTTCAACTTGGAAGTTTCTTGGTCGATTTTGGATTTTCAACCAAAGGTGGAAGGCGTCATCCTTGGTCTATGCGTCTTTGGCGTCGAGTCTATTTTTGCAATTCGTTCTCTTTGTATAGGGTGAGAATTTAGAGCTGGAAACATTTAAAATTTTTGACCAATAATTTGGGAAATGTAAGGGACCCTAATTTTTTTTTAGATTTTGGATGAATTGTTGTGCCAATACATCCGAGACATCTTCAAAATATTTTTGATTAATTGCGTTGATATGGAAATATCGCCATTTTATGAAATTCAGTTTTTATTCCAAAATATACCATTTTTTAGTTGAACAATAACAGCCACCATATAAACTGCAACAAGGGATTTTTCTTCTGTAGATAATTAACACTAGTGAAGCGCAAAAAGGGGTTTATTATATTTAGAAACGATAATTCGTTTTCATTTAAAAAATTCAACAGTTTTATTGAACCCTAAATTCAAAAACCTGCCATACCTTTAACTAGCATGATGCTGACAAATTCAGAGGCGTGCAAAAGGGGATTCTGTTATGTAGACAAATTAAAATTCATCCATGTAATTCATTGGCGTCTAAAAGAGGTTTCATTATACAAGGCGATCCAAAAAGTTTGATTCATTTGGAAACATTTTCAATAATTTCATTAAGTGTCGTTCTTTGTTAGTCCAGTAAAAAATGTCTTAATCGTTGGTATTTTTGATGAGCCTTTGATTCCTGACCATGTACAGGCCCACTGGTAGTGTCAATAAGATACCTTTGTAACTTCTATTTTTATCAATTCTGCATTGGAAAGTCGCGACATTTTTTTCAACTTTAAAATAATGCGATCTAAATGTCAAAATTTTATTTCTGCATGTTGATGTGAATCAAAATGTCACTGAGAAAATGAGGTTTTGACATTCGATTGCATTTTAACTAAAAACAAATATCAATTATTGTTATCGTCTAAATGACATGACTTATCAGTGCAGATTTGTTAAAAAATTTATGATTGTGGCAAAGAAATTATACAATAAGAGAGATAGCCGACATTCTTGATGTCAAGAAATTATCTGTATGTAGAGCTTTGCAAAGCAAACCACTACTATCTGTCTACGAAAGAAATAGTGAAAATAACCTCAATACAAATCAACGACGAGGAAGTAGATGATATCAGTATGATTCCAGATAGACTCAATGATTATTATATCGAAAGTATCAACAAAATCGTTGATGAAATCAATGTTAAGACACCAAAAGATGTCAAAATTCCAAACAATGGCAATATCTCTAACTTTCAATCAATTGGTTATGAAGAACTGCACGATATATTGCTTTAAATGAAAAATAAAGGAAGTGATGATTGAAAGGTGTATACCCCAATATAAAGGATCCATTATTGAATTTTGTAAACAGTTCCTTAGAGACGGCCAAATTTCCATCCATGCTGAAAGTTTCGACTATAGTACCAGTCCTAGAAGTTGAAAATTTCAATAAAGCTAGTGTCTTGAGACCCATTAATACACTATTTGCAATAGAGAATTTTTTAGAAAGAGTGGTATATATACAATGAATCCATTTAATCGATGAAAATAATCTTTCCTCAGAAAATCAGTCAGGCTTGAGATCTCATCATAGTTGTGAAACTGCGGTGCAATAGCTATTTATGACAAGAGGCATCCTGATTTTCCTATTGTATAGGATATTAGCAATGAGCAGTCCTCCGGACATCTTATGCCTCTTGTCATAAGCTCATTGTGACCTACAGTTTTCTTTTCCGTTTTATATACGGTCTTGACGATCGCGGTTGGGCTTCCGGCGCTGAGATGGCGCTCGCATTTTGGAGTTAATCAACTGTGCGGGCACGGTCTCAGTTTCGGTCTTTAAATGGGTTTGGTCGTCGATTCATTCGTTGCAGTCATTAGTTATTGACTGCTAGACCTACCCTATACTGATGAGGAGCAACAGTCCGAAATCGATATACAGGTGGTCCAAATGTTTCGATGAACATTCCCATGCAACCAAGCAATTGCAGAGATAACCTTGTAGTAACTCTGCACGGAAATTTCATCAGATGTAATTCAATGTTCGTCGTGGCATTGCCAGGAAAGTAGTTGTTTTCTGATGGATTTTCTACCCAACTTTTCCTATTATATAGGATATTAGCAATGAGCAGTCCGCTGGACATCTTATGCCTCTTGTCATAAGCTCATTGTGACCTACAGTTTTCTTTTCCGATTCAGCTATTTATGATACAAGTTCGTAAAGTAGGACTTTTTTGTATGAGCGTGAAGTTTGTTGAATGAGGCGCAGCCGAGTTCAACAAACACGCGAGTACAAAAAAAGCCCTTCACGAAAATGTTTCATACAAAGTTTTTTCCTCGACAGTTATTATATTGCCAAATTGTAGCAATTATATCATTGATTCGAATGTTTAATGGTATGAATGGTCGTCGTATTATCAAATAAAGACTTCTGAGTTATATTTGACGCAAAATACTGTATTTTTCAAAAATGCATAAATGTATGGACAATGTGTAAAAAATCACTAATTTCTAGGCCATGTTAACAGCAGAGTCTACCTGAATGAATGTCTGAGTCAGAAAGTTCTTCCGCATGCTCGAAATTATGGCGAAGATTTCGTTCATGTAGACGATAATGCTCGGCCTCATCAGGCAGTATTAGTGAACAGGTATCTGCAAGACCAAAATGTTGATCGTTGTGAATTGCATCCCAGATCTCCAGACTTGAATCCTATTGAGCACGTTTGGAGCTGAATGAAGTTGAAGTTTTCCCGAAGGGAACGTCAGTCAGAAATTCTTGACGATATCGAAGTGATGATTCTGGACCTCTGGGAGGCAGATCCTGTAGAACTAATCCAAGAATTAATTTCGAGTATGCCAAGTCGTTGCCAAGCAAATATTCAGGATAGTGGGGGGCCTAGGACTTACTAAATAGGATTAATGTTCTAGTTCTAAGAATATTTGGGTTTTCTTTGTAGTTCATAAAATAACGTTTTTTTATGTACGTAAACATATAGATCCTTTTTTGTACGCAGAAGAATTAATTAAAAAGAAATTATTCACATGTATTATTCATCTTGTAATAAATGAAGAAAAAATAATGAAACTGGAATTTTAATATGTCTACATGACAGATTCGTTTTTTGCAGGCCTCTGAAATTGTCAGCACCATGCTAATTAAGGGCATGATACCTTTTTGACTGTAACGATCAATAAAACTGTTGAATTTTTTTAAATAAAAACTGAATTTCATAAAATTCTAGGGTCCCTCACATTTCCCAATTCGTTGGTAAATTTTTTTTTAAGTTTGTGGCTCTAAATTCTCACCCTTTAAAAAGCGAGCGAATTGTAAAACAAGAAAATTAAGGCCAGTGACGCATAGACCAAAGATGACGCTTTCCACCTTTGGTTGAAAATCCAACATCGGCCAAGAAATGTCCAAGTTATAGCCAGTCAAAATCAGGCAATTTTTTGGCTGTCCCACTTCATCCGGCAAGTGTTTTATTTGGCTACGTTAAATGGTAATTTTAACATTGTATTTTTAAAACTTGTACTGAAAATTTTAAATTTCTGTGACTCAAAAAGAAACGACAATGATCCATTTTCGCTGGTCTCAGAGCTGCATACTTTTTGATGATGTCAAGGATGTTGACATTGCCAATGGTATCATTTGTAACGATGAATTCACTTTGTATTTTCGTTCTTTTGAAATAATAGGTGTTACCCACATCTTGGATATCTTCTACGGTCATATTACATAATTCGTCACATCGGTATGCAATACATACCGCAATTATTAAAGCAACCTACAGAAAAAACCAATTGGTAAAACTAACTAAAGACTGAAATGTACTTTTATCATTCAGTACTGGCCATCTCGTGCTTTGACAATAAACTTAATAATCTCAACAGCTTTCTTGGCCTTATAGAGATCACCTAATCCCATCAAAAATGCTAGTATGGGGTACTTAACTTCATTTTCTTCAATTATTATCGTAAAATGGAGCATTGCATACTTTGACCATAATGTAGGAGGTTAAATGGTCTTTGAGAGTTTTAGAAAATACGTCACAATTACCTCTCTACAAAGGACTAGGCACACCATGGACTTATAATATCGTATAAATACAGGCACACTTATCCGGGGATTTCTAGATATCGAGAGAATTTGCTGACATTTTGGAATGTTACACCAAAGGGATATTAGATCGCGATAACAATTGCATTAGTTGATATACAGAGTATAATAAAAAATGGAAGAGGGTTTCTGGGTATCGACAGAATTTGCTGATGTCATAATATGATTACTTATATTTCGGACGTCCATCATCTTAATAGTTGAAAGATTTCTATTTCTTTCAAATATTTCACAACGTTTCAATTGTTTGAATCCGCAATCGTCTTCTGGTGAATAATGACAAAATCACCAGAAGACGATTGCGGATTCAAGCAATTGAAACGTTGTGAGAAATTTGAAAGAGATAGAAATCTTTCAACCATTAAGATGATGGACGTCCGAAATATAAGTAATCAAGTTACTACATCGTCTAAAACATTCAAACAAACGATGTCATAATATGTTATACCGAAGGTAAATGAGAGTAATGAATGCATTCTACGCGACGAAGACAGCAATTGCATTAATTGGCATACAAATTGTAATAGAAAATACAAGTGGATTTCTGGGTATTGATAGAATTTGCAGAAATCTCAGTATGTTTTACCTATGGTAAATGAGATTAATATATGCATTCCACGCGACCATGATAGCAATTGCATAAGTTGATATACAGAGTGTAAAAGAAAATATGACGGGGTTTCTAGGTATCGATAGAATTTGTTCATTTGAGGATGTTACTCCCGATGCATTCGTCGATATACAGGGTTTGATAGACACTTCATATTTCTTATCATGTAATAAGTTATCAAAAATATCAATTGTAACATTTTAACATTTTCATCTCTCTCTGTTCGACTGGAAATAATATCTGTCGCGTCCATGCGCTCTTGTGTGTGTCCGTTTAGGTTCAATATTTTTAATTTACTCATCAACATTTATAAACAAACCAATTTTCACATTAATTTAAATATAATGGGCAATTATAGTTTATATGCTCCTCAGGTATAATCATTTAGCCTACCAAATCAGTCACCAAAAAACTCCTCAAGATCTTCGCTCCGTCTCTCCCATCTCAACGATAAAGAAAGACAGAAGAAAACCATTTTTCGAATCCACTTCTGTTTTCAAGTTAAAAAGCAAGGAAATCTCACCTCTAACGACTCTCACCAATCCTTACTTGTCTTTGCAAAATTTACTAAGAGCATATTTTTTTCCGACGAAATTTATCTGCTTAGATACAAAAAGGAACCACCCAAATACCTTAGAAAGTTACCTTCATTCATTGACGATCAAGAACTCATAAGAGTTGGAGGACGAATTTAACTTGCACAACTCAATGACGACAAAAAATCTCCCGTTCTTCTGTTCTCTCGCTTAAATACTGAGTACTACCATTTTAAATATCTTCATCCCGGTGTTCAGACAGTACATCATCTCATTTCTCAACAATTCTGGATTTTATCAGTCAAACGGTCAATCCGTTCTGTAACTTCAAAGTGCGTATGTTGTTGGAAAACTCACCCTATTTCACCTCAGCCACCAATGGGTAATTTACCTTCGGCCCGCATCACTCAAGCAAAACCTTTTTTACACGTCGGAGTGGATTATGCCGGTCCTTTTCGTATCACGATTAGCAAAAATCGTGGCGCTGAAACCATGAAAGCCTACCTCTGCTTATTTATGTTTTGTGACAGAGGCCTTGCATCTAGAAGTTGCTTCAGACGTATCCGCAGATAAGTTCTTGGCAGCCTTACGACGCTTCATTTCTCGGAGAGGTCGCTGTCAACACATATACAGTGCGGCTTTCTTTAGTCCCCGACCCCCCCCATGTTAACCTTTGAACGGTTCGACGTAGAAACATGAATAAAAAACCGTTCGGAGGGTTTCTCCGATACTACTTTTTGAAATGAAAAATATGGTGATTGCTCGAAAGGGGACGCGGGGGACACATCAACTCAAAAATTCCGTCATATCAGAAGGCACAAAAACCTTCCACATCGCCAACATAGTACTTGCTCTACAGGGAGGTATATTGGACAAGGGTCATCACCCAAACTCTCAGGACGGCTCTTCGTGACGTGGAGGCTCTTCCTGGGGACCATTCTTTCAGGGACTGATGCGGACACCGAAGATATCGGAACGGCTAGTTGTCGGATATAACCATCCTCAGACATGTCTCTGGACGAGTCTTCGTTCTTCATCCCGGAGAAAGTGTTCCCAGCTACTGTAATTTCGGAAGTCTTGAGACTGGGACGGCCGGGTGCCACTTTCTTCTGCCTACCAGCATCCTTGACCTTGATCTGTGGGCAGTTACTCATATCGGAATGTTCTGATCTCACGTATACGTCACGGGAAGTGCGTAAGGCTCCAGATAGCAGCTTTGTTGTCCTCCACTATGTACCTGTCATCGGACTTCGTGGAAGTTGGAAGTGGTTTCCGCTAAGGGCAACGCGTGGTCAAACGGGGCGAACTGGTTGAGGGTCTAGTCATATTATTTTGGAATATGACCACTAGCGAACTCGCTGGGCTGTAGGGCGGCTCAGTTATTCCATTTGCTAACATTCGGTCAACTTCCAGCTGTTGTATGGGTTCTGGATCGGACACTTTGATCTTCTGAGCTACCATCGGCTTGACTCAACGTTTGTAAGAACGGAATTGTTCATTCAGGAAGGTCTATGAATGAGTCTCTTCGTCAGTGGTAAGCTTGGAGGTTGGTCTTGGTGTCAGCATTCCGAGTGATTCGCACCGAACGGTTCGTGCTTCGGACGGAAACTGCCCGCTGACAAATATATTGCCAGTTCCTAGTTTCAATGTGAATTTTCTTCTCTGAAGGATATCCATCCCTATCACCATATCGCAAGAGAGTCCTCGCAGATAACCAAATTCTTCGGTAAATTGGAATGTTCCTATCGTGACTTCTGTTTCTGAACAGCTGGGTTACAGGTGCCCAACTTATATCTGCTACTTGGACCGAGCTGGCTGATTTCTCTACTCGGCGTAGCCCTAGTATTCTTCACTGTGCTATCACCTGGTCTCCTAGATATGAATAAGCAGCTCCGGTATCAATGAGGGCTCTGACTGTTCCTCCTGGTAGAGCAACGGTCACATGTGGAAGGTTTTGTGCATCATCGGACGGTACTGGAATAGCTGAAGCTGGGTATTCGCAGTGCTGTAGTGTCCTCGGTTGGATATCATATCTGTATAATTTACTCACACTCGGTCCTTGCTGCTGACATGGGCAATATCTGGACATTACACCCTCTCTTTTGCAGTTTGAGCAAAATAGTTCCTTTAGAGTAAGGCACTGGCTTCTATGATGTCCAACCTGTCCACATCTCCAGTATTCTACACTTGTATCCTGGTTACAACTGGGCAACTCCTGGAGTTGCCGATCAGTAGGGGCGGTCGGTGATCGGTCGGTTGGTGATCGGACGATCGGTACAGAGGTACTTCTCAACGGTTGGCGATCCCCTGCTGTGTCTCTCGCAGCATTCATGACTGCTGGAACTATACGGTTCTGGTGCGAATTCGGGTAGTGTTGTGGTGAATACCGTGGTTTCACTAACTCAGTCCTCAATAGCTCGTTCTCTCTCACAGCCCTCAAAAAAGATGCTATGTCGCTTAAGTCGGTCCGGCGGATTTTTTGTCGGTACACAGGGAGGAGATTTCGATAAAACCATTGCAATTCTTGAGTCGGTGTTATACTCACGTGGCGGCAGATCAGTGTCTGCATTCCAGTGATGTATTCTGCTGTCTTCTCATTCGGTTGTTAAAGTCTTCCACTCATGGCTGCTTTTAAATCTATCTGATAATTAACTGGAAAGAAAAAATCTCTGAAGGCTCTTAGGAAAGCGTTCCAGGATTTCCATAAGTTCCGGTTGTTTCGGAACCACATTGCCGGTAGTCCTTCAAGTAATTCGGGCATTACGATTAGCAGTTGTTCCGGATCCACCTCTTGTGCCGTACAGATTTCTTCCAAGCGCTCAGAAAACGCTGCAGGGTCGCCTTCTCCATTGAACGAAACTTTTCACTCCTGGATTCGTAATGGCGTACACCGGAATGTGGGTGGTGTGACTCGATGAGCTGGGAAATTAGGCTGTTGCACTAGTAACCCTCCTGCAGAGGGTACAGGTTGTGTTACCGTGACCGTCGGCAGCGGAAATATGAACGGACCGGGATTAGACTGAATATACGGTGATGTTCGTCTTCCCGTATGAACTTTTTCTCTTATCGTCCATGGTCCCGGTTACATCCAGGAGAAATTTCATCAGTTCTCCATCGAGTTCGTCTTTTCGGAGCAGGTAAACCCATCCTACCCTTGTGTCGTTCGGAAAAGTTGCGCTGACGGAAGTGGCGGGGGAATTGACGGTACTGACGGATTTACAGGAGCCCCAGATGATGTCTGCATGCCTACAATATAAATTTTCCCGTTTATTCCATTTTAGGATCCCTATCTCCTAAACGGTAAGGCAGAGCGTCTCGAGAGTAGCCGCAATCGCTTAGCTGTCCACAAAAACCTATTACACGATATGTCACTTGAGTCCTTGTCAAAATGACAGGTTTTCGTTTTTCCTGATTTATTTATTTTTTTGTCGGAGAACGGTCGGAAAACTGGTAGAACGAAGATTTCGGTTACTTTCGGTGCTTGCTAAACTTATTTCAACGGTATACACTTTTCAACGGTTACGTCCTTATCAACGGTACTTGTATGCTTCGAAAACAACAATACAGGTCCCTGCTCAGGCGCCAAATTTGTAACGTGTTTTACTCCCCTATTCGGACGTTACAATGACGCTAACGTGTACTGAGTGTATCAGACAACGGTACACTTGGTATAACCCCCAATACTATTCTCGTGCGCCAGTGAGATTATAGTGGACATGGCGTGTGTGGTTTTCTGGGAGACACTAGGTGTCTCTCAGATGGCCCTCCTCCCTTTCGGTATAAGGCCATCTCTCTGGCGAAACTCTGTCAAGGGAACCCTTCCCAACTCCACACTCCCAAAAATCAGCGTGTCCAGAAGACTTTATTTTATTTTATTTTGTGTTTGTTTTTTACATATGTTATCTTAATTCTAATACATTTTGTTGTCCTGTTTTACATCTTACTTGGTGAGGTCTTTCATGAGGGGGCCGTCTATGAAAGTGCTACCGTTCCTATCTGTCGTCATCGTCGTTTATAAGTTCGTTTCCCCAGTTGTTAATGTATTCTGCGATCTGTCTATTTAGTTTCGTCCTGTCGTTGAATACTGGTGGGTATGTCATGTCGTTTTCTGTAAGTCTCTGTGTTAGTATTTCCCTGGCGTTTGTCCGTTTTGCCAGCGTGCAGTTGTTTATTATATGCGTGATGTCTTCGTCGCTTTGTCCGCATGGACACGTCCCGTCTGTTGCTCTAAGGTTGAACCGTTTGTAGTATGTTTGTGTGTTTCCGTGTCCTGTAATTAATTGTGTTGTCTTCCACGATATCTGTATACGTGTGGTGTGGACCTTTGGGAAGATGGTGTGTGTCGTTCTGCCTGTGCGCGTTGTGTCCCACATGCCATGCCATGCCATGCCATGCCGTAATTTTGTCCTTGTGTTTTATCTCTCTCAGCTCTCTTTTGGTTTTGTATATGTGTTGGATTTCCTGTTGCGTTAGATGTGTTTTTGCTTCTTGTTCTGCTTTCTTTATTCCTTCTTGTGATCCATTTTTGTGTGAGAGCGTGACTGTTTGTCCTCGGTCGTGTTTGTCCTGTATCTGTTTTTGTATGCTGGCTATTGTTGGGTTGGTGCTCCTTGTGTTGCTAATCATCTGTATGGCTCTTTGTGAGTCCGTGTGTATGTTTGTGTTTCTGTCTGTGATTTTTAGGCTTGTGATGGCTTCGTGTATCGCTTCTAGTTCTGTGTTGTGTATATCTTTTCCGTTTGTTATTCGTTTTCCTGTTAGTGTCCATGTTGCGTTATCTCTTGTTTTTGCTATCCCAAAGGCCCTGTGTTCGTGTTCGTCGAGTGTTCCGTCTGTGTATATGTGTGTCTTGTAGTTTGCTGGTGTTTGTGGTTGTCTGTGTGTTTTGGCTGGGTGTGGTTTGTGTGCATGTTTGATCTTGTTCATTTGTATGTCTTGTCTGTGTGTGCGCGCGTGTGTGTATTCTGTTTCTGCGTCTATTTGAAGTGGTGTTGTCCCTGTCAGTACGTACAGTGCGTCCGTCGGTGCCGTTCTGTAAGCCCTTGTGATGGCCAAGAGGAATGGGCGCTCAATCGCTCGGAGGTGCCTTTGTATTCTAGAGTCATGTGCTCTTTGTCCCCAGACTTCCGCTGCATACATGACCAGTAACTTAACTGCTTTTTCGTATATTATTTTGAGCACCTCTTTGTCCGCGCCCCACTCTCTCCCCGCCACCACGAAGAGCTTGTTGGCGATGTTTTGTGTCTTTGTTCTTATGTTCTTCACGTGTTCAACCCAGAGCATTTTTCTGTCTATTGTCAGTCCTAGGTATTTAATTGTCTCAAGGTTTTTTGTCGTGTGTCCGTCCATGTTTAAATTTGGTGGTGTTGTCAGTGATGTCCCTGTTATGTACATAGTCTCCGTTTTTTCTTTGTTATATTTCAGTTTGTTCCTAGTCGCCCAGGCGCTGCAGCCGTCCCAGATCTTGCTCCATTTTTTTTCAATTTGCATGTTTGTTCTGCCCGCAATTATAATTGCGGTCGTCCGCAAACGCCTGGATGGCTATCGTGTCGTCTTTGTCTGTCTTGCCGTCTACGGTCTCAAACCAGTCCTCCATAACCGTTGTCCACAGTATGGGGCCCAGGCTCGATCCTTGTGGACAGCCTCTTTCTGTCGTCCTTGTAATGGGTCCGCTAGTTATTTTTCTGTTTGTTAGGAAGTCTATGCTTATCTGTTGTATATTGTTTGGTATATGTTTCCTTGTCATCATGTTTTGTATGTTTGGTGTCCATGCGCTGTTGAAGGCGTTTGCGATGTCTAGTGTTACCACCTGGGTGTGTAGTTTGTTCTGTTTGTTGTTTCGTATTGTCTTGGTTATTTGTTTTATCGCGTCCGTGGTGTTGATTGTCTTGCGGAAGCCGTATTGTCGTTTGTCTATCTTGTTTTCAGTCTCCAGGTGGTATGTTAGTCGTTTTGTCAGAGTTTTCCCAGTGTTGGCAGCAGCGAGATCGGTCTGTGCCCTTTGCCTTTTTTCGGTATCCACACGATGTTGGCCATTTTCCACCTTTCTGGAAATTTTCCTTGATTGAGGGACATATTAAAAATGTCCAGCACGTGTGTGCCTATGGCTCTTTTTATCCATCGTGCGGATTCGTTTGGCACACCGTCCTCGGCTGCTGCTTTGTTGGGTTTCAGGTTGTCCGCTATGTCCGTCAGTTCTTCTATTGTCAATTCCATGTCGTCGCTTGTTTGTGGGTTTTGTCTTTGTATGTTTTCTAGTATGTCTGTGTGTTCTGGCAGATTTTCATTGTCCTTCGGGAAGTATTTCCTTACTAGTTCCTCATGTATTTCTTCTTCTGTCTCTGTCCATGTCCCGTCTGTTTTTTGTATCGAGGTAAGTTGTGTTTGCTCTTTCTTCTTCCTTCTCAGGATCTTGTAAGCGAGGCCCCACGGGTCACTTTGGCATGTCTCCGTTATATATTCTCTTATTGATGTTCTCTTTGTCTGCTTGATCGCTTCTTTTTACCGTCTTTTTGTTTCGTCATATTGTCGTCTTTTGTTTTCGTTCTGTCTATCTGTCTGCCATCTCTTCCTGTCTCTGTTTGTGTCTCTTCTTAGTTTTGTCAGTTCCTCTGTCCACCAGATTTGATTTTGTCTTTGTCTTGCTTTTTTCGTCGGTATGGCTTCTTTGCATACTGCCTCGCATGTAGGTGTTCCGTGAGTACGTTGATGTCTGTCGTGTCTGGTGGACGATATTGCGTGAGTTTTCTTGAAAATCTGCCCCAGTCTGCTTTTTTAATGTTGAAATTGATTCTTGTTTTGTTTTGTTGCTGTATTGTCTGTCCTATGTCGTATGTTATGTATCGGTGGTCGCTGAGCGTGTCTTCGTCTGTTACCGTCCAGTTGTGGATGTCTATGTTTTTTGTCATGGTCAGATCCACCCAGCTTTGTCCTCTGTTGCAACTATATGTTGCGATGTCCCGTCTGTCGTTTTCTATAATGTAGCCTTGTGTCACTGTCCAGTCCATTATTTGTTCCCCCCTTAAGTCCGTCTCGCGCCCTCCCCATACTGTGTTTTTTGCATTAAAATCACCCACTATTATCACTTTCCCTTTTATTTTGTTTACCTTGGCCTTTATTTGTTCGAATCTCCTGTTCGACTGTCCCCCTGGTTCATCGTACATATTGATAAGTGTGATTTTATCTTTATCCCTCCCTATTTGTATTGTAGTTGTATTGTCATTCGTTAGTTCGTTTAGTTGTATTACGTCTTTTATGCTGTTGTGTATTAGCGTTCCCGTTTTTGCCTCGTCACTGTGTCGGTATAGTTTGTGCGTCTCTGTCGAAGTCATTTTTTTGTAGATCTCTTGAATCGTTATAATTTTTATGTTCCTGTCTTTGATTGTTTGTGTCAGTTGGTCTGTGGCGGCTTTATTTGTAGCATCTTCATATGGTCATGTCTTTTATTTATTGTTCTAAGTTCTATTATAGTTTACGTACCCCCTCGATTGCTGGACCTTCCTCAAGTACACAGGGCAATTGGTGTCCTTGGCTTCGTGTCCTCGTGGTGTTATCTTCAGCTGTTCGCAGTTTGGGCAGTTGGGTGGGTTTTCGCATGCCGTTCCTTGGTGTTGGCCTCCGCATCGGTAGCACCTATGCTGTGCCTCTCTGCAGTGCTTGGCCACATGTCCGTAGCGACTGCATCGGGAACACATTGCTACTCGTATGTATTCCTCTACACCGCATGATACTAGGTCTATGCTGACCTCTCCTAGTCCTATAAGGGTCCTGAATATTTGTGGCGAGGTCTCGACAATGATGTTTTGTCTCCTGGGGTTTCTGCAGGGTCGTTTATGCACGAGTTTTATGTTGTTTGTTACGTGTTCTTGTCCGTGTTCGTTTATTAAGCTGTCGTTTTCTTTTATTAAACTTTCTACTATTTCGTCGTCGTTCAAACCGACCTCAAGCCCCGTTATCATAAGTGTCGGTTGTTCTCCTCCCATGTTCTTCGCTTGTAATGTCGGGTTCTTCTTTAGTTGTTCCTGTACTGCTTTTATTTGTTTTTCGTCCTTTCCTTGCACTATGACTGCTCCGCTTTGTAGCTGCCGGATACTCATAAGTCCTCTCGTGTCTTGGTCTCCTGATAGTAGAACTTCCTTGATTGCTCTCGTGGTGATTTGTGGGTCCGTGTTTTCTGGGATCCTGATGATCATCTCGTGTCTTTTTGGGGGTGTTTTCCATCCTTCCTCTGGTCCTGGTTGTGGGTTCCTTGGTGTCGTTGCTATTCTCGCATAAGACGGTTGTTGCTCCTGTATGTTTGGTTGGAATGTCGTGTCCTGTTGTCTGTGTATGATCCCTGTTGTTGTTGGTGGCATGAATTGTGGTCTGGATGTTGTTGGCTGTTGTTGTATTTGCTCTTCTATTGCCTGCTGTATCATGTTTGCCATTTGGTCCGTGCCTGGTAGGTTTGGGAAGTCTTCCTTTCTTTGCTGTTGGTTTATTTGTGTCCTCGTCCTCCACAGTTGGACCTGACCGTTGAGTCTGGCGTTTGCGGTCTGCAAAGCCCCTATTTTTCTCACCGTCCGTGTCAATTTCGCCATGACCTCTTGTGTGGCTGATCTTATTGCTGCTTGATCGGCTTTTGTTAATTTGCCGTTATTTTCGCTGGCTACTGTTCGTGTTATTATGTCAACTGCCTTGATAACGTCCTCCATGTCCCTTTCGTCTTCGTCTGGTGCGTTTGTCTCCTTTTGATTTTCGTTGTCCTGTTCGTTGGTTCCTATGGTTTGATTTATTCCTGTCGCTCCTTCTTCTATTTCGCTATCGTCTGCGTTGTATATTATTGTGTCGTTTAATGTTACTCCGTCTGTTCTTGATTTTTTCGTTGTATTCTCGTCTGCGAAAGGTGGTGTCTGATTTGTCTTCGTGCTTCTTTGCGCTATTGCCTCCTGTTCTCTCTGATCTCTCAGTGCCGGTGCTGTCATTGTTGTCGGGGTGTTTACTGATTGTCCTGTATCTCGCTTGTTCATTTCCAGCTACAGTAAAGAAACGGTATTCCAGGGTTCAGTTGTACGACCACGTTTCGTATTATGGCAAGCGGCAGGCTTTAATTGCCCTCACCACTGTCAGAATACCGGCTGTACCTTCTCACCCTTCTATGAAAGGTTTTCAGTGTATTACCCTACTTTCCCCTATAACCAGAATGGAAGTATGGGGATTAATAGTATAGATTTAATTTATTTCCAAAATAATGAGCACTCGGTACACTGAAGATAGTTAAACTTGACAGGCGTACAGGAAAGCAATCATATCAGTACACATGGGAATGAATTGAATATAATGTATAAATGGCCACTGAGAACTGATTTTACGGAATCGTTGGAGGTAAATTGATTTCCCTGTACATGACGGTCGCGCTTTGAAACTTAGGTACGACGAAGTATATCAATCTTAACGGCTACTCCCGAATTACTGAGATCAGCTTTCAGGGCACTATGATTTCGCTATATTAATTTTATCCACTCACCGACTATTATTTATCGAATAAAAATGCCAAACGAATTCCGGAGAGACGTATCGGACAGTCCCTTCGGAATGCGTAATTTAATCTGTCCCTTCTGGTCGTAACACCGATCCATTCGGGAGAGGCTTCGAAATACGTCTTGGGTAGAGCTATACAGGAGAGCGGATACGCGATACCGGATGTCTGGAGGACAAAAATTTGATTACGCCTCCTCCAACAGATATGCTCGTTGAGTTCAGCTAGTTCCGATAAGCAGAAAGGCCGTACTCTTCGGATACGTAGGAACTTCAACAAACTGTTTCCTTTGCCTGATTTCAAACGAGACAATCTCCACTTCTGTGAAAGCACATTTGTGGGTAACTGTATGACGTGGCACTATATTGACTGGAATAGAGGGTATCCAAGGTGCTCGAAATTTTTCCTGAACGGGTTTTATTCGGTTGACTCGACTCATAATTCAATTTTCCACCTTAACAACTTTTTTTATTCTAATACACAAACTAAATTCCAAAAGGTCGTATCTACCAGACCCTTTTGGAATCAGTAATTTAACTGTAACGTTCTGGTACGTGAATTTAAACGTAATTACCCTTTCCGGCTGTAAAACCTAACCTCCTAGGATAAATAACGTGGTACTTCGATAATCACGTAGGTGGTTGTTGAATTGCGTTCTCTAAATAAATAAACTAATCGCGGTTCGGGACTTTCAAATCACCTATTCATATGCAATATAACTTAAGCTTACCCTCGGAACTTTAATAAACAAACTTTCAATTTCAAATAATATTAGCGATCTGTACTGTTAACTTTGCCGGCACCAAAAGAGGCAGATTTTCATGTGCTTCCACTATTTTTACCATCGGTTGGCCTCCGTAGCAAAACACATGAAAATCGGTGGCCGTCGTAGCAGAGGGCACAAAAACTATTCAGTTTCAGCAAAAAAATATTCCCTATCATGAAAAGTTAAGTGAGATCCGAACTATATGTATAAGTAGATATTTTAGGCGCAAGAAGCCAAGACGAGCAAAAAGTGGTCGGTTCCAAAATAAGGAAATATGGATGGTATCATCCACTATTTTCTGACTTGAAAGATTGCTTTCCGTTTACAATAAAATTTGAAATTACAGTAAAATGGTTCAGAATGGCGTACGAATCATTTCTGTGATATTGTTTAGGACTTAATAATCAGTCTCAGAAATGCTTCGTTACAATTCCTACAAAAAGTACTAAACAGACACAGAATCGCCTCAGAAAATTAATGTCAATATGGAAGTGTTTTTCTTTGATGGTAAGGAAAATGCTTCTGGCCTCACTTTTTCATGCACCCCCATTGTGGAAATTGCACTAAGGTAATAAAACTAGAATTACTCGTAGAAATAGCATGAATAAATGATTTAAATCAAATGCAGTTGCATATTTTGACTCGAATCGTTCTTGAAAAAAACCTTGAGTTTCCAAGCATCCAATTTATAAATCCAGTTGGAGTTGAAATTATTCATGATATTAGCTGAAACAAATTTTCATAGTTTGTTGTACTTTCAATTTTTTTTCCAATCCAGTGCTTTCTTAAAATTTGTACGAACCGGGGTGGTTCTGTAGGTTTTGTTGGTTAACTAAAGCTGAAAAGTACTCTACTTTCTGATGGCCTTTGCTGAATATTTGGGATCATAAATATGTGAAAATATGTATTCAAATAGGCTGAATACAAATAACAGGTATAAGTACAATGAGGTTCCCAACCTTATTCTTCGAGTTTCAGAATTAACGTTTGTTAATCTTCACAAGTACCATAATATTTTACTTAAACCGGGCCTGTTACAAAAATCACAAATGACGCGCATGCACATTGCGGACCAGCCTGAAGTTTTACAACACTTTTGACATGGGGATTAGCATTCTAGAGTAAGTATATGATATATATTTCTATGGGTGTAACACTGAAATTGTAGCAAATTCTATCGAAACCTAGAATCCCCCTAGGATGTGTGCCTAGTCCTTTTATTCACTCTCTCTTTCTTCATCCAATTCAGTATCAAATGAATATAGACGTCATAATTACAGTCAAAATGGTGATGTGTCTTTCATTCTCTCTGTTGTTTTTACATTGACTGCTATGGTCATCAGACATGGTTGATGTCTATTGTAGGTACTTAACTACTGATTTAATTAAACGTCTTGAAACAACTAGATTAACTAGGTTTGAATTTCCTTTATTTTCAATCTAACGGTTATTTTGGCTTTGTCAGTGGGTGTTTCAAAAATATAATTCTTCATTGTATTTTTTGAAAAATTATATATCGCTCAATATATTTGAAATACTATATTCTTTGCAATTAATTGGTTGTTTTAGGCTAGAGCTGTTAGGAAAAATCATGTTTCACACTGGAGTAAAGTGTCTTTTCCTCTCTTTGCGGCCCCTTTTGCAACAAACCTTGTATGCGGGAAGAAAAGTGGCACTTTAATCCCTAGTTGAACAAATAGCTATAAATAGTCTAAATATCGTTTTTTTTCACTCCCTCTTTCCAGACTATTATCTCCTCAATAGAAGACCCTCAAAGTCAAGTGCTCAGGTCGGACCACTAATAAAAATTTCAAATAGTACAACTTGTCTTTCGATGTTTGTTGCTATGTGCAAAACTTGTTGCCTAAGTATTACAATACATCTTGATGGAAAGGATGGTGACGAGCAAATCTCAAGAGAAATCTCAACTCAGGTGAGTTTATTCAGGCTGAGTAATTTTCACAAAGTTTGCCGTTGAAAAATATCTCTCTGTAGAAACTTCCGCCTCGGAATTTCGGAAGATTATTTCTTCACGGCCGTTGTGAGTTTGGTCATTAGAAAGTAGTTATTTCAATTCTTTTTGAATTAACCATTGAATATAAAAGAAGTGACGAACATGCTAGTACCTACCGAAGGAATATATCACCCACCATGTAGGTATTGTTTAGAAAAATTAATGTTTGCGTTTTCTCTACACTGAAGTTAAATTATTGGCAAGGTTGAAATGCATAGGTTCTTATCAATGACATATTACCTTTAGACTCCGTTATTTATATTTTGAACTGCGGTCAATACAGAGTCACATTCTGATCACAATTTTTACTACAGCTTGTTTCGCGGCAAATATCTGCTTATATGCATTGTATATAAGCGGATAATTCAGCAGAAACTCAGCTTTGCCGAGTTAACTGGCAACTATTTTTCGCTAAACAAGCGACAATAAAAATTGTGCTCAGAATGTGACCGCAACTCGAAATGTAAATAAAGGAGTCTAGCCGTAATATGTCACTGGTTCTTATATCGTAACAAATACAAGCCGATTTATACAGGGTGTTTCATAATAAATGCGCTGGACTTTAGGATGTGATAGCTCGTCCAAAAATATAAAAAAAAGTTTTTATCAACTTACCCTCTAAAATGCACCATTTTCAAGATACAGGGTGTTGAAAAACAAAATAATCGTTTTTTGCGAATATCTCTGGAACCGTTCATCGCACAGAAAAAAGTTTTCGTGGGCATTTTCTACTCATAATAAGCTATGTTTTGTGTGGATTTTTTATTTTTTCAAATTCATAATTGGTGAAGATTTTGAAGGGGTAGTGGGTGTTTTTTTCTCCAACTTCTACGTCACTGAAAAAAGTATGATTTTGAGCCATCTACTTGAACCGCCCATATTTTCTACACAAAAAGGTACTCTTTTTCATAAGCTCTAAAAATGACCGTTTTCAAGAAAAATCAACTTTCGTGTTGAAAAACATGGTAATTTTTTTAAAATAATTTTTTTCCTAATTATACAAAATTTATTTAAACGTTAGAACAAGTAGCAAAACCAAACGTTAACTTCTTAATTGCAAAATGAATAAATAAAAAAAACTATCATACTCAGTTGAATTGTTGGAAATGTCCGCCGTTAGCTTCAATGCACGCAGCAATTTTTAGAGGAAAAAACTTTATTAAATAACATGAACGTTGATTTTTCTTGAAAACGGTCAACTTTAGAGCTCATGACCAAGAATATTTTTTTTGTGTAAAAAACATTGGCGGTTCATATGGAAAGCTAAAAACTGTACTTTTTCCAGTGGCGTAGAAGTTGGAGAAAAAAACACCCACTACCCCTTCAAAATCTTCACCAATTATGAATTTAAAAAAATGAAAAATCTGCTCGAAACATAGCTTATTATGAGTAGACGATGCCTACGAAATCTGTTTTCTGTGCGATAAACGGTTCCAGAGATATAGGCAAAAAACGATTATTTTTTTTTTATTTCTACACCCTGTATCTCGAAAATGGTACAGTTTAGAGGGTAAGATAATAGAAACTTTTTTCATATTTTTGGACGAGCTATCACATCCTGTAGTCCAGCGCATTAATTATTATGAAACACCCTGTATATGTTTTTATTTTTAGAATATGATAAAAGCGTTTTTTTTTAAGTTAATTTGTATCTGCATTTTTCAGATCCTTATCGTTGTTCCTTGTTTTGTTCTTGTTCCCTCAAAATAGTAAATTCTGTAATTCTGAGAAATCATCGTGAGTGTCATGGAAAAGTACAGATGTGTGCATGAAAGAGTCGTACAAGGTACGACAGTAATTGAGGCATTGCACTAATTGAACTAGGAAAATGCTCAAATAGTTTGAATTCTGACACTACTCGTCAAAGTCGATAAGTTGCCTAATAATTAAGATTGAGAAGCTATTGCGAGTCAGGCAATAGCCTATAACTGCTATACGACTTTTTTATGCACACAACTGTACCTGAGAATTTATGCTTTTCTTGAATTTCGGAATACTAGGCCGCTCAATTTACCAAATGAAATCAAAAATGTGGAAAAAATATAAATAAAGTCAATGTCAACATGTACTTCATTGTCGAAAGTTATTAAAACTTATAGACAAAGCTTCACTATGCATTTATGTAGTTTTTTCCCTCAATTGTTTGAAACTTTTGAACAAATTGTGTTTGAAATGGTTACAGAAACAATTTTTATATTTGAATTTTGTATACGAGTTCGTAATACCTTCCTACCTAGTGATAACCAGAACTACACAGAGAGAAATAAATGTATGTTTTCTACACAATTGTGAATAATTTCAGCACAATTTGTTTCTAAAAAGTTTACACCACCAATCTGTCGGATTATTCTGAATGGTTCTGTTTAATTTTGTCAACCAATATCATGTATTACCGTATACAAGGAATGAATGAAAAAGAAATGTGTAAAATTCATCCACAATTACGTATTACAGATATTGTGCATAAAAGTTACAAACCTGGGGAAAACTTCACCACAACCGATAAACAATCATTGGAAAAATATATTACAACAAGGTGTACTAATTTCCAACAATTCAATATACCTCTTACACATTTTTTCTTACACTGGTAAAGGGAAAAATATACACAGGGATATCTTTCCGTGAAGATGATGTTGAAATCAATTGAAATTAAATTAACTATTAAAAAGTAATGTAAATTTTCACATAACTTGTATTTTAGCGCTCAATGAACCATAAAAATTTGTTCCGCCTTATTTTTATTCTTTAATATTAGCGTCCAATATGGAATTGAAAATTGGGATTTTCAAAGAATTGCATGTCCCATAGTTTTGAAGAATTATTAAAAATTGCCTGAAGAAGAAAAACTACCCTAAAAGAAACCTTCCCAACTATCTTTATCAAATAGCAACAGGGTCTATTCACTTCGTCATGCTGAATATGATAAATTATCAATATCACCCGCTTGCAAAGGTTATGTTTGGTTTTGCTTTTTCTTCCCTATCTAAAATATTTGAGAAGATATGAATTTTGTCATTTACTTTCTTTACGATGGATTATTTTTTGTAGAATGAAATGTGGAAAGAGGAGAAATTAATAATCGATACTCAAAAATACGTGGGAGAGACTTTGGGTATATTCCAGTATAGACACCAGTGTAATGGTTACTCCAATCAAACGCTTTTCTGGGCGATAGATGACATCAGATTTTGTGAAGAAACAGGTAAATGAAGAAGTAACCGCTGACTCACCTTCTCCATATCAGCAATAAACCCTTTCAATTCATTGGCCACTGATATTGAGTCGCCGCTCCATCTTCAAAGCTAGCGTTTATTTGTTTGTCTGTTTGTATGTTTCTTCGTTTGTTTGGTTGGTTGTTTGTTTCTTTGTTTATTCGATACAAATTGGACCTCGCACCATTTCAATGCGAAATTGGCTTCTGGTAAATTTACTCTAATTTTTCGTATATTGTAGAACTCGTGAAGCTGATAAATACAGAGTGCTGAAGTTGACTTTTCCAAAATTTCAAATGGCCATTGTGAAGACGTTTTTGCGATTCTATAAACCAAATCAACAATGCATCGATTATCCATACGGCCGAAACAAATCCACTTTAAAGTATAATAATTCCTGCACAGACCTACGATATACAGGGTGAGTCCAAAGCTAGCAAGTTTATTAGTGATTTCCAGATATTTCATATGACACAAATATCGAATACAATTGATGATGTTAGCATTTCCTGAATCAGATGTTTTATTTCTCATGAAACCGCATCCGTATTGCTTATTAATATATCCAAATACATGGAATTCCGGATGACTCGGTGATGAACTGGATCTTTTATGATGGAATTTTACCCTGCAGTTACACAAAATATACAGGGTATAACAAAAATAACGTCCTTTGCTGATGATTTCTTTGAAATAGTTGGGCTTGATTCGTTTTATTGATGTATTTCCATATACACATTCTTTCGACACAAATATTTTGAAACATTTTGAACAATTTACTGTGGAATATTTTATATATGTAAAAATCTACATATACTACAAGTAGTGGAATAACTTGAGTGACGAATGTAGAATACAACAGATGTTCCGTACCTATACAGATTCCAGATAATTGTATATGGAATATCAGAATGAACCATAACATCCGTGTTTACATACTTGAGTTATGCAAGAGTTGGATGGACATAGATTATGTTGGAGAAATTGGTGGAAATAAAAAATAGTTCCACGTGCATATGGGTAATTTGAGATCAAAACTATAGAATTCTTTGAAAGGAAAAACAATTTATGACGAAGTAGCAAAAACTTGAAACGAATGATGATATGTTCAACATACAGAAAATAAGGATAGAGTCAAAGTACCTGATTAACTTGTCCCTACGTGCAGCATCCTCTCTATGGGCAACATCCTCTAAGTTTTTTCATGCAGTGCCTACTTCTCATTATTTCCAATTGTTTTCCCGTTTTATTTGTTGGACTTTTTTTACATTTTTTAACAGAAAATCGACTTATTATATAGCAGTGCATGTGTGGTTAAATAGTTTCGGATGCGTTGTGAATACACCCTGTACATGGGCATCATATGGTTCACAGCCGGCTACGAATCATACGTTCCTTTCCATATACAGAGAGATGAGATCAAACTGTTGAATATAAAGCGTATGTGCAATAGTTTGATCAGCATCGTAAGTTCTACATTAAACATTGAATAATAAAAATAAAAATTCACTCATTGAAATGCGAATTCAAGTAATGTGTGAGTTTCGCTAATTGGCATTTCTGCTAGTGTAAGGGCGATAATGGTGCGTTCTGAAATTCCATGTGTATTCATCCAGAACCGGAAAATGAAGCATCTGAAATACTCTATTACTTGGTGGTTGTTACGCCAATGTCATACACTCGATATTCGTATGAAACGTCTATTTTGTAATAAAATATGAGTATATTTCGTTACCTATAATGTATTGCAATTCAATGTTTTTATATTATTTTTGCAGTATTCCAACTCTATCATTCAAGTTATTCTATTAATTGTAGTAAATATAGCTTCGTACATATTATTTAAAATATTCCACGATAAAACATTTCAGAAGATTTATTTCAACGATTGTGTTTATGGAAATGCATCAATAAATCAATCTCAAGCCTAACTACTATAAAGAAATCATAAGCAAAGGCCACTAGTATTGATATACCCTGTATATTTTGTGTAACTGCGGAGTAAAGTTCCATCATAAATGATTCAGTTTATCTCCGAGTTATCCGGAATTCCATGTATTTGGATATATCAATAAGCAAGACGGATGTGGCTCTATGAAAAATAAAACGTCTTGTATATAATATGCCAGTCTGAATCAGGAGATGCTAACATCATCAATTGGATTCGATATTTGTGTCCTATGAAATATCTGGAATTGAATAAAATTCCACAGCTCAATTTTTTAGAAATCAATAATGAACTTGCTAGCTTTGGACTCACCCTGTATATCGTTGGTCTGAGCAGGAATTATTATACTATATAGTGAATTTGTTTCGGTCGTATGAATTATAGATGCAAGGTCGATTTGGTTTATAGATTCGTAAAAATGTCTTCACAATGACCATTTGAAATTTTGGAAAAGTCAATTTCAGCACCCTGTATAATCTTGACCGTTGAATTTAGAGCTTTGGCGCAATAAATACATTTGATCAGCAACACGAGGTCTATGGTATATAAAAAGCTTGAGCAAAGTGACCGAATGCCAATTTCCTATGGAAATGGCGCGAGGTCCATTTGCAATCTAGTTTGAATTAACTTTAAACTGATGCCTATAATTTTTGTGAAAAAGAAAAAATCAACAGGCAAGGACCAGATGGAAAATGTTGTTAAGGTTTGTTCTTTGAGTAAAAAAATATTTAAACTCGAAAACACTCGAAATGGGGATGCAGTTCAGGGCTTGAAAACGGTTTTTTGCGATTTGCGGCGAAACGATCTCTTAGCGGAAAATTTTCAATACAAAAGTTGTAGATAATAAAATAATCAGAAACCTTTGTATACAACACTTTCCGACATAACCTCAAATTAAGTGTCAAAAAGGCGAAAACCCTATTTTTCAGTGTTCAATTTTTTTCTCGCGTACAAATGATTTAATTGAGACAAAATTTGTAAAAATATGTCTTTTTTGGTTTCGAATAATCATGATTTTTCCGCAATTTAGAAGACGACTTAGTTTTCGAGTTGAATAAATTCGTGGAAAAAAATACCCTTTCTATAGACTACTTATGAAATAAACTTAGATAATACTGTTATTCTCTTAGATTTCTCGCCAATCATTGAAGTCAAAGTATTTTATCTACTCATTATTAAACAAACTTCAATTCACATTTTAGATATGACATCTTGAACTGTGGCACATCGTCTTCCGTATCACGTGTGTTTTGTATTCAAAAGTATGCTACCAGGATCATTATTAAGTTAGACTATAGAGATTCTTGTAGACAAACTTTTCATAATTAGGCTATAGAGATTTTCATAGACAAACTTTTCGGAATTTCAAAATTTTAACGATAGCAGGAGTATACACTATGGAAACTTGCTTGTATGTCAATCGAAATAGAAATACCTCAGCTGCTAACAGACCCTACCATAATTATTTCACCCAGAATGGCCACTTATTATTTATTACCTAGTCATATGATTTACTGACAGGTAAACCGTCTTCTCGGTATGAAATAGCATTCTTGGTGTTGCCTCAAGTCACCTGGATGTAGTTTTAGAAAGTCTCCAGGTCAAGGAGAGGGGGCGTTTGAAAACCAGTCAGTTTGTGACCGTCTGCTGGTTTAACATTTCGGAAGATATGGTGCTAAACATACCATATACCAAGTTTGACCTGAGAACGAGGTCAAGAAACAGAGTTGAGTATGCCGAAAAAAAATACGATTTTAAAAATTTACATGTAAATTAAACATAATTATGGGTGTAAAAGCCAAAATCGTAATTATTAAAGTCTTAGTGGAAAATCGACAAAAGTTATTCTTTCGTCTTCTCCTTCAACATGAATTTCCACAAAATAAATAGATCATCAAAGTTATTAAAAATTCGCAATCACACATTTTTAGAACAATCTGTGAGGGGTTGGGAATCTGTATGGAGTTATAAATATGTATGGGGTCAAGGAGAACTCATTTTATTCTTTTCAGTCCGCTGTAAATAAGAACGTATTAAAACGAATGAAAAATATTGTTATGTTATAGATATTTCCAGAAATGGTCCTTGTCAACTGCATAAAAGACAGTTTCATTAACGTTAGTGAAAATTTGGTCAATACCTAATAGTTTGTGTACTTTAAAAGAATACCTAGAATCGATTTTTATCGCACGAGTTGAAATTATATTTACAAGGATATATTCAAAATTTCTTAGCCTACTACAGAACCAAACAAAATTTCATTATCAAAATATTTTATCACTCAACATGTTCTCCTCTTAATTGAATACATTTATTACAGCGAATCTGCAACGTCTGTAGACCTTTCAAAAAAAATGTTTCTTCTTGCTCTGCAAACTCGACTTCCACAGCTTTCATTACCTCCTCGTTGGGAGAAAATTTACGACCTTTTAAACTTTTTTTTAGTTGGGGACAAAGATGATAGTCGGACGGAGCCAAATCTGGTGAATAAGGGGGATGTTCTAGTAATTCAAACCCTAAATCACGAATTTTTTTGCATGGCAACATGAGATTTGTGTGCAGGGGCGTTGTCCTGCAGAAACAAAACACCTTTGGATGGCGTCTTTTCTCTTTAATTTTTTCCCGTAGAGTGGTCAGTAATGTCGAATAGTAATCTCCAGTTATTGTTCTACCCTTATCCAAAAAATCAATCATGATTACTCCGTGACAATCCCAAGAAACTGAAACAAGAACTTATCCAGCAGATTTTTGGACACGAATCTTCTTAGGTCTTGGAGAACCGGAGTGTCGCCATTCCATCGATTGTTGCTTTGTTTCTGGATCGTAGAAATGTACCCTAATCTCATCCATAGTAACAATTCGGTTTAAGAAGTCTACATCGTTTTCAAATCGAGCACAGATCGAACGCGATGCAATTACCCTTGCACGCTTTTGGTCAACATTCAAACATTTGAGTATCCATTTTGCAGCAATTTTTCTCATGTCCAAATTGACGTGAACTATATGATGAACATGTTCGTATGAAATATTGAGTGCTTCAGATATCCGTTTTAGCCCAACTCGACGGTCTGTTAAAATCATGTCATGAACTGCATCGATATTTTCGGGGACTGACACAGAAATTGGCCTTCCCGATCGGTCATCATCTTCAATGGAAAATTTACCTCTTTTGAAGCTTGCAGTCCAATTTTTCACGGTCGCATACGAAGGACATTGATCACCAAGGGTATTTAGCATATCTTCGTAAATCTGCTTACCTCCTAACCCTTTTAAATACAGGTACTTGATGACGGCTCGATACTCCAATTTTTCGATTTTCACAATTTCGGTGGTCATATTTTTTTTTAAAATTTATTGGGTATCTCTGGTTGACCTTTTTGAAGTAAAACTTCACACTGACACTTCTAATAAGTTATTGTTCGTTGCTATGGTAACGCAATATTTTGTTCATGCAGGGAACTGGTCTAGGCTAACTAGTTATCAATACATCCTCGTACATTAGGTTTATAATATTCGTCGGAAATTCCCAACATGAGTTCTCTATACTCGTTCGGCCATAGCTCCAATGTATATATCGTTCCAATCCCTTTTTTGTGTTTCAGAATACAGGTATACAGATTCTACCGATGAGAAATTCGCATGCCAGAAAATTAGTATCGGACAGAACGAAATTCTTAAAATAGACGATAATGAAATAACTGAAACGGGTGAGTACTTTCGGAAAACATTAAATAAAGGTAGGTAGTGGACACTCACCATTTGCACGTCCAAAAGGTTTAGAGAATGCAATAATGGTACAATACAATAGTTCTATAATCTTTTGAGATCACATTACATGATGTAGGATATGTCATGGTGTACAAAATTGAATTAAAATTAAGAACAAGTTCCATACAAATATAGGCCAATCAATAGAGCATTTCTTTCTAACAAAGATACTAGTAGAAAACCGACTGTGCCATCACATGGAAGACAGTCCGTAGTCATATTCTGTTACGTTTTCGATTCGCAACTGTATTTGTTATAAACATTTAAATAACAAAAAACGTGTTTTTTCATTATTTTGCTTATAACATGAAAACTAATATAGCAATGTAGTTGCTTCAATGAAAAGAATTGTAGATGTTAGAAATACGAAAAACGGAATGTTTTACGACCCGATCGGATCAATAGTAACGGAGGAAAACCTGAAAAACCAGAAAATTTTACGATTTTTGCAAAAACTCAATACTCCGTCATTTTTCAAGAAATAAGATTGGCCCTTCTCATGAAAGTATTGAATCATTTGCACTTTATGTGTGCACAAAACAGGCTCTGACAGATCATTAGTTTTGGTACAATTGCAAATTGAATTTTTTTTGCACTTTTCATGCATTTTCTCTCATTTCGCACCATTGTAGCGTAAAATGAGAAAATACATTTTGTAGAACTATACTTCTACTTTCATGATCTGTTTGAAAAATTGAAATTGGGCTATCACTAGAGCATCCAGGCACGCTGCAAGATTATGCAAAAATATTTTTTAATTTGAAACTAACGATCCGATCCGATCTGATTTGAACTAACGATCCGACAGCGCCTGTTTTGTGTACGCATAAACCATACATCATTCAATACTTCCATGAGAAAGACCAATGTTACTCTTTGAAGAATGGCGGAGTCATGAATTTTTCAAAAAATTGCAAAATTTTTCGGTTTTTCTCCGTTGCTTATGATCTGATCGGGTCGTTAAACATTTCCTTCGTTTTTCAATTATCTACAATTCTTTCAATTGAAGCAACCAGATTGCTTTATTACTTTTCATTTTATAAGCACGTTATATTCACTCTCAACTTGGCGACCGTGTTTGTTTATGTCAGTTTACGACTTGTTTATCGTCTTGTCAAATAAAACCATGGGCGTCACAGCATGGTAATCATAGCAGAATCCCTATTTTGAGACAAAAATACACTATTTGTTGAAATAGCTGTGGAAAACATTGTTAATATTTCACTCGACCTTAAAAACAATTACTTTTCAATAATTAGTGTCGTATGTATATGCTAGATCACACTCTATATTGTATGACTTGAGAAACATGAATGTTGTCATGGAGAAGAATACAGAGTTCCATCTGTCTACTCATAATAGTAGTTTCATTTAAATAATAATTTATAATTTAATAAAGAACTCAACGTATTAAACATAAAACTATACGACAATTAGGAAAAATCTTGTTACAGTGTTGGTACACTAAGAAGTAAATATGCAAACTCAATTCTCTTTGGAGAGAAGGCTATTCGACTTTGTCGATTTCATACTTATCATCAACTCTTCTGTCTTGTTGGAATATCTTTCGAGTACTTAAAACAAAGCGTCGTTGATACTGCAATACGAGCTATGTCACGAAACATTCATTTCACAGGAAACTGTAAAATGATAATAGGTACTACATAAAAAATTCTACGCGCGATTATTTTATACTTTGAATTCCAAAACAGTGACTAGTAGAAATTCTTAAGTAGTAGTTATTTTTTTCTTTGGTGTTTTGGTATAGACTGCTATAATCATTAGTAGTTATTACATACAGTTTTTTGCAAAATGAATGTTTCTGGACAGTGCTCATACTGCAGTATCAACGACGATAGGTAGTTTTAGTGATATTTTTTTACTTTGAATTTGTTGGACATGGAATTTACTTCACTGTTCTGCAACTATAACATTATAATAACTTGGCAGTTATGTGTTTATGTATTTGAATTGTATGCTATTTGAGAGGAATTCGTGATTGTGAAACCGATGATATGGACACAGATGATACTAAGAGAAAGTGTTCAAAAGTAGCAACGAGAACTATAATCCGTCAGATACAAAAAATTAGACTACTCCAGCAAAAGAATAGAAGAATGCAATCCATAATTTTAATTTGTTTCAAGCTGGACAGACGATTTGCAATGAGCAAGTCATCGCTCCACCCTGTGAGCAAATCAAGACTACATCAAAATAGAGCTGTTGTTTGGTATGTCAGCAGAGATGTCTTCAGAGATACATGTCGACCCCTATTCAACTCATAAACTTTGATGAATCTCATCTAATTGATGTTTGGGAAACAGAAGTAGAATAACTACCACATGAGAAATTCTCGATTTCCTACCAGGCAGACTTGTAATATCGATCGCTCCCTGAGCCTAACTTAACATAAGTAGAGACCTTACTTTTTGACAACTCTAAAACACTTTTTGATTATCTGCCCCAGGATACCAATAATCAAAATTCAGAAAAACATAAGAAAATAAGTGATGAAGAGCTGTTGACGCTTTTACTACGCTTTTATTACACTTTGGATGAGTATTTCAATGATACACTTTCAACATAAAACTGAATGTAATCTGTTTATGTGTGAATTATTATATGTATTATAGTTAAATGAAATAATTGTGGGGGTGCAGCTATTGGTTGGGTATTGAAGAAAACTGTTTTTACTTTTGAGAAAGCTTTCGGAATAGCTTTATTTCTTCTTCAGTCTCTAGTAAGCGAGATTGTAAAATAAATAGTAAAACAGAACTTGTAAAGAAAATACATAAAACTGATCAACGTACCAAAAAGTAAATGAATATAAAAAGGTGTCGAGAACAAATGTGCCCTATGGAAAGCAACGGCCATTAAACCACGAAGAAGAAGAAGAAGGTGTCGAGAAGTCAGTTCTGTGACGTTATGAGGTGATGAAATGTTTTTGATTTGCAAAACTATCGTCATTTCGACAAAAAAAGAACATGTAATTGAATAAATATTGTCCATATATTCACAATCATCGAGATTTTGCCACACTGCCACAGGACACTTGTGTTCAGCAAATGCAAATAAAGAGAAATGTGATAAGAGCTAAGTAATAAATTAAATGGAACAAGAATTTCACTGACAAGAAAAACAAATTTGGAAATGTTTTTTCAGAAGTATTTTAGTTTGGTAGTATTCAAATATACAGGGTCAGTGATATGTATTGAAATGGTCGATTATTTCTTAAAGTAAGATAGCTAGCGAAAAATGTTTAGATACAAAAATTCTAGGGTTTTTTCAAAGTCCATCATATTAACGAAAAATTAAGTATACAGGGTAATTCAAAAAGTCAGGACAAAACAAATATGCTCTTTCTCTATTGGGACACCCTGTATATTATTTCACATTTCAATTTTTCTCAAAATTCTGAACAAAATTTATCCAGCACATCATTTCCTTAATTCAACAGTTTTCGAGATATCGAATTTTGAAAATAAGTTTTTAATAAATTATCCAAAAATGTTTTAGTCCATTAAGTTCATAGTCCATCAAGTTACCTTTGAAAGTTTCCAGCTCAATAACAACGCCGCGTCGTTCTTTTGTCTAACAGTGATAATCTTGACAACACATGTCAAAAATACATTTAGTGTAAATAATTTTCGCGCAAAAATGGCACGTTTATATGATACTGAGCGTATTGAAATTATAATGATCATAGGATACGGTGATAGAAGACGAAGTTGTGATTAAGTAGTGGATATTTTCAATGAATTGCATCCGAATCTGGAACCCATTTCTAAATCAACCGTTCCAAAACCATTCTATCGTTTTCATGATACTGGAGGTGTCCAAGATCGACCAAAAAGTGGAAGACCAGTAAGCGTTACAAATGAAGAAAATTATTTGAATGTCATATCAGATGTGGTGGAAAATCCAATGAATTCAGCACAACAGAGGGCTTTGAATCATAACATGAGTCGATACTCCATTCAAAAAATTTGCAAACTGCAAAAATTCCATCCATATAAATTTCATTTGGTACAAGAACTGAGTGAAGACGATTTTGATCGTAGAATCGGGTTCTGTGAAGTTATTATGGATAAATTAAATGAAAATGTCATCTTTGCCAACCACATATTGTTTTCTGACGAATCTACATTTTGTTTGAACGGGCACGTAAATCGACACAACAGTAGGTATTGGTCAGACCAAAATCCACATTGGATTGGAGAAGGTCACACTCAACGGCCACAAAAAGTAAATGTCTGGTGTGGCATTATTGGTGGACACGTCATAGGACCTTATTTTATTAACGGAAATTTGACCTATGAACGATATTCGTCACTTTTACAACAGCATATTATTCCAAAGCTTAGACGATTATTTCCGAATAATAACAATCTGTACAGGGTTCATACAGAGTGCAATGCCTGGTGTTTGAAATTAATGAATTTAATATATTTAATACAACTGAATAGCAGCAAGAGTTTACAAAATCAGACAGAACATGTAATTAATTGACATCTTTAAACTATCAATAATTTGTTTTTAAAATATCTTCCCATGGTCCAGGAAGTTGACCAAATCGGATAATCCACTAATAGGACAGGAACTATCTTGCTACACTCTCCCCCTCTGGACTACACTAAGGACTCAGGGTAGTTCAGGATCTATCTTCATGTTTTGGCCTCCCTCACTTTCTTTTTGGATCCACTGGAATAGGTTGTATAATATTCTCAGAGGAATGGAAAGGAAAAATATCTGAAGCACGAAATTTTCCAAGTATGACGGGATATTCTCCAATTGTGGAAATTTCATAAGAATTTGGCGTGACAATCTTGGAAATAACGTATGGACCATCACGTTTCGTGGCAAATTTGTTGCAGTAGTTTTTCTCCGAAGAACTTTTGGTATGTGTCCTAACTAATACTTTGTCTCCCAGATAGAAATATATATTTCTTCTTCTATTGTGAACTAGCACCTTCTGTTTATCTTGTTTCTGCATTATAATTTCATGTGCTTCATAAAGAGCACTTGATAATTTCTTCAGATAAGGAGTGATTCTAGGAACAAAATTTTCTATATCAACAACTTGTCTCATATCATAGATAGAGTCATGAGGTGCTCGCAGTTCTTGGCCAAATAAGAATTCATAGCAAAGCGAATACTTGAGATGTGGACATCCCAGAAGTTATGATTATCTTGAACAAAAATCGCTAACTGTGTTTTCAACTCACGGTTCTTCCTTTCGACGGGATTACTTCCGGCATGATATAGGGGTATAAAAGAAGCGGTTATCCCAAAGCAATATGTGATTTTCTGCATCACGTGACCATTATCTGATATCATTCGTCTTGGTGTACCATATCGAAGAAAAACTTCTTCTATAAATATTTTCGCACAAGATTCAGACGTGGCATCTCTTAAAGCGAAAAGTTCAACCCACTTGGAAGCAACATCTTTCCCAATCAAGATCCATTTATTATTAGATGGAGTTTCTGGAAGTGGACCGAATAAGTCAATGGCAATAATCTCGAAACGTTGAGCTGGTACCGGAGTTTGTAGCAGATCAGCTGGTTTGACATTGGAGATTTTATACCGCTGGCAGTCGATACAGTTTTTGACGAAATCGGCAATATATTTCCTCATACCAATGAAGAAATATTTTTCGGATATTTTCTGATGGGTTCGATCTACTCCATAGTGTCCAGCAGTACTAGAATCATGGTACTGTTTCATAATATTTTGATGAAACTGAGATGGGATTACTAACTGCAAGTTTTCATTGTCAGCATCAGGATTCTGACGATATAATATTCCATTTGACATATGATAACCACTATCAGACCATCTTATGAATTCCAATGAATCAGAACCTTCTAGAGTATGGATAATTTTCACCAAATCTGAATCTTGTAATTGTTCAGTACGTAGGTTCTCTATATTTAATTTTGGCATCTCGACTGAAGTGAATCATATACTACAACTTGATGCATCATCGGGATGTGAACAGAAAGGTCTTGAAAGGGTATCAGCAATAACATTCATTTTTCCTGGAGTGTATGTTATCTTCATATGAAGTCATTAAATACGTAGAGCCCATCTTGCTGATCGACCGGAAGGTGTTTTCAAAGAGAATAACCATTGTAATGGTTGATGATCGGACGCAATTGTGACTTCAGCTCCTTCAAGGTAGGTGCGGAATTTATCCACAGCCCAAACGATGCAGAGAGCTTCTCTCTCTGTAGTTGAGTAATTCCGTTCTGCTGATGTCAACAACCGACTAGCATATTCAATCGGTCGTTCCATATGCTCCTCCCCCTGGTTCAAAACAACTCCCAGCGCATAATTGCTGGCGTCTGTTCGTGAAATATAAGGTTGTATAAAATCAGCTTGGATTAAAATTGGACTTGACACCAAACATTTCTTCAAGGTCTCAAATACTTTCAGCTCTTCTTCTCCAAATTTGAATTTACAATTCTTTTTAAGCAAGTTCGTCAAAGGTCTGCTCTTCTCTGCAAAATTGGGAACAAATTTCCTATACCAGGAACATGTTTGAACAAAACTCTGTACTTGACGTATACAAGTAGGAGGTGACATGTTTTCGATTGCAGCGGTCTTCTCTTGATCCGTGCCGATGCCGTTCGGAGTGATTAAGTGTCCGAAATATTTGACACACTTTCTGATAAATACGCACTTTTCCCTACGAGCGCGCAATTTGAATAATTTAAGTCGAGCAAAAACAGCTTTCAAATCGTCTTTATGTTTTTCAAATGTTTCTGATGATACGAGAATATCGTCAAGATATACGAACACCGCTTGTTCACCAAGCCCCGCGCGAAATCTGTCCATGAGTCTGACAAATGTAGACGGAGCGTTTTTAAGCCCGAAAGGCATGCATATAAAGCGAAATGTTCCAAAAGGCGTGACAAAATAAGTCTTGTCTGGATCCTCGGCACTAACAGGTACCTGGTGGTAACCAGATTGAAGGTCAATTGTGGACATAAAATGAGTCTTTTTTGCAGTCTGTAATAACTCATCAATTCTAGGCATAGGATATAAGTCTTTAAAGGTGATTGCATTCAACTTACGATAGTCGATGCATAAACGAAAGCTACCATTATTTTTGGGAACTATAATGGTATGAAATGCCCATAGAGATTCACATTCCTCTATTATGCCTGAAGCCAATAGCCTTTCAATTTCTTCTCTGAGAAATTGTCTTATCAGACACTTAAGGAATATGGCGGCACAGCAATAGGAATGTTATTTTCTGTTTTGATCGTATGAACAGCAAACTCAGTGGGAGGTCCTTCTGTATCAGAAATTTCACAGTTTTCCTGCAAAAATGTGTTAAACACTATTTTTTGATGTGAAGTGAGTGCATCAGCTTCATCAATTCTCAACTGTTGTTTTAACGACACAGAATCCTGTGTCATGCCATCGGTTTCATGAAACAAGAATGATTTCTCTATATCATCCAAAAAAAAAACAACAGCGATCTGGTATATTGAGAACAATTTCAGCTTTCTCTAAAAAATCAACACCTAGTAGAGTTTTATTATGTTGCTCATTTGGCAAAATCATGAAATCCAAAGGAATTTTTTTTCCTCCAATATGAACTACCACATTAGTTTTCAAGACCTCCTCATCGTGTACCCTTCCATCAGCATACAATACTTTCGTAACAAATTTTAGAAAATCATACCATTTTTCTTTCAATAAGATATATAAAGAGTTTCCAGCTATGCTGATTTGGGCACGAGAATCAGCAAATCCAGTTCCTTGTACACCATCAATCAAAATGACAAGGCGAGGTTTGAAAGGTTGACTGTCATCCAGTTTTGGGACAGTGATTCCATAGAAATTTGTACCAGATGAGGTAGTGGTACCTAATGTATTTCCAGAATTTTTAGTGGTCATGGAATTACATGAACGATTTTTACACTTTGGACATTTGGATCTAGTGACCCCAGGAGAACCACAACCATAACATACAATTTGACTTGTACTTTCAAATGGAATCTCACTAGTTGATGTAGTACTATGAAGATTTGGACTTGGAGACTTCAGTTCTCCCTGATTGTCCTTTCTTTGTAATTTCCTACAATCATCGCGCAAATGTCCAAAATGTTTGCAATAGTTACACTTTGGCCGTGATTTATGATTATTTTTCGACAAGTGATCCTGAGCATCAGAACTCTGATGTCTGTCTTCAACAGAGGTAATCTGCTTCAAAAATTGTTCAATTTGTCTAATACGTGTCAGAAAATCTTTGAAAGTTTCAAAATCCTGACGAAGAATTCTTTTTCTGATTTTTCTGCATGAAAGTCCATATATCATATCCAACTGAACTTTTTCCTCCAAAGTATATGGCAGCTGAGCGATGAGAGCACGGATTCGACAAATAAAAACATCTGCTATTTCATCGGACTCTTGTTCGCTAGAAAATATCTCCCTGTGTACTAAATGAGGTGGTAATTTTCGTGAATGAGTATCTTTCAAAGCTTTGACAGCTTCAGTCCAGTTGGCCAATGTGGGCTTAATGCCTTGCCACCAAGTAGCAACCATGCCTTCGAGAAGCATGGACAAACCTCGAAATGCATTGTCATCGGATACATTTGAACACTCCTCATATGTCAAAACGCTGTCTAAAAATGCATCGAAATCAGAATTTTTTGACCCGTCGAAACGAACTGAACATTTCGAAAAATTACCCGATGTTAAAATCACGGTCTTTGGAGCCAAACTTTCCTGAGAGCTAGAAGAAGGTACTTGTAAAATATCCCCTTGCGCGAGTCTCGTACTTTTGCGTATTTCTTTTATCAAGTTCATGAACTGTTCTGATGAAAATGTAACTGAACGAGGCACTGATGACTGTTCGGTTATAATTTATTCAAGTGAATCTTTTTGTCCTTTATTGCGTTTGTTACGACTCATTATGATATAAATAATTAACGAATATATGATAATGTTTATGAGGAAATCGTTCACAAAGCAGATGCAAATATTCCCGATACACAGTTCGTTATTTTACGAGAAATGTTCATGAAGTTTGTCGATAAGTCACTGAAATGTTCGCGAAAGTGTTTGTTGAAAGTCTCTCAGCAAAGTGACTCAGATATAGCTGGGTAATACAAATTTTCTTCAACAGCGTGTGGATAGAAATGAAAGGCTGTACTCACTTTGTACCAAGGGGAATTTATATCTTTGAAGGTGTCTCTCAAACGATACCTGTGACGACAGATGTACTTCAAGCAATGTGTAATCAGAATAAATCGTCGCTGACTACTGATAATTGGAACGAATTAGAGTGAATCCTTGTCCGTTTGATTGCACTTCTCTTGAAAATAACGATATTCAATGTTGGTCAAATCACCAAAATTCTTCAAACTGCAAAACTCTCCAAACGGCAAAACTCGTTGGGCGCCAGTTGTACAGGGTTCATACAGAGTGCAATGCATGGTGTTTGAAATTATTGAATTTAATAGATTTAATACAACTGAATAGCAGCAAGAGTTTACAAAATCAGACAAAACAAGTAATTAATTGACACCTTTAAACTATCAATAATTTGTTTTTAAAATATCTTCCCATAGTCAAGGAAGTTGACCGAATCGGATAATCCACTAATAGGACAGGAACTATCTTGCTGCAAATCCCAATTTGCTGGCAGAACAAATATGGTATCAACAATATGGCTCCTCCACATTTTGGACGTGTGGTACGGGCATATCTAGATGAAACTTTTTCTGATAAATGGATTGGGCGCAGAGGAGCAATTGAATGGCCAGCTAGGTCTCCCGATAAGACGCCACTTGACTTTTTTATGAGGTCACATAAAAAATTTAGTCTACAAAAATAGGCCGCCAAATATCGAAGAGTTGCAAGAAAGAATAAGGCATGAAATTTCTACCATTCCTCCTCACATGGTTTTAGATTCACAACAAAATTCTGTTCAGCGAGTTCATTACTGTCAGGAGGAGAATGGTGAACACTTTGAGCATTTTATTAAATAGAAGTCCAAAGAAAAATGTGTTGTTTATTAAAACTTGTTTTCTCTCTTTTTCTCCTGGCATAACTATTGTTTCATAAAATTTCAAATATCCTAGACATTCATTAAAATATACATTTTATCGTTTCAAGCATTTTCATTGTAACGACCTTTCGTCGTTACACGTCACTCTGACACCCGAGTCCAGGTTTCGGAATTCTCGGGCGCCATCTCTGTTTAACGTGGGAAGGCCACTTGCTCCCGGCAGTCTCAGTGGAGAAAATGATACTCCAAGAGTCACTATGGTATTGACGAAAGCTCGGTGGCCAGGAAGGCAGGCTTTAATTGCCTATCCTGGGTTCAAATCCTGGGTACCTGCTGCTATTTGATGGAATACTCAGAAGCAATCAAATTGATTAGAGGAGAAAAAAAAAACAGTTAATTTATCAAATCGAACACCAAATAATTATCTCAATTGTTTATTTATATAACGTAACGGTATGCAACACTCTCAGCAACTATGTATTTCAATACCCAAGCACTATTCTAAAATACACAAACTGGAAAACAAATCACTTTATATCCTATATATGCAAGCGGAAGCAACAACAGGGGTATTAAACAATAAAAGCGGGGTGGGGGACAGGTATTTATTACGCAAGTGGTTATAAACGAAAGCCTACGGGGTCAAAACGGTTACGGCACACGATGTGTAAATGCTATTTTCAAAGTCAGCCAAAGCTCCACCTCTTGAGGTCGTAATTCTCAGACAACACAGGGCCCCAATTGACAGTGACCACCCTGTATCTATCTGAAGTTTTCTAATCTATACGGCTGTCAATGTAGGTTGATGTTGCACAGTGCCTCAATTGACAATGACCACCCTGTATCGGTTTACCTATCTAATCTCCTATCATATATGGCTGTCAATGTAGGTTGATGTTGCACAGTGCCTCAATTGACATAGACCACCCTGTAGCGGTTTACCTATCTAATCCTTGAGTGGATTCATTTTGATTTCGAGAACTCCATAAATTCTTTCTGATGAGTGCGTGAGCACGAAACAGCTGTCAAAGTTTGGAACTCTCGGAATTAAAACGAAATATACTCTATTTTCACTTAGATTCTGCTTGCGTTCCTCATAACGTACTAGAAACTTGATTGAACCTTGGGTTGGTCAGAACAACGAATTGTTGGCTGCCTGTCAATTTGTAGACAAACCTCTACTTTGGATTCCTTGGTTCGTGTCAAATTAAGTTTCAACTAGTGACTGTAGATGTCATAAGTAACTTTCTGATAAGGGTATATATCCTTCAGATCCGCACTTATACTTGATATGCATATGGTGAAAAATAGTACCGAAATCCGAAAAAATTCGGATGGTTGAGAAGATAATTGAATGTGCTTTTCAGTGATATATCATTCGACCCCCCAGGCCATTTGAAATTTTCAAATTGGTGCCCCCTCCTTTATCGCGCAATCGCAATTTCTCAAATTTCAAAAAGTAGTATCAGTCCCATACACACAATAATTAGAAGTGTTAAAGTATTGCAATTTCTTTTTTCAGGAGTTAATTGCCCAGAAAACACGTTCGGTAAATTCTGTGTACCATGTTCCATGTTTGGAAAAAAATATTGTGATAAATTCGCCTACTGTGATATGGACCATTCGGAACAAGCTTGTCATTGTACATCTGGGAATAAAGGACCAAACTGTCGTGAAGGTATGAATATGTAAACAGAGTTTGATTATTGAATATATTCCCATGAGTGATTTGATCGCATTGTGGAACTTGCCCTAAAGTAAATATTGGCCAAACTGGTGGAACATTTAAAAATTGCACTAATGAACATGGTATGAGTTATGAGAACAAGAAAAGAAATTCAACATATTCAAATATTCATTAGAAGAAAATCACACTTTTGATGAAGAATTCAAAATTGTACATACCGTGTGACACAGACTCATGGTACACGCCTTTTCTCCTCTGTTCCTGTAGCTATTTTCTGAAATTTGAAACATTGAATATGCTCACTATAGGGCACTTTTTGACATATTTGGAGATAAAAAATCCAACTTCTTATTTTTCCGGAAAAGACATCAACTTTCGATTTTCAAATCGGACACCCTGTATATTATTACATTTCTGAAATCTGCATAATTTTTTGAATCCAATGATACCTCATAGTTGAAATTTCATTGGTCCGAACACTCATCTTAATTTTTGATCTATAGAACCATGATCTCCCTAAAGTTATACCAAATAATCAAGATAATGGTGCACCATCGTAATTTCGATTTTAAAGTATCGTGGTTTGAAATACGTGCCAATGAAGTAAACCAAAACCTTTTTCTACTCAAAACTCCGTTTTTTCAAATGGTACCATAATGGTACTCTGACGTCATTCGAAAGTACCATCGATAGGGTATCCATCCATGTTAACTTTTTTTCTGTATAACCAATACGAACACGATAATGGAGTTTAGACAAGTTTAAGTATATTCTCGGTTCAATAACAATAATTTATCAAGTAAGCTATGCAACACAAACAACAATTTGACATTTCAACTTTCACGGAGATCCAGTCAATATTTCATCCAACCGATAGAGCTGCTAAATCTCGAAGGCACAAAGCCTTGGTTCAAATGTAAGTAAGTAATAACCGTTAGGTTTTCTCTCACAATTTAATCAATAACTAAACAAATCAAAAAAGAGAAATCTTTTAATAGCTGTTCGAAATATCATCCACCAACATCCAAACATTTTCGAGCTCGTTTGGAGATATTTCGAATAGCACTGTTCAATTGTTGAGGCGTTATACTTTGAATGGGTTCTCTAACTCGTAATTCTGGGTCATCGCGGGTCGTTGGGTAGGTTTTGTAAACGATGTTTTTCAAGTGACCCCTCATGAAAAAATCTAAAGGGGTTAGGTCAGGTGATCTTGCAGGCCACCTAACAGGGCCATGTGTTCCGATCCACTTTTCCCCAAATCGGTCACGAAGGTAATCCGTCACGATCCTACTATTGTGCGGAGGTGCACCATCCTGCTGAAAGAACAGTCGAATTTCCAGATTAGGAGTAAATCTTCTAAATGATTCATTTCATTTCTACCACCATTCAAAGGTCTATCAAATATTATGGGACCAATTATTCGATCTCCAACTACTTCCAGCCATACATTAAACCCGAAATTTTCTTGGAAATTCCCATGCCTACGTAAATGCTGATTCTCTTGCGTACAATATCGATTATTATGTTTGTTGAACAAACCAAGATTGTTGAATCTTGACTCATCGTAGAATACAATTGTTTTTAGGAACTCATTATTTTGCTGTACATTATTGCGTAGTACCCACCTGCAATATTCCATCCTTCTTATACTATCGTCTTCGTACAAATGTTGATGTATTTGATATTTACACGAACAATACTTATGTTTTTTCAAAATTCTTTTGCCACTTTCACGACTGGTATCCAACTCGGAAGCGATCTTCCTAAGAGATACTATTTTGTCGATTTCCACTCTCATGAGAACATTTATCTCCAAGTGTTCAGAAACAATATTATGTTCAGTACCAACATCAGGCTCTCTTCTGAACTGCTCTTCAAGACGCTTGAAATAATTTCGAGCCAGACATTGTCGTTCGGGGTATCTTTCCGAGTACAGCTGTTGAGCAACAACTGAATTTTGCCGACATTCCATATACACTAATAGCATATCCACTGTTTCGTTTCTGTTATAAACTGGTGGCATTCTCAACTTATTTCTATTATTAATCTGAGCAATTCAATAATGTATTCAGTGACTAACTGACAATTACAGATTATCGAAACTTCAAATTGTTATTTGTGTTCCATAGCCACCTTGATAAATTATTGTTATTGAACCGAGAAGATATGTACTTAAACTTGTCTAAACTCCATTATCGTATTCGTATTGGTTATACAAAAAAAGTTAATATGGATGGATACCCCATCGATGGTACTTCTGAATGACGTCATAGTACCATAGTTTCGGGGAAAAAAGGGCTTTGGTTTACTTTTTGGCACGTATTTCGAACCACGATAATTTTTAAATCGAAATCACGATAGTGTAGCATTATTTTGACTATTTGGAATAATTTTAGGGAGTTCATGGCTCTCTAGATCGAAAAATGAAATGGGTGTTCTGACTAATGAAATATCAACTATGAGGTATCATTGGATTCAGAAAGTTCTGCAGATTTAAAAAATGTAACAATATGTGTCAGTATAGTAGCTAGGACAGTTGATCCTCAAAATCACATGTTAGGTATTTCAAATGGAGGTTCATTCTGGCAGTTTATGTCCACTTCAAGGTCAAGCGTTGCTGCTGGGCGTTCGTCGCGAGGTAGTCGACAAAGATCCAGTTGGATGATAAGAGCGTGCGAAAAAGAATAATAATTATAGATGGAAATATTCCATGAAATTATGATAATAATATTGATGTTTGAAAAATTGAAGTAAAGTAAGAATGGCGGCCCGTATGAAGAAAAAAACCTCATTATTATTATCATAATTTTATCGAATATTACAATTATTATTCTTTTTTGCGCGCTTTTATCATCCTACTGGATCTCTGTCGACTACCTCGCGACGAACGCCATGCAGCAACGCGTGGACAAAAAATGCCAGAATGAACCTCCATTTAAAATAACATGTGATTTTGCGGATCAACTGTCCTAGCTACAATATTGGTGTCCCATTTGAAAATCGAAAGTTGATGTCATTTCCGGAAAAACCAGGAGTTGGATTTTTTTTCCAAATATGTCAATAACTGAGCATATTCAATGCTCCAAATTTCAGAAATATAGCTACAGAAACAAACGAGAAATGGGCGTGTACCATGAGTCTGTGTCACATGGTATAGAAAGTAAAGTATTAAAGTTGATCATTTAGAATCATTAAAAGTCAGTAGTCTTAAAAATTCACTTGAGTTGAATAACTAATGTTTGTTGAATTCATTTTATTGGAAGTAGAGATTATTAGAATCTTAATTTCATCAAAGTAGATATAGTAGGGGTTATACTTTTTATAATTTTGATTACTACGTATACCGGGAAATGTTAGTTCCTAATTCTTATTAATGATTGCAAAGGGGTATATAAATGACTATTTCACCCACTTGCCAAATGAACCTATCAGAAGCTCTAGTCAAGTTCAGTTATTCATAATACCGAAATTGACTCTGATTGGTCTGTCAAGTTCGGTGTTTTCAGCTTCGCATATGTGACAGTTAAACGTCACACAATCGACGCATCTTCAGGAGCCAAAAGCTCACTGAACCACTTATCCTATCTTACTTCTATGTATACCACTACTTCTTAATGGACATCAAATTATCTAACATTTCGAATCTACCTTATCTACCTATTACTTATCTGAGGGCCAACCGCACTCATTATCAAATTTGTCCACTTTTGTTGTTTACCTACTAATAGACCATGCCAGAATGACGTAACTGACATTTGATGGAGGGCAAATATTCTATTTAGTTTTCATTGTTTACTGGTTTACAACTGTAAAAATTTAGACTTTAATTCATTAATAATAAATACAAAATAAGAATAGAACTAAATGTGCGAATTAGTGCCTTCCTCCTTATAAAATAGAACAACGGCCTCTCCGCTCACAAACGATTCAGATGAAATTGTGTACACTCGTGAATCATCATACTCGTGCCACGAACCAGCATATGGATGTCTACAGTAAGCTGTGTAGTGTCCGCTATTGGTTGTCCCACTATGATTACACAATGCGTATAGACTGTAGCGACATGGATGCACGTTATTTGCTGCGTATTTACTCAAGTCCAATTCCTCTGAAGGAAAATAAATTGTGAAATTCAGTTTCTCTCGGAATCTTTCTATGGGTCAAAAACGATTGAAATGAATTACTAACATTTTCGGGAATAACCACAATAAGAACATTTCAGTGTAGATTTCAGCTAACCAACGGAGTTATCTAGTAATTCGTTCTTGAATGTATTAATATGCCATCGTTTTGTAGTGTTGTTAAGTGTGGAATGCGGAGAGAAAGAGATGAGGTCTCTTTTTTTCCATTTTCGGCAGTTTTAACCAAGCATGGTGACTATTTAAATGATATATTTGCACAACGCTGCGAAGCTTGAATCAATGCTTCAAAGCGCCCCCCCCCCCCTCAGTAAATCACTACTTAAAACTTGGCATGTGTGTTCTCGACATTTTATCGAAGGTTACTTAGTGTATATCAGTTAATTTTTGTACATAAATGAGTTTTAAAAATAATTTTAGTAAACCCCAGTGCCTTAAAGGAAAACATGCATCCTGAAAGGATATTCCTACCCAAAATATGGGCTACACTACAAGTGGTAAACCAGATGAGTCTGCAGCTTCTTGTTCTCGACATTTTACAGAAAGTTAGTTAGTGGATATCAGTTAATTTTGGTACGGTTCGCTACATTGTCTATAATACGCATTTTTTCATCATACCGGCACTTGATATCACCGCGAGGAATATTTGTTGAAATTTTATCAAAAGAAAAAAACTTTTATTAAACTAAATGTACAAGGTAAAACACCAACTAACTGATATGTGTGCCCTCCAGCAAATATGGCCGACCTGTCAGATTCACGTGTTCTGGAATGGTCTATTCTAGTAATTCACATACATTAAATTCATTTTAAAGTCCTACTTGTTTTGGATTTGATGACACAAAGGACCCCGCACTTTCCTTATGGAAAATGGCTTTCGGTTAAATTTCCTGAATTTTTGGTATGTTGTAGATTTCGACTTCCTCGGCAAAAGTGTCCACAGGCACAAAAAAATCGGCTGACTAGTTTTCGAGATACAGGGTGTCAAAGATGAAAAGATGAAAAGATGCTTTTTTACAACTCCGAGAATTGACAAAACGCCCATTTATTCATGGAATAACATGCCTGAATGATGGTACAATGTCATCTGGATCTCGTATCCATTATATTTTTACGTTTCGTGCTCTACAACAGGGTGAACAAAGATCAATCCAATTCGATTAATTTTAAACAGCAGTAGTAGTCGTCGAAGTGATCGGACGTACCGAAATATCGCTATGCAATAAAAGTGACTTTCGCTCTGTGAAATCGAGTTATCTCGATCCAGGGCATAGAAATAAGTAGAACTAATCATGCTGATATAGTAATTTCTTATTTGAAAAGTGATGAATTTTATGGAATTATCAATAAGAGTGTAATAATACAAACACAAAAACTGGAGGAAAAAATTGCTGCTTTGAAAGATGAAGTTGTGATCTTGAGAGAAAGTAATATCCGAGGGGGTGACCACTCTGGCAATACGTGTACAAATTTGCCCCGCAGTCGACCGCAATCGCTTGATTTTCGGCCGAAATCCCGCAATCACTTAGGAAATCGCTCCAGAAATCCGAAATCACTTTGAAATCCCCGAAATCCTATCGGAAATCCGGAAATCACTGACAAAACTTTCGAAATCATCACCGAAATCCTCTTCGGAAATCGCAGTCGCTAGAGAAATGCGAAATTATAATGCAAGCGTAGAAACGAACGATTGATAGATGCTGGGGAAACATATTTTCCCTTGTATTAACTAGTCGAATCATGATTCCCTCGAAGGCCGTGATTCTGTATCTCCGATACCTGAAGACTTATTGGGCAGTTATAGAGAGCGGGCGTTCCGATTTTGAAAAATTACCCCCTCCCTCCCCCACACCCCCCTTCAAAGCTACTTAGCGAACGGGTAGGAATTTGGGGAAAAAACGGTGGGTACGTACGCAGAAAATTTTTGCAAGAAAAAAGGATGTTCAGGAGGGGGGAGGCTAGCACCCCCCCCACAAAAAAAATAAAAAAAATTAAAAAAAGCATTTAAAAAAAAACAAAAAATATGGTATTGTGGGTAACCGTTTCTCACTTTTTTTTTGCGTGCTGGCGGATTTTCAAAAATGAAAAAAAAAATGAAAAAATAGGAAAAAAAAATTAAAAAAAAAAACAAAAAATACGTAATTATAGGGGCCGTTTTTTTCGTGGTGGGGGGTGGTGGGGTAAAAAAAATTGGATTCGAGGAGGTGAAATAAAAACATGCAGTCAGATTGTTCTTTTCTGACCATAAATGCAAATAATAAAAAAATCAACTTTATGTTCCCATGAGAAAGGACATTTGTCTTCAGACAGGAATATGAGATGTAAAAATATGAGTACATTGAAAAACAAAAGTGATAAAAGAGAATCTAAATCACGAAGACCGAGACGAAGACACAAGTTTACAAATAATGATAGAACACTATTATGCTGTATATTACGATACGTGGTATATTGGCCGTATTGTGGACATCATCTCAGACAATCAATTCAAAATAAAATTCCTCAAATGGGAAGTAGATTCATATATACCTATGGCCCAAGTGTGAGGATGTTCAGTTGGTTGAAAAGAAATATATATATATTTTTGGGCCTGTTATCCTAATCGGAAATGGACCATTTTGCATTAACAACGAGGAAAAAACAAAAATTGAAAAGATATTCAAAAACAAAAAAAAAAGTTTTAGTGTGGAATTTTCAAACTAGTCAATGTACAATAATTTTGGGTTGAATAAAGCAAAGTGCATGGAAATTTCCTATACTTTTTTATATCGTCTATTACCATCAACATACAATTGTATGATATGAATCACAAGGATTGATCGAGTTCTATAATACTCGAGATAATACTTGACGAAAAAAACAAAATTGGTCCCACTGAACAAAATTCATTCGAACTAAAGAAATAAAAGTGTCATATATGCACGACAAAATAATTTGTTGGAGCAAGAAAAATAATTATTGAATATCAACTCTCAATTCAAGCCTCGATTTAAGCGCATGTTCATTGTACCAAATGAATCATTCGTTGGTATAACCAGGTATACATTTTGTTGTTAATTTTCTCAAGTATATCGTGTCGAATCAATACGGCGAATTTGACAAGCATTCGTGCAATAGATATTAAATTGATCGATTAATTATAATTTATTTAAAATTAACAACACCCAGGCAAATTGGCGACTGTACACGGAGAAACGTTATAACGTTGTGAAAAATATAAAAATTGTTAGGAAGCAGTACTATGAAAATAAAATTGATATCGTGAAGAATAACCCTATACTAATGTGGAAAACATTAAAAACTTTAGTAAGCACACAGAATAAATCTTACAATGCAAGTATCGCAGTGAATGGCATAGAGGTACAAAATAATATTGAAAATAGTTTTAATGATTATTTCATTTGGAGTATCACTGATATTATCAAAGTTCTGCCCAATGATGAGTATGTAGTGTGTGAAATTTCTTATTCGAAAATAGAGCAATTAACCCTGTAAAATTTTGTAACAATTTACGAATGTTACAATAAATTGATTTTAGATTATTAAAATGCACATTTGATGTTATTGGATATCCATTGCTGCATTGCATAAATACATCCTTGAGTAATGGCTACTTTCCATAATATTTGAAAATTTCAACAGTTATACCAATTCAGAAGGTTCCAAATACAAACAAGATTGAAGAACATAGACCGATTAATACACTTCCTTGTCTAGAAAAAATATTGGAATTATGTGCCTATAACCAACTAATGGGGTTTTTAGATGAACAAAAATTATTATGCCAAAATCAGCCAGGGTTTAGACACGGATATTCTTGTGAAACCGCCTTGCAAAAAGTCATAAATGATTTCATCTATTCAATTGATTCAGGTGAATCTATTGTTGTAGTATTTCTAGATCTACGCCGAGCATTTGAGGTAGTGAATAGAGAGTTACTATTAAAAAAACTCAGCCTTTACTTTGGTATTCGTGAAAATACATTAAATTGGTTTGAATCATATCTCACTCGTAGACAACAACAAACCAAAGTCAATAACAAGAAATCAAATATAAAGAAAGAAATATAAAGAACAGAAATCTAAATATATGATATTGAAAAGTAAAAAACATCTGAACCAACCAAAAAAATCGTATTCATGTATAGAATCAGCAAAAATGTAAGTCAACCAACAAAACACCTTATATATAATTGCATCATCAAGCCACATTTCGAATATTGTTCTTCAATTCTGTTCATGTGCAAAGAGGGTGATTTCAATGAATTACAAATTTTTCAAAACAGATGTATGCGTTTACTACTGGGATGTAATAGATACGTGAGCATATCCTATATACAAGAACAACTAAACTGGCTATGTGTCAAAAAATATATTATTCTCAAGACATTAATGTTTATATATAAACTACTGAACAGTAAGCTCCCAGAATACCTATCTGCAAACCTACAGTTCAGACATAACATGCATAATTATAACACTCGACAAAAAAGTCACATACAAATAGCTCCAACAAACCTAGTCAGCACAAAAAAAAGTATTTTTGATGCAGGAATGTGCACATATAATAATCTCCCACAAGCAATCAAACCTTCTTCAACGGTGAATGTATCCAAACAAAATGTGATAACTTACCTCGAAACAAATTTGTAGTCTGTATATTTAGCTCGATATTTAGTATACGAGGCTTGTTTGGTAAGTCCGTGACTTTTTAAATTTCCCGCGCAGTAACTTTAAATGCAACACTGCTGCTGTCAACCACCATCTTTCAATAGACTACTGTCAAATTTTGAGCAAGCTGCGACATTTGGTTTGTGTTTGACAGCAGTTAGAAGCAGACAACCTCGTGAATTTTAACAAAAATGGAAAAAAGTGAATTTCGTGTGTTGATTAAGCATTATTTTTTGCGTAAAAAAACCATAACTGAAACCAAGGAAAGACTTGATAAATACTATGGGAACTCTGCACCATCAATTTCAATGGTTAAGAAGTGGTTTACTGAGTTCCGTTGTGGTCGTACCAGCACAAGTGACGCCGTACGTTCAGGTCGCCCAAAAGAGGTCATCACGCCAGAAATCGTCGATAAAATCCATGGAATGATATTGGACGATCGGAGAATAAAAGTACGTGAGGTAGCTGAGGCTGTAGGCATCTCAACTGAGCGAGTACATCACATTTTACATGAATATTTGGACATGAAGAAGCTATCCGCGAGATGGGTGCCGCGATTGCTCACACTCGACCACAAGCGCAACCGTGTGACCACTTCAAAGGAGTGTTTGGCAAAGTTCAATCGCAATCCGGGCGAGTTTTTACGCCGTTATATAACCGTAGACGAAACATGGATCCATCACAATACCCCAGAGACCAAGGAACAATCAAAACAGTGGGTGTCAACTGGTGAACGTGCACCAAAGAAGGCTAAGGTGCGTCTGTCAGCCAACAAGGTTATGGCCACAGTTTTTTGGGATGCACGCGGTGTCATTCATATAGATTACTTAGAGAAGGGTAGAACGATCAACGGCGAATATTATTCAGAGCTTTTAGACAGATTCGATATTGATTTGAGGCAAAAACGACCACATTTAGCGAAAAAAAAAGTGCTGCTTCATCAAGACAATGCACGAGTGCACACGTGTGTAGTCACTATGGCAAAAATTCATAAATTGGGCTACGAACTACTACCCCATCCAGCATATTCTCCAGATTTAGCCCCTTGCGACTATTTTCTTTTCCCAAACCTGAAGAAATGGCTAGGTGGTAAGAGATTTGGGTCGAATGAAGAGGTTATAACCGAAACAAACGCCTATTTTGAGGGCCTTGAGAAAACCTATTATTTGGAAGGAATAAAAAAACTGGAAAAACGCTGGACTAAATGTATTGATCTAAAAGGAGATTATGTTGAAAAATAAAACGCTTATTTGCCAATTTTTTTTTTCTTTATTCAAATAGTCACGGAGTTACCAAACAGACCTCGTATATTCATTAATAGTTATAGTATCAAACAAAAATATTTCTTTTACGTCTACTACTTCTGTTTTAAGTTATGTGAATGTATTTTATACCCATGATTGTACTTTTTTTACTTAGCAATGCTAATAAACGAATATGTATAATAATAAAAAAACCAACAAGTGTAAGTTTGTTCATGAGAATTGAAGATCCAATTGATCCTGGATGAACTTCCTCAATCTCGTACGAAGTTTACTGACATTTTTTTTATATACAGGGTGGTTCGAAAATAGGGATTGGATAGGGGAGAGCATGTCATATATATATATATATATATATATATATATATATAGAGGGTGTTTCTTAAGTACGTAGAGAAAATTTAGGAGCGTGTTGCTGACACCAAAATAAGAAGAAAACTTTCAATAAACATACATCCGCAAATTATTCGTTTCTGAGATACAGAGTGTCAAAGTTGAATTCTGATTTTTATTTTTTCTGAATAATTTCAAAATAATTTTGATATTTGGGTAAACTTTGGTATCTGGGAATATTTATCATTTAGTTTATTTAAAAAATATATTTTTGGTAGAGGTCACTGAGAGCAATTATTTTCGAGTTATTGAGATTTGAAATTCAAGATGGCGGCTTCAATATGGCGGATCCGTTTTGTGATAATGGTCCGATTTGACTCGAAATTGGTATCAGGGGGTTTTCAAGGTCGGAGATTATGATTTTATTGTTAGAATTGAGAAATTCAAGATGGTGGCTCCAAAATGGAAGACAAGTTTTGGAATTATGGGCCAATTCTATTCAAAATTGTTATCTGAGGATATTTGGGTCGGGGAATATGATTCTTTGGTCAAAATTGAAAAATTTAGGATGGCGACTCCAAAATGGCGAAAGAGTTTTGCGATTATGGTCCGTTTATATTCAAAATTGGTATCTGGGAGTTTTCGGGTCAGAGATTATGATTCTTTTGTTGAAATTCAAAAATTCAATATGGCGGCTACAAAATGGCGGACGAGATTTGTGATTGTGTGCCAATTCTATTCAAACTTGGTATCTGGAGGTTTTCTGGGTCGGATATTATGATTTGTTGTCAATATTCAAGAATTCACGTTGGCGGCTCCAAATGACGGACGAGTTTTGCGATTATGGTCTGATTCTATTCGGAATTGATATCTGAGGGTTTTCGGGGTCAGAGATTATAATTTTTTTGTTAAAATTCAAAAATTCAAGATGGCGTCTCCAAAATGGCGGACGAGATTTGAGATTGTTGTCCGATTCAATTCAAAATTGGTATCTAGGGGTTTTGGGAGATTATGATTCTTTGTCAAAATTCAAAAATTCAAGATAGCGGCTTCAATATGGCGGACCCGTTTTATGATAATGGTCCGATTCGACTCGAAATTGGTATCTGGTGGTTTTCAAGGTCGGAGATTATGATTTTATTGTTACAATTGAGGAATTCAAGATGGTGGCTCCAAAATGAAAGACAAGTTTTGGAATTTTGGGCCAATTCTATTCAAAATTGTTATCTGAGGATATTTGGGTCGGGGATTATGATTCTTTTGTCAAAATTGAAAAATTCAAGATAGCGACTCCAAAATGGCGAAAGAGTTTTGCGATTATTGTTCGTTTATATTCAAAATTGGTATCTGGAGGTTTTCCGGGTAGGAGATTATGATTTGTTGTCAATATTAAAAAATTTACGATGGCGGCTCCAACTGACGGACGAGTCTGATTCTATTCGAAAGTGATATCTGGGGGTTTAAGGGGTCAGAGATTATAATTTTTTTGTTAAAATTCAAAAATTCGAGATGGCGTCTCTAAAATGGCGAAAGAGATTTGAGATTGTTGTCCGATTCAATTCAAAATTGGTATCTTGGTTTTGGGAGATTATAATTTTTTTTTTCAAAATTAAAAAATTTAAGATGGCGGCTTCAATATGGCGGACCCGTTTTGTGATAATGGTCCGATTCGACTCGAAATTGGTATCTGGGGGTTTTGAAGGTCGGAGATTGTGATTTTATTGATAGAATTGAGAAATTCAAGATAGTAGCTCCAAAATGGAAGACAAGTTTTGGGATTATGGGCCAATTCTATTCAAAATTGTCATCTGAGGATATTTGGGTCGGGGATTATGATTATTTTGTCAAAATTGAAAAATTCAAGATGGAGACTCCAAAATGAGTTTTGCGATTATGGTCCGTTTATATTCAAAATTGGTATCTGGGAGTTTTCGGGGTTCGAAATTATGATTCTTTTGTCAGAATTCAAGATGGCGGACCCGTTTTGTGATCATAGTTAGATTCGGTCCAAATTGTTAAGTGGGTGTTTCTCCTAAGCTTGAAATTTTGAACATGTATAAAAACTAAAAAAGTAAAAATAAAATTCTAGTTCAAAAAACTAAAGAAGACACTTCACTCCGAACATTGACTGAAAAGTAGAAAATAAATTTTAATAATTTCTGAAATGTAAAAAATGCTCTTTACGTATATAGTTCTTGAACGCTAAATATTAATATTATAAGAATATAGGTGAAGAACACCCAAGATTTTTCACATTTAAGTTATTATTACATTAGAAATTCAAAACTTCAGATTGAACATTCAAATAAATGATATAATCCCTGCAATTTGCCTATAAACAACTCTTTGCACTCGCGTGCTTTGTTGAACTCCGGCTCTGCCTCATTCAATAAAATTCAATTTCATACAAAAAAGTCATTTGATGAATGACCCTGTACGTGTACGGTATCTTCATAAATGCCCGAAAAAAAATTCCTCCAACATCCATTTTCAGTCTATTGTGAATTCCCAACTTCCCCGCGTAAGGCAGTCATACCTGCTTTGAACTGTCCAAGAATGAGATTAGTAATAATCGTTACCATGTTGCAGTGAGTTCGCAACATTACTGAAACAGAAAAAATATATTCCGTAGGTATATGACGTGTACGCCACACGTGGTAGAATGCTGAACTAATATATACAAGTTTCATCATAGTTCTAACATTACCACCCCATGCAAACTCTTCTTTTTCTTCAGAATTCTACTTTACCTCAAACAATGTACAGATTTCTGACAAACCAACATATTCAACTCGCATCAGAGGCTTCTAGCGTTGGAAATTGGTAATAAAAAAGTGTTCAGTAGAGGCAAAAATTGAGGATGATATTGTGGCGTCAGTATACTGAGGTTGTAGTTCGCCTGAGTCTTTAATGTATGGTGGATGCATGTTTCCCGAGCTGCTAAAGATAGTAGTATGTATATATATATATATATATATATATATATATATATATATATATATATATATATATATACATATATACATATATATATATATATATATATATATATATATATATATAAATAAGGATGGATTTAGCGAGGGGCAATATATGAAAATATAAGTAGAAAAGTTATTGGGTATAACCCTCAAAATGTTCTGCAACCGTAGACACGTGTTTCGAGCTTAAGCTCTCATCAGTACGGTAAAATATATATATATATATATATATATATATATATATATATATATATATATATATATATATATATATATATATATATATATATATATATATATATATATATATATATATGTATATAGGAAATTATTTATGACATCTACAGTCACTAGTTGAAACTTGATTTGACACGAACCAAGGAATCCAAAAGTAGAGGTTTGTCCACAAATTGACAGGCAGCCAACAATTCGTTGTTCTGACCAACCCAAGGATCAATCAATTTTCTAATACGTTATGTGGACAAACCTCTACTTTTGGATTCCTTGGTTCGTGTCAAATAAAGTTTCAACTAGTGACTGTAGATGTCATAAATAACTTCCTGTTATATCTGTCTTGCCTTCACGGATTCGTTTTGATTTCGAGAGCTCCATAAATCGTGAGCACGAAACAGCTGTCAAGGGTTGGAACTCTCGGAATTAAAACGAAATATACTCTATTTTCACTTATATATGTATATATATATATATATATATATATATGTGTGAAAATAGAGTATATTTCGTTTTAATTCCGAGAGTTCCAACCTTTGACAGCTGTTTCGTGCTCACGCACTCATCAAATATATATATATATATATATATATATATATATATATATATATATATATATATATATATATATATATACAGGGTGTTAATTAAGTACGTTGACAAACTTCGGGAGATGATTCTTTGAAGGTTTTCAGGACGAAATGTTCATATAAACATATGCCCCAAACGGATTGGTTTTCGAGATACAGGGTGATAAAAATACAGTTTTTTCAAGATTTTTTAGAGTTAACTTCGATATTTTCTACAATAATCAGTTCAAATTAGGCAAGTACAATCCATTCAATAGTACGCACGATACAAAATAATGCATTTCTCAAATAATTCACAGGGTCCTCCTTTTTTCAGAGTCAAGTTTTGTTCAACCCTTCAGAATTTTTTTTCCGCCGCCACTGACATATTATGAGAAAAGAATAATGAATGTTGTTCCATTTAACATCTTTTTGCTTTCCTGATGTTTTTTATTTACTTGTACGGTTCAGGAGTTACAATGAAAATATTAACGCAAACATTTTCCAGTAACGCATAACATAAAGAAATTTGAGAAGCAAATAGTCTAACAAACTTGAAGGGTGATTCTTTGAAAGGTTTCAAGATGAAAAGTTCATATAAACATGTCCCAAGCGGCTTGGTTTTCGAAGTACAGGGTGTTCAAAATACATTTTTTAGGAGTTTTTGGAGTTTACTTCGAAATTTTCGACAATAATCGATCCAAATTAGTTCAAATTGGACAAGTACAATCCATTCAATAGTGCGCATGATATAAAATAATTCATTTCTCGAAGTGTCATTGCCACTCTTCAAAGATTAGCGCGTGACGCAATACGTCATTTTGTTCTCATTACACAAATAGCTATTTTCTGCTCGTGTAGAGAAAATGTAATGTTATGGAGCTCCCATACATTTTTTACCATAACTCAGGTTGAATATGTATTGCACAAAGTTAATTATGGCAAAATAATTTTGGACATTTTCAATAGTCAATAACTTTATTATCAAATACTAGAGCAAAGTAACATAAATTCCCTAGGAATAAAATTAAGTTCAGAAAAGGACCATTATTGAGATTGATATGTCAGAGCAGCTGCTGGAAATGGCCACCGCCAACTTCAATGCATGCGTTTATGCGCCTAACCATAGACTGGCGGACACGCTCAAAAATACCAGGAGTGTTTCTTATAATTCCGCATGACTCCTGTATGCGATTCCTCAGGTCTTCTTCACTCTGAACTGGAGTTCGGTACACTAATGATTTAAGGTGCCCCCAGAGGAAAAAATCAAGTGGATTCATATCGGGTGACCTTGGTGGCCAAAGTTGTGGCCCACCACGCCCAATACAGCGATCAGAATAATTCTCTTCTAAATATTGGCGTGCAACCAATCTGAAGTGTACTGGAGCACCATCATGCATAAACCAAATTCCAATTCTTTCCCTCAGTGGGATGTCTTCTAGGAGTCCAGGTAAGATGAATTCAAGAAAATGTCGATAATGGTCACCATTGAGTCTATGAGGCAGAAAAAGTGGCCCGATAAGGAAATTCCCTACAATTCCAACCCAAACATTCACAGAAAACGTCTCTTGAAAATGGTTTTCAATCACGGCGTGTGGGTTTTCATCAGCCCACATATGATTGTTGTGAAAATTAATAATGGCTTTACGGGAAAAGCATGCCTCATCGGTGAATAACACTTGAGATAAAAACCATGGATTTTCCAACAATTTATTTCGAATCCAAGTGCAAAAAGGTAATCTCTTTGGAAAATCCCTTGGCAGAAGAGCTTGAACACGCTGTATGTGATAGGGATAGAGTTGTTGCTCTTTTAAAATTTGCCATACCAATACATGGGTTACGTTAAACTGTGCCGCAATTTGTCTTGTACTGGTGTCTGGATGCTGCTCAATTTCGTTAAGTACAGCTTCTTCTATCTGAACTGTTCTAACTCTCCTGGGTCTTCCTATGAGAACAGCAGACCTCTTGAAAGTACCCGTTTCACGAAGACGGGAGTGAATATTGATGAACATTTGTGTGCTGGGAATATGACGTTGTGGAAATCTTTCTAGATACATTCGTCTGGCGGCACGAGCGTTACCATCAGCCATTCCATACATTAAGTGCATGTCTGCCATTTCTGAATTTGTATATTCAACCATTTTATCCAAAGGAATATTGAATGAATCTGCTTTATAGCTTGCACTAATGAAGAATTAACAATGAGACAGTTTCTCAACTTTCGATAACTGTCAAGTTGTTGATATTTAAATAAATGAATTAATATCAAAGCCCACTTTGCTATTTTTATGAATTCAAATTGATTACAAAATTTCTGCGTTACTGCAGAAGAAAAAACAAACCGAAATTTCTGATACAATAATGTACTCCGTACGGAAACAAAAATTTGTTTGATTTAGTTTTTCGGAGTTATGACCAGAGATTCATAAATGAAAATCAAATGTGTAATGATCTGCGACTATTAGATAAACCCTATTAACTATCTTCCATTACAGGATTACCTTTCGGAAGTTTTTTATGTTGAAAAGGAAACGTTCAATTGAAAACTAAAAAATATCTTTTTTTAAAACAACAAAAATTTGTATGAGTTCTCTATCAAGACTGATGGGTAAAAACATTTTTAATCAAATATCTCAATGAAAATGCACATTTTTACCATCAGAATCTTCCGGTTGAAAGTTAAGGTTTTCCCAATATCTGTCAGATCTAGTTTAATATCCAGCGTACCGCAGTGACGGGGAGATAGTAGTTCTCTGTTAGATATCACAAAAAGAAATCACATCTTTACAATAACAAGCTTTTATTTAGCTTCACTTGTAACTAACTAACAAACAATTTGATAAAAGTTGAATTTGACCTACTTCTAATACTCCGATTAATTTGAAATTTGGCAGGTTTCCGTAATTCCGGTGACAATGCATTAAAAAAATGTTTTTTAAAAAACAAAATGGCGGCTCCAATATGGCGGACGAGTTTTGTGATTATGATCCGATTCTGTTCAAAATTGGTATGTGATGGTTTTTGGGTTGGAGATTTTCAGTTTCACATAAAAAATAAACTAAAATGTTAAAAATGAAAATTATAAAAAGAAAACATTTGAAAGTTTTTATAGAATACACTGAAAAGGAAAAAATAATTCATTTCATTGTTTGATCTAGGTAATCTTGTACAGAAAGATTTTGATACTCACAGAATACCCTACAAAAAATGAAACAAATTATTTTTTCATTTTCAGTGCATTTGTATAAAAGCTTGTCTTTATATTTTTTATTGTATAATTTTTATTCATCGTAGATTTTTCTAATTCTGAAAAAATATTTCCATCAATTTACAATAATTGAAAATGTTTAATTTTCAAATTTTCTAATGTTATGCCACACTGGAAAATGTTTAAATTAATATTTTCATTATAGCCCCTGAACCGTACAAGTAAATGAAAAAATGCAAGATATCAAAAAGACGTTAAATGAAACAACATTGATTATTCCTTTCTCATAATATGTCAGTGGCGGCGGAAAAAAATATTCTGAAGGGTTGAACAAAGCTTGACTCTGAAAAAAGGAGGACCCTGTGAATTATTTAAGAAATGCATTATTTTGTATCGTGCGCCCTATTGAATGGATTGTACTTGCCTAATTTGAACTGATTATTGACGAAAATGTCGAAGTTAACCCTAAAAAATCTTGAAAAAAATGTATTTTTATCGCCCTGTATCTCGAAAACCAAGCCGTTTGGGACATATGTTTATATGAACTTTTCGTCCTGAAAACCTTCAAAGAATCACCTCCCGAAGTTTGTCAACGTACTTAATTAACACCCTGTATATACATGCACGGCTATCTTGGGTGCATCCATACACCGGACAGGCACCCACGCCTCCTATCTAAGGAATACAGGTGTTTGTTGTATACAAACAGTACATAATTTATGTCGTCTATGCGAGCACCAAGAGAGGGGAAGAGAAAAATGCTTCACAAAATATATAGATTTTTGACATAAGTTTCAATGCAGCTCTCCTCCGAATAGAAGGTGGCGAAATGGCCTCTTCTGTATATATTTCTACACGAATTTTTACCAAAATGCCTCCGACAGTGTTGCCAAACTTATTTGACCTTCAAACAGGATTTTTATGCTGGTGGGCGGAGCGCTATTTTCATATTTGGCTCCGAACCAATTCCTTATATCTTGGAAGGTTCGTGATTTTGATGATCGTATGGTGTAGGTATTATTTGAACAATGAAGTAGATGAAATATGTTATCAAAGTTTGCTAAAATAATTGCCAAACAATTCTTCATTCAGCATGAAAATAATTACTCGTTTCTGAAGATGATCTTCATTGTTGCACATACAGTGAGGGGCAAAATTATGGAAAAAAATCATTTTTTCGCGAATAGGCGACTTTGAGAAAAATTCCAAAAGGTCGATTTTCATTTTGAATAGCTTTTATATAAATTGCTCTGTGTGTGAGTTTGTTGAATGGGTACAAATCTCTTAAACTGAATTAGAACCCCTTTCTCTTATCCTATGGAATTGAAATTTCACTTGTTTGTTCAGTTCCGATGACAATACAATAATGTGGAAGAAATTGCCCCCCTGTGCGCGTTGGATTTTGAATGTTTTCTTGACGGATTTGGACGTCAAAAATTAAAGCAAAAATCAAAACTAGGTAGTAGGGCATGCCCCCCTCTTTCCTCGAAAATAAGTAAGGAAACTTGCTAAATTGAAATCGGAAAAATCGGTAAAAATAGTGAAAAATATCTGACCGTCGAAAATTATAGTTTAAAAAAATTTCACCTCTCCTGTCCCCCCTCAAAAGCTAGATAGAGAACGCAAAGGACATAGATATAGGAAATATTAATGGAAAAAATCGATCAGGGGGCTCGCCCCCCTTTCCTGTCTCAAAAAAATACTGTGAAAACTCTCGAAATAGAAATCGAAAAAGTCCGTGAAAATAGTGAAAATTATCTGACCATTGAATAATACGGTATCAAAAAAATTTGCTCCTCTTCTCTCCTCGAGAGCTAGATACAGAACGTGTAGAAATTCGGAAATTTTTCAACTGTTTCACACATGGACATTACAACGAAAAATATGTCTGCTGGTGTGCTTGCTCCCTCCCTTCTTGCGAAAACTTGCTTAAACAAAATCGGAAAAATCCGTAAAGATAGTGAAAAATATCTAACCATCGAATAATAAAGTTTTGAAAAATCTCACCTCCCTATCTGCAATAAGAATAATTGGAAAGAGAGAGGATCCATGTAGTGAATAACGGTAGGTAAAGCAATCACTTTCAATGGTAGTGTTCACGTCCCCCCATTTTCATCTCGTCAGAACTGGATCTATGCGTGTGCCAGGTAGGGAGTGGGAGCAGATAAATTTCATTTCTTTATTTTTCTTACTACCGATTCTCATATTCAAAATGTGCAAATCTCTATTTTCAGTATGCTGCTAAATTTTCTTTCTAGTGCTTATGTTTCAAAATTCTTGTCAAAAAGCTATTGGCTGGATGATTTTTTTTTGCAGGGAGAATAAAATTCTTGAATTATATGACAAATTCGTGTTTTCAATAATTATTGTCAAATTAAGAGGATGAAAATTCTGAAGAAAGTCAACTTTTACATTCGATATGGGTTAGTCATCGGTATTGACGTAATGTGTAATCAATTTTTTGGGTCATACTGTCGATATTAACCATTCATAAGTGTTCATCACTGAATAAGGAATTGAATGATCTTCGAAATAAGGTATCACCTTATAGGTCCCTATTCCAATTTGAAAAATTAAATAAATGAAGGAAATCTCTTTGATAACAAGATTTTGTTTATAAAGTATCTAGCTAAAAAGTAAAAAATAATATTTAGTTATACGAAGAACTTTAATTGAATTATTAATGTTTGATGTTATTGTTTAATTTAATATTTTCTTGGAAGCTCAATTGTTATGACATATCACGCTGAAAGCATTAAAAAAATTATAGAAAGGACCCCGCACTTTTTATAGGTAAAATGGTTCTCGGTGAAATTGTTTGAATATTCAGTATATTATAGTATTCGATGTACTGATTGAACGTGTAGAATCGCAAAGTTCGTTGATGAATAGATTTTGAAGTTAAAAATCAGTAATTTTTATTAAATTATTTTCTTGGGATTTGAAAGTGCCAACTGCATTTTTTTTTCGTTCTTATTATCAACGTACCTTCATATTACTAAATACCATTCAGATTGCAGATTATATCATAATTTACAGAGTGAAAAATTAAAACATTTTAGTAATGTCTGAAAATTTGATGTAATAATGAAATGTTTATTAAATTATTTTGGCATGCAATATATTATTCTTATTCCATCATTACTCACATGATTCCGTTGGGATATATAGGGTGATCATGAAAATTTTCGAAAATAACAAAATATCAACGTTTCAGAAATCACCCTGTAATTCACGATTAACTCGGTGAAATTTCTTTATTATTATTCAATATATTCGTCATTCTCTCCTCAATACTATCCCAAAAATTCAGTTTTCTGCTATAACTAGTTTCGTAGTTAATAATTGAGAAACATATTACCATTTGCATGACGAGTTGAAGGAACTTGTTCACGCGCAGATTCTACTAGTGGCCAAGATTTTTCACAAATAGTGAAATGTGAGAATCTGGAGATCAAAATAAATGTCAAAGAGGGTGAAGATTAGAGATAACAATCACATCAGATATGTGAATTTAATAATGTAAGGTACAGATAAGATACTTCCGACAATAAAGCATATTTTGACTTTGACTTTGTTAAGTGAATTTTGTTGGTTTAAGCTTTGACGGAATAAAAACCAAACCATCTGGGGAAAGTGAAAATGATTGATAGAACGCTTTTATTTCTAATAGGAGAATTTGAATCTTGCAGCGACGGTTTTCTTCCAATGCGTGTTCCACTCGGATAGAGGTTTCCATGATTTTTATATTTGCTGGATATCAATAGAAACATATAGACATCTTTTATATTTCATCAATATAGGTAATTTCAATACGTAAAGTTAATAATAATTATCACTGATGGAACTAATTGATTTTTCTTTTTCATTCACTTTCCGTCAACGTACCCGATAGCCGATAGGGTTTTCTTGTTGTATGAGGACCGTAGCGCTGCTACGGGGTGGATTCAGTTAAGGCTGTTCCTTGTCACCTTCAGTGATAAGTGATATCCCGTCTTGGGGCCTCATAAACGATTGGGCGAGTCAAACTATCCAAATGATATGCGGTATAGTCTATCCAATATCAATTGCAGATCATAAAAACTCGTTTCATAGCCGTATCGACAATTCCGTTTGATATGGCGACACCTCATTTACATGATGATTTATGACTCTCCAGCCGCATATTTTGCACTTTGCCGCACGTCAATCAAGGTCACGTGGACCGCGGCGTTTTCTTTGAACCTATACGAGTTGTTGCAATTGATATTGGAAAGACTATCCGGGGCCTCATACACGATTGGGCGAGTCAAACTATCCAAGCATCAGAAATTTTATCTGACTCATGCCTGAGTTGTAAGTTGTAATTGATGTGACGTATATTCAGTCATTTCCTAAATGGTAGATGGAATTGGATGGACCGTCATTGGTCATCACACTGCATATAATGTTACATTTATTTTGATCTCCACGTTTCACTATTTGTGAAAAATCTTGGCCACTAGTAGAATGTACGCGTGAACAAGTTCCTTCAACTTGTTATGCAAATGGTAATAAGTTTCTCAATTAATAACTATGAAACTAGTATAGTAGGAAACTGCATTTTTTGGACAGTGTTGAGGAGAGAATGATGGATATATTGAATAATAATAAAGAAATTTCAACGAGTTAATCGTGAATTACAGGCTGATTTCTGAAACGTTGATATTATGTAATTTTTTCATCGAAAATTTTCATGATCACCCTATAAACCCAACGAAATCATGTTTATACGGTATCAGCTATCTTCGCAGGATGATAATTCACTTGAATATACAGGATATGTACGAAAGAACCGGCCGTATATTTCACCAGTTTTTCAAATCACCCTGTACGAAATGTATGAATTATAATTAATGATGGAATAAGAATAGTATTTTGCATGCCAAAATAATTTAATTATTACATCGAATTTTCAGACATTACTAAAATATTTTTTTTTTCACTCTGTACATAATGATATAATATGCACCATTCGAATGATATTTAGTAATATGAAGGTACGTTGATGGTAGGAATGAAAAAATATGCAGTTGGCACTTTCAAATCCAGAGAAAATAATTAAATAAAAATTAATAATTTTAAAATCTATCCATCAACGAACTTTGCGATTCTGCACGTTCAATCAGTACATCGAATACTACAATTTACTAAAAATTCAAACAATTTTACTGAGAACCATTTTACCTATAAAAAGTGCGGGGTCCTTTCTAAAAGTCCTTTGTTTTTCATACACTACATATAATTTTTTGCTACCCCTGGCCAAACAGCTTTTCGGCACGTAAGCCACCTTACTGGCATACCTAACAAAAAGCTTCCTCAGAAAATTTTTTGTTATGACTTCTGATAAAATGACTAGAAGAATGAACACGATATACTCATGCGTTCATATTGGCCTCCGATTTTTCAAATTCGCCTTCGATTGTTGTGGCGTGTTGTTCCAGAATGTATAAAGTTTGGAGGTGTATAAGACGTTTTGTTTGTATATATGAATACAAACAGATCAAGTTATGAAAATCATTCGACGGCCCGAACTTTATCATTGTATTTACGGGTTTTTCTAATTTTATTATATTGTTCGCCAAATTTGTTGGCAACGTTTTTCTCCGTTACTTTCGACGTTCCAATTCGTCGTAAATGTTCACGAAATCCTGCGAATTATCTGACTAGCTTTCAAGTGGTGGGGGTGGAATTTGAAATCAAATTATATGACGCTGCGATGCATTTCACCATTGGATGGATTTTATTTTCGCGAGTTTTCGCAACTTCTTTCGAGAAGAAGGGGGTCTGAGCACCCCAACAGACATGCCTTTTTCAGGGAGAACTTTTTTATTATTACATTGTCATCGTTTCTAAGGTGTGTAGAATTTCAGCTCAACTGGACATCAGCAATTGTTTGAAAATTCTACTGCAAATTTTGGAACCCAATGACAGACAGAGATATACGAACCATGCAAGTAATGAAAATGCTTGTAACAATTCATTACGTCATAAATTCAAAAATTAAAAATAAAATCGACCTTTTTCATAATTTTGTCAAAATTCGACTTTTTTCAAAAAAGTTTGTGTCATAATATCTTAGGGACAGGTCTCGAGTACTGTTTGCATATATGAAGTGCAGCACCTACTATTCTGAAGATGTAAAATTATATCCAGAAAAAAAAGGATAAATCTCACATGTCTGATTTTCTACTGTCTCTAAAATACACAGAAAAATATCGGTATCTAAATAAAATGCTAAAGTAGTGACTCATTAACAGTTTCATCTATAGTGGTCCAATGAACGCATTTATTTTGTCAATTCATCACTGGTTATCGATACTATGAATACGGACGTCCATAATATCAATGAATGATTTCGTTAATTGTATGATCAAGTACATTAGATGGGTGCGTTATTTTAACGAATCTCATTCATCAAACGAATGAAAAAAAACATTGGATTGATGATTCCTCTGCATCGTATTGATTATTATTGTTCTGTCTTTGAATAAATGCTGTATCATTGATATAATGCACTCGTTCATCAGTACGATGAATATTTTAGATTAATTCAATGAATAGTGATCATTGAACTCATGAATTAGACCAGTGCTGATGGACGACAAAAAATATGAAAGCGGGAGAAATTATTAATATCATGAGACCTACTGGAAGAGTAGCAGGATATTGTTTGAATGACGGGAAAAATAAATTAGAGTCGAAAAAATGGAGAAGGGTGGAAGGGGGCGAACATTTAGAGGTTGAGAGCGATATTTCACGGTTTTTCGAGAATTGCAACGGAAGTTGACCTTTCATCAAACAAAGTTGATGAGCACAGTTGTTGACAATAAAAAGATCTACATTTGTATCAATATTTTTCCACATTACTTAAAATTTTCCAAGAAAATCGCAAAAACCAATTTTTTTGTTTTTAATTGTTTTCTCACTCAAAAATCGTTTTTTTTCACGAAATTTGGTGGAAATATTTACATATTTGAAGTATTCTGTGATTTTTTGTAACCAATACAGATTTTTCCTTATTTTTTCGGCAAATTCCGAAAAAACGACCACATTTTCAACTGAAAAGTTTGTCCGATTTAGTTCATATTTTCAAGCTCGCCTGCCGCCGGTTTTTTCGTTGAAGCGTTTACTTTCACATTATGTAATGAAAGAGAAGCACTGTTGTGGGATTTTTTTCCAGAAAACGCAAAAAAATGATAAAACAGATTTTCAAAAATCTATTTTTAAAATTTTTGTTTTTAACTCATATTTATTTATTAAAATTAATAAAATTAATAGTTGAAACCTCTATCTAAAATGAAAATTTCATGTTACCTTAATAGATACAAGGAATAAATAAAGACATAATTAAGGATTTGACTATGATAAAAGAGCGAAAGTAGGATAACTTTTGGGGGTAAAAATTTGCAGGAAAAATTAACCTAATACAAAAAAAAAGTAAAGGAAAAAGTTGTGGGCAAAAAAGATCTAAGACTATTGTTTCCAAGATTTTTTCACATAACTTCAAATTTTTCGGAAAAATCAGAAAAACCATTTTGATTTGGTTTTAATTTTTTTGCATGAAAATTGTATGTTTGTCGCAAAATCTAGTGGAAATATACCTTTTGATGGTATGAATTGGATGTATTTTTTTGCAGCGACATATTTATTTTTCTCGATCCTCTTTGCAGAGGTACCGACTTTGACAAAAAAATATTTAAACACGAACACTCAAAGTAGTGAAATTGGGATGCAGTTCAGGGGTTGAAAACGCTTTTTTGCGATTTGCGGCGAAACGTGACTTCTTAGCGGAAAATGTTCAGTAGAAAGTTGTGACTGATGAATTAATCGAGAATTTTTGCATTCGGCACTTTTCAACATACCTAACCTCAAATTGACCATCAAAATAGATAAATACCGATTTTTGAAAATTTGAGGTTATGTGGAAAAATACTAAATACAAAAGTTGTGGATCTTTTTATTGCCAACAACTTTTCTCCTACTTTTTTTTGGAGGAGGTTAAATTTTGCTGCAAATCGTGAGAAATAATTTTTACCACCAAAAGTTCACCTCCTTTCGTCCTTCTATCATAATCAAATCCTTATTATGCCCTTGTTTATTCTTTGTATTAAGGTAGCATAAAATTAACATTTCAACAGGCAGGTTTTTGAAAATGTTTTTTAATTTTTGCGTTTTATGTGGAAAAAAATTCCACAGTAGTGCTACTCTTTCATTACATAATCTAAAAGAAGATGCTTCAACGAAAAAAGTGGCGGCTGGCGAGCTTTAAAAGACGAACTTTATCGGTGAAACTTTTCAGTTGACAATGAACTCGTTTTTTCGGAATTTGTTGAAAAAAAAAAAGAAAAAATCTGTATTCCGCTACGAAAAAAGAACAGCTCACTTAAAACATAATAAGTTATAGTTCCACTACATTTCGTGGAAAAATATAGATTTTTAGGGGAGAAAAAAATTAATAATTGATTCAATCATTGTTGTACACTGAATTATTGAATTGGGTTTATTATTTGAATGAGCGGTTTTCATTCAACCACTGCATATTATTCAATGCAATGAAGACTATGTAGGAAAATTACAGTCGAATTTAAATAAAACATCGCATTCCTGATTGAATGTGCATCATCTAAAACATGAAATGCATTGAGAAAATGTTCTGAATTACACCAGATGACGTAATATTGGACTCCATGGTTAATTTTTATGAGGATAAAGTGAACCCAGTTTCGAGAATGAATAGTGTTATTTAGTAAAGTAGTCCATTTTTTTAAATTATAGTATGAGCTACGCCCGAAATGAATCACTTTCTCGAATTTTCTGATAAATTTGATCTAAGATTCTCAATGATATTTTTTTCGGGACTGACAAAGTGCCATGAACCCTTCGAGATATATTTGACATTTGCAATATTTTCATTCTCTTGGAGAATAATTGATGATGATCACCAAATTTTTCTCTGGTAGATACATGTTTGCTCTAATAAAAAATTGTTCAATGCATCAAATACTTTTGTTGATAACAGCCCAGATTTACTTCCGAAAACATCAAATTCATCGTTTCCACACAATGTAGTGAATATTGAAACAAATTCATGAAAACATTAATTTATATCTAAACTAGAAAGTACAACACAGTAGGAAAAAGTATATTGAATACAAATCCTATTATTATTTCTATTAAAACTATAGGGTCTTTTCACAATATCTATAAGATGTAGTTGAATGTTCAGCGTGGCTTTAGCTGGGGAAGTAGTTGTTTCCGGTTAGATATTACAAAAATGTAACTTCAATTTTTCGTAGGTTTTTTTCCATTTCCAGAGAAGTCATGTTTTGTTTCAATTTTCAATTGAAAATGTTTCTCTTTTCAGTATCTAATATGTTTATATCATAGTTATTCAAGATATTACCTGATTTTATTTCACAACTTATTTTAGTTTGTGGTCCCTTCTGAGCCTTCATCCAAAAATGATGTCACACAGCAGTTTTGAATATTCTCTTCAAGAAACTTAAATAATTTATGGTAGGAAATCTTGCCAAAATCTCTCACGTCGGTAGCTCCTTGACAAAGACATCTGAAAACCTTCATCTTCAAAATATTGTGATGCAGTTTTCAGTAACAATGCCCTGTGTTCATTTGGAATTTTTTAATTTTTTTTATAAAATTCTACCAGCAACTCCCCTTTTTGCAGTTTGATTCCTAAAGTTATTTCATTAACTTCATCGCAGCTTGTTGATCTACTGTTACGTGAACTAGACGATGAACCAGCAGAAGTTGATTTGACGAGAGGTAATAAATGGTATTCATTGACATAATGTACCATATTCTTCTCAGTGTGTATCCAATAGTTCCAAGATAGTTATCGAGAGAGTTCAGCCTTCACAATCACACTTGTTTGTCATCACTTCAGATACTATTTTTTCAGAGGGCCCGTCCAATGTTGCAACTTGTGAGGCACTACCTTCAAGACGTCTCACTATCTGATATGATCCTGAGCCTTTCATTCGTACATTGTATAGTATCCTTCCTCTAATATCTTTCAATAGGGTCTGCAGTGCGAGTTGTCTCCAGTCAATCCCATATTTAACAGGTGTGTCTCTCAAGAGAGTGTGCATATTCTGATACACTACAATGATCTTCAAATGAATCTCACTTAGAGTGAACAACTGTTGAGATGATTTTTCGCACTGTTCAGCAATGAAACCTTACCGTGCTCTTTTCCTGGTACATTTTCCAGAGTTTCTGTTAGTTCATCTGGAGCCATTTGTTCAATAACGTCCACACTTCAGATTTTGGTCCAGAAATGAGTGGCCAATTCCCACTTAGCAAGATCTGCTACCGGGCTGTTCTGATATATTCTTCTGATTTTCAAGGGGTTTCAAACTAGTCTGGTAATTTTTTGGCACATCAAAGCCTCCAGTGCAGCCTGACAGTCAGAAATAATATGGATCTGCTTATTCAAAAAAACTATTGGGATACCTACATTTTTGTCAGTATCCAGTATCCCGTTCCTGCATGACTGCCAATCAGTTCTTATTGTGATAGATACTTGTCCAAACAGGACTCTTTCATTTATTCAACGGCAAAGCTTTCAAATTATTCGAGTAGGAAGGGTTTTTCAAGACACAACTTCTTGAAATTCAAGAAGAACACCAATTTCTACCTACCTTTCGTTGGTTTTTACGATATCCCTGAAAAGTACCACAGTAATTTTCTCACCAACATTGACAATTCCGATCATTTCTAATACCTCTTTCGAAATGTTCAAAAATGTATGATTAGTAAACTATTGGACTGCAATCGCGATATGGCTCGACGACCATTACCGATTATATACACTTACATATTTGGAGTCCGAATAGCAACCTTTGCGAAGCTGCGGAAAACGTGAATTTCAAATTATAAATACATTTATAACTCCATCGCTCTAATTCACCTCCACACAGCGTTGCCATATTTCAGAGGCCTATTGGAGTGGAGACTATACGGATGCTTCGTCTGCAGGGCCATTATTTTTAGTGTATATGCATATTAAACGGTGGCGCCCCGTAGGGAGAAAATAGTACACTACATCGTGTAACTGTACATATATACCTGACGAAAATGCCTCCTTAGAAAAATTTGTCTAATGACATGATATACACATGGGTTCGTATTGGCCTCCGATTTTTCGAATGTGCCTCCGATTTTTGAGGCGTGTTGTTCCAGAGCGTATATATTTTGGTGGTGTATAAGACATTTTGCATGTATATATATATATATATATATATATATATATATATATATATATGTATATATATATGTATATATATATACATATATATATACATATAAGTGAAAATAGAGTATATTTCGTTTTAATTCCGAGAGTTCTAACCTTTGACAGCTGTTTCGTGCTAACGCACTCATCAGAAAGGATTTATGGAGCTCTCGAAATCAAAACGAATCCACTCAAGAATTAATACCGTGAGGCAAGACAGAATATAACAGGAAGTTTCAACTAGTGACTGTAGATGTCATGAATAACTTCCTGTTATATACACATATATATATATATATATATATATATATATATATATATATATATATATATATATATATATGCTGAATACTTGTTTCAAGGAGCAATAAATGTTCCAGTGACTGTAAAACAGTCGAAAACAATCCATTAGGAACTCACTTTACCTTTGTATAGATTGTATGGCATATGTCCGACAGAAAAAAACTACTTCTCTGGCTAATACCTCGACAGATATTGAATTATATCTGTCAGACATATGTGCAAAGATCCTTACTTTGAAGGAACAACTTTGCAAGTGCTCTCAGAGACAGACAGCAGGACACCGCCTGATCCAAACAAGGAACCAACTGCAGACCGGTTTCGGGATGAAGTCCCTCATCAGTGCAGTCCTGGTTATCACGGTTGTATACACGCGGGGGCCCGGTGCCCGTCATCGTTCGCCGGGATGAACACTGCAATCGCTTACAGTATCCACCACGGCAACAGATTAGAGAGCGCTCCAGAAGGACATTTCGGATGCGAAATGGTATATGCTGAATACTTGTTTCAAGGAGCAATAAATGTTCCAGTGACTGTAAAACAGTCGAAAACAATCCTTTAGGAACTCACTATACCTTTGTATAGATTGTATGGCATATGTCCGACAGAAAACAACTACTTCTCTGGCTAATACCTCGACAGATATTGAATTATATCTGTCAGACATATGTGCAAAGATCCTCACTTTGAAGGAACAACTTTGCAAGAGCTCTCAGAGACAGACAGCAGGACACCGCCTGATCCAAACAAGGAACCAACTGCAGACCGGTTTCGAGATGAAGTCCCTCATCAGTGCAGTCCTGGTTATCTTGGTTGTATACACGCGGGGGCCCGGTGCCCGTCATCGTTCGCCGGGATGAACACTGCAATCGCTTACAGTATCCACCACGGCAACAGATTAGAGTGCGCTCCAGAAGGACATTTCGGATGCGAAATGGTATATGCTGAATACTTGTTTCAAGGAGCAATAAATGTTCCAGTGACTGTAAAACAGTCGAAAACAATCCTTTAGGAACTCACTATACCTTTGTATAGATTGTATGGCATATGTCCGACAGAAAACAGCTACTTCTCTGGCTAATACCTCGACAGATATTGAATTATATCTGTCAGACATATGTGCAAAGATCCTTACTTTGAAGGAACAACTTTGCAAGAGCTCTCAGAGACAGACAGCAGGACACCGCCTGATCCAAACAAGGTATATATATATATATATATATATATATATATATATATATATATATATATATATATATATATATATATATATATATATATATATATTAAAAATAGAGTATATTTCGTTTTAATTCCGAGAGTTCTAACCTTTGACAGCTGTTTCGTGCTAACGCACTCATCAGAAAGGATTTATGGAGCTCTCGAAATCAAAACGAATCCACTCAAGAATTGATACCGTGAGGCAAGACAGAATATAACAGGAAGTTATTCATGACATCTACAGTCACTAGTTGAAACTTAATTTGACACGAACCAAGGAATTCAAAAGTAGAGGTTTGTTCACAAATTGACAGGCAGCCAACAATTCGTTGTTCTGACCAACCCAAGGTTCAATCAAGTTTTTAATACGTTATGAGGAACGCAAGCAGAATCTAAGTGAAAATAGAGTATATTTCGTTTTAATTCCGAGAGTTCTAACCTTTGACAGCTGTTTCGTGCTAACGCACTCACCAGAAAGGATTCATGAAGCTCTCGAAATCAAAACGAATCCACTCAAGAATTAATACCGTGAGGCAAGACAGAATATAACAGGAAGTTATTCATGACATCTACAGTCACTAGTTGAAACTTAATTTGACACGAACCAAGGAATCCAAAAGTAGAGGTTTGTCCACAAATTGACAGGCAGCCAACAATTCGTTGTTCTGACCAACCCAAGGTTCAATCAAGTTTCTCGTACGTTAAGAGGAACGCAAGCAGAATCTAAGTGAAAATAGAGTATTTTTCGTTTTAATTCCGAGAGTTCTAACCTTTGACAGCTGTTTCGTGCTAACGCACTCATCAGAAAGGATTTATGGAGCTCTTGAAATCAAAACGAATCCACTCAAGAATTAATACCGTGAAGGCAAAACAGATATAACAGAAAATTACTTATGACATCTACAGTCACTAGTTGAAACTTAATTTGACACGAACCAAGGAATCCAAATTTAGATGTTTATCTACTCATTGACAGGCAGCCAACAATTTGTTGTTCTGACCAACCCAAGGTTCAATCAAGTTTCTCGTACGTTAAGAGGCACGCAAGCAGAATCTAAGTGAAAATAGAGTATTTTTCGTTTTAATTCCGAGAGTTCTAACCTTTGACAGCTGTTTCGTGCTAACGCACTCATCAGAAAGGATTTATGGAGCTCTCGAAATCAAAACGAATCCACTCAAGAATTAATACCGTGAAGGCAAAACAGATATAACAGAAAATTACTTATGACATCTACAGTCACTAGTTGAAACTTAATTTGACACGAACCAAGGAATCCAAAGTTAGATGTTTATCTACTCATTGACAGGCAGCCAACAATTTGTTGTTCTGACCAACCCAAGGTTCAATCAAGTTTCTCGTACGTTAAGAGGAACGCAAGCAGAATCTAAGTGAAAATAGAGTATTTTTCGTTTTAATTCCGAGAGTTCTAACCTTTGACAGCTGTTTCGTGCTAACGCACTCATCAGAAAGGATTTATGGAGCTCTCGAAATCAAAACGAATCCACTCAAGAATTAATACCGTGAAGGCAAAACAGATATAACAGAAAATTACTTATGACATCTACAGTCACTAGTTGAAACTTAATATGACAGGAACCAAGGAATCCAAATTTAGATGTTTATCTACTCATTGACAGGCAGCCAACAATTTGTTGTTCTGACCAACCCAAGGTTCAATCAAGTTTCTCGTACGTTAAGAGGAACGCAAGCAGAATCTAAGTGAAAATAGAGTATTTTTCGTTTTAATTCCGAGAGTTCTAACCTTTGACAGCTGTTTCGTGCTAACGCACTCATCAGAAAGGATTTATGGAGCTCTCGAAATCAAAACGAATCCACTCAAGAATTAATACCGTGAAGGCAAAACAGATTTAACAGAAAATTACTTATGACATCTACAGTCACTAGTTGAAACTTAATTTGACACGAACCAAGGAATCCAAAGTTAGATGTTTATCTACTCATTGACAGGCAGCCAACAATTTGTTGTTCTGACCAACCCAAGGTTCAATCAAGTTTCTCGTACGTTAAGAGGAACGCAAGCAGAATCTAAGTGAAAATAGAGTATTTTTCGTTTTAATTCCGAGAGTTCTAACCTTTGACAGCTGTTTCGTGCTAACGCACTCATCAGAAAGGATTTATGGAGCTCTCGAAATCAAAACGAATCCACTCAAGAATTAATACCGTGAAGGCAAAACAGATATAACAGAAAATTACTTATGACATCTACAGTCACTAGTTGAAACTTAATTTGACACGAACCAAGGAATCCAAAGTTAGATGTTTATCTACTCATTGACAGGCAGCCAACAATTTGTTGTTCTGACCAACCCAAGGTTCAATCAAGTTTCTCGTACGTTAAGAGGAACGCTAGCAGAATCTAAGTGAAAATACAGTATTTTTCGTTTTAATTCCGAGAGTTCTAACCTTTGACAGCTGTTTCGTGCTAACGCACTCATCAGAAAGGATTTATGGAGCTCTCGAAATCAAAACGAATCCACTCAAGAATTAATACCGTGAAGGCAAAACAGATATAACAGAAAATTACTTATGACATCTACAGTCACTAGTTGAAACTTAATTTGACACGAACCAAGGAATCCAAAGTTAGATGTTTATCTACTCATTGACAGGCAGCCAACAATTTGTTGTTCTGACCAACCCAAGGTTCAATCAAGTTTCTCGTACGTTAAGAGGAACGCAAGCAGAATCTAAGTGAAAATAGAGTATTTTTCGTTTTAATTCCGAGAGTTCTAACCTTTGACAGCTGTTTCGTGCTAACGCACTCATCAGAAAGGATTTATGGAGCTCTCGAAATCAAAACGAATCCACTCAAGAATTAATACCGTGAAGGCAAAACAGATATAACAGAAAATTACTTATGACATCTACAGTCACTAGTTGAAACTTAATTTGACACGTACCAAGGAATCCAAAGTTAGATTTTTATCTACTCATTGACAGGCAGCCAACAATTTGTTGTTCTGACCAACCCAAGGTTCAATCAAGTTTCTCGTACGTTAAGAGGAACGCAAGCAGAATCTAAGTGAAAATAGAGTATTTTTAGTTTTAATTCCGAGAGTTCTAACCTTTGACAGCTGTTTCGTGCTAACGCACTCATCAGAAAGGATTTATGTTTTGCCTTCACGGTATTAATTCTTGAGTTGATTCGTTTTGATTTCGAGAGCTCCATAAATCCTTTCTGATGAGTGCGTTAGCACGAAACAGCTGTCAAAGGTTAGAACTCTCGGAATTAAAACGAAAAATACTCTATTTTCACTTAGATTCTGCTTGCGTTCCTCTTAACGTACGAGAAACTTGATTGAACCTTGGGTTGGTCAGAACAACAAATTGTTGGCTGCCTGTCAATGAGTAGATAAACATCTAACTTTGGATTCCTTGGTTCTTGTCAAATTAAGTTTCAACTAGTGACTGTAGATGTCATAAGTAATTTTCTGTTATATCTGTTTTGCCTTCACGGTATTAATTCTTGAGTGGATTCGTTTTGATTTCGAGGCTCCATAGGAGTAGGCAAATTTGATAATTATCGCGGTTGGTCCTCAGATTAGTAGTAGGTAGGTAGAGTAGGTAAATTCGAAATGTTAGATAATTTGACTTCCATTAAGAAATAGTGGTATAAATAGAAGTAAGGTAGGATAAGTGGTTCAGAAAGCTTTTGGCTACTGAAGATGCTAACTTTGTTTGCGAAACGCGCGTCGAGTGTGATTGTGACGTAGTTTTGGTGTTTGAGTAGTTTCTTTTTCTTGAATTGTATTTACACCAAAGGTTCCAAAATATTAATTTTTTTGATTACTACTGATTATTCAGCTTATATATTCACTTCAAGAAGCTAATGTGTCAGCGATATATGTGATTAAATTAAGTTTGTGTGGATCGAATCATTTTCTATGAAAGTACGATTGATACAAAGTATTCAAATTCATTTGAGAATCAATAGTATTGAAATCACCTACCAAAGAATTCTTCTTAATAAGGAAGAGTACTACATTTTCTCAACGGCATCCGACTGAACTGAAAAGATGTATTGAAAAAATAAGAGGATTCCAATCAAATGTGTAAGTATTGTAGCCATGCCATTTCTGAGAAACAGAATCAGTAAAAGTTACAAAATTGTTGAATTTGGACAAAAACCATATTGAATGGTTTCACCGATACTAATTTTACAAATAAAAGATATTGTGATGTCGGGACGTGGCGCAGTGGTAAGAATATCCGGCCAAAGTTTCGGAGTTCGAGCCCTATTTGGAGCTGGGATTTTTTAAAATTCAAATCAACCGATTAAATCTTCAAAATCTCGTGACTTGACTGGGATGAGTCCTGCACGATTCACTGTTTTCATTCCAATTAACAGTGCTGCTACTAAAGTGGTGTATAGAGTTAGACAAGGCCTACCCAGAACACTTGGCTAATGACCATAGCAGTCGATGCCAAACACAAATGAAAATAAATATTGTGATTATCGGATTATCCGATAGAGGGCGTAGGGGTACATTAATTTAAAAATTTCGAATGGCATGGGGGGTCAAGTGACACATTGTTGAAAAGAGAATTGAGGTAATTGATGCCCCTCACGTGACCTCCATCAAATTTTATGTTAGTTTTCATCTTTGAATTTATCATTGAAAATTACTTCGAGATACCAAACTTTACTCAAATATTAAAATTATTTTGGAATTTATTTGCGAAATATAAACATTTCAATTCACATTCGACACTCAGTATCTCGAAAACAAATGACTTGCGGACATGTGTCTATAAAAATTTTTCTTTTTATTTTGACGTCAGCAACATGCTCCTGAATTTTTTACACGTACTTAAGAAACACCCTGTATAATATAAGCATCATTATTATTAATCCATTTCTAGAGTGTGATGATGGATTCTATGGCCACGGATGCCAGAAGGCTTGTTCAGTACATTGTAGGGGAATATGTAAACCGATAGTAGGATATTGCATTAGTGGATGTGAGGAGCCATACGAACTTCCTAAATGTGAAAAATGTAAGTAATTAGAATCAATAAGTGAAGTTGAAAAATACTAATTTTTATAAACCTATTGAAAACAACAATAACAAAGTATAAGAACATGTACATAATATAGAAAATATAATATAAAAACAATAAAAATACAAATTAAACATAAAAATAAAACTAAGTATGTTCTGAAAGCAGCGATTAAGAGCTTTCCCGCTCATAGAAGAGAACATAGGCATCTCCGCTCACCAGGGATCTAGATGAAATTGGGGTCACATGTGAGTCATTGAATTCATGCCACGTGCTCGCATAAGGATATCTACAGCAGGCTGTGTAGTGTACGCTATAGGTAGTCCCACTATGATTAGATACTGCATATAGACTATATCGACAAGGGGTTACGTTTTCTGCTGCATAATTACTCATATCCAATCCCTCTTAAGGAAAATCAATGGCAACATCCAATTTTCCTCGGAAACTTTCTTTTGAAGAAAACCGTTTCAAATAAATTACTAAAATTTATGTTTTGATATGGTTGTCGTGCATTTTTTTCTTCCTTTGCACTTCGCACATGTCGGCTTCTCGTCACCATCCAAAGTTTCTTCCCTTCCGAATGAATCCAAACAATCTGAAAGTTTCAGTTGGCCTGCTCTTCGTGGTATTGAGAGGGATAAATCCCAAAATGGATCAAAAGAGACTGAACAGTGACCGCAATAATTACATTTCAATGTAGATTTAAACTGGCCAACGAAGTTGTCTACAAATTTGGAATTGTCTGTCCTTAAGTATCTTGACCATGATTCTTGAGCCTTCTCACTGTCACTCAATTTCTCATCTCTCTCCCTCATGATGGGTATCGGCTTTTCTGTTACTCTATTGACGTCTTCATGTAGACCCTCTAACAGAAATCGTAAGAATTCTTGAGCATCTTCCTGGGCAAAACCGATGAAACGATTTTTTGGATTTGACATTTCAAGGCGACTGTATTTACAACTCCACCAGACGAATCATCTGACCAAAGTTTCTTGATCACCTGGGAAAATGCTTTCATTAAAGCTCCCTTCCTAGATATGTTAGTGTTTATATCCCTCGCACGGGCGTCTCTTTTTTAATACTCCAATAACCATCTTGTGTTCGATAAACACTGGATAATACTGTTCATGAAGCATGTGTTACCAATATTTTTCAACCCATCAAAAAATACTTACAGATGAATTAATTACTAACGAAAAAAATCTAGAGACTTGTTCTACAGGGCTATTCAAATTCGAGTCTATGCATAGGGATTTCGATAACGGTAAGAGATAGAGGGATGGTTAAATCGGGGTAAAGTAGCGTATTTTAGAGGTTAATTATATGAATGAAAAAATCTGACCAAGCTTCTTTAGTTCTGGAGTTATACAGGAAAAATCGAAAATTTCGAAATTCTTTTTTTGCATATATCTTTTTATTTTACGAAGATATTTTTCTAATTTGACCACTTTGACGTAGCAACTTTTTGTGGGCTATCCAAATCTCTGAATAAACATTACATAGAGGGTATCGTATAAATTGGGCCACCCTCAAATTTTAATTTTCAAATACGGACCTGTATTTTTTATTGCATTTTTTTAATCCCATGAGTCATGTTTCATACTCATATAGTAGTTTTATTTGAATTACAAAGTGTTTTGAAAATATTGAACTATTACCAGTAAAATTTCAAAAAAAAAATTAATTCCATAACAACTCTAATTGAATAATATCGAAGAATGAGTCGTGAATCAGACAAATTGATTCTTTAAGAATATAGACCCTCAGATAGTGACAGATTTAGGTGCCCCATTTTCGAATGCAAGCTTCGAATAGGGTTGAAAACTACATCGATGTTGAGTAAAATGGAGGGAAATTCTCGAGTGGCTCCTGGGGAGAACATATGGAAAAATCAAAAAGAATTTCCAATAAATTTTCCGTTGACAAAATCTACTTATCCATTCGCGCCACTCAAACCATTGTGATTTTCGGTCTAGTGACGGTGTAGGTTTTCATAGTTTCGATTGGAAAATCTGTTGAAATCTTGATTTTTCCTTATGAGATTACGCCCTCATTCCAACCCTTTAGCCACCTGCAATACTCAAGCCATTGGTATTCCGAAGCCAGGTTCTATTATAATGATTAGGTGAACACGGCTCGCGTGAAAAATGATAAATCTCTGAACAAAACTACAGAAAATCAGCCAGAACAAATGATAAGAGAATTTCTCGAGGAAGACAAAGAAAGTATACATGAGAATGAGAAAGAAAATGAGGACTTATCAAGTCATGACAGCTCTTCACGTTTAACTGATGAAAGCGAAGGAAGTTTAACCTACAATGAACCAGAATCAACTGTGACAAGATCCGGCAGAACTGTGAGACTACCTCAAAATCTGGATGATTATGAAATTTACACAGCCTACTGTTTGCTGACCAAAGTAGACCCAAAAACCTACCAAGAAGCAATTTTAATGCCAGATTGGCAGCAAGCAATAGATGAAGAATTAAGTTCTCACGAAAAATTAGGAACTTGACAACCTGCAAAACTGCTAGAGGGTCAGAGTGATATTGACACCAGGTGACTCTTCAAAACTAAAGAGGATGGTACAAAGAAATCCCGATTGGTTGCAAAAGGTTCTCGAGTGCCTTATAACAATGCCCTTTTATCAGTTTTAGTGCAAAAAAATTGTAATTTACACCAAATTGATGTTCCAACCGAATTTTTGAATAGAGTTATGGACATTGAAGATTTCATAAAAACACCAGAAGGTTTGAAAACAGATTCAAAATTTCTGAAACCCAATCGAGCACTATATGGATTGAGAAATGCTCCGAAGTGTTGGAACATGAAATTTAATGAAGTAATGAAACAATTAAAGGGCCCCGCACACCTTATATGGGAAAATGGCTCTCCGTCAAATTTCTTGAATTTTTGATATGTTGTAGAATTGATCATTCCGATGAAATGTTTCAACGGGCGCAACACGATCCTATGACTAGTTTTCGAGTTACAGGGTGTTGAATATGAGAAACATTCACTTTTCATCACTCTGTATCTCCCAAGTTATGATTTAGTTCGGATTTATCTTTTGTGGGATCATCATCGCATCCGTGTATGATGAATTCATGAGAAATTCATTTCCAAATCTTTTCGTAGTACAGGGCGATTTCACTTGAAAACAATGCTATTTTGAGACTTTCATAATTTAGTTGTTTTATAAAGAGAAAATGCGAGAAAAGGTAGAATTATCACATAATATTATAAATTCATTTCATCTAGCATCACAGTTGATACAATTCATACAAGGTGATTCACAAATATGGAAACAAAACGAATTTTGGTTTTTGGGACACCTTGTAGTAATAAACCAACCTAAAATGACAAAATTCACTTGAAGAATGTTAAATGATATGTTTCATCGTATACAGAGTCGAATGATATCAATTTCAAAAATTATTTATACTTTAATAAATAAAAACCTTGATTTTTTAAATCACCCTATATCTCATAAGGGAGTCCAAAAAGATAGCGATATTTTTTCACGGGAGAACTCGAAATACTTTCATTCATATCGTACAAAATTTTCAGCGGAATCCCATGACGGGTTTTTCATATACAAGGCGAACAATTTCTGAAAAAGTCCACATATTTCACTATTTACGCTAATAAATGACCACTCTACCTATCCATTGAAGTCTCCTGATGTGATTGAGAAGATACTTATTTGACATTTATTCAAAACGTAAAAGTAAGGAATTCAGTGAAGTGAAATCAACATTATTTCAACTCATAACAACTTGTACGGCCTTGCCAGATGGCACACATAATATGTATCCCATGGCTATTGGGAATTCAAGATAAGGGATACTCCCTCTGGTGTCGGGTTTTGAATCTATACTTACGTGAAAATGAGGTTGAAACTATGATTTTGACATTTTGAGCATTTCTACAACAATAGCACAAAGGACAACGAGGTTATGTTCTTTCGACATAAATACGCGAAAGAGGTTCCATTTTTTGCCACTTTGGCGCTGGCATCTAATTTTGAATTCCCAATAATAAAGACAGGCATACATTATGCGATTTCCGTGCAATGCAAGTGCCATGCAAGTCCAAACTACATTAACGCGCTTGCGCGCGTGTAATTTCCATGCAAGTTTTGAAAATAGCATCTGCTCTATTTTTCATGCAAGTTTTATGCAATTCTAGTAATTTTTCTAGTGGTAACAGCGTCACCAACGTGAACTTCAAAAACAGTATTATTATCTTCTAGCTATTTTCATTGTGTTGTGACTGATATGTTGAGCAGAGTGTATCTCTATTGATTACGTGTAACCAGGCATCTTAATTACGTGATTTTGGTCATCATCTGGAAAAAGGGACAAAACAAGACATGTTCATTAATTTCAGTGATGTCAAAATGTCAAAACAAATCAGAATTGCACTGAAACAGCATAATGTAATGTGCGCGGCAAGAGATATGCAATAGCTATGCAAGAATTTCTTGCATAGCACCAAACTTGTATTGCATGGAAATTGCATAATGTATGCCTGTCTTAAAGATGCCCGTCATGGATAATGCAGGAGGTTCAAGATGTCTGCTAAATAGTTTGAATGTAACGATATAAGGAACATTTCAAGTGGATAAATCTCAGGCACATGTCATTATGGAGGTATGTCGTAGGATACTAGTGTTATCAGTTGATACCTTAGTAATAAGTAATCTGAAACAGCTGTTTAATTTAATGAGTTCTATAAACAGTGAATATATATATATATATATATATATATATATATAACAGGAAGTAACTTGTGACATCTACAGTCACTAGTTGAAACTTAATTTGGCACGAACCATGGAATCGAGAGCAACCATAAAGCTGTCCTGATGAGTGGGAAACCACGAAACAGCTGTCGACAGATGATGGTGGCTCTCGGAATCAAAACATAAATCACTCTATTTACTTCTATATATATATATATATATATATATATGAAAATATAAGTAGAAAAGTTATTGGGTATAACCCTCAAAATGTTCTGCAACCGTAGACACGTGTTTCGAGCTTAAGCTCTCGTCAGTACGGTAAAATCAAGTGCGAAGATGTACAACACTTGGATGTAAAAATAGAAACAAAGGAAGTCAACAACAGGAAGCCAACCACACATTTGTGGCTTCGGTTAGAAGACCTTGTGCTTACAAGGCAACAACTAACGTCGCCACGGAGGCAGCTATAGCTACCAGCGTGACAATCCTACCCAGGAAAATACCGTACTGACGAGAGCTTAAGCTCGAAACACGTGTCTACGGTTGCAGAACATTTTGAGGGTTATACCCAATAACTTTTCTACTTATATTTTCATATATTGCCCCTCGCTATATCCATCCTTATTTGTATTTTCCTGGGTAGGATTGTCACGCTGGTAGCTATAGCTGCCTCCGTGGCGACGTTAGTTGTTGCCTTGTAAGCACAAGGTCTTCTAACCGAAGCCACAAATGTGTGGTTGGCTTCCTGTTGTTGACTTCCTTTGTTTCTATTTTTACATCCAAGTGTTGTACATCTTCGCACTTGATTTTACCGTACTGACGAGAGCTTAAGCTCGAAACACGTGTCTACGGTTGCAGAACATTTTGAGGGTTATACCCAATAACTTTTCTACTTATATTTTCATATATTGCCCCTCGCTATATCCATCCTTATTTATATATATATATATATATATATATATATATATATATATATATAATCTATACATAAATTGAAAGAAGTTCAACGGGATGTGATATATCTTTCGGATATTGGGTTGGCACGAGCATGTGCATGACAATACAACAAGGAAAATACATGATGGATAACTGAATTTTTCCCTAATCAAAAAACATTATCAAATACGAATTAGAAGGAGATTCTTACCAATAACCAATAAAATTAAACTATTTCTGGACCGATATCCATGTCCTCTGGAAGCATTCTATTTGCAGCATCTCCTATGGAATCTAAAAGACGATTGGATGGAAAATGTATGTTTTCTTGATATCTAGCGTACCCTAAAAACCATATCACGCTAGCAACATGCGCACAAGTTCCTAAAGTCCTAGCACCGGACTTACAAGTACAATAATACCCCGTAATGGGGAGAGCAGGATCTTCTAGATTTTCGTCACCTCTTTCAGTGAAAACAACCCAAAGCATGTGTTTAGCAGCATTCCTGAACCGAGAAAATATTCTGAATCTTAGGAAATTGGGTTCCCCATGTAACTCATCGACTTCTAAAATGTCTACTTCACCATCTCTACGAGTTGTATCTTGGATATATGACGCAGCCAAGTGTAAATGATATGTTCCAGTAAGTAATTTTAAATATTCAATATCAAGGCGAGGAAACGATTGTATATGATATTGATTTAAACGAATCCATCGACCATTCCTAGTTCGGAGGTTTTCAGCTTCAACTCGTGCCTGAACAATGTTGACATCATCGGAATCAACCAACATTTGTGTGGCCGTATCCAACGTTCCAGGCATATTTATCAATGGATGGAATTTATTTATAAGAGCGCCAGCAATCCGGTAATAGTCATGTAGCTTCGCAGCATGTATTGCTGTTATGGGTTGACGAAAAAATTTGAAAATTGACTTAAAATGTCCATTTCTAGCTTCAACAATCCATCTAGTAGTGGTTATTAAACGTGCCTGATTGGCTTCATTTGTCGTTAATTGCCTTTAATTCGGCGGTAGAAATGGTGGCATATAGTAATGCAAGCCAAGTTCTTGTAGACTATTGATTGAATCTCTGTAGCGTCTATCGACTATCACAATATCTCCTTCTTGAAACCATGTTTTCATTCCATTCAAATCAACTTGTAATTCGTGATTTAGAACACTTGCATCATTATTCCTAGCATCTGCGAAGTACGGCCCGTTGATTGCTAAGATATATCCATCGGGGGCAACTATGATCTCTGGTTTGACCAAGTGTTCATTCTTGTGGAAACAGTATGATTGCCTCAATACCCGGAAGTTACTGCTCTTTTCTATTTTATTGTAGGTACAATCTATATAAACTATTGCTTTGGGAATATCTGGTGTGGGATTGTACAGTTGATTCGTATAAGGGGATACATGACTGTTAATATAATTTTCTCTTGTTATTGAATTAAATCCAATATTGTTCGGTACGAACCTTTGTAAAAGAGATAATCTCACATTAGAAATAATGAAGCTTGCTGTTTGTCGAGAAGGATAACTGAACAATATTTTCAAAAACTCATCCATGTTTCATTTTGATCAAAAATGTCAGCAAATGTTTTCTTTCGACATTTCTTCTCTTGCCACCTTGTTCAACAATATCACAAAATTCTAGTAATTTTCGAAAATGATTTTTTGAGATTGATGTCAGATACTTAAATTCGTCTTCAGTGAAACGATTGATATCTTCCCAGTTACGGAGTGGCCTGTTTCTATTAGCAAATGTCCTCATTCTTTGAAGAAAATGTTGAAGATTGGAAATTATGTATGGTTTATTCCCAAAATTCAAACCTCCATGCAAGTAATTTGGAAGGAAACCTTGATGATCAAGATGGTGACCACAAATTCTCAAGAAATCTGGGACATAGATATCAGAAGCAACAAAAATATCCACTCTACATTCTAAAGAAAGTCTTTGAATATTTTGACGAGCATTACAAATAATGCACGCACGACTTGATACGCGGGACAACACATTGAGACGAAGGCAATTCGGGTTATTTTCCATAGCAATAATGTCATTCATTACTGTGTTATTACAATTGAAACATATTTTTGTATCATCCTGAATATCAATAGGTGGATTTCCCGCAGTTTGTCTTCGATATGTTGCAATTTGCAAAACATCAATATTATCTTCTCTATTCAAACGCATTGAGAGTCTAGGAATAACATTTCGGTCACAAACATAACAACTCACTCTATTTGCGAAGGCCATATTGTTCAGCAAAGTTCAACAAACACTGAAAATCATATAAACTTGAACAGTAAAAAAGAAACTTCAATTAGTCCAATAACCCAAAAAGAGTTCTCGGGCTTTATGACAACAAGAAAACTACTATTGACATAAGAATTTTGTTGATTTTATCCTCTTTGAATTGTTCTCCATGCCTACTACGAAATAAGAGGAATATATTAATAAGTAGGTATTCGAAGATGATTCAGATGATGTTTCAAATACAAGAAAAAGGAAGAGAAACGTTCTCTGAAACATATATACGATTCGAAGATACAAGAACATAATTGAAACATAAAACGTTAATTTGGTGTAAAAATATGCCGAGAATTTGATTTAATATATATCTATATAAGCCGATAGAAATAATTACATACAAATTATGATTTTTTTCTGATTTATCCTATGTGGTATTTTCGTTATGTGACAAATTCATGAGATATTCATGTCCAAATCTTTTTGTAGTACAGGGCGATTTCCTTTGATAATAATGCTATTTTGAGACTTTCACTATTTTATTGTTTTATAGAGTGAAAATTCGAAAAAACGAACTTCTGCGGATGTAATAAGTATAATATTACTTCTGAGAAACACTAAGCATGAAAAAATAACTTTTCCATTAAATCGCCTACTAGACGATGCTTGTGCAGATAATAATTCGAGTTATGGCTTTTTTTCGAGGGATGCGGTACGCTATTGTACGGTATAATAACTGATCACTATTTTATTGAAATATTTTTATTTCGAGTAAAAGCGGCCGGACGAGGAAGAACTACAGCAAACCCGCCGAAAACTGGACTGAAAATATAGCAATGGGAAAATGTACAGATCGTAGCTTTTTTCATACATTTTTCGCCTTGTATATGAAAAACCCGTCATGGGATTCCGCTGAAAATTTTGTACAATATGGATGAAAGTATTTCGAGTTCTCCCATGAAAAAATATTGAATTCTTTTCGGACTCCCTTATGAGATATAGGGTGATTTAAAAAATCAAGGTTTTTATTTATTAAAGTAAAACTAATTTTTTAAATTGATATCATTCGACTCTGTATACGATGGAACATATCATTTAACATTCTTCAAGTGAATTTTGTCATTTTAGGTTGGTTTATTACTGCAAGGTGTCCCAAAAACCAAAATTCGTTTTGTTTCCATATTTGTGAATCACCTTGTATGAATTGTATCAACTGTGATGCTAGATGAAATGAATTTATAATATTATGTGATAATTCTACCTTTTCTCGCATTTTCTCTTTATAAAACAACTAAATTATGAAAGTCTCAAAATAGCATTGTTTTCAAGTGAAATCGCCCTGTACTACGAAAAGATTTGGAAATGAATTTCTCATGAATTCATCATACACGGATGTGATGATGATCCCACAAAAGATAAATCCGAACTAAATCGTAACTTGGCAGATACAGAGTGATGAAAAGTGAATGTTTCTCATATTCAACACCCTGTATCTCGAAAACTAGTCATAGGATCGTGTTGAGCCCGTTGAAACATTTCATCGGAATGATCAATTCTACAACATATCAAAAATTCAAGAAATTTGACGGAGAGCCATTTTCCCATATAAGGTGTGCGGGGTCCTTTCAAACGTTCTGATTACGACTATTGTTTATACACTAAAGATGACGTTTATGTGGTATTATTTGTGGATGACGGGTTGATTACAAGACCATGAGCTACTGAGAGACTTGCAAAATGAATTTAACATTAAAGAGATGGCAGAAGTGAAAATTTTTCATAGTAACGAAATCAGTAGGAATGTGAAAGGTCTAAAAATCACACAAACTAGAATGATAACCTGATTACTTGAAGAATTATCAATGACAAAAACAAGAAACGTAGCAACACCAATGGAAGTTAATTTTTAAGTCAAGGATAAAGAACCTATTATTAATAATGTTCCTCACCGAAGATTATTATGCAATTCAATGTACCTTTCTTTAGTAAGCAGACCAGACATCTCCTATAGTGTTGCTTATTTGAGTAGGTATTTAGACAAACCAAGAACCCTAATAGCACACCATGTCCCTATTTGGTACAAATCATGTCCGAATGTCCGGGACTTGAAATCATTGTCCTTGGGACGTCCGACTCAGTGCATTTTCATGAATTTCCCCAAAGGAATTCCTATGGATGTCCCAATGATGTCCCAATCGGTACATCACATAAAACGTTTCCACGAGGACGTCTTTGGGATGTCCTGGGTCGTATATATTTTGCAATGTTTCCTATGACATCCATCGGATGTCCTTGTTAGTGGGTATTCTGGCATGTCTTCGAAAGGGCGTCCCATGGTTATCCTGGTACAGGACATTTCAGGAACATCTCGCATGGATGAAATATCCCTGCGAGGACGTCTTTGGGATGTCCTGGATTGAACATTTTTCGGAATGTTTCGTAGGTGCATCCATCCAAAGGTATAGGGTGTATGATCATAAAAATGAAACAAAATTCGAAAACAGTTGTGGTTTTACGGAAAAGGTAGTATAAAGTGGATTGCATTTACAATAGGGCTAAACATTATAGCGAAAACAGCCCATCTGAAATGAAACCCGTTTCACTATCAATAAGGTCATCAGGGGCCATATTCTCGAGTTTGTATGTATGCGAATTCGATTTACTGTTTCACACCAATGAACTTGAAAAATGTGTGTTTGTCTCTCTTGTTCGTATACGAATTGAAACCGAACGATTCTCCTATGTATGGATTCCGAGCATAAAGTTGTTTTCTTTGTTTTGTGTTCTGTGTTCAAGTGAAGTGTACGATGAATGTTGACAAATTGACAGAATATTTTTGAGTATTTCTGATTTCACCTGCTTTGGCAGCTTTTTTCTTTTGTCTTTTATGATTAGTTAGTTCAGGGACAACACTGTTGAAAAAGGTGTTTCCCTAAGTAGAGTTGTGTGTATCCTTTAAACATGTATAAACGAAATCGAAATATATCAGAACGCCAGCACAATAGAATCGCTATACGATCATCGGAAGCTTTGAATAGAGAATTCTCGACCGATTCAGATGTATCTGATGTTTCCAAAACCGAATTGAATGACTCTGAGAGAGTGCTGAGCTTACCTGGTACATCTGGTTCCATCCAAATTGGAATCTCCAGTAATCCACAACAATATTCTAATCTCAGTCCTGAAAGAGATGTCAATTCTGCACATCCTAAGAACGTACCGATATGGCACGTCCTAAGGACGTCCCAGAAGTACTTCCGATCGATATAATTCAGGGACGTCCAATTAACATCAAAGGTAGATGTTTACTGAATATCCTTATAAAACGTCCAATTTTGGTGAGAAGTCGAGACATTGGTGCTTCCCACGGATGTCCAGTGGACGTCCGCGGTACTAATTCTGCACGTTCCAAGGACGTCCCGAACGTCCTCAGAGGATGTCCTATGGATTACCATCGGACTTCATGGTGCTATTAGGGAAAAAGTACATGGGAAGCTAGTAAGAGGATCTTACCTTACCTAAATCATACCAAAGAATATTCCAACAAATTCCAACAAATGAAAATTTGTCTGATATGTTCACATTGAATAAAACAAAAATTTGAGGTGAAGATTAGATGTTTTAGGCAACTGAATGTTTAAGAAAACAGAGTTCTTTGGGAGATCGTTTAGTAACGAACAGTCGTTACCGACCGATGATGAACCCTTTACTCCCATATACACACACCTAATACTTAGGCTTATTATAGCAAGTACCTCTCAGATATTTGGGAGTTATAATAGACCAAAAACTGACTTGGAACAGTTTAATCAACCACATTCTTTCCAGGGCTATAGCGGCAAGCTGGACATGTCGCAGAGTCTTTGGTAAGACATGGGGTCTGAAACCAAAAATGATTTATTGGTCATACCAAACGATTATCAAACCCATGGTCACCTACGCCTCACTGGTATGGTGGCCAAAAATTCAACAAATTTCAGCAAAAGTCAAGCTGCAGAAAGTGCAGCAGCTAGCTTTTCTGGGAATAACAGGGGCAATATTTACGTGTCCCACTGCAGCCTTAGAGGTAATGCTAAACCTTCCGCCATTGCACCTATGTGTAATGAAAGAAGCAGCAAACAGTGCATTCAGACTGAGCCAGACAAAAAACTTAAAAGCGGGAAATCTGATTGGACACTTGAAGATATTGGAACACATTCCCCTAGAAGCCATGTCTAAACCGACAGATTTCATGCCAGTTAGGTACGACTTCGAAATGCAGTTTGAAGTGGTCATGAACAGCCACCAAATATGCACAAAGAACGAACCTTAACTGGGAAGGGATGCATCAGTGTGGTACACAGATGGATCTAAGATGGATGAAAGGGTTGGAGTGGGCGTTACAGGACCAAAGTTTAGGCTCTCAAAACCCCTTGGTAACACTCCAACCATCTTCCAAGCAGAAGTACATGCTATAGAATTATGTGCCCAGGAATGCCTTGAAAGATGCACTCAAAGGGCAGAAATCTATATACTATCAGATAGCCAAACAGCACTAAAAGCTCTGAGGTCATACACCTGTGAGTCTAAGCTGACTTGGGATTGTAAAAAATCCCTGAGACAACTGGCAACAAACAATCAGGTCACCCTGATGTGAGTGCTAGGTCGCAAAGGAATTAAAGGTAACGAAGAAGCAGATTGCCTTGCCAAAGAAGGGGCAAACACACAATTTCCCGGCCCAGAACCCTTCTGTGGACTCTCCAAAGCCCACTTGAAAGAGGAGTTCCGACGCTGGGAAACCGATGAAATGGAATCTCACTGGAATAAAGTGCCAGGACAAAGACAAGCGAAAAGACTAATGTGCCCATCGCCAAAGAAAGCTAAACAGCTTCTCGAGTTAGACAAGAAAGACTTGAAGATGGTAATGGGACTCCTCACTGGACACTGCCCTCTATGGTACTCAGAGAGTGATAGTTGCCGCTACTGCGAGAACTTCGCGGAAACTGCAGAACATTTGCTTTGCGAATGCCCAGCGCTTTTCTGCAAGAGGCTTAAGTTCCTGGAAGGGGCCTTTTTAACGCCCTTCGACATCAGGAACTTAGCTCCCAGGAAACTGATAAACTTCACAAGAAGTCTCGGAATCCCGGGCCTCGAATAGACCAAGTGTCAGGCACAAAAGAACTTATAGGTCGAAGTGCTTGTGAGGCTGCACAGCCTGTACGACCCCCCCAACAATCTACAATCTACCTCTCAGATTTAATTCAATACCAGTCGTGGTCTTCGCCAGGGGAGTAGTTGTTTTCTGAGAGGTACTTGCCATGATAAGTCTTCGTAGTAGGTGTGTATATGGGAGTAAAGGGTACATCATCGGTCGGCAACGACTGCTCGTTGCTAACTGAAAGTTTGTTGTTTAGCAGTGTGGATGATTATTCATTTTTGTTTTCTTGTTACATTTATATTGAGAAGGAGTGATAGAATTCATATGACAAGAGTCTGAAGTTTATATATCTCTTACAGGATAATAGCATATGACAATTAATATGTAACTGAGACGTCATGGAATGTTTATGATGTACTGTTTCTCTTTTACGAATAATAAAAGTTTCAAACAAACCACTATAAAGTTGTCTTTATTACAAAATAAGTAATATCTAAAAATAATATATATTTATCTAACCCCTTATCACACTCGATAACTGGGAACTCTCTAATTTTTTTTTGTATATTTAGGTGTAATTGTTATTTGTTGACGGATTTTTATAAATATCCACATAAACTTATTTATTTATTCGTAATGTTGATTGACTAGGCCTTTGCTGTAATGAATTCCTCAAATTAATATTCTTATTTTCATTCTATTTTATATTGTATATAATATGTTCTTCAAATTACCGATTGTAGTTATATCAAGGATATATCCTTAAGCTTTGCCAACGAGAATTGTATTTCTTCTGATATTGGAGCATATTTTGATTGATTGATTGGTTTGCTACGCAGACAAGAAAGATTAAAAAAATCATGGTACTCCTTCATTTCAGCAAGATTTATTTTATTTTTGAACCCACCTGTGGTAACCAACATTACATCAACATCTGGCATCGTACTAGTAAAAGACTTCGCGGTAGAGGCTCCTGCTAATAAAACGCCACCAAAACGTTACAGGATTGAATACAGCGAAGATATCGATCAGAACATGGATAGGACCGTCAAAAGTCAAGTATGAATTTTTTTTTCAATCATATATTCGGTGATCTATTTTAAATCTATAAAATTATTCGTCAACATTTTCATCCAGTATTTTCAGTAATGGGCGTTTCGAATACTTACTATCACAGTGTCAGTTTTTCTGATTTTCGTCCAATTTGTTATCGTTTCAGACCTTTACCAGTAAAAGTGAATTCATTATCTAATCAAATTTTCCGCTCAATTTGATATTCTCAGCATGCATTATTTTCGAAAATGGGAGACTCAACACCTTTGGTGTCATTCAATAAGAACTAATAGTATTTTCCCCTTCACCACACAAGTATTTTCACTCCTAGATGCGCATCAGGAGGTATACTAGTTCAGTTTAGTATTCCTCATAAAGAGTTTATAGAAACTTTTTTCATGTTTGCATCTAGATTCAGTACCCAAAGTTTGTCACCCTATTTTGGCAAAACCCTGTTAATCTAATCATATACTAACTTATCCGCTCATTCCTTGTTTTTTTAGCATATGGTAAACTGGAAATTTGCAAATGGCAACATAAAATTCGCGCAGAAAAAGGAATTAAAAATCGAAAATTTGAAACCAGACACATATTATCTTGTTAGAGCCACTGTTACTGGCGAAACCAAGGGGGATTACATAAAGTTCTATCGTTTCCTTACAACGTGCTCAGGTTAGTATAAATGTATGACTAAACGTCATTCAATTTTATATATTCTAGATCAAAACTCAAATAGATAACGGGCCACATTTTCATCTTCTGGTATTCATAAAACATAAAATCCTGTGAAGTTTGAAAAACATTGTGAAAACCAAAGAAAAGAATAAAAGATGTTTTGTTGGAAATTCTAGAGGCTGTAAGATTTGTTGTTTATTTACAGAACGAGCTCGTATCACAATATTATCATAGAAGTATATATATATATATATATATATATACAGTGACCGCCAAAAAGTATGTACCATAAGGGAAAAAAGTCATCGTTGGAGTATTGGAAAAAAAATTCTTGGGAAAAGTTTGTCCATTCCGATAACCTAAAAATCGATTTTAACACATGTCACGTGACCACTAGTATGGCGGCAATTTGGGAAAAAATACCATGAAGAGGCCAAAAGTGGGGTACGATGGCAAGATGTTGAAAAAAGTTATCTTAAAAAGTTGCTTCGAATTAGCAATTTATCGGAAAAATTCGAAATTTCAATTTTTTAAAAGTATTTTCTGATCCCTTTACAAAAATCAAAGTTTTTTTTCTTAATGTCTTGACTGTAGAAGAACAATAATCATGCATTTGCACAGGTGCCTGAGGTATCTGATCAAATAGTGGTATGAATTGGACAGATGATGCCGCTCTGGAGGACTCGCTTCACCATAAGATCTGGTAGAGACAGTCCAAACAGAGCAGGTCATCACTAGAATGAGCGTGTTTCAAGAAGACTCCCTCGGCCATGTTCTCTTCTGCATCTCACTATTGCCATTGTCCGTTGCACTCAGAAATACTCGTGGGTATAACTGCGGCACCCCCAGCAACCGGAGGCATAAAGTCACTCATCTGTTTTACATGGATGACCTAATATTATAAGCCTCTGGAGAAAGGGACCTACATCAGTCCTTTAGGGTGGTGAAAGAATATACGCATGCTATCGGAATGGACTTCGGGACCGACACATGTGCCACGGTTCGTCTCAAACGAGGACGATGCGAGGAATACGGAGAGCATGTCCAGCTCATAGACGAAAGCATCCTACATCATCTGGATGCCGGAGAGTCGTAAACCTAGGGGTAGAGCAACACCGCTTCCAAGAAGTAATCACAGTAAAAAACTCACTCCGCAGCAAGTATCAGCATTAACGACAGATCTGGTCATCCGAACTGTCGGGGAAGAACAAAGTTGCTGCAGCTAATATGCTTGCCGCTCCGATCCTTCTCTACTCCTTTGGAGTGATGAAGTGGACTCAGGAAGAGCTGCGACGATGCGAGGAATACGGAGAGCATGTCCAGCTCATAGAAGAAAGCATCCTACATCATCTGGATGCTGGAGAGACGTTTACCTACCTAGGGGTGGAGCAACACCGCTCCCAAGAAGTAATCACAGTAAAAAACTTACTCCGCGGCAAGTATCAGCATTAACGACAGATCTGGTCATCCGAACTGTCGGGGAAGAACAAAGTTGCTGCAGCTAATATGCTTGCCGTTCCGATCCTTCTCTACTCCTTTGGAGTGATGAAGTGGACTCAGGAAGAGCTGCGACAACTCGACGTTAAAACTCGCAAAATGATATCAATAGGATCTTGCATCCTAAATCGACCGTTCCACGGTTATGCCCACCCAGACAATGGGGAGGCCGTGGTCTTTCGAGTTTGGAGTGTCTGCATAACAGAATGGTGCTGGATGGGGCCTGTTAAGTCATCAGGAGTTCAGATCCCCTTCTCTGCATGGTCCGTGACCATGAAAAAGCAGGGATCGGATCATTTCTTTCGAAGGCAGAAACCCGTACAGCTGATGAACTTGGTCTCGTATTCGACACTGAACGGGCTAACCCAAACTCTGTCACCGAAACCCAAACTCTATCACCGAGTTGGGATCCGTTCAGAAATAGCTCACATCAAAGCTGCGGAGACAGAGGTCCTTCTACAGCTACATACGGATAAGCCAATGCATGGTGTCTTCTTCAACAACATCGAAGACCTTGGCTTATCCAAAAGCCTTCCTCAGGTCGAGTGAGCTAAAGTCGGAGACCAAGGGATTCCTTATGGCCTGCCAGGATGGTGTCTTCAATACCCCTGTCTACCGTAGTCGTGAGGCACCTGAGACCGTAATGCATTTGCTATCAGCATGCCCAGCTTATGCGGTCTCAGCCTATATCCACATGCATAACGCGGCGCTACGAGTGTTGCACTAACATCTTAGACACTCGTATGGTATAGACGAGACACCGGTGTTGCCTTATGTTCCGGGGAATATTGAGTCTGTGGTGGAGAATAAGAGGTGCCGAATCTATTGGAACTACTCATTTCCCAACCTCAGGCAAATACAAGCCAATAAGCCTGATGTTTTCCTCCTCGACCATCAAAGTAAAACGATATTTGTCTTGGAGTTTTCTGCTCCAGGCGAGATGAATATCGTTCAGAAAGAGGAGGAAAAACGGACTAAATATCGAGATCTTCTCTTTGAACTCCGCAGGTTGTAACCGGACCATTCTGTCAAAATGGTGGTTCTGATTATAGGGTTCCTTGGTGGAATGATGGACACACTGCTCTCTAACTTGAAGTTAATACCGGCCTGCCGTAATATGGCAGAAATCTTAGCCGCTCGAATGCAGAAGGCCGTCATCCTTGGTTCACTTCGTCTGCTCATAATACATAATTCTCGGACCCAATAATCACTCACCCTACAGACATTGGGAGTGGTTATTGAGGTAAATGATACCAGCGCATTCTCCGGATGTGTCGGAGCACCAGAGACTGGGCCTGACTGGTACTCTCCTGAGGGAAAATAATATTAATAATAATAAAGTGTCTTCATTCAAGGCGGAGTTCAGTGAGTGACTGCTCTTAAACTCAACCTGAGTTACTGATTGCAGGAGCTTGGTACGCTGATGTGATGCTGCATCATATTAAAAAAGTTTGAGAGTGACTATTGAATTAGCTGGCGCCATCAATATCTTCGTTTTCTTCTCGCAGTCCGTCAAAATATTGCACAAATCGTATCCCTACTTGTTACCGCCAGTTAATTTTTCCGGTTGAAGGTAGTTTTTCGACAAAGTCTGTACGGTTAGTTCCTTCTAGTGGTTCGGAATTGAAAGCTGAAAGTGTCCACCCGCTCGCTCTTGGACCCGCATTCTCCGCAACACGAGATGCTCAAAGTCTTCCCTCCGAAAGACTGCTGCACCACAGTTGGTATTTTTTATGCTGCTCCATCTTCAGCGCATTGAATTTGGTCTCTTGTTGATTCAGCGAATCCAGTGGGTGCCGCAGGAATTCTGAACCGTCTTGAGAAGGAAGATCTATTGGAGAAGGCAAAAGGGTCTTCTAGCCTCAAAAGCAGGTCGGAAAAATCCCTGTTATACAACAAAACATCGTATTGGAAAGTCTTCGTCATGAATAACGCTTCCAGGATGCTGTATATGTAACACATATTGCCCAAGTTGACAAAACCTAATTTTCCTCCAGTATCCTTGTCCAAACCCGAAGATGATATGGAGGAACTTTAATGTTTTCGAAATGTTAAAAAACATCTGAATAAATCAGAAAACTTTATGAAAAAAAGTTTCGACTGCCGAAACTGTACCTCCAATGAGTAAGGTTATTCTGGACTTTGCCTAAAAAAGACCAAAGAAAAATTCAATTCTCCGCAATTTTTATTCACGACGTTTCAACTGTAAAAATCTACAGTCGTTAGGTTAGCAAGTGTATGAATGCGACACTCTCAAGGAAACTTCTATGATATGGCTAATTTTGTGTCATTAGCCTAGGAGTAATTTTCCTGTGTTCAGGTAAGCTTGTTAATAACAGTGCCGGGCCCCTCCGGTACAGCATTGTTAATTCTTATCACAATTTCTGTTCAGTCTACTCCACTAATTTAAATATAAGTTAGATAGTAAAAGCATAATATAGGTGTTTTACACATCAGCAAAGAGGAAACTTATTTATGTGCTAATTCTAATGTCAAAATTATATCTATTTCACGCGTATTTTGAGTTGAAGTACGCACATTTTATGGAGCATGCAGATATTGTGCAATCGCCGTATTCTGTTTACGCATAAAAACAAAGTGACAGATCGGTGTCAAAATTGGAACCGAATGTCACAGAAATGTTCAGAAAACTTGTCGATCGCAAGCCGCAATAAAAACCTCAATACAGTCTACACAGGAGTTGAAGAAGTTACCAACTCATTAATTCGTCTCTGGAAGGGTTTGGTGAGTGCTATTTCAACTTCAACCGATATTAATTACTTTCGCATTTCACTTATATTCAACAATTTCAATTGATCCATGCCCCTAATTGAGGGTTTCCACACATCACGGATTTCTATGCTTGCTTGACTGAAGACATTGTTGTTCATAATATATGCACTCTCTTCAAACTTCCTTCTATACCAGCCCTCTTCTTCATGATAACACTAACCTAACAAATATTGAAAAATTCAATTACCTATTTCATCCCTACGTGGACCACCCCTTACGTTGGTTAAAACAACTCCCATGTCTAGTACCAACTATGAAATCGCTTACGATGCGCTGTTACAGCGTTACGACAATAAAAGTGTTTAGTTATGACCCGCTCCAAAGTTAACGTGAACGCCACTGCTCTTTCATGGATAGTGCTTGGTAACCGTCGCCATGGCAATACAGTTGCTAGGGTGCACTTTCCGCGAAGTCCTGACTAACCACCTGTTGTGTAAAGACAGACATTCCATTCCAGCCCGTTGTTTTGAGCATGTCGTGCTAAACTGTTCTGTATTTTAAATTTTTATATTTAATAAAAACCAAACAAAAAAAACAAGATATGTGATTTATTATTCACATAATAACCATGGTCCTTCGAGCCGGATACCAAATAATAATAATTAGTTCATTTGAAGTTAAAAACAAGTGAAAATAGTTCGCCGGCTGTTTCACGTGAAGAAGGGAGATGAGCCGAGTACACGTGCACTAGAACTTGGAATTGGAATCCAGGACAGCACTGGCAGTAAACAAGGTGTGTTCGTTCCTTTCTTATTCTTTACTCCTTTTCACATCCTAATTTGATGAATACTTTAAGAGTGTATTTGATATTCATTCTTTGAAAACGAATTGCATAATATTAGCAAACGATTTTCACCCTATTCTCAGTGTTCATTTGACTCAAAACAAATACTTTATACAAAACTTTGCATAACATTAGCAAAGTTTTATACTCATACGATTGCGATACAACTCCGGTTGAATTACAAACTTTTGCACAACATTAGCAAATTCATTTTCGTTCTGTCGTTTTTTCTGAAATTGTAATTAACACTATTTTATCATGTCCGTCGCACTTTAGAAAAAGCGGGGCATGATCAAAGCTCAACTTACTAGATTTGAGACATATTTCAATAAATGTCTGGATGAACAGAGATCATTCAGCTCGAACAAAGACTTGGTAAAACCGAACTGTTGTTAGGGGAATTTTACAATATACAGTATGAGCTGGAACTTGCGGTCACAGATGATGATCCAGAAATTTTGAATAATATTCATGATGAATCTGTCTCATTTGAGAATACTTATCATCAAATAATAAGTGATGATCGAAAATATATTATGAAGAAAACATCAACTGATGACCCAGTTTCTCAGTCTCAAACTTCGACCTCGCAACAAAACGCATCTGAAATAAATATTAAACTACCTGCTCTTAATTTACCAACGTTTGATGGTTCATATAGTGAATGGTTATTTTTCAAAGACACATTTAAGTCGGTAATTCATGACAATACTTCCCTGTCACCGGTTCAGAAATTTCACTATCTTAGGCTATCTTTGAAAGGTGAGGCTGCAAATATTATAAAGGATTTGGAAATTTCTGATGCCAACTATGCTATAGTCTGGCTATAGTCTGGCTTGATTAAACGATATGAAAATAAGCAACTTTTAGTATCAAATCACATGAAAGCATTATTTAACTTACCAACCTTAACCAAGGAGTCGTGCACAGCTTTGCGTCAATTGGCACATCTCGTCATTTGCGCGCTTTAAAAACCTTGGAATTACCAACGGAACATTGGGACACTATCATAATTTACTTAATAGCAACTAAACTAGATCATAGTACTAGAAGAGAATGGGAAGCAAAAAATTCCAAATCAGAATTGCCAAAATTAAAAACATTTCTTGATTTTTTAAAAGAGCGGTGTTGTTTATTAGAAACTCTAAGTTATGAAAAAACGAATGTTTCCGGTAAATCTGTGAGATCACTGGTAGGTACTAGTTTGAAAAAATGTGTCATTTATTCTCAAGATCATTTTTATTACAACTGTTCGAAGTTTTTGAATATGGAACCTAGTGCTCGATTTGAAGAAGCAAAACGACTCAGGCTATGTATCAACTGCCTCAGAAATAAGCACTCTACGAAACAATGCACTGCCAGCAAATGTAGAAAATGTGGCAACTTACATAATACGTTATTACATTTCATGAATAAAAATCAATCTTCAATTCCTTCTTCAAACACAGAAAAGCCTCACGCTGAAAATAATAATTCCTCTTTATCAGATGACAGTACTACTCAGTCTAGTTCATTGTGTTCTACACAAGATAAAAAACATACACTTCTTTCAACAGTATTGATTGATGTAATTGATTTCTCTGGTAAAGCACATACTTGCAGAGCGTTGCTTGACAGCGGATCAGAAAGCAATTATATTACAAAAAAACTAAGTGATAAATTAAATCTAAAAACTAATAAATGCAAAATTTTGGTAACTGGCATAAATAAAATTTCATCCTCTATTAACACCAGAACATGTGTAAAAATTCAATCCAGAATGAACTCTTTTCAAACTTTATCTTGCTTCATACTTGATCAAATCACGGGAAAAATGCCTTCTGTCTCTTTCGACTCGAAAATGATAGAAATACCAACCAATTTGGTACTTGCTGACCCGAACTTCCATACAAGTAGCACAATAGATATGTTAATAGGTAATGATATCTTTTATGATGTGTTATGCACAGGGCAGATGAAATTAGGGCCAAGATTACCGATTTTACAAAAAACTCATTTCGGTTGGATTGTATCTGGTCCATTGTACTTTTGTAACTCACCTTTCATCGAAACTTATTGTAATACCGGGATGATCTCTAGTGACCTCAATGAACAAGTTGAGCGATTTTGGAAAGTAGAAGAATTTCCCTCAACTCAACAATTCTCCCCAGAAGAATCCTTTTGTGAAGAACACTTCAAAAATAATACCGTTAGAGATCATACAGGGCGATTCATAGTTACTCTTCCTTTAAAGGAACCAATTTCTAAACTGGGTGATTCATTAAAAACCGCGGAGAAACGTTTCTACTCTTTGGAAAATAAATTATGTAAAAATAAGTTTCTAAAAATACAGTATGATGATTTTATGAAAGAATATATTTCGTTAAATCATATGACGAAATTAGGTGAAATTTCTGAAGACGGATTTTACTTACCGCATCATTGTGTCGTGAAAGATACGTGCACAACAACAAAATTAAGAGTCGTATTCGACGGTTCCGCAAGGTCAACATCGGGCTATTCGCTGAATGACATATTGGCAGTAGGCCCAACTATCCAAGATGATCTGATATCAGTACTTTTACGTTTTCGCATACATAATATTGTGATGGCTGGAGATATCGCGAAGATGTATAGGCAGGTTCTAGTAACAAAAGAGCATAGGAAACTTCAAAAATTTTTATGGCGCTTTGACCCTTCCGAACCACATTCAGCATACGAGCTCAATACAGCCACCTATGGTACATCTTCAGTAAGTTTTCTATGCATTCGCGCACTACATGAAATTGCCAATCGAAAAGAAAATGATAATCCTGAAATAAGTTCAATTATAAGGCATGATTTTTATGTAGACTATCTACTTACAGGGGGCAGCACTGTAGATGATATTTTCCGTATTAAGAAACAGGTTTCAGAGTGTCTTGCAGAATATGGTTTTATATTAAGAAAATGGATGTCAAATAGTCCAGAAATCCTTTGTCATTCTGACATATCTTGAAACTAGTAATATCAATATTGGAAATGATGGATATTCAAAGACGTTAGGGCTGTATTGGAATCCTAAATCAGATACTCTAGAATATTCGATAAAAATAGAAACCGATGAAATTAAACATATCACCAAACGCACTATTCTCAGCTTTATCGCTCAAATATTTGACCCCTTCGGATTACTATTCCCCTTAACAATTGTTGCTAAAAATGTTATTCAACGGTTATGGAGTCTCCGTGTTTCCTGGGATGAATCCGTCCCACTGAGCATTCACACAATGTGGCGCTCCTTCAAACACGATTTAGAAACACTTAATAATATTCAAATTACAAGGCAAGCTATTTGTCCCAATAGCGAACTCATAGAACTCCACGGATTTGCTGACGCAAGCTCTGCTGCGTACGGCGCTTGCGTGTACCTCAGAACATTAGAACATTTAAACAATTTTCGATGTCATTTATTATGTGCAAAAACTCGAGTAGCTCCTCTTAAATCACTTACGATACCCAGACTTGAACTTTGCGCAGCCTTGCTTCTAGCAGAACTCATGAATAAAGTAAAATCTGCTTTTAGTTCCAGGTCAATAAATATTTAAAAAATATTTTATTGGAGTGATTCGACCATAGCATTATCATGGCTGAACGGCTCTCCACATTTATGGAAGGTATTCGTTTCAAATCGCGTAGCTCAAATTCAAAACTTATCCTCTCCGTCTGATTGGAACTATGTCAACACACTTGACAACCCCGCTGATCTATTATCTAGGGGAACATCTGCAAATATCCTGATGAAATCAAACATGTGGTGGTTCGGCCCTGACTGGCTGCAACACCCTCAAGATCATTGGCCAAAAAGGACATCATTCTCAGTATCACAAATCGACATTCCTGAGGTTCGTGTTAATTCTATAGCCTCCATCACTGTCAAAATTAATAATTTCACTGTTTTTCCAGAATTTAACAAATTTTCCACTTTGAATAAACTCAAACGTGTATTTGCTTATATTCTCAGGTTCATTAATAATATAAAAATGAAAAACTTTAGGATAGTAGGTCCTTTATCTCCAGAAGAATTAAATTCTTCCTTGTTACAATTGATTCGTATAACACAACATCAAATTTTCAAAACCGAAATCAAACGATTAAAATCTTCCGGTTGTGTTGGAAATAAAAGTTCTCTAAATAACCTATCCTCATTTTTAGACGATCAAGGTATCATACGTGTTGGTGGACGATTAAAACATTCTGATTTTGATTTTCATAGGAAACACCCAGCCGTGTTGCCAAAATCTCACGTTCTCTCCGTTCTTATAGCTCATGACGAGCATATACGTTTACTTCATGCAGGTCCGCAAGCTCTATTGGCATCGCTTAGGGAGCGTTTTTGGCCGATTTCTGGACGTAATCTTGTTCGCAAAGTCATGCATGATTGTGTAAAATGTTTTAGATTCAAGGCGGATACTGTAAAAAATATAATGGGTGACCTACCAAAAGAAAGGATAACTCCAGCTCGTCCATTCTCCGTTTCCGGTGTTGACTATTGTGGACCGTTTCCGTTGAGAGACCGAAAGGGTCGTAATTTCAAAATATTAAAAACTTATATTTGTATTTTTATATGCTTTGTGACAAAGGCTATGCACTTGGAAATAGTTAGTGACTTGACCACCGAGTCTTTTATAGCTGCACTAAGGCGATTTGTTACGAGGCGAGGATTATGTACAAAAATTGTGTCTGATAATGGTAGCAACTTTGTTGGAGCTAGTAGTGAATTGAAAAAAATTCTTGAAAATTCGCGTGACACAATTCAAAACAAATTAAGTCAAGAAGGTATATCATGGAGTTTCATCCCTCCTCGTGCACCAAATTTTGGTGGACTCTGGGAGTCAGGTGTGAAATCGGTAAAATTTCATATTAAAAGAGTCGTTGGTGATACTTGCTTAACTTTCGAGGAGTTATCCACTCTTGTAGTACAAATCGAATCCTGTCTAAACAGCAGACCTCTTTATGCTCTTTCTCCCGACCCAAATGATCCAACAACTTTGACCCCGGCACATTTTCTCATCGGTGATAGACTGACGGCAGTACCTGACTATGATTGGTCGTCAACTCCTGTTAACCGGCTAAGTCGTTATCAGCATATCCAAAGTATGCTATAACATTTCTGGACACGTTGGGCAAAGGAGTACGTGTCTGACCTACAAATACGATCCAAGTGGAAAGTGACTCATCAGCAGTTACTCAAAATTGGTACTCTTGTGCTTGTGAAAGAGGATGGCCTTCCACCGTTAAAATGGCGTATAGGTAGAGTCATCAAGCTGTTTCCTGGCTCCGATGGAGCCATACGAACTGTAACAATAAAGACTGCAAACGGAGTTTATCAACGTCCAGCTTTGAAGTTGTGTGTGTTGCCTATTCCTGACAATTACAACTGAACCCAGTGTTATATTTAAAAGCCTCAATGGCTTTCAAAGGGGGCGGTTTATGTTTAGTTATGACCCGCTCCAAAGTTAACGTGAACGCCACTGCGCTTTCATGGATAGTGCTTGGTAAGCGTCGCCATGGCAATACAGTTGCTAGGGTGCACTTTCCGCGAAGTCCTGACTAACCACCTGTTGTGTAAAGACAGACATTCCATTCCAGCTTGTTTTTTTTTACATGTCGTGCTAAAGTGTTCTGTATTTTAAATTTTTATATTTAATAAAAACCAAACAAAAAAAAAAGATATGTGATTTATTATTCACATAATAACCAAAAAGATTAATCGCTTTTGCACATTTACAAGAAATGGATCATGCACCGATTGTCACGAATTCAAAAAATACGCGATCACTACGATTACTTTTAGATATCTTTACGGGAAATGTAGCTGCCTTGCAAAATATGAAATTTCCGGTAACAGAGTGGGATTTTCTCTTATATTACTTATTTTCGAAGCATCTCGATCAAGAAACTGTTACTCGATTCGAATTAGAAAACCCTATCGCTAATGATGCTACACCAACATTTGAATCTATGAAAAAAATTCGTACTAGATCGATGCAACGCATTGGTGGCAGTTGAATTTTCGATGCCGCAAAATACATCACTTTCAGGAAAAAATAAACATTCTCAAAATGCTTCGATAACAAAACCCAAACAAACTTCATCATATTTTTCAAATGCCAATTCAAATAAGATTTCGAGTCCAAATCCATCTTGTATATTTTGTAAACGGAATCATTCAATATACCGATGTTCCGAATACTGCAATAAACAGCCACAAGAAAGATTAAATTTTGTCAAGCTAAAACAATTATGTTATAATTGCTTGAGTTCTCAGCATTCAACAAAAAATTATCAATCGACTTCAACTTGCCGTTTTTGTGGAGGTTTGCATCATTCGACTATACATGTTAATAAAGTTTGGATGTCCACTAATGACTCGCTTCAGACTATAACCTCAAAACCCCAAGAAAGTTCACAGGGTCCTTCCACTGCTCAAGATAAAAATATCTTTGTCGGTATCGTATCATCTTTCAGCAATATTTTATTATTAATGGCCATTATTGAAGTATTAGATGCACGCAATAACTATCAAAAGTTTAGAGTTTTACTTGACAGTGGTTCGCAGACCAGTTATATTTCACAAAAGTGTTACCATAAATTAGGTTGAACTCGCTTCAATTTTTCTATGGCTATCCAAGGTTTGGGGTCAATGAATGAAATTACTTCTAGTGGCGGAGTAACTTGCACATTGAAACCTGTTGGCAAGAATAATCCAGAACTAACAGTTGATGCCATTATTCTTCCTAAGTTATGCGCTAACATGCCAAGTACATCCCTTGATGTTTCAAATTGGTCACATATCAGAAATCGCAAACTAGCCGATGAAAATTTCCACAAATCAACATCTATTGATATGCTTCTTGGCGCTGAAGTTTTTCCCATATCTTAGAACAGGGGCGTATTGTAGGAAATGCTGATGAACCTGTAGCCATAAACACAATTTTTGGATATATACTTATGGGGAAGGTAGCGTTCAATAAACCAGAAGCATTTTCGAATAGTTCCACATTTTTCAGTACTGTTCAAACTGACACCTCCGCTATAGAAAATTTTCTAAAACGATTCTGGGAACTCGAAGAAATCCCAAAAATAAAGGCAATATCGCCTGAAGATGCTTTGTGTAATGAAATATATTCCAGTACACATTCTAGAAATGAAACTGGTCGTTATGTTGTCAATCTTCCATTCAAAAATTCAGAACCAATTTTCAATATCAACGATACTCGTCCGCTCGCTTTACGCCGCTTTTATTCGATTGAAAGACGCCTTTTGCGTTCACCGGAATTACATAAATTATATTCCGACTTTCTACAAGAATATTTAAATTGTGGGTACATGGAAGAGCTAGATAATAATTGTTATGACACAGAACACTGCATTTATCTTTCACACCACTGTGTATTAAAAAACAGTACAACAACTAAACTGCTCGTTGTTTTCGACGATTCCGCAAAATCCACACAACGTATTTCGCTAAATAAAACCCTGTTAGTGGGTGAAAAATTACAAAAAGATATTTTCTTGGTTTTATTGGATTTTCGAATTTACCCTATAGTTTTTACGGCAGATATAAAGAAGATGTTCTTGCAAATTTTAGTTCATCCAAAACACCAAGACTATCAGCGAATATTATGGAGATTGTCCAGTAGTTAGAGTGTAAAAGACTATCGCTTAAGAACTGTAACTTTCGGTCTTTCTAGTAGTCCATATTTAGCCAATAAAACAATCCTTCAATTAGCTCACGGTGAGAAAGAATATTTTCCATTGGCAGCTAGTGTCTTAGAAAACAGTGTATATATTGATGATATATGTACAGGGTGCTCGTCATGCAACATTGATTCGAGATCAATTAATTGAAATTTGTAAAAGAGGAAATTTCGAATTACGCAAATGAACGACCAATAATCAACCATTTCTTGCTGATCTACCAGAATCTCACCTCTATAACAATTTAATTTCTTTTGATAAAGAAGTATCATCAGTTCTTAAAATTTTGAGCTTACAGTAGGAGCCAAGTTCAGATATATTCACTTATAATATTGATTTATCAGTTAGTAACTGCACAAAACGTCAGATATTATCTGACATCGCCCGCGATTTTGATCCATTGGGTTTTTTAACTCCAGTCACTTTATTCGCTAAACTACTTATGCAGCACCTATGGAGTCTCGGAATTCAGTTGGATGAGGTTCCACCTAAGGAAATTATCAACAAATGGACTCAGTTCAGAACAGAATTTTCTTTATTAATAACTTTACAAATTCCTCGCTACATGTTACTGAACTATTTAAAGTGTCATGCATGTAAATGCATATTGTGATTCCTCGAAAAGGGCTTACTTTTGCGTGATATATTTCAGAGTTCAGCAAAGTGAAGATTCATTCAAAACATATCTAGTTTGTGGCAAATCTAAGAGTGCACCAATAAAAACAATATCTGTCGTCCGCCTTGAACTATGTGCTGCAGTTCTTCTTGCAAAGTTGCTTTCAACTGTTATGAAATCATTCAAAGATAAAATAAACTTCCTTCAAACATACGCTTACACAGACAGTTCAATAACATTAAGTTGGATTCAGTCTTCACCGCACAGATGAAAAACTTTCGTTAGTAATCGCGTAACATTCATTCAAATAAGAATTCCTCCTTCTCTATGGCGACACGTATCGTCCAAAGACAATCCAGCTGATTGTGCATCACGTGGCTTACTCCCTTCAGAATTAATCAGAGATGTGATGTGGTTTTCGGGACCTCCGTAGTTGCAACTTAAGAAAGAGCTTCAGCCAACTTCATTTAAAAAGGAAGAAGGTTCATCACCTGACTCACTCTCAGAAGAAATTAATGTAACGCTTTCCACTTTCCCGGTAGAAAATATTATTCATGACGTTCTGAATAAATATTCCTCCTTGGCGAAAATTAAAAGAATTTTGGCATTCATTCTTCGGTTTTCGTTTGACTGCCGTAATTCTGAGAACAGAAGAAGCGGTACCTTGTCGCTCTCAGAGCTTCAGAATGCCATGATTTTAGCAGTGAAATGCACTTAGATTTCACACTTCCCTATCGACATTGAAAACTTGAAAAATGGAAGAAAGGCATCAAAACCTTTAAGAAAACTCAATTCTTTCCTAGATGAAAGTGATGTTTTGCGAGTGGGTGAACGTATTCGAAATTTCTCCTTATCGTACAATAAAAAAATTCCCTGCCCTATTACCTAGAAATTCTCGACTGACTGAATTGATCATTTTCAATTTTCATAAAATATATTATCATCCAGGTAGACAAACCCTACTGTTTTTAATAAATGAACAGTTTTGGATCATGTCCCCCAAACGAGCTATTAATAAAATAATTTCGAATTGCAAAAACTGTTGGCGTTTGTCCCCTAAATCTTATCAGCCTCCAATGGCTGAATTTCCAAGTTTAAGAGTTTCGCAACTCAAAGCATTTTCTTGTGTTGGTCTAGATTACGCAGGCCCCTTTTCTATAACCATGGTTAAATTACGATATGCTAAAACATACAAGGGATATATCTGTCTGTTTGTGTGTTTCGCAACAAAGTGTATTCACCTTGAATTAGCCTCCGATTTAACCAGTGAAGCTTTCATTACTGCGCTCCGAAGATTTATTTCTCGTAGGGGGCGCTGTTCTACCATAACATCAGATTGCGGAACAAATTTTATCGGAGCAAACCGGCAAATTTTAGAAATTGGGAAACAAGCAGCAGAAAGTCAATCAATAAACTTTAAATTCAATCCTGGTGGATCACCCCATTTTGCAGGTATAGCCGAGGCAGGAGTGAAGTCTGTTAAGACTCATTTGTTTCTCATTGTGGGATTGTGGGTGAAAAATTTATGACATATGAGGAGTTCTATACTCTTTTAACGCAAATTGAATCATTATTGAATTCTCGTCCTTTGTTCGGATCCAAACGATTTTTCGGTGTTAACGCCAGGACATTTTCTGACGCTTGAGCCACTCAGTTCAATTCCTGATCCTGACTTAACACATTCAAAACTCAATAAGCTTAATCGATGGCAATTGATACAACGGCTCCATCAACATTTTTGGAAAAGATGGAGTAATGAGTATTTGCACACTCTTCAATAGAGAGGCAAGTGGCTTGATGCCTCACGTCCTGTATCAGAAGAAACAATGGTCCTAGTGAAGAATGAGGCAACTTCACTACTGAAATGGCCTCTTGGTCGAAAAGAAAAACTTTATTAATGTAAGGATGGTATAGTATGTGTTACAGATCTCCGTACCGAACAATGTACTATCAAAAGAGCATTGGCGAAATTGTGCCCATTACCAAATGCTCATAGTTCTGATTAAAAATCATTATATAATTTTTAGTGGGGGGAGAATGTTCAGTCTACTCCACTAATTTAAATATAAGTTAGATGGTAAAAGCATAATATAGGTGTTTTACCCATCAGCAAAGAGGAAACTTATCTAGGCGCGAATTCTAATGTCAAAATTATATTTATTTCACGCGTATTTTGAGTTGAAGTACGCACATTTTATGGAGCATGCTGATATTGTGAAATCGCCGTATTCTCTTTACGCATAAAAACAAAGTGACAGATCGGCGTCAAAATTGGAACCGAATGTCAGACGTTCAGAAAACTTGTCGATCGCAAGTCGCAATAAAAACCTCAATACAGTCTACACAGGAGTTGAAGAAGTTACGAACTCATTAATTCGTCTCTGTTGTGCTATTTCAACTTCAACCGATATCAATTACTTTCGCAATTCGCTTATATTCAACAATTTCAATTGATCCATGCCCCTAATTGAGGGTTTCCACACATTACGGATTTTTATGCTGGCTTGACTGACGACATTGTTGTTCACTCTCTTCAAACTTCCTTCTATACCAACCCTCTTCTTAATGCATGACTTCGGCTTCAGTCCATTTAATATTATGTTGGGTCATCCAGACATAATCCGCTATCCCTGACTTTGATGTTTCTCCTCGTTGAGTGTTTCTCTTGTGTTCAGAGAGTCTAACGCTAAGCGGTCTTTTGGTTTCTCCAAGATGAGCTTCACCGCATTCACTAGACAGATGCAGTTTTTGGAGTCAATGTCAGCGTTACGTGGTCTCGTCTTTGTGAGATTGCTGCGAATGGTGTTACCTGACTTGAACAACGTCCGTATTTTATATTCAGACCCAATTCGCCTTATTATTTCCGATATACCTCTAACATAAGGAACGCACAGGGTGGCTTGTGACGGCTCATCTGGTTTCTTGTTGTTATCCCCCCTGCAGGCTAGAACCTCTTCTATATGTTTTTTTTTGTGTACCCATTTCGTCGCAGATCTTTATTGATATTGTCGAATTCGATGGTGAGACCTTCATCTATGTTGCACAGGTTGTAGGAACGGTCCACCAGCGATAGAACAATGCCTCTCTTTGTAGCACCATGATGGTTCGATTCAAAATTAAGGTACTGTCCAGTGTGAGTCGGCTTTCTGTACACTGATGTTTGACACTTACCATTGTTCTTTTGAACTGTCAAGTCTAGAAAAGGCAAACCGTCTTGGATCTCCTTTTCCATCGTGGAGTTTATGGACTTTCTGATGTTGTTCAAATGTTCCAGAAAGACGTTGTTCCATATGAAAAACGTATCGCCAACATATCTCAACCACATCTGAGATTTCTTATGGGCTGTATCGGTATCAAAAGCTTCAAACCATTCCATATAGATGTTTGCTACTACGGGCGATGATGAGGATCCCATCGGTAGTCTATCCTCTTGGAAGAAAAAGCGGTATTTTTCTTGAAAGTAGCAATTCCGCAGGCAGCAGCAGTCTAGCACTCTATTGCCGATTATCCCACCACTGCATGGAAATACCTCGACGTTTGTGAAGAACTCCAGGCGCTTCGTAGAGATCCTGGAAGGGGTCAGAGTCGTACCAGGAGACCAATTCGTCAGTTTTGACGTGGAAAATCTCATCACCAACGTCCCGGTAAAAGAAGCCTTATATATTATTCGGAAAAATCTGCAAGAGGACACAGAGCTGAAGAACAGGATGAACCTACCGGTATTGGGAATTATGGACCTGGTACTTTCAAGAAAAATAGCGCTTTTTCTACTAGGAGGACGGACTACCGATGGGATCCCCATTATCGCCCGTAGTAGCAAACATCTAATATATATATGGAATGGTTTGAAGCTTTTGCTACAGATACAGCTCATAAGAAGCATGAAGTGTGATTGAGATATGTTGACGATACGTTTGTCATATGGAACCACGGAGACGAGGAAATTGACGTCTTTCTGAAACATCTGAACAACGATGGAAAAGGATACCCAAGACAGTTTACCTTTTCTAGACGTGAAAGTTCAAAAAAACAATGGTGTACAGAAAGTGTACAGAAAGCCGACTCACACTGGACAGTACCTGAACTTCGAATCAAACCATCATGGTGCTACAAAGAGAGGAACTTTTAGGTCGCTGTTGGACCGTGCCTACAACCTGTGCATCACAGATGAAAGTCTTTCCATCGAATTGGACAATATGAAAAAAGATCTGCGACGGAATGGGTACACAAAAAATCATATAGAATAGGTTTGAGCCCGCAGTGGGGATAACAACAAGTAACCAGCCGGGCCGACACAAGCCACCCTGTGCGTTACTTATGTAAGAGGTCTATCGGAAAGAATAAAGCGAATTGGGTTGAAATACAAAATAAAATACGGACATGTTTCAAGTCAGGCAACACCATTCGCAGCCATCTCACAAAGACGAGACTACGTAACGCTGACACTGTCTCCAAAAACTGCATCTACCGCGTCCCTTGTGAATGCGGTGAAGCTTATCTTGGAGAAACTAAGAGACAGCTTAGCGTTAGACTCGCTGAATAGAAGAGAAACACTCAACGGTGAGGATCATCAAAATCAGGGATAGCGGATCATGTCTGGACGACCCAACACAATATTGAATGGACTGCAGCCGAAGTCATCCATGAAGAAGAGGGCTGGTATAGAAGGAAGTTCAAAGATAGAGCATATATTATGAACATAATGTCTTCAGTCAAGAAACTATAGAAATCCGTAATGTGTGAAAACCCTTAATTAGTGGTATGGATCAATTGAAATTGCGATAAAAAATAACAATGCTGTACCGGAGGAACCCGGCACTGTTATTTCCAAGCTTACCTATACACAGGCAAATTACCCCCAGGCTAATTACAAGAAATTAGCCATATCATATACAGGGTGTTTCTTAAGTACGTGTAGAAACTTCAAGAGCATGTTGCTGACGTCGAAATAGGAAAAAAAGTTCCCATAAACACATGTCCGCAAGTCATTCGTTTCTAAGATACAGAGTGTCAAAGTTTAATTATTATATTTGTTTTTTTGTAAATAAATGCCAAAATTTTTGTGATATTCGAGTAAAGTTTGGTATCTGGGATGATTTTTCAATGAAAAAATCAAGTTTTGTGTTAATTGTGAAAAGACTAATTTCTAATTGAATTTATTTTGAATTAAAAAATCTTGTCATTCAAAATCACTTGCATCGATGATTTCAAATCTCAATAACTCGAAAACAGTGACCTCTACCAAGAAAATTTATTTTTAACACAAACTAAATAACAAATATTCCCAGCTACCAAACTTTACCCACATATCAAAATTATTTTGAAATTATTCACAAAAAATAAAAATAAGAATTCAACTTTGACACTCTGTATCTCGGAAACGAATAATTTGTGGACATATGTTTATAGGAACTTTTCTTCTTATTTTGATGTCAGGAATATGCTCCTAAATTTCCTACACGTACTTAAGAAACACCCTGTATAAGAAGTATACTTGAGAGTATCGCATTTATACACTTGATTACTACTGTAGATTTTAACAGTTGAAACGTCGTGGATGAAAATTGCAGAAAATTGAGTTTTTCTTTGTTGTTCTTTAGACAATACAAGTCCAGAATTACTTTACTCAAAGTGAAACATTTTCATCCACTTTCAAACAAACGGTGTACCTCCAATATTTATACTTTTTACAGAGCCCTAAAAATAGGGTAGTCTGGCTTCCGCGCGCGTTGCGTCACTCTGACACAACAACAAAAAAATTATAACATATTAAAAATGAATATTAAGAAATGAATTAATCCATGTACTATTGGCATACATCGATTAAAGATAATCTGCGGTTACAAAATTTGTATCTCAATTTCTCCACAAATTATGCATTTGTTAAGTGACAAAATTTTCTGAACTGAATGATAATAAAAAAATTTAAAAAAGTATATAAAATGTTTTCATCAACAAGTAAATTTGTTTAAGGAATCGTTTTTCCTTTAAAAATCATAATTACCATCAATAAATATATTGCAAAAAATGCAAATGAAGTCGACCGTTAATGACCCCTACTAATGAACGATTTGTTATTAATGGATGATTTCGAGAAATTGTCCATTCATGACTCCTATCAATGGTGGATTTCTCTATGAATGCATGATTGTTGAATAGGAAACCAAACATAAACATATTCAGATGTTATGGACGCTAAAATTGATATTGACGATAAATTTATATTCCCAGATGTTGCGGAAACTGCCAAAGTAGTATCTTCAACTTTATTGCCAGAAGAAAAATTAGAATTCTTTTATTTCTATAAGCATGAGGTAGGCGAAAAAATATTATAATCAACTCTTATATGGAAATGCAAATAACGATCTCAAAAATTAACGCGTTTTTATTTTTGTTTCTTTTACTTTTCGGTTTTGTCCTACATTTTTTGCTGTTTTCTTTATCCAACGAATTGGTACCGCCGCCAAGATTCCTTCTGCTCCACTACAGATAAAAGAAACCACTGTTTTTTTATTCTTTTTTTCATGGCAACAGTATACTGGTGCATCGTAGTTTTTGTAACCCATTATAATAAACTACCTGCAAAAAGTAATGCCCCACACACTTGAAGAATTATTCGATGAAAGTCTCCATTCAAAATGAGGAAATAAAAGCCCAAAATACTGCGATCAAGTCTGATCTAGAATTCCTAGCTAAAAAACAATCCATTGAGGTAACTGAGTTGAGAAGCATCATAGCAGATCTGAAAGCAGAAAATGAAAATCTTAAAGGAAGGGCATAGAGAGCTGAAACACAAATTAAAAAACTTAACTTGGTTATTCATGGCATAAATGAAGCAGAAGATGAGGCAATAGTTGATGTATTTCTCAAACTTCTCAATGAGAAGCTCAACGTCAAAATAAAAGTGAGCAATCTGAGAAACGCATGAAGAATCGGAGTGGTGTCTGTCCAGAAAAAGCGTCCTATACTAATACAGCTTATGAGTTACTTCATCAAACATGAAATATTGCGCAATTCTCATAAGCTCAATGGGAGCTGTATACTCATCACACATGACCTTACAGTCGATGATTTAGCAACAAACCGTACTACAAGATGGCTGCCAGTGAGAAGAATATTAATGTGAAAATCATTAAAGGAAAAATTGTAGCTAATGGAATATCATACAGTGCCGATGAAGTAGAAAACGATCCACTGGATCATTTCAATAGATAACGACTGGTCATCGTGAAACTATTGGTGAGCAAAATCTGCGATCGAAATCCAAGCAAGAAGATATAAGGGGCGTTGAACACACCAAAAAGAAAAACAAGTATCATTTGTAAACTAAGATTGTGGTAATTCAGTATTGTTATAATTAATTTTCCTTTTAAATAGGGCTCCTAGCTTAGGTTAATAGGTTTATTCCTAATTATTTGATTTTCTTTTTATTCTATACAAAGTTAAAAAATTAATCATTTGATGAAAATTCCTCATGCAAATGTAAGGTCCTTAATACCAAAATTTGATGATTTTGTTGAAATGTTACCCAGACATCGCTCACCAATCATATACAGTCGGAGAATATAAGTCTCGCAGGGTACCAGTTGTACAGGAGAGATCGAAATGATGAAAGAGGAGGGGGTTGACAAACTTAATAAATAAATCTACCTCAAACACAAAGTGAGCAATTATGGGTCTCTTGTAATTTTAACAGAAAAACTTTTGCAATAGGAGTTTGCTACCAATCACAAAAATGTAATATTAATCAATTTATTACTGAGTTTGAAAATATACTGAGTATTATTGTTCCAACTTATGATGAAAAATGATATGTTTGGGTGATCTCAACATAGACTTTCTTGAACTCAAAAGTCCTGCTTCTAACTGAATGGAACAACTACTCCAGACTTTCTCATTGTACAAACCCACACGATTCTGTCTCACAAAAGCATCATTGATTGATGTCATCATCTGCAGTGAAAAGATGTATGATAATATTCAATTTACCAATGCATCAGCAATATCAGATCATTGCATGATAGCTTGTGACATCTGGATAACGAATTATATTGTCTCAGATTTTTATCACACCTATCGTGAATTCAGAAATTTCAATGCAGATGATTTTTTAGATGACATATTCAATTCAACTCTGTCTAATATCTATACACTTCAGAATATATGAATATTATATAAATATTATATAATAATAATAATAATAACTTTATTATTCCCAAGAAACATAATGCTGCTTATATTAGGGAAACATCAAAATTAAATTTTTTGAACAAAAAATATTTATATATATATATATAATATATAAACATAAATATATATAATAAATTGTCAAATCAGATTAATTTCTTATGATATTGTTTTAATTTATACTTAAATTTTGAAGAACATTTAATATTTCTCAATGTGCTTGGTAGTTTATTATAAATAAGTATACCATTATGCATTATATATTTTTTTCCAATTTCAGTCCTGATTCTATTGGTCTACAGTTCATGAACATTCCTTGTTCCATAATTATGAATTGCAATGTTATCATGAAAATTTTAACTGGTATATTTCTCTTTTATTCTACTAAGATGAATAAATGAAGACACCCTCAATTTATAAAGTGAATCCAAATTCAATAAATTTTTTGTTCTATGTAAATTTTCAGTAGGTTCTAAATGAGGCAATTTGTATATGCATTTGATTGATTTGTTTTGCAGTTTTTTAAATGGTTTTAATACAGAAGCTTTGGCAGATCCCCATATAAATACTAAATATTGTAATCTAGAATATATGAAACTAAAGTAAATATTCATTAAAATTTTTCTTTCTAAGTACCCTCTAATCTTATAAAGAATACCGATAATGGGAGATATTTTTTTTCGAACAATTTCTATATGCTTTTACCAACTAAGAGTTTCATCAGTGTAAAGACCCAAAAATTTTATACAATTTTTGTATATTATGTGATTATTTTCAAATTCTATAGGTGGAAAGGTGTTGCTCATTATTTTTGTTGATATAAACATGTACGATAATTTAGAAAAATTTAATGTTAATTTATGACACTGTAACCATGACAGAATCCTGGAAATATCGTACTTGATGTTACTTTCAATGAATTTTAGCCCAGGTCCAAAATAAATTATTGTTGTATCATCTGCAAATAATTTAATGGTCCCTTTCAGTTTTAAAAAAGTAATATAATTGATATAAATTAGGAATAGTACTGGTCCTAATACAGATCCCTGTGGTACTCCATAATTCACATTCTTATACTGACTTTTATTTTCTCCAATACACACATACTGTTTTGTATTGGTTAAAAAGTTTTTAAACCAATTATAAACATGCCCTCTAATACCAACTTTATCCAATTTTTTCAATAAAATGTCATGGTCAACAGTGTTAAAAGCTTTACATAAATCTAGAGATATTATGGCACATTTTTTACCACTATCAACTTTTTCTTGAATGAAGGATATTACATCTTGTGTTGCTCTTTCTGTATCTCTGGATCTACTAAATCCATATTGGTGATCAAATAGAATACTTTTTTCTTCCAAATACTCATAGAGCCTACAATTAACTATTTTTTCTAATATTTTTGAAAAGACTGGAAGTATGGATATAGGCCTAAAATTATTTAAATCGTTTTTTTACCATTTTTATATAAGGGTGATACCAAAGCAATTTTCATTTTATCTGGTATTATAGCCAACTCAAATGCTTTTGAAAATATGTATGCTAAAATGACTTTATCATTATCATGCTCCATTGAGAAGGGTTAAAATATCTAGACCTCCCGCTCCATGGATTACTTTCGCAATTCGCAAAATAATGTCTCTGAGTGATAGAGCGCTTGTTGGGTATAGGCACACTAAACTTCCTCAGCACTGGGAATATTACAAAAACCTCAGAAATTATACAAAAAATGCAATAAATCGTGACAAAAGCTTATTTTGAATTTCGAATAAATAATAATAGTAACAATGCTCAATTCTGGAAAGAATTAAGAAAAACTGGGATTCGATCTAACAAGACAAATAATATACCGGAAAACCTCAAAAATGTTTCAGATATCAACACAGATACTTCATAACATCTTCAATCAGTCCCTTGGAACCAGATAGAGATGTAATAAATCATTATTCAAATAACACTTTGACTCAGGAATGTCAATTTGCTCTCTCACCAACTAATGAACAAGACATCTACGACATAATTTTATCTATAAAATCCATAGCGCGGGGTATTGATGGTATTGGAATTAATATGATTGTATACGCCTGTCCAATTATTTTACCTTACTTATGCCACATTTTCAATTTCTGCTTAGAAAACGGTACCTTTCCTATCACCTAAAAATAATCCAATTTTATACCAGTACCTAAGGTGAATTGTCCTGAATATTACAGTTCATTACGACTAATCAGTCTACTTTGTGTCTTAATAGAAGATTTTGAGAAAATTGTGAATAAACAGATTATGGCTCACTTAGAAATGAATAAAATTTGACCAAAAACACAATCAGGATACAGCTGCACCACTGCATTATTCAAAGTGACTGATGATATCCTTCAAGAACAAGATCAAAAACAGTTAACTTTATTGGCATTACTTGACTACACTAAAGATTTCGATCGTATAAAGCACGAATTATTGTTAGCCATTCTTCACTAGATACGATTTGAGTGGCCATAAAATTGCTTGAAAATAACTAACATGACTGATATCAATGCGTTGAATTTGATGGAATAACTTCGGAGTTCATTCGCGTGGAAAATGGGTTACCACAAGGATCAATCCTAGATCCCACTTTATTTATACTTAATACATTTGAATTCCATAAACATTTAAAACACAGTAACTTCCACTTTTATGCTGATGATACTCAGATGTACATATCATTTCCTGAAAAAACTGGGATACAGCTTGTGATTATATGAATGAAGATCTACAGTCACTGCTAGAAGTATCTAATAAATACTGCCTCACAATAAACCCTTCAAAATCTAAATTATTGGTATTTGGCAGAAAAGCTGCCCGTTTGAGATGCTCCACGAATATTAGAGTATCAGTGGCTGATGAACCTCTTCCTCTAGCAGATACAGCAAAAAATTTGGGTATCATTATGGACACTGACCTGAGGTACAACAAGCATGTATCCCTTATGAGGGCTTACTGCAATCTCAAATTGATCTTCTCGAAAAAAAAACTGCTCAGTCGAAGGAGCAAGATAATTCTATCAGAATCATTGATTTTCTCTCATACCAACTATGGCGACGCCGTATATGGGCCAACTATTATAACTGAGGAGTGCAGATCCCTGCAAGTTCTTCAAAACTCCTCATATATGGTCTCATACGATACGATCATACATCAGAGTATATAAAACTCTTAGGTTGGCTGGACATGCATCAACGACGCATCTTACACTCGTGCACACACTTAAAAAATATCATTCAGCTGAAAAAACATCCCTACCTGTATGACATAATTACTTATCGAACCGATGTACATAATCTGAATTTGCGCCACAGGGTCAAACTCGACATCCCTCAGCACAGAACTACATTATACCAGTCCTCTTTCAGTTATATGATTGCTCGCCTATACAATAGGATTCCTGGATCGATAAAATGTGTCAAAATAAACATGTTCAAGAAACTTCTCAAAAGACAACTACTCTCAAAAGAAATCAATATGTAATGAACCCATCAAATATTTGAAAAAATTGTTGGTCCCTCTTCTGCTAAGTTAAGCACAACATGTTACAGTTAGTTATTAGGTTATAGTAAGATGCAGCTGATTATTATTTTAGTAATAACTATGGTTACATAAATATTTTTTTCTCATTTTGTTTTTTTTTCTTTCTTTTTTTTTCTGGATGAGTGTAAGAGAGCGTACACCTGCTAACTATGTTAACAGGCAAAGTGCTAACTCTGCCTTTTGTTACTGCCTTTTGTTAGTGTTACGACTATCATCATTTACTGAGATTTATAATACCGTTATAATGCTGATCTCATATTATTATTATATCGTTGATCGTCTTCATTAATACACTAGGTGATTAAATAACTATATAATATTGGGCGAACGGTAATAATAGTATTCGTAATAAATAGCCTCCTAGTAAATAATGTTGAACAGCTGGTCTAAGTTATAATTCGACGGATTCTTTTATTCTTGTAGTTTTTTTAATGCACAAACAGAACTACAAACATAAGTTATTCTGAAATTCGAGTTACAAAAATACAGTTCTAACCTGTTTCAATAAATTTTTCCATTCTGATATAATTATAATGAACCATTGACCTTTCCAGATATCACCGATGAGGATATCATCGTAAACATAAAAAATGTTTCTGCAACTATTGAAATCAAGGTGCGTCCATCAAAATTTCTAGGGGTTCGATTCTAGGAAGAGATTAGTGCCAATTCCTCTACACAATGAAAATAAAATTAATTCATTTTCTATTACTTTTCCAGTGGCCTCAAAACCATTGCAGATTCACAAGATATCAACTGTTCTGTAATACCACTTCAGCTCTAAAGGTCGATAAATCAAAACTGATAGTGTTGGAAAAACTAGAACCATTTGCCGAGTATAGCTGCACAATCAACGACAGCATTTCTAATAAACAAGTCGTCAAGAAATTCTGGATGAAGGGAGGCGGTAGGTATATTTTCCTAAGTTTGAAGTACAACTCGAATCGATTTGCAGTTGAAATACCAAATAAACTACATATATTGTAAAGTCGTTCCAGTGGTGTTTCCTCTCGTCTGGGCTAATGTGCCAATGGTGGAAGTATCACTGTTGTCATGTATTATCAATATAATAAGCTCATACTCAATTTTCAAGTTATTTCATTAAAGACAAAGAGATAAACTATAGGATAATCCCACGAAGTGAACTTGTAATGGGATATTCATAGGTTTGTGTTGATTTAATTATACAACTCTAGTACTTTACTTATTATAGACTGGGAGATGGTGACAGATTTCAGGTAACGATTTTCTCGTTTATGCCTTTGAGACCTGTAATAGTATATTACACACCGAGGTTTATTCCTGTCGTGAGATTAGTTAGTTAACCGAGACACAAAGCGTCGAGGTTAGCTATGATCTCGAGGAAGAAATGAAACTTCCTACCGAGGTTTGTATACTATTTTTATTTACAACCATCAAATTTCGATCAAAATTAATATATATATATATATATATATATATATATATATATATATATATATATATATATATATATATATACATATATATATATATATATATATATATATATATATACATCCAGCTATCTTCCAGGCGTCCTTTCACAACTCTTTCTCTGAGCGTCCGTCGAGTGGATATCATAAGTCTCTTGTTCTACATATGTATATTTTTAAGATTTGAACATCAGGGGTCATAAAGGAGTGATCAAGCTTTCCTTTTCGACGATAAAAATTTGAAAGTTTCATTACACCTATTTCGTGGCGTCCTTTCATGTATCCGTCTCTGAGCGTCCAATATATTCACGAATTCACGCTACTTAGCGTCCGGTTTGTATAGTTTACTTTCATCCTGCAGATTCGTGAGCGTCCAGCAATGATGCCAGATTTAACCATCGCCTTTAGCGGCGGTAATCGAATGAGGGCAACGACACTGTGTATTTTCCGGATGCCACTCATGGATTGAATTTCACATATTATCTGATTAGAGCTTATGCGGCCTCAGCCAAAGGCAGAACGCGGCGCTACGATACTTGTACGGTATAGACGAGACACCGGTGCTCAGGGCGATATTGAGTCCGTTGTGGAGAATGAGAAGTGCTGAATCTATTGACACTACTCATTCCCCACCCTCAGGCAAATACAAGCCAATAAGCCTGATGTCCACCTCGACCACCAAATAAAACGATTTTTGTCATGGAGTTTTTCGCTACAGGTGGAATGAATATCGTTCGGAGAGAGGAGGAAAAACGGACTAAATATCGAGATATTATCTTTGAACTCCGCAGGTTGTATCCAAACCATTCTGTCAAAATGGTGGTTTTGATCATAGGAGTCCTTGGTAGAATGATGAACATACTGTTCTCAAATTTGAAGATGATACCGGCTTGCCTTGATATGACAGAGATCTTAGCGGCACGAATGCAGAAGGCCGTCATCCTTGGTTCACTTCGTCTGCTCAGAACACATGAATCTCGGACCCAATAGTCACGTAGGAAGTGGTTATTAGGGTAAACGACACCAGCTCTCCCTTCGGATGGGTCGGAGCTCTGAAGATAGAGCCTGACTGGTACATTCCTTAAATAATGATGATAATAATAATTATTACTGTCAATATTATTATTGGGGTAAACGACACCAGCGCGCCCTCCGAATTGGTCGGAGCGTTGGAGACAGGGACTGACTGGTACATTCCCAACGAAAATAATGATAATGATAATAAAAGGTTCTTATTTTTCAAATATACGTACAATATAAGAGGAAAAACCCCGAAGATCAGATGATGATATACGTGTTACCTCTGTTATTATTGTCAAGCGTATCTGAAAAAATATAACAAACAAAAATCACTATGTTTATAATTATTCTGCAGCGCTCCTCAAATCTATATTTACCTACCTGTGAATAGCCATAAAAAAAAGAAAAACTATTCCATAGACTCATGCATTCATTTGTGCCGTGATGATATATTCTTTTATACGTTTATAAATGAATTCATATTTAATTTCTTCATGTTTGTTGGACCATAGTTTTAAATGAGTGGTATCTGATAAGAGAAAGACCGCCTGAAGGTTTCAGTTCTATGAATCGGTGGAGTAATAGTTCCCTTGTAGCGTATGTTTAAATTGTGAACATCTTCAAGAAATTAAATTTTCTTCCATAAGTATGAGGGTGTTCGAATAGTGATTACTTTATGGAAAAAACAAGTCGCATAGAGAAGTTGTCTACGCTGCATATTGAGCTAACCTCTTTCATTCAATTTATGGGAGATGTAGCATCCCCTACTGATCCCAAATATCAATCTCAGGCATGAGTTTTGCCTCTTGTCCTCATCAACCAGACATGGACTATAAACTGAGTCACGGTAGTTGAATTTGAAGAGTACTAGTAAGTCACAGAGCACGGCCTCAACCTTCTGAGTCAAGTACCTCCTGTTGTCATAAATGAGTTCCAGATTCCTGAACGCCAGGCCACGAATATTTCGTATGTGAGATTTGAACCTAAGATCATCATCGACTGATAAACCCAGATTCCTCATGTTTTTGACAGGTTTTATTACTTGGTTTTCATCATTGATCTGGATTCAGTTTTCAAGGAGACGTCTGTGATGCCATGTTCCAAATAGCTTTACCGATTTTCCAACTGCATTATTTTTGAGCACAGGACCAGCATCGGAAGGGGAAAAAACTCACCAACAGTATTCTTTTTATGTATTGGATGTACAACTGACTTTTTTCAAATTTGGAGATAAACATTTGGGTGAGACCAAAATTCGAGATATGATTTATAAATGGTATCAAATAAGGGTAACACATAAGTAGGAGTTTCAAATTGATACCATCCCACCCTTGAGCATTAGATAACAAGTTATATAGGACATGTTGGGTTCCATGTTGGGTTCCATTTTGGGTTCCATCTGAACTGAAAATGACCTGCTTTCTCATGAATACTATTGGAGTAGAATTCAATCAGAATTTGATCTGCAGCGACCGCTGCAATACCTTTCACGAAGTACTGATTCAATTACTTTACATCAAACAAATGATCGAAAATGGTTGTTGATCTTTTTTAAGTGATGTAGATCCTTCCATATCTTGCTTACTCCGCTGTCTAAAAATATATTGAAAATATGCCTTCTTTCCATTTTGACAAGCCAGGGTTGTGGAGCTTCGGAATGTCTTATAATATTCATAGTGACCTGGAGATTCTGTTTTTTGCCACCTAGAATGGGCTTTATTTCGCTATGACATCAATAATTTAATATTATCTGTGATCCATGGTGCATAACGTTTGGTTATTCTAATCAGTTGAACAGGGGCATGCAGATTGAATTATGACATAATGTTTTTATTATGAAATTAAATTTTTTCGTCAATATTATCTGTCGCATAAATATTTTCGAACGGGATTGATATATCTTCGTAAAATCGTTCCTTATCAAAATTTCTAAAGTCTCCAATCATTATATATGTCGGTGAGCAGGAACTATCACCAAGATTATTTTTTTATACTATCAACTCTTGATATGAAATACCTGGTACCAAACTTCGATATTCTTGGAAATATCATCACTGTTATTTGTGATGATCAAATCTATTAGAGAAAGTGATGAAACGGTCACTCATGTGGGTCTATCAACTAGTTGAACGAGTCCAGATCCCTCCAACATATTATTCAGCCTGATAGCAACCCTAGACTCATTTTTCAACAAATCAATATTGAGATCACCCAGAATGAATACATCATCATATTTGGGAATTAAAGATGGTATACCATTCTCTAGTGAACTGAGGAAATCAGTTTCGGAATAGTTCGAAGGCTTGTAGACAACTCCAACAGCCACGTTAAATCACATGGAAATTTATTGTCAACACACATACCAACGCCCCCTCCTCTACTTTTCAGACGATGTCTTCTGAAGAAAACATAATCATTCACATGACATACATTATTAAATCTCTGTGAATGTGACATTTCATCTGAAACAAAACATGAGTGAACATCAAAATACGGAAACACAATTGAAATAAATAAAGAGATATATATAGGAAAGAAATCTATTTTGGAATCTTAAATGAAGATCTCGAAAGTTCGAGCTGATTTATTTACTCTAAGTCTGTCGGCATGTTCCAATTCTCCTGCTGTTCATTTCTTCTGGTTTTCTTCTTCATCTGTGCTTGATTTACTTGCAGTCGTATCTGTTGAGTTTTCTGCTGCCAACTTGCTCTCTATATAGTTCTTCGTAAGTATGGCTGATTCTATCCACTATCAGAGAGGTTCCTTTATTTTTGCTTCACGACCGTTTTCTTCTGCAGCCTTTTGTTGTGACAATAATAATGTTTTGATCTGATATAGTCTTCCGGTATAATATCTCAGACCTCAGTCTATTAGTCAAGCACTCAATTACAATGGGGCGAGTTTTATTATTTTCATTCTAAATTCATCCCTTATTTCTATATCTTTCTCATCAATCCCCAATTTGAGTTGAAATAATCAGGTTATACTTCTTCAGTCTCCTTTCAGTGGATTCAATCCATTGAGATGTTGAGATAATTGTTTATTATCTTCCTTCAATATAATATTTTCCTGTTTGATTTCGTTCATGTCAGTTAACGTCAGCGATTAAAAAAAAGTTTTTCTCTGTAAATTTAAAATAATATTTTCAAAAAGGCAAATTTGAGAATACGATGAGTTTACGAAAAAATTAAACAATTTTTTTCGACGTCTGTCGATGGCAGTAACTTATCGGGTAAATTGATTCGTTGCCCTTCTACACTTTTACAAATTTCCGTGAATTAACAATTTTTCATTTTCAGACTGTGGAACGTTGATATTCCAACAAGCTGTCAAGAGATACTTATTATTATTAATTTTTTTGTGTTATTTCTGTCATGACAATTTGAAACTATCATAAATCTAGTGGCGTGGTGGAATTTTGTTTAAAAAAAATGATTTTTGGATTTTTGTCTCTGAACAAAATTATGAATTTAATTTATAAGTTATAGTTATAGTAGAGACAATTTGTAAAAAATGCATTGAGGTGCCCACATTCAAATGGGTTACTCTATAGATATTCAAAAGATACATCTGTAACAGGTATAGGTTGTCAGGCAAATGAAGGTAGAACAGTATATATTAGGTTTATTGAAAATCAATAACAGAGTCTAACATTAGATCATCGGTCAGCAAGAAAGTATAGCTGTATTTCCAAAAAAACAAATATTCCAAATAAAATTAATTCATTAATATGGAATTAACAAAATATTCCTACAAAAAATAACATAAAACATATTCATGTCACTATTGAAATAGAATAAATTCAAAAGAAATATCGATATTGTCTGTGTTTGCCCATTAGGAATTCATTTGAAGCAATTCATAGTACATTTCTTGAATCAGGTCAGCTCTTTGAATCTCAAAGGGAAAAACACTGGTTGTAGATTTGAAGAAATTTTCGGTGACACCATTACTTGAAGATGGTTCACCCGTCAAACGATAAACTTTTTATTTGTGATTTTATGAATTTTCTTTGAAGAATTCTGCTTTCTAAGAAATTATCTAAATTAGACAAGTGATGTGCAGAGTGGTGAAAATACGCAATTGACGGGCAAAAACATGGAAAAATGTTGCGAATAATGAAAAATTAATCACAACGAACAATTTTTAACAGAGTCATTTCAAAAATTACTTTGAATTTTGCATATACTCTAACAATATTGAATAAATTGAAATGGATTTCATCAGTTCTTCTTTTACGCGAAACGACAAATAATAATATCGGGCCTCTACCCGCACATGCAGTGTGTTTGGGTACATTCTACGACTGTTTCAAAGAAAGTGTCATCATTATTATTGAAATTTCGCCTCTTCATGATCACATTCTCTTTGCATAAAAATAGCTGTCCTTGTAGAAAAATTTCCTAATACATTCATTAGAACGTCTGGAGTTACATTTTTTGCTCTCAAATTGTTTTTTACGAATCCCTTAGTTTTTTTATGAAAAGCATTAGAAGCTCAATCCTTCAAAAATATTATCATTACATCTCTTTTACTACTGTAACATCTATAAATTTAAACAATGAGATTTCTTGAGAGAAAATAATTTTGTTACCATTTTGCTCGACAATCATAAGTTTATTTTTCACCACTGTACATGACAAGTCAATATTTGATACTTGAATATTATTTTCTTTAGGCTGCAAAACTCTTTAGATTTTTAATAAAATCAATGCCTTTTCAAAAATGTTTTTTCCTTTTCAAAAATGTTTTTTTCCTGACAAAACTTGAATTTACAAAATAATTCAACTAGGATTTGTGTGATTATCATTTTGAACTTATACAGGGTGACCCAGGGTTAAACTGCCAAACGTTCAGGATCGTTTGTTTAGTTGAAAAGGAAACTTTTTTTCCTATAACAATGTGTCCTAACTTGCTTTGTTTTGGAAATACAGAGTGTTCAACGTTTTTACAAAATATCAGTTTTCCATCATATTATTTAAAAACCTAGCTGATTTCAATAAAATCTGTCATGCTTATATGCGGTAATAAGGGGTTTCTTTTAATTTACTTATGGCAACATTATTATTTCCAGTGGCGTCCCAAGGGCTAATCTCATTAATGTTAGAACGAATCATTGTAATCCACTGTTTTTTTGCATGTTCAGTTTTTTTCTGGATTAAGCCAATAAAAATACAATTTTTTTGTTTATTTCAGTATCTTCCTTCATTTTTGAGAAATAATTTAAAAACCGATTTCATGTAACAAGAAAAAAAACTTCCTGAGAAATTGATATTAGGACAAACGTATTCATTGTATTTTATTAGTAGGTAAAGAGAAAACAAAAATTCACAAAAATGGCCACCATTTCTTTCAATGCAAAGTTCGCACCTACGAAGGATGGATTCTGCAGCTGCACGGCATCTTGCTGGTGTGATCTCTACAGCTGATTGTACAATAATTTCTAGGAAAATACCTTGCTCAGCATACACTTTGGTTTTCATTTTACCTTATTCAAAAATCCATAGGGGTTAAGTCAGGAGATCCTGCAGGGTAAGAAATTTTGACACTCTGTATCTCGAAAACGAAGCTAGTTAGGAAACATGAGTATAAGAAACAAAAGTCTTATTTTTACCTAAAAAACCGATCCTAAAAGTTTGGCGGTTTAACCCTGGGTCACCCTGTATATGAAATTCAATTCTGAACAACTTTTCTGAGTAGCATTTTTCGATGTTCTTCAAAATGAAGGTACTTTACTCTGAAGCTGAAATGATATATCCTTCCCTGCATATGAACTTGACTTCAAATCTACACACATCATTTGGAACAACTTTTCCGATTAGCATTTTTCGTCAGATTTCGAATTGACGGTCTTTAATTCTGGAGCCAAAATAATATTATCGTTGTCCCTCCCCATATATCATATGAGATTTTCACATTTGCGTTGAAGCGCTCCTAGTTTTGTGATATGCAGAACTTCTTATTGGGAGTTTTTCTTTCATATACCAAGTATCAAGAAAGTTTTCTGAGGACAACTTATAACCACTTGTACCAGTTGGGCTGTGATGGTGATGGTTCGCTTTTCTATCATAGGGGCGTGGGTGCATTTGTCGTACGTCTTCTATAGCTTGCACAAGTCTTTCGAAGAATACTTCTGAGGGCTGTGGTGAGGGTGCAGCAGGTTGACAGAAAAAACAATTTTTGTAGTTTTTATTTGAAGGGGGTGAAAAACTTCAAGAGTTTGATGTACTTTTGGAATATTCAACTTTTTAATGACTTAGTTTTCCACCGATATGGACTGCAACACAACCCCATGCACTCTTTTGGAAAACAACACACATAAATTTGCTGAGATCAGAAATGAAAATGACTCTCGAAACTGACAAGGATTTTCACATAATTAGCTGTTTAATTTCCAAAACCTTTGTCGCAGATATGCATTTGGATTTGCTCGTTCATAAACTCAAGCTGAAATAATGAACAAATACAATGATAAATATTACTGTGAGTCCATTCTTCATTTATTTTCCAACTCACTTTACTATCAGCACACCAAATATCATTCACGATTACTAACGAATACCGCAAATAACGATTTTCAAACAATGCTCATTGAAATTCTTCAGCGTTGCCGTATTTACCACAACTTGAAGGACGCTTGGAAATCGGCAGTCTAAAAGTAAATCATACTCTGAGAAATATACAGACGGTGCTCTTTGCGCCGCTAGCGGTAAACCCGGTGAACTAATAATATACAAAAGTATACAAAAAAGGAGGTCCTACTATTAAGACGGCGTCCGGCAAATTTTCAAATCTGTAAACTACTATGAAGATTTGAGCACATTTTCTATAGGAAATCAACAGAGCGTCCGTATACGGACGCTCAGTTGGAGACGGACGCTTGGAAGATAGTAATTTGTCAATGTACGGACGCCCTGAAGATAGTGGGATATATGTATATATATATATATATATATATATATATATATATATATATGCGCATTAACGTCATCAGTGTAGTTGGGTAGATCGTTGCCAAGTTTGAAAATAATTTGGTGTTCCAATTCAGAGTTTTTTGTTATGAGGCAATAAAACACATGTCATTTGAAAAAGACAAATTTTACAGCGCATTTAGGCCTTTTTGAAACCGAAAAGAACCTTATAAAGATAGATTACTCCGAATTTTAGGCACAAAAGAAACTTATTCAAAACAATAATGTACCCTATATGCTACTGTAATTATAATGACCGTGCAACAGTACTTTTTCATCAACAGAAAGACTTGTCACTAAGATATCAGATGTCAGAGATCAGAGACGGTTTTTAGAATTTCAGATTTTCTCTTGTCGTTTTGTGTGGTGTTGTCGTTGGTTGTTATTTCATCATTCGTGAATTTGCAATTATATTGTTCCTTTAAAGACAGTTTCTAATAAAGCCATTTCTTCCTACAAATAAACAATGAACTGTTTGGTGTCGTGTAAAGGAAAAATACCTGAAATAAGTCATTTTTGGTAGATAATGAAATTTTTTATGTACCTATATGCCTTGCTCGAAATAGCTTAAATATTATTTTAGCTTGACAAAAAAGGCATGATTTTTGGTTATTGTTCTTAGGAAGAGACCGCAGCAGAATATTTTAGTGAAAAAATCATAATTTGTGCCAGACATTTTCCTCATGAAGATTTATGTGAAAACGACAATAGAATAATTTGAAACCTAGTCACAGATTACCTAGTGCAGTACCAATACTGTGTCTGCGTAAGCATGCATGGCGAGTGATACAACTTTCTACAACACCGCTTCTATTATGAGTTCTAGATTCCTACAAAAAGTACTAAACATACATAGAATCGCCTCAGAAAATTAATGTCAATATGGAAGTGCTTTTCTTTGATGGTGAGGAAAATGCTTCTGGCCTCACTTTTTCATGCACCCCCATTGTGGTAATTGCACTACGGTAATACAACCAGAATACCCGTAGAAATAGCATGTTAATCTCTTCAAATGATTTAAATTAAATGCAGTTACTTAATTTGACATGAATCGTTCTAGAAAAAAAACCTCGAGCTTCGAAGCATCCAATTTAATAAATCTAATTTGAGTTGGAAATATTCATGATATTAGCTGAAATAAATTTTCATAGTTTTTTTTTACTTTCAATTTATTTTCCAATCCAGTGCTTCCTTGAAATTCGCACCGACGATTTGGGTGGTTCCGTAGGTTTTTGTTGGTTAACTACAGCTGAAAAGTGAATGTGATACCAAAAATCAGTCGCTTCAGAACGATAAATAATAATAATAACCGTACTCTACTTTCTGATGTCCTTTGCTGAATATTTGGGATCATAAAAATGTGAAAATATTCAAATCGGCTAAATACAAATAACAGGTATAAGTACAATGAGGTTTCCGACCTTATTATCCGAGATTCAGAATTAACGTTTGTACCATAACATTTTAATAAAACCGGGCCTGTTACAAAAATCACTAATGACGCGCATGCGCATTGCGGACTAGCCTGACTAGGGGATTAGCAGTCTAGAGTAAGTATCTAATATACAGGGTGTCCGGTAAACCTTGTACAATATTGAAACTGGTGATAGACCAGGTTATGACTGTTCAGAATATCGGAATTTCACCTGAGTAAAAATATCACCGTTTTCGAGATATTGGGCATTTTAAGAATTTGAGACGAATTCAAATATCTTTGCTGCTTGAGATTACTGATGAGTGATGCTTTCAGAGGCACAGAACAGTTTTTCATAAAGTTTTTTTTTTTCTAGAAATGAGGGTAAAATGACAGATTTGAGTTTCATCAATTAAAAAAAAAAGTTTGACATTATTGTCTGAAAGAAACATAACCAATTGGAAGTGGACATTCATTTCAAAAGGATTATATTTTTGTCCAGACTCTACCATGGTATAAAATAAACCATAATTATTTTTCGAGGAAGTGATTTCCATTGAATTAGAGGTGGTTTTATTCTAGGCTTCCATCAACTTTTATACCTACGCCCAAAAATTATTTTATTTCGATTTTATCAAGATAAAATGTGGAAATAATTATAAATTATAAATATAAATGCTTGGTAGCATTAAATAGCATGTAAATTAAATTAACTCTTCATGTAATTAAGCCCAGTAAGATTATCGAAATGAAATGTCGATTATCCGACATGGCACCGATTGATACAAATTCTTGTGATAAATGTCGCAATTGTCCTACATCAAGATTCCAACGAAGTTTCAAAGACCGACAGATATACAGGGTGTAACCAAATAAGTGCAAAATTTTTTAGGAGGTGAATTCTTGTAGAAAATTAAAAACTTTTCTAACTCCTGTGTTGTGTTCGTAGAAGCAATAGTTTCCTGATGAAAAAATAAAATACAGCATTGCATGAACTGATTTTCTGTAAATAAAATTGAAAAAAATCTAGTAGGTGGCTGTCACATTTTGTTTGAACAACTTGTGACTTCTGTCGTAGTTTTTTTAAATTAGTCCGCTTGTTTCATTCAGTGGTATTTATTTCTTTGTCATGCCGTACACACGTTATACTCCCCGAGAATATGCGCATATGCACTACATTTATGGTGAATGTAGAGGTAGTGCTACTGCTGCAGCAGCGCTTTATGCAGAACGATATTCGATTGCACAATGCCGCTCAGAGAATCGCTGATTTGGGGGTTATAACCTATAACGCATTTGAAAAGGTTCTTCTTGACAAGATGTCGTCTCTGCGTACGAGTCGATGGAAAATAACATTTTTGAAATATTATTCAGTGCGATCTTGAATAATCGTTATTGTCATTTATAGTGTATGTTGATTCAAAAAAACGTTGAATTAGTATTTACTTCTCTCATTGAATGCTTCTAAGCAGTTTCGTTATTACTCATAATTATTCAATAATTTCATCTTGATAGGACAAAAATAAAAGACATTACTGACAAAGTCTAATGGAGTTGATTTTAGCTCAGAATAACATAACACTCTGATATAATCGAAATTCTACTCCTTCCAAAAATGGTATGTTTTATACCATGGTAGAGTCTGAACAAAATGGGCATTCTTTTGTAATGAATATCCACTTCCACTTAGTTATGTTTTTTTTCAAACAATAATGTCAAACTGTTGTTAAAAAAAATGGTGAAACTCAAATCTGGCATTTTACCCTCATTTCTTGAAAAATTGTATCGTTTTCTGAAAAACTGTTTTGTACGTTTGAAAGTATCACTCATCAGTTATCTTCAGCAGCAAAGATATTTGAAATGGTCCCAATTTGTAGACATGGCACTCAAAATCCAAGATGAGGTAGTGATTTTCCAGAAATTAAAAAAATGCTCATTATCTCGAGAACGGTGAGATTTTTACTAAGGTGAAATTCCGATATTTTGAACAGTCATGACCTGATCTATCACCAGTTTCAATATTGTACAAGGTTTACCGGACACCCTGTATATTTCTATGCAAATTACCAAGAACGCGGTTTTCTCAGAATAATCAAGTAGATATATTGTTACCGCGACTACGGGGTATACAATTGTCACCAATATAAATAAATGTCATATAAAGTCGGATATTAAATTCGCAAATAATAAATTGTAAAAGTCTTCCGACGAAGACTTTATGGATTGTAACCCACCAGAAGTAGGACAGGCTGCTCTCGCAGCAGTCCAGGGCTTGGTGCCAGAGAAAAGTAAGCATCGGTATCTAAAAGCCATTGAATTATATAGAAAGTGGTGCAAAGAAAAAAAAGTTCAAAATATCGGTTCCGAAAGTGTACTTCTGGCATATTTTGGAGAACATACCAGACAGAAGAAGCCGTCTGCTTTGTGGGCAATGTACAGTATGATGCGAACGATGCTAGAAATTGAAAAAAAAAACTGATATTCCGAAACATAGGAAACTGCTAGCCTTCCTTAATCGACAAAAGGTGGGCTTTAGGCCCAAGAAATCGAACGTATTTTCTAGGAGGAATATAGAGGATTATTTGAATGGAGCTCCAAATAATCTACCGGTAAAGGTAAGTTATTTGTGATTCTTTAAATAAGTATTTAAAAAAAACCAAACGTGTTTGAGCTAATACAAGTATACTGGTATTATGGTATTATTTTTTCTCACACATACAAATAGATCATTTCTCATTACTGATCCAGTATGGGTGAAGATCATTCGAGACTACATATTTTTGAGAAAAAATATAGAAATCGATAGATTTTTTGTTCGGATCAGAGGAGGAATAGCAAGAAATCAACCAATTGGACACAATACAATAGCTAATTTTCCCCAAAAAATTGCAACTTTTTTTTAATTTAGAGAACTGGAAAGGCTTCACAGGATACGCACTCAGAAGAACCGCCGCTGCGTTACTTGTCAACAGTGGTGCAAGTGTACTCCAATTTAAAAGGCTGGGAGGATGGAAATCTAGTACTGTGGCAGAAGGTTATGTGGATCGCGCAATAGAGAATAAAACGAAAACTGCCACTATGCTGTCCCAATGTGCCATGTCTTCTGTAGCTATTGCGAGTACACAAACCTCAGTCATTCAACATGAAATTAATTTGTCGCCCAAAGAGACAACTGTTGGAGGGTCCAGCGCTGGTACAGGCCTAAATATTTTAATGAACGCTTAGAACAATCAAAATTTAACGATTAATATCAATAAGTAGTTTTTTGTATTTTAGTCCATTGTTGTTTTTCATTGTTTGCCATTAAATAGGTATTATAAAATTTGTCAAAAAAATGTGTTATTTTTTTAAGTATAAAATAAAATAATCTAGAATAGATGAAATGAGAGCGGGAAATGAGGGCAGGAAGTGAGGGCGGGAAGTGAGGTCGGAAAGTAGAGGTGTTTAATGTGACCCTTCTCAACTTTCAATGACGTTAGTAATGACAGCATTACATACAGTGAGTCTGCTTAAGTTTGCTACATATGGGAAACTTTTTTATTATTGATTTAACGAAAAAAAGTCATTCTTCAAAAAAAGTTCTGCATAGTCTAAAACCCAAGATGCAGTCAACAGATATCAAATTTCATCAATTTTATACGAGGTATGTTAAAAAATATGAAATTTTCTCAGGAATAAAGTAAGTTTATATTTTACAATATCGAAAATTTTCATTAGACAAAGTTAAATGGAATTGAAAACTGTGTTTCAATGCAATTACATCCTTCCAATTGTAAAAATAATTTTTTCACCATTTTTTTTTCAAATTATCAATACCGAACATTCATCATTTATAAAATTTTGTTTCATGAAAATTTGCTCATCAATTTCTAAACATAATGGAAAGGTTAACATATTTGTAATAAATAAAAATGATAAATGCAATATTGATAATTAAAAAAAAAAAATTGTAAAAAAAATATTTTTTCAACTGGAAGGATGTAATTGCATATTGGAACACAGTTTTTAATTCAGAACAACTTTCCATCTTAACAATTTTCGATATTGTGAAATATAAAGTTACTTTACACTTGGGTAAAATTCATATCTTTTGACATACCTCGTATAAGATTGATAAAATTTGATATCTGATGGTAGTATCATGAGACTTACAGACATACAGAACTTTTTATGAAGAATAACTTTTTTTCTTAAAATCAATAATAAAAAAGTTTCCCATATGTAGCCAACTTAAGCAGACTCACTGTATATGGTTGTAAATAAAAGTAATTTCTGACACAAATGATGAAAAATTTGAGCGGTCGCCGCGTGGCTTTCATATAAAAAATTTAGTTTTGATTTGCTCAAAAAATTTGTGTTTTGGGACCATTTCATCGCCGCTGCCATGTACACCAACGGCATGTTAAGATGGACAAAGGCGAATAAATGATAGGCATAAGGGTTGAAAGAGGCCAAATGGTACCAATAATGGCGTGAACTTGTGAAAAGAAAATAAAATTTTAGACGATTATTTCGTTGCTGTCTGTCAATTGAAACAATGGAAGTTTCTCTCATGAATATCCCATAAACAAATTGGCATACGGTTTGCGGATGTCGAAGTGAGGTTAAGTGCCGGAAAATTTTGTGGAAATTTCAAAGGGTTTTTCGATGATTTTGTCGTCAATGATTCAATGATTCAATGATTTGGAGTGCGATTTTAATCTGATCCGACATGCAAGTAATCAATAAAAGTAGAGTACGGCATTCTCAGGCAGTGCAGTTATTGTGAACAAAATTATTAAAATAGGAAGAAATGAGAATTGATTGATTCCTAAAAGATATTATCCCGATTATTCCTTATAATTATTTCTTAATTATAAATTACTCACGATAATAGCAATCTTTATATTGAAAACTTTCTTTGATTAGGAAATATTCGAAGTTGTTTAACAAACTTCCTTCACAATATGTTACTGGACAAGCTCTGAATACAGGGTGTTTCCGAAATTGGAGCGTTCTGTTTCAATTTCAAGAATCAAGACCCAGTCCTCAGTTGGTTTGTTGCTTCCACCGGTTTGTCTCGACAAATGTTTGTCGTTAACATTACTTAATTACCAATTCTGTTCGTGGTATGAAGTGTCCCGTTCAGTTCAGTGTCTTTCTTTCGATTGAATTCAAGCCAAATATGATCACCTGATGAGGTTGAGGAAATAACAATGAACTGGCAACAGTACGGGAGAATCAGCTTTAACATACTGCCAGCTGCCAGACACGCTGTGGCCTGGAGAATGGAACCAGTGCCTCCCAAAGAAAGGCAACTAAAAGCGGCAATATAACGAAAAATTTTTATAGCTTCAAAAACGAAACTTCTTGCCCTTATTTATTACATTATGTCTCATATAACAACCCTTTTTCTTTATCGCTTCAATTTCGGGCCTGTATAAGTCTGCTTTTTCCTGAATCATCACTTATCAAAGATTATGTGTTTCACAATAGCTGCAAGATGTACAATCATCTCCCAAGCTATATTAAAAATACGTAAAAACTTACTGTACATAGATCCTCAATATAATTTACAGGAATTTTATGCCGACATATTGAAGTGTATCGTTTATACACAATATCTCTAATTCTATATTATAGAAGAATAATGAACAAATAGGTGCTGTCAACTTTTCAAAAACAAATTGTGCTGAAATTATTCATGATTTTGTAAAAATCATACATTTATTTTCTCTGTGATGGACCAGTTATACTCAGTGTAGATATTATAATTTATTAGCGAGAAACTATCGCCTGAAACGTACAGCTCATGAAATTTTCATAGAGTTGCAGTTCTATGATTTTCCTTTATTCTTTATTTTCTCCTCCGTCAGAAATGAGGCATAGCACTTGTATGAAAATATACTAGAGAACATTATGGTCATGATGACTATTCTGGTGGTTAAAATAAGGGGTAGGTAGGAATAATGCATTTGATAATTATATTACTTTTGCATGAGAAAAAGACATAGTTTTTATGCATGGTTTGTTTTTATAAAGCTTATGCTTTTTTATCTCTTTTATTGCGAGTCTAATATCATTGATTTTTAAATTTCGCTCAGCAATTGATATTTTTACTAAAAAATTGATATTTAGTTCATCCCAATTATTTGTTTATACATGCAAAATTTGTTTGTTGATTGTTGGTTTGTGTTGTTATATTGTATTTTCTTGTTCATCCATTTATTTCACGTATTTGCCAATACTTTTATTTTAATTATTGACAAGTAAGTATTAGGAATATCATGTAATTGATATTTTAAGCATCGTCAAACTTTGTGAAAAGGAATTTTATTCCATATGATAATGAAGTACATTCTCCCTCTATCTTTCTCTCTTTCTCTCTAATTTGATTTTTCTGGTTTGGAGACTTTCTATAAATCGGGTGGCTCCCAAATAAAACATCAGTAAAAAAGGTTCCTCAAATTCACGGCCCAACCATAAGCTCCCTGACAAAGAGCACCAGTGCAGTGTGCCTTCTATAAAAAAGGCCATAGATTATTACATCACACGAATGTTTTGATTCAATATGTGATAGCATATTATTATACTTTTATATAACTGTTTTAAAAATAAAGTGTTTTACTCAATAGAAATAATGAAGAAGGGTTAATTTTTCAATTGAAATCCTCAGGGAAAGAACGTGTTGAGTCACATTTTGCCATAAATCGCGATTTTCATGTCAACTTTTGGCTGCCGGATTATGCTACCACATGGCATATTTGTACTGGGGAAGCACGTGTCTGGTCAGGAGATATTAATACGTTTGTAAACCGTATACAGGCAAAAAACGTGAGTATTCCGAACCTGCTATCCTGTGAATTATTGCCAAAGTGACTCAGCACGTTCTTTCCCTGGTGTCTTCAATTGTGTTGGAATTCTGCCGCGCATTCCAACTGAAAACTATTTCAATCCAACGACCATGCTGAAATCATCACACTTATATTTGTCTCCTTATATGGCCACACGGTCAAGGAATGCATCCATCCAAACGGCAAGATTTCCGGGAGCCAATCAGGGAATCGCCGGTTTCACATCCTTCCCCGCGCACATACTCACGCACAAAAAAATGGCGTGGTCAGTAGCAAAATGATTCTTGGCAGATTGGCTGCATAGACAATGACACCCGATTAAGTTCGGATATTTCTGTTCTTTTGAATCCGAAAATTTCTTCCTACTAATGATCTCTTCTCAAATTTCCTTGGAACCATTCGTTTTGTAATTTTTATGATGTTATCCGTGAAACCTTGGTAGTGTAAAACTGAATGAACATAATTACTTACCAGTTCAAATAACGTGAATCTGAAGTGATTTTCTTCTTAGATAATAGTGGTATCGTTATGGTAAATGTACTCTGAACCATGCAAAACGAATCTTGTTATGTTGAATAAAAAAGTTCTGATGTTTTCGAGAGGTTTCCAAAAGTAAGAAAATTGTTCCATCTCCATGCCATCGACATAAAATATGGAAAAAGATGCCGTCTCGAAACAAATTGAGTGAAAAGTCTTTGAAACAAGAATTTGAAGATTCATATATTTTTTTTCATGATATTTTCCTGAGTAGTGGCTATTTTCATAGTTTTGAATTATTGATCATTCTACCATTAGTTATAGGAGCATAAGAACATTTTTCCAAGTTGCATGCAGAAAAGCAACAAGATTAAATTCCAAAAAATTATTTGGGAAATGTTTGCTATATATTTTTTTTTTTTTACATGTTCGGCTTTATCGATAGTTATGCCTTTTCTTTCAGGGACTTGAAATTTTTCTAGGAACCTGTAAAACGGCATGAAAAACAAAATGGTGAAAATTTTCATACAATTATCAGCAACTTCATAGCTTATGCCTTCATTTTGGACACTTTCAACCATCATGCCAATTTTATATAATAAATAATTCATCATAAACTTCATATAGTTCCAAAGGCATAAGCGATAATGTCATCAAAAAACCCTTCGAAATTTCCACAAAATTTTCCGGCACTTAACCTCACTTCGACATCCGCAAACCTTATGCCCACTTTTTATAGGATATTCATGATGAAATCTTCCATTATTTCAATTGGCAGCAACGAGAAAATCGCCAATTTTTTTTTTCACGAGTTCACGACATCACTTATGCCTATCATTTTCTCGCTGCTATTGTCTATCTCAACATGCCGTTGGTGTACATGGCAGCAGTGGTGAAATCGTCCCAAAACACATATATTTCATGCAAATGAAAATTTAATTTCTAACATGAAAGCTACGAGGCGATCGCTCAAATTCTTCCTAATTTTTGTTAGAATTTTCCTATCTTTCACTGGTCTCAGAGGCAATAACGAGAAAATCTTCACCTGAAATATGTCACCATCTCCCAGTCTATCAGTTATCAGACGGGAAAATGAAAATCAGAACTGAATTAAAAAAAAATTGAATCAACCGGGATTCGAACCCGGGTATCATTGTCTCCGGCAATGTGCGTTAGTGCGCTACGCTATTGAACCTCATCCAAAAACTGGCAATTCACACTTCAAATTCAGCTCTTTGTCGGTATGAGATGATAATGAAGATTAAATAAAAAGATGGAAAAACATTCTCGCATACATACCTTGTGAAATCATATTGATGTATCAGCTGGTGTCAATCACATATAGGATTATCGACCGACTTCACATCTCAAGTATGTATGACTCAGCCAAGTGTATATAAATAATGAAGTAGTTTTTACGTCTGTAGTTAAATTAAATTCTGATTTTCATTTTCCCGTCTGATATGACATGCTTTCGAATTCAATTCGACAACAGATTTGAAACCTACTTCATTATTTACTAATTAGTATTGAAACACATAAATTCACATATTAAAATATTTCATGAAAAATTATTGTTGGTCATTCCAATATCCAAATTTTTATACTCTTTTTTATTCTGTCATTTTGTCATATTGTAATAAATTCAAAGTCTAAATAGTTCCAATTAATTTATTTCACACACAAACTATAGTTCTGGTAGTAGTTCTTTGGGGAGGCCGCAACCGCAGCCAGGCAAGTAGGCCCTCATGGACCCTTTTTGCCATCCCCTGTTCTTCACTTATCTACATTCAACCTCCTAGTTTTTGTTTTCGAACCTTTTTGACATCCTAAAGTAGGTCAGTATGTCCGAACACTCGATTAGTTCCTCTTGTTGAAGTGTCTTAACTCCGAAGGTTTCAAATCTTAGCTTCCCGTATGTCTCACACTCGCCGAGGAAGTGAGATGAAGTTTCTTCGTCTTCTTCGCATTTGCGGCAAGTGGGGCTGTCTTCTATACCTATAAGTGACAAGTGTCTACCTAACTTGTTAGGTCCTATTAGTATTCATATAAGGAGGCGTAGTGCTTGGCGGTTTCTGCCTAAGAGCCATGTCGTTCTTGACTTATTGGAGCCGGCCCGAAGTCTTTCGACTGCGTGCAGCCGGTGTTATCCCTCCAAAGTTTATTCAGCTCTTCTTCTGCCCACTTGTCGAGGGCTGAAGAGGTTTGGCTTCTTGCGATGCCTAGTACAGGCTCCGGTCCACAGAACGGCAATGCGGATCCGGATCTGGCAAGTCCGTCTGCCACCTCGTTTCCGCGCACCCCTCTGTGACCCGGGACCCATACCATACTTCCTTCGTTTCAGATAGCTTCTAGAGCGCATCTCCGCATTCCTGTTCAAGCGCTGAGCTTGGTTTAGGATGGCAGATGGCTCTGAGCGCTGCTGGACTATCCGAGAAGATATAAATTCTCTGTTCGGACCCTTCTTTCACCTCTTGCCTCGTAGCTACGGAGATGATGGCGAACACTTCAGCTTGAAAAACTGTTGTATATCTGCCCAAAGCGTAGCTCTCTCAGGTAGATTCCGGCACCCGAAGCCTGTTTGTCAGTCAGACGCGAACCGTCCTAATAACATATTAGGCTAAACTGCACCATATTTCCTTCCCATTCTTCTCTGCTCGGAATAGTGAACTCTTTATTCCACCGCAGTCTGTCTTGTGCGGTGTTCACTCTGAGGGCAGAGATCGGGATCTTCTGCTCAGCCCACTTCGCGATTTCCGCATGACCTATCATCGTTCCTTCGTTCACCAAGACTCCCGAGTCCCACATCCTCAAATCGGCTGCCATTGCCTTCTTCTTGATCCAGACCGGAAGCGGTGGCACCCTCAGCAGTTCCTCCAACACTGCGGTTGAAGTCGTTCTCATTGCGCCCGTTATTACCTAATAGGCCGTCTTCTGAACCTTGCTGAGTTTTTGGCCTATTATGCTGCCCTGTGCGCTTGCCCACCACACGGCTGACCCATAATGGATCTTTGGTCTCACGACTGCCGTGTAAAGCCAGCGCATGATCTCTGGATTGGCGCCCCTATTGCTTCATACAATTCTCCGCAGTTGCCATAGGAATGCTACTGACTTTTAAATAACCCTATCTAGGTGCGGCCTCCACATTTGGAGTCCAGGACCACCCCCAGGTATTTGACCTTCTGGACTAGCTCCCGCTCTTGCCAAACATGATAGGTGGCCTGATTCTATCATTTTTCCTCTGCTTGATGAACAGGATCATCTCTGTTTTTGTCGGAATCACTGAGAGCCCTGCTTCACCGCAACATCTCCCAATTATTCTGCAGGCAGCCTGCACACGGTCGCAGACGACTCCAATGAATCGTCCGCTGATTAGGACAGCTCCATCGTCCGCGTGTGCCTGCGCCTCGAAACCGTCATCTGTGAAATTACCCAGTAGTTCATCAATTACTAAGTATAGTCTATCCATTCCTAATTGGAACGGCAATAAAAATAAAAGCACTACAAGGGGTGTTCATAATCACTGCCCGGCAAATGGCAAATGTTTATACTACCAGTGCTTTTATTTGCAAAGCGTCCCTGGTATAATCATAAACATGTCTGGCCTGTAGCCCCTAATCGCCCAGATAGTTAGTAAACGTGCCATCAAGGGTAGTTGAGGAATAAAGGCTCAGCTGACTGGCTGAATATAAATTAGTTGTCCACTTCACAATATTTCTTTATCAGTGCCGTGTGTTCGTTGCAAATAATGAGTATCCAGGGTGATTATTCGTGTTTTCATTGTATTTTAGTGTTTTCGACTCGGAAATCAAGTACCTGAAAATTCTAAGTTTTTCTTACTCAGGATGGAAAAATTCAGTTGAGATACCATGTGTCTACTTTAACATTGGGCGATCGATTGCTATGATTGTAAGAATAAGTAACTGAAGAAATACCACTGAAAAATAATATACCGACGCCTATGTCGATGCGGGAATTCCTTCTCTGTGCTGTTCCAATTGGTATTGGAAATACTATACCACAGATGGGGAGAGAGGCAGCTTTATTGAGGACCCCCCCCCCCCTCCACCTTGGATTCCAGTCTGATGTCTCCCCGGGATACCTCGACCTTTCTCCTCGTAAGCGACGATACAACCCAGCTGACCATCGAGTGAGTGTCAAATGCGCCTTCCACATCGAAAAACACTCCTATTGTTACCTCTTTGAACCTTTATGTCCTTTCGATCTTTCGCACTACAATGTGGAGGGCCGATTTAGTCGACATTCCCTTTCTGTAGGCATGCTGATTTCTTAAGAGCCCCTCCACCAGAAATCTGTCCACCACATTTTCCAGCGTTTTAAGCGGGTGTTAAGGCTGATGGGTCTAAACGACTTTGCTATTGTGTAGTCTCTTTTTCCCACTTTGAGAAAACACAAACTATAAGTACCTACTAGTTAATTTGTTCAACAATTTATCTGATTTATATCTCATTATTTGATTTAAAACTAGACTATCTGTCACGGCATCTAATTCTTTGTGAATCGAACTAACTCTGCCCGTGTACTCTCGCTATGATCCTTTTATACACGAAGTGTTCTTCTCTCGAATATACCGATTCGCCTAGAAAATACGAGAGAGGCCGCTTGTTGTTCTGACGGCTCGCATCGGGAAGCGTTGGAATGTTAGCTTGTTCTCGAGAAGGTACGACAGGTCCGTACTCGCATGTAGCGATAATATCGTTCGTAGTGACAGAACCGTTACACTATCATAAAGATACGGAGCAATAATTGCATAATTTGTTCATCCTTACTTTTGTTGTTATTTCATATCTGAACCTGGTTTTATAAATAAGATTTTTGGACATCATTTCATTCTTACTCTAGAAAAGGAAGATCAATATGTTATAAGAGTATAATTGTCTGATATCTATTTTTCATTAACAATTAATTTCAACATTGAATGAATGATGGTTTTTCGGGTTTTTAGGCCGAAATTTATGTAGAGATTTTCTCTGAATAAACGTCGGCCTAAAAACCCGAAAGACCATAATTCATTCAACGATGGCCGCGAAAGCCTTTCACAATTTGTAATTTTAACATTACCTTTAAATGACTTCAAGCTTTGTATATAGGTTTTTATAACTTCCGACAATACAGTATATTTGGACCTGACTCATTCCATACATACTTTCCCGGTGAACATTCAACTTTACAATTATAAGTCATATAATGGTTTTCATCAGATGTATCATGCGTTATGTTGAATGAACTTAACCGATACGTACTTCAGAAATCGGTCATACTCATGACTAAATAATATACCAAATTTAAACCATTTTACGTCGAACGTTCGCTTCAACACATTTCAATTATGTTGCATTTTTGATCAAATTAAACGATCAATACCGTATAATCACGAATGTATCATTTGAACGATGATAACTTTGAAGATTGCATATAAATATATTTTTTATGTACTTTTTCAAATATTATCTTTTCAATAATTTGCAGACCTCAAGATATATATGAAAATATCTAACTTTTTTAAATATAATCGTATATACATCTTCATCAATATAATCAATAGTAAGAGCAAATAGCTACGCATTATTGCATATTTGTGTTCCCCAAAAAAAATATATAATTATTGATCGAAATAATCAATAAAAATTATTATATCATTAATACATATCTTGAGTGACGATAATTTTGAAACCCAAAAATATACGTATTATTTATGTGTGTTTCCAAGAATCGTCTCTCCATAGTTTTCCTGGCATCAGGCAAAATATAAATATTTTTCATATTTCCTAATATAGTAATGAAAATATTATATTGTATTCGATCCTTTCAACGACCGAATAACTATGTATTTTTACATACTTCACCTGACGTAAGTTGAATTACTAAAGAATTATATTCATTTATTGATCAAAATAATCGATATAAACTATTCCATCGTGGATACATCTCCTGGGTAATGATAATTTTGAAAATCGAGTGTAAACATATTATTTATATATATTACCAAACTTTGTCTGACAAAGTTATCCTGATGTCAGACAAAATATGTGTACTTTTCGTTTTCCATGATATGGTAATAAAAACGTTTCATTCAGATGAATACATTTTCTGACCAAATAACCATATATTTTTGCATACTTTTTCCAACGTAAGTTAAATACCTGAACATGTATGTTCACCTATTGATTTAATTAATCATTTATATATCTTTTGAGCGATGGTAATTTTGAAAATCGATTATAAACATATTACTTATATATGTTTCCAAACATTGTCTCACCAAAGGTTTTCTGGCAAACGGAAAAATATGAAAATTTTACATATTTCCTAATATAGTAATGAAAATATTATATTAGATTAGATATATTTGACGACCAAATAACTATGTATTTTTGCATACTTTGCCTGACGTACCTAAGTTGAATATCTAAAAAAATTTATTCATTTATTGATCAAAATGATCGATATAAACTATTATATCATAAATATATCTCTTGAGTGATGGTAATTTTGAAAATCAAATATAAACATATTATTAATATATGTTTCCAAACATTGTCTAACATTGTCTCTTCAAATTTTTCCTGGCATCAGGCAAAATATGAATATTTTACATATTTCGTAATATAGTAATGAAAATATCATATTTGAATCGATCCATTTTATGAACAAATAACCATGTAACTCTGGGTACTTTTTTGAATACTTTGCCTGACGTGAGTTGAATATCTAAAGAAATATGTTCATTTGATGATCAAAATAATCAATATAAACTATCAGATCGTTTATATATCTCCTAGGTGATGATCATTTTGAAAATCAAATGTATACGTATCATTTATATATGTTTACAAAAATTGTCCCTCCAAAGTTTTCTTGGTATCAGACGAAATGTGCATATTTTTCATTGCTCATAATATATTTATGAAAATGATTTATTCAAATTGATACATTTTACGATCAAATAATTATTTATTTTTGCATACTTTGCCTGAAAAATATGTTCAGATATTGATCAATATAATCAATATGAAGTATTCTACCCAACGATAGGTGTCGCTGCTATTCAAGTTACGAAGCATCATCTCAAACTCAGTAACAGTATATGAATACTATCAAAAGCTTTTGTGAATTGTCCATTAGTTATTGGACCTCTTGGGTTACCATGATAACATGCATAAAAGGCATAATAGGCTGCTCAGCTTGTACCTACAATATACCACCAATAAGATGGTACGATGAACATTTGAAATCAGCTCGAAAAACACTCTCAATAATCAAACACATAAGTAATGTGAGTAAAGATCCCATTGCTGAGTCTACGTACAAAGCCTTGAAAAAGGACTACAACAAACAGATCAAATTAACAGAAAAATCAGCCTACGAAAGTTATATAAACTCATCTAAAAATAAATCAAAAGCTAGTTGGCAAATCATAAACTACGAAACTAACAAAAAAAAAACATCACCCACTAACAATTTAACAGTAAATGATTTCAATGACTTTTTCGTCAATATAGCGGAAACAGTTATTAAATCACTGCCCAACTTGCACAATCAAGTTTTTCTCAACTCTAACCATTTCCCAGCCCCCCGTGGCTCATTCTTCCTGGAGCCTGTAACAATATTTGATGTGAGAGAAGCCATAAAACTATTAAAAAATTCAAAAGAAGTTGACTGTTATGAACTTAGTAGTCGTTTGATAAAGGAAACCGTGGATATTTTGGAGAAATAATTCACTTCTCTAATAAACTTGATATTCTCTACGGGTGTCTTCCCCGATGTGTTTAAATACTCTAAAGTGATCCCTGTTCTCAAAAAAGGAAATTCCTCTAACTTAGACAATTACCGACCTATCTCCATAATTTGTGTCTTTGGTAAAATTATTGAAATTATTCTGAAAAAAAGACTCACTGAATATTTCGAAGGCAAGAATTTCTTGAGTGACACACAGTTCGGATTCAGAGCTGGTCGCTCGACAATACATGCCCTACAAGATATCATCAGGGGCATAGTGGAGGGTCTGGAGCAGGGAAAATTCACTACAATTACTCTATGTGATTTAACCAAGGCCTTCGATTGTGTCTCCCATGATTTCCTTCTAGAATAATTAGGTTACTATGGAATTCGGGGAATCACCCTATCTCTCATAGGTTCCTATTTGAGATTGAACCATGTTAAATCTGATTTCAAACTGGTTAAACATGGAGTACCTCAGGGCTCCGTGCTAGGGCCTCTACTGTTCATCATCTACGTAAATGATATCTGTAAATACTTAAATCACAGGAAATGCATTTTGTTTGCAGATGATACAACTTTCATAACATCAGGAAACACAGTAAAAAACTTGTCACTATCAACGAATGACTTAGAAAATAGGGCCGAAGAGTGGTTCTCAGCCAACAACTTGAAAATCAATAGAAATAAAACAAAGAAATAATTTTTTACAACAAAATTGACGGATGATAGCAACAATGGATCAGAGAGCAGTGCAAAATTGTAAGGAATTACAATAGATGACAAATTAAATTGGAAAAATCATAAGATGATCTGAGTAAAAGATTATCTAGCACGATATTTCTTTTACGACAACTGAAAAGTATTACTAATATTTCTACAGTCAGAACAGTTTACTTTTCCATGTTCAACTCCAGAATGAGCTATGGAATCCCTTTGGGGCAACTCAACATACGCCATGAAAATCTTCGTACTTCAGAAAAAGGCAATGCGACTGATTGCTACTGCTGATTATCGTGAACATTGCAAACCAATCTTCATTAGGTTTGGGGTATTGTCCCTTCCCTCACTGTATATTTTCCAAACACTCATTGAGATATACAAAAATGTTGAGAGCTTCACCCTTCAATTGGATATTCATAATTATCACACGAGACAAGCTACTCATATTCAAACACCACGCTATAGATTAGTCAAATCCCAAAAAAATTCATTAAATATCCAGTTATATAATGTTCTGCCGGACTCATTAAAATCTTTGGGTAATCGTAAATTCAAATCTAAAATATCTTCTTCAAAAATGTTTTTATTCCATTGATGAATATTTGTCAACAATCTCTGATATGAGTGATTTATAGCCACAGATTTCTGATTCCTCCAGTTCTGCACATTGTCAGTAACTAGATTAAACACCTTCTTTATATGTTATTTTTAAAATTTATACTTTTATATGTAGGTATATATATTTATAGGTACTATAGTTTTAATTCTGATATATATATATATATACTATGTTTTTTATAATTTTTTATATTGTTTTATACACACCCACGTGTACAAGTGAGGTTTTAGCCTATTCTGACCTGCTACCAATATGTTTGTATATAATGTAGTCAAATAAAGATCTACCACGATAGCCATTTTCAGTATTTGGACATTGTGCATAATAGTTCATTTTCATGGTGTAATTCCACTGAAATGTTGTCACTAAAACACACGATCGTTTTGAAAGGTTTCGGAAGAGTGGAAACTGGAAATTATTTTATCCGAAAAAATAGGCCCGTCATCCGAATCGGATATCGGATGACGGACCTATGAAAATTCAGCTTTATCGCCTCAGAAAAGACCGTCGTATTGGAAACATAAATTTTGAATCAGTTACTTGACATATATGTTACAATATGCTAATTGGACATTGAGCATGATACGTCATTTTGATAATGAAAATATGATCATTGAAGTATGACGTTGATACAACGCTGAAAATTGGGACTTATCGCCTCAGAAAATACGTATAATGGATACATATTAGTAGATAAGCTATGCCGATCCTACCACCAGCATAGGGAAAACAGTGTGTTAGAGAGAGAGCGAATCCGAGCGTGTGTGTGTGAGAGAGAAAGAGCGTGTGTGACGTAGTTGAGGACTTCTCAGTCGAGAGCGTCAAATTTCAATTTGTCATCCGCCATCTTGCATCGTACCACGGAACACCTCCTACCACGGAACACCATCATGTCACTCTTGCATGGGCGCGCGAATTCAAATTTCATCGCGTGTGTGACGAGAGCGTATTTTGATGAATAAAAAAAGATCTCGGCCGTGGGGATCGATCTGACTACCTCCAGATGATGGAGCGGACATTGAACACACTCGGCTACGGACCTCGTTGTAAATGTAGATGAAAATGTTGGCTATACGACTGACGTGCCATTATTTTGTTGTTGGTTTGTCAACGTCCTGTATACAGCAGACATAAAAAAATATACACACACACACAGTGTAGTTGAAGGTGTAGGAGAAAAATACATCAGTGAGGATATGGTTCATTTGCGGTGTGTCGCATTGTCATTGGGGGATGCCTACATGGGGGAGTGCAAAATGGGGTAATGCAAAATGGGCCATTTGTAAACATGTAGTGGTGGGGTTGTAGGATGTTTTTGCAACAGCCAGCAGCTGAAATAATTAGTGACACTATGACATTTGACGAGTATAGACGTAAGCTTGAAGAATTTTGTAAACGTGTGCAAGAATTGAAAAAAGCCATTGAAATTTACGAGGATACCAAAAACACTTTGAGTCTACTGAGTAATTTAAGTATTTGTGATAGCGTATTCGAACGTAATAAACCACAAACACAGTATCCTCTACATAGCATACACCTCAACCAAAATGCCGTTGTTAACCACACATTTCATTCTTCTGACTGCAATCATCGATAATGTATTGTACGTTAACTCACCAAATGGAGTGAAAGATATAGCAATATGTTTTCCCAAGGAGGAATTGAAGGAATGTAATCGAACCGAGTGGAAGATGATGCGATTCACCAAAGTGAATGAAGGAAAGCTACCGTTATTTGAGGTGGATTTACCGAAAAATGAATCTCTCAAATATAAATTAAAACTCATATTCGAAGACCGTACAGAAAGAGATACTGAACATTGGGAAAATATTGCAGCAACCGTGAAAAGGCCAACAGAACATCTGAAAGAAGTGGAAAATGAATTGTGTAGAATTTTCTTTATAGTGTGCATAATTTTAACATTTATTTCGATATTATTATTGAAAACCATAATTAATAGCAAATATTTGTGGAATACTTGCTCCAAATAAAATAAATTCAAATGAATAATCTGTATTTCATTTTCGAGGTAAATAATATCCAAAGTAGATATCCACTCAAAAACAAGTTGGTAATAACAGCGGTGATCTCACGGTCACAGTCCATTGATATCGGAGGAACGCATTAGCATAGGAATAACCGATTAAAAAAAATACTGATTAGCATATATTTAAATTACAGACGTTCAATTAAAACAAGTTGAACTCGAAGCCACGGGCGGTCGAAAGCGTTAGTTGAGAAACATAAAAATACTGATTAGCATATATTTGAATAACAGGCGTTCATATAAACAAGTTAACCTCGGAGTCACGGCCAGCGATAGCGGTTAGTTGAGAAATAGCAGATTATTATCATGAAACCGACTCGTGTTATGGAAATCACGCAACCTCGAAAACAACTTTTGTACGCCGCATTCTGCGAAAGGTCATCGGATTTCGTTCGCTTAAATACCGCGCAGCACAGAGAACGACCACTTCATTTTCGCTAGTGCTAGCAGAAGCATAAAGTAAAATATTCATTAGTGTACCAACTTCGTTTGAAAGGTAAGTGTTTCGAATTATTTTTTCTTCTATTGTTTCACCGGTGCTTATTTTTTCTTTGTGTGTTGTTCATTTATAGTATTCGTTACCGACCGATGTTTCACCTACAACGTGAGCTTTTAGTAGATACCTGACAGAAAAATAACTGCTTTTGACTAATATCACGACGACAACTGATTTATATTGAACAGATACGTGTGCAAGCAATTGCAAGTGCTCTCTGTAACCAATTAATGGAATTTTTTATTCTACTTCAATATACACTGACAACGTAGACTTATGACAAACAACTCTTACTTCCTTCGCAAATGCCATGACGAGTCTTGAATTACATCTAACAGATACTTGTGCAATGATCCTCATTGTAGAGGACTGAATTGTGTTTTTCATTATAATTTCCGGTTCAAATTTCTTTGACTAAAAGTTAATTATGATTGTTTTCGTTGGCTTCAAGTTTTTTGAAAGTATAATGTTATTTCCAAATCAGTCAAAAAATGTTTTGTTTTTCAAATTAATAAAATGTGGTTAACTGCTTTTGACTAATACCACGACGACAACTGATTTATATTGAACAGATACGTGTGCAAGCAATTGCAAGTGCTCTCTGTAACCAATTGATGGAATTTTATTTTATTCTAGTTTTTCTATAATTTTTTCTATTCTTTCTTTTTACTTCAATATATACTGACAACGTAGACTTATGACAAACAACTCTTACTTCCTTAGCAAATACCATGACGAGTCTTGAATTACATCTAACGGATACTTGTGCAATGATCCTCATTGCAGAGGACTGAATTGTGTTTTTCATTATAATTTCCGGTTCAAATTTCTTTGACTAAAAGTTAATTATGATTGTTTTCGTTGGCTTCGAGTTTTTTGAAAGTATAATGTTATTTCCAAATCTGTCAAAAAATGTTTTGTTCTTCAAATTAATAAAATGTGGTACATTTTTGCGTATTCTCGAATAAAACAAAAAACTTTTTTATTTATTTTTTGTTGTTTCAGATGGATTTGAAAAAATTGAACCAAGCATCTCTGGTAGAAAGGAAACCCATTATCAAGTTGGCTGATCTTCCAGTGGGGGCGCCGCAATCAATTATCTTAGCAAAAATTGTTAAAAGCAAGTTTGGGGACGTCATACTTCTAGACTTGGTGGAAAAGGTGACATTCCTGCCGCAGCGTGTAACGGAGGAGTATCGTTCTCATCTGACGGAATTTTCATCAGGGAAATATTCCATAATATTCCGAGGGGCTATCGACATAGGCAAGACGAATCCAGCGGCATCGTTTGAAATTATCCAAAATTAATTCATATACATAGGAGAGAGCGAGAGGGTAAATATTTTTTTTTGTTAATTGTTTTTCAAAATGATTGATATCGCAAAAAAATCTGATAATCTACTGACATTCATTAAAAAGAATAAAAAAATTTTATTCGATAATTTCACAAGTAGAGATGAGGAAGTTTGGCTAAATCGTTTGAGGAAATACATAAGGTTGTGCAACAAAGAAATCCGGAAAAATAATTTGCCCATAGGTGTGTTGACGAAGCTTCAAACAAACATTGGTCATTTTAAACATTTTCAAAGAATCATTCAAAATAGACATCGTGGTGGGAGTCTCTTACCAAAATTGAGAGATAGAGTTAAATGGGAAGATGTTGTTTCATGTTTTTCAAGTAGAGTCAAAACAGGCATCATTTTAAATTTGATTCATAAGGACTTAAAGCAATTTTTTGCTGATGCTTTGATTTTATTTAGAAATAAAATTAAAAAAATATTGTTAAAATTTCCGATAATCAAAGTTAATATTAAATTTTGTGGAGAATTTGTAAAGAAATCAGATGATGGTGAAATTTTGGATTTAAAATACTTCAATACTAAAAATGTCATTATAGATGCATCAACAGATTTACAACGTTGGTTTTGTGATAACGTGTGTGATCAAATTTTCAACAAATTGGGTGATTTTTCAGAACGTGATTCAGGGTGGGGGTTGCATGAAATCATATCAATGGAGGTAAACGTAAACAAATTTGAATTGGGGAACGGGTCTTCGTTCATTAGACTACCTGATCAGATTTCAAGAAAGCATGCATGTATAAATGTAAAGAACACTGACTCAGCATGTTTTTATTGGAGTGTTGTGAGCGCTCTTTATCCTGTAAAATTTCATGCAGAGCGCACTGGTTCGTATCCATATTACAGTACTGTCCTACACACAGAGGATCTTGAAACACCTATGTCTCTACACCGAATTTCCAAATTTGAAAAAGCTAATGATATTTCTGTGAACGTTTACACATTGGAACTAAACGTAGTTAAAGAAAAAACATTTTACATAGTGGTACCAGCACGATTAACCAAAAGTAAACAGGAACGTCATGTCAATCTATTATTAATACAAAATGAATATTTTCCAAAATTGAATGATTATGAAGCTCCTCCAGTTGATGAAACTGATTCTGATATCAAATACCATTACTGCTGGATCAAAGATATGTCTAAATTATTGTCATCCCAAGTTAATAAACATAAACATAAAATATATTTTTGCGATAGATGTCTCAATTATTTTTGTTCTGAACAAAACTTGAAAGATCATGAGGAGCTTTGTTCCCAATTGAATCAAGGCAAAATTTCATTTCCAAAATATGACCATATAGAATTCAAAAATTTCACTTACAAACAAACGACTCCGTTCGTCATTTATGCGGACTTTGAATGTCAATTGGAAAATGTTAATGATATAGTATCATCCAAAACAAAAAAGTATCAAAAACATGTGGCTTATAGTGCTGGATATTATGTAAAATGTGACTTCGATGATTCGTTATCGTTTTTTAATAGTCATCGTGGTAGTGATTGCATGGATTGGTTTGCGAATGAAATGTCGAGGATAGCTGTAATCATTCAATCAAAAATTAAGACGATCGTGCCGATGGTTGAGAAACCAAATACATGTGGGGCAACTATTTGTCACATTTGTGAAAAACCTTTTTCATCCAATGACATCATCGTTCGTGACCACAACCATTTCACCGGAGAGTACCGAGGTCTTTCGCATCAATCTTGCAATCTCAATTTTCGAAAATTGTTCGTAGTGCCCATTGTTTTCCATAATCTCTCAGGTTACGACAGTCATTTCATGATAAGTGATTTGAGTAAGAGGGGACGTATGAGCATACTTCCAACAAACAAGGAAAAATACATTTCTTTCACACTGTACGATGAAGGTACAGATATAAAATTTCGATTCATTGACTCTTTTCGATTTATGGGAGCATCTTTGGATGAATTATCATCAATTTTAGATCAAAATGATATGAAAATATTGAGAACAGAATTCATTCACTTGAATGATGAAAAATTCACGCTGTTGACCAAGAAGGGGGTATTTCCTTACGATCATATTAATTGTATGGAAAAGTTAAATGAAACATCATTACCTCCAAAAAAATGTTTCTATAATAAATTGAACGATGCTCACATTACCGACGAAAAGTATGCTCATGCTCAGAATGTTTGGGAGATTTTCAAAATTTCCGACTTGGGATCATATTCGGACCTATATTTGAAAACAGATGTATTGTTGCTAGCTGATGTATTTGAAAATTTTCGGAAAAAATGTTTAGCAACCTATGGGTTGGACCCATCTTGGTATTACACAATGCCGGGTTACACGTGGGATGCTATGCTGAAGTATACCAAATGTGCTTTAGAATTGTTGAATGATGTTGATAAAATCATGTTTATTGAAAATGCAATACGCGGTGGAATATCAGTTTGTAGTAGTAGATACTCGGAGGCCAACAACAAGTATATGCCTGAATATGACCCCAAAAATCCATCGAAATATCTCATGTATTTGGATGTCAATAATTTGTATGGGTTTGCTATGTCGGAATGTTTACCTTATGGGGGATTTTCATGGGCGGAAAATATGGAAAATTTTGATGTGATGTCTATCGTGGACGATGCTGCGGAAGGTTACATTCTGCAAGTGGACTTGGAGTATCCGCGCGACTTACACAATCAACATAAAGATTTTCCATTTGCTGCTGAACACCGCGTACCACCCGGCTCAAAACTATCAAAATTGATGACAACGCTTTATGATAAAAATAAATATACCTTACATTACAGAAATTTAAAACAATGTTTGGCAAACGGTTTAAAATTGAAAAAAATTCACAAAATTCTAAGATTCAAACAAGCAGCATGGCTGCGACCATACATCGAGTTGAATACACGTCTGAGGACTGCAGCTACAAATGTCTTTGAGAAAAATCTCTATAAATTAGCCAACAATGCAGTTTTCGGGAAAACAATGGAAAACATACGGAAACACCGGGTGGTAAAACTCGTAAGAAAGTGGGGGGGTCGTTACGGAGCTAAAAATTTGATAAATAGTCCCAAATTTCGCAGTCGTACAATTTTCGATGAGAACTTGATGGCTATCGAATTACAAAAAAGCGAATTAATCTTCAATAAACCTCTGTATGTAGGAATGGCTATTCTAGATCTATCAAAACTATGTATGTATAATTTCCACTATGGATATATGATTCCAAAATTGACTATTGAAAACTGTAAATTATTATATATGGATACTGACAGCTTCATTTATGAACTAAAATGTGGAGATGCATATGAAGAAGTAATAAAGGCGGATCTCTCCAAATTTGATACTTCTGATTATGCTTCAGACAATGTATATAAGATACCCCAGGTTAATAAAAAAAAGTTGGGTATAATGAAGGATGAAGCGAATGGCAAAATAATGACCCATTTTGTTGGCTTACGCTAAAAAATGTATACGTATAAGGTGCAGGGGGGTAAAGTTGTAAAAAAATCCAAGGGGGTGAAATATAATGTTGTGAAAAACAAAATCGTTTTTGAAGATTATTTGGATTGTTTGAGGAATTTTAAGGAAAAAACAACAACCCAACGTTGTATTCGGTCATATGCTCACAAAGTTTTTAGTATTGAACAATCAAAAATTGCTCTGAGTCCACATGATGATAAGCGTTATTTAATTCCCGGTTCTTTTGATACATTACCGTGGGGCCATCATACTTTAGAAGGGTAATTGGGTTTTTTTCAATTTTTCAGATGAGATCATTGCGAGAACTAAGCATAAAAACGATATGCGAAAACGTCTATTGTGCAGCTGAGTTTCTCGAAGCTTCGCCACTACCTTGGGTGTTAACAAAGGAAATAATGAAAAAATACGCAGATTTCAAGTGGCATTATTTGTGTCATGTAGCCAAAAATGATCATCTCTGTAGTTTGAAGGGTATTGAATTTGTACATTGTGATAAGGATATAAAATCTTCATTAAAAAATGCAATATTAACCCAAAACGATTGGGGTTATGTTTTTGAAGACGAAGATCGGTATTGCATATGGGTAAATTACTACAGGATCGACAAATTTCGCTTGTGTGTTTGTTATCCATGTTTTTATAAAATCAAACGTACTCATAGAAGATTGCAAAAAAGTTTGATTGTCATCAATGATCATTATCATGATGTTTATCCAAGTGAAGATATCATTGAAAATTTATATCAAAACATGCATTTTTGGTGCTACAGCTGTTTTTCTCAAGTGCTATTTGAAATTAAAGATCATGAATCTTGCGACAGGTCCCTTCATTCGCCTCCTAGAAAACGTCGTTTCAGAGATGATGACAGCGATATCGATCATTTTGACGAATATTAACAAAAAAAAAATGTTTTCTCTTCCTATCTCTCCCCCTGGACAACACAATTGTATATGTTTTTTTATGTAATAAATAATTATGTATAAACCTGTTTTGTTTTCTTTATTCATAAATAAAACAAACGAAAACTCATTTTTCATTTATTTCCAAATCTTTGAACAAATCATTTTTAAAATAATTTATATATTCTCTAAGAGCATTCGAATATAAACTAGAGTCTGATGGTATAATTTCAAAACAAATGTTCATAATTTCTTCAAACGTTAAATTTGTTCTGTCACTATTGAATTGGGTTTTGATAAGATGCAACAAGTTTTTGTAGTATACACAAAAGTTCAAATTATCCAACATTTCAATGCGATGTGACAACACTGCTTTATGTAACTTCAGAATGGCATCAATGTCTTTTTCGAGGAAGTCCAAGTTGGTGTCTCCTCTGGTAATGGTGATCTGTTTTACATCGCTTTCGATGAATTGTATCACATAAACAAAGTCTCCGCAAGCCGTTGTAATGGAATCATACTCATCGGGATATTCAATTGCTGCTTCGAAGAAATTAATTTTTATAGAATGTAGAATTTCAATGAGGGTACTCCATTCGATTGCACCGAATGGTATGCTTCGATAAGAATATGTTTGCTTCAAAGTGATGCATGGACTGAAGCATCTGGCTGGACTCAGCCCACAACGAATTTCGTAAGTATCTATAGGATGGGTCATCAGTAGAAGTTGGTGTTGTTCTTCACGTGCAGCCAATTCATACCTTTGGAGCGCTCGAATAAGTTCATCATTTCGGTTTTCGAGGGTGAGCGAATAGTAATCAGGACCATCATTCATATCAATTTCAAACGCGGTAGAATCTTGACTGCTACCATAACCACTATCACTGTCGGTGTACATGATCACACTCAGGTTGTAACAAGTAAAACTGACTTCAAAATACTTTAAACATTATATATATAGAAGTTGGTGGGGCGAAAATTGGAAAAATGTTAAAAAGACCCTCCACATCTTTGGCTGATGTGCGTATTTCTCATAAGATTCTATACAAAATCAACGTTTTCTATCCAACTGTTGTGCTTGCTATCCATTCCAAGCCATTTGACATACATTTTGTTTCCTTTTTTTTTCAATACTTTTTCCACGAGATAGATGTCAGGATTCACAGTTTTTTGTAACTCCTCTGCGTAGAAGGCTCCTTTGATTGGCACATTATGCATGTCTTCCAGCATAAAGGTAGCAGGATTCGTGATGTTAATTTTGATAATTTTGAATAATTCAGTCGTCCAATTGGGTGTATAACCTTTTTCAAAAACGTGTTTTGTTTTACTGATGCGCACAACATCACCGACTTTGAACTTTCTCGGTCCAGCTATTTTCAGGTGGTTGTATGATGATTTAAGAATTTGTTTTTCGTTGGTTTTATTGATTTCTGACGGTTTTACACCCGTCTTTGAGTGCCGCGTATCATTGTAGGACTTTGTGATTTCAGGCAATATATTCAACCATTTGTAGGTGCCATTTAAACTAAAATATTTGTAGAGCCTTTCTTTCAACGTTCTTATGACTCGTTCAGCCATGGCAGCCTTCATGACGCTGTATGTGTTATAGTGATTTATTCCATGTTTTTTCATCAAACTCTGGAATTTACTGTTGTAGAATTCTGTTCCCTGATCACTCTGTAGATTTTTCGGACAACGTTTCGTATGTGCCAAAATATCTGCAAACGTTTCAGCAATTTCCGCACCCGTCTTCGTTTTGAGAGGTCTAGTCCACACGAATTTCGAGAAACAGTCTATAACGACTAGAATGAGTTTGAAATTTCTATTTTGATGAGCGTACGGTCTCATTTCGGCCAAATCCATTTGCCACAAATCATCCAACCCCTTGATGATGGTACGTCGTCGAGCAAAATTTTTTCTTATTGGTTTATGTAGTTCGTGAACAAGTTGAACCTTCTCTTTGGAAGCCATATTACTGAGGTTGACAACGCAATACGCTTCAATATATAATTTTGGTATATAGACTAATTTTATGTCGTTTCGTTGTTGATTCTCCCCACAGCATCAATACCAACCTTTAACTTCGCTATATCAGATTCCATTGTGGTGATTTGTTGTTTAAAGTTACGTTGGATTCGATTTAGCTCCATCTCAGTTTTTTTGTTTGATGCTCCACATTGTTCCATGAATATTTTCATATCCTCATCGTGTGATTGAATCACTTGAGTCAATAACGCGGTTTTCTTCGATAGATAATCTCGATTATTTTCAATATCGGTTTTAAAATTCTTACCGAGTTGATCACAGACAGCAAATAGCTCCTTATAACGCTCATCATTTATTTGAATTGATTGAGTCAAGTTATCGCCAATAGTTTGCATTTTTCTTTCGAATTCTTTCGAAGACGTATTCAAGTCAGTTTGAATATTTTGCATATCCGTTCGCATTTCCATAGAATTGAAACTTAGTTTGCGTATGGAGGTCTCCAATTGCTCAGTGGACTGCTGATCTCTATCATCTATAACTTTAATTTTATTTTGGATATTCTGTAGATCAGCTTGCATTTCATTAACTTGATTGGTTATTACTTTATTTATTTCATCCACGTATTCCTTATTAGCTGCATCCGTACCGATGGTGGGTCGTTTGACATTACTCAATTTCAAATTATTGAAATCTACATTTCCGTCTGGCGTGTGTAACAAACCACCGCCAGATGACGCAGAAGGTTCCAATTTTCGCTTTTTGTTTGAGCTGCTACGTCCGAACTTATCGATAACCATTTTGAATATGTTGATGGATCTGCGAGTGCTGTCTTAAAAGGGGAGACGAATTATATTTGCCTCTTCGAGTTCACTCTCAATGGCCCTTATCTCATTGTTATGTGAAGTATTTCCAGCATTCCTAGAGGCTATCAATAATTTGAGGCGTTCACATAGTTCGTTGGGATCATCCCAGTAAATATATTCCATGGGTTTGTTATTATATGTCATTGCAATAGGTGTTTCAAATATACCGCTACCCGTCGGCGGCTGAGGTGTTTTAGGAATTTTTGCACGTGTCGATGGCTTACGCTGACTCCCTTTGGAAAACATTGGTTTAATAAGGCCGGTGTACTTGTATTTTAGGGAACTCTTTAAACGACCTACAGTGTCTTTATGAGCACTCGATAAATCTAAAAGTTTTTTGTATACTTGTAAATCCTCATCATCATAATTTTCAGGTGAGTTGAGAAATATCAATTCATATATACCAGGTGTTCCTTTCCATTGCAAATCATCCATTTTAATGTAACCGCTGCGTTTGTCAAAATTTATTTCTTTTCGACCAAGGAACCATTTTGAACCATATGAATCATAAAAGGGGCCGTAGACCTTGTCGATTTCTTTGTTATTTTCAAAATGTTTCAAAATGAATGGTTGAGCCATTTCCGGATATTGTTCAATATATTCCTCTAGAACTCGTTCATCCATATCTGACGCAAAGCTCTGATCTTGCTTATCTACGCTAAAAACGTCTGCATCTTCATCATCACTGTGCGTACCTGCCACATATTCAAGGGCTTGGAATGGAGTCGTATCTCGCTCTTCCACTTTCTCTTGTTTAGGTTCAGATTTCACCTCAGTTTTGATTGAGGTTGCACCTGATGGTGTGGTTTTATTTGCTATTTTCCTTAATGGAATAGATAGAGGTTTGAAGAATTTTTGTAATGTCTCATCATCTTCAGATTTACCCAATTTCAAAGCCAGATACTTTTTTCGAATGCCTTTTGCAATTTCGTTTATTTTATTCTTTCGTTCGACATCAACCTCTTTGCTTAGTGGTTTCATGATTACGAATGATGTTATACACATCTATTACACATTTATATATTTATCAAAACCTTGACGATAGCGACCATCACTCAAATCGAAATCTTTTGCAATGACTAAAGTTCCATACTTCTCACACCAACAAGCAGCACACATTCGTTTAAAATGTTCAAATGTAACATCGGGAGAGACATGCTCATCATATACGTGTTTCAAATTCACTTCATCTTGTTTGAAGAGCACGATTAGATTACAATTATCCCGCAAAAGCTGTTTGGGTACCTTGCTGTACGTTTGTCCTATGTATATAGGATCAATACCTCGATGTCTGCCCATGGAATAATATTCGCGCATTTTTTGCTGTGAATCACACGAAATGTCATCGAATATGAAAATGGAATTTTGTTTAGCATCTTGGGGATTAATAACATTTTCATTTTCCGTGAACGGGAAATAATGAACGCCTTTGACTTTTTCCAAAATTTCTTGCAGAAACCGATACTTGGGTTGAAATAACGACTTTGAGTAAACATAAACATTTTCAAATTTCGCACCATTGGGATGGATCAACACCGCGATTACAGCGTTCGTTTTTCCACAACCACTCGGACCACATACGATAGCACGAAATGCGTTTGGTAACAATTTGCCATATTTGCGACCCACCATAACATTATCATCATTTAAATAATCCAAGTTTTCGATAGGTAACGTGTTTTCTTGTTGAACAACCTTCATGGTGTGAGGGATGATGAAAGTGTGTGTATGTTTATAAAAAAAGGTGACACCTCACACTTGATGTCATTCCCAATGCTGACATATCAAGGTGAAGGTGTTGTCGATACGCTCATCAATAAGTTACCGTTCGAATGACATATACCTGGATATCAGTACTGTGGACCGGGTACTCATTTGAAAGAGAGACTCGAAAGAGGAGATCCTGGTATCAATCCACTGGACACGGCTTGCAAACAACACGATATTGCATATTCGCAAGACAAATCTCTCGAGGGCCGGCATCAGGCTGATAAACTTCTTCAACAACAGGCCTGGGCAAGAGTGAATTCAAAAGACGCAAAACTTGGTGAAAAAACAAGCGCTCTCTTCGTCACCGGTGCAATGAAAGCAAAACGCAAGTTTGGCATGGGTGCTACAAAATCATTCCGCAACAATGTCCTGGAAAAAATCCTCAAGGATTGGTCATCCCACACTGGCAGTGATATGGGAAAATCCATCACATTAGCTCTGAGAGCGGCTAAGAAAGCAGTCAAAAAAGCTGGAGGACGTAAACGGATACGTATCCCGAGAATAATTCCGCTGGGATCCAAGTCAGGTGGTATCCTACCTCTCATACCTATTTTTGCTGGACTTTCAGCTTTGGGTTCGTTGGTTGGTGGGGCAAGCGCAGTAGCAAAGACGGTATTGGATGCAAAGAGTGCCAAAAAGAAGCTTGAAGAGGATCACCGTCACAATAAGGTTATGGAGCATTTGGGTTCCGGACTATATCTGCGTAAAACACCTCGAGGATACGGACTATTTTTGAAGAAACAAAAACGTGCACGAGGTCTCTACTTGAAGAAACAAAAAAACTGTTGAGGAAGCTACCTAATAGAGCGTTATACGATGTGGAAATTGAAAAATTTGCTCGTAAAATGAAAATACCTAATTTTCGAGGAGTCTTTATGCGTGATACGTTACCAACGCAACCCCAACAAAGGGAATGTGCTGTGTTGAACTTGGACTCTGATGAAAATATGGGTACTCACTGGGTAGCTTACAGGAAATTTGGTAACATTGTGGAATATTTTGACAGTTTTGGCAATCTGAAACCTCCGCTCGAACTGGTTCAATATTTGGGAAACGGTGTTAAAATTATGTATAACAATGAACGATATCAAAATTTTGATCAATTCAATTGCGGTCATCTCTGTCTAAAGTTTTTACTTCGCAATGTCTGCGATTGAAAACGAATGTAATTATTGTATGAATAAACGATTTCAACATAATATGTTGTTTCTATTATTAAAGACATGCCGCCGATGGTACTATATCAGTCATGTCCATGCTGTTGACTCTGAAAAGTCGTTCTTCAACGCTTTCCATTGATTTCACACCACCTATTCAATTGGAAGATGATTCCGAATACGGTCTAGCTCTACTTAGTTTTCATTCATTCAACAGTATAGCAAACGTCAAAGAGGGTACCAAGTTCAATTATTACGAAATTAATAAGGATAAAAAGAAGAAGGTGAGGAAGAGTATCGATATTCCTGTTGGAGCCTACGAAATTGGGGATATTGAAGCGTTGATTCAGAAACGTATTGTACCAAAAACATTTGTTGACAAACCTGAAGAATTCTTCTATCTCAAACCGAACAATAATACGCTGAAAAGCGAAATATTTTGTCTACTATACGCCATTGATTTCACTTCGCAGGAAAATTCTCTGGCAAACATATTGGGATTTTCTCCGAGTGTTCTAAAACCAAACGTGCATTACACGTCCGATCTGCCTGTTAATATTATAAAAGTAAGGACCATACACATAGACAGCAACATTACGTCGGGAGCATTCTTCAACGAAAGACCTTCTCATACAATATACGAATTTGCTATTGATTCTGATCCAGGTTTCGCAATCGACGAAACTCCCAACCACCTTATCTATCTACCTGTATCACACATAAACGAAATAAACAATATAACTATCAGAGTACTCGATCAAAACTCTGATTTGGTTGATTTCCGAAACGAAGAAATAATAATTAGATTGGAGCTGAAGAAATTATGGTCTTGAGCTTCTATAAAAATAACTCATTGCCGTTTGCTTCATCAGTCTTTACGAAGACCTTCGACTGTTCCCGTCACCTAACTGCTGAAAATATAGAGTTCCTCAAATCTCTTGGCTATCATGTTGTCGGCTCAAGTATTCAACATTTTCCGCCAACCCCAACAAGACGTATCCATCCAAAAGGTAGACTGGAGAACATACTACCCATACGTGAAGTCTTTTCGAAATAATGATGTCATCGAAATCAACATCAATCAATCTGATGCTTACGATGCACTCTACGACAGCGATCTAGTTATCAGCGGAAAAGTGACCAGAACCGCAGGTGTAGGGCGGGTGACTTTTGTAAATAACGCTGGAGCATTTATGTTCCAATCCATCACTTATGCGCTAAATGGTCACGACTTGGAAAGTGTGCGAGAGTTGGGTATCGTAAGTACCGTTCGAGGATTTCTATCCTATGACGCTGATGAAACCAAACATTTGGCAACAGCTGGTTGGACTTACCCCCTCAACAATGATGACATTACTGATAAATTTTTCTCCTTGCGAATTCCTCTCAAACACTTTTTGAACATCTTCAACGAATATCAGAATATCTACTACGGTAAACATACATTCCGATTGGTTCGGGTTGGTAATGATAATAACTGCTTCAAAATTCTTGAACCAGCTACTGGTGTGCCTACGGTTCCAACTGAAGTCAAATTGGAAATTGAAAATATTGAGCTGAAGATCAAGCGAATTTCCCCCCATGATCAACTCAAGCTGCAACTTTTGAAAGCAATCAAAGCTGACACTCCAGTCGCGATTAATTTCCGAAAATGGGATTTGCATACGCAGCATGCTCTAATTGTTGGTGCTACAAATCAAATATGGGCCGTCAAGACTTCTTCGCAAATCGAAACTCCCCGATATGTTATTGTATGCTTCCAAGTGAATCGAGATCATACCAAAGTGAATAACGATCCAACCGCATTCAATCACATCGATATTGCTAATATTACGTTAACTCTCAACGGTGAAACTTACCCCAAAGAAATGATGCACTTGAACTTTACCAAAAGAGATATTTCTCAAGCTTATTTCAACTACATCCAATTTGGACTTAGCTACAAAAATTCCTCTCGACACAATCCTCTGTTGAGTTATAATGACTTTGACGATAAAGCATTCTTCGCTATCGATTGTTCCAGAAGAGATGAATCAATAAAAAATACCTCTGTTGACGTTAAGCTGGAGATAGAGACATCACAAGGATTTCCAGCAAACACTACAGCTTATTGCATCATAGTACATGATATGAAGTATGTACTCCACCCACTTAGCGAAACTATCCAAAAGTACAACTGATCTGCATTTGGTGTCAGTCTAACGTTGACGTTGGCGAGAATAGTTGTTAGTATATATCATGAGGGTAGCACTTGTTGATATCCAAGGGTTCATCATTGAACAACAATTCCATCCTAAGGAGATTGCAATTAGAATTGGTGCTCAATGCAGCAACTTTTTACTACGCTCAAGCGTACCGTTTTCCTCTTTGAGTAAAAATGATCGCCGAACCGCCTGTTACATGGAAAAAAACATTCATGGTCTGAGATACTCCTCTGGCTTTGTGGAATATCAACTGCTAGATGATATCCTCAAAGACAACCTTTTCGATGTTGATATTATTTACGTGCAAGGCCATCAAAAGAAACAATTTCTGGATAATAAACTGCAACAGTTGAATATACGTACGAGAGTTGTAAATTTGGAAGAAAATCAAGACTCAATGTGGGTTTCAGCTGTCTTCGATGATACCAGTGGGGCTCCATCCTGTACACATCATTTTAAAGGACGCTCATACAAATGTAGTCTTCATAACGTTGATATCTTATTCAAATGGTTGTGTGAAATACTGCCTAAATAATGTGTATTTTTTATTAATAAAATGAAAAATTTGATGAGGTTGTTTTATTTTTCCAACATATGAAGCATCTGTAACGAACGAACGCACACACGAACGCACGCACAAATACACGAACGCACGCACGTACGCACGCACGCACGCACATACGTACGCACGCACGCACGCACGCAAACAAGCGTGCACGCACGCATACACGCACGCACGCACGCACGCACGCACGCATGCATGCACACACGCACGCACGCACGCACGCACGCACGCACGCACGCACGCACGCACACACGTACGCACGCACACACGAACGCACGCACGAATACACGAACGCACGCACGTACGTACGCACGCACGCACGCACATACGTACGCACGCACGCACGCACGCACGCACGCAAACAAGCGTGCACGCACGCATACACGCACGCACGCACGCACGCATGCACACACGCACGCACGCACGCACGCACGCACACACGTACGCACGCACGCACGCATGCATGTACGCACGCACGCAAACACGCGTGCACGAACGCACGCACGCACGCACACACGCACGCAAACACGAACGCCGCACGCATGCATGCATGCACGCACGCACGCAAGAAAACACGCGTGCACGCACGAACGCACGCACGTAAGCACGCACGCACGCACGTAAGCACGCACGCACGCACGTGTGCACGCAAGCTGATATATAGCACATCATCATGTTTCTATTCCCTTCATTTTGCGATATGCTTCCAACAAGTTCAGATATAGCATTCGCGTGTGAAAAAATAAATTACTTCATCAACAAACACAAACATAGATATGAAATTTATGAAGTGATTCTGAAAGAATGGGAACAGCGTAAGAAGAGCCTAGAGTCAATACAAAATACAGAAATCAATAATTCACATTACAAAAGTTGCTGTTGGTCATATCCTGATGTAACAGAAGGTCCTGACACTTGTGAATGCTGGTTCATAGGTCGGTACGTGGAAGAAGCCAAAAAGTTGTGAACGTCTGAGGCATTTGCTCCAAGTATTTCGAAGGCGCTCAAACATGGATGGAACACAATGGTGCGAAAATTGTAGAAAGCATTTTTGTTTTTGTAAAAAGTCAATTGCCAAACATAATGTTCCAAATTGGAATTTGAAATGTTATGAAAGCATGTCAAATAGTCCTGTTCATCCTCAGAAAAATAAAAATACTTTGAATTAAAATGCTCATTTTATTGTTTATCGTTCAATACACAAAACAGTCACATGACAGTTGACTGATGACACTGCGACACACCGCAAATGAGACATTGTTACAAACACATCCTACAACCCCACCACTACATGTTTACAAATGGCCCATTTTGCATTACCCCATTTTGCACTCCCCCATGTAGGCATCCCCCAATGACAATGCGACACACCGCAAATGAACCATATCCTCACTGATGTATTTTTCTCCTACACCTTCAACTACACTGTGTGTGTGTGTATATTTTTTTATGTCTGCTGTATACAGGACGTTGACAAACTAACAACAAAATAATGGCACGTCAGTCGTATAGCCAAAATTTTCATCTACATTTACAACGAGGTCCGTAGCCGAGTGTGTTCAATGTCCGCTCCATCATCTGGAGGTAGTCAGATCGATCCCCACGGCCGAGATCTTTTTTTATTCATCAAAATACGCTCTCGTCACACACGCGATGAAATTTGAATTCGCGCGCCCATGCAAGAGTGACATGATGGTGTTCCGTGGTAGGAGGTGTTCCGTGGTACGATGCAAGATGGCGGATGACAAATTGAAATTTGACGCTCTCGACTGAGAAGTCCTCAACTACGACACACACGCTCTTTCTCTCTCACACACACACGCTCGGATTCGCTCTCTCTCTAACACACTGTTTTCCCTATGCTGGTGGTAGGATCGGCATAGCTTATCTACTCATATTGATGATGTTGACCATCATTCATAGGACGTTAAGTTTATGTTCCACATATGTAACAATTTAAAAAATGTTCACTGGGTTGCTTCTTTCCTCCTCAACAATAATCAATGACATCGTTAATTTTGATTTTCCAGTTCCTTCTGAGGTGAGAAACGTTAGGGCAGCGGCCATTGCGAATACTATTTCTCTAAATTGGATGGAACCTGAAGAAAAGAGAGGGAACATCGTCAAATATAACATTGTCTACTATTACGTGGTAAGAAAATGAACCAGAGAATTCTGTACAAATATCTCAACAAAAATTATCACACAGTTGGATGTCGCGAATAATAAAAGTAACGTTGGCCTCATACCTAATTCAACTCACCAGATAGGTATCATTAGTCGAAATGGACAACCCAATATGATTTTTTTTTCCACAAGGTATTTCTCTGAAGAATTCTTAACTTATTTTATTTTCTTCAGTTTATTACAAATTTCGTAGAAGATAATTTAAATAGGAAGTGAATAATCAAAAATCTGGGAGCTCAAAAAATGTTGGGGTGGAGGGAAAAAATAACCTGAAATTCGGGAGAGAAGCGCCTGGAAAGGAAAAGGAAAGGAAAATTATGAATAATCCGGGTGCAAAACTACCTGAAAAAAAAACTTGAAAATCTGGGTTTTTTGCTATAAATTGGTAATTTCATCAGGTAGCGACTGTTTCTTCATTTGTTTTCGAAGTAGTGGAAAAACTTCATTTGACCTTTTTGTAGACCTGTTCAAGGACTACCAAACTGTTCATTTAAAATTTTTCGATATCCCGTTTCGTTTTTGAGGTTTTGGTGATCATAGAAAGTTTTACAAATTTTATACTTTTTTTTTTAATTTTTTCAACAAGTTTCCACTTTGTGATCAAGTTGGAAAAAAATGTTTTGGAAATATCGATGTGCATTGTAAAGACATTCACGAAGGAATTCAAAGATTTTCATTTATTCCATCTGTACAGTAAATTTTTCGATTTTCCTTTTTTTAAACAATTTTCCGGACTATTTTACTGAGAAAATTCTCATGAGGAGATCCAGGAAAATAAGGAAGCGTGGAAGGGCCAACCAACTGTTTTTAAATAATTTTGCTTTTATAATTCCGACATTTATCTCGGAATTCCTACTTTTATCTTGGAATTCCGACTTTTATCTCGGAATTCCGACTTTTATCTCGGAATTCCGACTTTAATCTAGGAATTCCGAGTTTTATCTGGGAATTCCGACTTTTATATCAGAATTCCGACTTTTACCTCGGAATTCCGACTTTTATCTCAGTATTCCGATTTTCATATCGGAATTCCGACTTTTATCTCGGAATTCCTACTTTTATCTCGGAATTCTGACTTTTATCTAGGAATTCCAACTTTCATCGTGGAATTCCGACTTTTACCTCAGAATTCCAGCTTAAATCTGACAACACATATTTAACGATACCTGAACCAATGATATAAAGAAAGAGGCACAGGAGTTATAGAATATCAGCAACATGCGTCCAAATAAATTCCGCTGTATTTTGATTTCTCATTTTTGTCTACCTACTTTGACAGTATTTTTTGCAAGCTGATTTGAAAAATTGTGATTTGGTATTTTCTTAATTGATATATCAGATGAACATTCAGAAATGAGTTCTCCTCGTAGATCATTACCAATCTTTCCAACGTTCAGAAGAAAGTTGTCTACTTGAGCCAAAGCACCTTCACCAGATGCAATGTTAAACAATTGATTGGGAGTTAATTTAGAACGAAATGGATTAATGCATTCATCAAATGATTCTACAAATATTTCCAGTTGCTCGCAGCTGTTTTTGATGTTCGATGGCTGTAACTCTGCTGAAATATCTTGTTTTTTTCCAATCCATATTTCTTCCAAAACGTAGGTTATATTAGTTGGTCCAATATCATGACTACGGGCCCAACGTTGACGAGCTGATAATACAAATCTTCATCACATGGCGATTTAATATAGCCCTCAAATGGAAGTGTTCCAATCGCAAATGGAGGGATGGTGACTAGGTGTGATCTGAGCTCCATAAACATTAGGCATTTCATGCATTACAGTAGGTCTTCCAGAAGGAGCAAAGGCATTTTTTGTTTTTCGAATTCTGTGAAAGTTCCATTACAAAGAGATCGGATTCAGTTTCTCCTGAAAGAAATTGAAGCAACGCAAATGCATCCACTTGTAACCATGAAGTTGGCCCAATTTTCTTAAATCGCCCTCAACAAAATTCACAATATCTTTTATTTTTGAGTAATTCTTACGTTTGAATAATCTTCCCTGAAACGGCATTATCTTCAAAGTTCGTGGCGATAGCACCATCCCATGTGAAACTTTCAGGAACTGAATGATTTCTTTCCATTGAAATTCCATAGAGAAGTATAGTGTAGCCAGTTCAATGGTACTTTGGTTCTGAAATGAAGATATGCAATTAGATCTCATGATGTACTGAACTATCCCCATTTACTTACTTTCGATACAGTATTACTGATTCTGGTGAAAAATTTCAGAAACTCTAGTTGAAAAGGATAAAGCTTTCTTGATGAAGCCTAAAATGGTGTAGTACTGCTATTGCAAACATTTCCGAGATAAAAGTCGGTATCTCGACTTCAAAGTCGAAATTCCGAAATAGAAGTCGGAATTCCGAATAAAAGTCGGAATTCCGAGATAAAAGTCGGAATTCCTAGATAAAAGTTGGAATTCCGAGATAAAAGTCAGAATTCCGAGATAAAAGTCGGAATTCTGAGATAAAAGTCGAAATTCCGAGATAAAAGTTGGAATTCTGAGATAAACGTCGATATTATAAAAACAAAATGATTTTAAAACATTTGGCACTTCCACGCTTCCGTAGAAAAACGCCAAAAACAAATAGAGTATATTATAATTGAAGATCTGCCTATATGATTTATTCACAGGTCAGGAAACCGTCTGCTGGGCGTGAAATAGCATTCTTGTGTTGCCCCAAGTCGCCTGGATGTATTTTTAGACCCGTATTCTCTAATTTTTCGTTCACGAACGATTTCGTTTGTGAACGCACACGTCCCAACGAAATGTTCAACGAAACCTCTGAATTCCGTATTCTGTAAACAACTCGTTCAGTGGTCAACGTATGAAATACTTTCAACGAAAGGAGGCGATGTTTTTGACCAGCTAGTATAATTGTTAGAGAGTTTCAGTAAATGAAGTGAGGTTAATTTAATGTTCCACAAAATAATGCGATTTTTTCCCATTCTTTGATTTTCACGTCATGAACACTTCCTGGATACCCAGGATTCAAATTAAGAATATACAAATTCGAATTACAAATATGGAAAACATATAATTTCTTCAAATCTAACAGTATTTAAGAATAATTTATATTTACAATTTGACAGCAAATGCAATGTGCAAATTTTTCCAGTTCAACTGTATCAAAAAGTGGACTAACAATGGCTATGTGAGTGCCATCGATTGCAACGAATAAGCCTGGGAAACCAAACTTCTCAAAAAATCTGAAAATACATCAATGATGTACGGGAAAATGTTGTTATTAACAGCTACACATTACCCATTTCTAACATTAGCTAATTCATCAATCGTATGTGGAAATTTAATGAACCTTGCTGAAAAATGGTCAAAAATTATTGAAGTCAATCAATTTACACATCTGCTCACGGATGACTGACTTACTGAATGATCTCGGTCTTTACCTATGGATTTTTGATGGCTCCCGTTTGGGTAAAAGTGTAATGCAGTAGAAAACTGAAAATAAATATAAATTTGTATATTATAAAAATAAGGATCAACTTTGCTTGAGTTACTGCTGGTAGCTGCTTTACCTATGGATTTTTGATGGCTCCCGTTTGGGTAAAAGTGTAATGCAGTAGAAAACTGAAAATAAATATAAATTTGTATATTATAAAAATAAGGATCAACTTTGCTTGAGTTACTGCTGGTAGCTGCTTTACCTATGGATTTTTGATGGCTCCCGTTTGGGTAAAAGTGTAATGCAGTAGAAAACTGAAAATAAATATAAATTTGTATATTATAAAAATAAGGATCAACTTTGCTTGAGTTACTGCTGGTAGCTGCTTTACCTATGGATTTTTGATGGCTCCCGTTTGGGTAAAAGTGTAATGCAGTAGAAAACTGAAAATAAATATAAATTTGTATATTATAAAAATAAGGATCAACTTTGCTTGAGTTACTGCTGGTAGCTTTGAAGTTCGGATCCCACCATCAAAAAACGGTCGAAACAAATCTTGTGCTAGATCTCGAGGAAATATAAACAAATACTACAAATGAGGTATCGAAGGGGTTAGTGACGTCTTTTAATTTTCTCATCAATTGCTTATTGATTTGCCTGAATAAAATGAAGATGATAATTTATCTATAGTATAGCAAAACAGTTTCTACCTATAAATTGGAAAATATTATACCTTCTATGAAGCTCTTCGAGAAAAGCATTGATATACTATTGTGGAAGTCAATAACTACAAAATCATTACCGATAATCGAACAAATTCCGTTGTTTTGAAGGAGGTAAAAGTCGAAACGACACCCGATTGAGCTTCCTTTGGCGAACGACATATTCAAACGAAATTATCGTTCAACAACGATGGTCTTTGAGTTACAGAATACCAATTACCTTTTACAAACGACTAGACTGACAATCGTTCAGCTAACGACGCCGTAGACAGTTACAGAATGAGGGCCTCAGAATTTCTCCTGGTCATGGTCAGGGACGGGGGGGACGCTTGAACACCAGTCAGTTTGTAACCGTCTGTTGGTTTCACATTCCGGTAGATATGGTGCTGTACATACCTTCTGGCAAGTTTGACCTACGAACGATGCCAATATACAGAGTTATGCTGAAAAAACCGCTATTTTCAAAAATAACGTTTTTATTTGCATAACTCTGGACCCTGACCTCATACGCGGGTCAAACTTTGCAGAAGGTATGTTCAGCACCATATCTACCGTAATGTGGAACCAGCAAACGGTCACAAACTGACTGGTTTTCAAACGGTGTGTGATTCTGCGAGGTGATTATTATGATATTTTCACTGAGCGACAGAAAACTGTAATTGTACTGATTCAAAGATGTGGATTATAACCATTGTTGATTGAAATAATGTTTATTACACACTTTAATACATTTATCAAAGATTGAAAGCTCTTAGAGCACTAACACTGTGTTTCAATACATGCGCGATACGTGAGTCTCTGTAGTCTGTGTTGTTATGGCCGCGTCTGCTAACGAACTATAAACTATATCAGTGTCTCTTTCGCACATAGTCCCATTTCATACCACTCCGGAATTTAGTTTGTAACGTTGTTACCAGTGGCGGAGCATGTTTCGCTAAACTACACAAACGGTTCCCCTTCCCTCCTTGACCTTGGGGCAACACCAAGAATGCTATTTCATGCCCAGCAGACGGTTTCCTTACCTGTCAGTGAATCGTATAAGCAGCTTTTTAACTATTATCTACGATTCGTAAATATGTTGATTCCGATAAGTAGATTTGATGAGAATTAATTTTTTTTTCTTTTCAGGGATCGAGAGATTGTTCGTTACCGAAGAATATGTCTCACAGATTCAATGAATCAACCACACGAACAGACGTATCTCTAGTGAACCTAAAGTTCTATTCAAAGTATGTGATTATGATTTACGCCGTTACGAAAGGGGGAGAAGGAGAAAGTCATGCAACACTAAATATTGAAACGAATCAATCAGGTAATTTATTTATTTTTCCTGGTGAAAGTGAAAAAAATTCATACATACATACTTTTTCTTAAAAAAAATGCGAAACCACTTATTATCAGAAAAGGTGTATTTTATACTACAGGAGTTTTATGCTGATAAATTTTAAAAGTCATTTAAGAACATGAATCGAACATAGTTACTTTATAGAGCAAGATCCCAGGGCCGTCAGACGTTAATTATTTTTAAACGAACGAAATGTGTACGATTAAGTAGTGTTAGTACGTAAGTTCTTACGATTATTCAAGACTCATTCGGCAAACTCTTTGATTTTTTATTGGGTAATAAAAAACCACAAAAAAGCCGCTTACTCCACGTGGACTGCAGACAATAGCGCACTGTGATTGGATATAACGCCATAAAGTCCCAACTATTATTTATGCTAATGAGACACATTCGGCATTCTTTGAAATTGATATTAAACAGGTTCGTCAGATGTGCTTATAGTCCAGGAGGCGATTCAACAATTTAGATATGAGCGATACCGTGATTTTGTGAATCACACTGATATTTGTCACTGTGATTTTTTAACATTGATTTTTAAACTTTATATTATTAAAGTTTTGAGGTTGCGTCGCGTTTGGTTACTTTGGTCTTGGATGCACCGTTTACTGTTATCAGGTTAATAAGATAGATATATCAGTATCAGTTTATACTATTCATCCCCAGGTTTTTTAGAATCATGTTTTTTAAATCAAATAAAACTAGTTTGTAACGATAATGACATTTAATTATAAATGTATAATACGAAGAATGATTATTTTGTTATTATTCGATTCGCACCAAAATCAAAATCAACGTAACCTTAAATACTACTGTTTACAATACTTGTATTCTATATGATGTCATCCGCACAAGCGTGACGTCATTTGGGGGAAAAAATTACATTGGGAATAAGGTCACGTGGCACCTCGATTGGAAGGTATCTCAATTCTGTATCCAATGTTGTATATATTTTTAATTTTTGCCTACCGTTAGGGGAGATGAGAATGATGATTTATATAATGCATATGATTATGCTGCTACGAATTACGGTATGTAATAATACAAACAATATGAAATCACACTATAAAAGTTTTATTATTGAGAATAGAAATACAGAAACATAAAAAAGTAGTTATTCGCTGAAGGAACTACTATTTAAATCGATTACTATCGGTTTCATGTTTATAAAAGGTTTTCTATAGCTGTCTTCTACTTTCAAAACATGCTTTACACAGTTACTCCAATGCTGTTCAATTTCAGCTTCACTCTCACGTATTAATTCGATTACTGACTCACTGAATTTTGGATGTGTGTTTTTCTTTCTAACATACGTTTTCATTAAACTCCATATTTTTTCGATTGGGTGAAATTCACAATAATATGGTGGTAACCGTAAAACTACATATCCATGATTCTTCGCCAGTTCATCAATAAAATATGTTTTCTCGAAACGTTGCTCTTTTACCAGTAATAATAAATCATCTTTTTTTCTGCGGGGATCCACCGGAACATTTTTATTTTCTAGGAAAGAGATTATATCTGCTTTTCGCCATGACTTATTAGTCAATTTTTCTATTTGCCTGGAATGGTATGAGGCGTTATCTGAAATGATAATGGTATTTGGTACAAGGTTAGGCAACAACGAGTTGGTAAACCATTTTTCAAATGATTCGGCATCCATATCTTTATGGTAGTCTGCACTGCACTTCGAAATATTCTTTGCAGACAGTTTTAAACAGCCTCGAACAAATCTGTTCTCATTGCCAGCGTGGATGATGATTACGCGTTTTCCTCTAGAACTGGACAACCTTCCTACAGTTCTCAATGTTCCATCTGACCATCCCTTCTCTTGACATCGTAAGTTTCGTCGAGACAGACTATGTTACGATTATCATTTCGGAACTTCAAAATTTGCGACATGTATTGATAACGCATGACAATGATTCTTCGGGATTCCATTATACACTGACGTCGATTTATTGTTTTGTACCTGAATTCCATTTTCATTAATAGCTTTCGGAGTGAATCTTGTAACTGCGCCCCTGTTGACAATGCGGCTGACACTGGAACGGCTCAGTAGAGTTAGTTCACATATTCTCTTGACCACTCCTCTTTTTTTGTTATTATTCTCACTAACTAATTATACATAATGAGAATAATTTGTTGAGTCTCTACAGGTAGCGTATGTTGCCGATCAATAACATGGGATTGTATATTCAATGGTAATGATTCATTTTGTACCTCAATTGGCCTCCAAAGAGGTGTGTTTTCATTGTTACCATTATTTAAATTAATATTATCAAATGGTCTCCAAATAATATTTTGATCACCTTCATCAAACGGTCGCCAAAAAGCCATAGTGGTATTGTTGGAGAGCTGACGAATCAGAAGTGCTCAAGGAACACTTTCTTGATCGTATTTATACCTATTGATTCATTAGGACATAATGGCAAAATGGCTTGGAAGATTTTACTTTCAGAATATCCAATAATTCAGGTATGCAAATTACTGTCTGAAATGGTAAATAAATTAGGTTTGTTCATAACAGAGTATTCCAAAATAATAATAATGTGAACCAGAACAGATTCTGATTCCATGCGAGCTCACCTCGCGTTTTTCACGTACGCCGATAGGCACAGGTGTTAACGTCGATGGGCATGCCTTTCTCATGCCGAGTCAAACATGCAGGATGGGCACGCATGTATATGAATCAGCCTTAAGACAAACAAGAGATAGTTTCATGGCACTACTGATTACAACTCTGTCTGCTGAAAGCATAATATTCTGTAGGCAAATTTTTACTAATTCAACGAAAACTGTATCTATTATAGTTACATATATTCCCATGGTGGACAACCTTATTTTTGACTTACTGTATATAGTGAGTTATTATATTTGCTGTTTTGTTTATAAACATATAAGGATAATTATATGTATATAATAGATTATCATCACACACTGTTAATGCTATAATAAACAAGTCAAAACAGAATATCCAGTTTCAGTCAGTCAGTTCCACATCATCGTCTATTTGTTAAATCGCCTCCTGGACTATTATTAGCATATCAAAGGATGCCGAACGTGTCTTGGCATGAATGTTAGTGAGAACTTTATGACGTTATATTCAATCACAGTGCAGTTTGTGTAATATTGACCAATGACACGTAGTCCACGTGGAGTAAGCGGCTCATTTGAGGTTTTTTATTACCAAATGAAAAAATCAGAGAGTTTGCCGAATGACTCTTAAATTTTCGTAAGAACTTACTTTGTTCGCATTCCTACCTGCTAGCTTGACCAGATGATCATTCTTCAGATATTAGGGAATCAAGGTACGCAAAAACATTACTCACTTAGTTGAATTGCCAGTCTACAGAATTGTTTCGGAGAAAACCCCTCAAAAGCAGAGCTTGTGCGAGCAAGGGAGATCCGGGACCAACAGTTTAAATAAAAGTGGAATCCGAACCACTTCAGCTCAGTGACACGCGACCGGAGATCAAAGCCGGACCGCCTGGGTGGAAGCTGAACGCTCTTTCACCACGACCACTTCGCTATAAACCATGGTGGAGCAGTGGACAGAGTATCCAGCTACCAACCCTGTAAAGTTCACTATTTGCTCGTTGGGAAATAGAAATAAAACACTTTATTTAACTGCACACTTTAGTCTCGACTCCACAAACGTCTCGCATCTACTGACTCCCTAGTCATCGATGATAGCTATCGCTCATGTAATCGACCACCAATTCTTTATTAGTAATCAGTATACGGGGCCATACACTACATCTCTTCCTATTTCTAATGTAACTTATATATGAAAATAACACGAACATTTATACGTTTTCACAACCTTATATTACCATGGCTAACTTAATATAAATACAAAGCATATATAAGTATTCTATTCATATAAGTATGTATCAAAGAACAACAATTAAAATAGCAAATAATAATAATCATGAAAGTAATAAGTAATAGTGACCTGAACAATATTGTAACGACAAAGAAGTTATAACAATAACAATTCATATAAGTATGCATCAAAGACCAATAATAAAAATAGCTTATAATAATAATGAAAGAAATAAATATTAGTGACCTGAACAATAATCTGAAAACAATAAAGTTTTAACAATTTGAATCGTCACACACACTCCATTTTCCTTCTATTTTCTTCAGATGGACGATGTTTCTTCTACATTCCTGACCAGAGTCGTCATTTCGAATCACAACATCCCCACCTGTTTTATCGACCACTGTGTGTGTGCTTGGGTCGAATTCTGGCATTGTTTTATTTTCTCTAATCAATATTTTCTTGTAGACTTTATCGCCCAATGCCAAGTCCGTTTCTCCAGCCCTCCTTTTTCTATCACCATATTCTTTTCCTATTTGTTTTTGTGTTTGGTCTTTTTCTCTGGCATGTTCTTCAAATATGCTATTTTCGGTATCACCAGAACTAGGGATCTTATCTCTGAATTGGCGTCGAAAGAATAACTCACTTGGTGTTTTTCCAGTTGTTGAGTGCGGAGTACTATTGTACATCATTTGGTAATCTACCACCCTACCTACCCGGTTTTGTTTTTCAACCTCTCCATTCATCTGGGGCCAGTATGGAATGGAGTTGAATATTTTTATGCCGTTTTCTTCAAAATACGTTTTTATTTCCTCACTTATAAATTGTTTGCCGTTGTCGCATGTGATAGTCATGGGAAACCCCAATCTTGAAAATATATCTTTCAAGATGTTTATTGTGCTCATAGAGGTGATGCTCCTCATTATTTTTATTTCTTTGTAGCGACTAAAATAGTCAACTATTACAAACAAATGTTCTCCTACCTGTAGGCAAAGGGCCCATGAAGTCCATGGCTACGTCTATCCAAGGTCCTGTTGGCAGTTGCCTCCTTTTCATTGGTTGAGGGATAGTGGGTGTTGAAACTAACAGGCACCCTTTACATGTTTTCACGATCTTTTCAGCATGTTCATCTATCTTTGGCCACCACACTTTCGTTCTGAGCCTACCCTTCATAGCCACTATTCCCGGATGACCTTCATGCGCTGCGTCTAGTACACGCTGTCGCAAGTTCTTTGGAATCACTATTCTTGTACCCCTCAGGAGAATATCACCACACAGACAAAATTCCTCCTGGAAGATTTGGCACCGCTTCACAGACTCAGACCAGTTGTTGTTTTGAATGCCATCTTTGAGTTCTAATATCTCTTCATCAGTTTGTGACGATTCTTGTATTTCCTGCATCGTTACTGCTACGGGGCGAGCCAGTTCGACAATTTGGCTAACCTGATCGTATGCCTCGAAGGATGTGCTAGGATTTGTTTGGCACAATCGAGATAGAGGATCAGCGATGTTTGTTTTACCCGGCTTATGAATGATTTTGAAGTTGAAAGATTGTAATCGTAAAACCCATCGTTCTATTCTTGTGAATGGACGAGATCTAGGTGAGAATATAACTTCAAGTGGTTTGTGGTCTGTGACCAGTTCAAATTCATCTTTTCCATATAAATAGATACCAAAATGCTCTACTGCCCATACCAAAGCTAGAGCTTCTTTTTCAGTCTGGCAATACCTTTTTTCGCAATCTGTGAGGCTTTTATTGCCGTACGCGATGATTCTGGGGCCTTCCTTATCAAACTGTATGAGAACCGCTCCAAGACCCACTGGACTTGCATCTGCTACCACTTGGGTTCTATCGCTAGGGTCATAGTAACCCAAGGTTTTGATATGTGACAGTAATTCTTTGAGTTTTTTGAAGTTATTGTTTGGTCTTCCCCCCAGTATTTTATAATGTTTGCGTGCTTACTCAATTTCATCCGCAATAATTTCCTCAATGAGTCTGTTAGAGTAGCGAGATTTGGTATCCATTTACCGACGAAATTGACTAAACCCAAAAAACTATGTACTTCTTCTATTGTTTTTGGAGCCCGAAAAGATTATATTACGCTTACGTAATCTTCTAATGGTCTGACCCCCTCCGGCGACAACCTATGTCCAAGAAATCGAACTTCCGTAATTTTGAAAATGCATTTACTTTTATTCAGAAGTACATGGTTCTCGCGCAAAATATTCAATGTATTTCGAACCCTATGATCATGTTCTTCTTCACTTGTTCCATAAATTAGGATGTCATCAATGAAATTAACTGTACCTTGACAAGGTAGTAGCATTTTTTCCAGAGTCTTTTGAAAGATTTCTGGGGCAGATGTTATTCCAAACATAAGCCTTTTGTACCTGAATAGACCTTCACTACTAATAAAGGTGGTTATGTACCGTGATCTCGGAGAAATTTCGATTTGATGAAACGCATTCTTGATATCGAGTCTGGAAAAATATTTAGCTTTTCGAAAATTTGGTAAAAGGCTGTTCATAGTGGGTAGAGGATAATTTTCCCTCATGATAGCGGTATTAGTCTTGCGCATGTCGATGCATATTCTGACGTCACCGTTCTCTTTGAGAACAGGAACCATGGGTGATACCCATTCAGATGGACCTTTTACCTCTTCTATTATGTCAGCTTGCAGAAGCTCCTCAAGTTTCAGGTTGATTTTTTGTTCCAGAGGTATGGGTATCCTCCTATAAGGTTGGCTCACAGGTTTAACGGTTTTATCGATGGAAATGTGAATGAGAACATCTTTGAATTTTGGGAAAATTTCAGAATTCAAGTTATTAATGTTCAGGCCTATCTTGAGGACTCCTGTTTGTTTGCTTAACAAATTCCTCTTTCCATCCTTTATGACATAGAAAGAAGCCACTTCTTTTTGAGGTCCAATTTCGATTATTGCTTCAAATGAACCCAAAATTTCTAGGAGATCTTTAGATCCATAACCGAAAAATACTTTGCTTTTTTATTTGATTTTGAACTACTATTCCGCATTTCTTTATTGATCTCCAAGTGTAATCATTTATGATATTGGATTTACATCCAGAATCTATCAACATCTTAATTACAATACCTCCTACCTTACAATCTACCACATCGTCATCGTCAATGTGAAATACATACTCCACATCTTCTTGGTTTTCTTCGTAGTCCACTTCTTCATTTCTTGGCTGTCTTTGCTTGAATTTCTTTGGTGGCGGTCCCCTCTGGTTCTTATTAATTTTTTTTGAGCGGCAACACTTTTCATAATGGCCTCTAAAGTTACATTTCCGACATACTTTATTGACTGCTGGACAATCGTGTACTTGGCCCTTTTCTATTCCAGATCCGCATCTCATACATTTTGCTGTTGAGAGTATGTTCTTCTGACGAAGTAGATTGACGGTTGTAGCTGAACTACAACCCGGCTTCTCGGTGAACTCCGATATTTGCCTATCAACAGTTTCTGACGAGATTGCTTCGGCGATAATTTTTTCCAAAGTAATTGAATCCCCAGTAGCCAAGATTTTCTTTTTAAGTTCAACGGAGAGGCACTTCTCGGTAATTTGGTCAATTATTTGTTCTTCTACATTCATGAACTGGCACTTTTCGGCTTGGTTTCTCAGTCTTACTAAAAATTTCTCAAATTTTTCTCCTGTTTCTTGTTTCAAAAGTCGAAATTGGTGTCTCGTAAATTCGACTTTCCTTCGGGGAAAAATATTGATCAAGTTTTTCAATGGCGATAGTATATGAATCACCATCCTCACAATCAGTATCTGTGACATTTGCACCAGGTAAGTTGTAAAAGATTTCTTGAATTCCTAGTCCTCCGAGGTGTAAAAGATTCGCTCTCTTTTTTTTCGGATCAGTTATAGAGGCAGCTTCCAAGTATATTTCGAGGGCTCTTATCCACTTTCTCCATCGGAGTCCAACAGAACTGACATCCCCATCACAATCGAATGCTTCGAGAGATGGAATGTTCGAGATCGTTTCTGAAATACAACAGCTTCATTTCATTCAGTTGTTCGGAAGCTTGCACATTTTGGTGTACTTTAACTTTTACATAGTATGTAAAAACGTATTAGAATTCAAATTTTTTCTGTGTGTAACCAGTACGTTTTCACACAGTCATGTGTTTTTGTTCGATGTTTGACACCTACGCTCTTACGGCTTTGAATGGATGTGTAATGCATTCGGTGTTTAACACCTACGCCCTTACAGCTTTGATCAAATCTGTAACGCATCCGGTGTTTAACACCTATGCCATTACGGATTTGAATGAATCTGTAATGCATCCGGTGTTTAACACCCATGCCATTACGGCTTTGAATAAATCTGTAATGCACCCGGTGTTTAACACCGATGCCCTTACTCTTTATACAGTCATGTTTTTATTTGGTGTTTGACACCTTTGCCATTACGGCTTTGAATAAAGTAATGCATCCGGAGTTTAACACCGATGCCATTACGGCTCCATGCCATTTTATCATTTATCCGGTGTTTAACACCTTCAATGTCCATTTAAGTTATATTTTGGTACTTACTTGGTATAGTTTTATCCTCGTCGCCAATGTAAAGTTCACTATTTGCTCGTTGGGAAATAGAAATAAAACACTTTATTTAACTGCACACTTTAGTCTCGACTCCACAAACGTCTCGCATCTACTGACTCCCTAGTCATCGATGATAGCTATTGCTTATGTAATCGAACACCAATTCTTTATTAGTAATCAGTATACGGGGCCATACACTACAAACCCTGAGCTCCGAGTTCAAAACTCGTCTGCAACAATTTTTTTTCTTTTTTCTTTTTTTTTTTTAAACCCAGCAGACGCATCATACTAGGGTTAGCCATCTCGGTTGGAAACGGATTCGACTCTGGAAGGATTTTTGTTCAAAAAGAAATTCAAAAGAAAACAGAATTTTGTTAAGATTTCCTTATGAGTAAAATCCCAGGGCCTTCAGACATAACTTATTTTTGAAAAGATGAAGACTTAGGTTCTGACTGGTGTCTCATGTACTTTTGATACCTGCGTGCTTGTGGAGTTCGCTCTGTGACACCTGGGCAGGTACCAGGTGAGAAAGGTAACTAAAAATAAGAGTTACTTAACTTAAATTTGTGTGGTTGATTTATACCCTGTATATTCAAATTCTAGAGGGATATGGATATCTTCAAATCACTAATTTAAGTCCTTAAATTTTGAGAATAATACAACTCTACTGTTTTTGATCAACATGTATCTGATAAATATGCAATATTTCATTTTAAAATTTATTTTACTAATTTTTTTCAAATGACAACATGGGTTGAGAAAAAAGAGCATTTGATGATTAATTTTATACTGCTCATCATTAGGTTTCAAACAAACTTTCGTTGAATAAACTTTGAAAGACTGAATCAGAAATTTCTCAAAATGAAGGATCTTAAGAGAATAAAATAAGATTCAATTGCTTCGAGCAACTTGTACCCAACACAATTGATGAAACAAGATCAATGATCCAAAAGCTAATAAAATATTTTGTTGCATAAATAGTATCATAAGTATTTATGTTCTTCAAATAATTACACAATAAATACCTATGAAATTTACTTTTGGAGAAGCGAGGTAAAAAAGGAGTCGACCTCCTCAATAATTTTGTTTTATGAGTTGTGTTTCTCACAGGTTATTCGATACATTTAAAACTTATTTTGATACCAAGGGATGCTTCATTTTATAAAACATCTAACGAAGTTTTTTGAGTTCATTAACGAAACTTTGTTCAAAACCTATCAGTGCGGGGTATCAAATTATTCATAATAAAATGGTCTTTTTTTCTTACCGGACGGGCCACCATGTTGCCATTTGAAAAAAAATGAGTAATTTTAATTTTCATATCAAAGGACTCCGCACTAATCTCATGGAAAACCGGTATTGGTGAAAATCGCTAAAATTCCAATATGATGTAGTTCATGCCATTCTGAACAAAAGTTACCATTGCGCCAACTCTTTGAATACCGGCGTTTGGATTCTCCAGGCGGTCAAAGTTTGATATCTTGACAATTTTTCAAAAAATCCGGAATTTCATTTTCATCGTATCAATCTGTATTTTCATAATGGAATAGTCCACTATATATGCATCAAAAAGTTCGAAAGACAAAAGTATCTAGAATCAAAACTGGCGGGAATACAGATGGTTAAACTTTCGTTTTCCTGCAGATCCAATATATGCCAATTGATGTTATATACAATACATGAGAGGGCAATCATATTTTGCATTCGAACCAACCATTCAACTTTAGGTATTTGGAAGATACGGGGTGATCAACAATACATTTTCAATTTCGGAAAAATGTATCCCTTTGTATAGCCAGCTTCCACCAATATATTCAGCTGATTTTTTGAAACTATGTAGCTGATATATACAAATGTGTCAACGTCTGTGCTCATTAATATAAATCCAAATGAAGTTGCGGCGATGGTCCCAAAAATAAGGAGAAGGAATGTTTCGGAATAATTTTGAAATGATTTCTAAAATCATACGTGAATTTTTTTTATTTCCTGACATAATGTAGATAAGTCATTCTTGATCAAAAAGTTCCAAAGTGCCTACCTCGCGAATGTTACGGTTTGAATTATACAGGGGTTTGAAGTACAGTATTTCATCGATTTCTCGAATAATCAATAATTCCTTTGTAACGGAAAATAATATTGTTTCCTAGACAAACTTTGAAACATTTCAATTAAAATACATCTCAAATGAGAATTCATGAATATACAAAGGTTGCAACTCAGTCTCATTCTGTGGGAATTCATGAATTTACGAAGGTTACTCAGACTGATTCTGTAAATATATTTTCAGGCATATGCATGAGCATACGAGTACGATTCAAGTTTCATACAGTGTATGGATATATAATATAAATTCTATAAGGACCATCGTTTTCATTTTATGATCCAGGAAAATACAGGGTGAAAACAATTTTCAAAAATGTTCCGGTGCTACTTCGAATGTGTCTGCCCGTAAAGTATCATGCCAAGCATGGCCAAGGTATTTAGTTTTCCAAATGGAAGGGGCGAATATCTCCCTACAATCCCAGAACTATTTCATTTTTCAAAAGTTGTCATTTGATATACTTGTTTCAAGTTCAGGTAGTCTGGTTTTATATATTCCCGAATTGTGTACAGTTGCTTGCAAAGAAAATTAGTACACTTAATTTCGGCAGTGTAAAGATGACTTTCTTAAATTGATAACTGCCATATTTCTTTCGTGCCTCTTTAAGGTTTTTTTAAAAGCCAAAGGCAATTTTAAAAGACCAGATTATCAGAACACAATTTCTGTACTAAAATAACAACGTTTTCCTTTCCAAGACCTACTATTTTTCTATATGCAAGTAACTGTATTATTCCATATCCAAAATAGAGCAGTCTTTGGAATGTCATTCAATTGCTGTCAGAGTTATGAATTTGTTTGATAGCAAACATATTTTTATGTGTTGAACATTGATGAAATGTTAGTATTTGCTAATGTGATACTTGTATCCAAGTGTCGTACTGACACCGAATATGGTGACGAACTGCAAATGTCGTGGTTAGTTCGATCTTAATCGAAACTAACTCTATTCACATCAAAACAAGGATACAGTGCGAGCGGCTGCACCATACCCTGTCGGTACTTGAAAACACGTATTACCTTATCAAATGAGGGTCGAGTGTAGAAAGAGCAACAAACGAATTTGATAATAGAATTTTTTTTAAAATAGTTAGAAGCAATGAGAGTGAACAATGCATGAACGATTCTGGATATACGTTCACATCACATACAGTTAAACATACAATACAATTACAATTACAATTACAATAACCTCAATCATAGCCAACCTTATATACCTCTGTTCTACGCATTGCAACCAATAAACACATAGTAAGCAAATAATATCAAAATGCATAATAATACGCCATGCAAAACGTGTACACAATTCAAGTATTGTACAAGTAAATTCATAATTCAAGGAATACAAATGTTCGATATCAATAGCACAAGACACCGTGACAGTTCCAACCTTCATAAAAACAATCAAGCATGTTACCAGCGCAAATATACATTACATTTGCGATATTCAAAACCATTAATTCGCAAATCAAAAGGAACACTAGTAAATGCTCACACTGTATATATTTATTAGATATGGTTAAAAATGCAATCATATCTTCGTTGCTACATGAATAACATCTGTTCATTCAAGTATTTCCTGGGTTCACACTTGTTAAGTCAAAGGGCATATTTTACAATATAACATCATTTATGATTATACGAAATTCTCCCTAACCTTCGCATTCAAAATCAGTACAAGTTTACGAGCTATGCCTCGCTTACTTAACGGGAACATGTGTTCAAGAACGCTTTGAAAATCACCGACCCTTGCATTTCCGATATATACAGGGTGTCTGGTAAACCTTGTACAATATTGACACTGGTGATAGACCTGGTCATGACTGTTCAGAAAATCGAAATTTCACCTCTGTAAAAATCTCACCGTTTTCGAGATAATAAACATTTTTTTAATTTCTGGAAAATCACTACCTCATCTTGGATTTTTGAGTGCCATGTCTACAAATTGGGACCAAGTCAAATATCTTCGCTGCTGAAGATTACTGATGAGTGATGCATTCAGATGTACGAAACAGTTTTTCAGAAAACGATACAATTTTTCAAGAAATGCGGGTAAAATGCCAAATTTGAGTTTCACCAATTTTTTCAACAACAGTTTGACATTATTGTTTAAAAGAAACATAACCAAGTGGAAGTGGATATTCATTACAATAGAATGCTCATTTTGTCCAGACTCTACCATGGTATAAAACATACGATAATTATTTTTGGAAGGAAGGAAGGAGTAGAATTTCGATTATATTAGAGTGTGATGTTATTCTGAGCTAAAATCAACTACATTAGACTTTGTCAGTAACGTCTTTTATTTTTATCCTATCAAGATGAAATGATTAAATAATACTAATTCAACTTTTTTTTGATTCAACATACATTATAAACCACAATAAGGATTATTCAACATCTCACTGAATAATATTACAAACATGTTATCTTCCATCCACTCGTACGCAGAGACGACATCTTTTCAAGAAGAACCTTTTCAATTGCGTTATTTGTTATACCCCCAAATCAGCGATTCGCAGAGCGGCATTGTGCAATCGGAATTCGTTCTACATAAAGCGCTGCTGCAGCAGTAGCACTACCTCCACATTCACTATAAATGTAGTGTATATGTGCATATTCTCGGGAAGTATAACGTGTGTACGGCATGACAAAGGAATAAATACCACTGAATGAAACAAGCAGAATAATTTCAGAAAACTACTACAGAAGTCACAAGTTGTTCAAACAAAATGTGACAGCCACCTACTAGATTTTTTCAATTCTATTTACAGAAATCAGAATTTCATTTTTTCATTATGAACTTATTGCTCCTACGGACATAACACAGGAGTTAGAAAAGTTTTTAATTTTCGACAAGGATTCACCTCCTACAAAATTTTGCACTCAGTTGGTTACACACTGTATATCTGTCGGTCTCTGAAACTCCGTTGGAATCTGGATGTTGGACAATAATTACAAGAAAAGTTAATTTTATTGACATACTATTCAATGCTACCAAGCAGTCTATTCTTTACTATTAATAATCATTTCCATATTTTATCTTGATCGAAATAAAATATTTTTTGGGCGTAAGGATAAAAGTTGATCGAAGCCTAGAATGAAACCACGCAAAATTCAATGGAAATCACTTCCTCCAAAAATAATTATAGTTCGTTTTAATACCGTGGTAGAATCTGGACGAGATGAGGATTCTTTTGAAATTAATGTTCACTTCCAATTGGTTGTGTTTCTTTTAGACAATAATGTTGAACTTTTTTTAAAAAAATTGATGAAACTCAAATCTGTCACTTAACCTCTATTTCTTTAAATAAAAATTCACTTTCTGAAAAACTGTTCTGTAAGTCTAAAAGCATCACCCATAAATAATCTTCAGCAGAAAAGATATTTGAATTCGTCTCAATTCTTATACATGGCTCTCAAAATCCAAGGTTAGGTAGCAATTTTCCAGTAATTCTTGAAATGCCCATTATCTCGAAAACGGTGATATTTTTACTGAGGTGAAATTCCGATATTCTGAAGAGTCATGACCTGGCCTATCACCAGTTTCAATCGAAGATTGATTCGCTGAATCAAGAAAACTATGATACATGGAAAATGCAGATGGAAGCGCTACTAGTGAAAAATGATGCTTGGGTTTATGTGAACGGTGAAAGTAAAAGACCGAATTTAATACCCGGAGATGCTGCGTCTGTGAATCTAGTGAATGTTTGGGACCAAAATGATAGAAAGGCTAAATCAGATATCATTTTGTCTATCAATCCTTCTGAATTGAAGCAAGTGAAAGGCTGCACTGCTTCGCGAGAAATATAGCTGAAAGTAGATGGAATTTTTCAGTCGAAGGGTCCTGCCAGGAAGGCAACGCTTCTTAAACAGCTCACGTTACAACGCATGGAAGATGGAAACGACGTGCTTGAACATATCAACAAATTTTTCGATTTTGTTGACAAGCTGTCTGAAATAGAAGTTGAAATTAATCCCGATCTACTGGAGATCATGCTCTTGTATAGTCTACCTTCTAGTTTTGAGAATTTTAGATGCGCCATTGAATCTTGTGACAAACTGCAATCACCGGATATTCTTCGAGCCAGAGCACAAAATGCAATGCTAGCGAATAAACGAAATTTCAATAAAAATCATCAAAGGAACAAAAATGATGGAAAGTTCGGTTCCAGTAATGAATCAAATCCTCATCAGAAAGAAGTATTCAGGTTTCGCTGCCACAGGTGTAAGGACTTTGGACATAAAATCGCGGACTGTAAAAAAAATAGGAACTCTAGTTTGTCTGCTAAATGTGCCGAAGACATTTGTTTGTGTGTATCAGAACTTTTTCAAACGGGTTCTTCGGTGAAAGTAAAACCATTCATTTGAATAATACGTTGCATGTTCCTGATCTAAGAACAAATCTCTTATCAGTGAGTAAAAGGTAACTAGTAATGGATACGAAGTATTATTCAAAGAAAATATCGCTCTAGTTATGGCTTCCGATGGAAATGTTGAGTTGGTTGCTGACATTTATACTACGTACGCGAAAATGAACAATCATCTAGTTATAGAAATGATTCGGCCCTAATTACGAAAACCTCATCAGAGACTCTCAAATTATGGCACAGATGTCTTGGACATTTGAACGTGAAAAATCTTGTGGATGCGGAACGTAGAAAAAGTATCCTAGGTTTAGAAATAAAACACGTTGACAGTAATTTCGACTGTGACATTTGTCTTCGCGGAAAGATAACAAGGACTGCGTTTCCTAGAAAATCTGAAAAAAAAAACGAGATTCTCGATATTGTGCATTCAGATATATGTGGTCCAATAAGGGTGGAATCCAAAAGCAAGGCCAAATACTTTTAATTTATAGATGATTCTTTGCGCTGGTGTGAAGTACCTTTCTTAAGATCACGAGATGAACTATTTGAGAAAACAAAAGAATATTTTTCGCTGGTAAAAAGTCAGAAGGGGAAGAAAAAAAAATTTCCCAGTCTGATAATGGAGCAGAGTACATGAGTAGCGAAATCGATACTTTCTTGAAGAAGAACGGAGTTTCGAGACGGTTTATCTGTTCCATATAACCCAGAGCAGAATGGTATTGCCGAGAGGAAAAACCGCACTCTCGTGAGTACTGCAAGATGTTTATTGATGCAGTCAGGCTTACCATCAACTTTCTGGGCTGAAGCTGTTAACATAGCGAACTATATTCGGAATCGGTGTCCAAGTAAGAGTATCAACGGAATCGCTCCGCATGAAGCTTGGACAGAAAGAAAACCTGATGTCAGTCATTTCAAAGAATTTGGTTGTAAGATGTTTTGTCTGAATGAAACACCGAATAAAGGAAAGTTTGATTCACGTAGTAAAAAGGGGATTTTCCTGGGAAATTCAGAACAATCGAAAGATTTCAGAGTCTGGATACCAAGTGAAAACAAAATTGAATTTTCTCGTGATGTGAAATTCATAGAGAATACCCCTGAAATTGACAAATACGAAGATTTTGTGTCAGAAAATCAACCTGAAAGTCATCCCCACATAGCAGAAATAGAAATCAACCCTCTGATTGACATCGAAACCGTAACTAGAAACGAAACCGACGATATTGTAGATGTACAAGACGAGAGTGAACACGAAATCCAAGAAGTGGAAGAAACTTCTGAGTTTAGAAGGGGGCCCGGTAGACCGAGATTAGTGAAAACTGGTAGAAGAGGTAGACCAAGGAAAGAACATCATGTTCATCGTGAAGATTCAGATCCAGAATCTGCAGAATTTGTATTCCTCACAGAAATACCTATGAAACAAGCTCTATCTGGTCCGGACTCAAGTAAATGGTACGATGCTATGAAACATGAAATATCACCGATCATCAAAAATGATACTTGGCAATTCGTTGAACGGCCCAAGAATCAGGAAATAATAGGTAGCAGAATGGTTCTGAGAAACAAGTACAAGGCTGACGGATCGCTTGAGGAAAGGAAAGCCAGATTAGTTGCTCAGGGTTTTGAACAACAACCCGGTATTCACTTCAATCAAACGTTTTCCCCAGAAACAAGAATGAGTTCCATACGACTACTCGTATCATTAGCTGTTGGCTATAATATGAAAATTCATCAATTCGACGTAGCCACTGCATATTTGAATGGCGAAAGCGATCAAGAAATCTTCATGAAACCGCCTAAATTTTTTTGAGAAATGTTGGAAAAAATTATAGACGAAGATGAACAGAACGAAAATCATAGAAAAGCAGAAAAAATGCTTGAAGAAATCAAGAAGGGAGAGAAAGTATGCTTGCTCAAGAAAGATGCTGGTATGGAAAATTGGACAAAATATCAAAGGAATTCGGAGCAAATCCAACGAATGCTGATCCATGTCTCTATCGTTTATATAAAGGGGAAGAATTGATATTGATAGCAATTTATGTAGACGATAAACTGGTGGCCTCGAGGAAAATGGATAATATAAACGAATTTGCGAGATTTTTGTCTGGAAAATTTGAAATCAAGAATTTGGGAGAAGTTCGTTACTGTTTGGGTGTAGAATTTTCTTGAAATGACAGCGTAATATCCATGAATCAGAATGGATATATTTTCGATATTTTGAATCGATTCGGAATGCATGAATCGAACCCAGTGAGCACTCCGATGGAATCCAAAGTGAAATTGGAGAAATATGAAAACTGTCATTCAGAAGAGGAACACAATTACCTATACAGAGAATTGATCGGAGCTCTGACATATTTGGTAGTCACAACAGGACTCGACATTAGTTTTGCTGTGAGCTGTTTGAGTCAGTTCAATGGCTACGAGAAAGTTCATTGTTCTGCAGCGAAACGGGTTCTCCGATATCTCAAAGGCACTGTAGATTCAGGTCTAGTATACAAGAAAGAAAATTTTGGATTGAGAGCATACGTCGATGCTGAGTGGGCAAACTCCACAATTGATCGACGCTCATATACCGGACTCTTTTTCTTCTCAATGGATGTGCAATTTCTTGGGAGTCCGAGAAACAGTCTCCCTATCTTCTACGGAAGCCGAGTACATGGGATTGGTCGATATTGCAAAAGAAGCAATATATTTACGTCGATTTCTGGAAGAATTGGGATACGAAGAGCTTACCGATATTTTGGTTCATAACGATAATAAGTCTGCTTCGAAGCTTGCTGAGAATAAAGTTTTCCATGGCAGAAGCAAACATATAGACATCAGGCACCACTTTATACGAGAAGCACTTCAAAGAAAGGAATTAACATTGAAATACATTTCCACCGAGAATATAGTTGCCGACATATTGACGAAGGGACTACCAAGGCCAAAACACCAAAAATGTGTATATTTGATGGGTTTGAATTATCCTCCGATTAGCCGCGTCGGCCTATCCACCCGGAAAATTCTCGTTAAGCCATTCTCGGACAGGTCTGTAGTAGTGAGGGGGTGCACCATCTTGTTGAAAGGTAACATCCATGGTAAGTTCAGTTGGGTTTGCCCCAACTACTTCTTGAATACTGTGATGGATTTGATTTTGAAGCATATTCAAATACAGATGCCCAGTTAAATTTTCTGCCATAAATATTGGACCTATGATATGGTCACCCAAAATACCAGCCCATACGTTGATCTTCTCTGGAGTTTGAGTATGACCCTCTCGAAAAACGTGCGGATTTACGTCTAACCAATAACGCACATTTTGTCTATTTACTGTTCCATCTAGAAAAAAAACGTAGTTTCATCACTAAAACAAATAGAGTTAATGTAACCGGGATTTTGGGTTATGCGATCAGACAAGATCTCACAAAACTGCATTCTTCCATCTGGGTCATCTTCTGTTAATTGATGCAGAATTTTTAATTTATGTGGGTGAAATTTGTGTTTTTTGAGATATTTTTTCACAGTGGTCGTAGATACGTCACAAGCCGTGGCTACTGTTTTCGTTGTTTGTTGCGGATTATTAACTTATTAACAACAGCTGCGAGAACGTCGATTTGCTGATCTTCTGAAATTGATTTTCTTCCAGATCCTTCTTCCCTCGTGGCGCAACCAGTTCTTTGAAATTTACTGACCAATTCCCCTTAAGTAGGTACGAGATATTGGATTATTAGGGAAGTGCTCATTGAATATTCCTTCTACTTCGTGGTAATTACGCCAAGCTTCAGCGTAAATTGAAATTGCTTCGGTTTTTTCTTCTAAAGGACGAGGACGAGGCATTGGAGAAATATAAAGAAATGTTGAAATCTATGAAAACTATCAAAAGTATTGATATGATTAACGTAAATATTAGACTGAGATTGAAATAAAATGCTATTTGGAGTCTCCAGCAAACTAACTAAGGTATAAGAAACTGAAACAAAAACCACAGTGAAAAATACCAATGATATGTGCACCTGTTTCACCACAAAAAATTGGCTTTTCGGCCAGAATCAGTAACGGAGTTAAAATTCTGCTACAATTAGTAGTTAAAATAATTTATTTGTTAAATATTTGAAGCAAATTTCAAACGCTCGTCATTTTGAAACGGCTTGGCCAATGTTCACAAACAAAGAAGTGTTGGATATAGAATCGAAAGACCTTCATAACCAGGAGCCACGTAACCCCCCCTTTTAACACTAGGCCACGTGACCACAATCATTTTTATGCCGCAAAGTAGTAAAAGCTTTTTTACCTGAATTTTACCGGATCTCGATAGCTTGTTCCGTTCAAAAGTTAAGGGTTCAATTCAATTCAATTCAATTTATTCATTGTTGTTAAAGTACATATTTCATACATAGATCAATGTATTTTTATTACTCTGCTGAATCAAGACGCTTCACCTAAGCACTCAAGTGCTTGTCTTGTGTCAGACGTCTATAATTCAGCAGGGTATGTTAACAAATAACATCTTATATTATTGACATACAACCAAGTAGCTAACATATATATATATATATATATATATATATATATATATATATATATATATATATATATATATATATATATATATATATAGGAAGTTATTCATGACATCTACAGTCACTAGTTGAAACTTAATTTGACACGAACCAAGGAATCCAAAAGTAGAGGTTTGTCCACAAATTGACAGGCAGCCAACAATTCGTTGTTCTGACCAACCCAAGGTTCAATCAAGTTTCTAATACGTTATGAGGAACGCAAGAAGAATCTAAGTGAAAATAGAGTATATTTCGTTTTAATTCCGAGAGTTCTAACCTTTGACAGCTGTTTCGTGCTAACGCACTCATCAGAAAGGATTTATGGAGCTCTCGAAATCAAAACGAATCCACTCAAGAATTAATACCGTGAGGCAAGACAGGATATAACAGGAAGTTATTCATGACATCTACAGTCACTAGTTGAAACTTAATTTGACACGAACCAAGAAATCCAAAAGTAGAGGTTTGTCCACAAATTGACAGGCAGACTTATATATATATATATATATATATATATATATATATATATATATATATATATATATATAGAATTGAAATTATCTTGAGGTTGCAGTCTGATATTGGATTTAAAGAAAACTCTTTGTCATCTTGCCAAGCTTTCGTAAATGTTTATTTCCTTCCTCAGGACAACTACAAAAGGACAATTTAATAAAGCTTGGCAAGATGACAAAGAGTTTTCTTTAAATCCAATATCAGACTGCAACCTCAAGATATTTTCAATTCTACAGTTATTGTCAGTCACGAATTACCTATTTTCATATATAGATGTCATAAGTTACTTCCTGTTATATATATATATATATATATATATATATATATGTATATATATATAACAGGAAGTAATTTATGACATCTACAGTCACTACTATTTTCACTTATACACACACACATATATATATATATATATATATATATATATATATATATATATATATATATGTATATATATATATATATATATATATATATATATATATATATATATATACATTTATTGATGGCATAAAATATTTAAATTACTAGTGTTTTTCTTTATAAAATAAAATAAGAGTGGGGAAAAAGTTGTTGGGTGAAATTTTGGAAGCTTAGAAGTTGAGTTAGGAGTTGAATCAAGTGTTGTTTCTTTTTGGTTCAGAAAATGTTTTTTAACATTTCGCGATTTTGGCGAATGAATTTTTTGAGATCAGATTTAAACCTATTCAATTTATTGATTTTCCTCAATTCTAGTGGCAGAAGGTTATACAGTTTTGGACCAAAAAAAAAATATACTTCTTTGGGTATGTGTTTTTCTATTTAATGGTAGATTTAAAGATAAGTTTTGTGTGAAACGTGTATTGTATTTATGTTCAGAGACTTGATATCTTATTCTATTATCGTACATCCATACCAAGCATTGGTAGGCATATAAGCTTCGTATGCTAAGTAGGTTGGTTTCTGCATATTAGTTTTAAGTAGAGAATAATTTTTTTTTTGTATAGAATTTTCAGTATTGTATTTTGCATGGTCTGAACACTATATATAACATTTTCAAACATACTTCCCCAGGCTGTAATACAGTATCTGATGACTGATTCTGCAAGTGAGACGTAGATGGTGTATAAGTTTCCCTTGACATGATTTCTCTCAGATTATAGAATTTATATGTTAGTTTTCTTAGTCTTTTAGTTACGTAGCTGGCATATTCGTCCCATCTCATGTGCTGGTCTAGGAAACATCCTAGATATTTAATATAAGCTACTTTTTCAAATGTTGGACAGTCACAAGCTTCTTCATTGTTGCAGTTAGGGGAGTCTATTTGTAATGAATTTAAATTTGGTTGATCATTGCTTGTCAGGGTGAACGTAATAAATTTGGTTTTCTTGACATTTAGGCTCAAAATATTATCATCAAGCCAGACTTGTATTGCTCTCAATCCTGCTTTATCGTATACATTGGCCCAAGTTTCACCGGTGTATATTAGCGCCATATCATCAGCGTAGGAAATAACGTGACATGCGAAGCCATTTATCATGCTTATACTATTGATATACACAAGGAACAGAATCGGTCCCAACACTGTTCCCTGCGGCACACCAATGGTGATTTTCCTTGATATGCTTAGTACATTGTCAATTTTAACTTTCTGACTTCTGTTCGATTTCGATAAATAATTCCACAGAACATTTAATGCTGGCCCTCTAATTCCATATTTATACAGTTTATTCATTAATTCATCATGTGACACTGTATCAAATGCTTTGGCCAGATCCAAAAAAACTGCTAAGCATTTTTCAGATCTGTCCAGTGCTTCAATAACTTCAAGTACTGCATTTTCAGTACTAGAATTTTGTATGAACCCATATTGCCTTGCAGTTATTACATTCGAAGAAATTAACTAACCTCGTTTTCATAGATCGTTCAAAAATTTTTGCAAAGTTATCAATTACAGAAATTGGGCGGTAGTTGCCCAATTCACATTTATTTCCAGCCTTGTAAATAGGCGTAACAATCGATTCTTTCCATTGGGTTGGTACAATTCCATTTTTAAATGTAAGGTTTATAATATGTACTAATGGTGCTGTTATATGTTGATGTATATCTTTAATTATTTCTGACTTTATTCCATCTGGTCCTGGAGAACAATTGTTTTTGACATCTGATATGATATTTATCATTTCATTTTCTGTAACTGGTTCAAGAAATAATGTCGGGCCTACGGAGATATCGTTTAGAAATTTATCGGGTATATTGTTTGGTTTTGTTATTATTTTAGCCATGTTTGAAGCAATATCAACGAAATAATTATTAAATGCCTCAGCTTTTTTTTCATTATCAAATATTATATTTCCATTTGGTAATTTAATATCAGTACTACTTATAGACTTTTTATTAACATTGTTATTCGAGATCTCATTTATTATCTCCAATGTTTTTTTACAGTTTCCTTTTAAGGTATTTAGTTTTTGTTTATAATATTGATTTTTTGTTGTCTTTATCAATCCGTTTAGTTTGTTCCTGTATCGATTATACTCTTGCCGAAGTGTTTCCGAATCTGATTTCCTGAGTCTTTTCTTCAACATGTCTCGATGTTTAATTGAATTTATTAAACCTAGTGTTATCCATGGTTTCAGTTTATGGTTTCTTTTTATGTATACGCTGAAATTTTGTGTTGAAAGGTTTATGTAGTTGATCAGTTTTTTTATGAACCTATCATAAGAAAGTTGACTTTCTTTACATTTTGTAACGTCTTCCCAAGTTTCGTTACTCAAATAACTTTGCAGTTTTTTCATATAGTTTTACACTTTGTATCGGGTGGAATGGGGTTTTCTTGCTTCCTAACTGATGATAAAAATGTTGTAAAATGATCAGAGAGGTTTGTTTCAATTACAGCCGATGAAATAGAAACCTGATGTGCAGAGTTATCTTTTCTAACAAAAATATGGTCGATAATGCTGTGTTTTTGATCCATTAGCCTTGTTACTTCATTTATATACGAGACGAAACCCTGCCCAGTTAAGAGATTTACGTAGTTATTCACGTTATTGGAGAATTTATACAGTAAATCTATATTAACGTCTCCTATGAATACTTCAATTTTATTTCTATGAATTTTTGAAAAATATTGGTTTAATTCATCTACATATAGTGGCATATTTGTTGACGGGGGTCTATATGATGCAGTGATGCCTATACTATTGTTGATATTCTGGAATAGTGTAATACGTAACAATTTTGTTTCAGTCAATGGGATTATTTCAGCATTACCTGATATTGTGTCTCTGATATAGATAATACATCCCTTATTTTGATTGATTTTGGATTCATTATAGTAGATTGTAAATTTTGCTATTTGAAAATCACTCACCGAATCAATATTCCAAGTTTCTGACAATACCAACACATCTATTTTGTCAATTTCTGGTTCTAGATATAGCAGCAGTTGATCCAAGTTTTTCTTTATGCTCCTTACATTAAAATGAATAATACCTATTTTTCCCACTTTTTCACCACTTTCAACTCCTTTCATACATTCTTCTAGGTTAGAAAATGTTTTTGTTTTAATATCCTTTTGAGAATCTAGTATATTAAGAAATTCTAACATTCCAAACAATGAATATAGCTATATCTTTATAATTGGAGAAAATGATATAAAATAAGATTAAATATAGAGTATGAATATATCTGCTAAGCAGTTTCAAAATAAATAATTATTCCTAATAAATTCTACTCTCCTAGTATTAATTGTGATTGGTTAAAAATTTAGTTAAGTCCGAAAATTCTGTCAAAATCGCCTTTGGACCTTATTATAGAAATTTTTCCATTACTGTTTACATATATTTTCCGGCGTCAGTCCATACATCTTTAATTGAAGCTTTTTCAATTGCTTTCGCAAGTAGTTCAACCCGAATTTTTGTTAGATCTTCTCTTATCATTATGCCAGTTCCTTTTAGAAGTTTTTTCTTTTTGTAAATGTCCTGCCTCACATCATAATTTTTCAGTTTTAGGAAAATGCCCCTGGGTTTTTGGTTATCTTCTTTTTTTCCAATTCTGTAGCATATCTCAATATCTTCATCTGACAGTTTTGTTTCCATCTTATGGTTAAAGAGAGTAATAATTTCTTTTCTTGTTTCCTCCCTGTTTCTTTCTTCGCAGTTGAACACTCGTAGATTATTTCTTCTAGTTTCCTGTTCTATCTTATCATATTTTTGTATCATACTATCCTTTTCATGGATCAACTTCTTTATTGAGACATCCAGTATATTTAGTTTAGAATCATTATCTCGTTTCATTTCCAGCATATCGTTTTTGAGGTCTCCTAGTTTTTGTTGTAGTTCCAATAGGTTTTTTTTCCACCGATTTAATGACTGCCTCTGCACGTTATCAGTAATTGTTTTTAAGAACTTTTGGTCTCTTAAAATTTTGTCCATAGCTGTTGTTACTACACTTTTGATTTCTTCCGTAATTTCACGTGTTAAAACGTTAAAACGTTTCAAGATTTAGATTTTATACTTTTGTAGGGCTCACTATAGTTGATTGTTGTTTAAGATTTTAAAATTATTCTCAGACGTTTTCACTACTGTATTTCAATAAACACTAGGAGCATACGTATCTTGGCTACTCGTCGCTAGCCATGCCGACTATTATTCAAGGGTGGGAGAGGACTTTTTACGTCCTCACTGTATATCTTTTCCACTTCCACTGGACGGGTTATTGTATTTAGGGGACACGTCAGGAATTTCGTGACCCTCACGAAAACAAGCACTCAGCCAGATTATTGATGGACTGACAGTTTTAACAACTAAAACTACTTAGATATACACATTCCACATCTTTTTACTAGTGATTCTAGAGGGCAAGGTCCTCTGGCATTCCTAGCGTGATCAACATGTGTTCTCTTATTGTTTTCCTTCCTATAATTCAGTTTGACAAAGTTTAATAACCGAGAGAAAAGTTCGCTTCGTATTTGATAATTATTTAAATTCCTCTTTGGAATGCTAGTTATATCGGTTCGGGGTTATCGTCCTTACTTAGGAGGACTTTCGTCACGACTTTAGGATTTGTGAGTAATATTAAATAAAGGGGGAAACCGCTGGGGAATTTTGGTGTACATGCCTTGGGTATTAGTGGCATTAGTTGGGAATTAGTGGCATTACTTGAAATTTTTTGGGTATTAGTGGGCATTACACGGGAATTAGAGGTAGGTATTGATTGGGCATTAGTGGCATTACTTGGGTAACACGGGAATTACTAGGGAATTAGAGGTATTACTCGTGTATTACATGGCAATTAGAGGAATTTTTCGGGAATTAGAGAACATTGGTGGGAATCATAATGATGAAGAATAAAAACGTACGGGCTTTTTTTAAGCTCTTGAACATAGTATTTGGCAAGAAACCTAAGATTAGGTCAGGATTAAAAAAAAAATTATTAGATAATAAAATCTTTCTACACCAGTGTTGATATGTTCTGGGCCCTTTGATCTGAAACTTTTAAAAGTTCATCAAATGTAATTCATCCAAAGGAAGTATATTCAGTTGGTATGTGAATGAGAAGGGTATCTGAATAAGCATATCATAAACAACTCTATATTTCAAAAAGAGCAGATATTCTCTTCAATAGCATATTTTAATATATCATTTTAGTCAAAGAGCCGAATAGAGGTCAAACTTAACCCATCTGCTTACCGAATGAAATACTTTTTAGAAAATTTCATAGATAGACAAATACGCCTAAAATGGCTTTCCTGTCAAAATGTGTTCAGGACTACAGACATTGAGTTGACATTGAGTTGGTGCATTGCCAAATACTTCTTTTTCATTTATCAAAATTTAAAATTTCCAAACGGTGTACAGGGGAGATAATAGAAATAGAATTTTGATCATGTCTATACTACTATGACTGTCATTCCAAATTTAAATATTGGTTTCAATATTCTTTCAATATTCTACAGTTTTTTAAATGAACACTTTTGGTAACGTCATAAATAAAAGATTTTACACTTGATGAAAATTCCTATTTTTTGGTCCCCCCCTCCGTACACTTTAGAACAATTTTCCATGAGGTACAAACATTTGGAACTTACTGTAGTCATGACCACATTTTGGTGGGGAACCCTTTTTAGGAGTATTAGTCTATTTATGAAACATATAAGCGAGAAAGTGGGTTTCAACCGGTAAGCATAAAATTGTTAAAATTACTTTTTGAAAAAGTAATATTAACAATTTTTAACGTAACGTATTTTATCAAAAATTTTATGACATTTCTCCAATTTTATTTGTTTTATACAAATTTTCACCTTGCACAATGTGTCACTCATTGTTGAATAACATCGCGTCTAACATTCTCAACAAAGATTATCCCTGATGATGGAAATGATTTATTAAATTTCCGAAAGCTTGGACAAACTTTGAAGAGTACTCTGTGATTTGCTGCAAAGCCTCACCATTTACTAGTTCCATATATACTCGTATATTTGTTCGTTACGTTCGTGCTGAAATTATCTATTTCACTTTGTGTATACAGGGTGTCAATTTGAAAACTTCCCACCCTTAATATCTTCCTTCCAGTAAACAATATGAGTAATCGAAAAAACAGGTCAATTTTATTGTCAAGGGGGACACTTTCACGGACTATTTGTAGCCCTCGTGGTTCAACCCCCTAGGAGGGGTAGATGTTACCCTCAGAATTTTAAATGGGAAGGGGGGTCAAGTGGCACATCATTTTGATGGGCGTTCAATTCTTGTTCCAATGGTACCCTGACTTATTATTTTGTGATGAGCGTTTTCCGAAAAATTGCGTTCTAAACTAACAGAAGTAATTATTAGAACGCCTATACTGAGATGCATTATTGTATTGACTCCCTTTAATAAAAATGGTTAGAAGAGTAGGTGGCACCGCTCCAACCCTTGAATGACAGGAATAAATTTATTACGCATGGGATTTTTTATTTGGTGGTTATTTTCCTTCTACACAATAAAATTTAATTTGCGAGAAAGACATTTCCAACATAAAATCTACTTACGCTTATCTTATTAGCTGTTCGAAATGTTGTCCATTTTGCTCTAAACAGTAATACAGTCTGTTTTCGAACTCCCCTCTAACATTACGGAAAACTTCACTAGGAATTGACCGGCATGCTGCTGTAATTCGTCTTTTAAGTTCGTCAATATCAGAAGGTTGTGTTTTATAAACAACGGATTTAAGATGCCCCCAAAGAAAGAAATCTAAGGGTGTTAAATCCGGTGATCTCGGAGGCCATTCAACTGCTCCCCTTCTGCCAATCCATCTACCCGGAAATCTCTCGTTTAACCACTGTCGGACGGGAAGAAAATGATGAGGTGGAGCACCGTCCTGCTGGAAATGTAACAGATTTTCCTGCAAAAGTTCATTACCTTCTGCATCAATTTGAGTTTCTAGCTCGTGAGTTATAAGAGGATCGATAGTCTCTTCAAGCATATCAAGGTACAGATTGCCAGTCAAGTTTTCTTCCAGAAATAATGGACCAAGAATGGCATTTCCAAGAATACCAGCCCAAACATTAACTTTTTGTGGGTGTTGTGTATGCCCTTCCCGAAAAATATGTGGGTTTTCGTCACTCCAATAGCGACAATTTTGTCTATTAACATTGCCATTCAGAAAAAATGAACACTCATCGCTGAAACAGATGTTTAACAGAAGATTAGGGATGGTATTGACTCGATGAGACATGATTTCACAAAACTCTATTCTTCTATCATAATCATCCTCGTGGAGCTCTTGAAGAATCTGCATTTTATATGGATGAAATTTATGCATTTTCAATGCTTTTCTTATAGTCTCGCATGACATTCCCGTCTGTTCTGATACTGATCGTAAGGAGCTCGTGGGCTCTGCAGCAAATGTTCCCAAAACTTCAATTTGAGCTGCTTCATTTAGTACTCTGGGGTTATTTCTTTTTTTATTTGTCTCTGAACCAGTTTCGTAAAACTTATTCACCAAATCAAGCACATACCGGTGACTTACATTACAATTTGGATGTCTTTTGTTAAAAAGACATGCCGCCCTTCGTGCGCACTTTCCAACTTCGCCATAAATTACAATCATTTCAATTCTGTCTTGAAGAATGTAAACCATTTTTACACTTTTATACACTTATTAAAGTAATTCCTAAACAGCCCAACAGGTACAACGGTATTCACAATACTACCACATAGTTCAAATTTGCTAACCAATTTTTTGCCGGAAAACAGAAACTTTTTACAGCAGAAGTAGCAAAAAAGGAAGGCTATCTGTACAATTTCTGCGATGACACTTAAAAATTCAGCATTTAATAAACACAACTTTACTACCATCTAAGTTTCACTATTAGACTACTTTTTTATGTAAAGTGTTTGGAGCTAATGGCTAATGTTACCCCTAATAAAGGGTTGGAACGGTACCACCTAATATTCTAACCAGTTCTGGCCAAACCATGCATCTCAGTATAGGCGTTCTAATAATTACTTCTGTTAGTTTAGAACGCAATTTTTCGGAAAATGCTCATCAAAAAATAATAAGTCAGGGTACCATTGGAACAAGAATTGAACGCCCATCAAAATGATGTGCCACTTGACCCCCCTTCCCATTTAAAATTCTAAGGGTAACATCTACCCCTCCTAGGGGGTTGAACCACGAGGGCTACAACTAGTCCTTGAAAGTGTCCCCCTTGACAATAAAATTGACCTGTTTTTTCGATTACTCATATTGTTTACTGGAAGGAAGATATTAAGGGTGGGAAGTTTTCAAATTGACACCCTGTATAGTATTTTGGGAAATACAATATTTTTTGGTCAAATTATCAACGTTTTTTATTCTCTAAGAATAATTTATTCAACATTTGAAAGATGTTTGGTACACGAGCAGGTTTTGCAGATTACTTTAATGACAAAAATTGTTCTGCACCTATGATGTATTGTATGGGAACAAAGTTGTAGAACGTAAAAATCTTTATGAAAAAGTAATCGCATGTTTTTTCTAAAATTGTTTCCTTTCGGGAGATTATGAGCTATAACTGATATTTTCAGATTTCCGCATGAAGACTCGAGATATCATAAGATTTACCCCGACGCTCGACTAAAATCTCTGTATCTCCTTTGTTTTTGGTCGATAGTTCATAAACTAAACGGTATTTCAAAGAAAAATCCTTTAGCAATTATTATATATCAATTTGACGAAATGACGAAAAAAGGTAAAATTATAATATACAGGGTGTTTCTTAAGTACGTGTAGAAACTTCAAGAGCATGTTGCTGACATCGAAATAAAAAAAAAAGTTCCCATAAACACATTCCGCAAGTTATTCGTTTCTAAGATAGAGAGTGTCAAAGATTAATTATTATATTTGTTTTTTTGTGAATAAATGCCAAAATATTTGTGATATTCGAGTAAAGTTTGGTATCTGGAATGATTTTTCAATGACAAAATCAAATTTTGTGTTAATTGTGAAAAAACTAATTTCTAATTGAATTTATTTTGAATTAAAAAATCTTATTCAAAATCACTTGCATCGATTATTTCATATCTCAATAACTCGAGAACAGTGACCTCTATCAAGAATATATTTTTTACACAAACTAAATAATAAGTATTCCCAGATACCAAACTTTACCCAAATATCAAAATTATTTTGAAATTATTCACAAACAATAAAAATAAGAATTCAACTTTGACACACTGTATCTCAGAACCGAATAACTTGTGGACATATGTTTATAGGAACTTATCTTCTTATTTTGATGTCAGCAATACACCCCTAAATTTTCTACACGTACTTAAGAAACACCCTGTATATAGATGGCGGATGTTGGTAGAAGTGGTTGTATTTCATATTCGAAGGTGAAATAATGATCTTTGATAAATGAACAATGTAAGTTTACTGATTCCTTAAGTTTTTCTGTCGAATTAGCTCGCCAAGCTAAATTTGCATAAAGATTCAGTAGGTCAAATTTGAGCAAATCAAATATAACATTTATTCCCAATTTATATTGAGCCTCAATAAATCAAGTTTTTCTGTATCCGCTGTTATTTAGTTTGTGAAATTTCCGGAAAATACAAAATATGAATGAAAACTTTGTAATCAGAGGTTTTAAGATATACAGGGTGGGGCACCGAAAACAAAACAGATCGAATATCTTCAAAACGCATGTGCTGTGAATAAAATGCAATAACACGTAGATTTTTAATCCAAGGGGGACATCTTCCTATCATTACCTCAACTGTCATACCTCTCCCCCCACCCCGTGGGCACTATCACCCAAACAATTTGAATAGGGAAAGTAGTAAGTGGGACACATCATTGAAAAGGTAATTCCATAAGGAATTCAGCCATGTCTATTTTTGCCATCTAACTTTTTATTTTGGCGCCTTCTTGCGGGAAAAATAACTGTTCCGTATTCCAAATTATAATACTGCATTTGCAAGCTATTTTGACATAAGTTCGGTGACAATGCATCAGGGAATTTTTCTAAGAGAAAAAACAAAATGGCGGCTCCACAATGGAGGACATGATTTGCAATTATGGTCCGATTCGATTCAAAATTGATATGTGGTGATTTTCAAGTTCGGAAATTATTTGTTCGTCAATGCAAAAAAACAAGATGGTGGCTCCAAGATGGTGGCTCCAAGATGGCGGACGAAATTAGTAATTCAGGTCCGATTCGAATCAAAATTAGTGTGTGGGGATTTTCAGGCTGAAAAATCATGATATATTTGTAAATGCAAAAAACCAATATGGTGGACGAAATTTGTATTTGTGGTTCTATTCGATTCAAAATTGGCATCTATGGCTTTACAAGTTTTCAGTATGACTAAAATGAATTAATTTTATTGATAAAATTAAGCTTTTATATAAATTCGAAAGCTTGCCTCGAGTACAAACTAGGTACTTTTGCGAGATAAAATTTATGTTACGCATAGAGTAACCTTCGTCACACATCTGAAAAAAATATTATATCCTTTTTAGTGCATTTGTTTGAAAGCTTTTTTCATCAATGTAATTCATTCATTTTAGTCATACTGAAAACTTGTAAAACCCATATATGCCAAATTTGAATCGAATCTAACCACAATTACAAATTTCGTCTATCATCTTGGTTTTTTAAATTGACAAAAACATCATAATTTTTCACCCTGAAAATCCCCACATACTAATTTTGATTCGAATCGGACCAGAATTAAAAATTTCGTCCGCCATCTTGGAGCCACCATCTTGTTTTTCTGCATTGACGAACAAATCATAATTTTCGATCTTGAAAACCACCACATATTAATTTTGAATCGAATCGGACCATAATTGCAAATCATGTCCGCCATTTTGAAGCCGCCATTTTGTTTTTTCTCTTAGAAAAATTCCCTAATGCATTTTCACCGAATTTATATCAAAATAGCTTGCAAATGCAGTATTATAATTTGGAATACGGAACAGTTATTTTTACCTTTTTAATGATGTGTCACACTTACTACTTTTCCTATTCAAATTGTTTGGGTGATAGTGCCCAAGGGGTGGGGGAAGAGGTATGACAGTTGAGGTTATGATAGGAAGTTGCCCCCCTTGGATTAAAAATCGACGTGTTTTTTCATTTTATTCACAACACATGCGTTTTGAAGATATTCGGTCTGTTTCGTTTTCGGTGCCCCACCCTGTATATTCTGAATGTACATGCCCTTGGCAATAAAATGATCAGTACGCTTTTGCAGAAATCTCCCCTTTGATATTTTTACGTCGATTGTAAAATGAAAAATGAGCGTACTCAAAAACAACGGGTACAGAAAAACTTGATTCAGTTAGGCCCAAGATGAATTGGGAATGAATATTATATCTGATTTGTTCAAATTTGACTCACTAAATCTTTGAGCAACCTAAGCTTGTCGGGCTAATTCGATAGGAAAACGTAAAAAAATGATAAAATTACATTGTTAATTCATCAAACGTAATTATCTTTCTCAAAGTAATTATATTTTCTCAAAGTACTCCTCAAGAACTGACTGTGAGCCAAAAATCATTTCTATTTGATTCAGTGTCAGGAAAACCCCTGGATCTTGTAATACATTGTAATGGAATGAAATAATATAATTCCGAACGTCTAACAGAATCAATTGAGGATATATGGAAAAAAAACCTAAGAAATTTAGTGAAATTATATAAAAATTAGTAAGGAAAGGTTAGGCATTACTGGGTATTACTCAGGAATTACAGGTATTACTGGTGCATTAGTGGTATTACTCGGGTATTAGAGGAATTAGTTGGGCATTAGTGGCATTACTTGGGCATTAGTGGCATTACTTCGTTACTACTCGGGCATTAATTGGGTATTAGAGGAATTAGTTGGGATTTTTGGGAATTAGTATACACAATTTCCTCAGCAGTTTTCCCCTCGTATTCAATAATATTAGGAGACGCGGATTATCACACTAATAATTAGATAATCGGTTGATGTTTTGGTCAGAAGACACTTGTTTAACAGCATACGATCTTTTTCGAGAATAAGTTATTGTTTTCATCCTGTATTTTTCTAAAACATCAGGTGGCGACGAGGTGGTCCTGGTCCTAGTAGAATTTCTGAATATATAAAATATGAATAATAAACGAATAGTAATATTTTGGAAAAATTTTTTGGACAAGTTGCAACCATTGTATATTAATTAATTCTCATTTAAGATATTTTGTCATTGAAATGTTTCGAAGTTTGTCTAATCAACAATATTATTTTCCGTTACAAAGGGATTAATTGATTATTCGAGAAAAACCCCTGTACAATTCAAACGGTGGCATTCGCGAGGTAGGCACTATGGAACGTTTCGATCAAGAATGACTCATCCACATTATGTCAGAAAATTAAAAAAATTCCAGGATGATTTTAGAAATCATTTCTAAATCATTACGAAATATTCCTTGTCCAATTTTTTGGACCATCGCCTCAACTTTATTTGGATACAGATTATTGAGCATTTGTATTTATATTAGCTACTTAGTTTCAAAAAATCAGCAGAATATATTGGTGAAAGCTGATTATACAAAGGCATACATTTTACCGAAATTGAAAATATATTTTTGATCTCCCCGTATCCTCCAAATACTTAAAGTTGGATGGTTGGTTTAAATGCAAGATAGGATCGTCCTCTCATGTACTGTAGTTAACATCAATTGCATATGGATCTGCAGGAAAACGAATATTTTCTCGAATAAAGTTTGATAAAAAGTATCAAAAACAAAGTTTAACCCTCTGTTTTATCGCCAGTTTTGATTCTAGAAACTTTTGTCATTTGAACTTCTATAATGGACTATTTCCATTATAAAAATTTAGTTCGATACAATGAAAAGGAAATTCCGGATTTTTTGAAAAATCGTCAAAATGTCAAACTTTGACCTCCTGTAGAATCCAAACGCAGGCATTCAGGGAGTTGGCGCAATGGTAACTTTTGTTCAGGATGGCATGAGGTATATCATATTGAAATTTCAGCGGTTTTCACCGAAACCGGTTTTCCATAAGTTGTATTCCTCCCAATATTTTTGGGCTGCAATTAGTGATTTGAACGTATCCACAGCATTCTTGATTGAAAAATGGAATTCAAAAAAAAAAATTGGTCTCAAAAAGTGACGAACGATACATGGTTGTATCCAGAGTGTCATGTGGAGACAAAAGAGGTGAAAATATACTAGGTGTCTTATACAAAAATCGAAAGTTTATGTCAATTTCGGAGAAACCGGAAGTTCTATGAACTTGAATTACTTGTCAATAAACGCAGTTTTATGTTTTATGCAGATCCTCTAAATTCAATGCTATTATCTTCAAAAGCAAAAATGTTATAGGAGCGAGTCACCTTCCGCGGACACCCGGTACAGTATAAAGTACATCTTCATTATGGCTAGTCTTAGGCCAACCCCATAATAAGTACCGTAGAACAAGCCATTTTTTATTCGTCTTTATTTTTCAGAATATATTTCAGACGAAGAGAATCTTGCCATAGAAACATATAAAGCATCTGCTGTTAGTGTGAATATATCAATGACGAAAATAGATTGTGTGGACCTGAAGGGGCCAATCTACATACGTATTAACGCTTCATGCCCTCACGAATGGTGTTCCAAAATTAACGAGTCTAAAGTAATCAAATATTCTGTGGTTAAACCATTCATCACACTGACGGAACTGTTCCCATATTCCAACTACACTGTCTACTTAGCAATGTCCCGGAATGGAAAATCATGGATAAATTTCGTCCAACAGAAATTCCAAACCAAACCTTCAGGTATGTGAAACTTGCAAAAATAAAGGATGATTCAATACTGTTGCTTGTACAAGACTGGAAGAAATTCGAGAATACTTGTTATACACTGTAAATATTGTTTCCATCAGATTACATGATCCCATATGGGTAATACGTTGCCATGCATATACATGTAAACTTACATACCTCATGCAATATTATGTTAAGTCATCACTTGACATTAAATGTGAATTTCCAATATATTCCATGTATTATCACTAGTATACTTATGTAATTTTCTCCATTATTCCAGATTTATTGGCGATTTATACTTATTTGTTCAAGTGATTTTACCATTATATTCAAGTAGTGCCAATTGACATACATGCTTTAGTATGTATTATTGGGTATATATTCAAGTATTTGTAGGGAAAAACGCAATATTTGTTGTGAATTAGACTTGGATTAACATGCACTTATACATACCACAAATGTGAGTTTTCAAGAATTTCCCGATAATTACTAGTATTTTCATGTGATTTTTCCCCAAACTACAGATTTAACGAAACTTGTTACATGTCTGTTTAAGTGTCTTCTGTCCATTGTTTTCAAGTAGTGTCAACTAACTTTACATTGTGTGAAAACTGGTGTCTTTTTTTATCCGGAAGAAAGAAGACTGATTTTAAGAACATCTGAAGTCTACAATAAAAAATTATAAATGTAATAACTTCAATAGAGAAAATAGAATGAATTGAAACATGGTGTACCTTGAAAAAAAATCTATCATTTCTCTTTTCTGTTACAGTTGAAGCGAAATATTTGATAGATTAGAATTAGATCGTGATTATGCCAGCAGATTCAGATCTTTTTTTGCATCAAATGTAACTGTTACAGAGAAGTGTTATATTCTTCTTCAGAGTGTGATATATAGTAAATAATAAATAAAATAATGTTTATTCAATAAAGTGGTAGAGATATATGTTATACAAATTTTTTTTTCAATAAACATGTGTTAACTCCAAAATTCGAAAGTATGGAGCGTGCATATACAAGTAAATAAATAAATAATGATTAAAATTAATAAATATACATATAAAGATTGAAAAAACAGCAGACATATATTATAAAGTTTAGTGTAAGTATACATTTATTATATAAAAAGTTATCATGTGGGCCTTGTTTGCTCTAAAAAAAATACAATAAATATATATCATAAAATAAACTATATACTACAATATTCCATAATAATACAGAGGGGGAAATGGACCTGAAAAAAGACATAAAATCGAATTTAAAAATACTTTATTCATCATAACATATTGTTATATATTGAAGAAAAATAACTAAATTTCTCAAATCGTTTAAATATGGTACCACAAACAATAATTTAACAAAATATCTTATTCTATACTTTAACTCTTTGAAATTAACTAAATAGTTTAGCTGACTTCCTGAAATTGCCCACTCTCCGATATTATGTTCTTATAAAGATAATGGTGTTATTTATAATATTATGGAACGGACAATTAATGTTTGATATTTTTTCCTCAATACCTATTTACTCACCTGAAATACAATCCGATGACAATTTGGCACCCACATACACAAATAAAAAATATGGCTTGTTTGTTTTTAAAACGTATCTTCGGCAGATGCCCAACGATGTTCATCCTATACCAACATGAACTGTGAATGAGGATTGTACCGAATGCCGGTAGGTGCGCATGGCAATAGCGTCACGGAAAATTACATTTAATCAAAAGAGAATTCACACATTACCTGGAATATTCTCTTAATTGGCGTCATTCCGCTATAACAATACGTCGTTTTACTAATTATTACATTCATATTCAGTCATCATGTAAACCAGCGGAAATTACATGTAATTAAGCATTGAATTACATGCTCACTGTAAAACACGAGAGAAATGACATTTACCAAATTTTACATTGAAATTTTGAATTACTTGTGGAATAAAGTTATGATAGGATGAGTATGTATATATTACATTTTGGAATGTATTTTTCCATCCACTTTTTACTGTGTATTTTCAGAGTACAGCATTATTATATAATGGCCATGTCAGTTGAGCATTTCAATAATTCTTTTTCGTAATCCCATACTGTTATTTTGATTTAACGGTATTCAGGTGACAATTGAAAAGCTAATGTATCTTAAAGAATAAGGTATCGCTGAGCCGTTTCTTCAGTTTTCGGACTCCGGTATGCAACTCGGGCACAGAAATTCAGCATGTGATAAACAAATAAATTTTTTGCAAATTTTGCAGAAATAACGCGTTTTACTGTCTTTTTTGCAAAGATAACAACGTTTTTTCACATTTGGCGTTTCCGGATTTGCTCTAGGAACCTCAGGTAAGATGCCAGTTACCTCTTGCCATCTTTGACGAATTGTTGGATTTAAATTTTTCATCATAGTACGACGCTTGAGATGTTCATCTATTAGTTCGACGGCCAATTGTTTGAGGTACATCCTGCGTATCAAACTAGTTTGGTTGTTAGCCACATGTACAATTTGCGAATTTATTCCTGCCACATTCATGAGTGCATAAAATAATACCATAGGCCACCTCCTGGTGTTACGAGAAACATCGTAAGTAGCGCATAATTCGTCTACGGTATCAACTCCTCCTTTAGTGGAGTTGTAAAAAGTAATAATCTCCGGTTTATATTGTTCTCCCGTTGATTCATCTATTTGGTCATCATGATGCAAACTTGACGCTAAGATCACATTTTTGCCTTTTTTGGGACATATGAGACCATTGTTGTATTTTCCTGATATCCAAAAATGCTTGAGTTGATACATCGTGATTTTGTATTGATAAATTACGGTGGAAGCTGCCGTTTATTTTCACGCACTGTGCCTACGTACGTTAGTTTGTGATTCGTACATAAGTTTTGAATAAGTTCAAATGACGTAAACCAGTTATCGCAGGTAATATTTCTTCCGGTTCCCGATATTGGACCAATCAATCTCGTAACGACACTGCTTGGAGCATTGCTTACGCGATATGGTCCTTCGGGCTGCTGACCCAAATAGAGCTCTAAATTCAAAGTATATCTTGTTTTTGCATCAACAAGAGCAAACACCTTCAAACCATATTTGTTTGGCTTCGAAGGTATATATTGTTTGAAGCCACATCTTCCGCGGAACGCCTCAAGTTTTTCGTTAATTGTTCCATATTCACTTATTGTGTAGGCATTTTTACAGTTGGCGACAAACAATACGAATGTCTAGTATCGGAGCCATTTTATCAGTTTTCTTTCTTTCTTCTCGACTATCTGTTTCATCAAATCTCAAATGTCGCAATAAAAAAAGGAAACGTTGCTGTGACATAGTCAGCCAGAATAATTCAATGCCACTCCCGTTACGGTTCCATAGTTCTTGTGTATTTAGTCGACTACTTTTTAGACAACCAGCTAAATACAAAAGACCTAGCAAAGCTCTTATTTCCACAATATCGGTCATTTTTGCCGAACGTTCTCTTGTATATTTGTCTTTCAGTTTTTGAATATATTTGTTCGTGTTGCTCACGATAATCTCCAAAATTTCATCTGAGAAAAATAATTTCCAGCAGTCAGCTACTGATTTTGCATTTTTCGCTATTGGTTTCACACCTGGCAAGTGAATGACGATATTCGATTGTCTTGTTCTTACATTCTGAATTGGACGGTGCTTTTTCCAAATGGTGCCATCTTTTCCAATAAAACTAGGAACTCGCGGAATTTTCGCTGGTGGCGCCTCATCTTCTCTATCGCTCTCCCCTTCCTGTTCAGTGTCAGAGTCAGACAAATGTGCTTGAATAATATCGGCTTCTCCCTCAGACTCAACAACATCGTCATATATTTCTTCTGTGTCACTAACAACTTCATCTAGAAGCTGAAGCAATTTGGCCTGTTCTTTCTCATAATTCATTTTCCTGAAACAATATAGTTTATTTTAATAAATATAAAAACTAAATCACAATAATTGTTGCGTTCGTGAATAAAACATAATATTATTTGACTTACCTGCCAACAAAATTTTTGTTACACTAGCAGTGGCGCCAAGTCTGACAGACCCAAAAGTCGCACAGAACCAATATAAAAAACTTTCTCGACGCGAATACTACCACAATCACTAATATACTAACCGGTAGGAAGGTACTGGCCGCACCAAGCTGCTGGGCCCGGCTCCCCCACTTTTAATGTATGAAATAAATCCGCTCGGTTCTGACAGACTTGGCGCCACCACTGCAGGGTTAAGAATGCTGCAATTTTCTTTGAAACAGCTCCAATAGTATGAATGCCCTCAAGTTGTTTTACACATTTACCATTCCTATGACCAATGAAGAATCGCCGATTGTCCAAATTTGAAGGCCGCAAATCTACGTATTTTTGGCATTAACCATAGGCATCAAAAGAAAGTCCTTCTTTGGTAATGACAAATACCCTGTTCTTTTTGTTTTAAGAGTACCTCAATGTTACCAAAACTCTGGTACTGGTGCTTTCAAAATTATCCACAGTCAGCTTAACAAGTTCGTCACGTCTACAGGCGCCAAAAATACCACACATTAATACAAACTTTTCAAGCAACCATGTATGATCATCTGCCTCCAACAAAAACTTCTTCTTCTTCAGACAAAATTTCTGCTTTCTTTGGTGTGTATCCATCAGACTTTCGGCTCAATAACAAAAATAATTTTTTAAATCTGAAAATACCATTTCTGTAGGTAATACTCTAATATGGTGTACGATTTAAAATAACTAACCTTGAAATGCGAGTTAGGCTAATTCATTAACCACCTTTGCATTCTTGCCTTTACGCTACTCTTCAAAATTTTCATAGCCTTTTTGAAATTGCTCTTGAGTTATTTTTGGCAGTATATCAACACTCGCTGCACATGATTCTTCCAATATTTCTAGAGATATTTGATTTTGTTCCTCAATTTCTTCAATTTCATCCATGGTCGTTGTTAAAGCGAACTAGCGAACACAAAAAACTGACGCTGTTTATAATATTGTTGTGATATTGTTACGCTGTTCCATGACAACACGATATTGGTTTTTTTCTGTAGAATTGCGAGGTACGTGGTTTATTCTTTCCTCATAATCAAAATGTATTCTTTCAGAGGGATTACTAAAAGTCTTGAACTACACACGGCCGATACGGAAATAACAGATTCGGTTGTTATAATCCTCGACTGCGCCTCGGATTACAACATTCAACCTCATCCGTTATTTGCTACATATCGGCCTTGTAACGTTAATAACTATAAATGAACACAAAAGGAAATTCCTATATTGAAAAACGTACCTACTTGACAAAAACAGTAATATATTGTCATATAAAAGATAACCTTGCAGAGGGTTTACAAAAAAGTTTCGTATCGTTAAAAGTAATTGCTTTCACAATTCAGCGAACCCAGCTCTGTAAGTAAGGAAGTAAGGAAAGTAAGGTAGAAAGTAAGGAAGTATAAAACATGGTGTCGATGTTTTGAGTTATATGATATTGCGGTGTACAGAGAAAGTACGACAGCAAAGAAGTTGAAAAGCATTACATCAATCAACAAAAAATGCCAAATAATACAACTGTTCAAGTTGATCCTGTGAGATATCAAGTTGTACCTGCGGTAAACTTGTTTCTGCCAACTTCTGAACCATTTAGTTTCCAACCGGGTGAATGGAAGCAATGGAAAAATCGATTTCAACGATTCCTGCGAGGAAGTGGCCTTGACACAGCGTCCCTGGAACGACAATCAACTGATTTACAATATGGGAGAACGAGCTGAGGAAATTTATAACTCATATACTCCAGCTCCGAAGACATAATAATAATGCACTACAGAAGTTTGAAGAGTATTTTGTACCTCGTAGAAACATAATTTATGAATGAGCAAAATTCTTGAAACATAAGCAGGGAAATGATTCTGCTGAAAAACTCATAACTGATCTTCATTCATAGTCTTCAGGAAACATGTAATTGGGGAATTTTGAATGATGATATGGTTCTATTAGTTCTTATCGTAGGTATGAGAGAAACGCATATTAGTGATAAACTACATCTTGATCCCATATTATCACTTAAAAAAGCTGTTACATGTACGTACGAGCAGTCGAGCAAGAATCCTTAACCGGAGACGACTATGATGAATTAAAGCAAAGGATGATTTGAACGCATGGACACAGAAGTTGCGAGTGAGCCGTGAAGGAGAATCTCTCAAATCCATTACTTTTGAGCTAGATACAGCAGCTGACATCAGAATGTAACCTCTGAATGTACTAAAAGATGTTATAGCAGAATTGCCTCTAGGTATATCCAAAAATAAGGCGTACAGTGGTGAAAAACAAGAGCGTTTCAGCATTCTGGGAACTCTGACTCTGAATTTGAAATACAAATACAGAGAGATAGTTGAAAATGCATTAGTTTCGGAAGATATTGACGTGCTATTGCTGAGTAGAAAGGCATGTCAAAATTTTAACCTGGTGAAATGTATTTATGCTATCAATACGGATGTTGATTGGAGTGAGGAATATTCTGTCATTTTTGAAGGATTGGGTGATATGAAAGGGGAATACAAAATATAAATAAAAGAGAATGCCAATTCGCAAGCTATTTCTGCACCAAGAGCTGTTCCTGTTCCCCTCAAAGCCCAGTGAAGGAAGATCGGATGACATGCAGAAAAAAAGAGTCATCGCTCCAGTAGAACATTCAACTATGACATCACGAGACTAAGAGACTAGTCTTAGTCTTGGTTTGGTCTTGATACAAGACGGCATTTTATTTCAATTATTCATTTTTCATAAGGTAGGTTTTCAAGTTTTGTTCACTCAAAATCGAAAGTATATTTTTCAAATTCAGTATTGCAGTTTTACAGTTCACAACAGACAGGTGTATGTTCTAAGGTCGCAGTGGTCCATACCTTCTACTATTGAAAATAGAAAAAAAATTAATACAAAATTTATTTGGTTTGAATATGAAATTTTTGGAAATATTTTTGTTGTTGTTGTTGTTTTCACTTCTAGCTAAACTTGGCAATGGTTTTTTATTTTAAATAAATCATTCTGTTTGTATTTTAGGTCGAATATTTTATTAATATTTTATACCTATCTTCAACTGTTTTTGAAATAATGACAGGGGAAGTGGGATTTTGCAATTTTCGACAACCCATTACTGCAGCTTCATAAATTTACCTTGTGTATGGGTTTTATTTAAAATACCACATAGAAGGTAGATAACATATTTATTTATTGAAAAACAGATAGATATAGATGGATATCACCTAGTTACATACACATATTGTAAAATGAAAATGTTATACATTAAAATTCAGAATTCAGGAAAAAACTAAGTACGCAAAGATAGGATTGTAGAAACAAAAACATAGTAATTAAGTAATTTTTTAAAAACTTTCCGTAAAATAATTCAAAAAGTCCTCAACTCTGGCATCTGGCATATTTATGTTATCTCGGTATCAATATTAATTGAACCAAATGCAGATTAATTAAAGCTAGGAACTCATAATAATATTAATGAGATATTTGAGATATAACAACTACAGTGTAGGTACTTATAATGTGATAATTAAAAAAATAGTAGCATTTTGATCCAAGACCAAACTATCAAGACCATGACTAAGCCAGTCTCGTCTTGGTCTCGAAACATCAAGATCAATACCAAGACCAAGACTACATTTATTTTTCGAGGTTATTTTGCGTTATCGAAAATGTCAATATGGTTTTCAGTATAAAAAAAGGTGGTGATGTGTGGAACTCTCCAGGCTGAATAAAAGCGTGAAACGGCAGTTTCATCCAATTTCAAGAATTGAGTTATCACTAGCAAAGGAGAGTGGTGCCGAATTTTTCAGTCAACTGGACGCTAACAATGGTTTATGGCAACTTAATTTGGCTGAAAATCCCAAGACTTCACAACCTTCCTAACTCCATTTGAGAGATCCAAATACAGAAAACTTCCGTTCGGAATCACATCAGCTCCAGAAGTGTTTCAGAAGAGGGTCACAAGAGTATTTGAAGGATCGAATAAATGCATTGTTCTATAGGTCGATAATGTGTTGGTTCGGGGAAAACAAAATTAGAACACAACGAATGTCTGGAAAATGTTCTGGAAAAACCTAAGAATGCTGGAATTACCCTCAACAACCTTTAAACCGAATGTTGCAAGCAGAAAGTAAGTTTTTGGGATTGATTCTGTCAAATGAGGGTATACAGCCTGATACAAACAGAATATAAGCAACAACAGAAATGGAAGCACCTATAAACATAAAAAAAGTGAGAAGATTCATAGGTATGGTTACCTTTCTTGCTTAATTCATACCAAACAGAAGTGAAATTATTGCACCCATTACTAGTCTTCTCAGCTCGAAGAATGCTTTTATTTGGGGCCCAGCACAGCAAACTGCTTTTGAAAAAGTCAAGGAGTTGCTGACTGCTTCACCTTGTTCAACAATGAATGATTTAAGTAAACCAGCCATTCTTTCATGTGATTATTCAACTCTAGGTTTTACTTCAAGTCGAAAAGGAAGGTAAAAAGCCCGTTGCATATATTATATCCCAAACTGTGATCACTGCCGAGAAAAATCGTGCAAAAATTGAGCGAGAAGCACTAAGTTTGATATGGGCAAGTGACCGATTAAAAAGTTTTCTGCTTGGAAAACGCTATACATTAGAGACGGATCACAAGCCACTCCTGCAAATTTTCAGGTCGAAAATTTAGATGATCTTTCACCAAGACTACAGCGTTTCAGGATGTGCATAATGCGCTATGACTATGATATTACGTATACACCAGGAAAAAACCTATTCATTGTTGATACTTTATCAAGAAAACACATACCATCAGAAGATGACAATGAGTTAGAGGAGGAGGTAGTAGCCCACATTCATGCAGTTAGTCTTAGTGGTATTCACACATCTGATGAAAATGTGATAGAAGTTGCTAACTCCCAAAGCAATGACCCTACCTGCAAGAAACTCAAGAATATTTTGGGACAAGGATGGCATAACAAGTCTGATTTATCGATAGATCTCCAACAATTCTATTCTGTCCGCAATGAATTATCTGAAATAGATGGAATTTTACTCAGAGGGAGTAGAATGATAATCAAATTTGAACTTCGCAACATCAAGCTGGAGAAATTACATGTTGGTCATCAAGGGATTACGAAGACTAGACGACGTGCCCAACGGACAATGTGGTGGCCTAGGATATCCAAGGATATTGAAGAGAAAACAAAATCCTGTCCCGTTTTCATTCAACACTCGTCAAACCATCATGAACCTCTGTTGCCGACTAAATTTTCAGACTTTCCTTGACAAGTAGTATCAAGGAATCTATTCAAATACGGAGACAAGTGGTATCTTGTCATTATTGATCACTACTCGAAGTTTGTGTGGTCCAAAAAATGAGATCCTGTAATATCATGGAGATTTGTAAATCCATCTTTGCAAGATGTGTTGTCTGTTCCGATAGTGGTACACAATTCCAGAACACAAAGTCTTCAGAATTTCCACTGTTTGCCTAAGAATGGGGATTATCAACATCAATAAGTCTTTCTCATTTCCATCAAGCAAATGGAGCGGCAGAAGCAGCTGTCAAAGTCGCAAAAAATCTTATGAAGAACAATATCGAATTGGCCCTTATCGTTTACCGAAATACACCATCGGAAAATGGCTGCAGTCCAGCAGAGTTGTTGTATGGCAGGAAGTTGAGAAACAATCTACCATTCAATGGCAATGTTTCACTCAAACCACCCGAACATGTAAAGGAAAGTTACCGATCACGATATTAGAGGAACTGTGACTCTAAACACGGAGCAAAAATTTTCAGTCTACGATGTGGTGAGTTTGTGTTGATAACTGATTCGAAATGACATGGGAAGATACTGAGGGATCTCAATCCAAGATCGTACATAGTACAAACTGCTAAGTGAGCAGTAAGAAGGAACCGTTTTCATCTAATTCCGGCACCGTACATTAAATAATTTCCAGGAAATGTACCACCTATAGAATTTGAAGAAATACAACAACCTGTAGAATCCTCAAACCAAATTCTAGACATTACACCAAATGTTCCTTACTAAAGAGCAGAGAAAAATGTATTACCTCATCAAGAAATTGATCTTGCTGCAGAAGAATCTAGAACAGAAAGGATCCCCTTCATCAGAAGCACGATCTACAGAACCTGGAACTTTTCGATTGTCATCAGAAGCACGTTCTACAGAACCTACTTGGAACTTCTCGATTGACTACACATTCTGACAAAGCAGTAGTGAAACTTTTGCGTTTCCTTCAAGACTATGGTTGATTAAGATGTTATCATCTTGAAGGGGGATGTTATGTGATCACACAACTGTTCCTATATCCCTGTATATTGTTATTGTTGAATTGTTATAAAATTATTCTTTCCATCAACCGATTGCACCCCTACGCGCAACCGTCGGAAGTCTTCCAGAGACTTGTGTGAGCTGGGGAAGACGCAGCCCTTACCTTTCAACGACATGAAAAACGTACTTGACAAGAACAATCATCAATTGTGATATAATAGATAGACTTGTAAAAGGTTTCCAATAAAGTTTTGTTTCGTTTAAAGTAATTGCTTTCACAATTCAGCGATATATATATATATATATATCGTACATATTCGCTTATATTATAGAAAATTCCTCCAACGAGGAACATTTTCAGTTTTCTTTTGAATGCAAAAAAATTTTTTTCATCTTGAACATCCTTCGGTAAATGGTTATAGAGTTTTATGCCCATATAAGATGGTATTTTTTCATATAACTTGGATGTGTGCTTAGGAATCTGCAGTAAATTGGTATTTCTAGTTGAATGATCATGATTATCAGAATTTCTTAGATATTTACACAAATTTTTCCTCACATATAGAATACTATGGTATATGTTCACTGAGTAGAAAGTCATAATATCATTCTGACAAAAGTATGGCTAGCAGGTGTCAGTTGGTTTCAAATAAAAAATTAGTCACATTATTCTTTTCTGAAATATGAAAATTCGATTTGCATTAAGGCGCAACCCCATTATATTATGTTGTATGAAATATGAGAGTATACAATAGCATAATATACATTCAATAATTGTGATGAACTGGGAATATTTCTCGGTTGAAGGAGAGCATAGAAGCCACTGTTTATTTTTCTACATGCATGATCAATATGTAGTGTCCAGCTCATATCAGAATTGATGTAGATACATAAAAACTTTGTATAATCAGTCATTTCAATATCTTTTCATAATTTAATTTTTAGCCTTGAGTAGAGCTGCATGACAATAGTTTTATTGGTATTAACAATAAAAAAATTTTTGGAACACCAGTTTGTGAGTTCTGGTTATAGCATATTAAGTTTTTCCTCTAATTTTTCATTAGTTTTCTGCATTCACAGCAAATAAACAATCATCGGCTAATATCACATTGCATTTTGTACTCATGTATGCAAACATATCATTTATTAATAACAGAAAAATCAAATGTCTCAATATGGAACCCTGGGGAACTCCTACGTTAACGTCATAAAAGTCTGAGGTCTCATTTTTAGGTTTCACATGAATTTGTCTATTTACAAGATATGACGTTATCAAGAATAGAAAGTTATCCCTAAATCCTAGATTATATTATTTCTTTTCTATAATTCAGAGTATCAGAGTATCAAATGCTTATGATAAATTGAAGGAGAGTTCTCCAACGGATCTATTTTTTCGAGGTACGTAATATGTAATATTGGAATAGTTCACAGGAATCACTCTCCGACGATTCACCATGTCGAAGCCAATTTGGTGATTAGTGATGATTTTATATTTCGTAGTAAATGATATTATTTCATTGTATACGATTCTTTCAATTACTTTACTCAATGTAGGTGGAACAGTAAAAGGTCGAAAATTATCGATAGTAGTGGTATCTTTGCTTTTAAAAACTGGCGATACATTTCCAATTTTTAATTCTTTGGGAATTCACCGTTGAATACATTAATTGACTATGTTCCGCTATAAACATGCCTATTGTTTTGATAATGTTTGTTGTTAAGCAATCCATTCCTACAGAGTTCGTATTTTTGAGACTATTCATTACCAATGACACCATTGTAGTCTACAGCGGTCCACTAGAATGTATTATAAGAGGTTAGCGAATGACTAAAATTTTCAATACACCTATCACCAAAATGAGTTTGAATGGCTAATCTAGGGTTGGAAGAAAAACATTTTTCAAAAGCATCTGATATAATTTTTTTGTCCTTTATTACTTCATCTCCCATTTTTAACTCTATGTCTTTAGCAATTTTAATTTTCTCTGTTGTTTTTATAACTAGATTCCATATTTACTTTGGTCTCTCTGCTACCTACCTACTATCTACACATTTCTGAAAATACCTTTTTTTGATTTTGATATTTCTTGTACATATAATTTCTTCGCACTCCAATACTGATTTTTATACTCCCACAATTGAAAGTTTTTTCTATCCAGAATATGTCTTTCATCTGTTTTCCCATTTCACAGTCTCATCAGTAATCCATGAGTCTTTATGAGTCTATAATTTACTGTATTTAAAAAAATGCTATAAGCTTCATGTCATATACATTTGCAAAATTTTCACAGGAAAAATAATGTCTCAGTTGGTGAAGAACAGTGTCGTTGCCGACCGATGATGAACCCTTTACTCCCATATACACCTACTACGGCAAGTACCTGTCAGAAAACAACAACTCCCCTGGCTAAGACCACGACGGGTATTGAATTAAATCTAACAGATGCTTGTGCACGGTGAAACGTGAAACGATCTCCTAAAGAACTCTGTTTTCTTCGAGTGTCATTTATGTTTCTAGATTTAATTGTTTGTGATATATTTGTTTTGTGTGTATTGATTTCAACTCCAAAGCTCATAATTAGACCCATATACATATATAATAAAGAGTATAGAGTTCTTCTAACGAACATTTTTCTGTAATTATACAGTTGACTTGTTGGTGTATTATATGGAAGACAATGCAAACCTTTCAAAGCTTTTTTATAAAAATTTTGTTGAAATTGTTTTTAAAACATATTTATGAGATGGATAATTCTACTTATTAAATGAGAATGTAGAATCATATCTGCCGTTTTTGGATCGAGTTTGGGACTCATGGCCTCCAGTAAGGAAAAGCAGTTTTTTTATAAGCACTTCAATATGTTTGTCAAATTTTCACCAGTCTATATTCCTGGAGACCTTATTTTTGTGAAGTTTGCTTTAAATTATAATTTTCTATTTTTTAATTGAGATTAATTTTTTGTTTATTCTTTTGTTGAACAATAATGTACTCAGATTTATTCGTATTCAATGATAAGAGACTAGAATAAAGCAACTTTTCATATTTCTTCATACCTTCGTTGATCATAGTTTCTAAAATTGAAGGATTAGAAGTTACATATTGAAACACTGTGTCGTCTGCATATTCACCTTCTAAACTCATTCTGGAAATATTTTGAATATATAGTGAATGTAAAATCGGACCTAAGACAGAACCCTGGGGGACTCTTTGATCAATGAGAAGCTTGTTAGTTTCGAAGCAAAAATAGTTATGTTGATAGTTATGTTTGATAGAAATGAATTAGGGAGACTATTCACAACGCCTCTAATTCCCATTGACACAAAATGTTTCAAAAGTATTATGTTTTCATCAAAACCATATTTTGTATTGACGAAATTAACTATTAGTATTTTCAATAGTTTTTCAATGATTTGAAGTAATACTCAGTGATGCTATGGGTCTATAATTATCAGGATTTTGAGGATCACCACATTTGTATTGTATTTGAAATTTCTTTCGAGAAATATGCATTGATAATTTATCAGGGTTGAGCAAAAATATTTTTCAATTACAAAATGTCTTTGATTACCAAACCATCTGGATCAGGACAAGTCTTTTTCAAAGTATTCATTAGGTTTATCTAACACTTCGGTTTCATTAGTGGGAAAAAGAATAATCGAAGTACTATTATTTATAGGAGGAAATTCTTCTCTCGAAATATTGTCTCAGTTTGTGACAATTTCTTTACTTAAATTTTCTAAAATAGTTGAAAATTGATTATTCATCACCTCAGCAATTTCCAATTCATCCGTACTGATATCACCATTTGAATATATAACTTCAATTTCAATTCGATTTTGAAGTATTTCTAAGGCAATAGTGTATTGTACTCCAAGTTAATTTGTTATTACTTTGAGCGTGCTCAAATTTTCCATTAATATGTTCAGCTTTAGCTCTATCATTCAAAGCATTGACTTCATTTGTCTAAATTTTATATTCAGTGAATACATTTTCAGCTTCAATATTATGTTTATATAATTCAAATTCAATGTTTCTCAACTCAGTTTGCCTAATGATGGTATCTGCAATCCAATCATTATTTTCCCGGTCTCTAGTGCATTTTTATACTTGGCTCATTTTTGGTCCCCGCTTTCAAATGGGTCCTTCTGTATAAAATGAGTTTTCATCAAGTATCGGCCGAGTCAATTTGTATCTAGTATTGATTAGAAATAATTCACTCTATCAAACTGTTTGGATGGTATAGCACGTTCGCCTCTCAAGCGTAGGGTCGTTTGTTCGATTCCCCAGCATGGTCACCGGTCTCGTGCATGGCATCACACGTTGAAAGGTAAGGGCTGCTTCTTCCCTAGCTCGCACAAATCTTTCGAAGACTTCTGAGGGTTGCGCATAGGGGTGCAACAGGTTCAGATAAATAACTATTGTAGGCATATATTTTATCAACATTGAAAATAAACCCCAAACAGCCATCTTTGCCTTGTTTTTGGCAGAAGTTATCAAACATGCAGTTAATTTTCTTTTTATGATTTCAGCTCCCTACAAAATTTCAAATCTCGAGGCGATTTCGAAAGGCCCGAATTTCATATCACTGCGTTGGAAGGAACCATACCCGCCTACTGGTGTTTTGAAAGAATATGCGATTCAATATTCAAATGATTCTTACTTTACTACATCTGAAATGGTTTTTCCTCAATCTTGCTCACTATGGAAAGACTATCACTGTGGAAATTTGACACGTAGGATATCTAGAAGAAATACATACACTATACAGGTATGTTTCGTAAAGCTGTAGATGTGCATGCGAGACCGCTGCCACACATACTTTTGAAATTATAAGCACAAAACCAAAAAAAAAAAATGTCGCTATTGAATCCAATATAAATATAAAATTTTAGTCTCGGGATCAATATCATGGGAATGATTCACGCTTGCTATGTTTTAGAATTTTCACTGAAACGCACTATGAGGCTGGATATTTCGAAATTGTATATGGTTTTATGTATGCAATATAATTAGATATTACACAGTTGCAATAATAATAACCTTTGCGAACCGATGTTTTACCGTTTTTTACCCCCGTCCATCTACAGTGTGGGCAATTATGGTAAATACCTGTCAGAAAACAACTACTGCCCTAACTTGTACCACGACGGGTATTGATTCATATCAAACACATGCTTCTGCAGTGTTCCTTATTGCAAGTTCTCCTTGTAACAGAACAGCAGAATTTGGTTTTGATGTGGTCAGTAAGACAATCTGCAGACTAGTTTCGAGGTTTTTCCTCTCATCAGTACAAGGGTAGGTCAAACAGGCAGATTACAGGCAATCTGTTCCCCGTCCGAGTCATGACAGCTATTCAGTTACTGTGTCTTGTGTCGGATATAATAATAATAATAATTTATTTGCAGTTCAAATAATAATACAATAAATCTGGGAGTACAAAAAAAATTAACATTGAACTACAAAATAGATATCTAACAACATTGCTATAGAGCCTGCTGATCTCAGCAGTTACCTCAAAAAATAATGATAATTATCATTTAAAAAAGGTGAAAAAATCTGTTTTTTTTCTCCTATTTTCAAGATGTATATTTAACCTTCCACAAGAATTTGAAACTAATAATCAATTCAACTAAGGTTCAATCATTGTGGCTTTGCCTCCAGAAAATTTTAATTTACCATTGTTTAAGTGAAAGTAGAGAATTTTTCGATTTGATTCCGAGAGTTCCAACCTTTGACAGCTGTTTCGTGGTAACCCACTCATCAGAAAGGATTTATGGAGCTCTCGAAATCAAAACAATTCCACTCAAAAATTAGTACCGTGAAGGCACGACAGTTATAACAGAAAGATACTTATGACATATACAGTCACTAGTTGAAACTTAATTTGACACGAACCAAAGAATCCAAAGTTAGATGTTTATCTACTCATTGACAGGCAGCCAACAATTTGTTGTTCTGACCAACCGAAGGTTCAATCAAATTTCTAGTACGTTATGAGGAACGCAAGCAGAATCTGAGTGAAAATAGAAAATTTTTCGATTTGATTCCGAGAGTGCCAACCTTTGACAGCTGTTTCGTGGTCTCCCACTCATCAGAAAGGATCTATGGAGCTCTCGATATCAAAACGATTCCACTCAAAAATTAGTACCGTGAAGGCAAGACAGATATAACAGAAAGTTACTTATGACATCTACAGTCACTAGTTGAAACATAATTTGACACGAACCGAGGAATCCGAAGTTAGATGTTCATCTACTCATTGACAGGCAGCCAACAATTCATTGTTCTGACCAACCCAAGGTTCAATCAAATTTCTACTACGTTATGAGGAACGCAAGCAGAAGCTAAGTAAAAACTAGTGACTGTAGATGTCATAATTAACTTTCTGTTATATCTGTCTTGCCGTCACGGTTCTAATTTTTGAGTGGATTCGTTTCGATTTCGAGAGCTCCATAAACCCTTTCTGATGAGTGAGTGACCAAGAAACAGTTGTCAAAGGTTGGAACTCTCGGAATCAAATCGAAAAATACTCTATTTTCACTTAGATTCTGCTTGCGTTCCTCATAACATACTAAAAACTTGATTGAACCTTGGGTTGGTCAGAACAACAAATTGTTGGCTGCCTGCCAATGAGTAGATAAACATCTAACTTTAAATTCCTTGGTTCGTGTCAAATAAAGTTTCAACTAGTGACTGTAGATTTCATAAGTAACTTTCTACCATTGTTTATCTACAATATAAATTATTAACTCAGTATATTCAAGAAGGTGTTGTTTATATGTAGATTTGAATGTGCCTATATTCAACTGTTTCAAAGAGCATGGGACTTTATTGTAGAGAGAGTAGACGTTTTAATAAATGCCCTTCGGAGATAAGACTCTTAAAGTTAAGGAGCTGCCTATATGATATACTGACAGATCAGGAAATCGTCTGCTGGGTATGTAATATCATTCTTGGTGTTGCCCCAAGTCGCCTAGATGTATTTTCAGAATTTCTCCAGGTCGAAGTTAAGGAGGGAGAAGGCGTTTGAAAACCAGTCAGTTTGTGACCGTTTGCTGGTTTCACATTTCGGTAAATATGGTGTTGTACATACCTTCTGTCAAGTTTGACCCGCGTACGAGGTCAAGATCCAGAGTTATGCCAAAAAAACTGTCATTTTTAAATCGCGGTTTTTTTCGGCGTAACTCTGTATTTTGACATCGTTTGCACGTCAAACTTGAGAGAAGGTATGTACAGCACCATATCTAGCGAAATGCGGAACCAGCAGACGGTCACAACCTGAGTGGTTTTCAAGCGCCCCCACCCCTCCCTGACTTTGACCTGAAGACATTTTAAAAATACATCCAAGCAACTTGGGGCAATACCAAGAATGCTATTTCATGTCCAGCAGACGATTTCCTGACCTGTCAGTAAATCCTATAGGCAGCTCTTTAACTATTATGTCTCAAGTTGAGGGAGTGCACGTCTGCCCAGAATTTCATTTTGTTATAAAGATATGGAGGACATTTATCATATACAAGGTGTCCGGTAAACCTTGTACTATATTGAATCTGGTGATAGACCAGGTCATGACTGTTCAGAAAATCGGAATTTTTAAACACTATATTAGAGTGTGATGTTATTCTGAGCCAAAATCCACTCCATTAGACTTGGTCAGTAATATCCTTCATTTCTATCCTATCAAGCTGAAATGATTAAATAATTATGAATAATAACGAATCAACTGCTAGGAAGCATTCAATGAGATGTAAAGAAGTAAATACTAATTCAACGTTTTTTTAATTCCACATACACTATAAACCACAATAACGATCATTCAACATCGCACTGAATAATATTACAAAAATGTTATTTTCCATCCACTCGTACGCAGAGACGACATATTTTCAAGAACCTTTTCAAATGCGTTATAAGTTATATCCCCCAAATCAGCGATTCTCTGAGCGTCATTGTGTACGGCATGACAAAGAAATGAATACCACTGAATGAAACAAGCGGAATAATAAAAAAAAGTCACAAGTTGTTCAAACAAAGTGTGACAGCCATCTACTAGATTTTTTCAATTATATTTACAGAAGATCCGTTCATGCACCATGCTGTATTTTATTTTTTAATCAGAAAACTATTGCTTCTACGGACACAACACAGGAGTTGGAAAAGTTTTCGACAAGGATTCACCTCCTAGAAAATGTTGCACTTATTTGGTTACACCCTGTATATCTGTCGGTCTCTGAATCTCCGTTGAAATCTGGTTGTTGGAATCTGGATGCTGGACAATTGCGAAATTCTTCACAAGAATTTGTTTTAATCGGTGCCATGTCGGATAATCGACATTTCATTTCGATAATTTTATTAGGCTTAATTACATGAAAAATTTAATTTTATTGACATACTATTCAATGCTACCAAGCAGTTTATTCTTTATTATTAATAATCGTTTTCACATTTCCACATTTTATCTTGATAAAATCGAAATAAAATAATTTATGGGAGTGAGTATAAAAGTTGACGGAAGCCTAGAATAAAACCACGCCTAATTAAATGGAAATCACTTCCTCCAAAAATAATTATAGTTTGTTCAATTCCATGGTAGAGTCTGGACAAAATGAGCTTTCTTCTGAATTGAATGTCCACTACCAATTGGTTATATTTCTTTCAGACAATAATGTCAACTTTTTTTTTTTTTAAATTGATGAAACTCAAATCTGTCATTTTAACACCATTTCTTGAAAAAAATTTTCACTTTCTGAAAAACTGTTCTGCACGTCTCAAAGCATTACTCATCAATAATCTTCAGCAGCAAAGATATTTGAATTTGATAAGAATAAAATCGACAAAGTCGAAGTACCCTTCTTTCCACATATTTCCACAAAGTGGAAAATATGAGGCAAAAATCTGACGGAAATTTTTGAATTTGTCTAAAAAATCTAAGGTGAGGTAGCGATTTTCCAGAAATTCTTAAAATGCCCATTATCTTGAAAACGGTGATATTTTTACTGAGGTGAAATTCCGATATTCTGAACAGTCACGTCATGGTCTATCACCAGTTTCAATATTGTACAAGGTTTACCGGACACCCTGTATAATCTTGTGAAACAGTGTTACCGTGTGAAGTTTACGCCTGTTAGACATGTTCAGCCATTTGGCTTCTCTTAAGGTGCATTTAGTCAACATCATTTTAAAATTGTGCTTAAATATATGTTAAAAACGAAAGTTGAATCTGTTAAATCAAATGGCACCATTTATACAACAGTATTAAGTTTATGCTAAAAACATGTCACTTTGAAAATCCCAACTTTATAAGAATCTTGCTTTTACGATAAAAATATTGTCCAAAATTCACGTGTACCTAAAGTTTCATGTCATAAAATATACCTATCATTCTTAAATGTAAGCCTAAATCTAAAACTCCTGTAATATTAGGTCTCATACAAAATTATTATTTTCAAGGTTTATGTTTATGTTTATGTCAGTGCTTGTGCTAAAATTACGTTTATGTTGACTAAATGCACCTTTAGTTTGTGAGTTACGCGATAAAACTTTCTTACGCCGTAAATGAAACTCAAACATGATCTTTGAATGCGCTCAATTCGAGTTTGTTCTCTCACAGTAATACATGGGCCATACAAAATATCTCCACGAAGTGCACGAGTGCATCATTCAATTTGATTTTTTGAGGAATGTACAGGAATTGTCGATGCGAAAATAATAATTTCAGATTAAAAAATGCTTTTTGTATACACTCATTCACAAGCTTACGAAATCTCAAGTCGAGATCAATTTCAACGCCTAAGTTTTTTGTAAACTAAGAACAGGAATGAGCGCTGTTATAATTGGCTGAGTATTGTACTTGGGTCAATGGAGAATGTTAGTTGAGTATCATCTGCTTATTGATGAATCTTATAATTACTCAATTCGTTATTGATATGGCAGACATATATACAAAATAGTAAAAGGCCCAAAATTGAGCCTTGTTGGACCCCTCTTTTCTCATCGGACATCCTTGATTTGCCAACAACTGTTTCAACATATTGTTTTCTATCGGACAGATAATCTCTTATAAAGATTTTTGCACTGACCGAGAAGCCAATGGAATGTAAGATCGACAAGAGAATTTCATAGTTGATTGTATCAAATGCTTTTGAATAATCAAATAATGCCATTACTGTTGCTTTTCCGTTATCTGTTTCTCTAATGATATCATAAGTCACTTCAAGTAATAAAGTAGTATTACCATATTCAGAACGAAACCCTAACTGATGTGTGGGAAGAATATTGTAGATCTCTAAATGTTGCTTAACTTGATAATTGACGATTTTTTCAAATAGTTTTGATGAGGCATTCAGGATGCTAATTGGACGTAAATCATCATATGATAAAGCGACCGTTTTGGTGAAGGAGAGATCTTCCAAGCATCAGGAACTACATTATTGAAAAGACAAATACGAGGATATATTGAAAAATTCTTAGCCTACTTTAGAACCAAACAAAATTTCAATGTCAAATATTTCATTACGCAACATATTCTCTTCTTAATTGGATACATTTGTTATAGCGAACCTGCAACGTCTCTAGACCTTTCAAAAAAAAATGTTTCTTCTTGCTCTGCAAACCAGACCTCCACAGCTTTTATTACCTCCTCGTTGGAAGAAAATTTACGACCTTTTAAACTTTTTTTCAGTTGAGGAAAGAGATGATCGTCGGACAGAGCCAAATCTGGTGAATAAGGGGGGTGTTCTGGTAATTCAAACATTAAATCACGAATTTTTTGCATGGTAACATGACATTTGTATGCAGGGGCGTTGTCCTGCAGAAACAAAACACCTTTGGATAGCTTTCCGCGTCTTTTCTCCTTAATTTTTTCCCGTAGAGTGGTCAGTAATGTCGAATAGTAATCTCCAGTTATTGTTCTACCCTTTTCCAAAAAATCAATCATGATTACTACATGGCAATCACAAAAAACTGAAGCAAGAACTTTTCCAGCAGATTTTTGGACACGAAACTTCTTAGGTCTTGGAGAACCGGAGTGTCGCCATTACATCGATAGTTGCTTTGTTTCTGGATCGTAAAAATGTACCCTAGTCTCATCTATAGTAACAATTCGGTTCAAGAAGTCTACATCGTTTTCAAATCAAGCACAGATCAAACGCGATGCTACTACCCTTGCACGCTTTTGGTCAACATTCAAACATTTGGGGATCCATTTTGCAGTAAATTTTCTCATGTCCAAATTGACGTGAACTATATGATGAACGCGTTCGTATGAAATATTCAGTGCTTCAGATATCCGTTTTAGCCCAATTCGATGGTCTGTTAAAATCATGTCATGAACTGCATCGATATTTTCGGGGACTGACACAGAAACTGGCCTTCCCGATCATCTTCAATGGAAAATTTACCCCTTTTGAAGCTTGCAGTCAAATTTTTCACGGTCGCATACAAAGGACATTGATCACCAAGGTTATTAAGCATATGTTCGTTAATCTGCTTACCTCTCAACCCTTTTAAATACCGGTAATTGATGATGGCTCGATACTCCAATTTTTCGATTCTCACAATTTCCGTGGGCATATTTTTTCTTTTAATTTATTGCGTAACTCTGGTTTACTTTTTTGACGTCAAACTTTACACTGACACTTCTAATAAGTTATTGTTCATTGCTATGGTAACGCAATATTTTGTTTATGCAGGAAACTGGTCTAGGCTAACTAGATATCAATACATTCTTGTATTGATTATACAATGTGTCAAATATACTAATATTTTTGGGTAGCATAATGAGAGCAGGTCAATACTCAATTCATTTGATCTAGTGGCTTTAGATTTTATTTCTAGTAAATACTTCTAGACTTTGTTTTCGGATACTAAGTTGAAGATGAAAGGATCATCAAAGTTTCTCATGACATTATTTTCATAAAAGAGGACGAGTTCTGGATTAGGTGTAGGAGTTTTGCCTGTGTGCTTCAAGAAGTTCTCATCAACTAGTGCAGGATCACTCAATGCATCGGGTTGAACAGTTCTATACTTTTTGTAAATATTCATGTAATTTAGTTTTCAATTAATCTTTACCAGAGTAACTATCGATACAGTGGGTCAAATATCCCTTTTCGTCATTCCTGATCATAATATTGGTTTGATTGCGGATACTTCGGTAATAGTTCAAATTATGTTCGGTTCTACTTTTTTGTATTAACGCAATGCCTTATTCCGCAAGTTCATCATCAGCTTTACACGTTATCTGTTAGCCAAGGCGGTTTGTGTTTTTTGTTTTTAATACTAAGGGTTTTTATAGGAGCAACTACATCAAAAAGATTATATCTGACCAATTCTCTTGGAGCGCTGCTTCTTCTGCTCGTAAAGTGGAACGACGTAGTCCACTTTTCATCGCGCTACCTACGAGGTCTATTGTGTACCCTTCTGCAGCCCAGCCGTTTAGAATGTCTCAACGACTAGAGCAGTTCACCCCAATGACATATTACGGATAGACTCCGTTATTTACGTCAATAGCAGCGGTCAACACAGAGTCACATTCTAAGGACAATTTTTACGGCCGCTTACTTCGCGGTAATTATTTGCTTATATACATTGTAAATGAGTGGTAATACATTAGAAACATAGCTTTGCAGAGTTTTGGGTTTTTGGGCAACTATTTTCCGCGAAACAAGCTGCAATAAAAATAGTGCTTAGAATGTGACCGTAGATCGAAACGTAAATACGAAGTCTATCCGTAATATGTCACTGGTTCATCCAGGCTTTTAAAAAGTTCAGAACATCGGATGGTCTCTTACCCTCGAATTTTGCAGAGTATTGCATTCTGAGAAAATATAGATACAGATTTCGTAGCCTTCCTTGCAGAATATGCACTCTTCTTCCTCTACTAATCCGAGTTTATTTAGGTTCCCTCTCAACCGGCAGTGACCTGTTAGTATTCTGAGATTATTTTTACTCTTGCCGGTGCAGTCATCTGATCTCTTCTTGTTAGAGTTTCCCAGTACTATTTTGGTCTGTATGTTTCCACTATGTCTTGCTATGTACTTTTTTTTTCAAGTTCATCAAATATTGTGCTGTACCATTGTTTACATAGAAGTGAAATAGTTAGCCAACCTCATGGGATTAATACTGGATTCAAATGGAGGCAACATGTAAATGGCGACAGTAATCTCGCGTACAAGACATTTCGTTACTTCAGTGATCTGGCCTCCAAGTCATGCCGTAACTTGATTTAAACAATGGTACAGCATTAAAATGAGGGTTTCTTGAAGATCCCTGCATTAAAATAACGTCAAATACTTTTATGTTGGTAACTAATGAGCTAGGTGACACTTGCGTTTGCGTCCAACACATTTTACACGGGCATTTGCTAACTATCTTACTCTTATTTAAACAGTAGCTGTACTTATTCCGCAGAAGGGTTCAGGTCTCAGAAATGGTGTTTCAGCGCCCGTTTTACGAGCACCTCTGCTTACCCTCTCTCCAGTTAGTCCCAGACCCAAAGCAGACTAAAAGAGTTGTTCTTGCCTAGTTTATTTACTTTCTCTAGGCACTCTCAAACCATCTTGGAGTCGATTACATAGAAGTTCAGAACATTAATGGCTCCTTGCCTGTTCGACATCATCATGTCGAACAGGCAAGCACAGGCAGGCAAGTATACACATGCTGATGGAGTAGGTTCATTTAATACCAAGGCATCATCAACAGGTTCATTTAATACCACGTTATCAATAGGTTCCACGTTATTATCACTTGTATTTCAATGATAATTATTATTATTAACCTGTATTTATAACAGGAAACAAGAAATTTTTTCCATTTTTTTAGTATACAGGGTGTTTATTAAGTACTTGTACAAACTTCAAAGGGTAAATCTTTGACCACTTTTAAGATAAAAAGTTTAAATGAATATGTGTCCGCAAATGCTTCATTTCGGAGTTACAGGGTGTTGAATTTGAAATTTTGTTTTGAATTTTTTTTGAATAACTTTCGCAAAAAAATTATTTTTAGCACAAAATTTGATGAACTGTTTTTTTTCTGAGGTGGGATATCAAAATTTAGTATTACTTTTTATGTAGCACATAGAGGGCACTGCCCTAAATTTTTTGACAGTAAACTTTTGTAATTTTTCATGGCCAAATCTTATTCCTACACCTTTCCTAAGCAAAAACCGTTATAGACTCAACAACGCTAGGGGCAACCGTTTTTGAGAAATTTGCAAATTTCTTCATCGATGCAAGTTATGGCCCACTAAACATTGTAAATTACCAAATATTGCAGCAAGTTTGAATTTTTCTTACATTTGTAATGTATCCTTGCAAACTTAATGTAGGTTTACTGTAAATATGTTTTTTCAGTTTTCAAATGAAGAGTCTCTACAATCTTCCTTCGTAAAACATGCAAAAATTAAATTGCTGCAAATTTCAAATGAATATCTTACTATAACTTCAGTATGTAATGTTTACGGATTCAAGTTCACTGCCATTTTTGGAACAAAATCCTACTGTAACTCTAATATAAGAGTAAGTGGTGAAGTTTCACATGCAACGATTATACTGCAAATGATATATTTACTAACTCAATGGGTGTGTAATGATATTAATCCTGCTAGATTATCACGGAGATTCGACAGAATAAGTTATGTTTTGTGTTGGTGCAAGAAGCGCAATATCAGAGACCTTGAGTAAGGAGGCCACGCCACGTGGACCCTAACCTGCTCACTTCTTCACCTTCCTTCTCCTGGTTTGAAGAACAGCTTGCAACATTTATGATGATTGATTGGTAAGTGGGGAATTTGTTATGTGAAAGGATTCATTTGAAAATAGGCATGGCCCATAACTCAAGTGGTAGCAAGTGGTAGCAAAGGAATATAAACATTTATTATTCAACAACGGGATACTGGGGAGAAAGTTATAGACACATTTAAAATAGGGGACATTCAATAATGAAATATGGGATACAAATAAAACTCTTACCTAAACCTATCACTACACCAATACTTACAGCTAAGGCCAAAAGGGCCTAGCCTACAAGGCTAGCTGAGCGCTAGGGCTCTCTCCTCTATAGGAGTGTATTACTAACTATATCATCGTTCAACATTTAACTTAATAATCAAGAAAGCTTGTAATCTGAGTCTGCCACATATTTAGTCTTAATCGTTAAAGTGCTAACCTTTGAATTTGAAAAACTGCTCAGTTCTCGTGTTCTACGTATTTTGTAAGTGTACCATTGGAGAAGACTTGCCATTTGGAGTAATTCAATAGAATTCAATAAAATGAATTTTGACACTATTTGACATATAATTTTGAAATGTCACAAAATACTACCGGAGTTATAGAGGAGGATAATTATTCCAGTGGCGGATTTCAGTGCACTCAAGTGGATTATGTGAACACTGATAATTCTGAGAAGCCGATTTTACCCATAGACTTTTCTATCTCACAATCAACTCAGAACAGTATAGAGACTGAAAATGAAAGGATTATCCATTTGAAAAGAGAAAATGAACTTTTGTTGGAACTATTGGGAGCAAAAGACCAAATAATTGCAAAAAATGAAAGAATTATAAATACTCTATCAAGTCAAGTAGATTTCTTATCTAAAGAATATAATAAATTAATCAGTGACCGAAATGATAAAAAGGAAATTTTAACGGAGTTAAATTTTTTGAAAGATAAAGTTGATAGTTTCTCCACCAAATATAATAGAGCTGAATTAACTGAAAAAATGTCGTACGCTGATGTAATAAAAAATGAAAATCCGAAAAAAGCCATAGTTCTGCAGAATACTCCAGCACTAATCATTAAACCCAAAATTCAACAAACTTTCAAAAAAACCAAAGAAGAAATTCAATCCAAAATTAATCCAGTGAGAGCCAAGGCTTGCATAACGAGAATTCAAGAAATCAAACAAGGCGGAATACTACTGAAAACAAACTCCGAAGAAGAAATTAAAAGACTGCAGGATTTTACTGAAAAAGAAATAGGAAATGATTACATCATCACAACTTCAAAACTCAGACTTCCAAGGCTGGTGTTCATAGGATCGAAGAACTTCAGAAATACAGAAGAATTCAAAGAAGAGCTTCAAATTTTCAGATACATAGACGATGATGATATACTTCAGATAAAATATTCTAGACAGTCAAAATATTCTAAAAAATTTATTATTTATGTTGAAACAAGTGGTAAAACTTATCGTAAATTGGTAAACAAAGAAGTAATCCTTGGATGGCATAGATTCAAAATCAGAGAAGATTTTAATATCATATATTGTTCAAATTGTAACGGGTATGGCCATTTTTTCAGAGACTGCAGAAATTCCACTTCTTGCTCATTCTGTGCAGGAAATCACAATATCAACCAATGTGATAAGCAAATTAATCCTTGCTGTGTAAATTGTAAAGTAGCTAGTGAAAAGTTCAATTGGAAAGGTAACTGTAACCATACTTCTCATGATAATGATTGCCCAATTTTGCAAAAAAAAATCACTTTAGTTCGGGAGAGAACAAGTTATGAATAGTCTGATTACTGGTAATTTTACGAAACTTGATAATTTAAATATACTTTACTTAAATATACGTAGTATGCTGAATAAATTCAATGAATTAGAAATTATACTGAACAAATATAAACAAACTCACATACTAATTTTGACGGAAACATGGATCAAATCGACTGAAACTGATTATTTCAATTTACCTAACTTTACAAGCATTCACCATTGCCGTGATGATAAACAAGGAGGAGGAGGGCAATTTATTTAAAAACTGGATTGAAATTTATCAGTATTCTTAAAAATATAAATAAAGAATACAATACAGTAGAAATAGAAATTTCGCAGTTTCGATCAAAATTAAACATAATAGCCCTTTATAGACCTCCTAGTTCAAAAATTAATGATTTCTTTGAATATATTGATAAAATCATGAATCTCAACAAAAACATTATTTTGATAGGAGATATTAATATAGATCTATTAACAGATAGCAATTCTGTTACCAATTATAAAAATATAATAGAAAGTAATGGTTTTCAAATTAAAAACAAAATAAATCCAAACTGTTTTACTAGAAAACAAAATAATTCATCAAGCATTCTTGATCATATCTTAACTAACTGCCACCAGTTAGATTTTAGAATGAAATTAGAAGACACTTCAATAACGGATCATCGCATAATATATACCTCTATTCAAAATGTCAATGTTGCGCTGAAAAAATTTAAAAAACGTGAAATTATAAAAGTTGATTACAATAAATTCAGAAAACTTATTGCTGATGATTTAAAGAGAAATCAATGTGAAAATTTTGAAGATTTATTGAAATTACTTAAAGAAGCTAAAGATCAATCTATAATTAAAACATATTATAGAACTCGTGAAAATAATGATTGGATCACCAGCTCTATTATTCATGAAATTGAAATCAGGAATAAAAAATTCGAAATTATGAAACAAAATATGAATGATCAAGAACTTTTCGTAGAATACAAAATTCAAAGAAATAAGGTAAATGCAATGATTAGAAGAGCAAAATCTCAATATGTCAATAAACAGTTTGAAGAATCACAAGGCAGTCCAAAGAAAATGTGGGATGTATTGAATTATTGTATGAGAAAAAAATCTAAATTTGATCAAAATAGGGATATTGAATCATTACAATTGAATGGCAATATTATCACCAATAACGTGGAAATAGGAGATTTAATGAATTTACACTTTTCCCACATTGGTGAAAATATAGCAAATGACTTAAAAATGTTCTATAACAACATGCCTACTGAAAATATTTTTCCTCTTCATAACAATTCCTCAATGCTTCTATTTCCAACCGACGAAACTGAAATATTAGAAATAATTAGAACTCTTAAAAGAACATGCCCTGATCCTGATAATTTTATTACTAGGGATATTTTTGAATTGAAAGACATTTTGGTAGGACCACTCACTAAATTAATTAATAAATATTTCACAAAAGGGGTTTTTCCAGACGAACTGAAACATGCATCAGTTAGACCTATTTATAAAATAGGGGATGCTCAAGATCCTGAAAATTACAGACCCATAGCATTATTGAGTATTTTTTCAAAAATTTTCGAAAAAATTTTGAAAAATAGAATTGTTGATTTTATCAATAAAACATATCAATTTGATCTGAATCAATTTGGTTTTCAAGAAAAGAGTGGATCGCAAGCAGCTGTTTTAGAAGTTATTGATTTGATTCAAGAAAATCTTGATAAAGGTAATTATGTGGTAGCTGTATTCATGGACCTTAAAAAAGCCTTTGATACAGTTGACCACTCAATACTTCTAAAGAACTTAGAGTCGATTGGTATCAGAGGAATTGTAAATGATCTTTTAAAATCCTATTTTGAAAAAAGAACTATAAGGACATACACTAATAACGTGGAAACTGATAGATTGAATATTAACAAATGTGTTCCCCAAGGGTCGGTTTTAGGTCCAATTTTATACTTATTATATATACAAAATTTATCCCAAATCAACTTATCATGTCATTACACCATATACGCGGACGATACAGTGCTTTTATATGCAAATGAAAACCCTTTAATTCTAGAAAATACGATAAATGAAGACTTACAAAAATTTGAAAAATGGCTTTATTCCAATCTTCTCTCTGTTAATTCAAGAAAAACTGAATATATGATTTTTCAACAAAGAAATAAACAAAATATTAAATTAAATATAAAAATAAAAAATGAACAATTGAAACAATCTTCTCTGATGAAGTATCTTGGCATTTGGATTGATGATAGGTTAAGGTGGGAGAAACATGTTGATAATCTGGTTAAAAAAATATCTTCCATTATTGGAGCCCTGCGAAGATGTCCCAAATTGAATCCCAAAATAGCTAATATATTTTTATATTCACATATTCTCAGTAGAATCAAATATTTAATTAATATATGGGGAACGTGTTCTAAAAATAATTTCAATAAAATATCCGCTGTATACAGGAAAGCTTTGAAAGTACTGTATCGTCTACCATTTGACACTCCAACAAATCAACTTTATTCAATGACGAACACATTTTCTTTGGAGGAGCATTATGCAATGGACACTCTCAAAGCATCTTACCTTATTATCAATAAAATGAATAAATCTAATTTTGTATTAATTAGAAATTCAGAAATTCACAATTACCATACACGACAACATAACTTGTTCCATCTAGATTCTGCAAATTCTGTAATTGGCCAGAAAAGATTCACGCATGAAGGTCTTTCAAAATTCAATGAAATACCCGAAGACTTAAAAAATTGTAGAAATATCACTGAATTTAAAATCAAAATAAAAAAATATTTTCTCGAAAAAAGAAATGGACTTTATTAGGATTCCTTCTTTGTTTTGGTGTTTTTTTTGTTTCTTTGTAGTTCTGAATGTTTCATTTAAAAAAATATGTAAATACAAATACATGATCAGTCTCATACCAGTTTGAAACTGTTTGACTGATCATGCTATTCCATCATAGATTAATAATTGACTAAATACCCTTTCATAATTTTACAGTTGTTTCTTAAAATTAAGAAATGGGTATACCTTTATTTTATACATGTAGCATTGAATTATGAATAAACGTTATTATTATTATTATTATTAATTACTCTTGTATTTATATAAGGAAATATGTTTATATCGGTCAACGATTTTAGCTCGTCACGCGACTTCGCTAATTTCAATGTCGGTCGCATATGACAATGAACTTCTATATCGTGGACGAATTAATAAACAATAAGATGAATGGATCAATGCACTAAAACAATTCAAAGGGCAGTACTCAATATTTACGACATATGCCCACCTTCTAAAAAAGCTGGACCCCAGCTTTAAAAATATAAACAAGAACCTACGAAAACTTTATACAAAGCAAGAGCCCTATTGAAATAATTACAAGAAATATATTTTTCTGGGTCCTATTACGTGGTACACACACCGCGACGGGATCTGGTCCTGTTGATACCATGAGTTTTTTCAGCTCTGTCATTTCTACAGTATTCCGTATCCGGTAACACAGCTCGAAAGGAACGGGACCACATCGTTTGGCACCCTGGGTACTGGCTGTCGACAAACATTCATCGGTGGGACTGGCAGCTACGGTAGGCGTTACTGGGACTGCAAGTATTCGGAATGACAGCATCTGTAACATCCTTCGGGGCATTTTCAAGAATATCAACGGCAAATGTCTGGTGTCTCTTCTGGGCACCACTGGTTCAGGAAGCTGAGTCGGCTTGGAAGTTTTCGACCTGGACAATCTTCTGGAATCCTTGACAAACTCACGTTTCTCCATCCTCCATTTATGTCTTCAGGAAGAAGCATCTGGATTACTCAGTTCGTCCAGTGCTCCACTCCTTTGAACAGCCTCTACATTTTGATTTGCTGTCGACCTTCGAAACCTTTCATTTCCGATACTTCCTGGAATTCTCACCAGACTCACGTTCAGCATCCTCTTTCCACTTCTAGGGAAGGAAACATCTGGATTACTCAGTTCGTCCAGTGTTTCAACCCTTTCTGTACAATATTGGATATCGCAGCTTCTCACTTTCTGTTATTGTCAGCCATGTTGGGTGTCCAAATTCTATTCTCGAAATGCCAGACTGTGTACTTGGTTGTCTGGGTACTTGGTTGTCCTGGACTCTTCTCTCGAGGATTGTGTGTGTACCATAACCGAGAAACAAAACAATATACAAATAAATACCTAACCATATCAAATAAACAATCAAGAAATAAACGATAACAACTATTACTATTTCCCATTTTTTTTGTCATAATTATATTTATTACGATATGTTTTTTTTTTCAGCTTCTATGACTGATAGAAAAATTCAATAATTTTTTTTTCTAACAGGTTAACCTTCAATAATTCTACTCAAAACAAAATTCAATACAAAATATTATATTCTATCTAACCAATAATTTTCAAACTTTAATTTAAATGACCAACTTTTTTTTTCCATCTTGAGATAAAAATGCCCCGTCATATATTTCTCATTGAATGAATATCTTCATAAACTTGGGCCATATAAAAACGCTTTATTGCCAAAAACTATCAGTTGAAAATTTGTAAGCAAACATTCGATTGTTTTCAAAACACACACGACCAATTATTCTCAAAGTTCGTTCCGAATTATCAACAAATATTTCACATTAATAGCAAAAGGAAACCGTCGAATGTTTCTTACGACAAATTAATTGACTATTTACTGGCCATATAAAACGCTGAATCGCCAACGTATTACTCAAATTTTTTTTTGAAAACACAATTGTTCATCACATTTCGTTCAATATTTTCAGTATTGCATTTTTCGATCAAATTCCGAATATATTTATAGGATACCCACAATGGGAGTTTTAAGGAATTCAACAAAAAAATTAAATCATTCGAGAAAATCGAGATGGCCAAAGTATTATTTATCAATTTGGGAATATTAATCAAAACACGATTGTTTGTTTTGATCGATTTCATTATTTACTATTGCAAATTACGATATACTTTCGAATATTCATGCTTCTTGTAAATGAGAAATTGATTTTGCATGATTCAGGAAAAATATCATTTGAGGTTTTCGGGATGGCCAAATTACAATTTATCAATTTGTGAATGTAAGATATCAGTTCACGCCTCCTGATCACCATCTTGAGTGTAACACTGGTATGCCATCAATTTGGTTAGGACAGTCATACAAATCTTCAATCACATTATATCACAAATTTCAAATTAGCAATTTAGACCTCTTTATTACCTTTATGAAACACATAATTTTCATCTATTAAATGTTCTGTTTTGCAGTTCAAGTATATACTTTAAATTCCGTATTCACACTCTTTACAATTACTCATGACTCATTCATACAAAAACCTTTCTCCGTGCAACTGTTTCTCTCATACATCGACATCTCACATTATCGCAATTCACCTATTTTCTCGGCAACACATCGAGAAAAAACAACATCATTCACCAATGATTCTCTTGGAAACCCATCAAGAGCATGTATATCACTATATACCATTTACCAACAAATCTCAAAACTCTTGGCAACACTTCAAGAGTAAGATACTGCAGAGAAACGCTCAATCCCACTTTGAGGATTTTCTCCCACGTCTCTCCTGCAAACTCCTTTACAACAGCCTCTTCCGGCCGTCATTCAATTCTTCTATAACTCCGTTATAGACATAGGTAACCTATTATCCTATAAATATTCTCTTATCACGATATTCCATTAAAAAGTCGATCATAAACCAACTGCACCAGATATTTCGAAGACGTCATGAGCATAATTCCAAGAGCATGCAAAGCAAAAAATCAAAAACATCAAAATATGTCATTTACAAGTGAAGCAATTCAAAATTCTATTTAAAAATTCTTGTCAAAAAACATTCTTCACATTAGTGTGTTTCAAAAATACCTTCAACCCTTTCATATAACTACTGTCAATCAAAACCATAATGCACAACAATTGAGGCAAACTCCTCATCCTCAAAACTTTCAAGGGAGACTCAAAATAAATCCAGGCAAATATGCAGCTTCCATATTTCATTCTTACTCAACATTTCTCAACATGCCCTTTCATTCGGGCATTCATCTACATTTTTCTCCACAGTTTTCTCAATACAACTCGCATTTTTACACAGTGACATATATTTCTCATGAAGGTATTTTTGACATCAATATTCGCACATTTATTCATACTTTCGACATTACCTTCTCATATTCATTCAAACAATCATCTCGCCTATTTTTTTTGCATTCTTTCATTCACATTATTTAGTTTTCTTATACTTGCAATATTTTTCATATTCATCGTGTACCTCTTGGTCCTTGTTGTTATCGACGGTTCCTACTAAATGAAAAAAATCATTTTCTATTATTAACAACAAAATAATTATTTCCAGCGGTTATAGTAGGTACATTTCCCTCTTTGCACTGAAGATGAACAGTGTTCATTGGCGTCCTTCTTCGGGATGTATGTGCAAGGTCTCGTACAACACACTGAACTTTGTCTGCAAATCTCATAAAAACTATTAAAATTATTCGAAACCTTCCATTAAATATATAAAACATGAGATCACTATGCAATAACATTACGTCTGAGTAGGGACAGCCTATAAGAGTAAATTTGAGTTTTTCCGAATTGTTTACCTTTTCCTCAAATCGGTATAAAATTCCTGTGGCAGGAAAAATTCATAAAAGTAGCAAAATTTTGCTCATTTCTATAACAGTCTAACTAAAATTAGGCCTAATTCAAAACCAAATATTCACGAAAATAGCTAGTGAACTTCTATACTGTTAGTAATACACAATTGGGAAAAAAATGTTTGCTCTATAAAAAAAAATATTACTCAAAATTCACTAATTCCTATGTTCACATTTATATTTTCCTGGCTGAGAGGAAGATACCGTGAAACATCTAATACACAATTCTGAATAGGGTTAATTAAGACGAATCAACCTACAGGACTAGCAAAGCCCATTCACCATAGCCCTTAGGCTATGGTTGGGGTTGGAATGGGGTTAATTATGGAGAATTAACCCTCCGGGACGAGCAAGGAGTCTCCACCATATGTCGCGAGTTAGGGCTGCTATGGTAGCACCCTGAGTCGTATAAGGGATTGTTTCCCTTATACTAAATGCGACTTGGGGTGTAGCTACAGATGGAAGCTATTGAAACTCAAGTGGTGGCAAAGAAATATAAACATATATTATTCAACAACGGGATACTGGGGGGAAAGTTATAGACACATTTAAAATAGGGGACATTCAATAATAAAATATGGGATACAAATAAAACTCTCACCTAAACCTATCACTACACCAATACTTACAGCTAAGGCCAAAAGGGCCTAGCCTACGAGGCTAGCTGAGCGCTAGGGCTCTCTCCTCTATAGGAGTCTATTACTAACTATATCATAGTTCAATTCCTCTTGTATTTATATAAGGAAATATGTTTATATCGGTCAACGATTTTAGCTCGTCACGCGACTTCGCTAATTTCAATGTCGGTCGCATATGACAATGAACTTCTATATCGTGGACGAATTAATAAACAATAAGACGAATGGATCAATGCACTAAAACAATTCAAAGGGCAGTACTCAATATTTACGACAATATATATATATATATATATATATATATATATATATATATATATATATATATATATATATATATATATATATATATATATATATCTACATAATCCTAAACATTGAAAGTGCAGAAGGCTACATATGATGGCATGATTGTTGAAAAGTACAAATAAGCAGAAAGCTATATCGTGTGTTATTCTGTTGAGGGTGCTTTTACAATTGGACTCGGATTATAGGTGATGAGATAAAATGAACAACTAAATTTTTTTGGTATTATTATGTACTATGCAGACACAAAAGCTTGATATGGAAATACATTTTTTTTGGAGTTTTGTGAAACCACATTTGAAGGTTGTGTTCTTTATATTTCATTCAAAGTTTGTGATTTATTCCTATACTCCTTGTTGGTTCTCATTTTGGCTGAATTTCGGTCCAATTTCAATGGGTTTTTCCTCCAACTGAAACAGCAAATGCGCCATAGTTATATCACTTCGAGTCCCGGACTCAAGATTTTCATCTTGATATTATTTTATATTTGAAACGCTTTTGTACTTTTAAATTAATTTTTATATCTTTAGGGATAAAAAGTCGCAATTTGACGTTCCCTGTAGTCCTTTTGGATATGCTGGGGTCATTTTGCCTCCAGATGAAGTTGTCCAAAATTTTACAAAAACTGATTATGTGATAGATCTCGCTGAACTGAACAATTTTTTCACGAAGATGTATCGAGAAATGATTCATTTACAAGATACAAAATGTTGGAAAATCGATATTTTTAAAAAATTCAGCACCCTGTATCTTGAGAACGAATTATTTTTGATGTTCCTTGTTAGGAGAAAAGTTATTCATTTTGGCGATATCTTTGAGATACTCAGTTTTTGTAACGTTTTGAGCAACCTCATCTGGCGCCAAAGTAACCTCATACTTGTATCGATGAAGAAATTTGCAAATTTCTCAAAACTGCTTGTTCCTAGCGTTGATGAACAGTCCACCTTTTCTGTTTAGAAAAGATGTAGAAATAAGATTTGGGCATAAAAAATTCCAAAAGATCACTGTAAGAAAAGTTAGATAAAATTAAAACAAAGAATAATAGCTTACGCAGCGCCCTCCGAGTGCTACATAGAAATTCATACCAACTTTTGATTTATCACTTCAAAAAACCCCATTCACAAAATTTTGTGCAAAAAATTTATTTTTTGCAAAAGTTACTCAAAATAATTGAAAATAAAATTTCATATGAACTTTTTAACTTAAAATCAGTCACAGATTTTCCCTCCGGAGTTTGTACAAGTACTCAATGAACACCCTGTATATAAGGCAAAGTATGTATTATCTGATAAATAAAGAAAGGTATACTCAAATAAGTTTGTTTTTGAATTTATGAATTGTTCTAGTACTCTTTGGTTCTGTAGAATATGTTATGTTGAATGTTAATTCCGTCATAAGAAATAGATCGTTTTTGAAAATTTATTTTATTTTTGTCAAACATGGTGGTTATGAATACAGGACTGGATGGTAAAATTGATTTTAGACATTTTTTCTTTTACTTCCACCGAACCTTGCCACGGTCGCTACATTTTTATAAACATTCTATACCGTTCACGCCCACTTCCAATAGTCACTTATAGAAATGGTCCTGTTTTATATAAATGAGGGTGTTCAACAGTGGTTCCTTATTTCAATTGGAGATTACAAAATTAGGATCCTTCATTTCCGAACAAACTATACTTGCAAAGCCCGTATTGCCCATGTCCCAATATACATTATTATCATGATTATTCCTATCATCAACTTACACTTCTGAATGAAGTGGTATCGTCGTCCCTAGCTCGTACAAGTCTTCCTTAGATTAAAGAAACAATAGATAGAACATGATCAACTGCGCAGCCTGCCGATTTTGCTAGATATCCCCACTCCTGGGGAAAACGAATCAAATCGTTTATCCCCTCTAACGTACTTGCTTCGAATTATGTGATTACCTGTCAAAGTTTGACTTTAGTTAGTTTGAAGTGAAATTTTGTTCATCAATAAGTTTTATTTTGTGTTTATCATGAACTGTTTTAATAAAAAATGTGTTTGGAATCAATGCAGATACTCTTGTAGTGCAGTTTACAAGATGGATATGAAATCTGTTCATCTATTTCCGTAAGTTTGATATGGATTTAGGGAGAGTAGTCAGGGGCTAGGGAAGTGGTCAAGGTACCAGGGCCGTATTTCTCTCACTGTCGAAGTTATCAATTTATATTACGTACCCCTACGTACCCTAATAAATGAGACCCAACTAGATATACCTCGGTGATATTTTCGTTTCGACCTTTAGGAGAAATTGTATTCCATTAGAGACTATTTCAATTATGACACCAAGTGAAATAATATATAATATGTGAAGTGAAAGAATAACGGAGGAAGATGGTGACATAGAAATAATAGATATTTTCCATGACAATGTATTCGGTACCAATTTGACAGAGTATAGAAAATAAGTAGTCATATACCGTGTGTCCGCGGAAAGTTCGGCTCGCCCTTATAACTTTTTTTTTTTGAAGATAATGGAAAAAAATTTGGAGGATCTGTATAAGACATAAAACTGCATTTTTGACAAATAGCTGAAGTTGATTCATTTTCCTGTTTCACCAGAAGTGACATAAATTTTAGATTTTCAAATGAGACACCCGGTATATTTCCACTTCTCTTATCTCCATTTGACAAACTGAATACAACCATGTGTTACTTTGTAACCGAATTTTATTTTTATTTCGAAATTCATTTTTCACTCTGGAGAGCAATGGATATCTCCAACTTACTAATTTCAGTACTAAAATTTTGATAATAATATAACTGCAGTCTTTTTGATCGAAATATAACAATAAAAAGTAATAAATGATACATGGTTGTATTCAGACTGTCATGTGGAGACAAAAGAGTTGAAAATATACTGAGTATCCCATTTTATAATCGAAAGTTTGATTCAATTCTGGCGAAACCGGAAGTTGTATGAACATATTTGTCAAATATCGCAATTTTCATTTCATTATCTTCAATACCAAAATAGTTATAGGGGCGAGCCATCTCCCGCGGACACCCGGTATAAGTCTGGATATCTTATTCATGAAATTACAAAATTTCAAATTGTGCTGACTATATTGGGGGTCTCATAGAAGATAGAGCTGGATTTTTGTTGTCGTTCATCAACCAGAAAGATAAACGCGTCTCGTTGGTATATCCCTTAGAAGATGTGATACCATATGCAAAACTGCAGAAAAGGTTCAACTTAATAATTTTAATGAAAATAGTCCCGCATTGTGAACTTCTTTGTCAGAAAAGAATTGAATATGTTGTTGAGTCATAATTCATTTAAATATCTTGAGGAACACTTCAGGGAACCAACTTTCTTCTCTTCCCATTCTAGCATTCTTGATAAAACTCATATGCTCAATATACACAAACACTAGGGTGCACCATTGCGAAAAGTTTTTTTTCTTGTTTTGGCATCGACTCTTATGGTCATTAGCCATGTGTTTTGGGTAGGTTGTTACTGACTACATCCGCCAACTCAGGAGCAGCACAGTTAATTATTACTGCCACAGTGAATCATGGATGAAAATTCCCAGCCGACACGAGCTTCAATCATTCAGACTTTCACATACGAAAATGAAAAAAGTCCTCACCGGCTGGGGAGCGGAGCCTGGAACCTCTAGGTCACCAGGCGTGCTCTTCACCACTGCCAAAAATTTATTTGATGAATATAAAAGTGTTAGATCAGGTTTTATCAGAACTATACTATTTAAAGGCTAATAGCACTTAAGTTTCATTTCATTATCGTGCTCGAATGGAATCATTGGTGAGAATACAATTCAGAATTTTTTGGTGAAGGTGGTTATATGAACTCACATTTCTTATCTTTTCAGTCCTAGGTAACGCATTCATGCAGACATCCAAATTAGAATTTATGCGGAAAGAGACTTACCAAGGTTAAGTAGAAGAACAATTCAGTGGTGATTCATCATCTCAACCTAAATTGAACTTCGCATTTTACTCATTTCAATTGTATTTTCACACTGATGTAAGATGTATTATCTTGCGAGTAATAAAGACGTTTATTATTATTATCACCATTAAAATGTACGCCCACTCATCCCAAATGAAGAAAGAACTTTGTGAAATAATAACCGACATTTTCCCTGAATACGAATCTGTGCCGCTTCCCGCTCTTCAGGAATAACTCGAAATATTTGGCAGGCTCGCGCACGCTAATTTATATAGCCGTGTTCTATCTCCTGTTTCTTCAATCTAAGAAGTCTCCCAAAGACTCTCCCGAGGATTACACGAAAGTGTGCAGCCGGTTGAGAGAAAGAACAAATTTTGAAGAAACAACAAAAATTGTTTTATTTTTATTACAAGCAAAACATCTTGAATCTATTCAGCGTGCAATTATGAAGTACATGGTTTATAAATTGGACGAACTTGACCCTGAACAAGGCATAGACAATGACATTTTACTCAATAGATTCAACCTTTTGTTATTAACTTTCGAATAGATTGTCCTGAGCTATTATCAATGTTAAACTTTTGAGTACCTCGTATACACAGCAGAAATGCAAACTGTTTCTACCTTCCAGCACCTAGAACCAACGTTTTTGCCAAATTAACTTTGTATGCAATCTGTAACAAATTTAAGAACTCTAGTGAAGAAACCGATGTACATAAATAACCAACCCATAAACCCTTACAAAACAAAGATCAAAAGAATTTTTTATGACAAAAATTAAAATTAGTGAAGAAAACCTAAACTACACTCCAGATGTTAAGTATTTATTGTGAATCATTATTTGAAAACGACTACATATATATTACGTATAGTTTTAGTTCTAGCTATAACTCACAATCATATGGTTCCTTTCATTACCGATTCTGAACCAGTTCTGAACAGTCGCAGATTCAAGTCTAGGAGGTCTACTTTCTTAAAACTTATCAGACCTCAAATGTTCTACTGCTTTGGATCGTTCTAGGACGGTTCTAGCTCAGTAATTTTAATGTATCGCTGTCCTGTACGTGGGGCTTGACCCTGTTTGGACAATAAACGTCTCTTTTTTATTTTTTATTACTTTTAAATGAAATTATTCGTTTGCAGATTCATGCACGAAATAAAATTCCGTATAACTTTGGTACTGCTTCTGAGGAATTGAGAGTAATGGCAATTAATGAAGGTAAGTCTAATTGTTGTTTTCATTTCAATAATGGCCGTGGTGGCCGTGCTGGAAGAGCGATCACCTTGGGAGCGAAAGGTCGAGGGTTCAAATTCCCGCATTGTCATCGGTCCTGTGCATGACACCACAGGTAAGGGCTGCGTCTTCCTAGCTCACACAAGTCTATCGAAGACTTCTGAATGTTGCGCGTGGGGGTGCAATCGGATGACGGAAATAACAACAATTTTAACAATACCCGCTAAGAGCAAAGTCACTGCAACAAGAATTAGACCGACAGATTTAGATGCCCCATTTTCGTACACAAGCCTTGAATAGGGTTGAATAGTACATCGATGTTGAGTAAAATGGTGGCAATTTTACGAGTGGCTTCTGCGTAGAACATTTGGAAAATTCGATTTTTTATAATGATAATAACAATAATAGATCTTTATTTCCCACAATATAAATTTCACAAAAAAGTACATAAAATACACAAATACATATATATTCATTGGAAAATTCCAAAGATTAGGTGGTCATGCATCATGTATGAAATACACAGTACATAAACCTCTCTTATTACTCTTGCAGAAAAAAAAATTAAAAATAAAAAAAAAATACAAATGAAAAATCTACTAATTTTATACCTATGGGCAAAGTCATATTTTTTTATATGTAGTTATAAGCAACAATATGATACGATAAAAATATGTGAGTGACCAAGTCGTAGCTCGTCATCATAGGATCCTAATGCATCTGATCGTTCAGGAGATATTTTTTTCTATTTTTTCATTTGTTTTATTGAACTGACTCCTCTAAAAGACTTCAAGTGTTGGGGAATTGAGTTATGAATCCGTGATACTTCATAGGAAAATGACCGTCTGAAAATTGTTGTTTTGTGAATGGGGGCGTTATAAGCCCCTTTGAACCGAATTATGTTAAGCACATCTTCACGGAATGTTATTATTTTCTTAAAATATGGGGGTGTTTTCGAGACAATGATTATGTGAAATTGACAATCCGAATAAAGAACCTTCTTTTCGTCATATTAAGCCAATTGTGTTCATTCAATTTATGGGATATACCCTGTCTTCTTCTGATTTCATATATGAGTCGAAGACACGAATTTTGCATCACTTGTATGCACTTGCATCACGCTGTCAGGCTCCAGTTGGATCCAGTAGAATTGCATCTTATTGGTTTCGTAATACTGGACGTTATCCCAACTCAATGGCAAATTGCCATCAAGTTGGGATAACGACTGACCGCTAAACATAACGGAAGTGATACAGCATATGGCTGAACAACTTGCTGATGCATGGGATTATCGAACTGTAACTCACGGTTTGTTTTATCTTGAAGATTTCGCACGCTATTTCAGAGCATTTGATAAAGATCATAAAACAGGTAGAATGAAAAAGTACACATGTTGTCATCAGTGATAAATAGCACCCTCGGTAACCCGGTAATTTTATTTCAGTTTCCGATCCTACTTACGGCATTTCTCTCTTGTGGGACGGAGAAAACAATCTGAACATATCTTGGTACCATCCGAATGTTACCAACGGAGCCCTTACGAGTTTCGAAATCCTTTTGACGGACACTGGAGGTGGAAGTCAGCATGAATATGTTCCAGTCAGAGAAACCAATTATAGTCTCACGTACACAAAGACGGTAAGTATGGTATTAATAATAAATATATCAAATTGAGCGATGTAACATGCAAAAGATATAAGCAACAAGAAGTATATGAGAAAATACTAACCAAGGGATACCAAATAAAATTAAATCAAATCAAAATATACTTAATTGTCCAAAGAAAAGGATTACTGTTGGCAAAGCGTAAACATGTATGAATAAAATAAAATAAATATGAAGAATTTAGACAAGAGTCTATGGTACAATTGTCTCTAATTCATAATAATAATAATAATAATAATAATAATAATAATAATAATAATAATAATTTTAAATGCTTTTATTGTTAGGATACTCGGTACAGAAAAGATACCTAACCTAACAAAAGGCAGGATTCAATCTCCGCACATGAAAAATTATTGTGAGCTTGCTCTTCCATCCAACCATTAAAAATTAACTCATGATAATTCCTAATTTCGAATAATTATTGACAATAATAAAAATTATTTCAAATTCAATAGAACTGGAGAAGTTACGGTATTTCAAGGGAAAAAGATAAAGAAATTAACCTACCAAAAATTATAAAAACTAAGCCATTTTTAGTTCATTTCATATTTCAATATTCGAGATATTGTTTTCGTTTAAGTATTGTTCCAGTTTTTTATTGGAAGTTCTGAGTGGAAGTAACTTAAATTGAGTCGGTAACCGGTTGTATAAGTGAACGATCTGATACGAAAAAGAGCCGTGGAAAAAAGAAGTTCTGTGCTTGGGTGCCGACAAATGATTCCAAAATCTCAAGTTGAAGTTATGTATGTCGTTCTTAAAGATAACTTTCTGAAGAGACAAGAAGGTTTCTCAGTTGAAATGATTTCATGAAGAGTCGCAGCAGAATGAATTGAACACCTGTACACCTACCCTCCATGCTGAGCCAACCAAGATTTTTTAAAGGATGTGAAACATGTTCCCGCCTTTTTGTGCCTGTGATAAGCCTGACACATGAATTTTGGAGCTTTTGGAGCCCCATTTTGTTTGATTTCAGTAATCTAGGGCTATAAACTACATCTACATAATTAGCATGTGAAAGCACTAATGCATCACATAACATCAGTTTACTTATTTCTTCAATATATTCCTACTCGAGTAGATCATTTTGATATTCATATACCCTCGTTTCAAAACATGAGAGACATGTGTTTTGAATCTAAGAGCACTGTCAAGGTACAACCCTATAAATTTTTAGTTACCTCTGTATTGGGTTATTGGACTCCGTTAACGGCTACATTCACTAAATTCTTGCAAAGGTTTCTCGCGGCTGTTCTTTCAAATATCATGGCATTAGATTGAAAGGCATTGACAGTAAGACAATATTTATCAGAAACCGTTATTAAAGAATTCAAATCCTGATTCATTTCTTCAATTGCGTGATCTTCGTATTCTAAATACAACTGTGTATCGTCAGCATAAAAGTGCATTGATGTGTAATGTAAGGACTTCGAGAATTGGGAGGTATAAAGAACGAAAAGAAGGGGACCCAAATTTGATACCAGAGGAACGCCATTTTTTATAACAAATGAGTTTGACTTTTCATTATTGAATATGACACAGAGAGTGCGGTTATCCGTCAGAATGGCGAAAATCCGATTTTTCAGTATATAAGATTTTATTTCGAATAAATGATTTAATGCACATGAAAATATTTAAATGTGGTAAAATCTGTGGCAACCCTACCCTACAAGGAATCGACAGATATTAAAAATGTTGATTTCATTCAATTTGCAAATTTTAGGAACTAGAATCTTGGGTTCCCATATGAAAAAATCATCTAACAATAATCATCATGTCATAAGATAAAAGTATTTCTTTATAAATAACTTCACAACCTCTTCATGTTCGCAGAATTCGCTCTTTACTTCAGAAACTATAAAATACAAAAGATGTTTCTTTTGAAAAATATTCAAATTGTGTTGTTTCTGTTCGAATCGGAAATAAGTACTACTGAACCCGTTCGGTTCCAGCCATCACCGTAAATTTTTTTCGAACAAATGGATAATATCTGAAATAAAAATGTACCATCCCTGAAGCTCACCCAATACTTGTTTGATTTCAACAACGGATAAAATCTGTTGTTGAAAACACACACTCAGACACTTACCCGAAATGTATTTCTTGTAGAAACAATCTATAAACAAAGCGTATTTAACCTTTACTTCTGCATTTACAAAACACAACCAAATCCAAACGTGAACTGATTGACAATAAGAATTGAAATGACGTAGATGACCCGATGATGAAACGGCCTGTTAGGGGTGAGTGGAATAAAACATCATAGGAAACACGTGTGTGACGAAGAAGATGCATGATCAGAGGTGGTGGAAAAAACTGTTTCATTTCCAGAACTAAACGACAACTATTTAGTGGTTACAAAGTAGCGTTTAACAGTTAAAATGTGAATTATAGTGGCTTAACAGTTTGATTTTTTCAATTCCATCTTTTAACCACAATCGTGCCCTTTATTGAATCTTATAGGTAACCTTTTCAAAACAAAATGTGTGTTTTGAAAAAAAAACCCGTTTAACGTTTAAAATCTTCACTTTTTACATTGATCAGATAACATATAGTTGCTAAAATAATTTATTTAGCAGCTATAAGATTTTTTTGAAAAAAAACTTTTATAACTGGATTTCTCTCGGCGTAGTTAATATGTACCTTATTTTTGAAATCTGAGAATCTGTTCAGGATAGATCTCGTATTTATGTGACATATTTTCAACTTACGCATTTTCCATCTGAAAAGTTAAGTACATCACTCGAACTTCAGAAGGTATAAAAAAAGAGTGAGTTTATTCAAAAGACAAAACTATCAGCTATGAATATATGGAGGAAATACAGTTGAAACAATAATTTGATTAGGGTCCTTTGGCATCCCTAGGGCGATTCTCTCTTGATGAATATAAACATTTTTACCCTTCAGTCTTCGGAGGTTTCAAGATATTTCTAACTTTTTCAAATATGAAAGTAGTTCGATTTTTTAAATTTTATTTATGCACTAGCGGGCGGTAAAGTACAACCGCCCGGTTCGCCGGGCGTAAAGTGGCACTTTACCGCCCGTGGGCGCATTATGGCCCGGCGGGTCGTAAAGTAGACAAAATTCTCAAATTGTCTATACTCACACATCATTTCATGCAATTCCTAACACGAATTAAAATCATTTCAGTTCAATATTGCAATACTCTTTCTAACATTTGTTCATAATCGTTGGCAATTTTTTCGGTGATGATCTATCTATTTGAAATAGATTCTCCAATATAGCACTCAGCTACTATAGTTTCACATTCCTCATATTATGTTACCCTTAATTATTGTATGCATAACGTATGAAACGTGTAGACCATTGCCATTCAAGTCAGTATTTGTGATTCGCGCTATAAAACCGCTAGTGCATAAAATTTTGTATGTATCACGTGCGTAAAATGCGTTTAAGGCCTTCGGCGTGTGGCCATAAACGCCTACTTTACGCCCTTGATACATACATAACTATTTCACCCTCTTTTTCAGGAAAACAGAAAATGTTCTTAACGTCTCTTAAAACCAAATCAACTCCCAAGTAATCTTTCAAGTATTAAAGACCTTCTTCGGCAGTATTGGTTGCAATCCAAAAACAACAATATTATTTCGACGAGCTAAGCTCTCTAGACGAATGATTCCATTTTTCAGTTCGGCGTTTTCTTCCTCAAGATATGATATTTTGTTGTTAGCGGTTAGCAATTCAGATTTAATTTCAGACAAAGCAAAAAAAATTGTTTGTTACGAAATTCCCAGGTTTTCTTCAACAAGTCATCGAGATCCTTCAATGTCACATCAATCATTTCAGATGTCTCACGGTCACAATTATTCGCTTGAGTGGTAACCGAGCACCCGTACTAATTTATAAGAATTCGAATTGTTTTATCTATCAGTTTTTAAAGAGATACTGCTTGTTTTCATTGACGTCTTCTTTCACTGGAGATTCATATATGGTAATATGAAATATGTATTGGGTCATGCACTTCCCGCAACTTTCATGCAAGGAAACTATCATTAAATCACTCACCGGCTCCTATTTCAAAATCGTGTGAAAATACAGTATTTTTACGTTGTGTTCAACAGATCTATCAATCCTATTGTGCAAAAATGTTTTGCCCGATGAGTAAAAGTATTCAAAGTTGCTGTAATATGACTACAAATAATTCTAGGATATAACACAAACATCGAGAATGTACATAGATTTTGGAAGGTACATCATCAAAATCAAGCTGTGGCAATACCTCCAAAAATGAGCTCAAAGAACAATATCAACTTCATTCAAATCTGACACTCAAATACAAAAAATTTCATCAAAAAGCGCATATCGAGTTAATCGTTTCTGATGGATTGAAAGAACTCTTTCACATCGTACAGTGCCTTTTCCAATAGATGCTCCTTTATAGATCTTCTAAACTGTTTTTTTTTTTTATCGAATATTCCTGAGTTCACTTGATAAATGGTCATATATTTCAGCTGCATTGTAAATCAATGACTTTTTTATTAGGTTGTTTGTTTGCATGGAAATAACAAATGGACCTTTACATTTAAGACAAATAAATTGCAAAACTCGTTTTAATCGATAGTTTCTAGTCTGAAGCGTCCATTCAATAAATAGTTCCACTATATTTTTTTAATTTTGAAAAAAAAAATATCACATTTGAAAGGGAGCCGCTGACGTCATGTTCATCGGAAACACCCCCCACCATAATCCACGTTCCGAAACAGGCAATACCGTTCTCCTTAAAAATATAGCTTCTAGCTTGATATAAAAGCCTTTGAGAAATAATTAAAACCTTGTCACTTGATCAACTCAGAGAAAAAAATTCACATAATACCTATTTTCATTGTATTTATAGCTCTCAAATTTCTGAATGGAACTTCCTTTTGATTAAAAACGAGCATTGGCAACACCGCAAGTCGTAATAACGTGCTCATCATTCATCGGGTGGAAACAAATCAGATAAAGCAATATCTAGGATTTCATTGAGACTTTCATCTCTTTGAATTAGGTTTTTCAAGTATATTTTTCCGAATCTTTATTAGTACCTTAAATTTTTTGATGGTTCAAGGTCTTTTTTGCAATGACTGAAAATTTTAATCTTTCTTCGAACTCTGCTTTGAACTTGGAAATGTTCGTCACAATAACAGATATTTCCGCATTTTACACAGGGTTTATTCACTGCTTCGAAAAACATTTTACGACGCGCTTCATCTTTAGGTGCTTACAAATTTTTTTAGAAATTTCACTGGGGTTTAGACAACCGGGTACGAAGCACTTTCTCGACATGTTCACAGTTATTGCTGGAATACAGATACAGGAATTAAAAAAAATAGAATACAAACAACAAAAACACTCAAAACCGCATTAACCTCAAATAAGAAATCACATAGGGCCTGTTCGTGTGCAGCATATACCGGGTGGCTACGGAAGTATTGCCAACGGAATATCTCAGTTATTGTATGAAGTAGGTTTGTGAAATTTAGAGCGTCGATATAATGACATAAGAGCTAGAATTTGAGCATATTGACATGTCGAAGTTACCTTCCGGTCTGACCGGAAGTAACATCAACTTTCTTATTTTGAATGGAAACCCTATTTTTTTCTTTTAGCTTTATTCAGCATTCAATTCCCTTTCTAATGACATATCACAAGTTGGTATCTAACCAGAAACTAGATCAGAAAAAAATTATTATTGAAATTCACCGAGTAGGCCGTGGAAGCAAAATGAAAGCCAAAAATTGAAAAGTTGGCTATGGAAACCATACGTCACTTGATAACAGTTGCTACTACTGTGATATTTTATTTTCATTCGTCGGCGTTATGAAAAGCCGCCAAAAAAAATATTGGAAAAATTGGGAAAAAAACAATACTCTGTAGGTCCATAACTTAAATAGGAACATACAACTTTTTCTTGCCTGTACTATTCAGCATAACCATTCCTTTCTAATGATATAATAGAAAGTAATTTTTTGAAATGAAATACCAAAAAATCCAATTATTATTCTTCAAATAACGAAAAAACAGATTTATCTAAAAAAAAATTCAAATTGATAGGATTAAAGATAAAATAAATTCAAAACAAATGTTCGAAATGCATTCCCTCAGCGTCAATACATTTATTGACTGGTGATATTTTCATGTAAAACGTTTCTCAACATTTGGGGCGTGATATCTTGGAAAGCTCTACGAATTTTTATTTCTAGCTCATGTAGAGTTGTAGGCTGTGTGGAATACACCCTATTTTTAAGATGCCCCTATAGAAAAAAGTCGCACAACGTAAGATCAGGTGACCTTGGTGGCCACCTGACTGGACCATGGGTTGTTATAAGTCTCTCTTGAAAGCGATTATGAAGATAATTTCTCGCTATTCTTGAATTGTGCGGAGGGGCGCCATCTTGCTGGAAGTACATTTTCTCAGTTATTTCCGCTGGTAGGTTGTTAATGAATTCCGAAATTTCATTCTTTAAAAAATTAAAGTATCTCTCTCCGGTTAGTTGGCCTTGAAAAAGAATGGGGCCAACAATATGAGTTCCAACTATTCCTGCCCAAACATTCACACCAAATCTCTCCTGGAAGCCGCGTTGTTGAAACCGGTGCTCGTTTGCTATCGCCCAGTACCAGGAACAAAATACCGTTCACACTTTTAGCACTTTACACTTCGACTATCGACAATAATCCAAATAAAGTACAGTACCTACCTTGTATTATTCCTGTTAAATAATCCACTGTTGGTAAATCTTGACTCGTCCGTAAACAAGATATAATAGTTAAATAGTTGATTCTCAGCATTTTGTCGAAGAAACCAGTTACAATATTCCAGGCGCCTTTCACCGTCATTTTCATACAAATGTTGATGCAACTGATACTTGAAGGATTTCAATCGATGTTTTTTCAAAATTTTCCTAGCAGAGTCCTTACTTATAGCTAATTCGGCGCCAATCTGCCTTGAGGAAATTGTGCTATCATATTGTACTAAAGCTAATACATTAATTTCAGTTTCCTCATTAATAACAAATGCTTCTTGGTCTTCGTGAACATCAGGCCCAGTTCTTAATTTTTCTTCAAGCCACTGGAAACACCTTCTTGACGGTTGCTGCCTCCCTTGATATCGCTCTAAATACAATCGTTCAGCGGCATAAGAATTTTTTAAACATTCACCATAAATGAGAAGCATGTCAATTTGTTCGGTTCGTGAATAACGGGGCATTTTTTGAATATTCCACTAACTGATTTCGATTTCCAAACCCTTTTAAAATGGCAGAATCAAAAACACTACTTCGAACGTCAAAATAATATGGATAGCAGCGTTTCTGACAGCTCTCATTTCTTTTTTGTTTCATTCCAAAATACATCTTAATCAGCCTACTTGTTAATATTTTGGTTCGAATGATTATTGCAATGGAATGATTACTCTGAATAGCACAAACATCGTCCATAGGTAGATATCTATGGACGATGGCACAGACCAAGTACGTTTATGTTCCTATTTAACCTTGAACCTACAGGATATAATTTATCATTCCATATTATTTTTAATTTTATTTTTGCGTATGGCGATAATCTGTTTTGTTATTTGAAGAATAATAATTGGATTTTTCGGTATCTCAGTTCAAAAAATTATTTTCTATTATATCATTAGAAAGGAATGGTTATGCTGAATAGTACAGGCAAGAAAAAGTTGTATGTTCCTATTTAAGTTATGGACCTACAGAGTATTGTTTTTTTCCCAATTTTTCCAATATTTTTTTTGGCGGGTTTTTATAACGCCGACGAATGAAAATAAAATATCACAGTAGTAGCAACTGTTATCAAGTGACGTATGGTTTCCATAGCCAACTTTTCAATTTTTGGCTTTCATTTTGCTTCCACGGCCTACTCGGTGAATTTAAATATTGTTTTTTTCTGATCTAGTTTCTGGTTAGATACCAACTTGTGATATGTCATTAGAAAGGGAATTGAATGTTGAATAAAGCGAAAAGAAAAAAAATAGGGTTTCCATTTAAAATAAGAAAGTTGCTGTTACTTCCGTTCAGACCGGAAGTTAACTTCGACATGTCAATATGCTCAAATTCTAGCTCTTATGTCATTATATCGTCGCTCCAAATTTCACAAACCTACTTCATACAATAACTGAGATATTCCGTAGGCAATACTTCCGTAGCCACCCGGTATATTTGATGGAACTGTTTTACTATCCAATTTCAATGTAGGCGAACGAGTTGAACAGACAAACGATCTTATGTGGTATCAAATGACAACTGTCATAGGTCACATTATATTTGAATGAGAATTTGAGTTTCCATGGTAGGTACACAACTTTTACAACGTTGCCGAGTCTAGCTTTGACGAACGTGACGTCACGAATCAGTTTTCTTATGATTATAGATAATCTAGCAGTCAGAAAAAAAATCCCGAGTGATATAAGCGTTTAAACTTATTTTTATTGACATGAATGATGGTATGTTCACCCAGAGGTATACCGGGCAGGGTACATTTATATGTCACAGCATTTGTTTTTTTTTTTGCATTTATTGATAGTAAATGTGCGTTAAACCATTCTCTGACACTTGTCATATTAGGAGCTATTTTCAAGGAAAAATTTTTTAGTCATTATCGTGCCACAGTATTGTGATATGGTCCGCATCAAAATACTTCAAAAACAATACCGGTCCAAGAACTGAACCCTGAGGATTTAAAAAAAAAAGAATTGAATCAATTTGAGACTCTGACCCCCTGAACCCAGTAATTCCAGAGTAAAAATCGACATATTCTCAAAAAACTTTACCGATAAGTTGTCAGTGCCTCAACAACTCTCATTTTTTTTTGGAAGAAAAACACAAAGTCGACTCCACGTAAAATTTATTTGAATAAACTGGAAGATCCTACTTGAGACAGGTTTCGAACATATATATGCTCATCTTCAGTCAAAGTCAGCTGGAATAATGTTATGGTTAACAAAGTGTATGAGAAATTGCAAAGAGTATCTATATTGAGTTGAGAGAAAAAACATTTAAATTAGACTAACATAGTAGATTAACAGACCATCAAACAATAGGGGCACATACTGCCCGTAATATTGAAGAACCTTTTATGAAACAAGGGGTAGAACCCCAAAAAATCAGATCAAAGGATATAGGTTTTATTGATATTTTCCAAATACCATACAACTTGGCGTACGTTTTGCCAGAAAATGGACGATAATATCACGAAGTCGAAATGACGCCCTATAGAGACAGTAGGGACATCTAGGGGAATGACATCTAATAACCTGTTTACTAGCAGTAAAGAAATCTGTATTAAAATTTTTGTAAAAGATGGGGTTTGACAATTGGCCTATTCTAGATACCTGGAATGTAGGTTGTGATACTATTACGAAATATTGTGAGAGTGAACAGTAGGTTTTTCCAAATTTTAGTTAATATGGAAGATTTCACTAACATTGAGCATTGTTTATATAGAAGTAAGATAGTAAGTCAATGCCTGTGTAATTGATGTTGGACTCAAACGCGAGTGTCACCTAGCGTGATTAGTAACAAACATGAATATTTGACGTCATTTTAATGCAGGTTCCTTCAAAAAACCCTGATTTTAATGCTGTCTCATTGTTTCAATCAAGTTACGACATGACTTGGAGGCCAGATCACTGAAGTTACGACATAACTTGGATGCGAGCTCACTCAGGGTTCTTATGATAGGAAGGGGTTATGAAATAAGTGAGCATTTAGACAAGGGGAAGACTGAGGAAAGGGAGAGAATACGTCATTGGAGGGAAATTAAGGTGGCTATCCTGAAATTGGTGATCTTGGTTATAATTGCGTCAATTTGCGAATAAATAAAGTTACTAAAGCCCGTGGCTCGAATGAATCACAATAAAATCATATGCATTTCTTGTATTTTGTAGTTGTTAATTACTTGTTTGATATTGTAACAATACTCCTACATCATACCATGATGATACATTGTCGTTCCAGATATTCCTCAAGAATAAAACAGTAAAGCATCTATGGAATCAATTTTGGTAGTATGGGTAACAGGGTAACTACCTATTGATTTTTCCAGGATTTGTTCAAACCATTTTAATAAAAGAGAAGTCAAGACAAAGGCTTAGGAAAAACGGTGAAATTAAACTGTTCTAATGAGAAACAAAACTCGATTTGATTTTGGATAGAAACTGTTGAAAGCCAATATTATTTTTGCTATGACATTACGATATAATGTTGTTGTTCGTTTTTAGTTATTCCTACCAAGACGTGTTGGTAAAAATCTGGTTTGTCCACTGTGGAGATAGAGAGATACTTGCTAGAATCTGTACCCATGGCCGATCGTTTGCCATCAAATAATGGTTTGTTCATTATATTCTATTCTTGGTGCTATGAAATGCACCAAGAAGAGAATATAACACAAATATGTGCACGTTTTTCAATTTACTCCCACCGATTGGTTTCGAATTAAATCCAACAAAATGGGATATTTTATTGTAATTCAAATTTGGCGCCTCCAATTTCAGGATAGCCACCCTAATTTCCCTCCAATGACGAAAACAATATGCCCGACAAAATCGATGACATGTCATAACCCCCCTATCAAGGTACCCTGAGCTCACTATCTACCTACATGTCGCATCCATTTTGATCCAATTATAATCCCATAAGGTTGACTAACTATCTTCTATATAAACAATGTATTGAGTAAACCACTTTTATTAGGGTAAGTCGAGGATAGATGACGCAGAAACTGAGATGGCGCAATGATTTTACAGCGCCACCGCTAGTGTTGAAGTTGAAGATGAACTGTTGCGATCTGATATACTTCAGTTCATTGTAAACAAGCTGCCGTAAAGTTTGAATATACCGGTTGAAGGCCTATTGAAAAATATTTTTATACGTGATCAGGTGGGGACAAATATATTTTTTCCGAATTTGTTCTGGCGCTAGTGAACTTTCAATTATTTAGTAATTTTATTCAATTCATCGTTTCAGGTAAGTAAAAACATTCAAGTTTGTTCTATAACATAAAATTCCGCATATTTCAAAACGTGTATGGGTTGTGATGTGCGCCATCTCTCCTCTCACAACGAGGATAGATGGATCACATATTTTTGAGGTGAGATGGCTCATTAAAATTTCTTTTTTTTTTTTCAGTAAGTATGCCTACAATATTCAAACGCACTGGAAGTTGTTCCAGAGTTGGACCAAACAACAATTAACCGCAGCCATTGATGCCGTTATTAAAAATAAATTGGGAGTGAATGTTGCTGCTCGAAACTTTGGGGTACCGGCAACCACTCTACGAAGAAGAAATCTGAGAAAAAATGTGAAGAAAGGTCCGGTTTTGCTCCTACTCGAACTGACGTGCGAAGTGTGGTTTTCAAATTGGCGGAACAGCTGGGCATTAAACATCGTTTTAACTTTTAATAAGAAATCACGATTACCTGGTTTTCCATGGCTTAAGTTATTTCTGCAGAAAAACCCGAGGCTGTCAGTTTGTACCACAAAATCTGACTACTGGATAAATTGCTTACGATGCTCCAAATGGTTTCACGAGTCTTGCTCCAAGTTTGTTAACCTTTGCCATGACTGTGGTGTTGTTGTATGTAAAACAAAGTTAAATTTTGGCCAAAATATCTTTTGTTTTCAGTTGCGCCATCTCACCTCAGCACTGTGGGGGAGATGGTTTTTATTAACTATTTTAATTTTTGTTATGAAACATAAGTTTAATTTTTTTATGAATTTTAGTGTTCAGGACATTTTCATAAACTCAATAAATATTCGTTAAATAAATTAACAGCAATCCCAATTGAATGTTTGAACAGGCTAACATGAAATTTCAAAACCTGGGCCATCTATCGTCGAATTACCCTATAGATCGGTAATACATCAAAATTTGTTGCAGGATTGAAATAGTGATAAGAGTTGATAATATGGTTTGCAAAAGAATTATTGGTTGAAATTTCTACAGTATTGTCATGATTTTTATGTTTGTCTATGATTCTTGTGTGTTCTCTTAGACGAATTCTGAAATTATGTCCAGTTTGGCCTATGTAAACGCTATTGCAATCGGGAGAAGAGCAAACTAATTTACAAACACCAGACTTTTCCATTCGGAATTCTATCTTTATTGTTAATACAATTTTAGCCAATAGGGTTGTTTGTTTGGAAAGAAATACATAATTTTTTATCAAATTTCTTGAAAATGTTTTTAATGTCATGGGATAATTTTCCTAGATAGGAAATAGAACAAAATTTGGAATATTCAATCGATGAGAGAAGGTTCTGATTGGCATTTTTTATAACATGACGTCTGTTAATTTTTTGAATAGAATGAGCAGGGAAACGATTGTTGGCACCTATTTGTCTGATGATATTATAGCTATTTATGATACAAGTTCGTAAAGTAGGACTTTTTTGTATGAGCGTGAAGTTTGTTGAATGAGGCGCAGCCAGCCGATTCCAACAAACATGCGAGTACAAAAAAGCCTTTTACGAAAGTGTTTCCTACAAAGTTTTTTCTTCGACAGTTATTGTATTACCAAATTGTAGCAATTATATCACTAATTTGAATGTTTAATGATATGAATTTTCGTCAAATTATCAAATAAAGGCTTCCGAGTTATATTTGACGCAAAATACTGTATTTTTCAAAAATGCATAAATGTATGAACAGTGTGTAAAAAATTACACGCACAGGATGATTTTACGCACAGGTGATTGTTTTACGCACTTGTGCGAAAAATTATTACTTTACACACTGTCAGCAGTGCGTAAAAGCTTAGTTTACGCACTGTCGTAGAAAAAGTTCTTTATTTCAGTTGATTTCATACATAGGAATGGAAAAAAGTATAGAAATTAGAGAATTTGAGGGTTTTTGGTATGTTCAACAGAAATCGCAATCGTAAATTTAGGACAGGAAATCTTCGTATACTTTTCTCAATTTTAGTTATTTTTAGGTTCCTTTTGCCAAAATACAAACATGTATAGAATACAGAGCTTCTGTCAGAGTTCATAATGTTGAGGGAGCGAGTAATTTCAACCATTCCTCCAAAACTAGTCCTCCGGATATACCTCCAAATATCCCAATAGGAAACATCAAAATCAATATGACCACCAATACCATTACAGTACACATCCCCAGTGTGGAAAGCAGCACCACAACATTATATAACCAAAAAATGTATATTTTGGTGTCCAAGGCTGAAGAAACTGATGATTTAGTGCTTTTCGAAAAAAGTCTTGAGCGGATGGATAGCACACCCAACCTGAAAACTTCTTGGCTTGTATACTACTCCACTAGGTCAAACCAATCTCTAGACTTCAGAATAGGCGATACCAACCAGTCAGACTCCAGCTTGAGGAATCCCCCACTGGAACCCGGAACGAACTACAGCGTTTCAGTCATTCTGAGCAATGAATGTTTTGGCGTAATGAGACTGAGGCGAGCTCAGAAATACATCAGCACTTTGCAGGTAATGAGACGGGAAGGTAACGGAGGATTATGGGCTCTGATCCTACTGCTTTCTGTACCCTTGATTGGCTTTGGCTACTGGTGAGTTTATTTATTTTTACACCTAGCAACAGAGCATAAAATGAGTGAGTTTTAACAAAAATACTAGTAAGAAACCGACTATGCTATCACAGTCTGTAGTCATGTTTTTTAACGTGTGCGACTTGCAACTGTCATTTAATAATTTGTTATAAACATTTAAATAACAGAAAACGAGTTTTTTTTTCATTTTATTGCTTATACAATGAAAACTAATAGTGCAATATGGTTGCTCTAATAGAGAGAATTGTAGATAATTGAAATACGAACAAAATGGGATACTTTACTACCCGGTCGGATCATTGGTAACGGAGAAAATCTGGAAAAACAGTAAAATTTCAAGATTTTTTGAAATATTCATAAATCCGCCATCTTTCAAGAAGTAGGATTGGCCATTCTCATGAGAGTATTGAATCATATGTACTTCATGTATGCACAAGACAGGCACTGTCTGATAGTTAGTTTTGTCACAATTGCAATTAAATTTTCTTTTGCACTATCTTGCCGCATGCATTGATGCAGTGATAGATAGTTATAGAAACCGTTTATTCTCATTTTGCGCTACAATGGTGCGAAATGGGTGAAAATGAATGCAAAAGTGACTGAAAACGGCCGAGCACACGTTAGCTGCCGAGTGGTAGGAGAGTCCGGGAGATGAGGGGAATTCTTGTAATGAATGGGTTACGTGATAAAACGCTTTCCCCATCTCCCGCTCTCTCCTACCACAAGACTGTTTAAACCAGCTCTGCCGTTTTCAGTTTTGTTTGCAAACATTTTTTACTAATTTTTCAGCATTTTAGCGGAAAATGAGAATATACGTTTTGTGTGTAATTCTACTCTCAAAATCTGCTTCAGGAATTGAAATCTGACCATCACTAGAGCATCCAGGCACGCTACAAGATGGTGCAAAAAAATTATCAAATTGCAATTGTGCCAAAACTAAAGATCCGTCAAAGCCTGTTTTGTGCACACATAAAGTATATATGATTATTCAATACTTTCATAAGAAGGGTCAACCATAATTCTTGAAAAACGACGTAGTTATGAATTTTTAAAAAAATCGTAAAATTTTCCAGTTTTTCCGGCCTTCCTCCGTTATTGATGATTCAATCGGGTCGTTAAATATCCCATTTTGTTTGTTTTCCAATTATCTACAATTTTTTTCATTGGAGCAACCATATTGCTCTATCAGTTTTCATTTTATGAGCAAAACAATAAAAAATATACGTTTTTTGTAACTCAACTATCTATAACAAATGAATAAATGACAGTTGCAAGTCGAAAACATAACAAAATATAACTGCGGACTGTCTCCCGAGTTATGGCACAGTCGGTTTTTTACTAGTATTTTTGTTAAGAAAAAATGCTCTATTGATTGGCCTATTTTCAACCCAGATATCAGGCAATTTTATTAAATAACAAATCTAAATTAGGTGATTAAACACCAATGCAGTGAAAAAGTTGACGTGTGGTGTACAACGAAAGAATTGTTGAACTTTTTTTCTGTTTAATCTGACTAAATTTTGTAAATTTTTTACAAAATGATCTTTATGATTTACTTGCCTTTAGCACAGAGTCAAAACTAAATCTTTCGATGAGATGGTGCCCTCGCATATTATTCTGTAATATATAGGTTTACCCAGGGTTAAACCGCCAAACGTTCACGATAGGTTCTCTAGGAGAAAAGGAAACTTTCGAAAAATCAGTTGTTTATCAATTGTGATGATTTCAGTAAAATTTGTCATGTTTATTTGCGGTAATAAGGGCCTTCTTTTAATGTACATATAATAACATTATTGATGTCTGGGCGTGGCGCAGTGGTTAGAGCGTCCGACTCTGAGTCGAAAGTTCCTGAGTTCGAGCCCCAATTGCGGCTGGGATTTTTTAATTTAATTTGACCCATTAAATTATTGAAATCTCGTGGTTCGACTGGGGTGAGTCCTGCACGATTAACTGTTGCGTTCCAATTAGTAAGTTATTAACAAAGCCTACCTGAACACATGGCTAATGACCATAGCAGTCAATGCCAAAACACCAAAGAAAAAAAATTACATTATTGATTACAGTGGCGGCCCAAAAGATAACATAATTGATATTAGGACAAATTATTGTACTCCACTATGTTTTTGTATGTTGAATTTTTTCAGGATTGAGCAATTCGAGATACAGTTTTTTGAAAAAATTAAAAACCATTTCCATGCATGTAACGCGAAAAGGATATTTGATATCAGGACAATGTAATTATTGTAATTTGTTAAAAATCTGGAAATCAAAAATTCCAAAAAACTGCTCAAAATAATTAAAAAATTTCAAAGCGAAGTTAGCACCTGCGAACGACAGATTCTGCAGATGCACGGTGTGATATCTGGTGCTGCTTGAATAATTCTTTTCCGGAGAGTATCTTCGGCTCAACATAAATTCTTATTTTCATTGCACCCTATAACAAAATCCATAGGGGTTAAATCAGCAGAGCTCGCAGGCCCAGGAACTTTGATGCCCTGTATTTCGAAAACGAAGAAAGTTAGGACACACGGTTGGTTGGTTGGTTGGTTGAAGGCTGACGAGCGAGATACCGGGTTTACCTTTGTGGTTTCCCCTAACACTGAGACCAGCTGAGATCTTTTGTATCGTTCTGTCGCCAGTGCTTCCTAGTTAAATAGGCCTGTGTTTTTCACCAGGTTTAGTAGTCTATTTACTAGGTGTTTCGGATTCATGCCTGTTTCTAGGTTGATCTGTCCGAATATTCTGTTGCGCTTGTTGAGCAGCGCGTCGCATCCGAAGATGATGTGAGAGGCTGTTTCCTCCTCGTCACCACAGAGTCGGCAGTCCACTGTTTCTCAATTTATTCCCATGGTGTGTAGGTGTTTCCTAAGCCGGCAGTGTCCGGTTAGTATGCCGGTGATCGTGCGTATCTTCGATCTGTTGAGGTTGAGTGTGTCAACCGTCAGTGTTTGGCTCAGGTGCCTCACCATTGCTGTGCTGTATCGATGCCCTTCGATTGGGTCCCAATATGTTTTGATTTCTTCCACTCATTAATCAGGTTTCCGCATCGGGTTTTGCTCATTCCAAACGCTGGTTCTGGACCTGTGAATGGTGATTCAGATGCTCTCTTCTTAAGTTGGTCTGCTTTTTCATTGCCTTCAATTCCCCTATGTCAGGGCACCCACACAAGTGTACCTTGTTGCGTTTTGACAGTTCATTGAGGCTCTGAAGGTATTCCAAGAATTGCTCTGACTTTACATGTATTGGGTTCAGAGCTTTTAGAGCGCTCTGACTGTCAGATAGAATGTGGATGTGTTTTCTTTCATACCCACGGTCTAGATTCTTCTGTATGCATATCCTCATGGCATGTGTCACTGCTAAGAATACTGTGGTGTTGTTGCCAAGTATGACAAGGTATCTTATTTTTGCATAAAAAAATCAATCCTGAGCGTTTGGTGGTTTAACCCTGGGTCACCCTGTATATAATAAACTAGTCATTCCTCTGCTCACTAGGTGGAGCAGCCCAGACACCGCTCCATCGCAGGAACCAGTAATGACCAAATACCAGAATGTTGAATGATTTGGACGAGAAACACATGGCTTCATTGCTGTCTGTGTTGACCTATTCTTGCACTGATGAGACGCAAAACTTCGAAACTAGTCTGCAGGTGGTCACCCTGTCCAAATAAAAACATAATTCTGTTAGTTGCTTACAGGGAGCACTTGCAGTTGTGTCCTCTACAATGAGGAGCATTGCCCAGGTATCTGTTAGATATAATTCAATGCCCGTCGAGGTTTTTTTATAAAGGTGATGAAACCCTTTATGGGCACCTTTTCCGGCCTGTTTCACACATCTCATGGTGTTACTGCAACCGGCTCAGGTTCTAAATCCGAATCCCTTATTGAATGTGTATCATTATGTAATTTGTACCAACTGAATATTGTTCCCAATTTATATGATAAATATTTAGATCTTGTTTTAGCAATGTATTTAGATATTGTATCACTTTAGCATCGGATCAACTATTACCTAGCGGTAACTATCACCCTGCAGTGAATATTGACGTATCCCTAACAACTTCTGATAATTTTAACTATCACGAATTTAGATTCGATTTTAATAGATCTGACTATACCAGTTTGAACATTATTATTAATTATTTCAACTGGGATCTACACTTCTCTACGTTGAGTGCCGATGAATGTGTGTCAGTATTTTATGATGTTAGGTAGAGGGTTTTGGAGACATATGGTCCTGAAATTACTATCAATACTTGTTGTAAATTTCCAATTTGGTTCAATAGTGAATTGAAAATATGCATATCCTTGAAAAAAAAAATGCTCATATCAAAAAGCAGTCTCTGATAATGATTATACGGAATTTCAAAAGTTGAGATCACAATGCCGATTGTTATCTCGACAATGCTGTCGTACCTACCTTAACAATACTGAATTCCTAATTGGTGAAACTGCTAAACCATTTTGGAGATTTGTAAATCCTAAAAGAAAAAACTGTGATATACCTACTGCAATGAAATATAATAATTCTTCTCTGAATGATAATATGAGCAATGCTGGTTCCCTTGCTGATTATTTTTCATCTGTATATGAAACTGAAAGTACAAGTTTTAATAATTTGGATCATATTTCGTCAAAGAATTAGATAATCAATTCACACTGCCTCTCTTTTGGTATAGCAGAAGTGATGGAGTGTCTGTGTTCACTGGCCCTGATCACATTCCTGATGTATTCCTGAAGAAATCTGCTTTTTCACTAAGTATACCGCTGAGGTGAATGTTTAATAAATCTTTGACAAATGGTACTTTTCCTTTCTATTGTGAAAAGTCGTTTGTCAAACCTCTTCTTAAATCCGGAAATCCTGCTCTTATTGAAAATTATAGACATATTACTATTCTCTCTGCCATTCCCAAGGTGTTTGAGTACTTGGTTACTAAACTAGATTCCTCAGTTCAACTTTGGCTAACGAAATAAGTGTTGGTCAACATGGGTTTCAAGATGGACGAACGACGTGCAATAACCTCATGATTTATACCAACTCCATTGTATCGGCTTTGAACTTTGAAGAAGGGCCTATAGGTTTATTCTGTTCATACTGATCTACCTAAGGCTTTCGATAAACTCGATCATGCTATTCTCACCCAGAAGTTTTCGTATATTGGCACTCGTGGTTCCCTTCTAGACTAATGGTTAAAAACGTATTTATCAGATCGCCACTTATGTGACGAGTTGAACTGGTGCATTTCCGATTAATACACTGCCACTTCGGATGTGCTACAAGGCTCCCACCTGGGGCCTTTACTGTTCAATATGTTTATCGATGACATTGTAAAATAAATATCCGATTGTAAATTCCTCATGTATGCCGATGATATCAAAATATTTCATATCATACAAAATACAGATGATTGTCTAATACTCCAAAAGAGCTTGAATGTTTCTTCACATGGTTGTTTGGTGAATGTAAGCAGCATGAGTCCTTTGAAATAAAGTTATCAGTTTCCATCGCACAGTGCAAGAGGTAACATTTAACTATATTTTTGATAACACTGTCATTGAGAAAGTTACCTCGATCAAAGATCTTGGAGTCGTCTTTCAATCTAACCTCTCATTTTCTTCGCACATTGAGTACATCTGTAATAGAGCAGTTGGGTTTCATAAAAAGACATTCCAGAGATTTTGATCATATGAGTACAGTGAAAATCTTATTCCTTCCATTGGTTAGATCTCATCTTGAATATGCTTCGATTATTTGGAGCCCTTATGCTCAAGTACACATCGAAAAATTGGAAAGAGTTCAACGCAAATTTTTTTTGTACTGCTCCTTCAGACTAAACATTCCTTACTCTTATACCAACATGCTGTCAGTAATGAATTTGAGTCCTCTCATCCCCAGAAGGCAAAGGTTTGACACCTTGTTCATTTATAAAGTTTTGAATGGTCTGATTAATACTCCTGAATTATTAGAAGAAGTGAAAATATATGTACCTCCTAGGGCACTACGTGAATATAGCAAATTTTCCTTGGCTGCACATCGATCGAACTATGGTGCAAACATAGGGATGATTAGATTACTGCGACAGGCAAATGTTCACTCAAAGGCTATAGATATTTTTTCCGCTTCGCTTTGTTAAATGAAAAGAGCTAGTATGTAGCTCAACTATTTTAGCTTTAATTGCTCATTTCATTTCAATTTGTTTTGTTTTTGTCCAGTTACTGTCGAAACCAGTTAGATATAGCTAGTTATATATTTTCTATATTTTTAGTGTTTTATATTATTGTAAATGGGTATTTCTTCCCGTGTAATAAATAAATAAATAAATCCTATAAGGTAGTGTGGGAGTCCCCTGGGTCTGAATTGAAGCCACCTCAGATATACCCTCTAAACACTCCACCTCGTGCGTGGTAGGCTCGTCCAGCAACCTAGGCTGATTCGATGACAAGTAGGCTCAGATGTCCATTTTATCGCACCATACCACTTTCTCGGGCCATCAGAAAAGTTCTGCAGTCGCCAGGGTTTGAATCAGCGACCGGCAGCCAAAGTGATTGAAAGATTGATGCTTTAACCACTCTGTTACCTGGACGACGGGTCTTAGGTTAGGTTAAGTTTGAACTCCACTGTGGCCAATGGCCTATTTTGGCTAACCCTTTGGTTATATTTCTCCCAGTATATCCAATCTCTTGACAAAATTGAGGAATGCATTGGGAGAACAATTTACCAGGTTTTCTGGACTTACTGTCGTATCGCCAAATATTGAGAATCTGGTTCTGGCCGCTGCAGGGTATGTACACAGAATGTGTTCAGCCGTTTCATCATCCTCCATGCATAGCCGGCACTCTGCATCTTGTGCAAGTCCGATTTCTTGCATGTGATGTTTGAGTTTGCAGTGTACAGTAAGCAAACCTACTATAATTCTGAGATCCGCTCTACTGAGTTCTAGCAGTTTGTCAGAGTCCTGTTTTTTCCTTGTACAAGCAATAAATGCTTTGAAATGGGCTAGGCCCGGTAGACTACGACAGTACTCGAGTATTTTATTGTCTGCCCAAGCTGTTTTGACATTCTTGGCAGTGCTATATGCTAAACCGATTACCGGTTCTGGTCCAGTGAACGTTGTTTCGCCCCCCCCCCCTTTTGCTGGGTCGTCCGCAATTTCGTTTCCTTCTAGGCCTGTGTGACCTGGTATCCAGACTAGGGTAACGTAGTTGCGTTGCGCCAGTCGGTTTAAGGTGTCTCTGCAGTTCCATACTGTCCTAGATTTAAAGCAGTTGGATTGAAGCGCTTTAAGTGCTGCTTGAATATCTGAAAATATTTTTATTGTTTTTCGTGTGGTGGGTTGTTTTTTTATCCATGGTTATTCCCAGATATTTTGCTTCACTCGCAAAAGGAATTGATGGAAGGCGGTATTGAAGGAGGTATTAAATGTTCCAGCTTCCTTTTCCTAGTGAATGTTACTATGACCATTTTGTGGGGGTTAATGGACATTTCCTTACTCTCACACCATTTATATATGGTATCCAATATATCCTGAAGGACGTAGGAGATCGTCTCTTCGGATTTATTGTTTATTACTAGGACCAGATCGTCAGCATATGCTTCCAGCTCAACCTCCCAAAGCGAGAGAATGGCCAGCAGATCATCCACCAGCAGTGACCATAACAGTGGGGAGAGAACCCCCCCTGGGGACAGCCCCTGGCTGGCTTGAAGCTGGCACTTTCCCCCTGTAGAGAGGTCGGTATAGTTCTGTTGTGAAGCATAGTTCTTATCCAGTCACATAGTATCGATTCAATCCCTCTAGAGACAGTGGCCTCATATAGGGAGTGAGGTAGTGCATTGTTAAATGCTCCTTTTATGTCTAAGAATGCAGCGAATGCTACCTCATCAGTCCTGGTGTTCCTGAGACAAGATTATTGAGGGCAAGTTCTGTTGATTTGCCAGCCTGGTAGGCACACTGGTTAACATTGAGGGCACATACCTTATGAGCCCATTCAGTATTTTCTCAATGCTTTTCAACAGAAAGGATGTCAGACTAATAGGTCTGAGCGATTTTGGGTGTGGGTCATTCCGACCCACCTTAGGAATATAGATCACCCTAGTCGCGGTCCAGTTAGATGGAATATAGTTCCATGCTAAACTAGCTCTAAAGAGTCTTATAAGGACAGGTATGATATGTTTTAGTCCGATTTGTAACAGAACTGGAGCTTTGCCATCGTCTCCTGGCGATTTGTATGGATGGAATGAATTAACCCCCCATCTTATCGCCTGTGGTGTAATTATTTTGTTGGCAACCACCCAGTGATCTCTGTGAGGTCGTTTTATCCGGCCTATATTTGTGACTAGAGGTTGATTGTCCAGAATCAGGCTGCCTGGGAAGTGGTTATTAGCTAATAGCTCTAGTGTTTCTTTCCTGGAGGCCGTATAGGAGCCGTCTGGATGCTTTAACGAACCCAGCTCCTGTGTCGGCTCTCTGGATGGAATTTTGTGGATACGGGTTCCGCTTGATGTGTTTTCGCAGAATCGTTCCCATGATTCTCGTTTTGTTTTCCGGATATCTTTGTTGTACGTGGTTAGAGCAGACCTGTAAATTTCCCATTCACCTGATACCTTAGCCCGGTTAAATAACCTTCGAACTTCTTTTCGTGTTTTATCCAGATTTTTTTCCACCAGGAAGCATTTCGGTTATCCCCTCTCTCCCTCAGTGGACAGTTTTCGTTTTAAGCTGAGATAAGTGCAGTTTGTAGATTTTCCACAGCATTTATCACGACTATTTATTGTGGACAATCCGTTTTGGAGATGGTTCTTCAGGGAGGTCTTGTATCCTTCCCTGTCCATGCTCCGCATGTTTCGGTATTGTATTACTGGTCTGGGGCCTATTTCAATGATGAATTGAATATGCCTATGGTTAGAAATTCTGAGCTGATCGTAAGATCTAGTACCTCTCTCCTAATACTAGTGACAAAGGTTGGCTCACAGTTAATTAAAAGCTTCTCCCCTATCAGGTAACTGAAAAGAGACTCACCCCTCATGTTGATGTTTGTGCTGCCCCACGCTTTATGGTGCGCATTGGCGTCACATCCTATCACTAGATGGGTGTTGTTCCTCCTGCAGAAGCAATTAGTTCTCGCACGGCCGCTGGAGGAGGGTGTTTCGCACCCACATCTCCAGGAAAGTATGCTGAGCAGACGATCAGTTCTGTTATGCTCCCCCTCTCTAGAAATTTTACATGGATTGTTGCCATGTCTTGGGTGCAGAAATCTGAGAGAATAAAATAATTATTGTTGTTTCTGCCTAGAATGCATGCCGTAGGTTTTACCCCAGAACTGACCGCAATTACCCTACCAGATGTGTTACTCAGGCCGGTAACTCGGCCTGTGTTGAAGGTGCAGGGTTTCTGGATAAGGGCCAGATCTATCTGCTCCTCTACGAATTTTTTGCCAAGAACGTAGGTGGCGACATGTTGCAGGTTTCCCTGCAAGAGTCTGACTGTTGTATCAGCCAGGCCCTTATTTGTCTTCTTTTGGCGGTCCACCTCCGCTCTTTTTCTCAGAGGGCGGTTTACTTCCCTTCCCTTCAGAGGTACCGACACCCTTTTTGAGTGGTGGTCTGTTCGGGATGGATTAACCCTTCCCCGAGGCCACACTCGCAGGCTTTTTGGTCCAAGGCGTAACACTCGCGACGGATTAACCTTTCCCTTGCGGTGCTCCCCTCACGACCGTTTTCTTTTGATGAGGCTTGCTTTCCTTCCCCTCCTCCGGCTGCATCCGGGAAGGTTCTTTCCCTCCACGGCTGCCTCTCAGACGGAACTGAATCTTTTATGGACCTGTTGTGGACCTGTTATGGACCTTTAGTCAATGGCGAATATCCATGCTTGGCTACGGCCCGAATCCTCTTGGTTCAGTAGATCGTGGATCATTTTTTTCAACCTTGTGAGCACCATCTCGGCCGTAAGTCGTTCATCGTCCGGGATGTATGCCACACAGATGAATGGCATTGGAAGGTTCTGCCATTTGACGAATTTGATTTTCACCCCATGGTTGGAGTTGCTTTGATGCCTTCTTCAGCCAGCTGGCACCGATGTTGTCCCCGAAGGTGATTTTTAACCATCTAGGGGCCCGATTCTCGAGTATGTAGGAATTTTATCCTTTAGGAAGATGTTCCCATGCTTTCCGTTCCCATAGGAAATAAAAATTTCATAGATACGTATTCTTGAATCAAGTGGAATTGTTTTTCCTACAGAATTGAAAAAGTAGGGTGTTTCTTTGATAGTTTCATGAGATTAAACGTATAGACCAATGAACTATGAGTAATATATGTTGGCAATAATCATTTTTAATTTGACGTTAACTGTCAGTTTGAATTTGAATGCCGAATTTTTATTGTTTTTATTGATAAAATGGATAAACTCATTTCAAAAAATGCAAAAAGGGGGGGGCAACATCAGTCAAGAACAAAAAAAGGTTTTCATTGAGTTAACAGAGGCGGCAAAAAGGTAAATTCCATTCACATTTTACATACAAAGATTCCCAGCGTCAGTGGAAAGAGATAGATAGAAGAGAAGCTGAATGCAATTCCCGGGGCAAAGAAATACTGGATCCACTGGCGAAGGGTAGGTGACAATTATAATGCGTTTTCTGATAGTTCATTAGTCTTGATTTTCGTTAGACTTGGCAAGATATGAAGAAAATCGTTAAGAAAAAAAATACTGAAATAAAAAAGCATGCAAGGACCACAGGCGGAGGGCCACCTACAACCATGCTGTTATCAAGAAGAAGAGAATATTCTACAAATTTTAGATATAACAGGAGTGGAAGGCGATGAAAAGGTTGAGGAATCCAAAGTTATTTTTGTATGTTCTTTTAATATTTTCAATATGAAATGAATTCAATATTCATCAAACTTATTTTATTATGGATAGGGGACAATCACAATTATGCTGTGCAAACGAACGTGGAGATAACTGAAATAGTTGAAGATGAAAATCATGAGGAAGCAGATACTGAAGGAAATGTTATCTCGGAAGTTATAGATGTAGAAATGAATAAAAGAAAAAATAAGCCGATAAAAAGGAAGAATAGAAGGCCCATTGCAAGACAACGCCTAGAATATTCATTGGAGGCAAATGAAAATTTGAGCAGGATAGCTGCTGAAAAAGTTGACATAAAAAGAGAATACTCAAAAAAAAATAAAAATTCTAAAGGAGAATGTGTTGATCGGAAATAGAATTGCAACAGCATTAGAAAACATTTCGCAGTCCTTGCAAACCAAACAAGAATAGACTCAGAATTTAATTTTTAAAACTCTGTTAGGTAATGATTGATTTTTTATGTTAAAATGTTGTGTTGATGTTCAGAATAATGTGCCGCAAATATACAATTTTTGAAGTTCTATAATTTTTAATTCCATTCCAGATAATGAATGAAAAACATTGCTATGAATGAAATCTTTATTCAAATAACATTTAGGTAAAATAATTTCTAGTTATATGCCTCTGTATATTTCTTGCCCTCGTTGGTTCACCATTTTGTCTATCAAAATCATGTTCGACGAAGTGCAACGGTTAAAATATTCCAAAATCATCAAATCTATCTTCCTCATCTACTTCTGGAATATTATTTTCAATGCAAATGTTATGCAAAACCACACAGGAATTTATTATTTTTGAACACATATTTGGTGTATAATGTAGTACTCTGTGCTTCAACAGGCATCTGAATCTCATTTTCATCAATCCATTGCATCTTTCGATAGTGCATCTTGCCTTTTTGAAAGACTTGTTGTATTGAAATTCAGGTGTATCTGGCAGAGAATCTGGAAGTGGTGTTAGTAACCACGGTCTTAGGGGGTATCCAGAATCATCTAGAATATGTAGGAAGTGAAAACAAGTGAGATCCAGCAATTAATCTCATGGAATTTCGAAATAAACAATTTAATCTCCTTACAGGTACAACTAAACTATTTACTTGATAAGTACTTTTCACAATATTCAATTGAAAGGTACACATTTTACCTATGAGAAAGAAATCTGGATGAACATTACTCAAATTCACTACAGCCTCCTGCACTCGAGATCTACACCAAATCCGGACACTTTTTCTTTGGGAAAGTAGCACTTCCCGGCTAAGTCCGGGAAGTACGTACTTCCCGGACTAGGCCGGGAAGTGCTCGAATTTTAATACAAATATTATTATAAATAAGAATTAGAATGTTTCTGTTGGTACCTATCTTCTGTTCGAATTTCAATGTATAATACAAATAAGAACTGAAATGTACGAAATATTCAAATTTGGAATCGTTTCATCCGGTTAACAGATGGGTGAAAGTCGACCTCTCTTCGTCTCTTTGACTAAATGCGTCTCATTGATTTGTTATTCTTCATAGTTGCCGAAAAAATAGTGTACGCAGCACGTCCGAAAACAGTTTTTTTGGACTCGCAGACTTCCAGGACTCGCTAACGCTCGTCCTAGAATTTGGTCTACTCGTCCAAAAAAACAGTATTTTCCGGACTTGTTACGTAAATTACTATTGTTTGTTTATCCAAGGCTGAACTCCTTGAGGGCGGTTCAGAAAGGGTCCAACATTTCCAACACTTCTCTCGTAACTTCTTTGGATAACCGGAACACTTTTATAACAGCACTTTCAGATAAAAACTGAAATGGATCTCTTCTAGGTGTGAACCTTCTTTCTGGCCTCAAAGCAAGTATTTCAGCCGCTTCCAGGTTTTGCAAAGCAACCATCAGCTGAGCTAGTTCATCTACATTTGCCATAATTTTGGAGTTAGAAATGAGTTCGTAAGATTTTGATTTTACTAAGTACAAATCTATGACAGGACTAAATTGTCATCTCTGACATTATTCACTGATTTTCATATGGGAAAACACTGATTCCTATGGTTTAAAGCATAGGAAGGGATTCCTATAAATTGTGTAGGAATATGTTCCATTACTATTTTCGAGAATACACCATCTGGAAATTCCGATGGAAAATGATGATTTTTCCTATAGGAATAAATTCCTGCGTACTCGACAATCGGGTCCCAGGCCGGAAAGTACAGCTCTGGAACCTCACCTGAGGGCCATCATCGGGTATTAGTTTCACAGCTTTCATAATTGATCGCTGAAGAGCCCTTAGTTGTTCGCCTGTTAGAGCAGTGGTAAGATATTCAGGGTGGATTAGGCCCAACCTGTTGCCCCCCGTACTGTCCCGTACGGAGGTTTGGGTACCCCCGAGCAAGCTTCCTTCGCCGTGTGATCCGGCGTACTGTCGTCGGATCTCAGGCGTTTGCTTGCTCCAACAGCTCCGGACTGAGATTTGTCCTCTTCCGTTTGCTGATTTGGCTTGCCAAGATCTTTGAGCACTTGCTCTAAGGCGGTCTCATAAGCAAGCAACCCAGTGCTTTCCTTCTCGACCATAGCTATGGTAGCCTCATCCTGATCATCTCCAGTAGGTTTCGGGGACTTTAGCAGCCGTATGCATAGTCAATTCCAGCGGCTTGCCGGAGTTTCGCCGCTCGCTACACAAGAACTATAATGCACTGGCGAGCTCCAAAAAAGTGGTACTTCGCCAGCGTTTCGCCAAAATGTGACTTATCGCGCAGTTGTCACTTTTTTGGATCTCGACTGTGCATTTTAATCCTTGTGTAGCGAACGGCAAAACTCTGGCGAGTCGCTGGCCATTAACTATGCATACGGCTGTAACAGTTCCCTTTCCTGATCTGAAGTCAGTTCTAGAGGAGGTATAATTCCGATTTTTTTCATTTTCACTCATATTCATTCCCACGAGTAGCTAGGAAATTGAGATCCACCATGGTAGAGCCCCGCCTTGCCATGGTAACGCTGTAATACTCTGGGAGATCGCCCAGTGTCCCAAAGGGATCGTTCAAGACACATCACCCTATGTGCCACACAACCCTCAGCACGATACCACCCACCTTAGGTTAGGCGATCTTTTGACACTGTTAGTCTTCGCTTCAGCTGCTTTCCTAGGTAGCCTCTGAACCGAAGTCCACCACCCGCAACGTGGACGCCAGTGTCGTACCAATTAACGAATTGAGTTAGGCCCTCCCATCCAATTCTGAAGAGAACTGGCTGGGGTTACCCACCCAATTGGCAAATTTGGCCAGTCTCAGGTGTCGTCACCTGATACTGGAGCAGCTGTCTAAGTCAAGTCAAAATTCGAAGTCAAAATATGCTTTATTGTCGAAAGTTAATGATACACTCATTGACAAAGCTTCATTGTATTGAAGATAATGTTGAAGAATGTATGGAAATTATATTATTGCTTAAGTAATTGGCCTACGTCGTAGATGTATATGGGAGTAAATGGTGACACATCGGTCGGCAACGATTTATCGTCATTACTATTATGTTCTTCAACAGTATTCAGCCTTATGCTGTATCACTTCCGTTATGTTTAGCGGTCAGACGTTATCCCAACTTAATGGCCATTGATCTGCGTTGAACTCTTTCCAATTTTTCGTTTTCGACTTGAGCTTAAGGGCTCCAAATGATCGAAGCACATTCAAGATGAGATCTAACCAATGAAAGGAATAAGATTTCCACCGTACTCATATGAACAAAATCTCTAGAATGTCTCTGGATAGATATAATGAGGTATGTGGGCGAATGGAGCCATAAGAATGTAGGCCTCTCAATCGGGCCCATTATGCACCCGCCACTGCTGGGAAATGATTCAGTTTTGTAGGTATATAGCCTATCTCGCGAGTCTAAGAGGCCAGCCTTCTAACCGACACTCCGGTTTCAGTACGATGCTCCCGATGTGTGCTTCCCGTATTGCTGCCACTGCCGGGCATTCCGAGAGGATGTGGGTGGCTGACTCCTCATCCTCCAAGCACCACCTGCATTCGGTATCATCCGTGATACCCGAAATGTTGAAGTGCTTGTTAAGATGGCAGTGTCCCGTCAGGAGCCCTGTCACTAATCTGATTTCAGAGTCTTGGTCCTCCCAGTAGAAGGGATGTGGAGTTTCGATTGCCTCATGCTTGGTGCCTCTTTCATGGAATTTTATTTCCTGGATTTCCTTCATGGTTGAGACGCACCATGATCAAGGAACTCCTAGATCTATAATTTTCTATAAGAGCAGGATTTCCGGATTTAAGAAGGTTTGACAAATGAGTTTTCACAATAGAAAGGAAAAATACTATTTGTTAAAGATTTATTAAACATCAACCGCGACGGTCTACTTAGTGAAAAAGCACATTTCTTCAGGAATACGTCAGGAAAGTGATCAGGGCCAGGTCCCTCACCGACATTCAGTGAACACAGACATTCCATCATTTCTGCTATACCAACAGAGAGGCAGTGTGAATTGATTATCTGATTTTTTGATGATATAGGATAAAAATTATCAAAATTCGAACTTTAGTTTCATATACAAATGAGAAATAATTAGCAAAGGATCCAGAAATGCTCATTTTGAAATTTAGAGTGGAATTATTATAATTCATTGTACTAGGTTCGTATGACAGTTTTTTCTTTTAGAATTTACAAATTTTCAAAATGGTTTAGTAGTTTGACCAATTAGGAATTTAGTATTGTCAATGTAGGTACGATAGCATTGTCGAGATAACAATCGGCATTGTGATCTCAAATTTTGATATTCCCTATAATCAGTATCAGAAAGAGACTTCTTATATTTTTTTATGGGCCTTTTTTACGGAATAGTATATTGTGTATCTAGCAGTAAAAGCAATACAGTCCCGGACCACAATGTGAATTGTTGGCCGAGGCAAAGCCGAGGCCAACAAGCATTGAAGTCTGGGAATGTGCTTTTACTACGAGGTACACATACTATTTTTTCTGAAATCACAATCAGCATTATCAAAAACTAAGGAATTCTACATATTGTTTTCGTGAATTCAATAACTGTCTAAAATGTAAATAAGCCGGCAAAAATATTCCCGTATCGCTTTCGATACGGGAATAGTAATTTACGTAACAAGTCCGGAAATTACTGTTTTTTTGGACGAGTAGACCAAATTCTAGGACGAGTGTTAGCGAGTCCTGGAAGTCTACGAGTCCAAAAAAACTGTTTTCGGACGTGTTGCGTACACTATTTTTTCGGCAATCATGTAGAATAACAAATCAATGAGACGCATTTAGTCTAAGAGACGAGAGGTCGACTTTCACCCATCTGTTAACCGGATGAAACGATTCCAAATTTGAATATTTCGAACATTTCAGTTCTTATTTGTATCATATATTGAAATTTGAACAGAAGATAGGTACCAACAGAAACATTCTAATTCTTATTTATAATAATATTTGTATAAAAATTCGAGCACTTCCCAGCCTAGTCCGGGATGTACGTACTTCCCGGACTAAGCCGGGAGGTGCTACTTTCCCAAAGAAAAAGTGTCCGGAAAGTGAACACTTCCCGGACGGTTGCCGAAAAAGTACTTTCCCGTACCGTTTAGTTCCGAAAACGGTCCGAGAAAGTTCGTTGCTTAGCAACGGACTAAAATACTAGATTAGCGTATTTTTAGGCCTGATCTTGCTCCGAGAAAGTGGGCATTATTGAACGATTTCAGAAAAATACATTTTTTCACTTCACTACTGAACAAAATTGAAAATTTACAAGTATTGATAGTAATTTCAGCAACATATGTCTCCAAAACCCTGTACATAACATCATAAAATACTAAAACACATTCATCAGCACTCAACGTAGAAATATTAATAATATTGTTCAAACTGGTATAGTCAGCTATATTAAAATCAAATCTTACTTCGTGATAGTCCATATTATCAGAAGTTGTTAGGGATACGTCAAAAAAGTTGGGATAATGTTTTACCGCATAGGGCTGAATGTCCCCTTTTTCTAGTTAGTTATGTTCAATACTGACTCGTCGAATCATGATTGTGTTAGGGGCATACAAAAGTTTTCAATTTTCCAATGAAATTTTGACAAAAAACTAATTAATTTCAGGTGTAAGAAGTATAAGCATCCGAAGAGACCAAGTATGTTGATTCCACGAGGTGAGTAAAATGTCAAAAGATAATATGCAATTAACATAGGGCACAACAGAAAACAGCTAATGTAGGTACAGTACTTTACAGTGCTTTCATTTTGATTTTTCCCACTTTTGAAGGGCTGTAAAATATTATTTTTTTGAGCTAAAGGGTAGAATAAAAAAAGAAATCGTAGTGGTTTTTGTTAAGTTTTATGGGTTTGATTCAAAATTGTTATAAACTGTCAAATGTCAACAGTATTGACATATCTTCCTTTTTTAAAGGTACACCCTATATGCACTTGAAGCAAAATACAAAAAATCCATCAAAAATTATAGTCATCATTGTGTCCTGATAGTCTGAATGACTACCATTGTTCCATTGCTGGAAAGTTGACAAATTCCATCATTTAGGGAATGATCATTTGAGTTATGTCCGAGTGTTCTGCATGATATAGACATTTATTTGTGATAATTGATGTAATCAATCAGGAAAATCATAAATAAAAGTAATAGTTTAAATAAAATTTATCTTAAAATGCTTCAAAATCTTCCTGAATCTGCTCAAAGTTTTCTTACTGTTTAGATAAATTATTCAGTTCATAATTTCTAAAAACGATGATCCATCTAACTTTCGCCCTTTTTCATATATACTTATTTTAGCAAAAATGATCTAAAAACTGATTCACTCGAGAATGACTGAATTTTTTGAGCTCCTATAATCTAACCAACATCCAGCAATTCGGTTCTCAGATAGAAAAATACGCAGGAGATCCAATCCTCTCTTGTATATGAAGTATTTTCAGATACTAATAGTGGGGAAGTAGCAGCTGCTGTATTTTCGATTTTTCCAAAGCTTTAGATTAGACAGTATGAATCATAAATTACTCTTGCTTGAACTGCAAAAACATGGATTCCGAGGAATCACTCTCAATAGGTTCAACTCTCATTTAACTGAACGTAATCAGATTTTGAGAAATTCGGAATTGCAGAGTATTAATTGTAGAATTCCTCTAGGTTCCATACTTGAACCTTTTTTTATCGTATATTAATGACCAATTGAATATTCAAAACATATTTTGGCACCACAAGAACAATTAAGATCTTTTAGAAATTATATGATTCGATCTGAAAATAGTAAAACTGGTGTGATTCAAAATTACTGCCATTTAACATAAAGAAAACTAACATGATGCCCTCCAGATGTCATCTTGACTATACACCATTGTTCAAATTGGTTAAAATTGTTTTTTCCGTTAATCAGCTGTCGTCCCCTTACAAAAGGCAGCCCTCAGAAATCGAAACTTGTGCGAGCCAAGGATTAACGAGGTCTTACATTTTAACGTGCAATTCCTAGCACTTTCTCGGGCCATCAGAAAAATGTCTGCAGTCGCTAGGGTTTGAACCTTTGACTGGTAGCCAGAGTGCGATTGAAACAATGTCGCTTTAACTACTCGGCTACCTGGCCCCATTGGACAATAACGTTGTTGAAAATAAATTAATTAAATTCCTAGATCTTGATAGTTCCTCAAAATTTGAGCCGTACACTAGAAGTCTTTGTAAAAATAGTTATTTATGATACAAGTTTGTAAAGTAGGACTTTTTTGTATGAGCGTGAAGATTATTGAATGAGGCAAGGCCGAGTTCAACAAAAAAAACGAGAGTACAAAATGCTCTTTCCGAAAATATATCATACAAAGTTTTTTAATTATGGTTTTATTGACAAACTGTAGCAATTTCCAAATGTATTATCCTATGAAGTTTTCAATTTCCGTCGTATTATCAAATGATTTCTTCCGTGAAAAAACTGAAGCAAAATTTAAAATGTACGAGGATGTATTGATATCTAGTTATCCTAGACCAATTCCCTGCATAAACAAAATATTGCATTACCATAGCAACGAACAATAACTTATCAGAAGTGTCAGTGTAAAGTTTGACGTCAAAAAAGTAAATCAGAGTTACGCAATAAATTAAAAGAAAAAATATGTCCACCGAAATTGTGAAAATCGAAAAATTGGAGTATCGAGCCATCATCAAGTACCCGTATTTAAAAGGGTTAAGAGGTAAGCAGATTTACGAGGATATGCTTAATACCCTTGGTGATCAATGTCCTTCGTATGCGACCATGAAAAATTGGACTGCAAGCTTCAAGAGAGGTAAATTTTCCATTGAAGATGATGACCGATCGGGAAGGCCAGTTTCTGTGTCAGTCCCCGAAAATATCGATGCAGTTCATGACATGATTTTAACAGACCGTCGAATTGGGCTAAAACGGATATCTGAAGCACTCAATATTTCATACGAACGCGTTCATCATATAGTTCACGTCAATTTGGACATGAGAAAATTTGCTGCAAAATGGATCCCCAAATGGTTGAATGTTGACCAAAAGCGTGCAAGGGTGGTAGCATCGCGTTCGATCTGTGCTCGATTTGAAAACGATGTGGACTTCTTAAACCGAATTGTTACTATGGATGAGACTTGGGTACTGATCGACAAGCGTGAGGATGCTTCCGAGAATCGGTTGCGCAGTAGACAAAACCCTGGAGAGAGGCAGGAGCTCAATCGCTCTGCCTTATTGAACAGTAGTCGATCTTTGTCGCACATCTACTCACGCTTTCTATCGTTTGCGAATCTCAGAGGCATCCTTACGCTTGTCGATTTGTACATTTCTACGATCCAGAAAAAAGCAACAATCGATGGTATGGCGACACTCCGGTTCTCCAAGACCTAAGAAGTTTCGTGTCCAAAAATCTGCTGGAAAAGTTCTCGCTTCAGTTTTTTGGGATTGCCATGGAGTATTCATGATTAATTTTATGTGTGTGAAGTTAGCGACGAATTTGCCAGCGACGATTTTGTGAAAATCGTCGCCAGCGACGATTTGGTAGTGCGGATTTTATGCAATTGAAAATTTTACTATTATTCAATATCAAATTTTTCGGCATTGATTAGCACGAGCTGTATGATGTTCAAGTTGAAATAGAACACAAAAGTAGTGAGTCGTCTTAAAAAACCGTATAATATTTGAAAAAATCCACTGGTTGCCGCGAATGTTTTTGATTTAATTCACAAGTCTGGAACGGGAAAACACCTCTATAGAAAGTATTATAGAATGTAGAAATTACTATATTTTTCTTGAAGTGATTTGTGAAAGAACTTGAAGTGAAACGGATATAACACATTAAATGAAAAACTGCGAAATTTCAACATTGGTGATATTGATCAGTGAAAACTATTGGGATGTTTCGGAAATCGATTGAGGAAATTTTAGAATTTGGACACAACACGGTAAAAAATAAAACATTTTGGTTTTTCGAGAAATAATCTGTCGAGTCAATTGGAAGGAATATAATAGTTCATATTTCAAAATTCGGTATATTATTTATAATTATAGATTTTTTACGCTAATTTCCTTATGAATCAAAAATAAGGAAAAAACTCATCTGCACAATTTCAATGGAGGTGTAAAAATGTGTAAAAATCTTTCGGATAATGAAATGTAGGTTCCTCAAATATCACTTCGAAAGTGGAAAATAATTAAAATACATGGAAATTAGAGATTTCTATTGTTAATTTCAGTATAAGTCCGAATTGAGGAAAGAATACACCTGGAAATTTTTACAGAATGTGTAAAAATGCACACTCTTTCGGAAAATTAAATGGTGATTTCTGAAAAATTGGTTCGAAAGCGGAAAATGATTAATATACATGGAAATAAGAGATTTTTATTGTTAATTTCATGATAATTCCGAATTGAGAAATAAATACACCTGGAAATTTTCACTGAAGGTGTTAAAATGCACGCTCTTTCGGAAAATGAAATGAGGATTTCTGAAAAATTGGTACGAAAGCGGTAAATAATTAAAATACATGAAAATTTGAGATTTCGATGGATAATTTCATGATAAGTCCGAATTGAGGAATAAATACACCTGGAAATTTTTACAGAATGTGTAAAAATGCACGCTCTTTCGAATAATGAAACGGTGATTTCTGAAAAATTGGTACGAAAGCGGAAAATGATTTATATACATGGAAATAAGAGATTTTTATTGTAAATTTCAAGATATGCCCGAATTGAGGAATAAATACACCTGGAAATTTTCACAGAATGGTGATTTCTGAAAAATTGGTACGAAAGCGGAAAATGATTAATATACATGGAAATTAGAGATTTTTATTGTTAATTTCAAGATAAGTCCGAATTGAGGAATAAATACACCTGGAAATTTTCACAAAATGTGTAAAAATGCATATCCTCTCGGAAAATGATATGTTGATTTCCCAAAAATCGGTACGAAAGAAGAAAATTATTAAAATACTTAAAATTTGAGATTTCGAAAAACAATTTCATGATAAGTCCGAATTGAGAAATAAATACCCTTGGAAATGTTTACAGAATGTGTAAAAATGCATGCTCTTTTGGAAAATGATATGTTGATTTCCCACAAATCGGTACGAAAGAAGAAAATAATTAAAATACTTGAAAATTTGAGATTTCGAAGGATAATTTCATGATAAGTCCGAATTGAGGAATGAATACACCTGGACATTTTCACAGAATGTGTAGAAATGCATGTTCTTTCGGAAAATGATATGTTGATTTTCCCAAAATCGGTACGAAAGAAGAAAATAATTATAATACATGAAAATTTGAGATTTCGATGGACAATTTCATGATAAGTCCGAATTGAGAAATAAATACTCTTGGAAATGTTCACAGAATGTGTAAAAATGCATGCTCTTTCGGAAAATGATATGTTGATTTCCTACAAATCGGTACGAAAGAAGAAAATAATTAAAATATTTGAAAATTTGAGATTTCGATGGATAATTTCATGATAAGTCCGAATTGAGGAATAAATACACCTGGAAATTTTCACAGAATGTGAAGAAATGCATGCTCTTTCGGAAAATGATATGTTGATTTTCCCAAAATCGGTACGAAAGAAGAAAATAATTAAAATACTTGAAAATTTGAGATTTCGATGGATAATTTCATGATAAGTCCGAATTGAGGAATAAATACACCTGGAAATTTTCACAGAATGTGTAGAAATGCATGCTCTTTCGGAAAATGATATGTTGATTTTTCAAAAATTGGTATGAAAGAAGAAAATAATTAAAATACATGAAAATTTGAGATTTCGATAGTTAATTTCAGTATAGGTCCGAATTGAGGAATAAATATACCTGGAAATTTTCACAGAATGTGTAAAAATGTTGATTTCCCAAAAATTGGTACGAACGAAGAAAATAATTAAAATACTTGAAAATTTGAGATTTCGATGGATAATTTCATGATAAGTCCGAATTGAGAAATAAATACTCTTGGAAATGTTCACAGAATGTGTAAAAATGCATGCTCTTTGGAAAATGATATGTTGATTTCCCACAAATCGGTACGAAAGAGGAAAATAATTAAAATATTTGAAAATTTGAGATTTCGATGGATAATTTCATGATAAGTCCGAATTGAGGAATAAATACTCCTGGAAATTTTCACAGAATATGTTAAAATGGATGCTCTTTCGGAAAATGATATGTTGATTTCCCAAAATTTGGTACGAAAGAAGAAAATAATTAAAATACTTGAAAATTTGAGATTTCGATGGATAATTTCATGATAAGTCCGAATTGAGGAATAAATACACCTGGAAATTTTCACAGAATGTGTAAAAATGCATGCTCTTTTGGAAAATGATATGTTGATATCCCAAAAATCGGTACGAAAGAAGAAAATACTTGAAAATTTGAGATTTCGATGGATAATTTCAGTGTAAGTCCGAATTGAGTAATAAATTTACCTGTAAATGTGTAAAATATATATTGAAAATGAATTGTTGATGCATGCATGCATGCATGCATTTTTACACATTCTGCGAGAATTTCCTGGTGTATTTATTCCTCAATTCGGACTTATCATGAAATTATCCATCGAAATCTTCAAGTACTTAAATTATTTTCTTCTTTCGTACCTATTTTTGGGAAATCAACATATCATTTTCCGATAGAATATGCATTTTTACACTTCCTGTGGAAAATTTCAAGCTGTATTTATTCCTCAATTCGGAATTATCATGAAATTATCCATCGAAATATAAAATTTTCATGTATTTTAATTATTTTCTTCTTTCGTACCGATTTTTGGAAAATCAACATATCATTTTCTGAAAGAGCATCCATTTTTACACATTCTGTGAAAATTTTCAGGTTTATTTATTCCTCAATTCGGACTTATCATGAAATTATCCATCAAAATCTCAAATTTTCATGTATTTTAATTATTTACCGCTTTCATACCAATTTTTCAGAAATCCTCAATTAATTCTGTGGAAATTTCCAGGTGTATTTATTTCTCAATTCGGACTTACCATGAAATTAACAATAGAAATCACTAATTTCCATGTATTTTAATTATTTTCTTCTTTCGTACCGATTTTTGGAAAATCAACATATCATTTTCCGAAAGAGCATGCATTTTCACACATTCTGTAAAAATTTCAAGGTTTATTTATTCCTCAATTCGGACTTATACTGAAATTATCCATCGAAATCTCAATATTTCATGTATTTTAATTATTTACCGCTTCCGTACCAATTTTTCAGAAATCCTCATTTAATATTCCGAAAGAGCGTGCGTGCATTTTTACACATTCTGTGAAAATTTCCAGGTGTATTTATTCCTCAATTCGGACTGACATGACATGAAATTAACAATAGAAATCTCTAATTTCCATGTATTTTAATTATTTTCCGCTTTCGAAGTGATATTTGAGGAACCTAAATTTCATTATCCGAAATTGTACAGATGAGTTTTTTCCTTATATTCGATTCATAAGGAAATTTGCGTAAAAAATCTATAATTATAAATAATATACTGAATTTTAAAATATCAACTATTATATTTCTTCCAATTGATCGACAGATTATTTCTCTAAAAACCAAAATGTTATATTTTTTACCGCTAAATTTTCCTTAATCGATTTCCGAAACATCCCAATAGTTTTCAGTGATCTGTAAGATTTTCGAGGTGCCTATTTTTCATTGAATTTGTAGAAAAATCAATATCACTTCAAGAAAAATATAGTAATTTCTACATTCGATAAAACTCTCTATAGAGTTGTTTTCCCGTTCCAGACTTGTGAATTAAATCAAAAACATTCGCGGCAACCAGTGGATTTTTTTCAAATATTTTACGGTTTTTTAAGACGTCTCACTACTTTTGTTTTCTATTTCAACTTGAACATCATACAGCTCGAGCTAATCAATGCCGAAAAATTTGATATTGAATAATAGTAAAATTTTCAATTGCATAAAATCCGCCCTACCAAATCGTCGCTGGCGACGATTTTCACAAAATCGTCGCTGGCAAATTCGTCGCTAACTTCACACACATATTAATGTTTCGGATAAGGGTAGAACAATAACTGGAGATTACTATTCGACATTACTGACCACTCTACGGGAAAAAATTGAAGGACAACGCCCCTGCACACAAATCTCATGTTGCCATGCAAAAAACTCGTGATTTGGGGTTTAATTACTAGAACACCCCCCTCATTCACCTGATTTGGCTCCGTCCGACTATCATCTCTTTCATCATCTGACAAAAAGTTCAAAAGTTAGTAAATTTTCTTCCAACGAGGAGGTAACAAAAGCTGTGGAGGTCTGGTTTGCAGAGAAAGAAGAAAAAATATTTTTGAAAGGTCTAGAGATGTTGCAGGTTCGCTGTAATAAATTTATCCAATTGAGAGGAGAATATGTTGAGTAATAAAATATTTTGACATTGAAATTTTGTTTGGTTCTATAGTAGGCTAAACATTTTTCAATATATCCTCGTATTAACAATGCGTAAAATATTACTTTACAGACTGTGTAAACAGTGTGTAAAACCTCAGATTACGCACTGTCGTAGAAAAACTATTTTCTGGTTGTTACGTATTGAGAGTTGTATCGAATGAATTAGGATTTTCATCTTCCAAACCTCTGTACCATTCTCTTATTGAATCGCATCTGCGGTATGGAAAAGCATTCTGAGGAGTTTGTTGTGGTTATTGATTTCAGAATGTTCTAATTTTGCAGAAGCGTGCTCTGCAATATTCATGAAAGGCAAAGTATCGGGATTCATGTCGACCGCTATTTTCAGAACATTAAATTTTAACAGTTTTTGCAATTTTCATACTAGGTACTGTAAATTTGATATACAAGCACAAATCAAAATTTCCTATTGGTAGTTCTTCTGATCATGTTACAAGACAAAATAACGAGTTGAAATTGTCAACCTCTAAAAATACTTTGAACAAAAATTCAATAATTTATAATGTTTGGAAGATGTTTCATCACCTTTCATCAAACATCAGAAGTATCAAATAGGTTTTTTGGTTTGGAAATTAAATTTTGCGCCTCGAAATCTCTCCACTAAAATTTCCGCAGACGATAATTTTACATATTTCCGTGAAATACTGCAAAATTGAATCATCAATCTTCTTCCTTGAATGTTCTCTGTTGCCATTTCTCCGTGGACTTCTGATACTTTGGAAACTGTCCTCATGGAAAATTTCTCATAGTCGACAAAATTCCGGCATTTCTCAAAGAAACGAAGCCAGAAAGTTGAGGTTCGATTCAGCTCGTAAGCTGAAAATTGATCATTCCACGTGACAGTATTTCTGAAGAGCATCGACCGTGGAAATATCTATAAAATAAACAAAGTTCGCCAACTTTTCTTTGATGTTCCAGAAAAGTGAGCAAGTTTGTAAGCAAAACTTCACCGACGATATGAAGTTTTTCTTGGAGTCTAAAAGCTTCCCAAACATTTCAGCGAAAAGTAGCAACAATTTTGATATTTTCAGTTGAATACCCTGTATATTATTGCATTTTTCGCTTTGCAATTGTTCTTTGAACATTTTCATATAATACCTTCTTCCCTATAGGTACCTATCGCCAGTGATTTTTGAGAAAATCAATAATTTCCTTATTTTTTGTGCGAAGCATAGCTTCAATCAAACGTTCAATACTGCAGTATTTGAATACGTAGAAAGCTGAAATTTTGGATGTGGTCCGACAATGTCCTGTGTATCAGTTATGTCTAGGGGAATCGTTCTTCATCATACAGGTTCGTTTGTGATTTCACCGATAGATACAAAAGTAGTGAAACGTGCGTTTTCTCAAATGGAACACCCAGTCTATTATCAAATATCCTGAACGATAATAGAATTTCCTTTCAAACGATGTATCACGTTCCTATAACTGAGTAGTCAGGTTTCCGAAATAAAAACAAGTTTTCTATAAAAATTGGATTATTTCGTCATATTTTGAAATGGGTAGATATGAAATGTCATGGAACATCTCATTATGAAAATTCGAAAATTAGTACATAAATAATATAACATTTGCCTTTACATTAACGTAAATTTGATTAGAAAATGATCAAAATGGAAAAAAATAATTATTCAAATGAAAATCTGATCCATTTTTTGCGAATTTGTCCCATATTTCAAACTGTTCATTAGATATTTTTATCTTGTAAAAAAAGTCTTTTCCAAAACTAATTGCATGAATTGAGAAATGCAGTGATTTGATATTTTAATTCAGATTTGAACAAAGTATGGTTCGGTTTTTCATCTCCATGATAATTTTATCTCCCATTCAGGGTATCTGAAAAACGTGTGTCTGTTGAGGAACCAATTAACAAATGGAGGAAATTCGGATTTTCACAAGTCCATATTTAAGTCCATTCACAGAAATCAACACATTTTTGAAGGATCACCTCTTGACGCCTCAACATTCCGAAACACAGCATAATACCGTTCGATTCTTCTGATATTTTTTTTCTATTCATTGAATTTCCTGCATGTTCTTGAAATAATATTTTTGCACTTACCGTTGATATAAAACAGATTCGAAATATCAGCATTTCAATAGGCATTATAATCCATTTTTATACTTTCTTCTGACAGAAACACAATGAAAATAACGGCTTGTTAAACTAAAAGTTTGCCTCGCTCTTTCTTGGTCACGGCACAGTACTATCATTTTCAATTACCAGATTCAAAATACGTAATATTCATGGTAAGTTCCAAAGAAATTTTTCCAGAATGTGCCGGAAATTTAGCAAATTTAGCACGAATTAATAGAAAAAAATTTATTAATGGAAATAAAATTGAGTTCTGCAAAGACACACCTTTTTCAAATACCGTGGATGGGTGATGAAATTATCATAGAGATAAAAAACCGAACCAAGCATACTTTGCTCAAATCTAAATTAAAATTTCAAGTCACTGTATTTCTCGGTTATTGCAATATTAGTTTTGGTCCGTTCGGTACTTGTATTTCGTACCATGCTGATTCGGGATGTTACCGAGAAAGTCCGAACTCTGTGTAGCGATATTTGAATATGACATGATATTTCATCTCAGTAAAATGAAGAATAATTGATGTGATTGATATCAATACCATGTGTTGAAAAATAATTACGTGTGATATTTCTATGTTGAATTAATAAATTTATAACAGCCATCCTCAGACAACATCGGTCTGGATTCAGAAAGTCGTATCTTTCCGTCGCCCGCAATTATTAAAGTCTTGCTGACCTTGGCAATAGAGTCGTAGGCATCCAATGAATAAATACCATCCTATTCTCACGAAGTAAATAGACTAAAATCATTATGGAACTCTTAGACTAATTGAGAAGATATTGTTTTTTCTAGTTTTCTACCACAACTATTTACAACAAGACTTAGTTACAGACATGATATTGGGGATTACATTATAGAACATTTTCCTATACAGGGTATTCCAAAACTAATGATGCCAAAATTTAAATAAAAAATCATAGCTGTAACAAAGACTGTTGTGAAAAAAATACAAAATATCAATATCCGATGAACAATTAGAAATATGGGACAAATTCGACAAAATTTATTCCGATTTACATTTGAATAATTATTGTATTCCATTTTGATTCTTTTCTAATCAAATTTACGTTGATGAAAGCGCAAACGTTTTATTATTAATTAACTAATTTTCGAATGGTCATAATGACATTTCGTATCTACCCAATCAAAAATATGGCATAATAATCCAATTTTTATATAAAACTTGCTTTTATTTCAGAAACCTGACACTTTAGGTATAGAATAATGATACATCATTTGAAAGGAAATTTTATTTTCTTTCAGGATATCTAATGCACTTTTCACCACTCTTGTATCTATCGGTAAAATCACAAATTTTCAACGACCATGTATAATGTAGAACGAATTCCCTCACTCATAACTGATACACAAGACATTGTCAAACTGCATTAAAAATTCCAACTTTCGACGTTTTCAAATACTGCAGTAATAAAAGTTTAATTGTAGCTATGTTTCGCACAAAAATAAGGAAATTATTGATTTTCTCATAAACCACTGGAGATAGGTATATGGAAGTATAAAATGAAAATTATCTGAAAGCAATAACAAAGCAAAAAATGCAATAATATACAGGGTGATCTATTTAAAATATCAAAGTTGTTGCTACTTTTTAATAAAAGCGGTAACTCTACCTGGCTTTAATTTGCAAACAAAACAAACCCTCGCATATGATCTTAAAAGAGCTGGTCGAGCTACCCATACGCATTCCTGTATGCCAATACAGCCAATACAGTCAATCCTTTTCTCAAAACCAATCATGATCCGCGAAAACTGAGTATATCTATTGTTTAAATAGAACATAGTTAGTCAATGCCTGTGGAAAAGGAATTGGACAAAAACGCAAGTGTCATCTAGCGTGATTAGTTACAAACATGAATATTTGACGTCATTTTAATGCAGGTTTCTTCAAAAAACCCTGATTTTAATGCTTTTCCATTGTTTTAATCAAGTTACGACATGACTTGGAGGCCAGATCACTGAAGTTACGACATGACTTGGATGCGACCTCACTATCGCCATCTACATGTCGCATCCATTTTGATCCAATTATAATCCCATAAGGTTGACTAACTATCTTATATATATACAATGGTACATCTATAGTACGTCGGGAAAACAAAGATTTCAGTAAGGCCAGTTTTTAGACATTTCTCTCACTCCCCCAGACATCAAAGAGGCCATCTGGCTGGCGGTAGAGGTTGCGTAAATCAGTGCGCATCGTTCCTATACAGGAAAAATATTGATGTTTCTAATTAATTTAGGAAGGTTTATCTTCTTATTATTATATGATTTGAACTCTTTGACACATGAATCAATCATTGCCAGATATTTTCAGATCATAGAAACAAAAAACATAACTCAAAAAGTGATTCAGATGGAAACAATGAAAGATATTTGATTTTAAATATGTTCGGTTCATGCTTGAATTATCAGTTTCAGACCCCATCATTATACTACTCTCGCAAACTCTCTCAGACAACAAACACTTACTTCCTTTCTAAACCGAAAAAGCGATTCGACATCTTACCTCCGTTATAAATTATTGAATTTTTGATCAGAGTACTTTTAGGGATTGGAAATTTCAACTCATTATTTTGTCTTGTGATATGATCAGAAGTGTAATATTAACTTCTTCGAGGTATAATTGAACAAAATAATACTGAAGTTGAAAAAGTATTTATTTCAATGTTTATAAAATAATTGCATTCTAATCTCCATCTCCATGTTATCTGACATCACTGGACATAACGATTATAAATAAATACAAATACTAAACTACTGAACTGATACAACATCTTCCCCTGATGGAATTAGTATTAATAAATTGTTTCATTTAATCAGTATCTCGAAAAATCTTAATATCTAGCTGGTGATCGTATACTCCTGACAGGAAACCTATTACCATTAATATTCGATAAATTATTAGGGGGACATCGGAGCCTCCTGTATCATCGCAATTACTGTTAGAAATCGTGGGAACATTATTTTGAATGGTATCATCTTGTGTAATGTGTTCAGCATTCGAATCATTTAATAGATCAATATCAGTTTCGAAACTTCTATCAGTAATTGAATCCCTCAGATGACTACTATTCCTGCGCAAAGTTTGTGAACCTGTATCAATCAGGTATGATCTTGGAGATCCGTGTTTTTCAACAATGGTTGCAGGCATCCATTGATTATTTTTTCTGTAAACAATATTTTGAACCTTTTCAAAATCATTTCTATTTTTCACATGTCTATCATAATAAAATTTACATTTCTCATTCCTTTTTTCCAACCTTTGTCTAAATTCTTCAATTTCATTTTTCTGATAGTCAATGACGGGTAACTCCACAGGAGATCTTTTCAAACCTGTGAGAGGTGTATTTCGATATTGCATGAGTGAAACTTGGAAATCATCTGACTTTCGCAATATATTTTTTGCTGTTTGAACAAACCGTTCAGCCAAATCATTAGATTTAGGATAATTTGGACTGTTTGTTTTGAATTCAATTCCAAAATGTTGAGCGAATTGTTTGCATTCATAAGAAGCATAAGGCATATTGTCTGAAATAATTTCATCAGGAACACCATGTGTGGCAAAAATCTGTTTAAATGCATTCATTACGTCACAATTTTGCTTACTTTTCAGGGATATTATCTCAAGCCATTTCGTCAAGTAGTCTACCACAACAAAATAATGTTTGTGCCCGTATTCAAGAATATCTGATCCGATTTTTTTAAATGGTAATTTTGGAACCTCATGCGATATCAAGGGCTCTTTAGAATTTGCATATCTGTACCTTTCACATATTTCACATTTAGTAATCATCCTCTCAATGTCTTGCGAAATACCAGGCCAAAACAGAATTTCACGTGCCTTATCTCTCGTGCGTTACACCAAAATTACTTTATTGTAAAATTTCCAATATACCCTCACACAAAGCCCTCGGGACTATCACTCGATCTTTATAGAATTATAGTTCATTGAATATATATAAATCAAATCGAAGCTGATAAAAACTTTCATCTCACCCTCATACTTTATTTTTTTCCAACCAACTTTGGCAAGATTTTGCAACTTTCTTTAATATTTCATCATATTTCCATCTTCCATACCATTCTTCTTCATTACTTTCACTCATTCTCAAATACTTTTCCACAGAATGAACCATTTCATTCATTTCATCATCCTCTTCACAAACTTCACTACTATACTTCCTCGATAAATAATCGGCAACATATAAATATTTTCCTGGCAAATAATCAAACTTGATATCATATTTCAATAATTTCATCTGAACTCTTTGCAATCTAGGTGACTGAATTCGACAAATTTCTTTGTTCATCACTGACACATTGGATTTGTGATCAGTGATGATTTCAATGGGACGTCCATAGATGAAATTATGAAATTTGTCAGTGGCATATACAACACTCAATAATTCTTTCTCAATGATTGCTTAATTTTTTTCAGTCTCATTCGAACCTCTTGAAGCATAAGTTAGTGGCCTACCTTTTTGAATAAGACAACACCCTATACCATTTTGAGAAGCGTCTGTGTGAATGTCAATATCTTTGTCGATGTCAAAAATTTTCAAAGTGACATTTCTATTGATTTCATTTTTGACTGACTGCAATGCTTTGTTATGAACTTCCATTCACTGAAAAATTACATCTTTTTTCAAGAGAACACAAAGTAAACTCGATAATTCCCCCAAATTCGGAACAAACTTCCTAACATAATTTATCAAACCAAGTAATTTTTGTAATTCTTTTTTAGAGGTTGGTGGCTTCAAATTATTGATTGCTTTGACTTTTTCACTATCAACTCTCATTCCGCGTTCATCGAAAATATGTCCAAGTTATTTCACTTCTTTCTGTCTATATTGAAATTTATTTTTATTGAATTTGACTCCCTTTTCTCTTGCTCTTTGAATTACTGATTTCAATGTTTCATCGTGCTCTTCCAGAGTCGGAGCAGCTACAAGTAAATCATCAAGATATATCACTGTATTTTTGATATCGCCAAAATTTTTGAAATTCGTCTTTTGAAAATATTCTGGAGCTAAATTCAGTCCGAACGGAAGTCTGAGGAAGCTATAGCTACCAAATGGTGTTGAAAATGCACACAAGTTACTCGAATTTTCATCTAATGTTACTTGATAATTAATAGCCATCCTTGAAATCAAGAACTGAAAAATAACATTTTCCAGACAATTTCGAACTGATATCATCTATACTTGGAATCTCATAGAACTCATGCTCAATACATTTATTCAAATCCTGAGGATCCAAACACAATCGCAAAGATTTATCTGGTTTTTCTACCACAACAAAATTGTTAACCCATTCATTAGCACCATCTACTTCAACAATAATATTTTTCTGTTCCAAATCATCCAATTTAGCTTTTAATTTATTTTTTATGGCAAAAGGCAAATAACTCAAAACAGTTGCTCGCAGTGACCACTATCAAGGATATAATTTTTTCACAAACTAAATAATAAATATTTATACCAAACCAAACTTACTGTATGTAATGTAAGTATGGACTGAATCTATACACAACAATTTGGGTTGTAGGCGACGATGACTAACCTAAGGCGATTTGTTTCCATGCATTTTAAGCTTTTTCCTTTGAGGACATTTAATTTTGTTTCTACATACTTATGGTTTATCGGGAGTATAGACATTTCATATGAGCTAAGGTAACTTGAGGTAATTTATTGTCATGCATTTGAAGCCTTTCTGATCGTTATGTTTTAAATTCATAGTCATTAATATATAGATGTAGATTGTAGGGGATTTGTACAGGTTGTGCAGCAAGCACAAGCACTTCGACCTATAAGTTCTTTTGTGCGTGACCCTTGGTCTATTCGAGGCCCAAGATTCCAAGACTTCTTGTGAAATTTATCAGTTTCCTGGGAGCTAAGTTCCTGATGTCGGAGGGCGTTAAAAAGGCCCCTTCCAGGAACTTAAGCCTCTCGCAGAAAAGCGCTGGGCATTCGCAAAGCAAATGTTATGCAGTTTCCGCGGAATTCTCGCAGTAGCGGCAACTATCACTCTCTGATTTACCCATCTTTTTGAGGTGGTACCCCAGAGGGCAGTGTCCAGTGAGGAGTCCCGTTACCATCTTCAAGTCTTTCTTGTCTAACTCGAGAAGCTGTTTAGCTTTCTTTGGCGATAGGCACACTAGTCTTTTCGCTTGTCTTTGTCCTGGCACTTTATTCCAGTGAGATTTCATTTCATCGGTTTCCCAGCGTCGGAACTCCTCCTTCAAGTGGGCTTTGGAGAGTCCACAGAAGGGTTCTGGGCCGGGAAATTGTGTGTTTGCCCCTTCTTTGGGGCAAGGCAATCTGCTTCTACGTTACCTTTAATTCCTTTGTGACCTGGCACCCACATCAGGGTGACCTGATTGTTTGTTGCCAGTTGTCTCAGGGATTTTTTACAGTCCCAAGTCAGCTTAGACTCACAGGTGTATGACCTCAGAGCTTTAAGTGCTGCTTGGCTATCTGATAGTATATAGATTTGTGCCCTTCGAGTGCCTCTTTCAAGGCATTCCTGTGCACATAATTCTATAGCATGTACTTCTGCTTGGAAGATGGTTGGGGTGTTACCAAGGGGTTTTGAGAGCCTAAAATTTGGTCCTGTAACGCCCACTCCAACCCTTTTATCTATCTTAGATCCATCTGTGTACCACACTGATACATCCCTTCCCAGTTGAGGTCCGTTCTCTGTGCATATTTGGTGGCTGTTTATGACCACTTCAAACTGCATTTCGAAGTCGTGCCTAACTGGCATGAAATCTGTCGGTTTAGACATGGCTTCTAGGGGAATGTGTTTCAATATCTTCAAGTGTCCAATAAGTTTTTTGTCTGGCTTAGTCTGAAGGCACTGTTTGCTGCTTCTTTCATTACACATAGGTGCAATGGCGGAAGGTTTAGCATTACCTCTAAGGCTGCAGTGGGACACGTAAATATTGTCCCTGTTATTCCCAGACAAGCTAGCCGCTGCACTTTCTGCAGCTTGACTTGTGCTGAAATTTGTTGAATTTCTGGCCACCATACCAGTAAGGCTTTGGTGACCATGGGTTTGATGATCGTTTGGTATGACCAATAAATCATTTTTGGTTTCAGACCCCATGTCTTACCAAAGACTCTGCGGCATGTCCAGCTTGCCGCTATAGTCCTGGAAAGAATGTGTTTGATTTGGCAGTTCCAAGTCAGTTTTTGGTAATTTATAACTCCCAAACATTTCACCTCTTTGGAAAATGTTAGCTGGGTTCCATTCAGAGTTAAGGCTTTAAGTTCGTACTTTCGCCTCTTGGTGAATGGAACCAGCACTGTTTCGCTAGGATTGACGTTAGTCCTTCCTTTGCGCACCAGCTACTGATTGTGTTTAGGGCTAATTGCATGCGGTAGGAGATTACTCCGTCATGTTTGCCCCTAATGGGGACGACTAGGTCATCGGCATAACCTTGAGTCGTGAAACCAGATTCGTGTAGCTTTACTAGCAGGTCGTCGAAAACCATTGACCACAGCAAAGGCGATAGAACTCCCCCTTGTGGGCAACATCTTTCTGCTGTCATCTTGACTGTCTCTTCCCCTAGGGTCGCCACAATGATTCTGCTTCTCAGCATTGATTGTGTCCTTCTGATCAGTGAGGCATTGATATTCCTTTCCTCTAATGATCTGGTTATAGAGGCATGTAAGGTATTGTCGAAAGCACCCTCTATGTCAATGAAGGCGCAAAGTGCCATTTTTTTTGCCACATATGTCTTTTCAATACCTTCAATTAGGCATTGTAGAGCATTAATTGTGGATTTTCCTGCTTGGTAAGCAAACTGTTTTTTGTGAAGCGGTCTAAACTCGAGGAGTTCGCTTCTGACATAACAGTCTATCATTGTCTCCATTGCTTTCAGGAGAAAAGAGGTGAGGCTAATGGGGCGGTAAGACTTTGGTTCGTCCATTGGGCGTCTTCAAGTCTTAGGTATGAACGCCACTACAGCCTCTCTCCAGGTCTTCGGTATGTAGCCGAAGATAAAGCTGGCTTTGAATAGCCTTTTCAAGACGGGCTCTATTAATTCAAGGCCATGTTGCAGTAAGGCGGGGAATATCCCGTCCATTCCTGGCGACTCAAAAGGTTTGAAACTTTTGATAGCCCATTTGATTCTTTGGCTTGTGAAAATTTTTCCAGCTAGACTTTTACTGGCTCTGTTGGGGTTGTGAACGACTCCTTCCAGTTGAGCACTTTGCTGTTCATTTTCCACAATCGCTTTAGAACCAGGAAAGTGCGTCTGCAAGAGAACACTCAGACTCTCCTTAGGGTTATCAGCCGTTCGGCTTTTTGATCAGACCGATTCCGTTTGAATGTTCTTTTGAGAGAACTTTCTGGAGACGCTGTGCTGGGGCTAGTTCAGTAATCCCTTTGCACAACTGTCTCCATGTTCTCCGTTTCGATTTTCTGAGTTCTTTGTTGTACTCAGAAAGAGCTGTTTTGTAGTTTTTCCAGTGACCCAGACTCTTAGCTCTATTGAAAAGTCTTCTGACTTTCGCTCGAAGCTTTGCTAGTTCCTTATTCCACCAAGGCACGCCCCGAGTGGTTGCCTTTTGTTTTTCAGGACAGCTGAGTTCATATGCTTTGGTTATAGCATTTTGAAGTTGTATCGAGGCTGCAGCAAGTTCCTCTATTGAATCGATGGATATTTGGTATTCCTCCGTTTCCCTTCCAAGATGCTCTTTATAAGCATCCCAGTTGGTCAACTTTGGCACCCTATATCCTTCGAAGCATATCTCTGACGTCTGCAAGTTGTACCTAATGTGCTGATGGTCCGATATTGAAGAGTCTTCAGAGACATGCCAGTTGTTAATGTAATTTGTTATAAATGAATCAGCAAGGGTTAGATCAAGAACCTCTTTTCTGATTGCATTCATAAAGGTGGGTTTGTCACCTCTATTGATAATATCGATGTTCTAAAAGGTACTCATCTCGTGCGTTAGTATCCGTGCTTCCCCATGTTAGGTGGTGGGCGTTTGCATCGCAGCACAGAATGAAGTGCCTGTTTCCTTTTTTGCACCATCTGATGAGGCTTTGGACTTCCTCCGGTGGAGGTTGTGTTGTCGAGTCCCCTGGGAAGTAGGCTGAGGCGATAACTATCTGCCTCTTGCCCGCTTCAGTTGACACTTCCACGATGGCGGTTGCCAAATCTCCAGTGATGAACTCTGGAACAGGTAAAAATTTAAAATTAGGTGCGAGCAATAAAGCTGCTATTGGTTTTTCGTGAAAAGTACAATAAAGTTACTTACACGATTTAATGTGTGTCCTTGTATACGTCCTCCGTTAATCCAGGGCTCTTGGAGCATCCCTATGTGTAAGTTGCCTTCAATAAACCTCCTTCTAAGCACACTCGTGGATGCTTTTGAATGTTGTAGGTTTATTTGAATGCAATTGATCTTTTGGCTCATTACGGGGGACTAGGAGGGATTTTGGTTTCCCCTCTTTCCTGGCTCCGCCGGCATGAGGGCTATCCTTGGTCCGTGGCAGCTTTTTGTAAGGTTCTGCTCTTTACTTGCCGATTTTACAATATTTTTAGCAGCCTCTTCGGTCTGCTTCTCGTTGCTACCCGCAGTTTGTATGGTACCCGATGTACCAGGTTCTGAGGGATCAAGTGTGGCCGATTTGGGTTTGCCACTCATTGCCCTGAGGGTTGTGTGACCAAAGTTATAGTTGATCACCATCCCTGTTTTCTCAATCTCTCGGCCGACTGAAGGTCCACCGAGACAGTGAGAAGTCCCAGAGGGCCTTCGGATGTTTTCCTAAAAGTACCCTTCAGTTTGTAGCAATAAGGTCATTTTGGGCCTCTATCAATCCAAGGATTTTCTCTGTGGAATATCCCTGGCTGCCTGGCAGGTACGCAACCAGAATCTCGCTGTGAGGCATCGCTGCCCCCTCAACGACCTCCAGCCGCGCACCCTCCCAGGGTTTTATGTCCACGATGACACCTTTCAACCACTGTACGGTGGCGTTATCGGCGCACATCAGGGCTAGCCATCCAGGTCTATTGTGTGAGCTGTGGAAAAAAGGTTTTGTGGTATCCTTTTTCCCCTGCTCAATGATTTTGTACAGTATGGCTTCTTTTGCGGCTTCTATTTGTTCCGTTGTCAGGAGAACCTCTGGATAATTTTTTGGCAGAATGCCCACTTTCACGCCTCCGGTAACTTGACTGAAGGTAGGTTTGGTGGGCACTGAGGCACTGCTGCCTGTCGCCTTCGGTTTTTTCTTCAGTTGACCGTCGCGAGTCTTCTCCTCTGACCGGACTCTTTTCAGTCCTTTGTCAGAGGTAGGCTTCTTCACCGGTTCAGCTAATTTCAATCTGGCCTCTTCTATTGGGAGGCCTTGTTTGATGAGGTATTTAAACCTGTTTCTGGCAGCTCCGCTGAGCCTGATTCTATCCTTCCCTTTCGAGAGGGTTTTAGAGGCCTTATCAGTATCCTCGTCGCTGTCAGATTTGAGCAGGTCAGCTTAAGTGTCAGGACATTCGGCGTCCTGTGTGGTGCTGCCTGTTTCCATGAGACTTTCCTCCTCTGTGTTTTTTGGGGAGTTTTCCTCACCCTGATTTTTTTCTTCGTTATCCATAAAAGGTCCCACGAGAAGCTAGGGAAAGAACAGTCACCTACGACAGAACCCCGCGTACCGCAGGAAGGCCATTGAAACCGGGGGGCGCCAGTTGCCCCGGAGTTCGCATAATAGCAGCTAGTCTACCCACTAGCCATGCAGTTTTCAGCTTATGCTGTTCCACCTCGAACTTGGGGAGATTTTTATTGTAGTTATCTTCTACTTGGCCGGCTGTTTAAGGCAAGCCCCTACGTTCTGTCAGACGCGGTGTGTACTAGGCTGGTTTCCGCAGAGAGAGCGTCCTCTCCGGCGCGCCGAGGACGCTCTGGACAGGGTATCTAGTCGCCCCCCAAGCCACGTAGTGCAGGCACCCTCCTTTACGCTGTGGTTCCTAGTACTGTCCCTTCATTAAGGGGGATTTTTTCAACATACCTTGTTTAGATCCGTTGTGTTCAGGCCTCTCGCTGCAGAAGCATTGAGAAACCACTGTTATACAGGGTCACCTCGTGCAGGGTGCTATTCTTCATAGCGCACAACGGTCTTGGGATGAGCGTCCTCGAGAGGTTCACATGACCTCCTCAGCTAATTCCCCTGGAACCAGTGGTTTCAGTAGAGCCACTGATTCCTCAACCCCCATTAATATTTAAATCTAATGGGTATTACTTTGAAAATTAACCGATTCTGAAGAGTAAATCGTTTCAGAGTATTTAGTTGATGAATGTGAGAAATAAGAGGTATTATATCTGCTATAGTTTCAGAATTTTGTTAACATTAGTACCTGTTTCACTAAAGCTTTCACATAAAATTTCTCGGTTTCGGTATATTTCTTTTGAAGTAAGGGGAGAATTCGTAAAGTTATTTTTTTATTATCAATAATTCAGGGTATATCAAATTTTCAATCATATCTTATATGCATTTTACCACTATTTGCCTTCCGCATTTATTTCATAATTTTCAAACACTAACAATACCTATATAGCTATCAAATGTTGCTTTTTCGAGAGTGTATTCACTTGTAATCCTTCCCACTATTTCTCAATTGTACACGAAACTTCCACAAACGATACGGTATTCTGTGTAGGCGTCCCCATTGCGTATTTTCATTTTCACAATACTACCAGATATATCCATTTTACAAACCTCTGTCGAATTTAAATCAGCTTGTCCGATAACTCCGATATTGTTTCCGTTAAGGTTTTTGAACCTGAGAAAACAAAATTCAAACTCAAACTAATAAGCAAAGCAGCAAATCATCAACAGAGAATGTCACTTAAAATTCTTTGTTTGGAATCAGTTTTTGACAAGTATGACATTTGTGACGACACACTTTTCTCGTCTATTGTCTTTCGTGATTTAGTTGTTTACTTTTGGAACTCTGCTAACACTTTTCATTCCACGTCTTGGGTGTACGCACTAAGAGTAGGCCATAGACTTGTGGTTGTTGTGACTTCTGCATTCAGCTGGAGTAGCACGGAGTGACTTCTGTTGGTTTCATAACTGAAGAGGCGAAATGGGTTATGCCATACAGTATTACTCAGGCGTGTTCCATTTGAGGATATGGCCCCATTATATCTTTCTAGCTTGTGGATAAAGAATAATAAGTTGAGAGTGTAATACTCTTAGAGAAGTGTACTTGGCAACAATGCACATGGATTTGACATTTTGACTTGAAGTTTGAAAAGAAGAAGATTAATTAGCTGGACTTTCACCAAAAAGCTGTGCTTTGACTTTTGAAATATTTGGGGGCGACTGATGTGCTAAGAATTTTGATTCCATTTGAATCTGTCAAAAAGTTTGAGTTTTCGTTTAGCCGTTTGAATTGCTGTCTATGCATATTTCTGAACCTCATTTCTCGAGGGACTCTATAACCCAATTATCTCTGGTAAGTCTCTCACATGGTAGTAATCTATCATTTGGCAGTTCTTCACGTATTTTAGGATCTGATTAGTTAAGCCTTAAGGGTACTTGATCCTATGTGGCGCCTATGTGACACTTTGACCAGGATATTTTGACATCTGAAAGAGCCTACCAAAAGCACCTTCCACTGTGGGAGCACTTAGGCCTGTTCTGGTATTTATTAGGTTATCCAAGTTGTCGAACAAAATGACATGTTCTTGTTGCATTTTAGGGTTGATGTTATAACTCTGTCCCTAATACCAGATTTTTTTCCGTTCTGGGGGAAGTTTCATGACTCCGTTGATGTATGGTATATCTCATTCCTGGTTACAATCTTCCACCTACTATAGCCATAGAGTAGGTCATTCAGGTACTGGTAGTGTAAACTTCCGAAGAGGCAACATTGCAGCTACGATCAACCTGGTTGTATCACATCAGTTTCCTGCACTTGTAGCAGAGATTGTCGAAGAAGAACCATTTTAGCTACGATCAACCTGGTTGTACTACCCTAGTTGACCCGACTTAGCACTCCAGATCTAGCATTAAGTATTCTACCGTGTACTGATATCCTTTTCATAGCCTAGTCTTTAAAATAATGCTAATGTGTGAACGCTACAAGGTAAGGTGTACCATACTATTGCGGATTATTTAAGAGAATTTCCTTCCAGTGTCACAATTTTCACTCGGGTTTGAAGGCCGTCGATTTTTGGAATTTCTTCCTAACGTTTCGCTAGCGCGAGTGGCTAGCTTCTTCAGAGGCTTTTACATCATGAATAATCTCAGCTGACTGGAGATTCCGTCTGCGAAGATTGTATTTATTAATTACCGTATCTGGATTTGGTACATTCTCACTAACCCTAATTGACCCCTTTCTACCTGCCGGCTTAATGTCGTTGATATCCTTTGTTATTTGTGAATTGCTTATTACCGTAACTGGGTTAAGCTTATTTTTGATAACAATAACTGACACCTTTTTTCCTGCTGTCTTAATGTCGTAGTTTTCTTTAGTTATTTTGGAATTACTTAGAATGGGATTCCATATCTGGTTGAGGTTAACAGCTTCATATTTTCTGTTGAAATTCTCCGTGTGTTTGTGGATCTCTATTGCCTCTCGTAAAAGTCGGCTATGGTATCCCTGGTTGGGGGCAAAAAGTTTTACGTCCTCAAACAGAATCTTGTGGTTTCCTTCACTGAGCGCGTGTTCTGCCACTGCCGACTTGTCCGTTTGGCCTAATCTGCAGTTCCTCTGATGTTCCTGTAGCCTCGTTCCCATCGATCTTTTTGCGGTTCCGATGTATACCCCCGCTGCAGATAGAGGATTTGTCTTTTGCCGACCTAAGACTTTATGGTATTTTCTTGGTGGGTTTGAAGACTGTTTTTATGTTGTGTTGCCCCAACAGTTTTCCAATTCTGTCTGTGACCTTAGGAATATATGGAAGGTACGCACGTGCAACTATCTGAGCCTTCTCTGTCTCGTGGAAGTCCTCGGTTTCATGGCACGATTGATTTCGGGTACACTATATCCGTTCGATCTCAAGGTTGCTTGGAAAAGTTCTAGTTCATCCTGTAGATGCTCAGGTTCACATATTCTCCGAGCACGTTCTGCTAGTGTGGAGATAATTTCTCGCTTCTGACTAGGATGGTGGTTTGATAGAGCATGCAGATACCTATCCGTGTGCGTAGGTTTTTGGAATACTTTGTGGGTCAGTCTTGCGCCACATCTTTCGATGAGTACATCTAGAAATGATATCCGCTGTTCGTGTGAAGTCTCCATGGTGAACTTGATGCTAGTGTGTTGAGCATTTAGATGTTCTAAGAAATGATATTCCTTTCTCCTACCCTACAGCGGTAGATGTATTTTGTGTGTAATATTGGATACATTTAACCTTTTTCATTTACAAGTGCCTGTATAATCTCACCTAGTAGGTATGGTGATGTTTGAAACATATTTGGTCTCTGAACTGTACCTGTAGACTAACTGTAAGGTCGATTTTAATAATATATAGCTATTTAGTTTTGTGTGAGAACGTACCCGTAACAGTCATTTCACTATCATTTTGATTTTAATAATCATACTCCTTCAAACAGTAGTAGTAGTAGTAGTAGTAGTTTTTTTTTTTCGGGAGTGGGAAAATCTTCTAAAAGACGAAAGGTCGCCCCATGACCTGACAGTGACGGATTTTTACCGACTAAAAACCCACTCTTATGTCCAGGTAGGCTTCTCTGGAATTGCCCTCAGGCATTACTTCGGAAGAAGCAGACTTAGGTGATGTTGTGAGGCTCTCCTCCTTTTTAAACTCGGTTTTACGTTCCTCATTCCCTTAGAGAGTTTGTCAACGGCTTCCTAGTTTTTATTGTTTTCGAGCATCTTTCCAACCATGTTTTCTGGGGTTAATTTCCCTGTCGTCGCTTCAGCTATTCGCCTTTGTTCTTCCCACCGTATGCAGTCAAAGATCGTGTGTTCCACCGTATCTACCATTCCACAGTATTTACACTCTTCTGTATCTATCACTTTGAACCTAAACAGATACGCCTGGAAGCACCCATGTCCTGTTAGTACCTGTGTGAGGAAGTAATTTACCTCTCCCCATTTCCTGTCCATCCATGATTGTACGTCTCTTATAAGTCTTTTTGTCCAATTGGCCTTTCCATCGTCTATATCCCAAAATTGTTGCCATTTTTCGATGATTTGTGACCGTGCTATCCCTCTTGGTACGCTGTTTTGTACCATCGTTCGCTCTTCCACCAGCAGATCTATTGGGGGGTTCTTGCAATCATCATCAGAGCTTCGGTTGATGCCGTTCTGTAGGCGCATGCTATTTTTATGGCTGCTTTTCTTTGGACGCTCAGTAGAATATTTTTATATATTTTTTTTTTCTATAGCTCTTTTCCATATTGATGTGTCGTAGAGCATAATCGACTGGGCGACAGAGCATAGTATCCTCCTGTTGCCTTCTCGGGGGCCTCCGACGTTCGGCATTATCCTGCATATATTATCAATAGCTTTTCCCGCTTTTTCTGCAATTTTTCTCACATGAGCTCCCATTTTCATGTTTCTGTCCATATATATACCCAAGTACTTAATGGAGTCTTGGCTATGGATGTTCGTATCCTCTAATTCCAGTGTGACGCTTTTCAATTTTCTCCCTGCTGCCAACAGTACTACCTCTGATTTCTGAGGGGCAAGCTTGAGTTGCTTTGCTTTCATCCATTCGGTTATATCCTTAAGAGCTCTATTGTTCTCCCTAGGCTCTCCTCATCCTTTGCTACCGCCAGTACGGCCAGGTCATCTGCGTACCCTATCAGGGTAACTCCCCTAGGGACCGTTAAATTTAGTACCCCATCGTAGTAAATATTCCATAGTGTGGGGCCAATTACCGAACCTTGTGGTACCCCACACGATATATTCAATTTCCCTTTGGTTCCTATCAATAGTACCCTCTCTTCCAGGTAACTGGCAATCATATTGTATAAATATGCAGGCATGTTTCTTCTTTTGATTTCTTTCAGGATCCCTTCCCATGGTGCCGAATTGAAAGCATTCTGTACATCCAGCGTTATCATGGCACATCTCTTTCTGCCCATCCTTTCATTTGCTTCATCTGCAATACTTTGTACTTTTGCCAGTGCCCCTACAGTAGACCTGCCTTCCCGGAAGCCAAACTGGTTCTCACTCAGATCACCTCTTCTTTCTATTTCTTTCATCAGTCTCTCCTTGATCAGGTATTCGAGAAGTTTTCCCATGATGTTCAATATACATATAGGCCTGTACGATGCATTATTGCCTTTCTCTATTAGCACAAGTCTGGCTATCTTCCATTCTTTAGGAAAGGGCCCCGTTTTTAATAGGAGGTTCATTATCCTCAGACATTTTTCCGGGTGCGCCTTAAGGACCGCCTTGATAACTTCCGCAGGGAGATCATCTGGACCTGGAGCTTTTTTCTATTGAGCTTTTCGTTGGCTTTCATGAGTTCATCCATTGTGAAAGGTGGTATATCTTCTGGTGCTGATGGTAGTCTATCCCATTTTGTGATCTGGTGAGATGGAAACAGTCTGTTTGAAAAATCCATTTGTTTTTCTTCCGTCATTACTGTCGGTGATTTACCACTACACTTGTTGGTTACTATTTGGTATCCCTTTCCCCATACGTCCGCATCTACTTCCTCTATCAGTGTTTTCCACGATTTCTTTTTGGCCTCTAGGATTGTCTTTTTCAGATTATGTCTGCTTTGCTTATATTCTTCCCGACTTCTTATTTTCAGTAGTTCATGATTGTTTTTGTTAGCCCTTACCATTTTTCTTCTTGCTTGAATGCATTGCTTTCGTTTTTCTGCGACCTCGTCAGACCACCAGTACACAGGAGCTTTATTACCTCTTATTCTTTTCTTCGGAAACATTTTATTGCATGCGGCTTGTATTATGTTTGTCAGTACAGCAACGTCGACAATGTCCCCTCTTATAGAGAATGACCTTCCGACTTCATCAGAGACTTTCTTCAGGTCTTCCTTCACTATTCTCCATCCTTTATATTTCTTGATCCCGTCGGCACTCTGTTTCCCGTTGATCACGTATACTATATGCCGATGGTAGCTTAGGCTCTCTTCTTCTATAACCTTCCAGCCGCTCACCAACTTGCAAGCTTGTTAGTGCTGAAAGTCAAGTCAATATAGGATTTGCTATCTCTTCTCACAAAAGTTGGCACATTGCCTGCGTTGTGTACAATGAGGTCTTCCTCGCATAACCATTCGGAGAGGATTTGACCCCTCTTGTCTTCCACCGGTGAGTTCCACATGTGGGATTTATAGTTCAAATCTCCTCCTACTAGTATTTCCTTTTTATGTTTTTTCATGTCTTTTCTAAGATCCTTCAGAAATTCATTGAATGTGTTTATGTCCAAATTTGGGGATATGTAGCACCCGTAGATTATTACACTATTAGTTTCGATCCAGACGAAGCCTGATCCATTGCCTTTATTAGTTGCATTTATTTTTTTATTACGAATGTATATTGCCACATCCATATTTCTGTCTACTATCCAGTCACTATTAACTACTTTTTTTCTGTTAGGTTCTGCCATGATAACTATATCCGCTCCCCTCTCTTCCGCGTGTTTATACATCAGGTCTGTTGCTTCCCTGCCCCTATCTAGATTTCCCTGTAATACGGTAAGTTTATCCATATCACGAGCTCCCTTCCACACCCTTATTCTCCTTCATTCGCTCTTCCTGTCGCTTTCGGTATTCTGGGCATCTCATTGAGTCTGCTTTGTGTCCCTCTTCTTCACACCTATAACATTTTTGCACCCCTCGGCATTCTTTTTTTACGTTTCCCGTGTCACCACATTCGTAACATCTTGCTTCTTCCTCTTTTTCACTACAGTCTCTCGATATATGCCCTATTTTATGACACTTGTAGCATTTCTTAGCCTCCTCGACTTTTCTGATACGCCACCTGTTCCAACCCTTTCCTATCCTAATCTTTTTTTCCATTTTTTTGGCAGCATTCTCTCTTATTGTAATGAACGCGTATTTGAGTCCTCTGTCATTTATTTTCTCCGATAGTTTGATTTGCAGGACCTCCTTCACCTCTTCCTCTGACACTGTCTCGTCTATATCCAGTATCATAAACGTTTGGGTTCTCTGCTTCAAGTGTACCTCGGCCTCCCCTCTCAGTTCCTTTGTCATTGCTTCCCGGAAGAGAACTCTGTTATTTTCTTCCTTTCCTTTTATTTTGACCTGTATTTTACCGTTGTGTACTTTATTGATTTCATCAATCACTATACCTTCTGTATCGACTTTTTCTTTCATGTTTTTTATGATTTGAGCTAGTGTTATTTGCCCTGTTGGCTTCAGTATGATAACCTCTTCGTCTTGCCTTTTCTTGATCCCTTTCCATCCTGCGTTGTGTTCTTCATACAGCGCAGTGCTTACTTCCTGTTTTCGTCCCGCATTTTCTAGGTACTTTCTAATGCCTATTTTATCAATTTCCTTTGAAGTCACACACGCTATTTCCTTGCAGTCGTTCTTTCTGGATATCTCGAGGACCTTCTTCAGATTCTTTCTGAGATTATTTTTGTCTGGTTCAGTATCCGCTCCCTCCGTGGTGATGATGTATGTGAACTTTTCCTCTGTCTTCATGAATTCCCCGTGCTATTCCATCAATACGCTAACCGTTTTTGCTCCGACCAATTTTCCTGCTTCTAGGTCTCCCTGCTCTAGGATCTTGGCAATTTGTTGGTTTCTTTCTGCAACCATTTGAGTAGTTTTATCCCTATTCTCGTCTCCCTGTTTCGTTATAATTATGACCACTCTTCCCTTTTTTATTGTCTCTAGGTCTGTGCTCGCCTTACATTTCTGGAACGCTTCCTCTGGCCATTGCAGCTCAATGAGTTCTTCTATATTTTCTTCATTCAGATCCTTCTCCATTTCTTTTTCTATCATGCTCAGCATCGCTACCTTATTCCTCTCCTCATTCTCATCTACTGTTTGGGTGCCTACCTCCCTTGTTTCCTTCTCGTTCACTGTTTGAGTCTCTATTTCCATTTTTTCTTTGATAATCTGTATCTGTCTCTGTGTTGTGTCTTCGGGCTTCTGTCTTTTCTCTGCCCTTTCCTCCGCATTGAGTTCTTCTAACACCTCTGCCATTACGCCTATCGCTTTGGGAATTCTATTTACGTAACCATCCAGTTTGCTAATGGCTTTTTTTATTTCTTTTTTTGTATTGGGTATCTCGGTGATAACTTTTTTCACCATATCCAACTCCTCTGCCATTCTCTTGGCTATCTCTTTTGATACGTTGTACTCTTTTCCCGCCTTCAGTGAGAATTCTGCTTTTTCTTTCTCATTTTTCTCTGGGGTCTCCTCTCTTTTTCTTTTATCATTTTCTGTTATTGAGTTGGAGCTCTCTCCCGTCTCTAAAGTTTAAACTCTTTTTGGAGAGTATTCTATTTTATACTGCTTTTGGAACGGTTTCGGTATATTTGAGTCTCTCTTGTCTGCAATGTCTTCTGTAAAATTTTGTTTATTTTCCATATCCATTTTAATCCCACGAGTAGCTAGGGAAAATCCAGGTCCGCTGGCGCAGTGCCCCGCTTGCGCTAGTAAGGCTTTATATTCCGGGAGGTCGCCCGGTATCCCGGAAGCACCGTTCGCGACCACGTCCGTGTGGTCACGCACCCCTCGACACGGTAGCGAACGTCTTAGGTTCCGGATTTTTCTGGTTTACTCCATCGCAGATATAGACAGGAGAAATGAAAGATCCCTAGCCCTCGAATGCTCTAATAGCGTCGGGATCGGAAAAGAACAAGAGTTGGCCAAGTGAGGCCTGGCAGTAAAGGTAGAAGATATGGGAACCCCCCAAGACTAGTTGAAGAAAGGTGAGTATCCAGCTAGGGTACCTCGGGATCGCCAATTCCCGTACTCACTAGGTGTGAGCCCCCGAGGAGAGTAGTAGTAGTAGTAGTAGTAGTGGTAGTCCGCAGCCAGGCAAGTGAGCATTCATGGACCCTTTTTGCCATCCCCTGTTCTCCACTTATCTACATTCATCCTCCTAGTTTTTCTTTTCGAACCTTTGTGACCTCCTAATGAAGGTCAGTATGTCCGACCACTCCAAGTTGATTAGTTCCTCTTGTTGGAGTTTGTCAACTCCGAAAGTCCCAAATCTTAGCCTCCCGTATGCCTCACACCACTCGCCGAAGAAGTGAGATGAAGTTTCTTCGTCTTTTTTGCATTTTCGGTAAGTGGGACTGTCTTCTATACCTATAAGTGATAGGTGTCTGCCTTACTTGTTATGTCCTGTTAATGTTCCTATAAGGAGGCGTAGTGCTTGGCGATTTCTGCCTAAGAGCCATGTCGTCCTTGACTTATTGGAGCCGGCCACGAAGTCTTTCGACTGCCTGCAGCCGGTGTTATCCCTCTAAAGTTTATTCAGCTCTTTTTCTGCCCACTCGTCGAGGGCTGAAGAGGTTTGGCTTCTTGCGGTGCCTAGTACAGGCTCCGATCCACAAAACGGTATTGCGGATCCGGATCTGGCAAGTCCGTCTGCTACCTCGTTTCCGTGCACCCCTCTGTGTGCCGGACCCATACCAGCTGAACTTCCTTCGTTTCAGCTAGCTTCTCGAGCGCATCTCCGCATTCCTGTACAAGCGCTGAGCTTGGTTTAAGATGGCAGACGGCTCTGATCGCTGCCAGACTATCCGAACAGATATAAATTCTCTGTTCGGATCCATCTTTCGCCTCTTCTCTCGTAGCTACGGGTAGGATGGCGAACACTTTAGCTTGAAAAACTGTTGTATATCTGCCCAAAGCGTAGCTCTCTCGTACTTCTCTTCTTTCCAGGTAGATTCCGGTATAGCATATTAGGCTTCCTGTGCTAAACTCCATTGTGTTTCCTTCTCATTGTTCTCTTCTCGGAATAGTAAGAGTAAACTCTTTATTCCATCGCAGTCTGTCTTTTGCGCTTTTCACTCTGAGGGCAGAGATAGGGATCTCCTGTTCCGCCCACTTCGCGATTTTCGCATGACCTATCATCGCTCCTTCGTTCACCCAGACTCCTGAGTCCCGCATCCTCAAATGGGCTGCCATTGCCTCCTTCTTGATCCAGACCTGAAGTGGTGGCAGCCTCAGCAGTACCTCCAACACTGCGGTTGAAGTCGTTCTCATTGCGCCCGTTATAACCAAACAGGCCAACCTCTGAACCTTGCTGAGTTTTCGGCCTATTGTGCTACCCTGTGCGCCTGGCCACCACACGGCTGACCCATAATGGATCTTCGGTCTTACGACTGCCGTGTACAGCCAGCGCATGATCTCTGGATTGGTGCCCCAATTGTTTCCTACAATTCTCCGCAGTTGCCATAGGATTGCTACCGACTTCTGAATAACCCTATCTACGTGCGGCCTCCATGGAAGTTTGGAGTCCAGGACCACCCCAAGGTATTTGACCTGCTGAACTAGCCCCAGCTCTTGCCCAAACATGAGAAGTGGCCTGAATCCATCTTTTTTCCTCCGTTTGGTGAACAGGATCATCTCTGTTTTTGTCGGATTTACTGAGAGTCCTGCATCACCGAACCATCTCTCAATTATTCTGCAGGCAGCCTGCATACGGTCGCAGACGACTCCGATGAATCGTTCGCTGATTAGTACAACTCCATCGTCTGCGTATACCTGCGCCTCGAAACCTTCATCTGTGAGTTTACCCAGGAGTTCATCCATTACTAGGCACCACAGATGGGAAGAGAGGCAGCTCCCCTGAGGGCAGCCCCCCCTCCCCCACCTCGGACTCCAGTCTGATGTCTCCTCGGGTTACCTTGACCTTTCTTCTCGTAAGCGACGATACAACCCAGCTGACCATCGAGTAAGGCGTTCCTCTGGCCATTAGTGCTTCCTCTATTGTCGCTAGTTTTGCTTTGTCAAATGCGCCTTCCACATCGAAAAATACTCCTAATGTAACCTCTTCAAACCTTAATGTACTTTCGATCCTTCGCACTACAGCGTGGAGGACCGATTCAGTCGACCTTCGCTTTCTGCATGCGTGCTGATTTCTGTGGAAAGGGCTCACCCTTAGGAGCCCCTCCACCAGGTATCTGTCCACCACCTTTTCCAGCGTTTTAAGCGGGAACGGTGTTAGGCTGATGGGTCTAAAGGACTTTGCTGTTGTGTAGTCTCTTTTTCCCGCCTTGGGGATATAGACTACTCTTGCTGACTTCCAGACCTTTGGTATGTACCCTAGCGCTATACTGGACCGGAATATCCTTCCCAAGATTGGGGTAAGAAGTTCCAGGCCCCTCTGTAGCAATGCCGGGAAAATTCGGTCGGGTCCTGCTGCCTTATATGGGTTGAACTCGTTCACTGCCCAGGCTATGGCATTAAACGTAACGACCCTCTCTGCCAGTTGCCAGTCCCAATGGGGGACCTGCTGTGTTGGCAGAGCCCGTTGGCCGTCCCCGACACCACCCGGAAAGTGTACTTTGAGCAGATATCTCAGTTGGTCTCCGAGCGATATAGACGTGAAATAAAGTGCTCTGACTAAGTTAAATGTTGAGTTTTGTTGCGTATAAGCGGCATTGAATATGACGAGGAATATCGCTGAAATAATTACATTCTTAAAGAGTGAGGAGTTTGCACAAATAATCAAAACATGTGTGAATGAAGAAACCAAAAAACTTCAAGAAGAAATAATCTCGCTAAGACAAGAAGTAATGAACATCAGAGATAGCAACATTGAACTGGTAAAATTATTGGATCGTTCTAAGGATGAGATGAGGCTTGAACAAAGTGCAAATTACTTGAAAAATACTAGTAATCAAAATTATAATTTACGAAATCGAGGAATGTGTTCGCAAAATAACACCAAATCAATTACTATAGATAAAGAAAGTATTCAACAAAAAGTAGGACCACCAGAAAAACGCCAAATGAAAAGCGATTCACCTACAAATCCTGAACAGGGTGATACTAACAAAGTGAATGAACCAAATTTCAGTCAAACAAGCGCATTTAAAACTGAAAGAAATGAAAACCAATGGAAATTTCCACGTAAACAAAATAGAAGAAATATTATATATGGCAGTTCCAGTGAGGCAAATGCATTTCAAGGAATAGAAAGACTACAGGACTATCATGTATTCAGATGTCCCTTAGATTTAACAAGTGATGAACTACGAAAGTTCCTATCTTCCAAAGGTATTCAGAATGCAGAGTGTGTGAATATGCAATCGAAATACCCGGACTTATATAGATCATTCAAAGTATCAATATCATCAGTGTACAAAAATATTTTCACAAATCCTGAAATATGGCCGAAATATGTTGGAATCAATCAATTTGAAAAACGTTTTTTACGGAACGAAGCTGCTGCAGTCAACCAAAGGTAGATAATCAAATGAAACATTTTACCAGTGATATCGTATATATTAATGCGGAAAGTCTTTTAGCAAGATTTGATGAAGTTTGTAATCTTATACATAAAACAAAGCCTGTTATTCTATGTTTGAGTGAAACAAGAATAAATGATGATATTTTGGACAAGGAAATTATTATTGATGGGTACAGCCTTATCAGAAGCAATTCTTTTAACAGATATACGGGTGGAGTTATTATATATGTCTCTAATCAATTCAATTCTCACATAATTGACAATATATCAGTTCAAGGAAATTACTGGTATCTAATGATCAAAATAAAAATAAATTCCAAAGTGTGGAACATCAGTTGTGTATACCGCTCACCACACAGTAAATCAAGCTGTGCAGAATTTTGTTCGTTTTTAGAGAACTATTTAGACGATATTGATTTATCCCAGTGTTATTTAGTTGTAGGTGATTTTAACATACGATGGGATCTACCGAATGATACCTACACAAAAAAACTGTCAAATATTTTCAATATGTATGGGTTCAAGCAGTTCGTTGATTTTCCCACTAGAATTCAAATTGGCTGTGAAAGTAAAATAGATCTTGTCTTCAGCAATGATTTTGCGATACAGTTAAGACCAGAATCATATAAAATTTCAGACCACGAAACCATTGGTATTTTCCTCAATGATGTCAGTAATATATCTGTCAAAAATAAAGTTATTTATCGTCGCAATTTAAACTATGAAAAAATTTAAAGAGCTTGTATTGATTGTGATTGGCTGTATAGTTGTACAGATCCTAACAACTTATTTGAAAATTTTATAAACAACCTAACTGATATATTAGATAGAGAGTGTCCTCTACAATCGAAAGTTATACACCCATCAAAGGAATGGTTCAATACCGATATTAAAAATGCCATTTTTGATCGGAATTCTGCTTTCAATCGAGTCAAAATAACACAGTCTGATGAAGATTGGTACAATTATAAAGCAAAAAGAAATGCAGTCGTTACTCTCTTGAAACATACCAAATTGAAATACTTTGAAGAAAAAATTGATGAAGTCAAACATGATTCTCGACTTATGTGGAAGACGTTGAAAAAAGTGGTTAATCCACAATGTGAGAATATCATTAAATCAGTTAAAATGAACGGTGTTATGGCAACAGAAAATTTGCCGAATACTTTTAACGAATATTTTGTGAATAGTATTGAAGAGCTCACAAAAATGTTAGATACTAGTACCTTCATATTGAATACAGAGGCCCTTTATTTAAGTCACCTGAACCCAAATGAAAAAGAACTATTCAAGTTGAGAAATATAGATTTATCTAACCTGAGAGATATAATATTTACTCAAAAAAATAAATATTCCGAAGATGAAATCAATTTCAAAATGATAAAGAATATCTTTGGTAATATTGGTTATCCTCTATTGAATATTATCAACACATCATTGACAGAGTCCAAATTTCCAGATGTTTTGAAAACATCTTTGATAGTACCTATACCAAAAGTTCCGAGGACGATGTTACTCGAGGAGCACAGGCCCATTAAAACACTACCTTGTCTTGAAAAAATATTGGAGTTAGTGGTTCATCAACAATTAACCGAATTTATGATTAAAAAGGAACTGCTGTCAAGAAATCAATCTGGTTTCAGAGAAGGACACTCGTGTGAAACAGCACTCCAAAAAATTATAAGTGAATTGAAATATTCAATGGATAAAAATCTTGTTACTGTACTAGTGTTTCTCGACTTAAAAAGAGCTTTTGAAGTTGTAGATAGAAACATTTTGCTATTGAAATTGAAACATTATTTTGGCTTTGATGAATCAGCTTACACTTGGTTTCAATCATATTTAGAAAATAGATATCAAATGACAAAAATTGGTAAAGAATATTCGAGAAAAATAGAAGCAAGCAGTGGAGTACCTCAAGGTAGTGTATTGGGGCCTCTGCTCTTCATAATGTTCGTAAATGATATTTTTTCAGTTGAATTGGGGGACTGCAAAATGCACCTTTTTGCTGACGATACAATAATATATGTGTCCGGTACATGTGTTGATATTGTCATTGAAAAATTAAACACGGTTTTATTGAAAATTGAAAATTGGATGAAAATGAACAAACTGCTTGTGAATCCAAATAAATCAACTTATATGATAATAGGGAAAAATAAATATTTGATAGAGCAACATAAAACTACTGTAGAATTTGAAGGTGTAATATTAAAAAAACTAGAATATACTAAATACTTGGGTATAATTCTCGATCAGAAATTGTCATTTTCACCACACGTTGATTATGTTTGTAAAAAGATATCAAAAAAGATTGGTTTTGCATATCGTGTTAGTAGTGACTTAACCTTATATGCTAGGAAAGTTATATATAACTCAATTATAAAACCACATTTTGATTATTGTGCAACAATTTTATACATGTGTAATAGTACAGACGTAAAAAAACTTCAAATTTTACAAAATCGCTGTATGAGATTTATTGTGAGGAGTTCTAAATATACTAGCATTTTATCAATGCAAATGACATTACATTGGCTTCCAGTCAAAGAATACATTCAATTTCGTACGTTAGTTTTTATATATAAGATTCTAAATAATTTGCTTCCGACTTATTTAAGTGAGAATGTTCGGTTCAGGAAAGATATTCACCGTTACAATACCAGACAAAGAAATCACGTCCAAATATTTCCTACCTCATTGATGAAAACTAAACGAAATATATATGATGAAGGCATGAGCGAATATAATAACTTGAGGGGCCAGGTAGCCGAGTGGTTAAAGCGACAGTGTTTTAGTCACTGGCTGCCGGTCGGCGGTGGTTCAAACCATGGCGACTGCAGAATTTTTTCTGCTGGCCCGAGAAAGTGCTAGGAATCGCACGTAAAAAGGTGAGACCTCGTTAATCCTGGGCTTGCACAAGTTTCGACTTTTGAGGGGGACGACAGCTGGTTAACGGAAAAAACAATTTTAACAATTTTAACAATTTTTTTTTAACCTAAAGCGATTAAAACGTCTGGAAACATTGGCATATTTATTAAGCGATTGAAAGAGCATTTTTTAAATTAGTTAGCATTAGGAAATGTGATAAAACTTTTTTTCTGGAATATCTATTTATATTTTATATTTATATGTATTCACCATGTTTTTTGTAGTGATCGTTGTTTGTAAATTTGTGACGGTTGAAATTTTTATTGTTTAACTTTCTAAATTAGTTTCAGTGATATATTAGTACTAGTACTTATTTGTACGTTAGCTCTCAGCTAAATAAATAAAATTTCTTCTTTCTTCTTCTTCTTCATATCTGAGCGACTCTTCGGCAAAAGTTGTCTTTCTGTCTCGTAGGCCAGAATTCTCATGAGCCTAGCGGATTCCGTTAGGATATTGATTTCCCTACAGTAAGACCTCCAGCTAGCTCTTTTGCTTTTTCTTAGCTCCTTGAATTCCCTTCTCGCGGTTTTGTAGTTTTCCCACGCATCCTCGTTTCCCTCCTTAATGGCTCTGTAATGAGTCTTTCTGGTCACTTTTCTCAGACCCTTCAGCGACTGGTTCCACCAGCGAACCCGGCGCTTTGGGGCCATTCTCAAAGGACATGCCTCTTCAAATGCCTTGGTCATTGTTTTTCTTAGTTCTTCTACTTCCTGATCTAGTTGTTCCTCTGAGAAAATCTCTGCTTCATCCCTTGACAGCCCTGAGAGACCTTCTAGGAAGGTGTCCCATTTGGTTGCTCTAGGGTTTCAGCGTTGAGGAACAGCCTCTGCTTCAGCGTAGACATCAAACCTTATCATTCGTTGATCTGACATCGATATGTCTGCAGATACTCTCCAGTTTGTTATATCACCTAATATGTCTTCCGTTGCCAACGTAACGTCAATCACTTCCTGACGGATGCGGTTGACGAACGTTGGTTCCGTCCCCCTGTTCAGTATCTCCAAACTGGTTGTTGCTAGATATTCAAGTAGTGCTTCACCACGCGCATTGACATCCGTTCTGCCCCACATCGTGTTATGCGAGTTGGCGTCGCACCCCACTATCATGCGTAAACCATTTTCCTTACTATACCTTACTATCTCCAATAATTCCTCAGTAGGAGGCAAGTGCGCATCATCGTATGGTAGATACACGCTTCCTACTATTACCCTATGTTTGATTCCTCTTACCTTGATTTCTAGTACGGCAAGTGTAGCGTCCCTGGTCCCCAGCTGCGGTACATGGACCACTTCGAGGTCTCTGGACGCCAGGATCACCGTTCTTGGTGCTTCCTCTCCGTCTGCCTTGCCTACGAGCAGCTGGTAGCCGCTGCCTCTTGAACCCCTTACCTTCTTTCTGTAAACGTATGGTTCCTGTATCAAAACTATCTCAGACTCACCAGTTAGGATGCTTTCCAGTTCCACGGTTGCATCTATACTGTGCTGCAGGTTGATTTGGCCTACCTTTAACATCGCCATTGCGTCCTCTCATTTGGATTGGGATGGTCCCTTTCCTGTCTCATCCAAGGAACCACCACTCTGCCTGGAGAAGCCTGGCTTATACCCTGGCGACATTCTGCGTACCGTCAGGGTAACTAGCTCGTAGTAGAGCGTCATGCCTTGCTCCTCCAGGGCCTGGGCGGTCTCTTGGCTAACCATGAAGGTTAGGAACCACCCTCCTGCCTCTCCTGCCGTTTACAGGTGCCTCCACCTCTCCACGTTCAGAAAACAGTTCTGGAGGCTCAGCATCCGCGTCGACCTCGGGAGGTCCACTTCTTGGTTCCTTAACCAGAAGCCGATCCTTACCGGCTACGGATCGTCCGCTGAGGGCACCGCCCTGAATGTGACGCCCACTCTAACTGGTGCAGTCCAGCCACTAAGGAGCCACTCCAGCGACATTGGGTTTTGGACGGTTATTGAAAACCACCCTGGTTCAACGACACCGGAGTTCCTGAAGCGCAGTTCCGGGCCTCGGGGTCCCCCTTCAGGGCCCTCCTTGGTCCGGAACATCTGCTCTATCGGGTTGCTCTAGGGGGTCTATTCTCGAAACTGGTGAACATCGTTCTCCTGCGAAAAGTAGGCACAGTTCTCCTGAAACTCATCAAAGCGTATTCTCGAACACATGTGATCATTCACTTCGCGTAAAATCTGGGCAACGTGATTCTCCTGCTATTTTGTGGGAGATCGCTTGATTCTCCTGAGAATGATCAACTGACATTTCATTTTTAACCTTGATTTTTGGCATTTTAGACTTGATTTTGACACAGCATTTGGTGTTTACTGTTCAGTTCTCTTAGTTTTTCGTGTATTGATGGATTCTTTAGAAGTAACAGGTGCAATATTTAAAGTTGTTCTCCAATCTCCAAGGTAGCATTTTGATCCACAGTAACATTAGCGCGAAAGGCCTTTAATCTGTTTTGCGCTATGAGTCTCAACGATTCCCGACATTATCAACTGATTCTGTTTCTTATATTGTTTCAAAAGCAGAGGGGCAAGCAGAACGTCCGCCCCGAAAAATGTAAAGACTTATCGAAAACCTCACTGGCTTCTTGACGGAAGTGTTTACTCTATATCTACAAGCACCGAAAACTAATATAAATAAGTTTCAAATAACTTTGTTGTCGGAGGTGCTTGTAACTTCGAGATTTTATGCTTCAGGAAGTTATCAGAAACGGGATAAAAAAAAATTCTGTTATAGGTCAATCAAGCACTTCCGCTGCATTTTAGAAGTGACAGATGCAAAACAACTTCAAATTTCAAATAACTGGGTAAAACTCCCAAACAATCTTCAAGAGTTAGAAAATTTGCGTAGAAGGTACCTATGAAGATACGGTTTTTTATGAAATTAGTATTATTCAAGAAGCTAGAGTTCAGCTCAGTGGATAATAATATAATACACAACACATAATTATTTGATTTAATTTACAAAATAGGTTATTTTGTAACTCTTCTTTCTTTAACCACTGAAAATCTTAGGCTTCTACCAAAAATCGTCTGGCAACGTTGTGTCAACGGTTCTCTCGGGAGGCGTTATCACATGCGTTCGAGAATACCGATTTCTAGCGCGAGAACATTGCAGGCGATGTGACATCTAGTGATGGGAGTGTTCTGTTCTCCTGAACTCGAGAATTGGGGGCCTGATGGCTTCGCTCTCTTCTGGGAGGACGGAGCTGTCCTCCCGATTGCTTCTGATCACGATCTACATCTCCTTTTTTACGGCCGCGCTGTAAGAAGCTATTGGGGTGTTTTGGATCCCCGCCTTCTGGCCCGGAGCTGCTGACTCTCCCCAGTGGGCCGAGACCTCCCACCCTCTTTGCCCCTCTTGGCGGGCCGATCTGGTGGAGTCTCCTTATCCCGATGACTCTTTTTACACCCCCGTGACCATGCCGGGGCGGCCCGGTGCGTCCAGACCCTTTAGGTCCGACGACCCCTTTAGGTCCGACGTCCCTTGCCGCCCTTGGCGCAGTCGGGAGTATAATTGGAGGCCTCGCAAGAATCTTCTCCTGCCTCCTGGCTTTCCTCGCTTCAGGTCCCCTCCTCTGTTTTGACCAATTTTCCGGTCCGCAACGCCAGGCCTGGGAGTCCCTAGTGGCATTGGTCTGTGAGGTGGCCGCGGTTTCGGATAGTCTGTTAAGATTTTCCAGTTCTCACATCCCTTTGTAGTGTGTAAGTGTGTGTATCAAGTGTAGAGGAAAGTGTGTGTTTTTGGCGTAGGTGTATAGTGAGCTAGAGGCCCACGAGGCGCTGCTACCTTTGACTGCGGCGCCTTAGCCATCCCTGGAGTCCGTTCTCTCGTTAGCCGTCATGACAAGTCATGGCCGTTGCCCAGGATTCACCACGTGGGGGTGAGAGTAGCGTTGGGATGCCTGGACTCCAGGCACCCCCTTGAACCCCTCTTCGAACAGTAATCTGTTCATCATTCAGAGTGTGATAACTTTAATTTTTAAAACGATTCGTGTTATATGGGAATCAGTACAAATAATCTATAGGATGAGCTTGCATTCATATAGCTGGCGTCCACATTCGTACATCTCACAATTTGATTTGTTGTGACCCACTCCCGTCTCCACTTGAGTTAGTCGTGCGCCACCCAGTCACTCTGACAGCTTAGTTGCCATTATAAAAGCCCAAAGCTGATTTATACGCGTGGCAACAAGAAATGGTGAAAAAAATTACACCTCTTTTGTTTTTTTTGCGAATGTCTCAAATATCATCATGTTTTTCCAATTTTTCAGCAAAAATGAGTATGTCATCTATATATATATATATATATATATATATATATATATATATACATTTTCAATGTCACCAAATATATTTTTACATATACCCACTCCTCTTTCAGCCAAACCGTTGCTTTTGGGATGATAGGGACTAGAGGTCACAATTTGAAATTTCCATTCTCTACTAAAATTCATAAATTCTAATGATCCAAAAAGCATATTATCAGATACTAATATAGCAGGAATACCATGGATGGAAAAAATTACTTTCAAAGATTTTATAATTTCAGCTGAATTTTTTTATTTGAGTTTCACAAGTTCAATCCATTTCGAGTAATAATCTACAAGTACCAGATAAGGACAATTCATAAAATGAAGTATATCGCAAGCTACTTTCTCAAATGGTAAGGTTGGCTGTTCTTGTACAATCATAGGTTCTTTAGCATTTCTTGCCCTATATTTCTCACATAACTTGCAACTGTTTATACAGGGTGAGTCAGAATAAGACCGACAAACTCCGACTACAGATTCCTTGCCTCATTTTGAGATGAAAAGTTTCTATCAAGGTATGTCCTAAAATGCATCCCCTCTGAGATACAGGGTGTCAAAAGTGCGAAAAAAATTTAGATTTTTTTTTTTCTCTAAAACCCTTGGAGAAAAAAAATCAAACTTGGTGCACTAATCAAGGTTTATCAACGTGATAATTTGAAGTAATAATTTTCAATTTTCGTAAACCAGTGGCGTAGTTCCGATGGTATGTGGTCATATTTTCCTTCATATTTTCTTTGGACAACTGAATTGACAAATGAGCGTTTGACATCAGTTAGGCTCATCCTTACCCAACCTAAAAGTCATAACGTTACATTTGCATAAAAGTGATGGTTTCTGAGATATTTGCAAAAAACTGAAGATATGTCCTGAGAAGAGACATAACATACTGTGTGCTATAATCGCATGATGCAACTTTATTATAACTTATAGGAATAATTGTCAACCTTGATGAATGCATAAAAAATACAAAATTTTTTGATTCTTGTTCTTTTTCAAAACCATATGCTGAATGGATTAATTTTCCTCGATAAACCAATTAGAAAAGGCTCTAAAAATGATCCTCCAATATAAAATTCAACTAATCAAGAGTACTTATCTTCGGTTTTTCGCAAAAATTGGTTCAGATCTAAACTCGTATTTGAGTGGAGTATTATTAATTTGAAGTTGGGTTTGTTTTTTTTTTTGATTATTGCACATATGAAATTACGTTGATACTCAGGACTTATCTTCAGTTTTTCTCAATTATCTCAGAAACCTTCACTTTTAGACACATAGAATGTTATGACTTTTAGGATGAGCCTAACTTATGTCAAACACTCATTTATCAATTCAGTTGTCCAAAGAAAATTCGTTCAAATAATATGACGAATAAAAAAAACGGAGTGTGTCGGTCTCATTCTGACTTACCTGTACTATGTTATGAATACTCCCAACATTGAAAAATGTTCAGGAGGTTGACAATTATTCCTATAAGTTATAATAAAGTTGCATCATGCGATTATAGCACACAGGATGTTATGTCTCTTCTCAGGACAAATCTTCAGTATTTCGCAAATATCTCAGAAACCTTCACTTTTAGGCAAATAGAATGTTATGACTTTCAGGTTGAGTATGGATGAGCCTAACTGATGTCAAACGCTCATTTGTCAATTCAGTTGTCCAAAGAAAATTCGTTCAAATAATATGACGAATAAAAAAAACGGAGTTTGTCGGTCTCATTCTGACTTACCTGTACTATGTTATGAATACTCCCAACATTGAAAAATGTTCAGGAGGTTGACAATTATTCCTATAAGTTATAATAAAGTTGCATCATGCGATTATAGCACACAGGATGTTATGTCTCTTCTCAGGACAAATCTTCAGTATTTCGCAAATATCTCAGAAACCTTCACTTTTAGGCAAATAGAATGTTATGACTTTCAGGTTGAGTATGGATGAGCCTAACTGATGTCAAACGCTCATTTGTCAATTCAGTTGTCCAAAGAAAATTCGTTCAAATAATATGACGAATAAAAAAAACGGAGTTTGTCGGTCTCATTCTGACTTACCTGTACTATGTTATGAATACTCCCAACATTGAAAAATGTTCAGGAGGTTGACAATTATTCCTATAAGTTATAATACAGTTGCATCATGCGATTATAGCACACAGGATGTTATGTTTCTTCTCAGGACATATCTTCAGTTTTTCGCAAATATCTCAGAAACCTTCACTTTTAGGCAAATGGAATGTTATGTCAAACGCTCATTTGTCAATTCAGTTGTCCAAAGAAAATATGAAACAAAATATGACCACATACCATCGTAACTACGCCACTGGTTTACGAAAATTGAAAATTATAACTTCGAATTATCACGTTGATAAACCTTGATTGGTGCACCAGGTTTGAAATTTTTTTCTCCAGGTGTTTTAGAGAGAAAAAAATTAATCTAATTTTTTTTCGCACATTTGACACCCTGTATCTCAGAGGGATTGCATTTTAGGACATACCTTGATAGAAACTTTTCATCTCAAAATGAGGCAAGGAATCTGTAGTTGGAGTTTGTCGATCTTATTCTGACTCACCCTGTATATTGCTCAATATCAGGGTTTATATTCACCCAGTAAAATAAGGATTTTGCCCTGCGTTGAGTTTTCGTTATCCCCTAATGAGACTCATGTAAATTTTCTAATATTTCTTGCTTGATGATAGTGGGATTATTATTCTATTTTCAAAATATAGCAAACCACCTTCAAATAAAATTTTGTCTCGATTATAGAAATAAAATTTAATATTATCTTTAGTTTTTGATTTTGGCCAACCGTTACGGAAATATTCAATCAGTATTGCTAATATAGGATCTCTTTTTGTTTTTTCATCAAGTCATATATATTCTTCACTCATATTTATTGTGTGTAGTACATTATTCAAACACGAATCAGTTTCCATTTTACATGCTTTGAAACAAGCACTAGATAATGCATCAGCAACGAACATAAGCTTTCCCGGTTTGTAAATAACTTCAATGTCATATTTCATGAGTTTGAGTTTGCAATCTGCTAGATGGTATTGTGTTTATATCTTTTTACATTAAAGTTACCAATGGTTGATGATCAGTGTGTAATAGTATATTACGTATCAAGTGTTGTAAAAAGCATATTACGCACGAATGGAAAAATTGCGCACGAGCCGCGTAGCGGTGAGTGCGGTAATTACATGAGTGCGTAATTGCTTTACAACACGTAATACGTACTATACTTTTTCTACGACTCTTATATACTGGATGGTGCGTTTGATTAAGCTTTAAGTAATAAAAAAATGAAGGTAACTAACGCAGTTTATGGTTTAATTTCCAACAACAACAAATTAAATCTAAGAAAATACAATTTTGTACTATATAGCATAGAAATGATGAACAGAGCGAGGAGGGTTTAAATGTTTTGGTCAATATATTAAAATAGGCGAGCAATACATTTTCGGAGTACGTACTCACGTGGTTATCCATACTCCATTCCATAAATTTTTGATAGGCTTTTTCATATCTATCCTTTGATTTTTGCGGCAGAATATTCTCCATAGCAGAAGCAGCCTGAAGAACAATTTCCGGTGGCGTTGCGCTCATTTCATTATCGGAGTTGCTCATATTTGTAGATATAAAATTAAAGATCGGATTATAATTTATGAAGTATCGATTTGAACTTCAAATCTCAAAAAGTGACAATGTCACTGTCAAATATTTAAAACGCAAGACAGATAAATGTCACGATTTGAGTGGTTCAAGAGGCAACTTGATTGTTACCTATTATACTAGCCATCATATCATGACGCACAGTTGTGCGTTTTTATTCTTTACGCACAGTTGTGCGTAAGAATGGATTTACTTATAGAGTGAACTGTTTGTAAAACAATGTTTACTAACATAGGAGTAGAAAAAACTGTTTTTTGCCCTATTATATATTGATTGAATTTGATACAAGAAAACAAAATAGCAAGAAATTCCTTTTCAATCTGTCCATATCGTACTTCACTTTCTGATAAACTTTTTGATGCAAAGCAAATTGGTTTCCCTTCTTGTAATAATACACTTCCTATACCAGTTTTGCTACTATCAGTTTGAATAATAATTTCTTTGTTATTATCGAAATTGTGTAGCACCTGGCTGCTAGAAATTATGTTTTTTAGTTTTTCGAAACATTTATTATGACTATCTAACCAATGGAAACATGCGTTCTTTTTAGTAAATCACGTAAAGGACTACAGAGTTCAGATAAGCCAGGAATAAAATTTCTCAGATAGTTCAACAAACCTAAGAATCTTTGTAAAGAAGTTTTATCATCAAAATTAGAAATTGCCTTTATTCTGTCTTCATCTGGTCTGATAGTCCCCTCTTTGAAAATATGACCCAAGTATTTTACCTCTGTCAAACGATATTGAAATTTATTTCTATTGAACTTAATATTATTTTCTTCTGCTCTTTTGAGAATTTTTTCTAAAATATCATTATGTTTTTCCAATGTTTCAGCAAAAATGAGTATGTCAATGTCATCTATATATATATATAAAAACATTTTCAATGTCACCAAATATCTTTTCATTTTATTTTTAAAATATTTCAGCTGATATATTTAATCCAAAAGGTGAACAATTGAAAGAGTAAGATCCAAACATTGTACCAAAAGAGCATAATTTCTGACTTTCAGAGTCTAAAGGTATTTGCCAAAACCCGTCTTTCAAGTCCAATACTGAGAAATAATGCGCGTTTTTTATTTTAGAACAAATGACATTCAATGTTGCAATGCTATAATACTCTTTCACTATCGCATTGTTTAAATCTTTTGGATCTAAACACATCATAAGTTTTTTGTTTGGCTTTTCAACGATAACCATTCTGTTGACCCATTATGTTGGCTCTAAATTCTTTTTTTATAATGCCCACATTTTCTAACCTATTCAATTCAGATTTAACATCTTCTCTCAGATTTATGGGAATCCTATTGTTGGCACCACATCATATTTTATTTTGATTCTGTAAGTTTCAGGAAATGTTCCAATACCATCAAAATTATTCTTGTATTTTTCAAATATTTTATTGTTCAAGTCAATAACAAAATTGACATTTCAAATTACTAAATTGAGGTTCTGTATCGAAGATAATCACAAAATCGGTTTTGAATTCGTATTTGTGATAAGAAAATTTTCTTTATAGACTTTGTTATTGAACACAATTGACAGAAAAATTTCACCATACACATCAATTCTATACCCACCACAAGCTTCTAGTTTACTGCTTGATTGCTTACACTTGTAATTTTTCTTATTCAATCTCTCTATATCTTTGAAATAACAATATGGAATAATATTAACATCTGAACCCGTATCTACTTTAAAATTCATACTAACATTCTCTACCAGTAAGTTTTGATCCCTATAATCCTTGTTTCTCTCTATGGAACCACAGTAATAGTCGTTTTAATTTTGCACATCGTCGCGAAATGATTGAATTTGTGACATTTTTGACAGGATTTGCCAAACGCTGGACAATGTCTGTAACCGCGTGTCAAACCACAACTGAAACATCTTTTTGGAAAAATCTGTTTCTGAACACGCTGCTGCTGTTGGTATCTTCTCATATCATTGCCTCTGAATTGCTGCTGCTGATAATAATCTTCGTTCTTGGGATTTTTTGAACCAAATCTTTGTTTAGCTATTTCAGGTACAAGTACATTTTCACTTCGTGTTTTTTGGTCTGAATTGGTCTCTTGCATCTTTTCTATTTTATAAATTTCCGTTTTATAAATATCTCTTGTCTGCTTTCTTGTAATCTCAGCTAGACGAAACGTTTCAATAGCATCTTTCAGAGTCACTAGACCCATTATTCTTATCAAGTTATCTTGTGTTTCTTGATCGTTTGACTGAAGCACCAGCTTATCTCGTAGCATTTCATCCGGATCTTTAAAATCACAGTCTTGAAGGGTTTTAACTTCTGTTAAAAATGAATCAAAATTCCGTATATCTATTTGCTCGCGTTTATAAAAGAGGAATCTACAGTGAAGAACATTCTTTTTCGGCTTACAGTACTTTTCAAATGCCTCTAATACTTTTCCAATATCATTTTGTTCATCCTCTCTCAGCTTGAATGTATTATAGAGCTTGACTGATTCCGGTCCAACCAAATTTAAGAATATCGCAACTTGTCTTTCCTTAGTTTCTTTATCCAAAACAGATGCCACCAGATATATGTTGAATGGTTGTTTAAATTTGTTCCAATTCTCTTGAAAGTTACCCAATAACTTCTAAGGTTCGGGAACATTGAAATTTGCGGCGGCCATCTATATTGTATTCGATATTATAAGTTCTTCTTTAACTAACTTTATTTTTCCATTTATTACGACTGCGCCATGTGTTAAATGTATGAAATAAAGTAAATTCAAAATGATGAGTGACTGGTTTTTTATTGACAACCTATTTCATCTGCTCAACAACCCAAAACCTTGACAACACACATTTCAATATTATTGATTTCACTGCATTCTTAAATTGTTATAATAATAATATGCTACACTATTGGAGGAATCCTTTCAGTTTCAGAAAAACTTCTGTAGAGAATTATAAAACTTACAAAATGGTTTTCTATACGACCAGATCGGTGCATTTTTCACTGAGAAAATCCGAGAAAACCTCTAAAAGGAGACCATTTTTCAAAAATTCATAACATGTGGTTCAACTGTTCGCAAGATGTTTTCTGTCCGATGTGTAGTTTTTGCACAATCGCGTTATAAACAATTTAAGGGCAAATCTTTCTGAATGCGACGATTAAATTATCTTTTTCAAATTGTATAAACGTTATTTGGAAGTAGAGATCAATATCTACAATTTGTATATTTTGGACTTACACGTGTGAGATGAGAAATGTGTTGAAAATGTCGCTGGAAGTTACTCTAAATGCTTAAAAGTGCACCTGAAGCCACCCGAACTCAACTCGAGTACACTTCAGTGCGACTTCGGCTAACTTCGGACACACTTTGAACCGTTTTGATCAACTCTCATTGACATTTTCAACACATTTTCCACCTCTGAGGTGAAAATCCAGAATAAGCAGATTGTAGATTTCGATCGCAACTTCCAGATGCCGTTAACAGAATTTGAATACGACTATTTCCCTTAATTCGGCGCATCTTGCAATATGTGCCCTCAAATTGTTCATAACGAGATTGTGCAAAAACTACACATCGGACAAAAAACATACTGCGCACAGTTGAACCACATATTATAATATATCAGTTTCCGCAATAGTGTTTGTAAGTACAGCTTGAGATTTATGAAACTTATAAATTTTTGAAAAATGGTCTCTGTTTCGAAGTTTACCCGATTTTCTCAGTGGAAAATGCACCGATCCGGTCGTAAGAGTGTTCATTTAGTAGGTTTTATTAATCTCTACAAAAGTTCAATGGACTGTAAAACGATTCATCGAATAATCTTTGAGATATATCCAAGAAACCAAAAAAGTTGAAATTTTTTTATATTATTGCTTGTTTAAAAAAATCCACAAAGTGATTTTGCGGGGGTGAAACTGGGGTTTTCTTCAACAATCTATCTCACAAAAATAAGTATAGGCCATTTGCGTCTTTTACATTGTGGGGGAAAAACGTCTATAATAGGTCTATAACGCAAGTTTTAGCGTTGCTGCAATAGGTCACTTGAATATCGCCCCTATGATTCCCAGACATGCTAGCCCCTGCTTTGGCTGCAGCTGACTTGTGCCGAAGTTTGTTGCATCTTTGGCCACCATATCAGTGGAACGTAGTTGACCATGGGTTTGATGATCGTTTGGTAAGGCCATTAGATCATTTTTGTTTCAGACCCCATGTCTTCCCGAAGACTCTGCGGCATGTTTATCTCACCGCTATAGCCCAAGGTGTAGAAAATATTAATTATCTAATGTAAATTTGAATGTACAATAAACTTGATATCATTTGAATTCAGGTTATACCGGACAAAGACGGCTGACGGCAGAGCTCCAGCAACCCCACCTCTACGATAACGCGATTGAACTACGATCAGAACAGAAAACACTCACACTTACGCCGGAATCAGACGAGTCGCACTATGAGTCACCGTTTCTAGCGCCGTAGTTATCCGTTCCGATGACTACTGGCGTTTGGTTCTTCAATGTAGGAATCCACCATCAATATTTAGTGGAGCCATCTCGTGGCCAAAGATACGACTACTTGAGAATGGCTGCATATTTAGAAAACTCATAAACCACTCTCTTTTGCCAAATATACTATATCAAATCAATCCGTGCTTTATTATCCAAGAATTAACTAACATTCCTTCATAGTCCAAGATCCCAGGGCCGCCACACGTCACTTATATTCAAACGAACGAAATGTTTACGATTGAATAATGTTACTATGTACTATGATCGCATGCCTACCTGCTATCTTGGCCTGAGGACCATTTTTCAGATATTAGAGAATCAAGGTAGGTGAAAACATTACTTACTTCAGTTGAATCGCCCGTCTACAGATATATTTCTGTAACGCCTGGTGGATTTGTAGACAGCGTCACTACCATCCACCTCGGAGCTCCGATTTCAAATCTCGTCTTCGACAATTTTTTTTTCAACCCAGCCATCTCAGTTGAAAACGGCATCGACCCTGGGAGGATTTTTGTTTAAAAAGAAATTTGACTTGAAATCAAAATTTTAGTAATAATAGATTTTGTTGAGATTTCCTCATAAGTAAGTTTCCAGGACCTTCAGACATAACTTATTTTTGAAAAGATGAAGACTTAAGTACTGAGTAATGCCTCATGTACTTTTACTACCTGCGTGCTTGTGGTGTTCGCTCTGTGACACCTAGGCAGGTACCAGGTGAGAAAGGTAACAAGAAATAAGAGTTACTTCACTTAAATTTGTATGGCTGATTTTGATATATATTTTGTAGAATATCACTCTGAAGTAATTTCAAAAGTGTTAGACGCTCTCCATGGACCAGAACTTCCGTCAGACGCTTTAAAGCTCCACATAAAATGAATAGTTGTTGTTAAAAAATATTGTTAAAATTGTTATTTCCGTCAACCGACTGTACCCCTACGCGCAACCCCCAGAAATCTCCGAGAGACTTGTGTGAGCTAGGGAAGAAGCAACCCTTACTTTTCAACGAGACCATGCGTTCGCTCCAAAGGCGAACGCTCTACCAGCAAGGCCACCACGGCCATAAACTTAACTTATTTTTAAATGTCTGATTTTCAAATATGTTATCAAGTCAACTATAACAAAGTTATATTCAATCAGTCAGACAAATTGTAATTCTCATTCTATTATAAAAAAGTGAAATTCTTTGATTATCTCTCAATCATCTTGATCATCACCATAATAATCAGTCGAATTTTCATAGTTAAGCCATTCATGATACTGTCCACTAATGTCATCATCCTCACCATCGTCAGTTATATTGTCCTTGCTGGCAGCTTCTGCAAAAAAAAAACGGTTTAAAAAATTCAATAAAATAAAACGACAGAAGTAATAAATTGTAAATCTGAAGTCAAAGTACAGTACCATATTCTTGAAGTGATTGGCTAACAGATCCTGGTAATTGGTGACCATCAAACCCATGGAAATGATAGTGGTTTTCTTCTAACGTCTACCCATTGTTCTCAGGGGTAAAAATAGTTGGTTGTTTTTCATTTGCATTATATCATATGCTAGCAATGTAATTGGCTCGGATAAATTGTTCAAAGAACTCAGTTTTGCATGGTGGTAAATTGCAAGCATCGGAGAAATTTTGGTTTGAATTCTTCGGTAATATCAGATACGGTATATTTATTTGAAAACAGCTGAAGCCGGGCAGCATCAAGGTCAAGTACACCAGGAACATTAAAAGAAACAAATTTTTGTATTTTGTTGAGAATATCTTGTTGCACGTTTTCATCGGTAAACAACTCTGGATCTCAGAGTTGCATCAAAGCTTGCTGATATCATATAAAAACTTGTTAAAAAAAGAATTATGTTGTTTCTTAATAGAAATAATATTATTAGTTCCAGTCAGTTTGGGTTTCAAAGCTCAAAATGTACGGGAGATGCCACGTTTCATCTGCTAGAAGATGTATATTTACATCTTAATAATCAAGAAATGGCAGCAGCAGTTTTTTGTGATCTATCAAAAGCATTTGATTGCGTGGATCATGAAATCTTGCTGCAAAAGCTAGAAGTATAATATGGCCTTAGAGATGTATCGTAGAGATGGTTCAGATCATACCTATCAGAACGTACTCAAAAAGTCACACTCCTTGGCAACATATCACATCTCCAGACAGTAACTCGTGGAGTTCCACAAGGGTCGGTTCTCGGCCCAATTCTATTTTTGCTGTATAGCAACGATCTAGCTGGCGTTGATATATCTGCAAGGATAACTCAATTTGCAGATGACACCACATTACTTTGTCATAGCAAAAATGAAATGCAACTGCAGAAAAGGATTAGCCAAGATATAAAAAAATTAAAGAATGGTGTGATGCTAACCTGTTATCATTCAACATCGCTAAGACTAGCAATATCACACTCAAGTGCTCCACGCTGGAAATTTACCTGGGTACTCAATTACTTGAAAACAAGGAGTCTGCAAAATTTTTAAGATTGCAAATAGACAAAAATTTGGATTTTGCGAATCACATAAATAATCTCTGTAAAAAAGTTTCTTCAGGTTGCTTTGCTGTCAGAGTATCAGCAAATGAATTGGGCACTATTGCGGCCAAAACTGTGTACTTTGCTTCTATTGATTCCCATCTGCGATATGGTATCTGTTTTTGGGGAACATCTTGCCAATATTTATTTGATAGGGTATTTGTTCTGCAAAAAAAGGAGTTAGAAATATGTGTAAAGCCAGATTCAGGGACTCCTGTAGGTCATTATTCAAAAAACATAATATCTTGACCCTGCCTGCATTCTTATTTTGGAAATGGTATGCCTAAGCCAAAAAAAATACAAAGTTGAAAATTGTACTATATCTCGACGTCATACCAGAAATACGTTAACGCGGCCAGGTAGCCGAGTGGTTAAAGCGACATGGGTTAATCACTTTGGATGCCAGTCGGCGATGGTTCAAACCACGGCGACTGCAGAATTTTTTCTGATGGCACGTAAAAAGGTAAGACCTCGTTAATCCTTGGCTCGCACAAGTTTCGACTTTTGAGGGCTGCCGTTCGTAAGGGAACGACAGCTGGTTGACGGAAAAAACAATTTTTTTTTTAAACAATATGTTTACCAATTCCAATTTTTTCAAAAATTGAGAGATCGTTCATTTACAACGGCAAAAAAATGTTTAATCACTTGGCTAATAAAATTAAAGGTGAAACATGTTCCACTAAATTTAGAAAATCAGTAAAAAAGCTCTTGATATCGAAAGCCTATTATTCGTTAGACGAATTCTACTCAGATAGAAATATCGGCATACAATTTTAATTTATTCTAATTCATTTTAAAATGTGATTATTTATAATGTTTTACATATTTTATAATGTTTGATATATTTTATATGTTTTATATATTTTATGTGTTTTATATGCTTTACATGTTTTATATGTTTATTTACATTTTTTGTGACTACCAATGTTCATTAACGGTGATTGTGACGCAATTCGTATATTCTTTTAACTATATTTACACATTACCTTCACCTTTAAGTACTCGCTTTGTCAACAAAAAATTATTTTTTTCGACAATAAAGCATATTCATTATCATTATCCACGTTTCTTTATTATTATATTAAATGGTCTTTGTTTACCTCTTTTAAAAATGGCGGGATTAAACTCGCATCCAGTCAATGCATAAAATCCTGACAAACTTCTACTCAAAGTGCCTGCCTGATAAATTCGAATCATCATTTTTCGCTTTGACACGCTTGCATAGTGCTCTCGCGCTCATACTCAAAGTTGAATAATTTTTGTGTTCAGGGGATGATTGGTCATTACAATTTGTCTGATTGATTGAATATAACTTTGTAATAGTTGTCTTAATAACATATATAAAATACAGACATTTAAAAATAAATATTATAAAAAGTTCATGGGCAGTGGTGGCCTTGCTGGTGGAGTGTTCGCATTTGGAGCAAACACACAGTCTCGTGCATGGCATCACACGGTAATAGGTAAGGGCTACGTCTTCTCAAGCTCACACAAGTCTCTCGGAGACTTCTGAGGGTTACGCGTAGGGGTGCAACCGGTTGACGGAATTAACAATTTTAACATTATTTTTTAACAACATAAATTTATTTGATGTGGAGCTTCAGAGTGATATTTTACAAAATATATATAAAACTCAGCCATACTAATTCAAGTTAGGTAACTCTTATTTTACTTACTTTTCTAACCTGGTACCTGCCCAGGTGTCACAGAGCGAACTCCACAAGCACGAGGGTATTAAAAGTAAATGAGACACCACTCAGAACCTAAGTCTTCATCCTTTTAAAAATAAGTTATGTCTGAAAGCCCTGGGATCTTACTTATATGGAAATCCTAACAAAATCTTTTATTTACTAAAATTCTGTTTTCATTTAAATTTTTTTTCAACAAAAATCCTCCTAGAGTCGAAGCCGTTTCCAACCAAGATGGCTAACCCTAGTGTGATGCGTCAGGCTGGGTTTAAAAAAAATGTTGGAGGCTAGATTTGAACTCGGAGCTCCGGGGGGATGCCTGAGACACTCTCCACAAACCCACCAGGGAAAGTATTTTATCGCCTTTCTGAAGTGCTTATGATTTTTTTATTACTGTAAGATATTCCGGCAAATTGTTATATATTTTTTGGCTCTAGTATATTATTGAATTTTTTGCAAGTGGTGTCTTTGAAATTGGCAGGCAGAGGTTGTCACTTCGAGATAATTTTAATACCTATCAGCTGCTTTGGTGCTCTGGTAGTTGAGGTCTGAGGGGTATATGTGTAATAATACATAGATATATGTGAAAATTTAATTTAATTAACCCAAAACATGGATTTTTCTGCTTTTTGTCTCGTTTTGAGGAAGTTGACCTTTTTTGGCCACTTGTTACGGGTTTATTTTGCACTAGAAAACCCTTTCTGTTTTAATACAATAACATCAGAAATCCTGTAATTGCTATAAACTTTCCACTCTGTACGCCACTGTTTCAAAATGATAATTTTATCGTTGTCATGTACAGCACCTTTTGAATGTAAGTACGTACCCCAGGCATCACAATGAGGTCCTACAGATATCTCAATGACATCTTTTCAGGAGATTGTGACAACTTTTGTTACTTCTATGAGAGGTTATCAAGAGCGCATATCTCCTCCAAATGTCCGCCGCCGAGATTTTCTCATCGAGGTCTTAGCGAAATCCCATGTGGAAATTCTCTAACTATACACTCTTACGAGTTCTCACGAAATCTTGTGGCGAGTTCTCTGCAAAATCTTGAGACGAGTACTTTCAGAAATTCTCATGTACTGCTCATGACGAGTTCTTTGTGAACTCGCATTGAAGCTCGCTCTGTGATCATCGCAGGCAATGCCTCAAGCGAGTTCTGTGGGGAATTCGCATTCATAGCCTTCTGGCAATTTCTTTGAGAAATTCACGTCAACTGCTTTTGTTGAGATCTATGTGTGGTCTTCGATCGTGTCTCTGTTATGACTCTGAAGGAGTACAACCCTTATTCTTAACAGTAGTATAGAAATAACATCATATCCATATGTACACAGCGTAGATATGACTTAGGTTCTAACCCAAGAGATTCTATTGGATATTAATAAGCATCTCAAGTGGATGAAGAGAGTAGGTAAATTCACTTAACGAATCAGAATAGTATACCAAAAATATGTATGAAATGTAAATAGCTTATCTGTTTCCAAGAGGTCAGTTCTACGATGACTCTGTGGTTGTGCCAGCGCCTTTCGCTACGCTTCACTCAAAGTTCTGGGACTCTGCATAAGTTCATACTCTGCTTACAAACACCGCTACTATACTCTGCTTACTTCAACACTGCATATGATCTCCTATAGTTGGAAATGGGTCTCCAGTAGAACACGATATCGGCTCTACTGACTATACTAGGTCAGTGGGCTTTACAGCAACATGAACGGTCTAGACTTGTGACTCAACGACTCTTTAGATTCGGTGGGAACTTAGATTCCAAAGGTATTCATAAGTAGACCAAATAGTCCTTCCTGAACTTTGTTATGGATTTTGAATTCCAAAGTATAAAAAGTCCTTCACGTGGTAGTCTCAAATCCCATCAAAGGAATGACAATTTTCTCAACCTCAATCGTATAACTCGTACACACCCAAAGAAATGTCTGTTGAGCAATAATGGCTTAATCCTGCTATGCAGATATAGAATCTACACTCAATTCCACTAAAATATGCCACATGCACTTGCTACCGACAATGAAGGACTTCTCTCTAGCTCAAAATGGAACTCACTTCCACAGGAAGTAATTTCTTATTCGAAGTGTTAATTTCGATCCGACATAAGATTGCTTTCTCTCGCCACCACCAAGCTCACCACAGTCGTAGGTATAGGAAAAATCTCACATTGCCCAACAATATGACATGTTGAAAAATACCTCAAATATATCAGAAAGTCTTCCTGAGAAACCAACAATTCTTATGAATTCATTACCCCTACAGTTTGTGTTTCAATAAGCTGAAACTAGCAATTATTGAAAAGCAATAATATAAAATCGCTACGCCTATGACAGCTCCATTCCTCGATGTTAGAAATGTTGGTTGCCTGCACTACACAATCTTAATTATTTGTGAGCTGTATTGAATCTTGCAGATCATCGATATTGGCTGAACCATATACAGGGTGAGTCTCAAGTCTGAAACTTGAATCAATTGTCTCTGGAAATTGTAAATAGGCTTAGTACAATTTCAAATTGTAACAACTCCACCTCTTCCCAGTTTCAAAAAGAAATGAAATTTCTTTTTGATCTTACACTAAACAACACAAATAAAGTTAGAAATATTCTAACCTCCATCCCATGGCTCCTACGAACCAGGATGCGGCTTCAGATCCTTAGTATGCCAATTTCCAATTGATATACCCCGATCATTTTCCAACTCATATACACAATAACCAATTTTTCTGCTAACCCTGAATGGTCCGCAAAATTTCCAAGCTAACTTGTTGCTAAAATAGTGAAACATACTGTTTTTTCCAAACCTCGTCCCCAACTTCATAGTCAGCGGGACGTCGACGCAAATTATATACGACTTTCGCCTTTTTATAGGCTTCACCTAACCGTTCTTGCACCATCAATCTCAACTTGGCAAGGCCGGTTGATCTTACCTTATTTGGAATTTCATCTCCCGAATATGGTACTTTAACTGAGAACTCATCAGCGTGAGTTATCATTTCTTGTTCAAAGTTAATAAAATATGGACTTTGTCCTGTGCTTTCATGCTTAGCACTTCTTATTGCACAACCAAACTCCGCTAAGTTTTCATCCCACTTGCGGTGGTTTTCCTCTACATATGCTGTTATCATAGTTTTAATCACCCTATTAACCCTCTCAGTTAGGTTACAGTGGGGTGAATAGTTCGGATTGAACAAAATTTTTACCCCAAACGAACTGCATAGTTTAGCAAATTCCCTACTTTTGTACTGTACTCCGTTGTCACATTTTACAATTTTGGGTACCCCAAAAACCATGAAAATATTTTCCTTGATAACTTTCGTGACCGCCGACGCAGTGGCACGTCGTAACGGAAAGAACAGACTGAATTTGCTAAACAAGTCCGTTACTACCAACAAAAACATGTCCATGACTGCTTTTTGGCAAAGGACCGCATAAATCCGTCAAAATCACTTGCCAACTCTTATCTATGATAAGTTGATTTCCCATCTGTCCGGCTGGCAGTTTTTGTTCAGCTTTGGTGCGCAAACATGTCTTACAATGGCGAATATAATTGGTTATGTCGGCCTTCATTGCTGGCTGGCTGGCTGAGCTATTCGATGGAAAGTTTTATAAATGCCTAAGTGACCTGCAGTAGGTGAGTCATGATATTGCCGAAGTAGTTTCAGGCGATTTTCTTTTGGGTCAACCAATTTCCAAACGTCTGATTCACCACGAAGTTCAGGAAAATCTCCAACAACATGTTTATACAAGTTTCCGCTCTCTACTCTCCACTTTGAAAATTTGAGAGGATCCTTAACAACTCGATCTTTCATCCTGATATACCATGAGTCACGAACGTCATTACATTCAACAATTGCAATTTCTAGCTCTTCTAGAGGCAGCGCTCTTGACAATATATCTGGAACAACATGATCCTTACCGCGTCGATGTACGACTTCGTAATCAAATTGCTGCATCCGTAAAGCCAATCTCCCTGGGCAACCTTGAGGATCTTTAAGATTATCTAACCAGGTTAACGAATGACAGTCTGTGACTACATAAAACTTCGACCCCTCTAAATAACAACGCAGTTTTTCTATAGCAAACAACACTGCTAAACACTCGCGTTCGGTAGTGGAGTAATTTCGCTCCGCCCTATTTAGAGTTCGTGAAAGATAACATATTACATGTTCCAGATCGTCATACTTCTGAGTCAGAACAACGCCGAGTCCGTAGGCCGAAGCGTCAGTTTGAACATAAAATGGATGATTAAAATTTGGACAAGCTAATATTGGAGCCTTTATCAAGGCGTCCTTGACTACCTCAAAAGTAGATTCACATTCATCGTCCCAATCGAATCTTTTTCCTTTCCTCAGAAAAGCATTGAAGGGAGCTACCAAGTCCGAAAAATTCTCGACGAACCGTCGGTACCAAGAAATCATACCGATCACTCGTCTTACCTCTTTAACATTTTTCGGCCTGGTCAGCTTCATGATTGCCTCAACCTTTCCTGGATCAACTGCAATCCCCAACTGGTTCACGATAAAACCCAAAAATTTCAACTCTGGCCGACAGAAAGAACATTTATCTTTATTCAAGGTCAAGTTGCTACCTTCAGACGCTGAAAGATTTCTTGAAGAACTTCCACATGTTTTTCAAATGTTGGAGTTGTAACAATAATATCGTCCAAATATTTGAAACAAAATGGTTCAAGGTCAGGACCAAGGATGTTATCCACTAGCCTCTGGAATGTTGCTGGAGCGTTGTGGAGCCCAAAAGGTATACGCACAAACTGATACAATCCACGAGATGGTATCGTGAACGCTGTATACTGCCTGGACATTGGTTCCAACTCGACTTGCCAATAAGCACTTCGGATATCCAAAGAACTCAAGTATTTCGCTCCTCCGACTTTACTGAGAATGTCTGAAATGTATGGCAGGGGGTAAGCATCCCGTTGTGTAACAACTCTATTCAGTTTCCGAAAATCCACGCAAAACCTCCATGATTTATCTGCTTTCGGAACTAACAGCGCAGGTGACGACCAACCGCTACCTGATTTCTCAACAACTCCCAACTTCAACATTTTATCAAGTTCCTGGTCTATCAAGGCTTGCTTAAAAGGAGGTAATACCGCTGTTTAATCGGTTCTTCTTGAAGCACCTTGATCTTATGTTGTACGGCAGTAGTAACTCCTAAAGTACTGTCATCTACACTGCAAAAATACTCTTCAACAACTGTATCTAACAAAGTTCGTTGTTCCAAGGTCAGGTGAACTTTTGACACTATGGAATCTATTGTAGATGGGCCCTCGAGAACTTCTGGTGAAAAATGCCATTCTCCTTTACGAACATTTGGGACTATTCCCATCCTTATCCAAAAAGCTATACCTAACACCAAGGTATGTCTTAATTCAGGGATAATATAAACCTCAATAAGTTTGACTACCTCTTTCAAACGAAAAGGTACTATCACCGTGCCCAAACAAGCACACGTATCATTATTCGCAACCGAATATACAATACTACTATTCGTATTTACAGTGAGACCCAAACCTTTCAAAATATTCCAACCTGAAGCGTTCATAAAAACTTTGTTTGCTCCGCTGTCCAGCAAACCTAGAAATTCGCGACCTAAAATTTCAACTTTGACATAGGGACATTCCCCTTCACCAATCTGAGCTAAAATATAATCAAGAACAACTTTTGATTCAAAATTTTTGACCGAGAGGGTGTTAGCAGAGTCAGTACCTCGATCAGTCACCGTCTCTGCGAGGCATTTCCCAACTCACGGTCCCATGAGTTATTCTTTCTAAAACCTCTGTCGTTCCTCCTGTTATTATTGCTGGACTTGGTCGGATTTTTATTACAGGTGGGACAAGAGCTTTTTGTGAACCCTACCCGACCACATCCAAAACAATGAAAATCATGTTTTCTTGTGGGACACTCTTTAACCAGATGTTCTGAACCATGACACCTCCAACAGGTTGATTCCTTAGTAGTTACTTCATGAACTGTTGGTGTAATACTAGCTTTAGATTACCCCTTATATGCCAAGTCTGCTTCTAAAGTTAAAGGCGATGAATTTGGAGGTTTGAAACTCTCCAGAGAAGCCCTTGTTTCCTCAATACGGCGACATATAGAAATTAGTTCAAAAGGATTATTTACATCCGTCAACACCAACTTTTCTTGAAAGAATGGCAAAATATTTTTGCGCCAGAAATGCATTCTGAGGTTATCGGGTACAGGAGTAGGAATTCTATCGAAAAAACCTGTCATCACAGCTACATATAATCCAATAGACTCTGTGGCTCCTTGGGTACGTGATAAAATTTGTTCCCACAATTTATCAGCTGAAGGTACATATTCTTCCTTCATCAACTGGACTAAACCATCCCAATCCGAAACATATTTTTTTACCAAGTTGTATACCCTCAAAGCATCTCCTGTAAATAGATCCCTAGCAGAGGCAAAAAGCTGTAATTTGTCCACATTCCTACTATGGCAATGTTCCTCTGCGTCCTCTAAAAATGCATTGAAACTTTCTAAAGGAGTTCCAGAAAATTTAATCTGCCACTTATAAACAGGTACACTTTTTGTTGTGACACCCTGTACAGGATTGGTCCCTGAAGTTTGATTACCCGGTACTGTCTGATTAACCCCGGTCTGAGTTTCTATGTTTTGTACTGGACTATTAAGAGGCGTACTTTGGTTATGAGAAGTATTGGCTCTCCCTGTATTATCATAAAATAAAGGATGAGCAGGTCTATCTGCTGGATCAGGAATTCTTTGAAAATCTTGTAACTTCAATGTATAGTCAGTTACCAATTCCATAAAAATTTTCAATAGATTTGAACGAACAACAAGAATTTCCTGTTCTTGACTTTGAACTCTATACAATCTACCAGAAAGATGTGCAAATTTTGTTTCAATTTTACGAACCTGAGTTGTAGAACCAGTGAAAGAATTTAGTGTTCCTTTGAGTTCCGTAACTTTTTTTTCACAAATTTCAATTTCTGACTGGAAATCTAATGTTTCAACTTTTTCCAAAACAATACAACCACGTAAGCACTTTCTTAAAGAGTCAACGTTACCCTCATGTTCTATTCCCCTGACTTTTAACTCATATTCAAGGTCATCTTTGGCTAAACGATCAATATCTAATTTAAAAGCCATTTTACAGTATTATGCAACACAAGAAAATCACCAAATACTTATCTAAATTTACCCTTGACTCTCGATGGAATATTGTTCCACTGCAAACACCCCGTATATACAAGAATACCAAATATCCAAACTCAAAATCACTTTCGAAAACGTCAAAAGCGTGGCCCTCACGTTTAAGGCGCCAAATTAATGGTAGGGTAAGGCTTAGAGGTGCTCAAATTCAATCACCAGCAACACCTCTAACAAAGAACCATCAACATAAATATTGCTCGGCTAGCTCAAAATTTCCAGCATGAGGCTACCTAATGTTCACAATTATAATATTGGATTCTTGTAGATACTCAATGCTTGCAATGAAACTACAAAAGGTTTTCTAAAGGACTTATATTGATTTCAAAGATTATATGACTAACAATACATAAATCAATATAAAGAAGTAATTAAAAATAACCTATTAGTGCACGATCGTGTCTCTGTTATGACTCTGAAGGAGTACAACCCTTATTGTTAACAGTAGTATAGAAATAACATTATATCCATATGTACACAGCATAGAATAGATATGACTTAGGTTCTAAACCAAGAGAATCTATTGAATATTAATTAGCATCTCAAGTGGATGAAGAGAGTAGGTAAATTCAGTTAACGAATCAGAATAATATACCAAAAATATGTATGAAATGTAAATAGCTTATCTGTTTCCAAGAGGTCAGTTCTACGATGACTCTGTGGTTGTAACAGCGCCTTTCGCTACGCTTCACTCAAAGTTCTGGGATTCTGAATAAGTTCATACTCTGCTAATAAACACTGATACTATACTCTGCTTACTTCAACACTGCATATGATCTCCTACAGTTGGAAATGGGTCTCCAGTAGGACACGATATCGGTTCTAATAACTATACTAGGTCAGTGGGCTTTACAGCAACATGAAAGGTCTAGACTTGTGACTCAACGACTCTTTAGATTCGGTGGGAACTTAGATTCCAAAGGTATTCATAAGTAGACTAAAAAGTCTTTCCTGGACTTTGTTATGGATTTTTAATTCCAAAGTATAAAAAGTCCTTCACGTGGTAGTCTCAAATCCCATCAAAGGAATGACAATTTTCTCAACCTCAATCGTGTAACTCGTACACACCCAAAGAAATGTCTGTTGTGCAAGACTGGCCTAATCCTGCTATGCAGATATGGAATCTACACTCAATTCCACTAAAATATGCCACATGCACTTGCTACCGACAATGAAGGACTTCTCTCTAGCTCAAAATGGAACTCACTTCCACAGGAAGTAATTTCTTATTCGAAGTGTCAATTTCGATCTGACATAAGATTGCTTTCTCTCGCCACCACCAAGCTCACCACAGTCGTAGGTATAGGAAAAATCTCACATTGCCCAACGACATGACATGTTGAAAAATACCTCAAATATATCAGAAAGTCTTCCTGAGAAACCTACAATTCTTCTGAATTCATTACCCCTACAGTTTGTGTTTCAATAAGCTGAAACTAGCAATTATTGAAAAGCAATAATATAAAATCGCTACGCCTATGACGCTCCATTCCTCGATGTTAGAAATGTTGGTTGCCTACACTACACAATCTTAATTATTTGTGAGCTGTATTGAATCTTCCAGATTATCGATATTGGCTGAACCATGTACAGGGTGAGTCTCAAGTCTGAAACTTGAATCAATTGTCTCTGGAAGTTGTAAATAGGCTTAGTACAATTTCAAATAATTGTAACAAGAGTTTGCGTTTCGTCGCAAATCGCACAAATCGCTTTCAACCCCTTAAACTGCATTCCCATTTCACCATTTTGAGTGTTTTCGTGTTTAATTATTTTTCTTCCCTTGAAGTTGGAACCTCAACAATATTTTCCACCTGGTCCTTGCCTGTTCCTTTTTTTCTTATTTTAGGTATTTAAAATTCGTTTTGGCACCAGCCTGACTAACTTATATTATTATTGACCTAAAGCACACTGGGTATACGAATTTATTAAGTCATTTATGTACAGGGTGTCCCAAATTCGAGGCTCATTATTGGGATCTCGGAAAGTAGAAGAGATACAAGATCGGTTAAATGGAGTCAAAGAGCGCAATTTGGTGCTCATTGAAATGCTGCTTTGAAATTTGAAAAATCCGAAATCTTAAAAAAAAACGAAAATTCGCGATTTAATTTTGATTTATTTTTTTACACTGTTTGAATAGATGTAACAAAACGAATTACAAATTCTCATTGCTACTTTTTCTGCAGAATCATGAAGTAAGACCTCAGGGACGACAATCTTTTAAAGTATGGGTCGGTATGTGGCACAATAAATTATCGGTCTGTTTTTTCTTCAAAGAAATTTGAATTCTGATGGATATGAAGAATTAATAAGGACCAAAATACTGGATTCCTCAATGGAAGAACCTTTGGACGTATTACCTCAATTAGGACGGTGCACCACCTCATAATGGAAGATGTGTTAAAAATTTATCAAAAGAATAGTTCCCTAATAAATGGATTGGAAACCAAGGTCTCGTACGCTGGCCGGCTAGAAGCCATGACCTAAACCCTCTAGACTAATTTCTCTGGGATTTTTTAAAATTGTCTTTATCAAAACACGCCACAAAACCTTGAAGTGTCATGACAAGACCTAATAAGGGAGATCAGGGCTATCCTTGTATGGACCATAAAATTCACAGACTGACACGAAAATGCATCCAAGTAGGCGGATTGCAATTTGGATATCTACTTTAACGTTCATTATTCAATTTTATAGTTTTACTATTTTTACAAGGGTATTGTTGAAAATCACACGTCACACATCTAATCATTTTCAAAACATTTATATGATGAAAACACTAATAATATGTTTATGCGAATCCAAGTGAATAGTTGTGTAGGATTAGATTCAGAACAGAAAAAATCACATTCTAATTTATATTTTTTTCTGATCTACAAGATCGTGTTGTCAGATTTTCCATCCGTTCCATTTAAGCAACTATAATTAACTTAATTTTTTTAAATGCGGCCGTGATTGTTTTATATCAATTTTTAGGAGCTTTTAAGGTCCAAAAACCAATGATGTATGTATCGTTATTTTTCGGAAAAATCATTTTTACGATGTCCTGGTAAGACATTACCTATAGTCTTTTCTCGGTCTATCTCTAACACATGAGTTTTTATGGAAAATGCCATTAATATGAATGTTTCGAATAAGTGCGATACACCGTTGATTTTGGGAGATTGAAAGCTCTTAATATCCATATTTAAAAATCCTGGGTCGTATTAAAAAGGCAGCTGGGATACATTAATAAAAATTAAAGAAGACGTTCAAACTTTGTTGAAGAAGCAGATAGCAAAATTATAATCCATCTGTTCCATGCTGTCCACTGTCCAGTAGAGCCTAACATGCATTAAAATAGTGCTATCGAATGACACTGCTTTCTTTCTCATCATCTTCAAAATGGTCCGTGGTGGTCGTTGAAAGGTGAGGGCTGCGTCTTTCCTGTTTAGCACAAATCTCTCAAAGACTTCTGAAGGTTGCGCGTAGGGGTGCAACAGGTTGACGGAAATAATTTTAACCATGACAATTAGGAAAATATATTTGAACTATTTAGTAATGGATCACAATGTGTTGTCATGATTTTAATTGATTGGATCATAATTTTTAACGACAGAAATCAATTCTACTGAAATGTTAATGAAATATTTCGAGTTGATTAAATTCATTCCCAATTTTGGTAATTAGGTACTGGATCAAAACTTCACTTCTCAAGTAAGACAGGTGTGTTTACTTCAAGTAATTAAGTACCTACTATTATCGAGAATAATTATATGGTATATTCAGAAACTTGTTAACAAAAATTGTATAATTGTTCAAACTATCCAGAAAACTGAGACAGTGATATTACGGTTATCGCATTGGTCATCGAAGTCATTATATGTAGAGACTTCAGAAATTCTACAAGTGCATAATATTTCCAGTCGAAGCCAAGGTGAGTTTCTTGAATATTTCATATCGAATATCATTCCATGGATTCATAACTAAAAAATAAAATAAGTCATGATGATTCTATGTATTTATCTCCACTAAGTTATAGTGATCTTTTACGTTGAAATATTACTTGTACCAAATAGAAGTTTTTTCCCCAACAAAATAAAAGACGCAAATGGCCTATACTTATTTTTATAAGATAATTCGCTTATGAAATCACCAGTTTTTGCCCCAGCAAAATCGCAATGTGGAATTTTTAAACAAGCAATAGTGAAAAAATTACATCTTCTTTGGATTTTTGGAAATATCTCAAAGATTATTCAAGGAATCGTTTTACAGTTTCTGGAACTTTTGTAGAGATTTATAAAATGGATTTTCATACTACCGGATCGGTGCATTTTCCACTGAGAAAATCCGGGAAAACCTCGAAAAAGAGACTATTTTTAAAAAGACTGATTTATTCGAGAATTATGGAATATTTGAGATGTCATAATTTAATCAATAACCTTCAATTTGGATTTCAGAAAAATGAAAATACAGGTGATGCAATGTTGACCCTTTTACATGAGGTATATTCGCGAATTAATGGTGGGAAAGTGGCGGCTGCAGTGTTTTGTGATTTTCCCAAAGCTTCTGATTGTGTGGATCATGAGATACTTTTACTTAAACTTCATCATTATTGTTTCAGAAACATCACTCTCAACTGGTTTGAATCTTATTTGTCCGAGCGAAATCAAATAGTAGGTAAGGAATTCTGGGTATTCAGAATCGAAGAAAATTGATTGTGGAGTACCTCAAGGTTCTATACTTGGACCAATTCTCTTTTTATTATACACAAATGACCTATTGAACATCCAGATATTAGGTTCTTTCACAGTTTCTGCTGATGACAGTACTATATTTTGAATCATAAAAACAAGCACAATCTTGATCAAAGGATACGTTTTGATCTGAAAAAAGTGAAACATTGGTGTGATTCGAATTTACTATCATCATTGTTTATATAGAATATAGTTAGTCAACCTTATGGGATTATAATTGGATCAAAATGGATGCGACATGTAGATGGCGATAGTGAGCTCGCATCCAAGTCATGTCGTAACTTCAGTTATCTGGCCTCCAAGTCATGTCGTAACTTGATTGAAACAATGACGTCAAATATTCATGTTTGTAACTAATCACGCTAGATGACACTCGCGTTTGCGTCCAACACCACTTACACAGGCATTGACTAACTATCTTACTTATATATAAACATTGCTATCATTCAACATAAAAAAACCAACATCCCTAATAGCACACCATGTCCCAGGGACGTCCCTATTCGGTACAAATCATGTCCGAATGTCCAGGACTTAAAATCATTGTCCTTGGGACGTCCGATTCAGTGCATTTTCATGAATTTCCCCAAAGAAATTCCTATGGATGTCCCAATGATGTCCCAATCGGTACATCGTATAAAACGTCTCTGCGAGGACGTCTTTGGGGTGTCCTGGATTGGATATATTTTGTAATGTTTTCTAGGATATCCATCGGACGTCCTTTTTAGTACGTATTCTGGCATGTCTTTGAAAGGACGTCCCATGGTTGTTCTGGTGCGGGACATTAAGGAACATCCCGCATGAATGAATATTGGACGTCCCAGTTGGTTTATCTTAGAATATCTCTCTGCGAGGACTTCCTTGGGATGTCCTGGTTCGGATAGACTTTGTAGAATTTTCTAGGATATCCAATGGATGTCCTGGTTGGCATGTATTTCGCATGTCTTCGAAAGGACTTCCTATGGTTGTCCTGGTATGGGGACATTCTGGAACGTCCTTGATGGATGTGCCAGGACTTCCTTGGGATGTCCTGAATTGAAAATATTTCGTAATGAATCCATCCAAAGATGAAGGATGGATGATCATAAAAATAAAACAAAATTTGAAAACAGTTACAATAATGAGGCCTCCATTTGTGCCCAGTACCCGTGTATACATCCCAGCTAGTAGTTTTACAGAAGAAGTATTAAATGGATCGCATATTTACGATAGGGCTAAACACTATAGCGAACTAAAATTCTTTTCACTATAACAATAAGGTCATCAGGAGCCAAGGAGACCAAAATTTAACAAGGAGAATTTAATCCCCATAAGACAATGGGGACACTAGTAGAAAGAGATGAAAGAACATTTGTGACGAAATGTGACGTAGTTGGACGTGTCATGGCCGCCGTTCTCTATAGACAGTGACGTACCAGCTTTTGGTATATGAGAGTTACTACTGACAGTTTTGTTGCTTGGTTCGAGTTCGACTCTGTACTCATATCCAAGTACGTCACTATGACGCGTTGATGCTACAAGATTCTGATTGGCTAGAGCTTATCAAACACTCCTTGTTAGTTTAGTCTCTTTGATCAAGGGCCATATTCTCGAATTGGGCGTATACCAATACAACAATGAAAATGAAAAATGTGTGTTTGTCTCTATTGTTCGTATACGAATTGAAACCGAACAATTCCTATATGTATGGGTTCCGTGCATAAAGTAGTTTTCTGTGTTTTGTGTTCTGTGTTCAAGTGAATTGTTGACGAATCGACAGACAATTGTTGAGTATTTACCAGCTATGGCGGCTTTTCTATCATCTTTCGTAATTAGTTATATGATATCTTTTAGATGTCATCTTGAAAACATTCTGTTAGACAATAGCATCATTGAAAATAAAATGACACTACCGTGGACTCTATCTGGATAATTCATTGAAATTTGAACAGCATGTTGAAATTTTATGTAAAAAGCTCTCTTCGGGTTGCTACGCATTGAGAGTTGTCTCGAATGAATTAGGATTTTCAGTTTCAAAACCAGTTTATCGTTCTCTTATTGAATCGCTTCTAAGATATGGCATTGCATTTTGGGGAGTTTGCTGTAGTCATCGTTTACAGATTGTCCTAATTTTGCAAGAGCGTCGTGCTTTGCGGTATTATTTATGCAAAGTAAAATATAGGGATTCATGCCGACCTCTCTTTCTTAAACATAAAATTCTAACAGTTATTGCTATTTTTATACTTGAAACTATTTGATACACAAACACAAAACAAAGTTCTCTATTGGAAACAGTTCTTCTGATCGTAGTACCAGACAGAGTAATAATTTAAAACTTCCAATTCCAAAATTTACACTTATCAAAAACTCGATATTTTATAATGGATGTAAGATGTTTAATCATCTTCCAAAAAATATTACATCACTTTTTCGTTTCAGAAAATATGTGAAAAGTTTGTGATCAGAGAGAGTGTATTATAAGTCTGCAAGAGTTTTATGATGATAGTTTTAAAAAGTCATCATTTTGGATCATGAATCGATCTCAGTTAGAGTTTTAACATTTTTATGTCATTCACACTTTGATTAACATCTTTTTTTTTGATTTCATGTGCATAGTGCTCATCTGAGGAAGAAATGGTGATCGGGCTGGAATGGCAGAGATGGAGAAGTCCTTGATGAATGAGCATGTATTATGTTTAATTGTTGTATTGTTCCATTCCCTCATTCACTAAGGACCATATGGTGGTACTGAAGGTTTTTTCCGGGTTTTTTCCTGCAGTTGAAATGACAAATGCGCCCCATTTTTTTTTGTCAAGTCGCCCCGGAGCGCATATAGTGGTGGTGTTCCCTCTCATCAGGAATGATGTGCAGATGGTAGGGGGTGTCACTATTATACTTTTTGAGTATTCATTTAATTTCCATAAATTTTTCAAAATTATCTTTAATGCAATGAAGCTTTGTCAATAAGTTTATCATCAACCTCCGACAATAAAGCTTATTTTGACTCTGACTTAATCTGAAGCTGGACGAACAATATTGCGGAAACTGATAGATGATTATATGTGCTGTAACTTTGCGCAGGATGTTTTCTGTCCGATGTGTAGTTTAGCATAATCGCGTTGTAAACTATTTGAGGGCACATCTTGTAAGATGTGCCGATTTAAGCGAAATCGTCGTATTCAAATTCTGTATGGGAATAGAGGTGGGAAATGTGTTGAAAATGTCACTAGAAGTTGAATAAAACGCTTCAAAGTGCGTCTGAAGTCACCCGAAGTCGCACTGAAGTTAACTCAGGTTGAGTTCGGGCAACTTCGGGTGCACTTTGAAGCATTTAGAGTAACTTCCACTGACATTTTCAATACATTTCTCAATTCTCAGATCAAAATTCAAAATAAACAAATTGTAGATGTTGATCTCTACTTCCAAATGCCATTTACAGAATTTGGATAAGATGATTTCCCCTCAAATTGGAGCATTTAGGAAGATTTGCCCTTAAACTGTTTATAACGCGATTGTGCAAAAACTACTCTGGGCCAGGGACCCTATGTTCGAGTTCGCGCGATAAACTTCGAACGTGATATTTGCATCGCGAAAAATTCGCATGCGATATTCTCCTCGTTCGATACGCTATTCCCGAACTGAATGCGATACAGAGTTGGTCGGTTTCGAAGGGTGTGAGGGAAGTCTTAGCTTGGGTCACGAATTCAACCAATAGCTTGAAGGTATTTCAATCACATGACGTGGCGCGTCACGTTGACAACTGTTCTGCTTGTATTTCTTGTGTTGTTTTACTAACCAATCGATTAAAAATATCTGGTTGATTTAAAGCATTATTTACTTTATCAAGGCACATTGAAACATGATTTACTGAATGTTACGTGTATATTGGAAGCTGAGTCCAGCTGGTTTAGCTGCTACTTGCGAGGAATCCAAGACTTATTAAAACATTCATATAAGCATGTTTTATTATAAATCACATTCATATACCTGCCTATTCAGACTGAAGATAACCTACTTTTGTCTCAATATTTATAGCTGACTCTCTACTTCCCTCCTTTATATAGGGAGACACTAGTTGATTCAACTCACGAACTAATTCTTTTGATAAACGAAACATTCTAACAAATTGTCTATCTCAAAGTTTCAATGCATTTATTCGAGGGTAGAAGGGCCTTCGCTGTTCTGCTGCTCCCGCAGCATCGTCTACTACTTCTGCAATAGCGATCATTGCAATTTCATCACAATTTGCCATTTCATAATATCAAGAGTAAAATGTAAACAATGGATTATTTTCGAGGTTAGGATTTAAGTCAATTATTCCGATCGATAATTCTTATCGCATGCTAAATATGCGCTCGTTGTTTTATGGTCGATAATTATCGCTGGTGATATTCGAACATACCATTTTTGGGGTATCCTTCGATAAAGTGCAAAAATCGCATGCGATATTGCATCGAGTGAACTCAAACATAGGGTCCCAGCTCGCCCGCGTCCCACCGCACCGGCCGGCTGCCGGCCGCCAACAGAGCCGCACGAATAGCCGATAACTATGCAAGTGGAAAGGCACCAGCAGTGGGACTCTGTGTCATAATATAGAATTATATCCCTCGTTTTCTACAATCGATCACTATTATCGCAAGCGACAATTACGTTATTTTGGCACTCTGTGCATTAGTCGCCTGCACATCGGGTTTGTTCGGCAACGTACTACCCGATTTAAAAGCATTTGCCAAAATTTGGTAAGTAATATTCTAGTGACATTTCATACTCTTGTGTCCAAAATTACTGTCACTGTCAGGCATTTTTATTTTCAACGGCTAGTAGTTTCATGTGCTTTTTAATGAACTTGAATAAAATATGATACTATTGCATTATTTTGCCTAAACGGATTAAACTTATTATCTCCGAAGGAAATAGAAATGTTAAAAGACATTCGTTTAGAAAATATTGGGAGAAAACTCGTGAGAGAAGAGTCACATCCATTTTCAATACAAGATACGATGTTTGAAGAACTCTTTAGAGTATATAAAGATATGGTTCAATTTTTTTTCAACAGTATTAAGTGAGTTTTTGAGCAACAGGATCATACCAAAGAGTAATAGGTAGAAGTCGTGATCTTTCTATAGACCATTGTTATTGTGAATACTTTGTCAGAACATGAAAATGACCGGAAAAAAACCTAAATTGAAGCTAATCGGGGAAAAGAAACTTCCCTGAAAAACATAATTATTTCAATAGGAAGGGATACCATTCTAAAAACAATCAAATTGTAAGTTAAATACGTGAAAATATTTATATAAATTATATTAATGTTATATTTTGTAGATTTGTGATCAAGACTTATGAATTGTAAAAATAAATGGGAGATTTATATCGAGTATTATTTGCCAGTTTCCACTGCGTACCTTCATTATTCAATATTTCATTATTCGCATATTTGCTTTTGAAATTGTACCATAAATATATTTGGCATACATAAAAACAGAAAACGACATGTCTCGACGTCTTGCTTTCTTGCTACCGTTATAGTCGACTCTAGGCGATAATTTTTGTGCACAGAGTACCAGTCATGTCGAATTCAGTCGATAAGTAGAATTCAATATGACACAGAGTCCCACTGCAGGGCCTTTGCCGGCACTTTCTGACCACTGCTGGCCCATATTTGATGGGAAATAATCGGCAAGATGGTGGTCATTATGTACGAGAATCGGAAAAACTGCAATGATTGTAACATTCACCCAGGCACTTCTAGGTGGAGGTGATTTTCTGGTACACTTCTCAAGATGCTACTGGGCCATTACGTACCCATAATATAACCGATGTTACATACATTTATAAATTAATAATTTATTGCTAGCAAAATATATATATATATAAAATTGTTATTGCAGTGAAATTTAAAAAAAAATCTTTAATTGTTATTTTCTTTATTGGCCCTGCCTCCTTCCCTGTCGGGGGCATTTCTCAACCAAACCTTCACGGTATTCTCTATTTCAGTAAATGTGGCATGGCAAATCGACTTTTAATAAAGTAATATGAATACACATTTACATGATGTAAACATATTCATATAAGATAAAGGAGAATGTTGATTTCATTGAAAATATGAACAGGATGTTCATAAAGTCAGTTGTGGAATCATCTGCGACTGAAAGTTGAAATTTAGTCGCTGTTTTCCATCGTACAAGATAACCTCTCTTGGAAGGGATTCATGCTTTAAAGAGAAACATTCTCAGTTGAAAATTGAATCAATACATGACTCCTCTGGAAATGGAAAAACCCTACGATAAAATTGAAGTTACTTTTTTGTAATATCTAACAGAAAACAACTACTTCCCCGGCAAAAGCCACGCTGGACATGGAACTACATCTGATAGATATTGTGAAAGACCCTATATAACTTGAGAGAAAAATTCTGAAAGTGAAAATTTGCATTTTCATTCAGATAGTTGATTATTTATTAAATGTCCAGTTTCCATTGGTGTGCTATTTTCTTGAAAACCCTGTTCATCGGGCTCCAACATATCATAATTAATATCAAAATCAGAACTAGGATTGGAACACAAAGAATCATTTTGTGAATCAGAAGTATCCTCTGAGTCAGAACAATCTAGACGTTTCTGTTTGTATGAACATGAAGCTTCAATGCAATCCTCAAAATGTGTATCAAATTTAAAGCATGATGTGATGAGTGGTGATTCACTATCAACTTATAATTGATGGGATGTTGATGCTATATTGTCCCTTGCTATTGCAGATTCGGCATTAATTTTGTTTTCAGTTATCTGGGTACTTTTTTTAATCACCCTATTCATGTGTCGCTTGCTTTTTCGTTTCAGTGTAGTAGACATCACAAATAACGTTTTACTGTGTTTATTCATATGTTTACTCACCCCTTTAATTCTTTCATGAGTAAACACAATCTAACTCATTGCAAAACAGTCGGAGAAATACACTGCTTCCCACTAATATTAATAATAATTTAATAATAAGTCAACATAACCACCAATAATAGCACAAAACACTCACAATGTAATAATGGCTCCACCGCCAACTAGTCTCTACTACAGTCCCCATTCCCAGTCTTCTGGCCTCTTCGTGGGCCTCAGGCTCATGGCTGATGACGTTCATGCGCTCTGTCGAAAGTAGCGCGAATCTGCTGAACCGCTGAAATGGCCCTGGGTCTGTAAATACTCCTAAGGCAGGTAGATGGTATGAGTGCGTGGAGGCCCTACACATTTTGAAGCACAAAATGCCGTAACGTAATTGCCTTTTATTTCCATGCACTGGTCGACCGTTTTTTCACCGGTGCCATCATTGAGCCTTCAGTTCCAGCCAAGGCCCACCAGTTTACCGAACATTCATGTTTGCTGGGGCACAGTTGAACCCATGTTATTATCTATCAGTGCCCGCAATATTGTTTGTCCAGCTTCAGATTTATAAAAATTATGAATTCTTGAATAATAATAATAACTCGTCTTTATTCATCAGATGCAGAAACAAATGAAAATATATATAACAACATATAAATAAATACATAAAATGATAATGTGAAATTACTTTAATACCTAATCTGCAAATATGAAAGGGCGGAGTTGCAAATATGAAAGGGCGGAGTGCAAATGTTGCAAATATGAAAGGGCGGAGTCATTCATGAAGGGGCGGAGTAATAATGGTCTTGGTTTTCCCGGATTTTCTTAGTGAAAAATGCACCGGGCTGTATAAAAAACCAATCTGTAGGTTTTATAATCATATAAAAAAATCATTATTTCTTGTTTAAAAAATTCCACAAAGCGATTTTGCTGGGGCGAAAACCGTGGTTCTCATTTACGAACTATCTTATAAAAAGTAGTATAGGCCATTTGCGTCTATTATTTTGTGTGAAAAGAGCTTACTTTTATCTACAGCTTAGCCGAAAATTCCAAAGGTTCTATTCACAAAACTATGGGTGGCAATAATAACAGCTGATGGTGAATATTATTTCTTCGGTCCAATTCATCCTTCTTTCCAACCACCAAAGTAATTTAAAATTTGATCTGAATGGTTATGATGAGGAGTGCAATTTGGGGTTCAGGACATAAATGAGACAGCTATAGGGTATCAATTTCAATTTGTTATTTTTCGTAAACAGTCATTTTGTTTCCTTCCATTTTTATCATGTTCATTATGGAAAATGTAGAAGAAAAGATCGCTTCCCATTTTCCATAACAAATAGACAAGAAGAGTTCCAATACTTCCAATCAAACAAAATATACTTTATTGTCCAAAATAGATTCTTATTGACATAGCTTTGTGAAGAGTAATCAGAAACAAATAACCGAAAATAAACAGATATAAATATATACATTCACATAATGCATACATATAAATATAAATACACTAATTTATACAAGAAATAACACCACCAAATCATGTTGAGATATTACTTGTTGATTGTCATAATTAACACGTTAAACGTATTTCACACTAAAGGACCACGCACACATCTTATGGGAAAAGTCTTTCTGTGAAATTGGTTGTATTTTTGATATGTTGTAGCTGGAGTGTAACAGCCGTATGCATAGTCAATTCCAGCGACTCGCCGGAGTTTCGCTGCTCGCTACACAAGAACTATAATGCACAGTGGAGCTCCAAAAAAGTGGTACATCGCCAGCGTTTCACCAAAATGTGACTTATCGCGTAGTTGTCACTTTTTTGGAGCTCGGCTGTGCATTATAATCCTTGTGCAGCGAACGGCGAAACTCTGGCGAGTCGCTGGCGATTGACTATGCATACGGCTGAAAGTCTCCATTGCCCAACTCGATCGTATGAGTAGATTCGGTGATAGAGGACGCCAAATCAGGAATATTGTGATTTTTTAAAAAATTTCAATATTGCATTTATATTCTGTATTGTGTGCGACTCAGCATTTCTAAAATTTGCGAGAAATATTTTACCATAATGCAGAATGAAAAACCGCCACTGATTTTCTACATGGTTGTCAACAATATACTCGATTCTTCAGTGAATGAATTCGCCTATTCTGGAATGCTGTTCCCATATATGGAGTGCAGCCTCTAAACTCACACTGAAACTTTTAGATTACGTCTGAAAAAGACCCAATATTGAAATATAAGCGGAATATAAAAAAGTGACACTTTTTGCTGTGACCTGTAGGTAGGTAGCTAGCAGACCCATCAGAATTTTTGGAATAATGATATCATTTATATCCAAACACAGCTCTTTGAGTCATATAAAGTGCGCACAGAAGTCTGTCTACAACCCGTTTTCAAACATTCCTTGATTTAAATAAATGAAGCAATTTATTTCTTGATTTAATTATCATGTATTCAAATTGTCAGTTGAGATTTACAATAAACAATCAGTCCATCCCAACTATCAAGTACGTTTGCTCAGATGAACCCTCATAGATGGGGTGGATAAGTAATACTACCTAATAGAATAACAATCATAACTCGCATTCCATGAGAAATTATGTTATTGCTGATACTGATTTTACTTAATTACATTGAATTGAACATCGAATTGAATGCAATATGTCATATATTAGTATAGACAGATTCTTCTCAATAACCTCTTGTTTGTACCAAATAACCAATATTTATTTTTCAGGATGGAACATTTGTTAGTTGTCAAATTCTTCATGATCGTCTCAGGAACATGGAGAGTGTCCTTGACTCCCCCACCAATGAAGCAGACCTTCTACAATATTTATTCGGTGTTGATACAGATTTATTTTTGCGTATTCGTTTTGTGCCTAGTCATTGAACTGCCCCTTATTTGGAACGAAGATGTTAACAAAGTAACAGAGAACATGGGTATAACGATATTGTGTATAATGATTTTTATAAAATGCTTGATTTGTCAGAAGAAGAAAGTAATAGATATCTTCGAATATATTCTAGAAAAAGAAAAACAGATGGAAGATTTGGAAAGCGAGGATCTAGAAGTGTACACTTCGAACGCCTTGTATACTAAATATATCAGCTTATTTCTGTTCATATACTCTTCACTGTGCGGAACTACTTTGGTTCTCACAAAATTTGTGGTTTATATACAACTCAAAAATGCAGCAGCTAAAAACAATCTCACGGAATTTCATATTGAGCCTCCGCTGCCTTACGTTGTTTGGAGACCAGTTGATGAAAAAAAATATTACATTTTCGCTTTTATTATAGATTCTGTGTCAGCAACAATTGGTTGCACAATGAATACAACAACCCAACTGATTTTCATTTCCATCATGACTTTCCTGATTGGTCAACTGAAAATACTACAGAATCGTTTTCGAAATTTTGGAAAGCTGTATGAAGAGAAAGTCAGTGCAACTGAAGGATTTGGAACTTTGAGACAGCTCATAATGGATCACAAACGGATTATAACGTAAATACTCCAATTTCTCAAAATATTTCCATGGATTTTTTGATGCTGTGTTGATTGAGTTTCGATAAAGTAGAATACAATTATTAGGTGGAACAGAAAGGAAGACTTGGTTATCATATATACTGTTATGAAAAGATGAATGAATTTATACAGATCAGAAAAATTCAAACAACCTAATTATTTGCCTGTATTTTTTTCTTTCTGTTTATACAATCTTTCATTCATATTTGTTGTTTGGAGTACGAGGAATTTCTTTTCCCATTTGAAATCTCACATTCATGTAAACGTTTAACCATTTGTTTTAGTGCAACAACTTCTAAATTTTGCTATCTCTTTAGAACAACAAAAATAAATTAGAATTTCGTGATAGGAGTCAAAATTGTAAATTCAAAATTAACAGACATCCAGTATAGAATTGAAAGGAAGAAAAAAAATGTCAATAGGAAATGTCAAAAATGAAACTGTTGGAATAATATGAAAAAGAGATGAAAAAAACAACAAAATAATTTCAAACTGAAATGAATAGATTGTAAATAAATATGAAAAGAAAAGTTATTGGGTATAGCCTTCAAATTGTTGTGCAACCGTAGACACGTGTTTCGAGCTGAAGCTCTCATCAGTACGGTAAAATCAAGTGCGAAGATGTACAACACTTGGATGCAAACATAGAAATAAAGGAAGTCAACAACAGGAAGCCTGTTGTGTACCAGGGAGATTCCAAATAATTTCACTGGATGTTACTAGTTACTTTATTAGCTCAAATCAGATACTCATTCCCAATCGGAAATAAAAAACAATGTTTATACAATAGTTGGATAGCAGGTTCAGAAACATAATGATGTCACAACTCATTCCGAGTTGCGAACAAAATATCAAAAATGTCATCACATCAAAATGCATTTCTGCTCGAGACGCGTAAGTTACATTGGCTCCCAGCCCGCTTATCTTCCCTTATCGCTGACCCCAGCGACCGGTACGAGGTTTCCTTCGGGATGCCAGCATCACCATACTTTAGTCTTAGTTATACTTGCTTATTGTAAGGTCGTTTGACCAAATACTTATATTGTATAATAAAGTTGTTTTTTTAAAAGACAATTAGATTTCCTCGAAACGTAATTGGCGCAGTCGGTAGGATTTTCGAAAATAGCATATCCATTGAGGAAAACTATTTCAATTTCAATTGTTAATTTTGAAAATCGCGAATCTACAGTTCCACCGAGGAACCGAAATTCATAGAAGTAAGAAGACGTTCGAGAAGCGCAATACCAGAACAGGCAGACCCAGAAGCAGACCCGAAGCAGGCATACTCGAGAAGCTACCCCTGGAAAGAAAACCAAGACAATGGTCTTGTTAACAACATTGCTGTAAGTATTCATTTATTTTCAACTAGACTCCTTGCTGATTCCAAGTAAAACCCATCCCATATACTCCTAAAAACCAAAATAAATTGCTTAAACAAAGTAGTAGTAATAATAATAAGTTAAACTGAGAACAACCACGTACTACGTTACGCTTGTGCTCACATTCTATGACCTCAACAGAGATCGATAGGTTAGCAAATTTATTAGAACAGTCGTTCAAAGAAACTGCAAAAATGGCAGATTCAACTAATTATGAACTTTTAAAATTGTACATCGATACAATCCAACCATATGATGGCAATATCGCAATTTCAAAGTGCTACAGATCAGACACTCAATAATTTTTCAAGCTCTTATTAGGAAGCTATGTGGCAGAGCATTACTATTAATGGGCGCTAGAGCTGAACTGACCACTTGGGCAAGCATCAAAGCAGCCTTGCAATTCAGTTTTGGCGACCAGAGAAATTTAGACTGTCTGGTTCAATATCTAATAACACTCACACCATATAGACAAGAAACGCCATATAACTCTGGAGTTCGATGCCAAGACTCCAGGAGTTTAATCGCATCAAAAGTTAGTAGCTGTGACACACTTAGTGCAAGTGAAAAACTTTCGCAAATCCACCATTACGACGAACTCTCTCTAAAAACTTTTATAAGAAACTTAACGGGTACATTACAAGATAACGTTCGATTACGAAATCCAGACTCCCTAGAGAAAGCTATGGCACTCATCATCGAAGAAGAAAACTTCATGTATTCCCAAAATAGAAACAACTCGAATCTACAAAACCACAAATTGTAATCACGAATTCAACCTCTGAAAAGTAACTCAAACAGCTATAATCCAAATAATAATTCAACCAATAACTTCAACCCCCAACAAAATTACATGCCACCTCGAGCTCAATATCAACCACCCCAATACCGATCTCAATTCCAAAATCAACCACAACAAAGAAATTCCTTTCCCACAAGTCCTATACCTGTATAACCTATACAAAGACTACCTCAAAAGTATTTTACTAATGCACAAGTATTTGGCAAACCCCAAAAAGCTTGGAGAAGTAACCCAAATAAACCACAAACATTTCAACCCACCCCAATGAGTGGAATTTCCGCACAAACTAATAGACCCCAATTCAATCGCCCTGCCGTAGGGAATCAAAATAGATTCACACAAAAACCATCTTTTCAAAGACATGAACAAGCAAATTTTACATCGGAAAAACTTTTCAATAACGAACACGAACTCTTAGAACAATACCCCGAACAAAGTTACGAAGAATTTGAGGAAAATCATTATAATGAAGATCAAGATTACGAACGAGACACTCAGAATCAAGATCTCTCAATTCCACCCCAATTTCAAGAAGACGTAAATTTTCAACAAACTCCTCTCACAATGGATCAGAAATAATCACTGTCGAATCACATAATAATAATGAACGAATTATACCCTATGTAGAAATTCTAAATCCACCCTTAAAATTACTAATTGACACCGGGTCTACAAAATCATTCTTAGATCCAAACATTGCAAAGAGGTATTTCCCTGAACATATATTCGAAGAAAAATTTACAGTATCAAACAGTTTCAATAACTCAACACATGATTTAGCTATGAGTATTCCTTCGTTCGAAGAATTCCAAAGTAACGAAAATATAAAATTCTTTTTACACAAATTCCATAATGTTTTCAATGGACTGATAGGATTAGATAACCTGAAGACCCTTCAAGTTACCCTACACCTAACAGAAGATATCGTTTACATACCATCTGTGACTATTCCGATAAAATACTTTCAGTCTAACCCAAAATTATTATTCGACCGAATATTAACGCCCAATTATTACAGACATTCCAGTAGACGTAGATAGCGGTGACATTTTTATTAAAAACAGAACATCTCATCTTGCGTTATACCAGAAACTGTTACCCACGCCCAGAAAGATCGCGCGGTCATAAAACTACAAAACCCAACAGATAAATCAATTAGATTCAGTATGCTATACCCTTCAAACGCAATTCTATTGAATAAAGCAGCAATATATCATTTAGAAGAATTACCTTTTATTCACGAGTCGAACACGGAACAAAACTTCGAAATACTACACAATCAAACACCTCAAATAGAAAAATCTTAAATATCCAACTTAATACGTACTGATCATTTGAATGTAGAAAAAAAACAAAGAAGCTATTGTAAAAATTTGTAGGAAATTTTCAGACATATTTTATAGAGATGGCAAGCCCCTAACATCCACAACCAAAATTAAACAATATCAAAACAACTGACACTCAACCGGTATACACAAAAACATATCGATACCCTTTCATTCATAAACCGGAAGTTGATGCGCAAATAAATAAAATGTTGAAATAAAACATCATTCAACCAAGCAAATCTCCATGGTCATCCCCTATTTGGATCGTCCCTATAAAATCAGACGCATCAGGTAAAAAGAAATGGCGAATAGTTATTGACTACCGTAAACTAAACGAGAAAACTATGGACGACAAATATCCAATCCCCTACATTACTGACGTACTTGATAAAATAGGCAAATGCCAATATTTTACAACTTTGGACCTAGCCTCGGGCTTTCACCAAATTCAAATGCACACCCCAGATATTGAAAAAACCTTCAACGTCGAAGGAGGACATTATGAATTCCTGAGAATGCCATTTGGTCTTAAAAACTCCCCTTCTACTTTCCAAAGATGCATGGATAATATCCTAAAAGAATATACTAACAAAATTTGCCTTGCATATTTAGATATTTTAATCTATTCAACCTTTCTTCAAAAACACATTGACAGCATCCAAAAAATATTCAGTAAGCTTCGAGAAGCAAATTTAAAAATACAATTAGAAAAGTCCGAATTTTTAAAACACGAAACTGCATACCTTGGACACGTAATAACAAAAAATGGCATAAAACCTAACCCCGACAAAATCACGACTATTAAAAAATTCCCAATACCTGAGACTACCAAACAAATCAAAGGATTCCTTGGACTCCTAGGATATTACAGACGCTTTATAAAGGACTTTGCAAAACTCACAAAACCCTTGACCTCATGTCTCAAGAAGGGCTCGAAAATAACTCATGATGACAAATTCATCAACTGTTTTGAACACTGCAAAACTCTACTGATGAACGACCCTATACTTACCTACCCTAACTTCGAAAAGGAATTCAATTTGACCACGGACGCGAGCAATTTTGCCATTGGAGCCATCCTTTCCCAAGGACCCATAGGATCAGACAAACATGTAGCTTATGCCTCTAGAACGCTAAACAGCAGCAAACAAAACTACTCTACTATAGAGAAGGAACTTCTAGCTATAGTATGGAGTACAAAATATTTTCGACCATACTTGTATGGAAGAAAATTTAAGATCATCACTGATCATAAACCACTGCAATTGGTTATGTCCATAAAAGACCCCAACTCAAGTTTAGTGAGATGGAGACACAAACTCGAAGAGTTTGAATACGAAGTAATCTATAAGAAAGGAAAACTAAACACCAACGCTGACGCACTCTCACGAATAGAAATCCATGCAAATAAGACTTCTCCTGAGAACGAAATTATAAATTGCATTGACCAATTCTTAAGAGATTACCCCCAGCACAAACACCAGACGTCGACATATCTTCCGTACTCGGAGAAATAGACGAACCCCCGATTATAACGGACGTACATACCAACAATACTCAAACGCCCAGCACCGATACCGCAGGACAGGATCCCCTAAACACCTACCTAGTAGTACAGAAACTGTACATACTAGTAGAGAAGACCCCTTTGCCAAAATCCTTATAACAGCGCAACCACTCAATTAGTACAATGACCAAGTGATAGTAAAAACTATACACTACTGTAAGAAAAACCCGAAAATACAACACCCTTGCCCTAACAGGACAAGAACCACAGTTTTCTTAGCAACTGACCAACCAGAAACTAACATCATTGAGATGCTACAACAATATTTTTCAGGAACTAATAAAACTGCTGTATACTTTGACGATACAGACATTGTACCAACTTTTTGTAGAATTATTGCCGATACCTTCGAAACTTTAACCACCAAAATAATTCGCTGTATGAAAATCTTACAAGATGTAACATTTAAAGAAGAACAACAAGATATCATGAAACGGTACCATAATTCATTAACCAATCACAGGGGAATTACAGAAAATTAAAAGATTATTAGAAGAACATATTTTTGGCCTAAAATAACAATAGACCTAAGACACTACATTAAAGAGTGCGAAACATGTCAAATAAACAAATACGATAGGAATTAAAATTCGAAATTACACCAACGCCCAGTAAACCTTTCCACACAATTCATGTTGACACGTTTCAGATGAAACAACAAAAGTTCTTAACGATTATAGATTCATTTTCAAAATACGCACAAGCATATCCCTTGATTAACAAATGTGCCGTAGACACAGTCAACAACTTGATAACGTTCTTCGGACACCATGGTATTCCAGAACTAATAGTGTCGGACTGTGGAACAGAATTTAAAAATGAAATCTTATGCGAACTTACCTACTTCACTACACGGAATAAAAGTACACTTTGGTACACCGGGACACCACGAATCAAACGCCAATGTCGAAACACTTCACTCGACATTAATTGAACACCTTAGACTTCTTATGAATGACTACCCCAACGAAAACAACATGACTCGATTAATGCCCTACGCAATACTAGGATATAATCATTCATTACACTCTAAGACAAATTTGAAACCCATCGAAATAATAAACGGTCACCTCTCAACATCAGACCCATTTCAAATTCAACTGAATCATCAACTTTACACTAATTACCTATCTGATCACAAAAAGAAAATCCAATTTATGGATGATAACATCCACAGTAATTTAGTCAGACAGAAAGAACGAACAATTAACGAGAGAAATAAATCATGAGAAACGCCTATGGAATATAAAGAAGGTAATAAAATTTACAAAGAAACATGTCCCAGAAATAAAGCTTTGCCTAAATTTCAGACAGAAAAATTAAAAACAAACGGAGGGAATGAAGTTGTTATACTTGACGATAGAATCATTCACAAAGCAAATCTAAAACGCCCATTGTTTCAGATTGATCGTCCCACTAACCCTCAGCCAAGAGATCCAACTAACGAAACTGGACAATAACCCCGGCATCCTACCATTCCAATTAGGAACTGCCAGGATAAAAGAAAAAACTCACACTTTTGTCCATTACCTCGAACTAGACCCTATTTTTAACGAAATCGAAACCATTGAACAACACTTAACTTTTGCTATCGAAATATTAAATTCCACACTTCCTAATTCTTACCTAACAGAATTTAAACCCACCTTTCAAGCCATTAAAATTCAATTGATAATGACTCAAAAGAAATACAATTCACTTACTTCAAAAAGAGTAAAAAGAGGCTTGATAAATGGATTAGGTTCCATTTTTAAAAGTATCACTGGTAATCTAGACGCCGACGAAGCGGAAAAATACGAAAACGCCATAAACGACTTAAAAAATAATCAAAACAAAGTAATATCAATAATAATGATCAAATTTCACTATCCCAACATTTAATCACCACATGCAATACACCACTCAGTACACTTAGAAGAAATGAATTTGCTATAACAGATAGAATCCAAACATTAACGTCAAAAATAAGCAATGCCACTTTCAGCTTCAATAAGTATAAAGAAGTCAAAGAAATGTTCGATCAGATGAAATCTGCTCTCACTATTGTCGACATATTACTAGACTGAAACCGCTCATCGACCCCTGCTCGTACCAGACTCGAAAATACCAGAGGACCACCCCAAAGAAAAACAGAAGCCGCTAGAACTTCAAGGCATCCCTCTTGACAAACTACAAGCTCTATATCGCCAGGCGACAGAGATTTATCCTATAGAAACAGCCCATAACACAGCTGTGCATGCCATGACCATCCCCCTGTACATGGTCATACTTGTCTGTCTATGTGCCCTAGCAGCCCACAGAAGTCGGAAATACCTGCAGAAAAAGAAAGCTGCCCAGCATAACAGAGCCTCCCAAGATACCCCGAGCGAGGAACAACAGAAAACAGTTTTCCTTGTCTGAAAACCCGTTTTCCTCACTAAGGATGGAGGAGTTACTTGGGCTCCCAGCCCGCTTATCTTCCCTTATCGCTGATCCCAGCGACCGGTACGAGGATTCCTTTGGGATGCCAGCATCACCATACTTTAGTCTTAGTTATACTTGCTTATTGTAAGGTCGTTTGACCAAATACTTATTTTGTATAATAAAGTTGTTTTTTAAAAGACAATTAGATTTCCTCGAAACGTAATTCGTATGTGGGCGCGAAAATGCCTTCTTATCTAATATGTGAATTCTACTCTAGTTAAGTTGAAAACATTTCCTGCAAAATAACATTACGAAGGAAATATTATTTATATACTGAATGTTCGTAATTATAATGTCCTTTTCAAGGGTACATAACACCTCCGCGAACAAGAGTTTTGATAGGGTTTTTTAATGAACTTATCGAAACTCTAAATGCGTAGCACTTCACTCAAACTTTTAGTGTTTTTTCTGGAACATGATAAGTTGTTGCGGGTTGTTTTGAGTTGGAACGTAATTTGCAAATACAAAATTATTCTGAGTTGGAGTGACGTTATTTTTCTTTCTACAATCTCGAGTTGAGTGACTATCACGTTTACAAAAGGTGCAAAATTTTGAAATGAGAGGTTTTGAAGAACGATTATTCATTTGTAGTGCTTTTTCATCTTCTGGAGCAACATTTAGTGCTTCACTAAAGTTATCACTACCTTGTGAGCGCAAAAATCTAGAAATGTCTGGAAGAGAATGGTATATAAATCGATTTAAAGCTATTCTCGGACTATTTCAATACGTCCTGTTTTTTCAGTATAATTTTGGCTGTTTATTACATTTATTATTCGCGTTACAAGTTTGTCTAATCTTGCATGGAAACTAATAACTGATTCATCAAAATTTTGCCTTGTTGTATTCAATTCTTCCATTAATTGACTGTAATGTTTTTTATCAGCATACAACTTATTCAAAATATCTTTCAACTCTTCCCAAGTGTTATATTCTTTGCCTGAAAGTTGAGCTTTTGCACTGCCCGTTAGTCTTGAAATTATGAAAGCTAAGAGAGCAGTTTATTGTAGATCACTTGCAAATGAATTAGCGTTGTCGCAATTACTGAGGAATTCGTGTAGTTCTATTCTATTTCCATCGAAAGATCGTGGAATTAATGAACATAAAAAAGACATTTTGTAATCAATTGATGTAGAAGTAGATGGAGTTGTCATTGTAATTTAATTGTTGCACAGAGGAAAATGATACGTGAATGTGAGGGAATGACTGAGCACAACAAAAACTTAGTTTTTAAACAAAAGGAATTTTTCTTATCAAAGTGATTGATCAGTTGACCAGAGAACTAACCTGTTTGCCAGCTGCGTGCCAGTATCTGGAACTTCCGTTGCTCGTTTCGTCTGAGAAGTTGGTACTTGCCGAATGTCTTTAGAAGAGCCACCTTCAATCTTCGAGGGATTTTTTCAGCTGCTTCTTCCTGATTCGTGACAAAAATCCTACCTCGACTGCGCCAAAATATGATGTTGTGTACCGGGGAGATTCCAAATAATTTCACTGGATATTACTAAACTACTCAACACTAATTTCGTCGCACCACAAAATTTTGACCCTATTAAAATCTGAATAACTTTTTTCTGCATTGAACAATTTGAATTCTGTGAAAACTGTTCGCTAGGCCAGTCCTTCAGCTATAATCTCGTACTTCTACAAAATATAAGGTTTTCCGCATAAAATCGCTACAGGGTATTATCTGAAACTGTGCAAAGTTTCTGAATTTTCAAAAGGATCCCAAATGAAGAAAAATTTTTTTTTTCAAATTTGACAGCAGTGGCATGAAGATGAACTCATTACCTCAAGATAATTTTCGAATTGTCTTATTATCTCGTTTGTTTACAGGGTGATCTCAAAAAATTAACTTTTTGGTGTTGCAGTCATAACTTTTTTCCTCGTCAACCGATTTTCAAAATCTCCGGCTCATTTTGAAGCTGAAACTTTAGATGAAGAGATAAGAAAAACAGAATAGACTCAAGATGAAGATTGAAGATCAAGGGTTTCCTCAAAGGTGACCTAAATCTGAAACACCCTCAAAATCCGCTTGGGAGGAGAATTAAATGAAAATCAATTTGTTTTCGGAATGATCATCAATTCGAATACGTCCAGATCTTTCTTGCTGTCAGTAGTCAAGAATTGTGCATGAAAAAACCCAATTGTAAAACGGCAGGATTTTGAAAAAAAAAAATGATAAAATCAACCCATTGTTCGCCTGAACTGCATGGCCCGTAACCAAGGTAACAATAATCACATTCAGTGATTGACAAGCCTGACCAGCTGAGGCTCATTCCACAATAGCGGTACAAGTTTTATTGAGTTTTCATTGAACAACAACAAAGGGAAAATAACTTGGATAACATTAGAATTGAAAAATATTTATGATATTCAGTATTTAGTGGGCCCTCCCCTTTTGGCAATTACTTCATTGACCCTTTCCGGCATGCTGTCTATCAGACTATCAATACACTCCTGCGGTACAGCTGTCCATTCTTGCTGTACCGCATTCACCAAGTCATCCAAATTTTCCATTCGCCCTTCCCTTTCTTTCAATTTCATACGACTCCAGACATGTTCCATTGGATTCATATCCGGAGAGAAAGGCGGCCAGTTCATTCGCTCAATACCGTGATCCCTCAAAAACTCGTTGACAATGTTAGTCCTATGCGGTCTCGCATTGTCATCAACGAGAAGAAAGATATTTCCGATATTTGCGGCGTAAGAACCACGATTTCTCTCATACATAAATCTCTATACCTCTCACCCTTCATACTCTCTCCTCTCAGAATCACCAATTCACTCCTCCCATTCATCGATATTCCACCCCACACAGTCACTCCTTCACCACCAAAAGCCACCCTCGCCTCCATATTTCCTTCCAAAAACCTTTCTGACTTGAAACCTGAATTCCCGTAGCATCGATAAATTCCCGACGAATTTTTGGGGCGGTTGAAGTCCGAGTCCGCCGTACCAATCTTTCAATAAGGCGGTCTTGAGCGGGAGTTGTTCTTCTTGTACCCCTTCTTGTCCCCCTAGGTCGATACTGAATATCCCCAGCGTTAGCTCGGACGTGGGCCCTCTGGACGGATCTAACTGTTGTTCCAAGCAGATTGGCAAATTGGAGGGTAGATAATCCTTGTTCCGTCATTCGTGGAATCAGTTCCAGCTGGTCGGGCGTTAGATGCGGCATCGATATGAAAATTTTTTTTGCAAACAAATCAAAATTGACGTCTAATCTAGCTTGTCAGTCATTGATTGTGATTATTGTTACCTTGGTTACGGGCCATGCATTTCAAGCGAACAATGGGTTGATTTTTTATTTTTTTTTCAAAATCCTGCCGTTGGGTTTTTTCGTGCACAATTCTCGACTACTGACAGCAAGAAAGATCTGGACGTATTCAGAATGGATGATCATTCCGAAAACAAGTTGATTTTCATTGAATTCTCCTCCCAACCGGATTTTGAGGGTGTTTCAGATTTAGGTCACCTTTGAGGAAACCCTTGATTTTCAATTTTCATCTTGAGTCTATTCTGATCTTCATATCTCTTCATCCAAAGTTTCAGCTTCAAAATGAGCCGGAGATTTTGAAAATCGGTTGACGAGGAAAAAAGTTATGACTGCAAAACCAAAATGTAAATTTTTTGAGATCACCCTGTAAACAAAAGAGATAATGAGACAATTCGAAAAATGTCTTGAGGTAATGAGTTCATCTTCATGTCACTGCTGTCAAATTTGAAAAAAAAATTTTTTTCTTCATTTGGGATCCTTTTGAAAATTCAGAAATTTTGCACAGTTTCAGATAATACCCTGTAGCGATTTTATGTGGAAAACCTTATATTTTGTAGGAGTACGAGATTATTGCTGAAGGACTGTGCTAGCGAACAGAATTCAAATTGTTCAATGCAGAAAAAAGTTATTCAGATTTTAATATGGTCAAAATTTTGGGGTGCGACGAAATTAGTGTTGAGTAGTTTAGTTACTTTATTAGCTTAAATCAGATACTCATTGCCAAACGGAAATAAAAAACAATGTTCATACAATAGTTGGATAGCAGAGTCAGAAACATAATGATGTCACATCTCATTCCGAGTTGCGAACAAAAGAACAAAAATGTCATCACAGCAAAATGCCTTTCTGCTCGAGACGCGTATGTGGGCGCGAAAATGCCTTCTTATCTAATATGTGAATTCTACTCTAGTTAGGTTGAAAACATTTCCTGCAAAATATCATACCTTAGGAAATATCATATATATACTGAATGTTCGTAATTATAATGTCCTTTTCAAGGGTACATAACAAGCCAACTACACATTTGTGGCTTCGGTAAGAAGACCTTGAGATTTCAAGGCAACAACTAACGTCGTTGTTGACTTCCTTTGTTTCTATTTTTACATCCAAGTGTTCTACATCTTCGCACTTGATTTTACCGTACTGATGAGAGCTTAAGCTCGAAACACGTGTCTACGGTTTCACAACAATTTGAGGGCTATACCCAATAACTTTTCTTTTCATATTTTTATATATTGCTCCTCGATAAATCCATCTTGATTTGTAAGTAAATATATAAGGTAGAGATAAGTATGTGAACTAAAAACAGTGAGAATTTCAAAGAATTATCAATAAAAAGTGAAAAGAAATAAAAAGATTGTGATTGGTGGAAAAGCAAGAAAAAATTGGAATACCAGTTACCAGAGACTTCAGAAAATTTTTGTAATTGATAGAAATTCAAAGCAGAAATTAGAAAAAAATATGCAAAAATAATGATAACACAAAGCATAAAAACATCTAAAAAAGAAGTAGAGCTGTTAAGAAGAAATAAATAAATGAGAGAAACACAAATAACCAAAGAATTCTGAAATTAAAGGAGAATACTTAACAGAGTAAGCATTAAATCAAAATAAGCACTAAGCAGCTAGAAGCCAGAGGAAATTCCAAGGTATTTATAAATTCGTTCATTTTTTGTATCCTGAATTAGGCGGATTCGTGTAGCAGAATGGCAGCCACAGACTTTAAACCAACAATTATTATCTTCCGAACATTTTAATAAAAACTCAAACTTCATATAAAGCTTTTCGAACGATTTCATTCTAAGTTATTAGTATTTTAACAACAAAGCACATTAATAATTAGACAATGATTATACATAAGAAAGTCCACCATTGTCGATAAACTGAAGCCATCTAGTGGACAATTGCCAAACATGTATAGATTTTGTTGAGTAAATAATAATTTAGTTGATAGAGGGTGCTGAAGTCATATTTCAGAACAAAGTTAGAAATTGTGGGTATTTTTAAGTTAGTAGCATTGTAGTAGGGATTTTGGTAATAATAGATAATAATAATTAAGCATTTCAATTTTTCAAAGCATTTATTTGTAGTTCAAGTGTGTTAATTATTATTGAAATTTATAAAGAAAATTGGTATATCATTTCTATGTCATAAAATTTTACATTTCCTGCTAGAATTATATATAGGTGTCCAACGTCTTTTGAACCTAGCTGAGAGCAGTTTTCTTTGCTGCCAGCTGAGCTGTGAAGGAGAAGAGAAACAAGCAGGGACAGGGTAAACAGGTGAAAGTAAAAGGATTTTGAGCTAGGGCAATTAAGGATATTTCTATCAATAAAGAGAAAGTGAAATTCATTCTATTTTTCATATCATCTGGAATGATATTCATTGCCACAAAATCATAACAATACATAAACGAAAAATAGAACTGAGGAATGGGTACCATTAGTGAGACTTCAAACATACTTTGCATGTTTTTTGATTTTTTCACTCTGGCTGCCGGGACCCTGTTATATTTTCTCTACTATAGGCTTTGTCAGTCATATGTGACCGACGGCGACTTATGAAAAATCGTGTTTGGCAGTGATTTATAACCGACAGCATAGGTTTCCTTTCAGGCTGTGTCATGTGAAAACGACTGACGATGCATTCGAATCTCCATAAGATCTGAATTCGCGGCGTTTGAATGTTTATATGTGAATTTTGTGGTGGCGCTCACTGTGAAACATATAGCTAAAATAATGCTTCAAAAATGTTTATTGAATGAAATGCTAGAACAAATTATAATCCAACATAAAACTAATTATTGTTGAAATGGGTTTTTACGTGACTATTCACATAGTGGGCTTCTCTGGGCAACCATCGCAATACCTTATCAGAATACTATACACGCCACCATAATAAAAAAATCATCAGATAAATTGTCATCAGCCTCCTGTTGAAGCTCTGCAGGAGTAATTTCTTTATTATATAGGATAACACAAAACGCCGTATCAGGCCGCGTCGGTCGATTTTAGCTAGCACTCTTTCATGCTCTTCTGCACACTAGTATGGCTTTCCAATGACTAAATAGCAATATTGGACCTTTACATTTATGAAAACTAAATTGCAAAACTCTTTTATATCGATTGATTCTAGTCTGAAACGTCCATTTAACTAAGAGTTCCACTATATTATTTTCGTTTTGAAAGAATATCTTATTTGAAAGTATGCCAATGACGTCACGTTCATCGGAAACAACCCCCACCATAATCCAAGTCCCGAAACATTCAATACCGTTCTCCTCAAAAATATAGATTCTAGCTTGGTTTAAGCCATTGAGAAATAATTGAAACTTCGCCACTTGATCAACTCTTAGAAAAAATCCACACATTAGCTACCTTTTATTGTATTTGTAACTTTCAAATTTCCTGAACAGACCATCTTTTCGATGAAGAATGAGCATTGACAACACCGCAAATCATTATGACAGTTCTCATGCAACAAAAGTGATCTCGAGATTTGAGGTTAATGTTTGTTTTTTTACATTCGACATTTAACTGATAAATTTCATTAATACTGTAGCGAGGTGTTATTATGACCGATCGGGTGTGAATGTATTTGTGTATTAAATGAATGGTGTTATGCAACAATGAGTCAAGCCACATTTTTTAATAATTGAGCTATCACAGTCACTGGAATCGCCAAAGTGTTATTCTACAATAAGCAAAAATGATTCAATCTGCAATTGTCCATCCACTGACGGTAGTATCAAGCCACATTCCATCATTCCATGATCTGCTAAACTATTTTGATATTTTTTACGAAACTAGCTGTTTGTGGCTTGACCCATTATTGCATAACATCATCATACCGAGGGTAGATTATGAGATGATTGACTCTTTTTATTTAACAAATATGAATTCATTTTTTGCAATAACTAAAATTTAAAATTGTTCCTTGAACGCTGCTTGAATACAGTAACATTCAGTTGGAAATGTTCTTCACAAAAACGTAAATATATTTCCACTTTTTACATAAGGTTTATTCATTGCTTCGAACCACATTTTACAATGCGCTTCATAGGTATTTAGGAGCATTAAAAATTGTTTATTAGAATATTCAGTGGTGTATTCACAGGTACGAAGCACCTTTTCGACATGTTCACAGTTACAAAAACACAAAAGGATCACGGAGGAAGCTTGATCTACGTCAAATCACAAAGAAACTTCACGGCAACAGTTGTTGATTGCAGTTCCTTTTCAGAAGAGACGATTCTAGAGTGCAGTGCTGTGAAAGTAGCTGTGGAAAACATGAAGTTTGTAGTTGCAAGTATCTACAGAGTTCCGAATACCAACTTGGACATATTCATCTCAAGAAGCTCTGAAATGTTAGCAGCTTTTTACGATAAGTACAAAACCATATATCTATGTGGTGACCTGAATATTGACTATTTAAAACAGTCTACAGAAAAACAATCACTAAATACCCTTTTTACTTGCTTTAATCTTAGGACTAGTGTTCCCCATGAACCCACTCGTATTGCTATAACCAAAAATAATTTATCAAAAACTAAAATTGAATATATTTCAACTAATTCACAACTTGATAACGAATCGTATGTAGTTCAACCAAATCTAGGAGATCACTTAGCTGTTGTGCATACCATTGAATTTGAATCACTCATTCAAGAAATAGAAAAACATTTCACACAATTTAGATGTATGTCTGATTTTCACTTTAATATGATGAAACAACACCTAGTAAACCTAGGATTCACAGAGATATATAACAGAAACCTGAACATTAATGAGGCATATGATGAATTCATGTCAATCATTGATTATGCTCTGAATTCTAACTGTCCAATAAAATCGAAAAAGGTAGGTATCAATAGGAAAGGGAACTGGGTTAATGAAAATATTCGTGAAGAAAGTAACAGAATAAAAAATATGTACAGCAAATTAAAACATGACAGAGATTCCGAACACTGGTGTTCATATAAGAAACAAAAACAAAAATACAATAAAGAGCTGATAAAAACAAAAAGAGAGTACAACTCCAAAATTATAAAAAATAGTGAAAATAAACAAAAAACAATCTGGAGTATTGTCAACCAAAATTTAGGAAGGAAACAGCATAAATCAAATATTGAACTGACCTTAAATGACAAAAAAATATCTGAACCAAAAGAAGTAGCGAATAGTTTTGCATCGCATTTTGAAAATATGTGAAAAAAAAAATCAAAACACCAGGATATGAGGCATATGAATGCACAAGATCAAAGCGTGATATATGCCAAAGTTTATACTTCAATCAAGTGACAGAACATGAAATACTAGATATCATCTCTATTCCAAAAAATGAAAAAAGTGTAGGTGAGGACCAAATAACTATAAAAATTATCAAAACAATTAAGGACATTATTGCAAAACCATTAGCTCATCTGATAAACTTATCTGTGGAAACAGGAAGTTTTCCTGATGAATTGAAGATAGGTAAAATCATCCCCATTCATAAAAAACAAGACCGTGATAACCCCCAAAACTACAGGCAAATAACTGTGTTGAATGTTATTTCAAAAATCTTTGAAAGAGCTTACTATAACAAAATTATTAATTTTCTTGAACAAAACACACTCCTATGTCCAGATCAATTCGGTTTTCGATCAGGAAGGTCAAAAGAAGGAGCAGTATATAAGTTTTTTGACCATGTCTACAAATACCTAGATTTGGGAAAGTACGTTTCAGGACTATTTTTCGATCTGACACGTGCCTTCGATAGTCTGCAAATCAATTTTATCACGGAAAAACTTTATACCTATGGAATAAGGGGCAAAATATTTGAAGTTTTGAAATCTTATCTCTCCATGAGAAAAAATTATGTACAAATTGGGTATGAAAAGTCAGATTTTTTTATATTGATGTAGGTGTTCCTCAGGGCTCCGTGTTGGGGCCATTATTATTCATAATATTCATTAATGATTTACCCGAGCACTTGAAAAATTGTTCAGTAATAATGTTCGCAGATGATTCTTCAGTAGTGCTCTCAGCAAGGTCCCCCAAGGAACTGCAAGCAGTATCCTCCGATATAATACAAACTTTCAAAGAATGGTGCACAAAAAATGAGCTTATTTTGAATCTCGATAAAAGTACTTACATGAATTCCAAATGTAGGCAAAACAGTCCTACCGTATATAAAGATGATGTCGAACACAGTAATCACACAAAATTTTTGGGCGTTAATCTAGATCAACACCTTTCGTGGAAAAACCATGTAGAACATGTCTCTAAGAAAATGAATTCAGCTTACTATGCAATTTCGCAACTGAAGAAAACACTAGAAAGAAGCGTCCTTATAGATGTCTACTACTCTCTAGTATACTGTCACCTTACTTATAGTGTAGTTCTTTGGGGAGATTCGGTGCACTCAAAGAAATTATTCATTCAACAAAAACGAGTGATGAGGTTAATATTTGGTATGAATTACGGAGACAGCTGTAAAACGATATTTTCAAAGCACAAAATATTAACATTGCCTTGTATTTATATATACAAAACCTTGATCTACGTTAAATGCAACATAAATCAGTTTGAGAGAAATTCAGATCAACATAAATACCCAACTAGGAACGCCAACTCTTTGTCAGTACTAAAACACAACCTGAGTAAATATGAAAAATCTCCTAGATTTGCCAGTAAGTATAAAGTTCTTCAACAAACTTCCTGAACACATACGAAATATGGATCTCAGACAATTCAAAATGACAGTGAAAAAAATTTTGATAGAAAATTGTTATTACTCAGTTGAGGAATTTACCGCTGATAACATCACTGTGTAATTTCATTAAACGGGTAATGTGTTAATATCCATAATATGTTATATATGTTGCAAAATTGTATTTTACCTCACTTCAATTCATTTTTATACTGTGTGAATTGTATGTTCTTAATTCTGTATTCCTGAGTGTTAATGTTTCTTCAGAATAGGTAACTAATCGTTAAGATGAATTATTACAAAAAACCCTATGTTCCATTGATTTTTAAATTGATTTTTAAATTTTTTGATTCTTTTCATGCCACCGCTGTTGAATGTATCAGATTAATTTTAAGTATTATAATTCAACCAGTGTTCTCTGTCTCATCAAACTCTTTTAATAATTTGTGTGAATTGAAAGTTCTCTAATCTGTATTCCTGGGTGTTATTGTTTTTCTTTTCATTGAATTTTAAAAAAACTTTTATCATGCAACCACTGCGGAATGTATCAGGATAATTTTAAGCATTTTAACTTTGCATATCTGTGCTTTGTGACGTGTACATCCATCAACCGATGGCTCCAAGTGGAAGTACAAATAAAGCTCTTTGTCTTTATTGCAGGGATATAGATACAGGCATTAGGAAAAAAATTTAGAGCACAAACATCAAAAACATTCCTAAACTTTGAAAACCGCATTAACCTCTAAAAAGAAATCTAGTAGGGCCTGTTCGTTTGCATCATACATATTTGATGGAACTGCTCTACTTGTTAATAATAATTTAATGGGCTTCTGCCAAGTAGTGTCATCAAATATTTTCTTCTGCTCTACTTGTATTAAGTATTAAAGTAGGCAAACGAGTAAAACAGAGACAAGCGAGTCTTATTGATGCTGCGTGAAACAGACGAACGATCCCATCTGGTATCAAATGACAACTGTCATACGACACATTATATTCAAATGAGAATTTGAGATTCCACGGTGCACAATTTTTACAACATTGCCAAGTCTAGTTTTGATGAACGTGACGTCACGAAACCACTTTTCTTCTGATTATAGAGAAATTAGCGGTCAGAAAAAATAAATAAAAATTCACGAGTGATATTAGCGTATACACTTTCTAATTACAGTATTTTCTCAAATGTCGTGGAAAGGTCCATTGTCATCTGGACGACCCCGACTCTGAAATCATCACGTGGCCTGGCGCGTTCGAAACAATGAAAATGCATCGGCGCAGTACGAGATTAAGTTGGCGGTTAAAAATGTCTTACATGGCAGTCAGAGTGTTAAATATTATTTGTCCGAAAGTCAGCTATGGATTCTAAAATGGTCAAGTCAAGTATTTGTTTTATCCCAAGAATAATTTCAATGTTTTGTGGCGAACATGCATGAATCGTATTACGAAATCTGTTGAGAATTGATTGTTTATTACATCACCGTGAAATATATCACTGAATTAAGTTAGGGAGCCTCCGAAGTTCATTTTTAAAAAACAAAAATTACTTTCAAAAACTCAAAAACCAAAATTTCGAGTTACAACGTATCTTTATTAGCAATGTTAAAGCCAATGGTACAAATATAACTAACTAAAAAATGGAAAAGCATATATTTATAAGTTCATGTTATCTCGGATAAAAATGCAGCTTCCAGCGGAATTTCTGTATTCAGCGCGGTGATCTCCGATGTACATGCAGTCTGGGATGCGGCCTTGGTTATCTATTTACTACGGGGAATCGGTACATAACACCTCCCCCCATTGTTTGGAAATCGGGGTTGATTTATCTATCCTGATTTCCAATCCTCAGGTCTTCTATAGGTATTGGATGGATTGATGGTTCTGATGCACTAGTGGAACTTGGGAATCCATCCATCTTCTTATACTTCTTCTTATATATCGTTAAAATGAAGTAGGCTGCAATACAGGCTATGGCGACGTATAGTAAAGCGGTCCATATGTTGGTTCGTGAAGAAATCTCTTCTCGAAGTTTGTCTCTAACATTGTCCAGTCGGTCTCGGATGGGTTCTAGGTCGTCATGGTCCAGTGATTCAAGGTGAACTGGTGGCATTTCTTGAAGGTTCCTCTTGATATTTTCTTCTATGTCGATATCTAGGTGTAGCACCTTTATGATTTTGGTAACAGCATTGGGGTTCTTGTGGGTCTGTAATGTGGTGGTGTCGACTTTCATTTTGCAATTTTCGGGAACTTCTATGACATAGGTTCTTTTCAGGGATGACATTTCTTCTTCGTTACCACAAATTGACGATACAGTGGTTTCGTTGGGGAATATGGCAATCCATTGATTGGCACTAATCTTCTGAATTTTCTAGTCCTGAAGTTTGAGGTATTCGGGATGGCAGTTCCCATAATTCTTGGCGAAACGAATGAGTTGTACTTCACATGGCGTCTGGGGTTCCGTTGGGTTCTATTCCGGTAGGGTACAAAGGGCTTCTCCGGGGATGACTTCATGGCATGGTTTATTCGAAAATAAGTAGTGATGCTCATTGAGAAAAAGGAATTTAGTTTTAGGTACTATAATTTGGAAAAGGTTATGTTTTGTTTCGATAGGAAGGGAGTAGAGGTGATAGTAGTTGTAACGATAGTGTTCTGTGATTGGTACTTCCAGGATAAATACAATTTTGGCACTTTTTTGGTAGGCCTTTATGTTCGTGATCTTTTCAAAGATAAATATTTTATCTCCGCTCGGTTTGTATGGGAGGACGGCATCATCTAAATGTTGGGAGATGAATGTCAACTCTTCCAATAGGTCGTCAACTTCTATGATGGATAGGTGAAGCACTCCTATTTTAGCAAAGGTAATGGCTGTTTCTGAGTCTTCCAATATCCTTAAGATGGCATCTGTGGCTGCTATCATTTGCGTGAACACGGTATTTGAGTTCAGCAATTCGTATGTATCAGTATTTAGAAGGAACTGTTTTCTAATGGCTGCTTCAATTTGCAAAAAATTTGTTTGAATATTTAATTGGTTCTGCACGATCATGTGTATTGATGAATTGAATTTTTAGATCGCTTTTGTAGTCAATGAAATTTGTTCCTCTGATAGCATCTTTTGTTTTGTTTGTTGCTCTTGAAGTTTTTGGATGGCTCCTTCGAAGTTTTGTCCATCTTCTGCATCCAGATTTCCTGTTATTGCTTTAACAATATTTCCCATAACATTAATCAATCCACGTTTTCTACGATGTGTTGTTGGGAATATCTGTGTCAGTTTTCTTTGAATTTCGTTTGGTAGATTGTCCATTAGGTTGATGTAATTCAGCTCTCTGTGGTGGTTGGTCCTATTTCTTCCATATTGGTAAATGTTTTTCATTTGATTGGTTATGTTTTGAATTCTTTCATATTCTTGATAGATACTTTGAAGGTCGAATATCCTGATGAAGGTCCAATAGTTGACGATATTTCGGGCTGTACCAAGTTTTTGGGGTAGCAGTCCTGGGTTTTCTGTAATTTTCGTTGTTATTACTCCACTTTGTTCGGCTGATCCGAGGGTGCAGCAGGTGGATCTGGAACAATAGGATGTCTCAGATTGTCGAAATGTACTCTGCGTGTTTGATTTTCGGAATTCGATATGATTCAGGTGTTGTCTTCATTAATTTGGATAATTTTGCTTGGTCCTGTATAGCGGTTTTTAGATTTATTCCTTTCACTTTCCGGGTTCTTCTCAAACACTTGATTTCCGACTTTGAAAATGTTTTGGTTCGTTTGTTTCTGGTTTCGATTTGTTATTGTCCTGGTTTTATCGTTTTGTAGTTTTTCTTTGACTTTCTCATAGGTCAAGGATATTTTTTTCCGGTGATCTTCCACATATTGTCCGTACTATTGGTGATCGTAAAATATATCATATGGGTTCCTTGAAGCGGTGTGTCCATATAAAAGTTCCAAAGGGGTGTATCCTGTTGCTGAATGTATAGAGTTGTTGTAGCCGATGACGGCGTATGCCATGAGTCTTGTCGGTGTATCTGTAGAATGATGCGGTAATGTTCTGTTAAAGTTCCATGTAGTCTCTCTATCAATCCGTTGGATTGAGGTTGCTGGGGTGTGATGAAGTGTACACCAATTTTGTGCAGTTTTAAGAGTGATGAAACGGTCTCGTTTTCGAACTCTGTTCCGGAGTCGAACGTTATTGATTCCGGTATACCAAAATTTCGAAAATATTCTAACAATTTATCTGCTATTTCTATAGCGTTCTTGCTTTGGACGGGGTACGCTTGACCAAATTCAGAGAATTCGTCTAATATGGTGAAAAATGATTGACCTTCGATTGTGAATAGATCGGCATTCAATTTCTCGAAGGGCTTCGTTGCGGTTTCTGTTATTCTGAGAGGTATCATTGGTCGATGCCTTTCGTACTTAGTTTTCTTACATACAAAACAAGAATTGATGAAATTTTCGATAGATTTTTTCATGTTAGTCCAAAAGTATTTTCTATTAATATTTTTATATGTTTCATTTATAACGCGATGGTTAGTTTTTCCTTCGTGGTAGTTTTTTATCAATTCTTCTTGCTCTGTAGGGTCTTCTATGGTGATGGTCCTGTTCATGCACCTTATCAAAAGAGGGTGGTCCTTGTTGAATGTTATGCAGAACGTCTTACAAAAATCATGTACATTTTCTCCTTGTCGAAATAGCAGAAGTATTTTTTTCGAGGTTCGCAAAATTGAATTAAAAAGTTTTTGATTTTGTCTTCGTTGTTGTCTTGTGATATTTGGGCATGGATGATGACTTGTTTTCCTCGTCGAATGATTTTGGGTTGCACAGGGTTGTTGAAAACAGTAGTGATGAGGAACTGCTTTTCTTTTTTATCAATCGCATCTTGAATAATTGATATGCTGTCTGGTGGGTCTGATTCTTGTCTGGAGTTCACAGTGATTTCCGTATTTTCAGGTCTGGGTTCCGGTGGTATTGGAATTGTGAATTCCATTTGTTCCGGAAGTTCAGGTGGTAAATTTGGTAACTGATGATTTATTCCTTGATTATCAAGATCCATTGGTACTGGAGTGTTCAATTGGCTACGGTGGTCCTCTTCCATGTTTACTAGATCGTCGAGTAGTTGATCTGAGTCTGGATCTATCTCAACCTGTGTTGAAATGGTATCGATGTCCATGGGACTGATTTGTATTCTGGAAAGGGCATCGGCATTTGTGTTATATTTGCCCTTTTGTATACCACATTGTAGTCATACTCTTCAAGGCGTAGTCTCCACCTGGCTAATTTCATATTGGGTTCCTTTAAAGAGAAAAGCCACTGGAGTGGGCGGTGGTCTGTGTAGATGGTGAATTTTCTTCCGTATAGATAAGGGCGGAAGGTCTTCGTGGCCAAAATGATGGCAAGTAATTCCTTCTCAATTGTTGAATATTTCTGTTCGGTATCGTTCAGTGTCCTCGATGCATAGGCGACTGGTTTGTCTTCTCCAACTTTATCTTGCGATAGTACAGCTCCGAGGGCAACATTACTAGCATCCGTTGTCAATATGAATGGCCTTGAGAAATCGGGAAACTGTAAGATTGGATCATTTAATAGGATTTTCTTGCAATTTTCGAAGCTCTCAACGAATTCTGATAAATGAATGCCTTTGGCATTTTTCTTCAGGCACCTGGTCAATGGCTTGGTAAGTTTAGCGAAATCTTTGATGAACCTTCTATAGTAGCCAAGTAAGCCTAAAAATCCCTTTATTTCCTTTTGAGTCTTCGGTATATGAAAATGTTGAACAGCTTTTACTTCATCCGGATTTGGCTTGACCCCTTCTGGTGTTATAATATGCCCGAGGTAGGCGACCTCCTTCCTTAGAAACTCACTCTTTATCTAGTTGGATTTTGAAGTTCGATTGCCTCAATCTTTCGAAGACTTCTTTCAGACGTTCCATGTGTTCTTGTAAAGATGTCGAAAAAATTATAATGTTGTCGAGATATACTAGGCACTTCTCGTTCTGTTTACCTCGTAAGATGTTATCCATGACGCGTTGAAACGTCGCTGGGGAATTTTTCAACCCGAATGGCATGCGTTGGTATTCATAATGACCATTTTCTGTACTGAAAGCCGTCTTCTCGATATCGCGTTCTTCCATCTGTACTTGGTGAAAGCCTGAAGCAAGGTCAAGGGTCGTGAAATATTGGCTTCTCTCAAGTTTATCCAATATTTCAGTAATGTTAGGAAGCGGATATTTGTCGTCTACCGTTTTCTGATTGAGCTTTCGATAGTCGATCTTTCCAGATGCGTCCATTTTCTTGGGCACTACCCATATAGGTGAGCTCCATGGAGATGTAGATGGTCGTATGATTCCTTGTTGTAACATTGACTGAATTTGGGATCGAACTTCTTGCTGATGCACTTGGGGATATCTGTAAGATTTAGTGAATATCGGGGTATCATCTGTCAATTTGATATTGTATTTGATTTGGTTATTGAAAATGAGAGGAACTTGCTCGCAGTGAAATATGTCCTTATACTCGAAGCAGAGTTCTTGGAATGCTGATTTTTCTTCATGATTCATGTGTTCCAATCGTATGTTCTTCAAGTTGTCAGTTTGGAGTTTTTCATAGTTGTTTTCATGAATTTCCATTCCTGTGTCATCGAAACTATTGATTTCGAAAGCTTCTAACGGCTCAATTTCGATGGGTTCGAATAAATCGAATTTGAGTTTTTGATCGGGTTGATCAATGTCGTGAAAGCCTCTTGATTTTTGACTAACACGTACGTTGCCGGCATCTCCAAATCTTGAAATTTCCTGAAAGGTATCACTCCTTCATTGATGGTTTTATTGACGGGTATTTCCACAATGTGTTCTGTTCTCGGAAATAATTCAAGATGAAATATCGATTTCCTTGATTTCGTAGTTCGCCTTGGGCCAGCTAGATCTTTGTCAAAATTGAGTGAGATGTTCGTTTTCTTTGTGATTAGAGCGTTTTTGCTCAGATCGACAGTTGCTCCAATATTTCGAAGTAAATCGATTCCAATAAGTCCATCATATTTGAGGTTGAAATCGAATATATAAAATTTTTGGAGGATATCTTGTCTCTTGAAAATTTTCGGCAGTGGTATAGTCATACTATATTTGTGCGTGGAGGTGTTGTGGGCAGACTGGATTCGAAAATGATCTTCCTGAATGTGGTGAGGGTAAGAGGTCCTTGCAACATCTGGGTTGATGAGTGTTTTTGTGGATCCGGTATCGATCATGAATCTAGTGTTATTTTCTGGTATGCTAATATATGGAAGTTTGGAAATTGTTGTTGCATTGATAATTACTATGTTGTCTGATTGTCCGATGGGATGATCTGAAAATTTGGATCTTCATGTGATTCGTTTTCGTATTCATTTTGGGGCTGTGTTGCTTCAGTTGAACATCCTGTATAATAGTTTTCCTCGGCTTGGTCAGCTGGATAGTATTGGTCATATTGATAATCTTGATATTCCGCTGATTGGTCTCCATCTTCTTGCCAGAATAGTTCCTCCGCTATGAAATTGGGTTTAGGTTTCATCTGGGTATTTTTTGAAAAATTTTCCGAAGATGTGTCCATAGGGGTTGGTCTAGAGAGTGGTCGATATGGGTTCGACTGAAAAGCAATCCTTTGTGGTGGACGAAATTGTTGACTGCTCTGAGGTTGGGTTGAATTCCAATTAGGTTGTCTTGAAGATGGTCTCTGAAAAGTTGGCTGGTTCGCAGGTGCGAATGGTCTGACTGGTCTAGGTACAAAATTTTGGCGATTTTGTGGGAATCCCTGCATGGGCCTACTTGTTTGGTTTCTCGATTGCATGTTATTGGAATTTGGTGGAGGTGTTCTAGCAGGTTCTCTTCTCTGTTGTTGAATCAGATTGTTCGTTCTGTTTCTCGCGTATGAAATATTTTCTTCGCACAAAACTTGTGCAAGTGCTGTTTCGATATTTGCGGGTCCTCTTGAACGAATCATTGATCCAAGTGGTTCCTTCAGTCCGGTGAGGAAAGCTTTCAATCCAGGTAGCTGGTATGAAATGCGGTACTAGTCATTTCGTTGATTTCCTCTTCAAGATTATTTTCACTTGGGTTGTTCTCGAGATTTATGTTAGAAATGAGGGTAGTAAGTTGGTCAACGTCAGACATAAAATTTTCGTGGAAGGAAAACGATAATAGGAAAATTAGGAACTGAGCAATCACTTTCATTAAAAGAAATATGATCCTCATTGGTCCAAACGGGTAGGTATTTCCTTGGTTGCTTCTGGTAATCCAATAATTTGGCACTGATAATCCAATAATTCGGCACTGATAATCCAATAATTTTGCACTGATAATCCAATGATTTGGCACTGATAATCCAATGATCTGGCACTGATAATCCAATGATGTCTATAGTTCAATTCACTTGTTTTATAATAGTTCAATAAAAGTTCAATAGTTATTATATATAGTTGGAAATAACTCCGACGATTTTGTTCGAAATCTTCCGGGTAAGCGTCGATATTAGATCGCTAAGAGCCGGTGCTATCCTACAACGACTGCGCCAATTAAGTCCGGGAGCCTCCGAAGTTAATTTTTGAAAAACAAAAATTACTTTCAAAACCTCAAAAACCAAAATTTCGAGTTACAACGTATCTTTATTAGCAATGTTAAAGCCAATGGTACAAATATAACTAACTAAAAAATGGAAAAGCATATATTTATAAGTTCATGTTATCTCGGATAAAAATGCAGCTTCCAGCGGAATTTCTGTATTCAGCGCGGTGATCTCCGATGTACATGCACTCTGGGATGCGGCCTTGGTAATCTATTTACTACGGGGAATCGGTACATAACAACTGTGTTCAATTCAATGGTCATGAGAGGGTTTTTGTGCTTTTTTTTATATCCTGGGTAACACCTTTCAGGTAAGAGTAATTTCATGCAATGCCAACGTGTTATCTTAGTTATTTAGGAGACCATTGTGTAATTTGCAGTGTAATATTACTGAATACAAGTATGACATATTTGGCGTAGATCTCATACGTCTCGCGCATATTTTACCGGCTATTGAATAATTTGAATATAAGTACCTAATTAATTATCATTTTTCTAGCAGTAGGTATTGGGAGAAGTTATTATTTCATTAAATAACTTATTAAATGTCAAAAGTGTCCTCATTGTCCAAACGAACCAAAATTCAATTATCACTTGTACTTGCAGTAATGTATTCCGGTGGCAAACTTTGCACTAGTATCTGCTAAATACGATTCAATGTTGGTCGTAGTATCAACCAAAGAGGTAGAATTTTCCTGGCATATCCAGTTCCTTGGCGAATTAGGATGGTACACTGATCGTCTCCGACTAATTATCTTGGTTGAGTTGATAGGCAAGAACCTATAATTCTGTATCCTCAGTCTTATGTATCGGAAATGGTTAATACTGGACGAGCTGATGTTTGGGAAATGGCACTGAAAAAAGTAATACCTGTACTCAATCTTCGGTTAGAAAAAAGTTAAACATCCCAATAGACCAATTAATAGATTTCAAAATTTTATTTTCATTCGTTGTTCTTCTAGTAGTATTGAGATATAAGGCGGATTTACCGGATTCATAAAGCATAATTCATTGCATATGCGTAATTTTAATGCAAACCTAATCAATGAAAGTTCAATGATTGAAATTATTTACCCGTTTCACAATTTATAAAGAAATCCCTGTGTTGAACTTTTATGGATTATGCCAGAAAATTACGCATTATGAATCCGGTAAATCCGCCTTAAAATTAAGCATATGCAATAAATTATACATAATAAATCCGGTAAATCCGTCTATACAATATATGGAATATTCTGCTTATAATATTATCAAATGGGCGCAATCTTACTGGAACTGACAAGATTTTTTTTTCAACAGACTTGTAGAAAACTTGGACGAGAGTATGAAGTTTCCTATGCTTCTTGAATTCACTATCAACTCCTTACAGATAACATCTCTGTTGTTCCAGTTGTTAACAGTGAGTAATTTTATTTCATTTCAGTTATTGATGCCAACCTGATACGCAGAATTTCATGAAATATTTTTTTTTTAATAAAGTACCAAGGCACAGATAAAAGCATGGATAATTGGGTTTGGAAGTTTTCCGGAATTGGCAGATTTGAAGTACTGACTTTTAAAATTGTATTATTATAATCGCCTTCATTATTTGAAATCTAAATGAATTTTCACAAGTATAGTGATTAGTAATTCAGTAAATTGATAATAAAGACAAAGTTTCATTTTTATATTGACTAGCCGCTAGAAAAGTATTATCAGAGGTATTTTCGAGACTATCCTAGGATTTCCATTTTCTATTTCTACGCGTTATACTGATGCTTCAAAAACTAGTGATTGCAATATATTTTGTTCTGCAGATTGTTTTTGAATTTTGGGAATTGCTGTATATACTTCATTACAATAACTACATATTTTCTGTTTTACATTTAATTTTTTTCCTAAAAACTCATAAATCTATGAAAATACTGCAATAACATTGATAAGCTGATCGACAGGAATTCAACTACTTATTGAATAATTGTCCAACACCGCTATGTTTTTTTCACACTTTAAAGTGCTGTGGTCCATAAAAACCACTTGTTTGCCATTTTGTTGTCAACTGAATGACATGATAACTTTTTAAGACATTCAATATATTGGAACGATTGGAACTAATCGCTGTTCAATATTGTGATCATTTCAGATTTTTTTGAGTAATATTTCTTCGTGAAAACCCCAAATACTGTAGAAAACAACCTCATGGAACAATTTTTAATAATAACTCATATCGACACCTCCAATGAAAAAGAGTATCTCATTTCAAGCGGTTCTACAGGAGAGGTACATAAAGATAATTTTCATTTGGAAAAACTTATATGAAAAAAATTAAGGGTGCTAAGCCACAAAATTAGAAAGTTAATGTAGAATAATCATAAGGTCTACAATTTACAATTCGAAAATTAACAAAATTACAACGGACAAGGTGGTAACTGGATATAGTACTTTTAAGTCTTCAAACAATTTAGTCCTCAAGACATAAATTGAATTTCCACCATGTTTTCATCCGAGGAATGAAGTGACATGTCGACTAACTGTTTTGTTCTTATCTTGGTGTTGAGAATTGTTGATGATAAATCAGGCATACTTACAACCTTTTTGGGATAAAGGAGTGAGAGTTACTTCTTTGTTTCTCTCAGATTACTCTACATCTATGAGTCTTAGAGATACTTCCATAATACAGTGCTGCTGAGTGTGCCTATGTGAATATCTCAAAATGGATGTATCTTGAGTTCCTGCCTTGTTCGTTGGAGGTGTCCATATGGTGTTTTTACATTTGCCATAATTCACCATAAGAATGTTTATACTTTTCAGATTGAATTAAAGTATTGGCCATGAGCTTCGTAATCCAAGCCTACTACAAATGAAAATTAATATTGATCCATTTGTGTTCACATATAGCTAACATCATACAATTAAAAAAATTCCTTCATTTATTACTTCATCAACTTTCAGATAGAAGTGGACCCAATAGTTATATTCAGAATAACATATAGCAGCTTGATGGTACTACAAATATTCTTGCTAGCATGGCATGCCAATGAAATAAAGGAACAGGTAGGAACTATCAAGATTGGTCAGTGCATGATAAAATTATCACAATGTCTTCACCAAACAAGAATTTATTTATAAAATTGTTTAAACAAGAAGAGCGGGCGAAAAGTGAGATCGATGACATGTTCCATCCCAGTCAATATCAATCTGTAAGGAAGCATGGAATGGTGCAAGTTCGGAAGTGAAAAATTTAAGTTTGGATAGAGTCGAAATATCATCTAGTACTGTGAGTCTGAAAATGAAACAAACTTTCAACTCATTGTGTAATATCGCATTCGGAGTCAAAATATAATTGGAAATCCTCTTCAAAAGTTTCGTTAGTGGTTTTTATGTTTGGGCCAAGTTCGAAATGAAGCGACGGTAATGACCTGCTCCGCCTAAAAGTGATTCAATCACCTTTAGATTTTTGGTTGGGGAATATCTCTAACATATCCGATTTTGGAAGGGTTTAGTTTGACACCATCTTTCGTGATAACATGACTAATATACGAGACTTCCTTTTTGAGAAATTCACATTCATATGGTTGGATTGTTAAATGTGATTCCTCGGTCGTTTGAATAGTTGGAGTATAAATATCATCCGTATCACATTCTGAAATAGCTATTACATGTAAAAACTGCTCCTCACCTTTATCATTGTCAAGCGATAATATGACTTTCTGCGAACTGCTGATCAACCAACGTCGTCAAGAAAAGTACCTGCAATAAGCCGCAATTCGTACGACTTGGTGCTCACACTGCAAATAAGTACGTAGTTTGGTCTGTTTTGGACAGTTCCTGTATTCAAGTAAAGTATTTTACTGGTAGACCCACCAATTTACCAATAAAAATCATCTAGTGAAAATCAGATGATATCTGATTTTCACATGGATGTTATATTATAACATCCATATACACAAGACAACGTTCTTTTTTAATGCTAATCAAAATATTACGTCCATAACGTGTTGGAACGTTGATGGGGCGTTTTTGAGACCGAATGGCATACAAACGAATTTGAATTGTTCATTATCAATAGAGTCGATCTCTATTCGGTGACAACACGGTATTGACACTTCACAAGTTGATCTAGTGGATCAGAAATGTTCGGTTGGAGACATTTATCATCAACAACTGAAGGTATTCTCAGGTTCCGATAATCGTCTGGCATAAGACACAGCTTGAAAATGTATACGCTTTCTATATATGCTACCTATAATGTGGAAATTTCCTTGTCGTTGAAAATACTTGTGGAAGATATATCAATTTACTGCATATTATCGAAACTGAAAAACATAAAAAATGATAACAAAGAAAATTACAATAGTCCTTCAATAAATTTTCAATTAAGTTTTTATAACAAAATAAATAAATAGTTTGATTCATTTATCACATCAACAAAGTGAGGAAATATACCAGACAAAATAGACCGGCAATTCACTATAATTACAAACATTTTGTTAGCACCGCCATATGTTAAGACATCTAGTAAAGACTGAATATAAAATTTTGCACAATCATCCGGTGACCGGAAATGACTCAAATTCGCAAAAAACGCTAATTAGCAATATCTCCGTGAACAAATTTGCAAACATTGTGCAAATTGTAGATATATCAGAGAACTTGTCTGCTACACCCCTTTTGAAATTTTCACCAGAAATTTTCAACCGGAAATACGAGTAATCCTTGATTACGTTGTATTTAGCGCTAACTCTGAGTACAAAATTGCAAACATTGTGCAAATTTGTGGTAAAATCGTGGTTCCGTCACCCCTAAAATGCTTTGAATTTGCAAACTCGTCATGTGTACGAAAGATCCAAAAAACATGGATAACGCTAAAAATAGTCTCAGGAGGGTCACAAAATTGCAAACAATGTTTTCGTGATGTGCAAACTTTGCTGGCATGATGATAAGTCGCCAATTTAGTTTGCACCCTTTTCAGTATCCCGGAAGATAGCAGCAATGAACATCATTTCTAGAAGCAATTTTTCCAAATGCCACAAAATTCCAAACTGTGCATTTTTTCCCTTAAAGCTCTGCTATGGCGAACAAGGCTATGTAAAATTTGCAACCCTATAAAATTTCGGTAAAGCTGGGCAATAGAATTTTTGAAATTTCTAGATAATATTTAGAGTATAAGTAACCAGAAGAACTTATATTGGTGACACAAAGTATATCTATTTATTATTCAACAAAAGACATACATTCATATCTTAAAATATATGAAATAAATGATTAAATATAGAGTGATATGAATAATTAGCACTGCATATCAATATTCAACAAGAATATTATAAATTAAGTCGATTATCGCGGATGACACAAAATTCCAAACAAACATATCTATAAATTTGCAACCCTATGAAATGTCGGGAAAGCCGAGCAATAGAATATTATCAATTAAGTTGATTTTCGCGGATGACACAAAATGCCAAACGTTGTGCAATTTTTTCGCAAAGTTCTGGTATGGCAAACAGGTATATCTGTAAATTTGCAACCCTATGAAACGTCGGGAAAGCCGAGCGATAGAATGTTATCAATGAAGTTGATTTTTGCGGATGACACAAAATTCCAAACTTTTTGCAATTTTGTCGCAAAGTTCTGGTATGGCAAACAAGGATATAGGTAAATTTGCAACCCTATGAAACGTCGGGAAAGAAGGGCAATGGAATATTGTCAATGGAGTCGATTGTCGCGGATGACACAAAATTCCAAACTTTGGCAAACCTCATATCCGGCATTCCGGCGCAATCGCGAGTTTTATTTTTCACGGTTACCAGTCCGTTCGCCTCGGACGAGACTAAAAGAGTCCTACGTTGTTCTATTGGAATTTTTTCCCATTGCTATATTCTTCTTTCGTTCTTAAAAAGGGAGCGTATGCACCTATATTGTCCGTAAAATGATCATTTTGTCCGGAACAATTTATTGCGTATGAATCGATTATTTTGGTGTTCTGAATATGTCAGAAATTAAAGTTTTTAAATTAATCATATTGTCAGAACATCTAATTCTCCAAACTGTACAAACCATCGGAATTTAAAATCAGAAAATTTCAAAGTTATAAAATAAAGAAATCCACAAGTATGTCCAAACTTTTCAAGATATTCAAAAAAACAAATGATACCTAATACTTTGAAGCTACTCATATTCTGTGAAATTATGGAATTCATTATTAGTTTAACGTCGATAACAGAAATTGTCGTATAACTCCCCGCCCGTAGTTGATTCATCTGCGTCCTGCTACCTGCACTACCCAGAACTAAATTTTTTACCGGTATAGTATAAAAAGAATACTTTTTATACGAATGTTTTGATAGGCAACGACAGGTCACATTGTTTGAGGCAATTGTGCGTTATTCTGTGCGAGTAAGCATTGACGAACGTTGCGAAAAAGTATCTCGTTATAATATAGTTGTGCAATGGATACTGTGGTCGAAAATAAATGCTTCATTTGCAACTTTGATTTGTCAAGTGGTCCCGTGGATGAAGTGTAAGAAAAAGGTCTGATAACGTTAACCAACAGTCGTGAACGAAGAAATGACAATAAATTAAGGGACCTCAAAAATTTAAAAAGCATTAAAGTGCACAAAAAATGCCGAAAGTATACGAATCAAAATAGCATCGCTGCTGCTGAAAGACGACGTGACGAAAATCTACATATTGTGACCGACAATCGGCCCCGGTGGCGAAGAAAACTCATTTGAATTTCAATAAAGGTGTTTATTTTGTGCTGAAAAATCACAAAAGAGTTTTTGGAAGCAGAGGACAAAAAACCGAGGAAATTGCGGATTGTCATTTCGAAAATACGAGACACGAACGGAAAGAAGGGCATCATTAAAGCTGCGGAACAACACAACGATGAATGGAGTGAACAGGTACCTACGTAAATAAAGAACGATAAATGATAACTCAATTTCTGTATATTTTCCCAATTCAGAAAAGGTGCATTGATCGAAAGTTTTGAATTTCTGCAATAATAAAGAATAAACACAAAAATGTATTCCACTCTCTCAGTTCAAATCTCTCTCTTTGTCGCAAAACTGAGTTGTGGTGGTAGTTTTCGAGGGGTTCTGGAGTTCTTGATCGTTTTTGAAAATAGTTTTGCCAAATAAAAAGTAGTTGAAAAAATTCAATTTTTGACTTTTGAAAACTGAATTTTGCGTGACTTTATTATATCTACCAATATACAGGGTGACCCAGGGTTAAGCCGCACTAGTGCGAAATGAAATATGTCGCACTAGTGTAATCTTTTCAGTAACTATTTTATGTAATATTTCAGTTCACACTACTGCTAAATACGTAATTGTCTTGTACGAGTGGACGATATGATAAGTTGAATTTTGTGTGACTACCATTACACCTACCAACACATAATTTTGAAAGAAAAACCTGCTTTTCATAACCATGCTCATATTAACTCACTCTGTTGATGGAAAAAAACAACAAATCAAATTGTCTCGGTCAAATCTGGTAACCAATTTTTGGACCACTTCTAATCGTCCGCTGGATTTGAAATTTGGCAGCTGTACACAATGCCGGTGACCGGTGATAATGTAGTATGAAATTTTTGTTAGAGTACAAAAAAAAAATTTTTCTGTCCGATGTGTAGTTTTTGTATAATCAAGTTATAAACAATTTAAGGGTTTCTCTTGCAAGAGAAATCGTCGTATTCAAATTCTGTGAAAAGAATCTGCAAGAAGAGATATATATCTGCAATGTGTATATTTTGGATTTTCACCTGAGAGTTGGGAAATATGTTGAAAATGTCAGTGAAAGTTGCTCCAAATGCTGAAAAGTGCTACCGAAGTCGCCCGAAGTCGTACTGGAGTAAATGCGAGTTTACTTCGGGAGACTTCGGGAGCACTTTTAAGCATTTTGAGTAATTTTCACTGACATTTGAAACACATTTCCCAACTCTCAGGTGAAAATCCAAAATATACACATTGCAGATATATATGTCTTCTTCCAGATGCTTTTTACAGAATTTGAATACGACGATTTCCCTTAAATCGTCGGCGTCTCTTGCAAGAGAAACCCTTAAATTGTTTATAACTTTATTATACAAAAACTACACATTGGACAGAAAAAAATTTGTTTTGTACTCTAACAAAAATTTCATACTACATTGTCACCGGTCACCGGCATTATGTACAGCTGCCAAATTTCAAATCCAGCGGACGATAAGAAGTGGTCCAAAAATTGTTTACCAGATTTGACCGAGACAATTTGATTTGTTTTTTTTTTTTTCATCAACAGAGTGAGTTAATATGAGCGTGGTAATAAAAAGTAGGTTTTTCTTTTAAAATTATATGTTGGTAGGTGTAATGGTAGTCACACAAAATTCAACTTATCATATCGTCCACTCGTATAACATACCCTATTTTCCGCACTACTTGCACACTATACTATTTCCGATACGATCTACTTGAAATATATATCATTGTGCACTGTAAACTAAAAGAGACAATTACGTATTTAGCAGTAGTGTGAACTGGAATATTACATAAAATAGTTCCTGAAAAGATTACACTAGTGCGACATATTTCATTTCGCACTAGTGCGGCTTAACCCTGGGTCACCCTGTATATTGCTAGGTATAATAAAGTCACGCAAAATTCAGTTTTCAAAGGTCAAAAATTGAATTTTTTCAACAACTTTTTATTTGCCAAAACTATTTTCAAAAACGATCAAGAACTCCAAAATCCCTCGAAAACTACCACCACAACTCAGTTTTGCGACAAAGAGAGAGATTTGAACTGAGAGAGTGGAATACATTTTTATGTGTTTATTCTTTATTATTGCAGAAATTCAAAACTTTCGATCAATGCACCTTTTCAGAATTGGAAAAATATACAGAAATTGAGTTATCATTTATCGTTCTTTATTCACGTACCCGTTCACTCCATTCATGGTCGTGTTGTTCCGCAGCTTTAATGATGCCCTTCTTTCCGTTCGTGTCTCGTATTTTCGAAATGACAATCCGTAATTTCGTCGGTTTTTTGTCCTTTGCTTCCAAAAACTCTTTTGTGATTTTTTCAGCACAAAATAAACACCTTGATTGAAATTCAAATGAGTTTTCTTCGCCACCGGGGCCGATTGTCGGTCACAATATGTGGATTTTCGTCACGTCATCTTTCAGCAGCAGCGGTGCTATTTTGATTCGTATACTTCTTTCGGCATTTTTTGTGCACTTTAATGCTTTTTAAATTTTTGAGGTCCCTTAATTTATTGTCATTTTTTCGTTCACGACTGTTGGTTAACGTTATCAGACCTTTTTCTTTCACTTCATCCACGGGACCTCTTGACAAATCAAAGTTGCAAATGAAGCATTTATTTTCGACCACAGTATCCATTGCACAACTATATTATAACGAGATACTTTTTCGAGCTTTCGTCAATGCTTACTCGCACAGAATAACGCACAATTGTGTCAAACAATGTGACCTGTCGTTGCCTATTAAAACATTCGTGACAATACTTTTTATACTATACCGGTAAAAAAATTAGTTCTGGGCAGTGCAGGTAGCAGGACGCAGATGAATCAACTACGGGCGGGGAGTTATACGACAATTTCTGTTATCGACGTTAAACTAATAATGAATTCCATAATTTCACAGAATATGAGTAGCTTCAAAGTATTAGGTATTATTTGTTTTTTTGAATATCCTGAAAAGTTCGGACATACTTATGGATTTCTTTATTTTATAACTTTGAAATTTTCTGATTTTAAATTCCGATGGTTTTTACATTTTGGAGAATTAGATATTCTGACAATATGATTAATTTAGAACCTTTCATTTCTGACATATTCAGAACACCAAAATAATCGATTCATCTGCAATAAATTGTTCCGGACAAAATTATCATTTTATGGACAATACAGGTGCATACGCTCCCTTTTTAAGAACGAAAGAAGAATATGGCAATGGGAAAAAATTCCAATAGAACAACATAGGACTCGTTTAGTCTCGTCCGAGGCGAACGGACGGGTAAACGTGACAAATAAAACTCGCGATTGCGCCGGAATGCCGGATATGAGGTTTGCCGAAGTTTGGAATTTTGTGTCATCCGCGACAATCGACTCCATTGACAATATTCCATTGCACTCCTTTCCCGACATTTCATAGGGTTGCAAATTCACTATATCCTTGTTTGCCATACCAGAACTTTGCGACAAAATTGCAAAAAGTTTGGAATTTTGTGTCATCCGCGAAAATCAATTTCATTGATAATATTCTATTGCTCGGCTTTCCCGACGTTTCATAGGGTTGCATATTTACAGATATACTTGTTTGCCGTACCAGAACTTTGCGAAAAAATTGCACAACGTTTGGCATTTTGTGTCATCCGCGAAAATCAACTTAATTGATCGGCTATTGCTCGGCTTTCCCGACATTTCATAGGATTGCAAATTTATAGATATGTTTGTTTGCCATACCAGAACTTTGAGAAGAAATTGCACAAAGTTTGGAATTTTGTGTCATCCGCGAAAATCGACTTAATTTATAATAATCTATTGCCCAGCTTTACCGAAATTTTATAGGGTTGCAAATTTTACATAACCTTGTTCGCCATAGCAGAGTTTTAAGGAAAAAAATGCACAAAGTTTGGAATTTTGTGGCATTTGTAAAAATTTCTTCTAGAAATAATGTTCATTGCTGCTTTCTTCCGGGATACTGAAAAGTGTGCAAACTAAATTGGCGACTTAAAATCATGCCAGCAAAGTTTGCACATCACGAAAACATTGTTTGCAATTTTGTGACCCATCAAACTTTGCCCCTGAGACTGTTTTTAGCGTTATTCATGTTTTTGGATCTTCCGTACACATGACGAGTTTGCAAATTCAAAGCATTTTAGGGGTGACGGAACCACGATTTTACCATAAATTTGCACAATGTTTGCAATTTTGTATTCAGAGTTAGCGCTAAATACAACGTAATCAAGGATTACTCGTATTTCCGGTTGAAAATTGCTGGTGCAAATTTCAAAAGGGGTGTAGCAGACAAGTTCTTTGATATATCTACAATTTGCACAATGTATGCAAATTTGTTCACGGAGATATTGCTAATTAGCATTTTTTGCGAATTTGAGTCATTTCCGGTCACCGGATGATTGTGCAAAATTTTATATTCAGTCTTTACTAGATGTCTTAACAAATGGCAGTGCTAACAAAATGTTTGTAATTATTGTGAATTGCCGGTCTATTTTGTATGGTCTAAAAGTGAAGGAGAAGCAGAGCTGGTTAATACATCAGAAGATACCGACCTGAACTATTTTAAAAAGTCCTCTTCCGATAATGTTGATTTCTATAAAAATATTGACAGAAGCAGAAGCTCTAAAAAAACGAGTGTCCCACCTTTGGAGATGATATAGCTGCCACCTAACAGGCTTGAGACAGGCTGTAAATAAAAATAGTCCAGGCTCTAAGAAATATAAACAGAATAAAATTTTACCTGCAAGCTGGGCAATATGTAAATCGTTCTGATCAGTCAAGTCTGTGATATGCCTAATGTTAAGGACTGATCTCCCTAACTCCAGCCCTATCGCAGGATTGTTAGAGTGTTTTCTCCACCTGCCCTAATCGGGTGCAAACCGGTAAGAGTCGGGCGTCGAGGGCACTTCGCTGATCGCGAAAAGACAGTTAAATTATGAAAAAAACACTGGTAACATAACATCAGCGTAGAAAAGCAAAATTTGGCGGGTCTATTTCAACGATACGAATAGTGCAAAAATAACCGATATTTCAAAAGAGCATCGAGGGACAAATCATCTATATATCAAATCGTTAAGAAATGGAAGATCTAGATGAACATTTCTTGAAAACGATTTACGTAATTGACCAATTTCACGGAAAAAAATTTGATGAAAAGTTAAATGGCGGCTTTTGACAGCTGTCACCCATTCTGGTGTTTTATGGCTCTGTGAGGACTTTTCAAATGGCGGCAGCTGTCATCCTGTTCCGGGAATTTTAAATATTCAAATTTAATACAATATTTATAATTGTTGGGGACGGTTTCTAGGTTGGATGAAGACATTCAAGGTGCAGAGTAGTGAATATTATTCTGAGATTATAAAATGGCCTATAGTTATAACAAATTCGAAATAGATTGGTATGTGGCAGTTTTTCATGTAAATTATGATATACTGTTTTGAAAATATTTCCACAACTTGCCGAAAGGTCCATGGACAAAGAATTTGGAACAGTTCCCAAATCTTTTCAAAGAAGATTCAATTCTCCAATACAGGATAAAACATAATAAGAATAATTCGGAACCTCATTTACTTGGATATCGAATATTTGAAGCCTCCAAGGTGAACAATGTATTGTTTCATTATAATTCTGAAAAAAACAACATTGTTTTATTTGGTTTGAAGAACGTCAGATACGAATATCATCCAGCAAATTTGGAGATAAAATTAAACGCAAAAGTCCTGTAAATCAATCACTAATAGATAAGATCTGGCCTGTGCAACAGTTCAGTACAGCTTATACAAAATTGGGAATTGAAAATGAAGTCAAAGCAGTGAGAAACTACTTATCAAAACACCCAACATACGTTGCATTTGATTGTGGGCTGTGTGTCAATCCAGGCATTCCATTTTCAGCTTCTTCTCCTGATAGAATTTTACATGGCATCATAAGTAACGATTATCATTTGGTTGAAGTGAAAAGTTTAGCCAAAGGAGGTCTTATACTCAAGCATAATATGAAATAGTGAATAGATAGAGGATTTGCTCCATTCCTTCAGTATGTTAATGGGGCAGTCAAAATGAAACAAAACCATACCTATTTTATGCAAATACAAGGACAAATGGCCATCACAGGTATCAACAAATGTCATCTCCTTATTGATAGTGGTTCAGATATGTTTGAAGAAGAAATTGACTTTGATCAAGACAAATGGACAATGGAGTATCTTCCAATTTCAACATTATTTTATCTCCACATCTATAATAAAAAGTTATAATAAGATTTGTATAACAGTGTTCACTTATGATTCATTTTTTTTTGATAACCTTCTGTTCAGATGGGTGCTGGTGTGCACCCCAGCAGTTCTATTCAATAGTGGCTCACTTCTTAAATTGTAAAGTAGGCAACAAATATCCCAAATTTTATTTAGCTGATTGGTTATTGAGCTGATTGGGTATTGTTGAATGCAGTATTCTGTAGACTTTCAATTCTCTTATAACTCTTTCAACATGTATTTTGACTTCTGAAAAATGAAGAAAGAATATATATGAATGTAACATATGATGAACTGAATAGTAGCATATTCAAATTCAATAAGCCACAATGGACCACTTCTACTGGGATAGTAGGTACTTGTCACTTGTTCCCAAGGAAATCCTATTTTTGAAACAGCCTCTAAGAAATTCAGTATTCCTTTACTTTTTTTAATTTGCGATATCTCTTGTTTTTTGTTCCGTCTCATGGTCCAATTGTGAAGCACTATCTAGGAAGGGTGGAATATTCAAATCACATCCTTTCTCTCAAAGTTCTTCTTCCAATGTGAAACCTCTATCAGCCATCACTGAATCCCCCTCATCTAAGTGTTCCAGCAGGTCACTTCTTAGTATCATTTCTTTGTCTAATGTTCTCCCAGGATATAATTCAGATACCAAAAGATGAAAATTCATTTGGTTTAATGCCTATAACGCCTTTTGCTGTATTATGGAACTTATACCTATTTTGAATATGTTGAGCTCTGTGTGATATAATCTGAATGAACAGTTCAGTAGCATCTAAAATCACCCTGGTACTTGGATACAATTTCTTGAAACATTGTGGCATGTTTGCTTGAATTAATGTTCTACTCGGCCAAATTGAAAGCTGAATCAAATATAGATATACATTATAATTATCCAAAACATCACCATTCTGGAAACTGTTGGAGTGCTTATTCCAAAACGATCTGCCAAATCTGTTTCTAGAAGTCCTAAACGTAGTCTCATCAACACTATGATTATTTGGTTCTTGAAATTCACTTTGAATGAATATTGATTTGATGAATGTATTAGATATTGGATTAGTCCACTACAGTTTGATCAGGAATCATCAGTGAAAACAAAAACTGACCCCTTGTCAATGTTAAGAGCCGCCATTCAAAAAGTCCTCACGGAGCCATAAAACAACAGAATAAGTGATAGCTGTCAAAATCCGCCATTTAACTTTTCACCAAACTTTTTTCCGTGAAATTGGTCAATTCTGTCAAACCACCTGGCTCTGTTTGAGACAAATCAAAATCCTTCTAATTATCCGTTGGCGATAGCAAATCTGAGGTATATTACTTATCAATGGGTTGATGACTGGACAATTTCTCATTTATGAAAAAACAATACACGTGTCTCGTCAGATAACACGTCCACGAGATAAATAAATACAATAGTATTTAAAAAAAAACCTATTTTACATAAGTCCACCTCAGATTTTCCCAATAATATTCAAATAGGGTTCAATCATCAGATATCTCCCAAATGGTTTATTTGAAATGTTTGAAGAGCTTTCTCTTCTATCAGGAATTTCTCTGAATGGGGGAGGCTACGAAAAAATGTCATCGCTACATTTATTTCGCTAGGGGCTTCTGAAATATCTTCATATACTTCTAGTACACTCGGGATAACAAATTTTTTATCGATAATTGAATATCAATTTTCATTTTCCAGAGTATGTATATTTCTCAAGCAATATATAGCAGTAGATGGTATGACTTCGACTTGAAACTCCAACGAATCTTACACATAGTTATGGTGAGGGCTCAAAGACCACTAACACTATCCATTGGTCCATTCTTCACTCTGACAAATGAAACTGCTGTTACGGTAAGACTAACGTTACTAGATATTTATTTAGCTAGTTTTCAATAATATTTATTTTTAATATTCAAAATTCTCTTCAAAATTCAACACGATATTTGTCTTTCCGATTGGAATTGAAGATCTACTTTTGATCCTGGAGATTTGTCATAATTATATATTCATTTCATTATTTGGCGTGCAAAGAAGTAAGGAACAATCTATTTTCTCCAAGATAGTTTCTTTCGTTTGGGGATTTGAGAAATACGTTTATTTTTCCAATGATTCAGACAACTTTTCGTACATTCATATAACAATCATTTCCACTATTTATACAGTGTGATCATTTGGCTTGGGAACTTCAAATTGTCTACGTTAGATAACGTTCAAGCAGAAGATGTCAAATGTTAAATCTTCTTTCGTTTGTATTTCATATAACCGTTGTTATAGTAACTACTCATTTACTTTCATAATAGAACCCATAATTTTCGATATAAAATTTGACGTATCTCGGCGTTTTTTGCTTAAACATTACCTATCCTAGATAATTGGAAATTTGCAACGTAAGTTCCCAAATTGTATAACTCTTTCTACATTGTACACGTAGTTGTAGAAACCTAATTGAGATTCTGGATATTTTTACAGATACAAATTATTCTTATTTTTCAGTCCATGAAAGCAGCCTATTCGTATCTGACCATTTTGAACAGAAAATATTCAACTAATTAGGAATGTTCAGAAGAATCTGGAAATATTATTCAATGGAACAAGCAGCACATTTCACAACATAATATATCCTTGCAATGTTAATAAAATTATGAGCTTTAAATCAGGTTTGATTTCTAATGTTTCTATGAGATAATTTTATTTTTAGCGAGATGCGACATATTTTTAAAAACTGTTGTATAAAAGTCCCTATATAGAGTTTCATAATAGAAAAAGAAATCATGTGGAACGAATGACTTAGAAGTGGAATGAAGTAATCCATTTTTTCTTGAATAATTGCTATCTTCTCACATAATCTTGACTATTGAAAACGAAACAGATGACAGTTGCAACGTATTATTTTTTTTGTCTATGGTCAATTTTATTTTCGGGGGTCATCTCTTGTGCGATGAATGTCATCCTGAAAGTACCTCATCCCTTTTTGCTGCACCCACAACCCCTACAATTATTAATTAATGGCATACGTCAATCTAATACAAATCTGAAGAGGAATCAATACTATATTATCCCATTTTTGAGATATTCAGTTAAGGGTCCTATCCCTCACAGCCCATTATTCAAGTTCGTAGTACATTGAAAAATGTTTTCTTTTCTTTTCTTCACAATAAATTCATATATTATTGTTTTTTCCAAGAAATTTGTGTCATAAAATCCAAAACAAGTAGGCTAACATTAAAATTAATTTAGTGCAGGTAAATTGCTAGAATTAATAAACAACAGAAGTAGGCAAATTTGATAATGAGTGCGGTTGCCCCTCAGATAAGTAGTAGGTAGAGCAGGTAGATTCGACATGTTAGATAATTTGACGTCCATGAAGAAATAGTGGTATAAATAGAAGAAAGTTAGGATAAGTGGTTTAGCTCCTGACGATGCTAACTTTGTTGGCAAAACGAGCGTGAGTGTGACGTAGTTTTGGTGTTTCGGGTAGTTTCTTTTTTCTTAAAAAGCTATTATTGAATTATCTGCATTATATAGGAAATCTTCAACTTGTGTATTAATGAAAGCTATTAATGATCGAGATATTTTAAAGCGTGAGTAAAGCGAGCGCGTCAATCTCCAAGATCAGTAATCGCATTTTAATATAATAGTTGATCACAATATTTTTCCGTCTACCTCACTCTTGTTTAAATAGAGGAATTCAAATTTATTTCTGATTTAAAGATGCTACTTTAGAAGTTTCCACAACATTTGGCAACATGAATTTATCGTCAATATCCATTTTAGAGTCCATAAAATATGAATACGTTTATGTTTGGTTGCCTATGCAACAATCATGCATTCACAGAGAAATCGACCATTGATGACAAATCGACCATTCCTACGGGTCATTATTGGTAGATTTCATTTGCAGTGAAGAACATTAATCAGACATGTCAATACGAGGTAGGCGAAACAATACTTTATCGTCTCCCATTTTATATAGCAAGTAATAAACCATATACTATTACAGACAACTTTTATTTAGATGTTAACGATTTAAACTTCATTTTCTTATTTATTATTTTATTGCATACTTAATTATTATTATTTATTTCATCATTATCTTATATGTTCATTCTGTTCATCAGTGATTTATGATGAATTTGTTACAATTCGTTTTTATTAGTAGATATTGTATGTACAACTTTCTCATACCAGAACTTGTTCTGACTGGAAAGTATTGACGCATATAAATAAAACTGTCAAATGTCAATGATGTCAAAGTATTTATCGCCAACTTCAAAAGAATACTGAAAGTTTTAGATTTTATTTTTCTACATTATGATTAATTGTTGAATTTATCTAGTTTATGTACCTAAGTGTAACAAAAATATTGTAGTTTGTTACAAAAAAGTCCGAAACTATTATGTCAAAAGGTTAAAGGGTTATATCCATTTTTATACGATAAGATATTTGTACGAACGTACCCCATGTACGGGGAAAGTTTGTACAGTATGTGGAGTAATTTCGTACGTCATGGGGTAGATTCATACATGGTAATTAAAAAGCCAATTGAAGTCGTTAAACTCTCATTATTATTATTATAAAAATATTCATTTATCAAAGAACCAACTTAATAATATATGACGACTAATCGTCGATAAATCTTTCTTTAGAAAAATAACAAAACATAAAATCGTTCATACTTAGTTTACTTATTGATAATTCTCAGCTTTATAATCAGTCTAAATGAGATGTTTACAATTATTCTGTATGACATCGTTATACAGTCTTTGACAATTCAAACTTAAAGTAGGTAATTATACATTTGTTTGTTATTTGGAACTTATTGCACATTATAATTATTTAAATTAACTGCGAAAGTAAAAAGTCTAGCCATTCTAGCTGTACAGCCCGTTCGTGGTTGAGGATCAGGGAGGATCATTCCGACATCGCTGATATACAGGGAAAAAGAATGAACATGATAATCCCGATTTCTTCCGAAGATAAGATATTTGCATATCTGCATCCGAATAAAGACTGAAAACTTTTCCAACGTAATAAACAACAGAAGTCTTTTTTTAAACTTTACCAAAATATAACAATTATCTTTGATTTTATCTGGTGTCACATTTAAATTATTATCGATACTACCATCATCAGTCTCTTCGTCCATTTCTAAATCTACTGGAGATGTTGAACTCTCCCGCAAGCTAAATTGCGATACTTCAAAGTACGTTTAACTGCTTCAGCTCTGGCTTTCATGTCCTATTCTATTTTTCTCAATTCTTTCTGTCTATGTCTCTCTTCTAGTTCAGTTTTTTCAGGCGTATCTGTATACAGGGTGAACAATGTGTCCTAACTTGCTTCGTTTTCGAAATACAGAGTGTTCAACGCTTTTACAAAAAATTGTTCTTCAATAATTTTAAAACCTTCTAGCTGATTTCAATAAAACCTGTCATGCTTATATGCGGAACCAAGGGGTTTCTTCTAATGTACTTATATCATCCCAGAGGCGTCTCAAGGGGTAATCTAATTGATACTAAGACGAATCATTGTACCACACTATTTGTTTGCATGTTCAGTTTCATTCTGGATTGAACCATTAAAAATCTATTTTTTTTGTTTATTTCAGTATCTTCCCTCATTTTTGAGAAACAATTTAAAAATAGATTTCTTGTAACAAGAACAAAAACTTCTTGAGAGATTAATATTATGACAAATTTTAATGTATTCATTATATTTCATTAGTAAACAGAAAAACAAAAATTACCACCAATGCACCTACAAACGATGAACCTGCAGCTGCACGGCACCTTGCTGGTATGATCTCTAGAGCTACTTGAACAATCCGTTCTAGAAAAATACCTTTGTCGTTGGGCTCAGCATACACTATTTTATATGAGTGGTAGTTTTGTTACTGACGCATTTGTTCTAGATGATACGGATTCGGTTGAACTAATGGACACAATAAAACACATACAAAATAACTTTCTGCGGTATGGATAATATTTCGATAAGAATCCTCGAGAATATGCCTATTTTCACTTCAGAACTTCTGGTCCATTTGATCAATGAGTCTTTTTCTAAAAGGCCTTTTCCAAATTTTCTGAAAATTAGTGTCGTTATTCCTCTTCACAAGGGGGGAAATACTTCGGACTCTGCAAATTTTCGTCCTATTTCCCTTATTCCGACTTTGGGAAAACTTATTGAGAATCTGGTTAAATATAGATTGATGAAGTTTTTATCCGCTCGAAAGGTTCTGAATCCCCAACAATTTGGTTTCCAACCACAGAAAAGTACAGGAGACGCTGTTTTCTCCTTCCTGAAAGAATTATACGGTAGAGTCAACCTCAAAGAGCTAACGAACAGTCGTTACCGATCGATGATGAACCCTTTACTCCTATAAACACCTAACTATGTAGGCTTATGGCAAGAACCTGTCAGAAAACAACTACTCCCCTGGCTAAGACCACGACGGGTATTGAATTAAATCTAACAGCTACTTGTGCAACGTTCCTCAAAACATCAGAGGACGCAATTGCAAGTGCCCTCTATGACCAACCAGCAGAATTATGTTTTGATTTGGACGGGGTGACCACCTGCAGACTAGTTTCGAGGTTGTTGCCTCTCATCAGTGCAAGAGCAGGTCAACACAGACAGCACTGAAGCCATCTGTTCCCCGTCCAAACCAATACACACTCCGCTGATTAGTCAATTCTGGTTCACGAGATGAAAGCAGTTTCTAGGCCGCTCCACCTAGCGAGCAGAGGAAGACACTCCGAATCTCCGGGTTGAGAGATTTAATCGAAGAAGACAGAAATCTTTGGGAGATCGTTTGCTAACGAACAGTCGTTACCGACCGATGATGAACCCTTTACTCCCATAAACACCTAACTATGTAGGCTTATTATGGCAAGAACCTGTCAGAAAACAACTACTCCCCTGGCTAAGACCACGACGGGTATTGAATTAAATCTAACAGCTACTTGTGCAACGTTCCTCAAAACATCAGAGGACGCAATTGCAAGTGCCCTCTATGACCAACCAGCAGACTAATCAGCGGAGTGTGTATTGGTTTGGACGGGAAACAGATGGCTTCAGTGCTGTCTGTGTTGACCTGCCCTTGCACTGATGAGAGGCAACAACCTCGAAACTAGTCTGCAGGTGGTCACCCCGTCCAAATCAAAACATAATTCTGCTGGTTGGTCATAGAGGGCACTTGCAATTGCGTCCTCTGATGTTTTGAGGAACGTTGCACAAGTAGCTGTTAGATTTAATTCAATACCCGTCGTGGTCTTAGCCAGGGGAGTAGTTGTTTTCTGACAGGTTCTTGCCATAATAAGCCTACATAGTTAGGTGTTTATGGGAGTAAAGTGTTCATCATCGGTCGGTAACGACTGTTCGTTAGCAAACGATCTCCCAAAGATTTCTGTCTTCTTCAACCTCAAAGAGGTTTGCGCGGCAGTGTTTTGTGATCTATCGAAAGCTTTCGATTGTGTAAATCATGGAATACTCCTGCGCAAGCTTCAACTTTATGGCTTCAGAAATCAGACCCTTAGTTGGATTGAATCCTATCTGAGTGAACGTACACAATTCGTCAGAACAAACACCAATTCACAAACAAGATCGGTCAAACATGGTGTGCCTCCGGGCTCTGTACTGGGATCTATTCTTTTCTTTTTGTATTTCAACGATTTGGCTGATCTCAAGATTGATGGCAGTTTTACTATATTTGCAGACGACACGACCATCTTGTGGCATGCAGCCGACATCAACAGCCTACATTCTAGTATTATTAATGATATATCCAGCGTAAAAAGGTGGTTCAACTCCAATTTGCTGTCGTTAAATATAGATAAAACGAAGCTCCTATCATTTAAGTGTGATTTACCAGATATCCCTTTAAGTAACGAAGTTGTCATTGAGCAAAGGTATGCAAGTAAATTCCTTGGAATCCATCTGGATAACAACCTTAATTTTGAGAACCATGTGAAGTCTTTGAATGGAAAACTAGCATCTGGGTGTTATGCTGTGCGAATGGTCCCAAGAGAACTGGGAAGGTGGTATACCACGCTCTGATAGAAGCACATATCAAATTTGGTATACCATTTTGGGGTATCTGCAGCCAACAAAATTTCTATAGCAGATTTGTTCTACAAAAACGTGCAGTTCTATACCTTTACAGGGTTGGACCCAGAGAATCTTGTAAACCACTGTTCGGTCAAATAAAAATCCTCACCCTTCCATCATTATTCATTCTGGAAACGGTGTGTCTAGTACACAAAAACAAATCTTCATACGATGCAAATGTGGGTATCACTCGCCAAAATAACAATTTGAGACTTCCAATTCCGTCTTCAAATGTGACGAAGAATTCCCTAATCTATGGTGCAATTAAACCATATAATCATCTCCCTCATACCTCCAAAGACATCGTTTCGCTTTCTCATTTTAGGAGATCTGTCAAAAGATTACTTGTTGATGAGGTGTTTTATAGTGTCCAAGAGTTTCTTGAGAAAGATTGGAATAGGTAATATGTATATATTTGTAAAGTCTTATATTTGATTATTTGATCCATTGAAAATTTTATAATGTTTATTGTTTAATTGTTTTGATATATGTTTGTTCCCTTTTGTTATTGTTGTTCTGTTTTCGTAAATACGTATTTTTTATAATTGTGACAATGTTATAGTACCTGCTCCATACCATATATTTTTATATATTTTATACCTTTTATCCAATTTTATATATATATATATATATTTTTATTTTATTGTGACTTTATCAATGAGATTCAAATCTTCCGATAATAAAGTATATTTTGATTGATTGATTGATTGGTTTTCATTGTACCCTATACAAAAATCCATAGGGGTTAAGCCAGGAGATCGTACAGGCTGAGGAACTTTGACACCCTGTATTTCGAAAACGAAGCAAGTTAGGACACATGATTATGGGAAACAGAAGTCTTGTTTTCGCCTAAAAAATTGATGCTAAACGTTTGGCGGTTTAACCCTGGGTCACCCTGTATATACGGGATTTACCCGGTTTTCTTCCTTTATTGGTTTTTCTGGTTCTAAAAGCTGTAGGATAAGGTCTTATGACCTCTGGTGTTATGGGAAGATGAGAACTCAGTTTCGATTGTGCCTCAGCCGCAGAGGTGGAAGGTTCGCCAGTTCCGGTAACAATGTCTTGAGGATTTTGGAGCAAAGAAGGCGACTGCTCACAATAGTATATTGTGTATCTAGTAGTAAAAGCAATACATTCCCGGACGACAATGTAAATTGTTGGCCGAGACGTTAAGCCGAGGCCAACAAGCATTGAATTCTGGGAATGTGCTTTTACTACGAGGTACACATACTATTTTTTCTGAAATCGCAATCAGGCAATAACTGTCTAAAATGTAAACAAGCCGTCAAAAATTTTCCCGTATCGTTTTCGATAAGGGAAAGTACTTTTTCGGAAACCATCCGGGAAGTGTTCACTTCCCGGACACTTTTTCTTTGGGAAAGTAGCACTTCCCGGCTTAGTCCGGGAAGTATGTACTTCGGGAAGTGCTCAAATTTTAATACAAATATTAATATAAATAAGAATTAGAATGTTTCTGTTAGTACCTATCTTCTGTTCGAATTTCAATATATAACACAAATAAGAACTGAAATGTTCGAAATATTCAAATTTGGAATCGTTTCATCCGGTTAACAGATGGGTGAAAGTCGACCTATTTTCGTCTCTTAGACTAAATGCGTCTCATTGATTTGTTATTCTACATGATTGCCGAAAAAATAGTGTACGCAACACGTCCGAAAACAGTTTTTTTGGACTCGTAGACTTCCAGGACTCGCTGACGCTCGTCCTAGAATTTGGTCTACTCGTCCAAAAAAACAGTATTTTCCGGACTTGTTACGTAAATTACTATTCCCGTACCGTTTAAGTCCGAAAACGGTCCAGGAAAGTTCGTTGCTTAGTAACGGACTAAAATACTAGAGTAGCGTATTTTGAGGCCTGAAGTTGCTCCGAGAAAGTGGGCATTCTAGAACGATTTCAGAAAAATTATCTGACTCATTCATATCAGTCAATGGCACGCTGGTGGAAGGTTGTGGTTCTAGAGCGGCAGTACTTGTTTCCGGATTAGGTGGTACATTTACCGAATTATTTGTAGCATACACGTCAACGGGAGCGAAATACTCATCGCCAAAGACCATTTCATTGAACGGTCATATACCTGGCTTTTCAAATCCACTTGTAATATTTTTTGCGGTAAAAGATTCGGAATATGCAAGTCTTAACAGTTTAGGAATAATATAAATATTGATTGTTTCGCCAGGATTCGACATATGCCAATTATTGAAAGTTATTTTCAACTTTGTTCCGAATGGGCCGAACACTCCAACGTCTGAAGGTTGCAATCGATGACTAGTGTGCCGCGGAAAAGACAAAACACTGATGCCATTATCTCGAGCTTATGGGTACGTTTTTATATTCACCAAATTGTTGTGGTGTATTCCATTTGACCAATCACCGCACATTTATTTTTGAATGGACAAATCAAAGGACGAGTTCACAATCCACCACACCAATGTTGTTGAATATAAGCGAAATGCGGATGTAATTAATAGCGGTTGAAGTTGAAATAGCACTCACCAAATCCTTCCAGAGACGAATTAATGAGTAGGTAACTTCTTCAACTCTTGTGCAGACTGTATTGCGGTTTATAAAGCGGCTGGCGATCGACTCGTTTTCTGAACGTCACACTGACATTCGGTTCCAATTTTTGACGCCGATCTGTCACTTTGTTTTTATGCGTAAACAGAATACGGCGATTTCACGATATCAGCATGCTCCATAAAATGTGCGTACTTCAACTCAAAATACGCGTGAAATAGATATAATTTTGACATTAGAATTAGCGCCAAACTAAGTTTCCTCTTTGCTGACGGGTAAAACACCTATATTATGCTTTTACTATCTAACTTATATTTAAATCAGTGGAGTAGACTGAACATTCTCCCCCCACTAAAAATTATATTATAATTTTTAATCAGAACTACGAGCATTTGGTAATGGGCACAATTTCACCAATGCTCTTTTGATAGTACATTGTTTGGTACGGACATCTGCAACACGTACTATACCATCCTTACCATAATAAAGTTTTTCTATGCGACCAAGAGGCCATTTCAGTGGTGAAGTTGCCTCATTCTTCACTAGGACCATTGTTCCTTCTGATACAGGACGTGAGGCATCAAGCCATTTGCCTCTCTGTTGAAGAGTATGCAAATACTCACTACTCCATCTTTTCCAAAAATGTTGATGGAGCCGTTGTATCAATTGCCATCGATTAAGCTTATTGAGTTTTAAATGTGTTAAGTCAGGATCAGGAATTGAACTGAGTGGCTCAAGCGTCAGAAAATGTCCTGGCGTTAACACCGAAAAATCGTTTGGATCCGAACTAAGTGGATACAAAGGACGAGAATTCAATAATGATTCAATTTGCGTTAAGAGAGTATAGAACTCCTCATATGTCATAATTTGTTCACCCACAATGCGATACAAATGAGTCTTAACAGACTTCACTCCTGCCTCGGCTAGACCTGCAAAATGGGGTGATCCACCAGGATTGAATTTAAAGTTTATTGATTGACTTTCTGCTGCTTGTTTCACCATTTCTAAAATTTGTCGGTTTTCTCCGATAAAATTTGTTCCGCAATCTGATGTTATGGTAGAACAGCGCCCCCTACGAGCGATAAATCTTCGGAGCGCAGCAATGAAAGCTTCACTGGTTAAATCTGATGCTAATTCAAGGTGAATACACTTTGTTGCGAAACACACAAACAGACAGATATATCCCTTGTATGTTTTAGCACGTCGTAATTTACCTATAGTTATAGAAAAGGGGCCTGCGTAATCTAGACCAACACAAGAAAATGCTTTGAGTTGCGAAACTCGTAAACTTGGAAGATCAGCCATTGGAGGTTGATAAGATATAGGGGACAAACGCCAACAGTTTTTGCAATTTGAAATTATTTTATTAATAGCTCGTTTGGGGGACATGATCCAAAACTGTTCATTTATTAAAAACAGTAGGGTTTGTCTACCTGGATGATAATATATTTTATGAAAATTGGAAATGATCAATTCAGTCAGTCGAGAATTTCTAGGTAATAGGGCAGGAAATTTCTTATTGTACGATAAGGAGGAATTTCGAATACGTCCACCCACTCGCAAAACATCACTTTCATCTAGGAAAGAATTGAGTTTTCTTAAAGGTTTTGATGCGTTTCTTCCATTTTTCAAGTTTTCAATATCGATAGGGAAGTGTGAAATCTGAGTGCATTTCACAGCTAAAATCATTGCATTCTGAAGCTCTGAGAGCGACAAGTTACCGCTTCTTCTGTTCTCAGGATTACGGCAGTTATACGAAAACCGAAGAATGAATGCCAAAATTCTTTTAATTTTCGACAAGGAAGAATATTTATTCAGAACGTCATGGATAATATTTTCTACCGGAAAAGTGGAAAGCGTTAAATTAATTTCTTCTGAGAGTGCGTCAGGTGATGAACCTTCTTCCGTTTTAAATGAAGTTGGCCAAAGCTCTTTCTTAAGTTGCAACCACGGAGGTCCCGAAAACCACATCACATCTCTGATTAATTCTGAAGGGAGTAAGCCACGTGATGCGCAATCAGCTGGATTGTCTTTGGACGATACGTGTCGCCATAGAGAAGGAGGAATTCTTTTTTGAATGAATGTTACGCGATTACTAACGAAAGTTTTCCATCTGTGTGGTGAAGACTGAATCCAACTTAATGTTATTGAACTGTCTGTGTAAGCGTATGTTTGAAGGAACTTTATTTTATCTTTGAATGATTTCATAACAGTTGAAAGCAACTTTGCAAGAAGAACTGCAGCACATAGTTCAAGGCGGGCGACAGATATTGTTTTCATTGGTGCAACCTTAGATTTGCCACAAACGAAATAGGTTTGGAATGAATCTTCACTTTGCTGAACTCTGAAATATATCACGCAAGAGTAAGCCCTTTTCGAGGCATCACAAAATGCATGTACTTGACACTGTAAATCGTTCAGTAACATGTGGCGAGGAATTTGTAAAGTTGTTAATAAAGAAAATTCTGTTCTGAACTGAGTCCATTTGTTGATGATTTCCTTAGGTGGAACCTCATCCCACTGAATTCCGAGACTCCATAGGTGCTGCATAAGTAGTTTAGCGAATAAAGTGACTGGAGTTAAAAAACCCAATGGATCAAAAACGCGGGCGATATCAGATAATATTTGACGTTTTGTGCAGCTACTAACTGATAAATCAATATTATAAGTGAATATATCTGAACATGGCTCCCACTGTAAGCCCAAAATTTTAAGAACTGATGATACTTCTTTATCAAAAGAAATCAATTTGTTATAGAGGTGAGATTCTGGTAGATCAGCTAGAAATGCTTGATTATTGCTCGTCCATTTGCGTAGTTCGAAATTTCCTCTTTTACAAATTTCAATTAATTGATCTCGAATTAATTTTGCATCGTCTAATGACGAGCACCCTGTACATATATCATCAATATATACACTGTTTTCTAAGACACTAGCTGCCAATGGAAAATATTCTCTCTCATCGTGAGCTAATTGAAGGATTGTTTTATTGGCTAAATATGGACTACTAGAAAGACCGAAAGTTACAGTTTTTAAGCGATAGTCTTTTACACTCTCACTACTGGAGAATCTCCATAATATTCGCTGATAGTCTTGGTGTTTAGGATGAACTAAAATTTCCAAGAACATCTTCTTTATATCTGCCGTAAAAACTATAGGGTAAATTCGAAAATCCAATAAAACCAAGAAAATATCTTTTTGTAATTTTTCACCCACTAACAGGGTTTCATTCAGTGAAATACCCTGTGTGGATTTTGCGGAAGCGTCGAAAACAACGCGCAGTTTAGTTGTTGTACTGTTTTTTAATACACAGTGGTGTGGAAGATAAAAGCAGTGTTCTGTGTCATAACAATTATTATCTACCTCTTCCATGTACCCACAGTCTAAATATTCTTGTAGAAAGTCAGAATATAATTTATGTAATTCCGGTGAACGCAAAAGGCGTCTTTCAATAGAATAAAAGCGGCGTAAAGCGAGCGGACAAGTATCGTTGATATTGAAAATTGGTTCTGAATTTTTGAATGGAAGATTGACAACATAACGACCAGTTTCATTTCTAGAATGTGTACTGGAATATATTTCATCACACAAAGCATCTTCAGGCGATATTGCCTTTATTTTTGGGATTTCTTCGAGTTCCCAGAATCGTTTTAGAAAATTGTCTATAGCGAAAGTGTCAGTTTGAACAGTACTGAAAAATGCGGAACTATTCGAAAATGCTTCTGGTTTATTGAACGCTACCTTCCCCATAAGTATATATCCGAAAATTGTATTTATGGCTACATCATTTCCTACAATACGCCCCTGTTCTAAGATATGGGGAAAAACTTCAGCGCCAAGAAGCATATCAATAGATGTTGATTTGTGGAAATTTTCATCGGCTAGTTTGAGATTTCTGATGTGTGACCAATTTGAAACATCAAGGGATGAACTTGGCATGTTAGCGCATAACTTAGGAAGAATAATGGCATCAACTGTTAGTTCTGGATTATTCTTGCCAACAGGTTTTAATGTGCAGGTTACTCCGCCACTAGAAGTTATTTCATTCATTGACCCCAAACCTTGGATAGACATGGAAAAATTGAAGCGAGTTAAACCTAGTTTATGGTAACACTTTTGTGAAATATAACTGGTCTGCGAACCACTGTCAAGTAAAACTCTAACCTTTTGATAGTTATTGCGTGCATCTAATACTTCAATAATGGCCGTTGATAATAAAACATTGCTGGAAGATGATACGATACCGACAAAGGTATTTTGATCTTGAGCAGTGGAAGGACCCTGTAAACTTTCTTGGGGTTTTGAGGTTATAGTGTGAAGTGAGTCATTATTGGACGTCCAAACTTTATTAACATGTATAGTCGAATGATGCAAACCTCCACAAAAACGGCAAGTTGACGTCGATTGACAATTTTTTGTTGAATGCTGAGAACTCAAGCAATTATAACATAATTGTTTTTGCTTGACAAAATTTAATCTTTCTTGAGGCTGTTTATTGAAGTATTCGGAACATCGGTATATTGAATGATTCCGTTTACAAAACATACAAGATGGATTTGGACTCGAAATCTTATTTGAATTGGTATTTGACAAATATGATGAAGTTTGTTTGGGTTTTGTTATCGAAGCATTTTGAAAATATTTATTTTTTCCTGAAAGTAATGTATTTTGCGGCATCGAAAATTCAACTGCATCCAATGCGTTGCATCGATCTAGTACGAATTTTTTTAAAGATTCAAATGTTGGTGTAGCATCATTAGCGATAGGGTTTTCTAATTCGAATCGAGTAACGGTTTCTTGATCGAGATGCTTCGAAAATAAGTAATATAAGAGAAAATCCCACTCTGTTACCGGAAATTTCATATTTTGCAAGGCAGCTAAGGTTTCCGTAAAGGTATCTAAAAGTAATCGAAGTGATCGCGTATTTTTTGAATTAGTGACAATCGGTGCATGATCGATTTCTTGTAGATGTGCAAAAGCGATTAATCTTTTATTGTCGTAGCGCTGTAACAGCGCATCGTAAGCGATGTCATAGTTGGCACTAGACATGGGAGTTGTTTGAACCAACGTGAGTGGTGGTCCACGTAGGGATGAAATAAGGTAATTGAATTTTTCAATATTTGTTAGGTTTGCGTTATCATGAATAAGGCTCTGAAACATATCCAAAAACGGTTTGAAAGATTTTATATCTCCCGAAAATTTAGGGATTTCAATTTTGGGTAATTTTACGTTACTACCAGAATAATTTGCTGATGAACTGGCCACAGTTGGATCAGATTTGATATCGAATAGCGTGTAATTGATTGCTTCGATATATGAACAATCGTATTCAAAGTTTTTGCGAACAATTTCATCATCGGTTAAATCCTCATCAGTAACTGAAGCTAAAGATACTAAACTGACATAATTTTTTTTGAAATCATCGCAACACCGTTGAAGGCCATGATAGCGCATTTTGAATATTATACGTTCTGATTCTTCAGTTTTTGCTCTGTCAGCAAGTTCTTTGATTTCTTTTATTTGACTAACGCTTATTTGACGAAGAGCCCTATACTGTTTTAACTTATTTGCGTTTGACATTATGAATAAACAATGAGCAAATCAAGAAATTTTTAGATTTAATCGAATCAGTTGGACACTGTCTGAAGGCTTGATAGGCTTCAGCAAAAACACCTTCAATATACTTTATCGAATGGCCTTATTCAAATTTTTCATGAAAAGGTTTATTATTTCATAGAAAATTGAACGTATAGTATATCAAATAATGATTTCTCGTGAAAAAATCACCACTTGAGGAAACTTATTTAGTTTGGTTGAAAAAACGCGACTGGAATAATCCGGCTCGAAGGACCAAATGTTGAATATAAGCGAAATGCGGATGTAATTAATAGCGGTTGAAGTTGAAATAGCACTCACCAAATCCTTCCAGAGACGAATTAATGAGTAGGTAACTTCTTCAACTCTTGTGCAGACTGTATTGCGGTTTATAAAGCGGCTGGCGATCGACTCGTTTTCTGAACGTCACACTGACATTCGGTTCCAATTTTTGACGCCGATCTGTCACTTTGTTTTTATGCGTAAACAGAATACGGCGATTTCACGATATCAGCATGCTCCATAAAATGTGCGTACTTCAACTCAAAATACGCGTGAAATAGATATAATTTTGACATTAGAATTAGCGCCAAAATAAGTTTCCTCTTTGCTGACGGTTAAAACACCTATATTATGCTTTTACTATCTAACTTATATTTAAATCAGTGGAGTAGACTGAACAAATGTGGTGGATATAAAAACATGCCCTATGTTATAGCCTCTATGCAGATGTGGCTTTCGTGATTATCACATAGCAGTAAAATCGGATGCTCTTTAGAGCTCAGTGTGTGTGCCTGAATGTGCATTAACACTGAAACAAATATGTCCGCATTTATCCACCACTAGCAACTCCGAGGTTTCCTTCAGGCGCACCTTCAAGAAAATGATCTTTGTAGTGCACCCGTGGAAATACAAGAAGCGGAGAGATAGTATTTCCACTTGCAGCAATAATACCACGAAATGTTATCAATTCGCCTCTTTCCGCTGACACGATTTGTCCCACTTGTTTCTGTGATTTGGGTGCCAAAACTCTAGGAGATTCTAAAACAGTAGACACGCCGGACTCGTCAAAGTTAAATATCCTGTCGGCAGCAAAATTATGTCGCTGTAACACATCAGTCAAATTTTTATAGAACTTTTGGACTGCATTCTTATTGAAAACGCGAATGATAGAGCAGCGCTAGTGTTTTCTGGCTTTTGTAGACTGAGGTTGGCATTTCGTTCCCTGTATTTACGCATCCACTTTAAGCCAGCCATTTGATTTTCGTCCCACTTCGCTGGATATTTTAAATTCAGCGCTTTCGCGTATTCCTAGGCAAGTTTCCGAATTTGTACTATCGTTAGCCCAAACTGCATTTTGCAGCAATCAGCAATATAATCATTTAAGAGTACCTCTTCTTCCAAGGAGAAGACTTGTAGACTCGTGAATTTTGAATGGAAAGTTCGTAAGGGTCCATCGGCGTTAGAGCCAACTTTAAATTTCTTGACTCTGCTTTCCAACGTTGATGTTTCGATGTTGTATTTTAACGCGGCATTCCTATACTCTTCATCCACTTCTTGAGTACGCATACCCTTTTTTATATTTCCGCACCATGACTCTGCAATGAAATATTAATTATAAGGTTGACTCAATAAAAATATTTCATTTTGTTAGGAGTAGAATACTTCATAAAAGGAAAAATATGTTATTGTGTTGGGTATATCTGTACACACTATATATCAATATGAGAAGTGTCACTGCAGTGTCAGATTATTGTAATTTCATCTACCATTAAAAAGTAAGTTGACAAGATACTTACTGCATTAATTAATATCTAACAGTGGCGACGAGGATAAAAATCCATTTGCACCTCAGTATACAATGCCAAACAGCACAGGAGACGCGGCTGCAAGTTCTATAGAAAATATAAACTTCTCCAGTCCCTACAGAGTTCGGATGGTTCATCTAATTCAAATTCAAATACTATAAGCATTCAGTTAGAGCCTTTCGACAAAAACGTTGAGACATTTAATGCGAATATTCAAACACTACAAAATTATTTCGATCTTAAAAACATCAATGATGATACAACGAAGAAGCAAATACTAATCAACTGTATTGGGGCAAAAACGTATCAGCTGCTAACCAATTTAACTACCCCAGATTTACCAAGTTCAAAATCTTATGAAGAAATTGTAGATTTGCTGAATAATCATCTCAACACTTTGACAAATACGAAGGCGTAGAAGGGCCACGAGCAATTTTTTTTTGAAATCCCGAATTTAATCTCGGAACCATGAATTTAATCTCGGACCCCCAACTTTAATCTCGGACCCACGACTTTATTCTCGGACCCCCGATTTTAATCTCGGACCCCCGACTTTAATTTCGGACCCCGACTTTAATCTCGGCCCCTCGACTTTAATCTCGGGGGTCCGACTTTAATCTCGGGGGTCCGACTTTAATCTCGGACCCCTGACTTTAATCTCGGGGGTCCGACTTTCATCTCGGACCCCCGACTTTAATCTCGGGGGTCCGACTTTAATTTCGGACCCCCGACATTAATCTAGGGGGTCCGACTTTAATCTCGGACCCACGACTTTATTCTCGGACCCCCGACTTTAATCTCGGACCCCCGACTTTAATTTCGGACCCCGACTTTAATCTCGGACCCTCGACTTTAATCTCGGGGGTCCGACTTTAATCTCGGAACCCCGACTTTATTCTTGGACCCCCGACTTTAATCTTGGACCCCCGACTTTAATCTTGGACCCCCGACTTTAATCTTGGACCCCCGATTTTATTCTCTGAGTCGGATCCCGGAAATAAAGTCGGGGGTCCAAGATTAAAGTCGGACCCCCGAGATTAAAGTCGGGGTCCGAGATTAAAGTCGGGGGTCCGAGAATACAGTCGGGGGTCCGAGATTAAAGTCGGACCCCCGAGATTAAAGTGAGGGGTACGAGATTAAAGTTGGACTCCCTAGATTAAAGTCGGGGGTCCGAGATTAAAGTCGGGGGTCCGAGATTAAAGTCGGGGGTCCGAGATTAAAGTCGGGGGTCCGAGAATAAAGTCGGGGGTCCGAGATTAAAGTCGGACCCTCCGGGAAAAAAGTCGGGGGTCCGAGATTAAAGTCGGGGGTCCGAGATTAAAGTCGGGGGTCCGAGAATAAAGTCGGGGGTCCGAGATAAAAGTCGGGGGTCCGAAAATGAAGTCGAGGGTCCGAGATTAAAGTCGGGGGTCCGAGATTAAAGTCGGGGGTCTGAGATTAAAGTCGGGGGTCCGAGAATAAAGTCGGGGGTCCGAGATTAAAGTCGGAACCCCGAGATTAGAGTCGGGGGTCCGAGATTAAAGTCGGACCCCCGAGATTAAAATCGGGGGTCCGAGATTAAAGTCGGACATCCGAGATTAAAGTCGTGGGTCCGAGATTAAAGTCGGACCCCCGAGATTAAAGTCGGGGGTCCAAGATTAAAGTCGGACCCCAGAGATTAAAGTCGGGGGTCCGAGATTAAAGTCGGACCCCCGAGATTAAAGTCTGGGGTCCGAGATTAAAGTCGGACCCCCGAGATTAAAGTCGGGGGTCCGAGATTGAAGTCGGGGGTCCGAGATTATTAAAGTTGGACCCCCGAGATTAAAGTCGGGGGTCCGAAATTAAAGTCGGACCCCCGAGATTAAAGTCGGGGGTCCGAGATTAAAGTCGGGGGTCCGAGATTATTAAAGTTGGACCCCCTAGATTGAAGTCGGGGGTACGAGACTGAAGTCGGACCCCCGAGATTAAAGTCGGGGGTCCGAGATGAAAGTCGGACCCCCGAGATTAAAGTCAGGGGTCCGAGATTAAAGTCGGGGGTCCGAGATTATTAAAGTTGGACCCCCGAGATTGAAGTCGGGGGTCCGAGATTGAAGTCGGACCCCCGAGATTAAAGTCGGGGGTCCGAGATGAAAGTCGGACCCCCGAGATTAAAGTCAGGGGTCCGAGATTAAAGTCGGACCCCCGAGATTAAAGTCGGGGGTCCGAGATTAAAGTCGGGGGTCGGAGATTAAATTCGGGGGTCCGAGATTAAAGTCGGTGGTCCGAGATTAAAGTCGGGATTTCAAAAAAAAAATTGCTTGTGGCCCTTCTACGACTTCGTAGCCAAACGTCATAACTGAACAACATCAGTTTCTAACTAGGCTTCAACAAGAAGGTGAAACTATTGTCAACTATGTAGCTGAACTGAAACATTCAACTATCCATTGCAATTTCATTTGCGAATATTGTAAGAAGAACACGAATAATACACATCTGCGTGCACGGTCCATTCGTGGATTACATGATTCCGATATTCGCGAAAAATTACTTCAAGAAATAGACTTGACTTTTGATAAATCCGTAGATATAGCTCTAGCAATGGAAGCTTCTAAATCAGGAAATATAGAACTTCAAACGGTTGCTCAAGTGAGAACGAAAATCAATATCACAAATTGTTCCCAAGAAAAATCAGATATTATTTGTTTTCGTTGTGGTATGTCAAACCATAAAGCCAACCAATGTCGAGCGAATAATCTATTCTGCAGATTTTCGGTTTAAATTTTAGATGTAAGGGTCATCTAGAGAAAGTATGTTCCAAAAAAGGAAGATATTTCAACAATAGAAGTCTAATCAGTAAAGAAGGCAATAGCGCAAACACAAGACAAGGTACTACTCATTTTTTGGAGGTGGAACATGCCGAAACCTCAAATCAGTATCCATCGGAAGTGGTTTTCCATGAACCGGAGAGCATTAATGCTATTAGTCTATTTTCTGAGCCATATTCGAGTAAATATTTCTGTTACATCAAGATAAATGACATTCCTTGTAAAATGGAATTTGACACCCGATCTGCAGTCAGTATTATGAGTCATAAACAATTTTGAATTTATTTCCAAAATGTGTGATAAATCCTTCGACAACCCGTTTGATGACGTACACTAAAGAGACATATCCTATATTAGGAGTTGCAAAAGTTAATGTATCACACAATGATAAAGCGTTTCCCAGTATATTGCATATTACCAGTGGTAACTATGATACTATTATCGGCCGTAACTGGATGAAAGATCTTGGATTACTGGTAGAAGTAATGCAAATCAACATCAAAACAAGATTTGCCGATGTATTCCAAGAGAAAATTGGCAGGATTCCATCTACTTTAGGAACGTTGAGAATACGAGAAGGAACTAAACAATTGTATTTCAAACCTCATAAAATTCCATATGCTATTAGAGAGAAGGTTGAAAAAGAACTAGAAAATCTTGAAAGTTTGGGCATATTGATAAAAGTAGAATATTCAGAATGGGGAACACCACTTGTACCCATCATCAAGAAAGATAAAAGCATTCGATTATGCGCAGATTATAAGGTTTCAATAAATAAATGTATTCTAGACGATCATCCGAATTCAATTACTCGAATATAAGATTTGTATATGAAACTCAAAGGAGGTAGATATTTCTGTACACTAGATATCTACAAAGCCTACCTGCATCCTCCATAGGACGAAAAAAGTTGTAAATTACAAACAGTATCAACACACAAGGTATCGTACAAAGTGACCAGATTGATGTTCGGAATTAAGACGGCTCCGAATTTGTGGCAACGTTTTATAGAATCTATATTACATGATCTAGAAGGAGTTGCCTTGTTTTTTTGACGACATAATCGTACAAGGTTCCACACTTAAAGAAACTCATGAGCGAATGGTTATTCTTCTGAAAAGACTGCGATCACATGATCTTCATCTGAACCCTAATAAAATCAAGCTTTTTGAAAGGTCTGTGAAATATCTAGGACAGACTATTGATGAACAAGGTCTGCACAAAACGGATGAGAAGATCAAGGATATCTTGAAATTTTCACCTCATGCAGATGCGCATCAACTCCGATAATTTTTGAATATGGTCAACTACTACAATAATTGTATTCCCAATTTGGCTGCAAAACTGAATCCACTCAATAATCTACTGCGGAAATCAATCAAATTTGTGTGGTCCAATGAATGCAATGAAGCTTTCTTCAAAATCAAACAAGAAATTGTTGGAGATCTAGTACTAATTCATTACAACATGGATCTTCCTTTGGTATTAGCCACAGATGCATCTCCGTTGGGACTTTCAGCAATACTGTCCCATAGAACATCAGACGGTGAAAGGCCAATAGCTTTTGCGTCACGTTCACTAACTGCAGCAGAATAAAAATATAACCAGTTAGACAAAGAAGCTACTGCAATTTTCTAGGGATTGCATACATTTTTCGAATACTGCTATGGCCGGCATTTCATATTGATTACAGATAATAAGCCGCTTACAGCTATATTCCATCCAGATAAACATTTACCGTCGATGATAACTCATAGACTTTTACGTTATGCTCAATTCCTCTCTGGTTTCAAATATTAGATCGAATATAAAGATACAAAATTGCATACCAATGTCGAATATTTATCAAGATTTCCAAATGAATCTTTGAATATGGATTCAACAGACGGTGAAGTTATTTTAGTATTAGAAGAAATGTTGCCGATTACCAGATCGACTATTGCTGAAGAAACCCAAAAAGATACAGAATTGGCATATTTATTGACAGTCATACAAACAGGGAATCTGAATGATACAACTTATAAGGGACAAGAAGGAGAATTATCTGTCGAGAATGGGTGTATCCTGCGTGGAATACGAGTCATCATTCCAAAATCTCTTCAACACATGATTCTCCAAGAATTACACAAAGCTCACCTTGGTATGGTCAAGATGAAGGAATTAGCACGCAATTACTGCTACTGGAAGAATATAGACAAAGATATCGAAAATCTTGCTAAAATTTGTCATGCATGCTGCAAGGTGCAAAACGAATGTAGTAAAGTTCCGGTTCAGTCATGGAATATGCCTGATGTCGTGTGGGAGAGATTACATATCGACTATGCTGGGCCATTCATGAATCATCATTTTTTTATTCTAGTGGATGCAACATCGCGGTGGTTGGAAGTAATACCTATGAAAACTATAACTAGCTCTCAGACAATCAGGGCATTACGTGATATTTTTGCACGATTTGGTTTGCCATATGAAATAGTAACCGATAATGGTACATCGTTCACATCGCATGAATTTAAGAAATTCTTGGCGTCCAATGCTATTCAACATCGTCTCACAGCACCTGTTCATCCATCTACGAATGGGTTAGCTGAGAGATATGTTCAGATGATAAAAAAATGGTTTAAAATCCGCAATGACAGATTCGGGTGATTTAAATTTGAAGCTCAATAGGCTGTTGATGCAATATAGGAAGGTTTCGAATGCAACAATCCATATAAGTCCAGCAGAAAGTGTACACAAATTTAAATACCGCACAACAATTGATTTAATTAGCGATAGTCCCACTGAGATCAGCGATAACAGTAACTCTTCTGAAGAAGTAAGATATTTCAGTTTGAACGACCCAGTTCAATTTAGAACGTATGGTAGTGAAGCCGAAAAGTGGAAATTTGGATACATCCATCAACGATTAGGAAATTTGTATTATTCAATAGAAGCTGGTGGAAAGATATTCAAGAGGCATATCGATCAGTTGAGGTCTACGAATTATCAGGAGCATGTGAATGATACACGAAGAACTAAAATTGAGAAGGAAGAAGAAATGTACGTGTCAGACATGTGTCTCCATGTATTTTGATTCATTCTGTAAAGCTCTTTTTGTGCTTTACGGATCACTTTGACACCCGAGTCCAGGTTTCGGAATCCTCGGGCGCCACCTCTGTTTAATGTGGGAAGGCCACTTGCTCCGGGCAGCTTCAGTGAAGAATGTATTACTCCAGGGGTTAGTATGGTACCGACCTATTTACTGTTGGCCAGAAAGGCAGGCTTTAATTGCCCTTGCTGGGTTCGATTCCTGGGTACCTGCTGCTTTCAGATGTAATAAATAAAATGACAATTGAAATTAATGACGTTTATTCATATCAACTAATGCCGGGTTGAAGCTCTATAAAAGTTCGGGTTAAATACCGGGTTGAATCTCAGGTTAAAACTCAGGTTAGTATAAGAGCCGTTCTGTTAAACTGGATGATTCCGAAAATGGCAAGTTCAAATAAATAAAATATATATTTCTCGTGCCTGACAGGACTTACTTACTCCACCAAATAATTCACCTTGTACCTCCACTCGGACAACCTGTTGATTCGGCGACGCTTACTGCAAGTCCAATTGGGCGACTTCGGCTCTGGTCGGCTCGTGTTGACCCCTCTCTGTTCTGCTGGTCTCGCTTCGGCTGGCTGGCTGGACTAACTGCCACTGCCGGCTCTCTGCGGATTCTGTCGTCTAGGCTGGACTTCAGGATTTGTGGGAATTTGAATTTTAATGTCAGGTTCCCGGCTAGCTCGAGTCCCTGTAAGCCCAGCCAGACGCTTCACACTAGAGTCGGCCATCTCGTTTGGAAACGGCCTCGACTCTGGGAGGATGTTTTTGTTGGGGAAAGAATTTAATTTAAAAATTTAAATAAAATATTGTTTAAGATTTTTTTTTAATATTAGCAAAGGCTCGAACGCGAGATGGAATAATTACTGTCCCCTGATTCTCAAAGCCAGGAAACAACAGTTTAAAATGGTTCCAAAAATTGTTAAATAAATAGTTACTATTTCAAAAAAAATATATCATTAAAATATTTATCAAAAAAAAAATAGTTACTTCTGTGGACTGGCTAGTCGAAAACTCGATGCAGGTCTACAGAATAATTACAAAGGTATTAGAAATTTATTGTTTTTCTTTTTTTTTTTTTAGATTAGAATTCAAACAGGCATATATATTTATCAGTAGCAATAACGCACGAGAATGTCAATAGCAATAATTCACAATAAATATATAAATGTTGGTGGCACTTTGGTTATGAAACAAAGGGGACTGAGAGGGTGCGTCGGTCTCTCCACACCTGATGAGTGCCACCAAACAACCAACAATAAATATGTCTCTGGGTAATTGCCCAAAAAAAAATCAATAATATGTCTGGTTACTTGTCATGATAAAAGAAAGTTTCAGTGTTTATAGCAAAACACAATGATTGTCAATTCACTTTTGAGATCTGGGAAAGTCCCAGGCCTTACCCTAGAAGAATTCACTTGCTGTTTCAGGAACTGAAGAAACTCTCGAAGTTCTGGAAGTTCTTGTCGTCGTTTATTTACTTTTGGGACAGTCAGTAAATAAAACAGGAAAAATTCAGGTAATACACCCAAACTGGAAGCAGCCTAATCTGCAACTATGCCGGCTTGTAGATCGGAACCAAATATTCACTTGTCATAGTGTTCGGAGAGAGAAAACTCATGCAGTTGTATCGCTGACTACAGCCAACGGCTGTTGTCTCGAGCGAGTATGTATTCAAAAAGTTTCAACACAGTTGAAACGGGAAATGAACTAAACTAGGTTCGAGTTCCAGCTAAGTCTAGCTATAAAAGATTTTATCAAGCTCTTGATAAAACAAATCTCTATTTGAAGCTAACACTATTGAATATCTCACTTTAGGGAAAACGATTTCTACTCGAGAAAAGTATATAGACCGAAGTGACCAAGTCAAGTTCTAAAGCTATACTGAAGTGAACTTGCAACAATTCGTCGCGTTTTATAGGGGAAGGAGAATTTCTTCTCGCATTCCAATCTGCCTCGCGATTTCCACGCAATCATTTGTGTGGTTCTCGCGGCTATGGGCGTGGCCTAATGGAAAAATCCGCGGAGGCTCTCTGGCAGTTAAATATAAAATTCTGCGAGCGTTCCGGACCATTCAGTGGCACGTTCTGTTTCTGGGGAACAAAACTTGAGCGTTTTGTGGTGAAACCAATTATACGTAAATGAAAGAGCTTTCTCCCCGAACATTGGTATCGTAAAGAGGCAGTTCTTACACCTTTGTTGACAATTCATTGGTTTTATATCTTCGATCTGACGTCACACCTCCCATTCGTTGCTACGTATATCGAGTAAGCGCGCGCCGATCCCCCGGCTGTTTTCGCTCGACGATGTGCAGAATGAAATTATACCGGGCGATAGAGATCCTGAATCGATTCAGCTGATTTTTAAAACAAAATAAGTAACTTCGTTATAATTCAAAACAAAGTGAATCTGGATCGTTACATGATGATCATTTGGCTGAGGGCTCAATGTACTTTCAAGAAGTACGGAAGAAATCACGAATGATTCCGAAAATGATTCTGGTTGAACTAACCGTACGAATGTGCCCGCGTACGAATGGTAACCACTTTCCCCTAACATGCGGGGAATTACTGTTTAGGTTTTAGGGTTTCTGAAAAGTCTTTGAGTTTTTCAAATAGAAAGATGTACTTTGTGAATTTTTGGTAAGTTACCAGAATACCAAAAATCAATAATAAAGTATATTTTTTCATATCGGTTCAAATTACGCATCGAATACATAAACTATAATTATGACTCATTTTTCTGTAGAACTGTTGTTGCCACCAATCTTATTATAATGCGGAGAGAGGATGATTTTCAATTATTGATCAATTATTGCCTAAATTGATATTGCGCAAAATAAATATTATAATAGTGGTCTAGAAAATGAGTTGCAGAATGATTGAAAGAAAAACCCAGATTTGTCCTATACCAAACGGAGGTTTATTTGAAATTTTCCAGGTCAATACATCAGAAATCGAATATCAATCACGTTATTTGCTCTTCATTCCTTCTTTTCTTGAGACGGCGCTTCTGTCATTACTTTAGTTAAGCTTTCAGGCCTGAAAAATAAACCATAGTGATTCTTTCAAAATACAAGAGTAAGTTACAGATCGACAAGCGTAAGGATGCCTCCGAGATGCGCGAACGAAAGAAAGCGTGAGTAATAGATGTGCGACAAAGATCGACAACTGTTTAATAAGGCAGAGCGATTGAGCTGCTGCCCCACTCCAGGGTTTTGTCTACTGCGCAACCAATTCTCGGAGGCATCCTTACGCTTGTCGATCAGTACGAATGAAAACGGTCAAATAACTGATGAATGGCTGAAGCGGAATAAATAATATTTCGTGATACCACGACGATTTGGAAGTTGTTGTCACGTTCCTAGTTATTTATTCGCATGTTGTATATATAAATTTAATCGATTTATTATTATTATTAGATGGCGGGGCTAGCCTGTTTGCTGAAATGCAGGTAGTTCTGTATAGAACCGTTCTGCACCCCGTTATCAGGTCTATCTCGTGAGTACTCCGGATCTTTCAATGAACTCCTGGAGATTCCTCACAAGGTTTTCCTGCGGGATATCTTCTGCACCGCAGTGTCCGAAGATATTCCTCCTCATGCCAGACAGATCATCGCATAAAAACATCATGTGGGAGGCTGTTTCGTCCTCCTCATCACAAAATCTGTAATGTGTGGACTCTTGATGTGTCCCCAACAAGTGCAGGTGTTTTCTTAGGTGGCAGTGGTCTGTCATCAGTCCTACCACCTTCCTGAGAGAGTCTCGGCTTAGTTCAAGAAGGTGTCTTGATAGCCGGTCGGTTGGCCCCATCATCATCATTTTTCCGTGAGTATTGCCTGAGGCACTCTCCCAGAGAGATTGATGATGGTTTTCACCCATTTCTTTGTGTGCTGCTCAATATCCCCAAACGAAATTACGCAGGCTGGTTCTGGTCCAATGAGAGTTGTTGTTGCCCCCCCTCTTGCTAGGGCATATGTGCTCTCATTTTCCTGGATGCTCTCATGACCTGGTACCCAGACAAGTTTTACCCTGTTCTGTGCTCCCAGGTCGTTAAGGTTTTGGTTTTCCTCCCAAACCTGTTTCTAAGTGAACCTGCATGAACGCAGGGCTTTAATCGCCGCCTGACTGTCGGAGATAATCGCTATGGGTTGGTTTACAGGACCCCTCCTTAGAATCTCTCTCGTGCAGACGGAGATTGCCGTTACCTCGACTTGGAATATAGAGGCTTGAGTACCGAGGCTTAGACTGATGTCTTGCCTTGGTCTCTCGCCGTATATTTCAGCCCCTACTCCTTTGCTAGTCTTTGAGCCATCCGTGTACCAGATTTGCCCTCTTGACAGCATTGGTAACTTACCCATTTTCTATGATGGTGGTGTATGTTTCATCAAAAGAGTATGTTGGAGTCATTTTGTCCGACGGCATCTCAGACGTGTCGATTCTTATGACCTCAAGTATGCTGGAGAGGCCTTGCTTATATTATTGGCCCAGACATTTTAGCCTGGATGTTTCTATCCTCGCATCTGCTGCAATATGCAAATGCAAGGGATGGAGGTTTAGGATTACCTCCAAGCTAATTGTCGATGTGCTGCACATAGCACCAGTGACTCCGAGCATGGACAGTCTTTGTAAACTAGCCAGCTTTCCCATGGTTGTCACTTGTATTTCGTCTCTCCTGATATCTGTGCACTTTCTCCAAAGATTCGAAGAGCTCTGTTGGTCTCCAGGTTTCTTTTTCTGGTGAAAGGAACTATTGTGTTTTTAAGGGGTTGACTCTGAGGTTCTCCCTCGTGCACCTCGTCTGTACGTCTGTGAGGGCTGTGAGGTCTGTGATGGCTGAATTTAATCAATTATACTATTAAAATATTTTGAGCATGATTTTGCTCGGAAAATAGTTGAATACACAATAATTTAATATAACCCGAGACCGCGAAGCGGTCGGGGGATTTTATTCTGAAATTATTGTGCATGAAATTATTTATCAAAAAGCACAATCTTGCAAAAAATATTTTGATAGTATAATCCATTGAAATTTATAGCGTGTGATATATGACAAGATTATTTCTTGAATAAGGTAGATTAAAACTAACAACAAAGAGTTTTAATGATAATGAACACCGACATTTTCAAAAAATTTCTTTCTTTAAATATTTTTGCTTAAGCTTTAAATACGAGACGTTTCAGAATCGAATGCTTCGTTGATGCTGTTTGTTTATATATTTCTTTGGTTACGCATCCCAACATTGCATTGAAGAAGCCTATGATGCGAATTTTGCATGTAAACATTTCAAATAATTTTGACGTATTTTCGTTGCCTTATGTCAAAATATTTGTCTAAAAATCCTATCGAAAATGGAGTTTTCACTGATGAAAATCAATATTAGGTCATTCAAACGATTAAGAATTTATTGTTTTTTATAAACTGTTGCCTAGAATTGTAAGAATTTCTGAAAACACAACGAAAAGCAACATGAAGGACGAAAATTTAAAAGCGATTAAATAGCACTTGGGAAATAATCACTTATTTAAACAAAATGTATTTGAAAAATGGTGGTGTCTGTATATTTTATTATGAATGAAATAATCATACTTAACATCCCATTTTAAATTGCCAGAGATTAAACTTTTTTTTTAATTGTTCCAATTTTTCTTAGGTTTAGCATTTTCACTTTTCGAGTTCTAAGTGACTGAGAATTTTTATATTTCCATAGAATTGAATAATTATTGAAGTTATATGTATAAACAGTCTTTCATAATCTTAAGTCACCCTGGCGCGCCTGTAATTTTTTTCTCACCTGATGGGCTGACATGCGGAAAGGGTATAACCATCATACTATTTTAGTTTATAATTGATGATGTAATTCAGTTCACTCATATATAATTATTAATTAGTTGACATTAAATTGAAACTCCTAATGAAAAAGTATATTTTGACTATGATTTTGATTTTTTGGTAACTTTATATTCCTCCAGTAGATTGAATCAATATCTTATGTAAAATGTTAGATAGATCCTTAATAAATAATATTTTCAACTCCATATTAATGTTTCTCTTCTAGTGCCCTGTAGAAATTAGAAAACTGTGATATATACTCCCGTCATTCTCACTCAACATCAAGGAAATCATTGAAATACGTATTTTTTATTCCAACTCAGTGAAACACTGTACCAAAAAGTAATTATGTACTAACTTTTTACTTACTTTGGTACCGGTGGTGTACTCATCGATGGTCCTGATTTCCTTCCTGAAACGTTACATAATGATAGAAGTTTTCAGTTTACACTTTTGGAGACGTTCTAAGTGGTCTCAAGTAGTGCAAATGAAGATAATCGTTTTTAGTGCTACATAGCAAAACACCTGTCCTGCATAATGTAATCAAGAATGTAGGTATTTGCAATGAAACAAAAGAATTCTGCGATTGACTATAATTTTTTTTAATAAAGGTATTGACGTCAATTCGGACTTCAAATGAAATCGAGTATTTTCTGAAAAAAATTTAAATTTGTTCGTAGGTCAGAAAAAATTTAAAGCTGGTCAGCTATATAGTTATACCTTTGGTTCAATCCTTGTCATGCATAATTGAAATTCACTTTCATTTCCGCGATTACTTTCAATTGGGCAGGATTAAAAGTAGTCCTACTTTCCCTGAAACAACTTGTTTGCATTGCCAGGACTAAAATTAGTATTTCACTAGCCGATTTTAGGAACTGACGTGCTACATTTAGTCCTTCAAGGTGAGAGCTGCGAGGAATAATCAACAAACTGAAGTCTCTTAGATTAATATTTGATCTAATATATGAACGTACGAGGGTGGTCCCAGAAGTACCTGGCCCAACAAAGAAAACACAAAAATTTTGGAAAAAATATATTTATTTTTCAACGTAATCTCCTTTTAGCTCCATACATTTTTCCAAGCGATGTTCAATAAGTACGATAGCCTTTTTATAATAAGAATAGCCATTAACTGCCTCTTCATTGTTGGAAAATCTTTGACCACCGAGCCATTTTTTCAAGTCTAAGATTAAAAATTAATCCGAGGGGGTAAAGCAGGCGAATAGGGTGCATGAGGTAGCAATTCAAACTCTAATTCATTAATTTTGGCCATTGCAACAACCAGTGGCAGCGATAAGGATTCGGGGCCCCCCCGCCAGATTTTGTTAGAATTTTCATACATGTGGCAATAAAATCTGGAAATACCTAACATAATTGGACATAATTCCATATAATGATACACAATATGATATTCATTATATTATTTCATTTATATTGAAATCTTTTTCAAAGAAATCAGCAGTATTCCGGTATATGGTTTTATTGTGTATGGGCCGTGGTGGCCGTGCTGGTAGAGCGTTCGCCTTTGGAGCGAAGGTCGTGGATTCAAATCCCCGCATAGTCATCGGTCTCGTGCATGGCATCACACGTTAAAAGTTAAGGGCTGCGTCTTTCCTAGCACAAACAAGTCTCTCGAAGACTTCCGAGGGTTGCGCGTAAGGGTGCAACCGGTTGACGGAAATAACAATTGTCACTTTGGATAATATAAATGCCATAATTTGCTAGGTATTTTGAATAAAACTTACCATCGCACAAATCTGTCTGGTGCTAGTAAAGCCATTCGTAGATTGAGGAATATGAAGTTTAGAGGAGCACTGTTGAATTGCCAAAACGGCGATGTATTTGTATTAAAAATATATCGATCAACTGTTCCAAATCAAGTTTACGAGCAAGTTCATGTTCAAAACCTATTATTGTACCCAATTCACTATGTCTCACCTCTCACATTATACTACGTAAATATGTTTTTATCAACTTCAACTTTGAAAATGTTCTTTCGGCAGAAGCAGATGTTACCGGTAATGTCAAAAAAAGTTTAAACAACGAACAAATATAAAAGACTGCTCAAAATACATCTAGTTTCTGATGTAAAATATGCGGCCAATTCTGCAGTGCTAAGCCCAAAGGGCGTAAGTCAAGAAAGACCAGAGATACGCCTATAAAACTTAGAATTCCAGGTGTATTTTGAATATACGTCTTATTTACTGACGTTTCGGATGGCAAAGAACAATGAGATTCTGCCAAATTTGTTGTTCAAGTCAACGGGTCAGTCACATAGGGAACACGTAGAGAGTGAAATTTAAATTATGGAAAGAATCGAGATTCGTCCTTTGGGCTTAGGAAGGCAAAATTCATAGATTGTTTTATTTTTTCGAATTTCATTTGAAAATACACTTTTCCAGTTAATTAATTGCGTAGATAAGTTATGCGAGAAGTATTTTCCTTATTTTTTTTGTATTTTTTCAGCATGATCCCAAATTTCTCCTGTAGATAGTTTAACAAAACAGTCTGGATTTAAAAATGAAAAGTAGCTCATTACTTCGTTCATGCTGACAAATCGTGTATACTGAGTTGATCAATTATTATATCGAGAAGACTTTAATTTGGAATCTTTTCAGACCATCTTCTATTCTAGTGTCATTTGCGAGTTCATCAAAAAAATGTCTTGACTTTAGGCGCTTACTAGATGTCAATGTTGGCTGAATGTCCCACGATTTCATCAAATTGAAAGCTTCTGTATGCAATGTCTCTAAAACTATTTAGATTATCTATTGCTCAATATCTCGCATGCTCGGCACAGATCAACAGTAGAACTTTGTAGCAGTTTAGACACCAAATTCCGCTCTGTCAGCTGTTTTTTGCAAATTAAAGTAAATGTTGACAAACAATTACAATTAGAAAGTTTTAGCAAAGAGGTCGAAGGGGCCCCTTTTGGAGCTGCCCCCCCGCACCGCGGGCTCTGCGGGCCCCTTATCGCCGCCACTGGCAAAGACGGATGAGTGAGCTGGTGCATTGTCTTGATGAAACAACACTTTCTTCTTAGCCAAATGCGGCCGTTTTTGCTTGATTTATTCGCTCAAACGTTGCAATAAGTTCGCATAATACTCGCCGTTGATAGTTTTTCCTTTTGCAAGATAGTAAATGAAAATTATCCCATGCGCATCCCAAAAAACCGACGCCATGACCTTGCCTGTAGATGGAACGGTCTTTGCCTTCTTTGGAGCCGGTTCTCCCTTTTCAGTCCATTGTTTTGATTGTTCTTTTGTTTCGGGTGTGAAGTGAAGGACCCATGTTTCATCCATGGTTATGACACGGCGCAAAAATTCGGCTTTATTACTGTGAAACCTTGCCAAACACTCGATGGAAACATCTTCACGACGCTGTTTTTGTTCCATTGTGAGCCTACGCGGCACCCATTTTGCGCACAGCTTTCTCATGTCCAAATTTCCTGTTGATATGCGATGTACCACACTTTTTGAAATGCCTACTATGTCTGCTATATCGCGCACTTTCAGTCGACGATCATCCAGTAACGCTTTGTGGATTTTCTTCAACCTCATTTGGTCGACCACTGCGATGCTCGACTTCGCAGGTGGTACGGCCTCGATTAAACTCTGCTACCCAATATTTTACTGTTGATAACGAAGGAGCAGTCTCACCCAGAGTAGAATCTAGTTCAGCTTTTATATTGGTTGGGCTAAGGCCTTTCAAATAAAATTATTGTATCACATAACGATGACCAATTTTTTCCATGTTTACAAATTCACTGAAAACGTTTACTATTGATGGCTGCCAAACAAATACTAAACTACGTGGTGTCTTCAAACTTAAAACATATGCTGCATACAATACAGTAGTATTTTTCAAGCAACTACCGCCATCTTTAGGTCAGGCCAGGTACTTCTGGGACCATCCTCGTATACTGGTGAACATTTCCACTTGAACATATATTGAGAGTTAACAAATAAAGTATGCAGAATTAATTATTATTCCTTCAATATATTTGACAGAAAACAAACTACTTTCATTTGCATTTCCTGGCAAAATTGAAACAGGGACTAAAGTAGTACATTTTCTCCCAAAGGGACTAAAGTGGATAATCTAAACATTTCATGTTTCTTGGAATTGAATTGATAAAATGAATCATATATTTGGTTCTGTTCTTTACAATAAATTATGGATATATAAACTCTGATGGGTGCAAACCTTTAATCCAGAGGAATACGAAATTGAAAACAACCTATCAATGTTACAAGTCAATCTGACAAACGAACAGGCGTTGCCGACCGATTATGAACCCTTTACTTCCATATATACCTACTACAAAACATAATTCTGCTGGTTGGTCATATAGGGCACTGGCAATTGTGTCCTCTGATGATTTGAGAAACGTTACACACGCACCAGTTAGATTTAATTCAATACCCGTCAGGTCTTAGCCAGGAGAGTAGTTATTTTCTGACAGGTACTTGCCCTTTTCAATCTGACAAGTGGTTAAATTAATACATAACATCAATAGGATATTTTCTAAATCTTCATATCCTCAGGTCACCTATATCTCGTGAAAATTCTTTCCAATTTGCAAAAAATTGTGTATATAGCGTAGGACTAGAGTGACTCATTACCTTGCAGAGTCCTAAACAAACTCCACTTGCGGGATTGAAAGGGTCAGTTCATTCCCGTGGTATAAAATATTCCTGTCGCTTACAGCGTGTGTAGTACACACTATTCTGTTGACATTTTTCAGCAATTTATGATTAAAAAATTTGATGAAAGTTTGCTCCATACCGATAAATAGACATTTATCAGGTGAAAGGACCCCGCACAAATCAAATGGGAAATGGATCCCTACCAATTTGGCTGAAATTTGGATATGTTGTAGTTTATACCTTTCTGATCAAAAGTGTCCACGGGTCCGAGACCTAAAAATGGACAGTTTTTTAGGTTGTTACGGGTTTATTTTGCACTAGAAAACCCTTTCTGTTTCAATACAATAACATCAGAAATTCTCTGTCATTGATATACACTTTCCTCTCAATACGCCACTGTATCAAATGACAACTTGATTGTTGTCATGTATAGCTTAATTGTTCCGAACGTTAGTACCTACCTTTGCTGTACTAGTTCGAGCGGACATGAACCTGCCTTAAGCTAATGACAGTTATCAGTTGTTCTATATTGCGGTATAACAACTTGTTTGGTAAACATAATTTTGGTTAGTCTATTGTTTTGTACTTAGAACACAAAACCGTAACATTGCTACTCTATCTCTGTCTTGCGCCATTGAGGTACCTACTTCACATTCGAATACTTGACCTTTTGTATGTTTGTTTGAGTTTGGTTCTGAGATTGAGAGGCTGGCGGTTTCGTCTTGGTTCAGTTGGTAACTCTGAATCTTAAGGTGTTCTTTTCATAGCTCCAAGTAGCTCGAGGTAGTTCCTGGACTGTTCCCACCGAACACTAACGAACAAGAAAGCGCCTTGTCAGATATTGACAGTTTTGACTTTGACGTCTGAGAGATATTTTCCTCTTCCTTATTTGATCTTGATGAGTGACTGACCTATTTTGAAGATTTCCAATTAAAGTTTGATCATCGTTGATGGATCTTGGGAAAATTCATATCAGGAGAGTTTCTCATATTGTTTGCGATTTTTGACGCTATATATTTTTGAGAAATCTCCGTTCGCTTTGCGGATTTTTGAGGTTAAAAGTCACTTCATCATTGTGTGAAACCACTGGAACGAGAAACTCGCTATCAGACAGCAAATATACCATCAAAGCTGTTATCAGAACCCTCCCACTTAATAGAGGTTGGTATTCGCATTTGGGCTCTACTTATGGCCCCATACAAGTGTAATCAGAAGTCAGACTGGTATTGTTCATTCTAGGGTGCTCTGCTGCGGCTACCACTTTGCTACTGCTCCTCTGCGGTTATTGCTTGCTACCACTCTGCTACTGCTCCGCTGTGGCTACTACTTTGCTACTGTTACTGCTTCGCCGCTGGTAGTGTTCCACTACGGTTTATTGCTACTACTCTGCTACCGTTTATTGGAGTTCCACTAATGTGATTGTTCCACTGTTCCGTTGCTACACGATTGTTTTTCCACTATTCCACTACTGTGATTGTTCCCGCTCAACTGTAGTTGTCCCGCTGTATATCTGTTGTTCAGCATTCCTTCGCTGTTCGTCCCCATTGTTGGTATTCTTCGTTGAGGGTATTCATTCCAGATATACTGGTACTTAGATTGATTGTCTTACTGAGGAAACCTACTTACGATCAGATGAGTTAAGCATAAGAGATTGCCCCTAAGGCATCAGTAATCATAATTGTAAGCTATCGTGACGTCACTTAGCCCTCACTGGAGGTTCAATATTTTATTTATTTAAACAGTACACCACTCTCAATCTATTGAATCCATCTTGGTGGTACCATATTTACAGTAATTTCATTAATTTTTTCTGTTATTGTGTGCCGAACGGTACCCATACAGGGTGTGTAACATAGATCAATATATTTTATTAGTAAGGGACATGACTATTTATATTATTCTGGTCCAAGTTATCTAAGCGTAAGGAAAGACAAAATCTACATATTAATATATTATTTTTATACCATTTACAGGTAACTATTGTTTAATATTTTAGTAATATTAGTGCAGTGAGTTGTCCCATTCCATTAGGATGGTTTCGGATTTTTCGCTAGCGATAAATCCGTGGCGCTCCGGAAAATTAACCCCACATTTCAATCTTATCGAAATCAATTTTTATTGTCGAATCCACGCCTACTGAGCTACTGGGTGTGTTAGTTGCGTGAAACATCATTGCACATTCACTGCTCTTCTTTCCTAAATTTCGCCCCTAACAAGGTATCGAAGGTCAAAAGTTGCGATTAGTGCCGATCTCTCACGCGATTGAAAGAGAATTCGCATCTCTTACTTTGGGTAATTGCATGCCAATGTGTGGTACATCGGTGCATGTGTATTTTTGTGTATATGGTCAGGGTGGTGGTAGTGGTGGGAAAGGTGTGGTTGTGGTGGGGATGGAGTTAGTGGACCCTTAATCACATCAGTCCTGGTCGTGGCAATCTGTTCTCATCTCTTAACATCTCATTCGACTTCCGGCAGCGGTCGAGGTCAGACGGCGGCCTTGTGTTGGAAGTCAGGTTAATGTGTGTAATGTCCGCCGTCTGAGGACATGCAGCGACCCAAGATTATAGTGTTTGTCAAAAATTGAAAAGTGTAAATTAATATGGGATGCAATATTGCCTAGAGCAAGACTACTGCGTCCCCATGATAAAGCTTTGCTGTCTACGCCGGTTAGAGGCCGGATGGGAACGGATTTCTCGCAGCAAGGCGAACTGAGTAGATGGTTACATAACCAAGCTCAAAAAAGGAAAGAAGAAGAAGAAGATATACAACATAAATTACAAAGAGGCAGAAAAAGAAATGTTTCTGGTTACAGATTTGAACTTAATCTGTGACCGAACTTAATCTGTGGCCTGGTGCTAATTTAATTTGGTAAATACCAAATACCTAAGTGTTAAAATTGGAAAGTCAAGTAATTGATGAGTAACAGGGCCCACCTTTGAGCATTTCTTGTATGTAGATTTTCTGCTTCAACTAAAGCTTGAAGAACATTTTGTTCTCTTGCTCTTTCCAATAACTTGATTCAATGTGCCCCTTTCTAGCTCCAACCACCTTTCTATTCTTTGTAACCAATCATTAGTAATTTACTGTAGATAATTGTCTTTGACCAACATGAAGAAGCGACATCATTTTATATGTAATGCATAATCGGTAATTCTGTCAGGATATCCTCTATCGACAATAATTATGTCATTTTCCTGAAACCATCTAGTCATTCTATCCACATCTTTATCGAATTCATTCTGCAACATAGCTGCATCATTATTCCTCGCGTCTGAGAATCACGGCCCTTGAATTGCAAGTATAAATCCATCTGGAACGTCTACTAGAGAAGGTTTCACCAAGTGTCGACCCTTATGAGTGCAGTATGATTGTCGAACAGCTCTAAAATTACTACTTTTTGGAATAAAGCTATAAGTACCGTCCATAGCCGCTATTACTCTGGGAATATTTGGCTCTGGATTATATAGATTGTTGGGGAATTCCGTTTCAATATAAAGATCTCTTGTTATAGCATCAAATCCTATATTACCAGGCACGAAACGTTGAATAAGTGATTGTATAATCCAAGATGTATAGAAACCATAATCTTAGCAATTGTCAAGCTTGCTGTCTCGTTAAAGATTTAAACATACCAGTCAGAAAATCGTACGAAAGGCCTTGACGCGGTTTACATAGAAACAGTAATGGATCTTTTTTGTTGACATTTTGACAAGGTACTCTGTCACAGTAAGTAAACAGGTCCTGAAACTGTTGTTTTGTCACAGGGAAAAAGCTTTCAAACTCCTTGCAAGAAATTGTAGAGTTGAGGTCCCGCGATAACGTATGGTCTCTTAATCGAACTTAAACCGTTAATGATGGGTTTTAAAATACATCGTCTGCCATCCAAATGATTTCGACATGACTTCACATTGTCAGGAACATAAATATCTGCTATGATGAAAACTTCTGCTTTACATTCCACTGACAATCTATGTCGATCATCAACAGCCTCACAAATCAGACAATTACTATTTCTGGACTGCAATAATACATTTAGTCTCAAACAAGCTGGATCTTGTTCCACAGCTATTATTTAATTTCTTATTGACTGAATAAAGTTAGCACATATTCTTTTATTAGAAATTAAATCAAGAGGTGGTCTATTCAACCCCTCTCAACTGCATTCGAGTCATGAGTTTTGGAGTAAATCACACACGTAACAAATAATGGTGGATTTAGTTAACTTCAGCACAAGCATTATCATAAACATAACGGTAACATCAAAGGTTTTTAGCATAAACTTAAAATTGTTGTATAAATAGCGCCATTTGATATAACAGATTAAATTTTCGCTTTTGACACTTATTTAAGCACAATTTTAAAATGATGATTTAAATGCATCTTAAGAATGTTTCTAAAAGCCATATTATTCAAAATACTGCGAGTATAAGAATATTCAAAACATTAGCTTTTGTAGAAACTTGACATTTATTGACAATTCAGAAATTATTACTGTCAAAACTGAACAAAGTCATCGCCATTATATAGGCTCAAAATCAAATGTGATCGCTTGGGAGATTTGCGCTACTTGCAACTTTGACTTTCGATATCTAAATAACTGTCCATTTTTAGGTCTCGGGCCAATGGAGACTTTTGATCAGAAGGGTATAAACTACAACATATCCAAATTTCAGCCAATTCGACAGGGATCCATTTCCCATTTGATTTGTGCGGGGTCCTTTGCTTAACGGATGAATGCAAAATCAGATGAGCCTATACGTGAGCCATAATATAAAATCTGATGGAACCTGCAGCCATATATTCAACAGTCATTTGATTAGTTTTTGGAAGAGAAAGGTTGTGTTATTTTTGTGAATGACAATTATAATACAGGGGGTCCCTCCAGGAACTGCATCGATTAATATATAGAAAACCATAGGTGGGTTGAATTTGAAAATTTGGGAGTTTACTATTGTTGATAAGTGCTATCCGGCTAAAATATTTTGAAGATTGTTGCTCTTCCGGTTGTACCGGAAGTGGACCCCAACTTCGTTATTTTGAATAGGACACCCTGTGTATTATCAAGGTTTTGAATTTAACGCATGATTCTGAACATGTTTTCTCAATAATGTCCTATACCCAAGTCTAACCGTTTTCGAAATATTCCAAATTTTAAGTTGAAAATTGCGTTTGCAGATCAACAATTTTTTTTTTTATTTCTGGACATGATCATTTATTTCCGATTGTGTATCGATTCATTCGTAGGAGAAGACCCAGTTCAGTAGAATTTCGATATCAATTCGATAAGAGATATACAGGGCGTTCATCAGAAAATGATATAGATCCGGTTGAAAAAATTATTGTAAGTCCATTTTCAAATGGAAACCCTCCAATTCTATATTCACATTCGATTCGGCATCGAAAATGAAGCTAACTCTGAATGAGGTTATCTATGCCAACACTCAATAGTTTTCGAAATATTGGCGAATTAACATGTCTCAGTTCCAGAAAATCTCGTATTCTTGAGTTTACTTATTCTTAGTTAGCCATGGCGCCCGTAGTTGTGTTGGAAACAATCAACTGCCACGAAAATGTCATTGTCATCAATCATGACGGCTCGTTTGAATTATTCGAATGAAGATTACTTAAATCTATTTATTATTTATGGCGAATGTAATAGGGTTATCTCAAGAACATGTGGTATATTTGCTATTCGGTATCCGCAGAAACAAGAGCCCTTACAAAACACTGTTAAACGAATTATAGAAAACTTCAGAAACATTCCATCTCTGCCAATACAAAAATGTAGATAAAGAAATTCTAGAACAATTCGAATGAAAGAACGATTAACGATATTGAGAGGTATACAAAAATTATTTGGTCAGTAAATGTTCGAATTGGCGCCAATCAACTTCCCAACATTTTTCACATCTCACTAATAATTTTCGATGTGTCATTTTCGTATTGAATCGGGTCTGAGATTCTCAAATGAATTCCTCACTCGTTGCATACAATCTTCCATGGTAGTCAATTATGTTTCATAGACTTGATTTTGAATTGTACCCCAAATGAAAAAATCGAGCACTGATGAATCTGAAGAGCAGGCGGCCAAAGAGATGGTCCATTGTTGGCTATCCACTGGTCATGAAACAATTCTTGTAAACGAGTATTGACTAAGTGACCATTATGCGGAGGTGCCCCGTCATGTTGATAAAAATAGGTTTCTATAATCAGCAATTGGTAAATTGTTCAAGTACTCATTTTCGGAAATATGCAAAATATTCAAATATCCTTCACCTGCAAAAAAAGTACATATCATCTTATTCTTGTTTTCCAAATCTACATCTGTTTTTGGTAAAGGTAAGCTTATCGGGCTTCTGCGCAAATAAGAAAAAAAATTATGTTACTTACGTAGTTTTGTCTCCTAAACACGAATCTGAAATTATTTTGCGGCGCTCTCTACTACTTTCCGAGATATGGCTCTCCAATCATTGAAAATTGATCGTTTTCAAACACGAATTTTTCTGTCAAAAATCACTCAAAGTTTTTCCTTCTTTTGATAAGCCCTTTTTTACACACTAATCAACCCATATTTCACAATTACAAGCACTAAAACGTTATTTTTTTTAACAAAAAATCCACCCTTCTCTAGGACAATACATAACCAACAAATCTGGATATTTTTATCATTTTATATGTAGTGGGTTGGTAACTGCGCGCGCTAACTATTCATTGACATCGATACAACAATTTATTTTTGTCCAGATGTATTTCCTTTGCACTGAACCCGAAAACACTCCCAATTTAATTAAAAAATCAATAAGTGCCAATCTATTGTTCACCTAAATTAGAAATTCGTAGAATTTTAACATGTTCAGTTTATGATATTTACGTTAAATAAAATACCAAAATGGCAAAATTTAAACAATTGAACATAGTAATGAAGGAGAAGTTATCTGGCCAGAATCAAATTTGAATAGTTAGCGCGCGCAGTTATCAACCCACTACATATAAAATGATAAAAATATCCAGATTTGTGGGTTATGTGTTGTCCTAAAGAAGGGTGGGTTTTTTGTGAAAATTAATGTTTTTAGTGCTTGTAATTGTGAAATATGGGTTGATTAGTGAAAGGGCCTATCAAAAGAAGGAAATACTTTGAGTGATTTTTGACTGAAAAATTCGTGTTTGAAAACGCAGAAGCCCGATAAGCTTACCGTTACCCTGTTTATTACTTACCATTTGAGTTTTTTTGATAAAAATGCAGTGCCACGACGCTATCACTTCTTATCGCACAATAAACATTGAGCTGCCAAGACTCTTGAAAATTCAGTTACCTGCATACATGCTGATTTGAGTCACTTCAATAATGGCAATTATGTCGGTTGAAGACACCATTCTTTGTTAATTTAGCTTCGTCTGTCCATATAATATTATCCAAAAATAATACGTTCCCTTGCGACCAAGTTAAAACGAGTTCACAAAATCTCACTCTTCGTGGAAAATCTGTTTCTTTCAGGGCTGAACTATGGTGAACTCATATAGGTGAAATTTATGTTTGCGCATTATTCTGTGTACTGAGTTTATTGACAATCCTGTTTCTCTTGCAACTTGTCTCAAAGATATTGTTGGATATGCAGCAAAATATCCCAAAATGGCAATTTCAATATCTTCATCATCAACAATTGGCTTGTTTCTCTGCACTCTTGCTTTGACGGATCCAAAGTTTTTGAAGTTTTCTATAATTCGTTTAACTGTATTTTGTGAGGGCTTCTGCTTCTGCGGATACCGAATAGCAAATATATGACATGTTCTTGAGATAAACCTATCACATTCGCCATAAATAATAAATAGATTTAAGTAATCTTCATTCGACTAATTCAAACGAGCCGGCATGGTCGATGACAATGACATTTTCGTGGCAGTTGATTGTTTCCAACACAACTGCGGGCGCCATGGCTAACTAAGAATAAGTGAACTCAAGAATACGAGATTTTCTGGAACTGAGACATGTTAATTCGCCAATATTTCGAAAACTATTGAGTGTTGGCATAGATAACCTCATTCAGAGTTAGCTTCATTTTCGATGCCGAATCGAATGTGAATATAGAATTGGAGGGTTTCCATTTGAAACAATGGACTAACAATAATTTTTTCAACCGGATCTATATCATTTTCTGGTGAACGCCCTGTATAACTCTAATCGAATTGATATCGAAATTCTACTGAACTGGGTCCTCTCCTACGAATAAATCGATACACAATCGAAAATAAATGATCATGTCCAGAAATAAAAAATAAAAATATTTTTCGGTCTGCAAACGCAATTTTCAATTTAAAATTTGAAGTATTTCGAAAACGTTTAGACTTGGGTATAGAACATTATTCATGAAATATGTTCAGAATCATGCGTAAAATCTAAAACCTTGATAATATACAGGGTGTCCCATTTAAAATAACGAAGTTGTAGTCCACTTGTAGTACAACCGGAAGTGCCACAATCTTCAAAATATTATAGCCGGATAGCACTTATCAACAATAGTGAACTCCCAAATTGTAAAATTTGGCCCATCTATGGTTTTCTTTATATTGATCGATGCAGTTCCCGGAGGGACCTCCTGTATAGATAAAGACATACACATGTAAGACATCACACATTTTTCATAGATAAACCCATTTTCCAATATAAAGTCATCTGTACTACAGTACACAGTGTGAGTCAACGTCAACTAACTGTGAGGTATGTTATAACACCATTGTTATTTTATTTTATCTTATGCAGCGTTTATTTTACCAGTTTCTTGATTTAATGTTATTGAAGGATGCTTTACAGATATTGAAGATATGACAGCCATCATAGGAAAGCAGAACCTTTCGAGGGTGTATGTGACGTATACACAGATGTGATTCAGGATGATTCGCTGGAACCTGTATACAATGTTATGAGCATTTATGTAATGGCATATCGAATTGTTTTAAGAATCATATCGCTCAATACAGTAATATTTTCAATCAGACGACTACTAGAATGGGTTTGAGGTTTGACGTTCACTATAAACTGTAAGTCTTTTTTTTTCTGTCCCGCTTGCGTTTCAACTTTTGGGAAAATGTTTTCCAACTTTGAAGTAGCGATATATCAATTACACAAATTAAAAAAATACAGGCTGATTCACGTTGGATGGCACATTAGACCAGACAACGGATCACTTTGAAAATTTAATGGAGGGCATATTCGGACATTCTCTAGCCAACTAAAATATCTTCGACAATGCGGTGTTGCCGCTTCTATTAGAAAGCAGTAGCAACTTTGATTTTTCAAACAGAACAATCTGTATATAATATTATTTTTGGAATCTCCAACAAATGCCCGACAACTTTTCTTGATATTTCTCTATACCTATCTGTTACCGTTTTCGAAATAAAAATTAATTTCAATTTTTTTCTTCGAAAATCATGACTTCTAAAAATGCCGATATCTTTTAGTTAAGAAGTACTATGATATCGAAATTTGGTTTGGAGTTAGGTGATACTTGGACACTTCCCACACGTCAGCCTAATCTCCGTTACTTCAATACAGGGTGGTAAAAAAATACAGTTTTTTCGTTTGCTTGAAAAAGTTGCTGAAATTTGATTATTTTAAGTGGAACACCCTGTATATTATCAAAAATTCGGAAAGCTGCTAAAATTTGCTTTCTTTCTATGTATATCATACCTATACCTAACCAAACAAGTTTCGGACTTATAAGCAATTATTTGTGAAAATGTCCCTTCACAATGGTATTTCCATTCGGTATTTGGTAAGCAGGCCATGATTACTATTTGACAGTAGCGTTGTGACATTCTCCTAATAATATCGACATTTTCGTCACTTCAGAAGTTGCAAATACCTTCAAAAATATGGAACAAAACTATTCAAACGAAGTTCTTATGAATTTGTTTATTATTTTTGGACAGTGTGACAAAATTATCAGCAGAACATGTTGAAAGTTCAATGAAATGTATCCGAATCTACCGCCAATGAACCTCAAGAAATTTAAACGAATTCAGAACAATTTCAATGCATTTGGATCAACTTTAAAATCACCAAGAAACTTGCCTCGACCCGTAACTTCTGAAGACGACCAGATTAATGTCTTAGCATATTTTCACGCATTTCCCGAGTCATCGATAAGAAGTGCTGAAGAAGATTTGGGTATAAAATATTCATCGGTTCAAAGAATCTTGCGAAGACATAAAATGCATGATTATAAATTCACCAAAATTCAAGCAATGAAGACTCTCAACAGAGAGTAGAATTTTGTGAAATGTTGTTGACACGCATTCAAAAAGATCCACTTTTTTTTAAATAAAATTATTTGGACTGATGAATCGAAATTTCCGAGAGAATGGATTTTCAATAGAAAAAATCGTCATTATTGGTCCAGTGAAAATCCTCACGTCACAAAAGAAGCCGGATTTCAAGAAAAATTTTGTTTTAATGTCTTCTGCATGTTAATGGACAACAAATTGAGGTACGTGATATACGAGGAGTCATTAACATCCAGAAGCTACCTGAATATTTTGGAGAATACTGTAGAGAGTTTCGTGGATAATCTGCCACTCGAAGAATATCGAAACTGTTGGTACCAACTAGACGGAGCTCCTGCAAATTGCACAAGAGAAGTGAGCGCAGAACTGGAAAGACTTTTTGACGATCGGTGGATAAGGCGCTTGGGACCATGGAATTGGCCAGCGAGATCACCCGATCTTAATCCATTAGATTTTTATTTGTGGGGAATGTTTAAAGAAAAAGTTTACAAAATACCCGTGCGTTCGAGAGATGAATTGTTAGAAAGGATTGCCCAAACATTTGAAGATTTGGATCCCAATGAAATCAGATCTGCCACCACGAAAGCAGTCAACACCCGCATTTTAAAGTGCTTAGAAGTGAACGGCCAGCGATTCGAACATATTTTTTTATAATTATTCATATCAATATTTCCAATTTCAAGTTTCTTGGTGCTTTTTGAAAGTTTATCCAAACATATTGAAATAGTTCTGAATTCGTATAAATTTCTTGAGGTTCATTGGCGGTAGATTCGGATACATTTCATTGAACTTTCTACATGTTCTGCTGATAATTTTGTCACACTGTCCAAAAGTAATAAACAAATTCATAAGAACTTCGTTTGAATAGTCTTGTTCCATCGTTTTGAAGGTATTTGCAACTTCTGAAGTGACGAAAATGTGATATTATTAGGAGAATGTCACAACGCTACTGTCAAATAGTAATCATGGCCTGCTTACCAAATACCGAATGGAAATACCATTCTGAAGGGACATTTTCACAAATAAATGCTCATAAGTCCGAAACTTGACTAGTTAGGTATAGGTATGATATACATAGAAAGAAAGCAAATTTCAGCAGCTTTCCGAATTTTTAATAATATACAGGGTGTTCTATTCGAAATAATCAAATTTCAGCAACTTTTTCAAGCAAACGAAAAAACTGTATTTTTTTACCACCCTGTATTGAAGTAACGGAGATTAGGCTGCCGTGTGGGAAGTGTCCAAGTATCACCTAACTCCAAACCAAATTTCGATATCATAGTACTTCTTAACTAAAAGATATCGGCATTTTTAGAAGTCATGATTTTCGAAGAAAAAAATTGAAATTAATTTTTATTTCGAAAACGGTAACAGATAGGTATAGGGAAATATCAAGAAAAGTTGTCGGGCAATTGTTGGAGATTCCAAAAATAATATTACATACAGAGTGTTCCATTTGAAAAATCAAAGTTGCTACTGCTTTCTAATAGAAGCGGCAACACCGCATTGTCGAAAATATTTTGGTTGGCTAGAGAATGTCCGAATATGCCCTCCATTAAATTTTCAAAGTGATCCGTTGTCTGGTTCACCAGAAACGTCTGATGTGCCATCCACCGTGAATCAGCCTGTATAAACATCACATCAGTTGACTCGAAATGTGTACAGTACCACTTGAAAAAACCACTTGAGATAAAAATGTGTAACCCGTGTCAAAAATGTTTGAGAAATTCAAGAACTCTAAACAACCTGATTCCGAAAATTTCAAAACAAATTTTAAAAAATTATGACTGAAAGGGATCTGCCATTTAGTCCCTTGTCACAGCAAACATTTCATTGCAGTTGTTGGAAAATGCAATGTAAATTGAATATTTCAACTATGAATGAATTACCAATTACCTGGACCCTGTGGGTTGGATGATTTCGTTTCATCTTTGGTTGATTTCCTTGCAGTGTTTTCAGGAGTGATATAAATCGCAGGCTTGCTTTCAGGATGTGCAGTGGCTGGTCGCTCTGATGCCAGTTGTCTCAGTTGCTGATCATCCCTAGCTTTATACATCTGGAATATTTATACAATGAACTTATAATATTTCCTGAGCACTTTGGTATGGAAATTACTAAACTGATATCCATCAGATAAATACTCGTTTTAGGCATAGAACTACAACACCAAAACATCGTACCAAACTGTTCAAACGGTATTTTACTTACTCGGTATCAGATGCATACAATGACAGTACCAGTGAATTGAAATTAAAATCAATAGCTTCCTTCAAGCATGTCCAAAATTAATTTTTTTTTCTAACGAACGTTTTTTTAAATATTTCTCATTAATAATTTTTTTTATTCTTTAATTACTTCCACCTGTATGTTACTTCTCTTTATTATTTTCTTACTTCCATGAAGATAAAAACAGAGACAGTGCTACCTGCAACCACAGATGGTGATGTCACCAGATCTTCGTCATTTTTATTTCAATCGGAATTCTAAGATTATCAATAGTTGGAATGTTTGTTATGTTTATTAGGCTGGTACCAAAACGAATTTTAAACGCTAAAAATAAGAAAAAAAGTAACAGGTAAGGACTAGGTTGAGGTTTCAACTTTTAAGGAAAAAATATATTTTAAAACGAAAACACAAAATGGTGAAATGGGGATGTACTATAAAGGTTGAAAACGGTTTTTGCGGCGAAACATGACCTAACGAAAAATGTTCGATACAAAAGTTGTAGACAATAAAGAAATCAATATTTTGGTGAACAACACTTTTCGTTATAACCTCAAATTAACCGTCAAAATGGTGAAAGCCCGATTTTTCAGTTTTAAATTTTTTTCTAGCGTATAAATGATTCAATTCACAAGAAAATTTGCACAAACATGTCTTTTTGGTGTCGTATGAGCCAGATTTTTTCGAAATTCAGAAGACAGTTAGTCATTTTCGAGTCATGTACAGTGCTTTAATTTTGTTTTGTCCCACTTTTCCATGGCTGTAAAATACTCAGTTTTTGAGCAAGAAGGTTGAATAAAAAAGTATATTGAAGGATTTAGCGTAAAGTTTTATACTGTTTTGTCAAAAAAAAATGTCAACTGTCAAATGTCAGAATTTTTAAGATAAACTACTTTTTTTGAATGGGACACCCTGCATATCACTACATATTTGAAAAGACTTATTTTTTATTACGATAATATGCCATACATGCCCTTTCTTTTCAGTAGTTCCGTCTGTATTGATGAAAATTTGATCAAAATCGTAATTTTACAACATCAGCAAGATGCTGCTATTTTGTTTCCAATACTTGTCATATAATTCAACTCGAAACGAATGTCACATCTGTCAAAGTCGTTCTCTTGTATAGTGTACTGCAGCGGGTAAACGGTGAAGAAACAAAATGGGATACTCTACAGGAGAAAATGTTTTATGTTCAATATTTATCAACAAAGTGGAAGTGTTATAAAAGCGCTTGGAGAATATAGACTGCAATTTCCGGGTAGAAGAGCTCCATCTAAAAAATGTTTTATATATAGACTCAAGAAGAAGTGTTTTGAAACTGGTAGCCTGAATCGAGAAAAAACTGTTAGACCAAGAACAGTGTTGACAGAGAACACAGAAATAAATTTTTAGGCTACGGAAGTATTGCTTACGGAATATCTCAGTTATTGTATGAAGTAGGTTTGTGAAATTTGGAGCGTCGATATAATGACATAAGAGCTAGAATTTGAACATATTGACATGTCGAAGTTAACTTCCGATCTGACCGGAAGTAACATCAACTTTCTTATTTTAAATGGAAACCCTATTTTTTTTCCTTTTCGCTTTATTCAGCATTCAATTCTCTTTCTAATGACATATCACAAGTTGGTATCTAACCAGAAACTAGATCAGAAAAAAATTATTATTGAAATTCACCGAGTAGGCCGTGGAAGCAAAATGAAAGCCAAAAATTGAAAAGTTGGCTATGGACACCATACGTCACTTGATAACAGTTGCTTCTACTGTGATATTTTATTTTCTTTCGTCGGCGTTATAAAAAGCCGCCAAAAAAAATATTGGAAAAATTGGGAAAAAAACAATACTCTGTAGGTCCATAACTTAAATAGGAACATACAACTTTTTCTTACCTGTACTATTCAGCATAACCATTCCTTTCTAATGATATAATAGAAAATAATTTTTTGAACTGAGATACCGAAAAATCCAATTATTATTCTTCAAATAACAAAACAGATTATCGCCATACGCAAAAATAAAATTAAAAATAATGAGGAATGATAAATTATATCCTGTAGGTTCTAGGTTAAATAGGAACAAAAACGTACTTGGTCTGTGCCATCGTCCATAGATATTCTAATATCTACCTATGGACGATGTTTGTGCTATTCAGAATAATCATTCCATTGCAATAATCATTCGAACCAAAATATTAACAAGTAGGCTGATTAAGATGTATTTTGGAATGAAACAAAAAAGAAATGAGAGCTGTCACGAACGCTGCTATCCATATTATTTTGACGTTCGAAGTAGTGTTTTTGATTCTGCCATTTTAAAAGGGTTTGGAAATCGAAATCGGTTAGTGGAATATTCAAAAAATGCCCCGTTATTCACGAACCGAACAAATTGACATGCTTCTCATTTATGGTGAATGTTTAAAAAATTCTTATGCCGCTGAACGATTGTATTTAGAGCGATATCCAGGGAGGCAGCAACCGTCAAGAAGGTATTTCCAGTGGCTTGAAGAAAAATTAAGAACTGAGCCTGATGTTCACGAAGACCAAGAAGCATTTGTTATTAATGAGGAAACTGAAATTAATGTTTTAGCTTTAGTACAATGTGATAGCACAATTTCCTCAAGGCAGATTGGCGCCGAATTAGCTATAAGTAAGAACTCTGCTAGGAAAATTTTGAAAAAAAACATCGATTGAAATCCTTCAAGTATCAGTTGCATCAACATTTGTATGAAAATGACGGTGAGGGGCGCCTGGAATATTGTAATTGGTTTCTTCGACAAAATGCTGAGAATCACTTATTTAACTATTATATCTTGTTTACGGACGAGTCAAGATTTACCAACAATGGATTATTTAAAAGGAATAATACAAGGTTGGTACTGTACTTTATTTGGATTATTGTCGATAGTCGAAGTGTAAAGTGCTAAAAGTGTGAACGGTCTTTTGTTCCAGGTACTGGGCGATAGCAAACGAGCACCGGTTTCGACAAGGCGGCTTCCAGGAGAGATTTGGTGTGAATGTTTGGACAGAAATAGTTGGAACTCATATTGTTGGCCCCATTCTTTTTCAAGGCCAACTAACCGGAGAGAGATACTTTAATTTTTTAACGAATGAAATTTCGGAATTCATTAACAACCTACCAGCGGAAATAACTGAGAGAATGTACTTCCAGCAAGATGGCGCCCCTCCGCATAATTCAAGAATAGCGAGAAATTATCTTCAAAATCGCTTTCAAGAGAGACTTATAACAACCCATGGTCCAGTCAGGTGGCCACCAAGGTCACCTGATCTTACTCCGTGCGACTTTTTTCTATGGGGGCATCTTAAAAATAGGGTGTATTCCACACAGCCTACAACTCTACATGAGCTAGAAGTAAAAATTCGTAGAGCTTTCCAAGATATCACACCCCAAATGTTGAGAAACGTTTTACATGAAAATATCACCAGAGTCAATAAATGTATTGACGCTGAGGGAATGCATTTCGAATATTTGTTTTGAATTTATTTTATCTTTAATCCTATCAATTCAAATTTTTTTTTTTCGATAAATCTGTTTTTTCGTTATTTGAAGAATAATAATTGGATTTTTTGGTATTTCATTTCAAAAAATTACTTTCTATTATATCATTAGAAAGGAATGGTTATGCTGAATAGTACAGGCAAGAAAAGGTTGTATGTTCCTATTTAAGTTATGGACCTACAGAGTATTGTTTTTTTCCCAATTTTTCCAATATCTTTTTTGGCGGCTTTTTATAACGCCGATGAATGAAAATAAAATATCACAGTAGTAGCAACTGTTATCAAGTGACGTATGGTTTCCATAGCCAACTTTTCAATTTTTGGCTTTCATTTTGCTTCCACGGCCTACTCGGTGAATTTCAATAATAATTTTTTTCTGATCTAGTTTCTGGTTAGATACCAACTTGTGATATGTCATTAGAAAGGGAACTGAATGCTGAATGAAGCGAGAAGAAAAAAAAATAGGGTTTCCATTTAAAATAAGAAAGTTGATGTTACTTCCGGTTAGACCGGAAGTTAACTTCGACATGTCAATATGCTCAAATTCTAGCTCTTATGACATTACATCGACGCTTCAAATTTCACAAACCTTCTTCATACAATAACTGAGATATTCCGTAGGCAATACTTCCGTAGCCACCCGGTATTTTGGAGCAAATCCTCAAAATTCGTTGAATGATGTAGTTGCAGAATTGCCAGTGTGTATTGGATCAGCACACGCAGTGCTGAAAAAATACAAATTTCACCCCTATAAGATGAAAAGAGTGCAAAAGTTGACACTAGCACAAAAAGAAAATAGACTGTAATTTTCCAGGCATATAGTAGACATAATTCAAAGTAGAGGTTGCTATCGCCAAAATAAACACCACTGGTCTGATTCTAATACTTATCAAATACAGAAAATTCAGTTCCAAGGTGGCGAGTCCGTTAGTGTATGGTGCGGATTATTTGGTGAACGTGTTTAAGATCCCATAATTTTTGATGGTTCGTTGACAGGTCAGGTTTATTTAAATATGCTGGAAACAGAAACTGAAGACCGCATTGACGGTTTATCTGTAGCCATATCAGGATATTCCATTTGGCAACAAGATGGAGCGCCGCCAGACAGTACTATCCCAGTAAATTGTTCTTGGATAGAAAATATTCATAGTGGATTGGAAAATCAGGTTCAATAAAATGGCCTCCTAATAGTACCGTTTTTCTTCTGGGGTCACGTTAAAAGTATTGTTTATTCTACACCGTGCTATTCTTTAAACGATTTAAAATTGAGAATCAAGGATGCCATTCTAGATGTGCAAAATAATAGATCCATTCTGTCAAAAATTAAAGGACACACAGAAAAAGTATATATCAAGTGCATTGAAAATGAAGGAGGTCATGTTGAGCAGCACCCAGCATGAATGTGAAGAAAAAATGTTTCCAATTGTTTGTATTGCTGTATTGTATTAATTTCATTTTTGAAAAAAAAATTATATTTCCTAGGTTTGAATAATTTACTCAAATGTTGTGAGTTTACGAACAGCAAAATCCTCTTTATCCTGATAAATTTTCCGAAAGGATAAAACTATCAAGGAATACTACAATTGAATTGAAAAGAAAACAACAAAGTCAGATATCTTGATGATGTTGTAAAATTACGATTTTGATCATATTTTTATCAATTCAGACGGAACTACTGAGAAGAAAGGGCATGTATGGCATATTGTCGCAATTAGATAAAAAATGTCTTTTCAGATATGTAGTGATATACAGGGTGTCCCATTGAAAAAAAAGTAGTTTATCTCAATAATTCTGACATTTGACAGTTGACATATTTTTTGACAAAAAAGTGGGACCAAACAAAATGAAAGCACTGTACATTTTTCGAAAAATATACCCTCATCTTCCAAAAACCATTCTGAAAGAAAAATTTTGAGAATCAAATGATTTATTTTAGACCATGAATTCAAAAATTTATCGAGACAAATGTTCGTGGAAGAAAAGGGTATAATTATTCGAAAAATGTACATAACTCAAAAACTTCTGAATTGCGAAAGAATCATGCTCATTTGACACCAAAAAATACATATTTTTACAAATTTTTAACTAAATTAAATTATTGATAAGCGAGAAAAAAATTATATAGTGATAAATCCACAAAAGATTTTGATTTATTCATTATCTACTACCTTTTCTCTGGATATATTTTTATAGGAGGTCACATTTTCGCCGCAATTCACAAAACTTTAACCCCATTTCACCGTTTTGAGGGTTTTCGTGTTTAAATAATTTTTCCCTGATGTAACCTCAACAAAATTTTTCACCTGGTCCTTGCCTGTCACTTTTTTTTCACCAAAATTATAGGCACCAGTACGAAGGCGTAGAAGGGCCACGAACAATTTTTTTTGGAATCCCGACTTTAATCTCGGACCCCCGACTTTAATCTCGGGGTCCGACTTTAATCTCGGGGTCCGACTTTAATCTCGGGGTCCGACTTTAATCTCGGACCCCCGACTTTAATCTCGGACCCCCGACTTTAATCTCGGGGGTCCGACTTTAATCTAGGACCCCCACTTTATTCTCGGACCCCTGATTTTATTCTCAGGGGTCTGACTTTAACCTCGGACCCCAGACTTCACTCTCGGGGGTCCGACTTTAATATCGGACCCCCGACTTCATTTTTGGACCCCCGACTTTAATCTTAGGAGTCCGACATTAATCTCGGACCCCCGACTTTAATCTCGGGGGTCCGAGATTGAAGTCGGACCCCCTTGATTAAAGTCGGGAGTCCGAGATTAAAGTCGGAAGTTCGAGATTAAAGTCGGAGGTCCGAGATTGAAGTCGGACCCCCGACTTTTCTCAGGATTTCAGTCGAAAAGCAAATCAAATCATCTGTTCATGATAGTAGTGATGGTCGAACGTTCGCTTGTCAACCATAAGGGCATCACGCGTTGAAAGTTAAGGGCCTGGTCTCTCCTAGCTCACAGAAGTTTCCCGGAGACTAATGAGGGTTGCTCGTAAGAATGCAGCCGGTTGACGGAAATAACAAATTTCGAACAAACAACAACAAATATCATATTATGTTTATATAAAGAATCAGCACACAGAGTTTATTGTTCTCATTCTAAATCACCCTGTATATATTTGGCTCCGGATCTCAATCTGGAAGATAATAGTTACATTGATGTGTTCAGATAGTTTGTTGGGACTAATATTTTCTGATCGATGCCACGTTTCGAATTTTAATAATTTCATCTTCAGGGCCCTTCAATAATGAGTTTACATGTGGTGAAATGGTTCAGAAATGAAGCAAATAATGAATATCCCATGTATTGAAACGCTATAGAAGTAAACTTTTGAAAACTACCTATTTCCCCGGCAAATGCCACGCTGAACTTTCAACATGAAAACCTTCCAAGAGGTTAACTTGAACGATGGAAAATAGCGACTGTTATATGTCTTTCAGTCGCAGATGATTTTATGAACATCCTGTTCATTTTTCCAATGAAATCAAGATACCTTGTCCTTTCAACCAATAGCGAACGAGAACAAACTTTGCATTTTGTGTCTATACCTTTATGAAGGGATTCCTTGGTAAACATTCTAGAATCTGAGAGCACTGAGGCGAATCCCAAGATTAAAGTCGGGGGTCCGAGATTAAAGTCGCACCCCCGAGATTAAAGTCGAGGGTCCGAGATTGAAGTAGGACCCCCGAGAATAAAGTCGGGGGTCCGAGAATAAGGTTGGGGGTCCGAGATTATGGTCGGGGGTCCGAGATTAAAGTCGGACCCCCGAGATTAAAGTCGGGGGTCCGAGATTAAAGTGGGGGGGCCGAGATTAAAGTCGAACACCCGAGATTCATGTCGGGGATCCGAGATTAAAGTCGGGGGTCCGAGATTAAAGTCGGACCCCCGAAATTAGAGTCGGGGGTCTGAGATTGAAGTCGGGGGCCCGAGATTAAAGTCGGACCCTCGAGATTAAAGTAGGGGGTCTGAAATTAAAGTCGGGGGGTCCGTGATTAAAGTCGGGCGTCCGAGATTAAAGTCGGGTGTCCGAGAGTAGAGTCGGGTATCCGAGATGAAAGTCGGGAGTCCGAGATTAAAGTGGGGGGTCCGAGATCAAAGTCGTACCCCCGAGATTAAAGTCGGGGGTACGAGATTGAAGTCGGACCCCCGAGATTAAAGTCGGGGGTCCGAGATTGAAGTAGGACCCCCGAGAATAAAGTCGGGGGTCCGAGAATAAGGTTGGGGGTCCGAGATTAAAGTCGGGGGTCCGAGATTAAAGTCGGACCCCCGAGATTAGAGTCGGACCCCCGAGATTAAAGTCGGGGGTCCGAGATTAAAGTGTGGGGGCCGAGATTAAAGTCGAACACCCGAGATTAATGTCGGGGATCCGAGATTAAAGTCGGGGGTCCGAGATTAAAGTCGGACCCCCGAAATTAAAGTCGGGGGTCTGAGATTGAAGTCGGGGGCCCGAGATTAAAGTCGGACCCTCGAGATTAAAGTAGGGGGTCCGAAATTAAAGTCGGGGGTCCGTGATTAAAGTCGGGCGTCCGAGATTAAAGTCGGGGGTCCGAGAGTAAAGTCGGGTATCCGAGATTAAAGTCGGGAGTCCGAGATTGAAGTGGGGGGTCCGAGATCAAAGTCGTACCCCCGAGATTAAAGTCGGGGGTACGAGATTAAAGTCGGACCCCCGAGATTAAAGTCGGGGGTCCGAGATTGAAGTAGGACCCCCGAGAATAAAGTCGGGGGTCCGAGAATAAGGTTGGGGGTCCGAGATTAAAGTCGGGGGTCCGAGATTAAAGTCGGACCCCCGAGATTAGAGTCGGACCCCCGAGATTAAAGTCGGGGGTCCGAGATTAAAGTGGGGGGGCCGAGATTAAAGTCGAACACCCGAGATTAATGTCGGGGATCCGAGATTAAAGTCGGGGGTCCGAGTTTAAAGTCGGACCCCCGAAATTAAAGTCGGGGGTCTGAGATTGAAGTCGGGGGCCCAAGATTAAAGTCGGACCCTCGAGATTAAAGTAGGGGTTCCGAAATTAAAGTCGGGGGTCCGTGAATAAAGTCGGGCGTCCGAGATTAAAGTCGGGGGTCCGAGAGTAAAGTCGGGTATCCGAGATTAAAGTCGGGAGTCCGAGATTAAAGTGGGGGGTCCGAGATCAAAGTCGTACCCCCGAGATTAAAGTCGGGGGTACGAGATTAAAGTCGGACCCCCGAGATTAAAGTCGGGTGTCCGAGATTAAAGTGGGGGGTCCAATATTAAAAACGTACCCCCGAGATTAAAGTCGGGGGGTCCGAGATTGAAGTCGGACACCCGAGATTAAAGTCGGGGGTCCGAGATTAAAGTCGGACCCCTGAGAATAATTCAGGGGTCCGAGAATAAAGTCGGGGGTCCTAGATTAAAGTCGGACCCCTGAGATTAAAGTCGGGGGTCCGAGATCAAAGTCGGGGGTCCGAGATTAAAGTCGGACCCCGAGATTAAATTCGGGGGTCCGAGATTAAATTCGGGGGTCCAAAATTGAAGTCGTACCCCCGAGATTAAAGTCAGGGGTCCGAGATTAAAGTCGGGGGTCCGAGATTAAAGTCGGACCCCCGAGATTAAAGTCGGGAGTCCGAGATTAAAGTCGGGAGTCCGAGATTAAATTCGGGGGTACGAGATTAAAGTCGGACCCCCGAGATTAAAGTCGGAGGTCCGAGATTAAAGTCGGGGGTACGAGAGTTAAGTCGGACCCCCGAAATTGAAGTAGGGGGTCCGAGATTAAAGTGGGGGGTCCGAGATTGAAGTCGGATTCCCGAGATTAAAGTCGGGGGTCCGAGATTAAAGTCGGATTCCCGAGATTAAAGTCGGGGGTCCGAGATTAATGTCGCGATTGCAAAAAAAATGTTCGTGGCCCTTCTACGCCTTCGTACACCAGTCTATATCTGGTTAAAGAAAATAAAGACCTTCATTATCATTATTATTTAGATCAAATAAGCAAAAAATGTACCAAAGAAGTTTGTGCATATGCTACTACTATCGCAAAACTACAAGACCAACTTCGGGCATCTTTATGCAACAAAAACCTGTTTTTGAATTATAATGGCTGTTTCTTACCCGACCATCTGTTCCTCTAACTAGTGTGTCATCGACTGGAGCAATTTCAGGACCCCATTGCTCTAAGAAATGACCCAATCTTGTTACCCTCTGTTGAGGAGTCGTAACTGTGTGACTTCCACCACAGTAGCGGTTGCAAATATGGTCAGGACTGTGGAAAGATCATGATTAAAAAAAGTCAAATTTTGGATATATGGTATCTCTTTGTATGTGAAAAAATAAATTCATTGAGACTTAGTAATTTTGTTCAGTAGTAAGTAACTCTGAAAGTTGAAGTTTCAACGTTGAGCCAATGAGAAATCATTAGAATATTTCATGAACCGTCTATTAGAAATTTGTTGCTCACAGGTCATCCATCAGACAGTTTACTTCAGTGTTCCTAGTCTTCTACTCAAAGAATGTATAGTTGTCGTCACATTTAAGATAAATTAAAAAAAGGCGCAAAAATGGTCGATTAGCACGAAATTGACTTCTATGCCGCCAACCAGGGTCGGTCTAGTACATATGCCACTGAATATTGTGACGCGTGCAGATTAATCAAGTTAATTCAACAAGAGCAATGTAACTTTTGTATTCAGAATAATCCAATATTACATTTATTCAGCTTGAAAATTATCATCGTCATCCGAGTCATCATCTCTATCGTCTCCTACTTTTATGATGAATTTTTTACCATTATTGATATATGATAATCACCAAATTCCTTGTAATGATTTTCGTATTTCTTGACTTTTTCGATTACTTTCTGCCAAACGCTTGCCTGAATTTGATGTACTTCCTCATTGATTAATTTTATATTTTCCTTATCAAATTTTGAGGCGATATTTTTTTCTGCGAATTCATTTCTTCAGTTGTCCCCAAATCAGTTCTATAGGATTGAATTTGCAAAAATAAGGTGGTAGCCTCAGCACTGTATATCCATTATGACCAGCTATATCATCGATAACCAATCTTTTTTTAAATGATTTGGTACCTAAGACTTCAAGGAGTTCGTGTTTCGTATATATGTCTTCAAAATATAAATTATTTTCTAAAAGAAAGTTTTGAATGTAAGATTTGCGGCTGGTACTATTTGGAATTTTCAGTGACAGTCTGGAATGATAAGAAACATTATCAAGGACTATAACACTATTCGGATCTATTGCTGGTATTGAAACTTTCCCAAACCACTCCTCGAATATATCAGAAGTCATATTCTGATGATAGTCTACCTTGCACTCTGCCAAATTTTCACCGCACAATTTTAAAGCATTTGGAACCCACTTTTTTTCTGATCCACAATGTAATTTTATCAAGCGAGTTCCCTTCTTAGGAGGTACACTAAATTGGCAGCGTGGTGAATTATCAGTCCATCGTTTTTTCGCAGTATCATGGGTGTCATACCAAGTTTCATCTAAATAATATGTACTTAGTTCTATTTTCAATTCAAAAAGAAGTCAATTTCTCCAAATAATCCTCAGGCCATTGAACAATCCGCTGACTTTCCAAAATTGATGCCATCTTATCTATAGTTTTAAATCTATAATCTAAGTTTTAAATTTGAAACCCAATCGAATCAGTTTGCTTCGGCGCATGGTTGTTTCACTAAAATCAATTGGCACTTCCATAGCTTGCAGTTTTTGAAAAATTATTTCAATTGTCGGAATCATATTCGACTCATAGCAATCATAAGTATATGAGATTCTTTAATAATTTGGAGAAGGAAGGATCCAAATGATTTTTCTTCCCCTTATCTGTACGAGTTTTACGTCGTTCACTTCCATCTTTGATCAACTTATAAAGAGTTGATACAGGAATTTCTGTATAACACGAAGTTTTTTCAATTGCATTTTCACAATATTCTGGTAAACTTTCAAAACAATGTTTTTGGAATGTTCGCATAAATGTTGACGTGTATTATTTCTCACTGGTCTTTCATTTTGCGTCTCTGAATTAATACTCAAATCTGATTCCGAACTGGATAAGTAATTTGGCGAATTTGGCCTATTAAAAGACCCATCACTTGATTCCGAAGGCCTGAAGAATAATTCTATATTTTTATAATTATTAATATTCTTTGATCAGGTAAACAACTGCCCCTTCGAAATCGAATTTGCGTACCGCATACAGCTGTGATTTCTATTATAACTACGCCCGACCCTGAATGGAAAAAACATACCTAATTGCTTTGCGGGCCTTTACATGTTCCGCGCCAAGTGTCACGTGGTGGCCATAGGTGGAATAATTTGAATGAATGTAGAGATGTCAATAATTGTATTTTCTATTTATTGATTAATTGCAATTTTTATCTGAAAAACTGTGTTTAGTTATTGACAAAATAGGAATTAATTTCCTGGTAATTTTCTGAAGTTATATAAGTATTGATATTGACTCACACTGAATTTAGCCTATATTCTCATGTGATTACCATATAAGGTGTGTATGGCGTGGTACTATGCATTTTTGGCAGAAATATATATTTTTGATCGATAACTTGCTTATTATTTTTGGAGGAAATCTGAGGACTAGCACAATATTTGCTTATACAGGACCTAAGGTGGACAAGTCCGTTCGTTAATTTCTCACGTTGAAAGGAAAATAATGTCTATGGGTGAACATGAAAAACACAACAATTCGTTTTCGAAATGCAGGGCGTCAAAGTTGAAAATTAATATTTAATTTACTTTAAATACTGGAAGATAACTAATCACATACTATTCAAAATATTTTAGGGAGTCTCAAAATACCCAAGAGCAGATAAATAAAAATATGATTCTACGAAACAGAATGCCAGTGTCCAATATTGATTATATTTACGAATTTGATTTTAGGATATGATAGAGCATCTAATTTCATGTAAGAAATATATATGATTGCAATAAAACTTGATAGAAATCATCGACAAAAATCGAGAAAACCATATTCAGCACCAAAATTTATGTAGTTATGTCGGTTGAAAAGTCCGTTCAAGACACCAATATGATGAATATACTTTTGGAATTTCAGCACAATTGATCATTGATATACCATACTGAGAGCTTCCATCAGAAAAATTCATACAGGGTGCAAATCATCTATTAGAAAATCTTCAACCGCGAAAGTATTATTCCAGTTCATAGTGAATTGATTTTTCGCAATAAAATCTGTATAAATGATGATAACGTGGCAACGCACTATTCGATCTGAAAACATAGGATCACAGAGTTCATATAAATAAAACACAGGGCTTTCAATTGAAAAGTTGAATTTATTTTCATGAAAGACCATTTATGTATATGCACTTATATGAGAATTCCCTTCTCTTGATTATTTCTGCATCTGAACAAAAACATCTAAATTCCTGACAATCCAGATGTTGAGTCGTGAATAATGCAGTACTGAATGAACACCCTGTATATACGAGAATGTATCAAATTTTTTTATTTGTTATTCTTTTTGTTGAAAAACTTTTTATTAAATGATATTACTGCATATATTTTTAAAATTACTCGTATATATGTACTTAGTATCGATCTCTAGTATACTCGTTTATCTGAACAAAAATAATTAATCAAAACCCTCTCTCAATAATGAATTTGATGCAATTGAAAAATTCTTTACCCAAGGCGAATTTACCTCTAATGCACTAGCTATTTTAAACTCTTGCACCACTTGCCTCCAACATTTTGTTGCCCTTTCAAGGCAAACATGGACAAGATAAAACCATTTTTTGCGCCTTTTTTTATTTATCTTATATGTTTGACGACAACTATATATTAAGTAGGTACTATCTGTCACTCTAATGGGCATATTCAACCTTATTTCTACAACCTGTGTATTCACAGATCTGTTGGAGACAATTCGAGACTACTCAATAATAGAAAAAAACATGGCTCCAGTGATATCAGTAACTATAGAGCAATTTCTTCTTTTTGCATTTATTCTGAACCCTTCGACATATTATGTATGTAGGTACAATGTTATTTATGTACTCTCATGTTAGGAACGTTATTTCACCTACTCAACATGACTTTGTACTACAAACGAAAAACAGGTTATTGTTGTATACTCAGAATTTGAAAAGTTATGTTCTTCTTGGTAAATCAACAAAATTTAGTTTCTCCAGGCAATTGATGCTCACTTTAATTGAATCTAACTAGTGGAGAGAAAACAGTTTGTAGAATATGAAGTGAACAGGTTCCAAACAAATGCCTCTTCTGTTTTTAATTTCTATGAACGACTTATTGTCGACCTCATTCGATATTCCTAACCAAGTATTTGCAGACGACCTTAACTCATATTATAAATCGATGACATTACTGATTTCCAGGGAGTACAATCCAAATTAGACTACTTGGTCGCATTACCTATTTTATAAACATTTGGGTGTCTTATTCCAAAATAATACTGAAGAACTATCTGCATTATGTAGGAGTACTGCATCTTCTTCCATTGGAATCACCAACAAATAATTGACATACAATTGCAGGCAGATTTTCTTTAGATGGATTGTATAAAATACAGACCCTACAATTTAATTTCATCTCAAATTCATAGTCATCACTCCAGAAAATACAACTTCAAAAAAAGATTAACTCATGCTGCTCTGGCTGAATTCAGTAAATCATCCCATAATATTAGAGATTGTGGAATTTTTTCAAAATTCAAATTTCCAGTGAAAATCAAATTATTTTCTCACGTAACAAATACAATGGGAAATGCCACTACATTTCGATCTCGTCATGAATGTATAGCTTTTCCAAAAATAAGGGATACGTATTTTGTATTTTATCCTTTTTTTCATTATCTTCGTTAAAAAAGCGAAAAATCAAATTGTGACGTCATATGTAGTAAACCCATATTTGGCAACGTCGCATGCCGAAAAGATGTATTTCATCAGTTTTGACACCATAATTCTTGTTCCGTGGTAGCTGATGAGTGACAGTAGTTACACACATTTGGTGACATTTGATTCGATTCTTACTTTGTTTACGGTTGACGCTTTGCATTGTGTTGTTTAGTGATTTATATCTTTTCCTCTTCAACAGATTTATCTGTCTCTTTCTCGGAGTATATGCCTGCAGAATCTTCAGAAAATAGTGATTAAGAATTAAAAGAAATAAGTGAAAGAAGAATTTTTGTTGTCTTACAAAAAAATAGTACGTTCTTCTTAGGACTTCCGCAAAACATATATTTTGTTGTAAAATACGTTTCATAAATTAGGCCTCTTATAGGTAGAAATACTGATAACACTTAAAAAAATTCGATTAACTGATCTATATTTCCGACTTGCAATAGATTTCGGAATCAGTAGGAGTTACGTAGGTTTTTGTTTTAGGAAATTACTTAAGATATTGGCAGACGTTTTTTACCAATTAATAGTTTGGCCTTCATCTAATATAAACAAAAAATTTTTACCCATAACGTTTCGTAAACGCTATGCTAATGTTGATTCAATTATAGATTGTTTTGAAATATCTATCGAGAAACCATCAAATCCTGAGCATCAGGCACTGAATTGGTCTAGTTACAAGAATGCAAATACAATTAAATATTTAGTTTCTTGTACTCCATATGGGTTAATAAACTTCATCTCAAAAGGATTTGATAGACGTGCCAGTGACTCAATCATCGTTCAGTACTCTGGATATTTAGAAAAACTTCCTGAAAATGTAGATGTAATCAATCAGTCAATCAACTTTATTTCCCCAAGGAACATTACATGTTTATGGAAGGGATTAAAAAACAATCTTAAAAATAACATGAATAAATAAGCATACAAAGATGTGATCAATAAATATAAAAAAATAATAATAATAATCTGACAATACATTTGCTCAAAATACAAAATACAATGTGGTGAATATAAACAAAATAATAGATATTGAAATATTAATTAATTCAACAGTTTTCAACTCATATCGAAACTATTTCAAAGTTCTAATGGTCAAATTCATTGAATAAATCACCTCAAAATTTCTTTTTTCAATTTGATTTTGGATTTCTTTAACGAATTATAAAATTTTATTTCATCAGGTATCGAATTGTAATTTACTATTCCATAATGAAAAACAGATTTTTTCCCAAAATTTGTTTTAAAATTACTAGCAGCTAACAATTTTGTTTGTCTAGTATTATGAATGTGAATAGTATTCACTTCAGTAAAAACTAAATTTAAGGTTTTAACTTTTTTTCTAACTGAGTGGATGAAACTACAAATTTTCAGCTTGTAAAGGGAGTTCAGATCTAGCAAACCATTTGGTTTGTATAAATTAATTGTTGGTTCCATATAATTCTATTTAAAGATACATCTGATTGTTTTATTTTGGAGTTTCCTCAAACAATTTAAAAAGCAATTACTTGCAGTACCCCATATAGAAACCAGGTATTGAAGATGTGAATAAATCAGAACAAAATAGATATTTTTAAGAAATTTCAACGGAATGTAGTTTCTAATTTTAAAAAGAATTCCGATCAGTGGTGCTATTTTATTCCTGATTTTATCAATATTCTTATTCCATGATACTCTTTCATCTATATACAATCCCAAAAATTTAATTATTTGCTGATAATTTATAGTTTTATCATTTAAATTAATTGGAGGAGTTGGAATATTCACCACCTTTTTTGAAATATTCATGAAAGAAGATTTGTTAAAATTTGGTGTCAATTTATGTTTTTGTAACAAAATTAAAGTATTACCAATATTTTTTTTATTTTATTTGTTATTTCATTATGATTATTGGAAAAATAAATAATCGTTGTGTCATCTGCAAACAACGAAAGTACTCCATTAAGAGTCAATTTTGATAATGAGTTAATATATATTAAAAATAAAACCGGGCCAAGAATAGAACCTTGTGGTACACCACAATTTATATCTTTCAAAGAACTTCGATTATTTCCTAAGTAAACATACTGTTTTCTATCACATAAATAGTTTTGAAACCATTTATGTAGACTCCCTCTAACACCAATACTATATAATTTTTTAAGTAATATATCGTGATCAACTGTGTCAAATGCCTTGCACAAATCCAAAGACAAAATGGTACATTTCTGATCTTTATCAAGTTGAATTTGAATATTCGAAACAACGTCCATCACTGCTGCCTCAGAGTCTTTAGATCTTCGGAAACCATATTGTCCACTATATAGTAAGTTTTTCAAGAAAATCGAAAAGTCTAAAATTGATCAATTTTTCTAAATTTTTTTAAATAATTGGAAGTATAGAAATGGGTCGATAGTTGTTCAAATCTGTTTTTTTGCCATTTTTATAGATGGGAGATACTTTTGCAATTTTCATTTTTTTGGGTATAATACCTGTTTCTAACGATCGAGATTTAATGAACAATAAAATAGGTGAAATTTCGAATTTGACAACTTTTATAATCCTTACACTAATCCCATCAAAACCAGATGCCTTTTTAGAATCTAACTGATCTATAATATTTTCTATTTCAGTTAAATTTGTGGGTTCTAAAAACATAGACAAAATATTTGATTGGTCTTCGAATGATTCTGAAGTATTTAAAATAGCAGAGGAAAAAGTCTTTCCAATACTTACAAAATGATTATTCACAGCCTCACATATTTCAACTGGATATTCAATTTTGGTATCATTCACCTCAATGGCTTTACTTTACTGCGCGAGAGCTAGTTTTGTTATGCAGTAATGATTTGATTCCATTCCAAACCACCTTGGGACTAGTATCAGTGAATTGTTCTTTATAAAATTTGTATTTTTTTTTCTCTCATAGTTTTTTTTACTAATTTATTGAATTGAGATTATTGATCCAAAAAATATTCTGACTGGGGATTTTCTTTTTTTTTATAAAAATATTTGTCTCTTTTTTTTATCAAAAATGCTATGTGGTTATCAAACCAAGGTTTAGATTTTTTTCTACATTTAATTTTCTTCATAAATGAACAGGAGTCAAATGTATTTATTAATTCCTCATAAGCCAAATCTGGATCTTGGTAAAGGTGAATTCTATTATTCAGTTCAACTAATTCCTCTTCAAGTTTATCACAATTGAATATTTTAATTTCAGTGAAAGAATTATCAAAGTATTTTGAATTGTTTTCTTCAATTATGCATGTTACGTTCATTTTGTGATCACTCAAAGAAGTGTTTGTGATTGAAATTTCAATTTTTTTTTCGGTGTTCGTAATAAAATGATCAATTAAAGAAGAACTACCACTTACTTCCCTGGTAGGAAATGTTTCATTAGCTAACAATAGATTATTTGATCTATATATGTCCATCAATTGTTTTTTCTCCTTACTATCGGATAAAATATTAATATTTGTCACCAATGAAGAAAATTTCACAGTTGCATTCGTTAAGACTCTCAAGTGTTTCATCCATGAAATCCAGAAATTTTTGCGTATTCATTTTAGGAGGACGATATAAACTACAAATCATAAAATCTGGGTTTTTAAGTTTTACGGCAATAAATGTTGATCTTCTACTCTTGTTTCAACTTCGAATTCAATCCTATCCCTGATGAAAATTCCTACACCTCCTCGTTCTTTTCTGCTGGCGTATACTGACGAAAAAGAATCAAAATTGTAGTATTTTTCTTCTTCTTTGCTCAACCAAGTTTCTATGGTCACAATAATATCTGCTTTCAGGTCCTGAGTTATTATTTCTAAATCATCCATCTTATTTTTTATTGATCTAGAGTTTATGTATAAAATCCTGAAGTGTTTCTCTTCACGACAGTGATAGTCTCGAATTGATGATAATTCACAAATTTTGATGTTTTTTGTCTTGCTTGTCATAATTGATGTGCGAATAAAATGAACTGGTTCAATCTAAATGTAGAGCAACTTTTTCCAGACGCTAAATCACTAACATCTTCCATAATTTTACTGTTTCTCTGAATTTGTTTTTTGTGTTGGTGCCTAAAAGACTGAAAGTTTCGGGTGATGTTGGTATTCATATTAACGAAAGTGTGAGTACAGTTGTTACTCATGAAAAGCAATTTTTGATTTGTTCAACATATCATAATGCTTAAAACTTTCACAATTATCAATATCATCTACTGAATGGTCTATTTTATATTTTTTTTTGAAATTTCTGGTTGGCTAACAAACAGTTTCCACATTTTCTATCATTTTCCTGCTTTTCACATTGATCTAATGTATGTTCTCCAGCACAAAAAGGGCACATTAACTGGTTTTTACAATTTTTAGATGTATGGTTGAATCCACTACATTTGAAACATCGAGTTAACACATTATTATCATAAACGATACAAGACTGCCAACCAATAAATAGCTTATTGCCTGAATTGATAATTTTTTCAAATAGATTTCCATTTACTCTTGCGAACGCCGTGTAAGTGTTTTTGTAGGCAAAATATTTGATATGCTCTATTTCAAAATGATCACTTTCATTGATAATATCATTTTGTTTATAGAAACATTGTTGAAGTTCATCATTTGAAAACTGCTTCCCCAATTTGATTATAGTAATTTTAATTTTTGGTTGCTTCAGTTTATTTTCTTGTATGACGAATTGAGTCTTCAATTTAATGGAAATTTCTTCTTTCAATTTGTTTGAATCACTCTTTGAATCACACTGAATTTTTATTGCTCCTCCTGGTAGATTATCCACTTTGTTAATTTTAATCTTTGATTTAACTGGACCAATTTCTCTTCCAAGACTTCTTTTCGACACTTCACGACTCTGATTATCTATTGGTTTGATTACAACACTTGATTTAAAATAATTCGTCATTTCTACGTTGTGAGTGCCTTTATCATCACTATTATTATACTGTGTCACTTGAGAATATGTCGGTCTTTGTTTTTCGCATTTCTTCTCCTCGTCTTTAATTTTTTTATGAATTTTTTCCAAACTTTCCATGATAGTTTCCTTTTCAACAATATTAGAAGCAATCAAATCATAGTTTTCCTGAAGCATTTTGTTCTCATTTAAAAGATTTTCAATAAATTTTTCTTTCTCTTCTATAATTTTTTTCAATAGAATATTTTCTTTCTTCAGATCTTGATCATGGTCATCCTTTTCTTTATCATAAACTACTTTTATGAAATCAGGATCTTTTTGGGAAAGTTGGGAATCACCATCGTTATTAAAAGTTATGGAATTTTCAGTCCTTCTTTCTTTTTTCTTGGTCATCTTTTTTTTTATTTTTGAACCATCCTGTATACGTTCAGAAGAATATTTTCATGTGACGTTTCTCAAAATTGTGGAACTGCCAGAATTTGAAAATGTTGTAAATAGTGAATACTCTCCGGTCTGATGGAACCAATATCGTATAACAATCCAAAACAACTCCAAGCAAACGAAAAACGACAAATACTCTATTTCTGTGGTCTTTTTCCAAGTAAAATAAGGTAATCTATTTGAGTACTTCACTATGACAGGTTATAACTTTTTACAACTTTGATAATGGCAGATAGAGGTTTCAAACATCTAAGTACTATACTGTATTGAAAAAATGTAATTTGATTCGGCCTCCAAGTGTACCAGAAGGCCAAATTTTAACAAAGGAAGATGCTCTCGAAGGTAAACGAATTGCAAGTTTACGAATTCATGTGGAACGAGTGATTAGTCGAATTTGGGAGTTTCATTATTTGAGTCCTCATGCAAATATTGACATACATAGTCTAGGGACATTAGATGCTGCTGTCATTATTGCTGCTGGTATTTATTATAAACCTCCAGCCTACTTTGATTAGGTGGTAGACAAAAAGATTAACAATAAAATATTTTTAGAAAATAGTAGTGTTTCATTTGTTTTTCTGATAAACCATTACCTACATATTAATATTCAGGGAGCTCCAATAGTAATTGATGTTTGATCTTTTTGATACACTTAGCATGTGCTCAGATAGCTGAAATGGATTCCTTATTATTTAGATACTGATAGAAGTTTATTCTTTTGAATAATTTATAATTTAAATAAAATTTAAAAATTCACTTGCTGGGGGAATGAATAGAACCATTTTTTCCAACATGTTTTTATGTAATATTTTTAACATATTGACGTGGTTTTGAAAGTGTCAAGTATTAGTGTTATTTTATATTAAGTTTGTTTCTATTGTTGTATTATATTGTGTCTTGACTGTATTGTTAATACTTTATATTTATTTTATTTGTTAAGTGTCCATGACTTTCATAATAATGTTCTTAGATTTTATATATTTTTGGTTACAACATATTGTTTTTAACAACTTTACAAATTTATGTACTATTAGCAGTTCTGCTAAATAAAGGATTTACAATAATTAAAAAGTAAGCAATGTATATCTGTGTAATTGTCATATAAAAAAATGTGCTGGTTAAACTAGGTATACTTTCATATGGTGAATATGAAGCAACCTCACTTGAACAGGAAGTTGAAAATTTTAAACAAAATAAAGTGGTACTTTCTCACACTAACTAAATCTCCAGTTTTATTTTGATTTGTTTCAATTAGGTATGTTGAACCAGATCATAAAGTACACTTTAGACTCAGAGAAAATCTTATATACCATAAATACCTGTTATGAATGAATAAAACCCTGTAATACTACTTAAATATTGTTTTTATTTTATAAATTTTGTATATATATATATATATATATATATATATATATATATATATATATATATATATATATATATATATATATATATATATATATATATATATATATATAAATTTTTTCCAAAATTCCGTTCTATTTTCAATCAAGTAATCACAAAATTCTTTATTGTAATCTACATTATATACACTAATTTGAGAATTTTCTTCAAATTTATAGTCAGCCTTGACGTTTATTACAAAAATGCATTTGCAGCTGAATTTGTGAATAACATTTTGGAGAGATTTTATCATCTTTAATATAAACTTTGAAAGGACATTTAATTTCTACAACATAGTCTTTAGAAACAGCATCTGGAGCAGCCCCAAGGGCTGGATATCTTCTATTTAAAACTAACCCACTACGTTCAAATTTAAGATGAGTCTGTTTCGAAAGCACTGACAAAACTTGACCTTCTAAGATGAGACCTCGTTTCATTGCTATTGTTTCAGGAAACTTAGTTGCACCAAATATTAACTCCACTAAACTTCCATCTTCAACAGAACATCTGCTTGCTTCATGGACTTGGGACGCAGTAACTCTCTCATATTTTAGTTCATACCAAACAGGTGATTTCGACTGATGAACTGTTGCTTCATTTGAAGCGATACAATCTTCATCAGACATTTTATCAGAAGCAAAATTTAAAAAATCATCTGCAGATTTGGCATTGCCATTTTCTTCAGTATACTTTATAAATAAATGATATAGTGAAACACGATCTGTGCTTGGGACTTGGTGTATATTTATTTATAAAGAATCAACATTATTGGGTGAATTAATAATATAATTAAAAAAATATGTTTCATCAGATACTGGAACATTTGCCGGTGAATCCATATCACGAAGTGTAATAAATTTTTTACTGGTACCCACTTTTGATAAATCTGATTTTTTCCAGTAGCATATAGTATCTCTTACAGATGGTTCTTCACATCTGCGATGTAACCAAAATAATGATGCCACACCATGTTTGCAACCTCCAAGTGAAGCTGGACAATTTTCACAAGTGATACTTTCAATTACAATTTGGGTTTCATTGATTACAATTCATGTTCTGTATGATTTATTAGACACCTTGTGCTCAGGAGTAACCTGAGCAAGAACGGAACACAATGATCTTTCCCGTTTCACTTGCACATATCCAATGTCACTATCTCCGTATGTTTGCTTAGATCCTCTGAAAGGTAAAAACATAAAGCATATACATATTATATGACAGCTTTTAGTGCTTACCGTGCAGCTTTTTGACCCTTTATTTCAGCACTAACATAACCTGGATTATTTGAAAAAAAAGCCAATATCATTTCATAATCCAGAACAGGTAAATTATTTGAATTTCCTTTTTCAAAATCTTTCTCCATTGCAGATGACAAGAATGCTTGTATTAAATTCGCAATTTACCCAAAAACGAATAGAAACTAACAAATTCAACACAAAAGTGTTTAATTCGCTATCAGCTGTCTAAATCAAAAAATTAGTTATGCTATGCGCGTGCGCGAACTAACCCGAACCGCAAACACAGTGGCAGTGTTGCTATATTTACTTTGTGAACAAATGACGTCACGTGTAGTAAATATTGTTTATTGTTTAATAATGAAGCATAGCCTGAAGAAAATAATTCAGTGGTGTCGTTATTTCAATGTCTTCTTCCAATATATTCAATTTCCAAAAAACTTTTATCAAATGTGGCATTCCCCGATACCCTGCTGTTAATTGATGATTCTGTCTTTGTTTAGTAATTTTTGATTTTATCATCATTACCTTGCAATTATTAATAATTTTTATTATTATTCTACAGGTTCCTCATGTCAGAACTTGTTATGACTAGAACCCATTTGCTCAATAAACTTCAAATTCCAGAATCACAAGATAAATTTATGTGAACGCATACAAAGCAATATCATAAAGCGATAATATTACCTTCTTGCCGATCGACTGCTTTGCAAAGCGTTTTCAAAGGTATTCATGTTCTTGTTGCTTGGCACACTGAAATGAAAATTGATTCAAAATTCACATTACATCAAGGAACGGTTGTTTACTCTATTCTCCAGGATGTAATACCCACACACACGGAATTTAATTACGCGCAGCCTATGGGACTCAAAAATATCACGCGACCAAAGCAAGTCAATAAATTGCCTGCTTCTCTTAAAAAGACCATCAATAAGGTCCCTTGATTGTGAGTGGAATATAGACTATTCGTGACAATTCATTATCTGGTTATTGAAATTAATATCCCAATACTGCAAACTGGGAAAGGAAGAAAATCGCAGAATTTTCTGGTCTCTCCGGATTTTTTCCATTACTAATGATCCGGTCGTGTCATACCAACTCTTACTTTGGTAGAATTCTTCTGGACTTCCATTGGCTAGAAACAAAGAAAATAAAATCTTTGCATGTGGTTAATTCACGACGTTTCAGCAGTTAACATCTACAGTCGTTATCAAGTGTTCACACAGTAGACAGTAGATGTTAACTGTTGAAACGTCGTGACTCAAACACATGCACATAATTTATTTTCTTTGTTTCTATACAATGAAAGTCTAGAAAAAATCTACTAATACTAATACATTGTCAATCACTTTCAAACAAACCTCTTACAGCTATTTGCACAGGTTCAACTTAAGGTTACCATTCAACTTAAGTGGACCTTACATTACGATTTTGGTTTGCACCGCTATTTGAGGACAACTTAAGCCTTAGTCAGGATAAGGTTCAGATTTTCCAGGCTTAGGTTCCACTTAACGACTCAACCTCACTTTTCCAAAACGAATTATTTTCCTATTTTCTTGATGTTTAAGTATTTCGAACACTTTTTCTGGATTTTGCTGATTGTATTTTTATGGGTATCTGATTGTATCAGGTTTGAAACAAAATGTCACGTATAATATAAGATGACGACGACCTAGAATTTGAATCAATTTTTTATGATATGTGCCTAGACAAGTGTACGAGAGGGGACATAATTTGCATGTTTGACAACCTTACATTTTTCACTCGATTTAGGGTGACCAAACCCACAGCTCTCTATATACTAAACCTGATTGAGGCTGAAACTGAATATCCCTATGATGTGAAAGTATAAAAATAATTTTCAGATTCAACACTGTACCTATTTCTTGATACAAAATGTCTATTGATGTATTGTTAATTTATATTACTTACGAACTCAAATATAAGCTGTTACTTTGTACTGGACGAATAGAATGGCGAGTTTTTTCCCATTTTTCTCATCCATCCAAAATTGTTAACAACATCTTTATGTCGTAAATATTTTGGATGGATACTATTCTGTTTACCTAACGTAAATCAGGTCAGAGTAAGGTGAGTAATAAACTACGCATTTTAACTAATGTGGCAATATTGTAGATAGTTTTCTCGGTAGAAACAAATTTTTCAAATCACAAACCATACTCCCGCCAGCCTTTCAAATTAGACAGAACTGACAGCGCTTGCGCAATATGCATAATATTTGAAACTTTGCGTTCTTTAACGTCTCGTCGTTGGTTACGTGATCATTTTTGCGATGTTACCAAACATATCCAGTACTCAGCTAAGGTCATAGAAATATTTATTATATACTTACTCCAGAATGCTAATCCTGCCAATTTTCACGGCGAAAAGCATGCCGCGTATGCGACCCGTTTACGATGTGCGCATGCGCGTCATCAGTGTAGTTTGGGTAGATCGTTGCCAAGTTTGAAAATAATTTGGTGTTCCAATCCAGAGTTTTTTGTTATGAGGCAATAAAACACATGTCATTTGAAAGAGAGAAATTTGACAGCACATTTGGGACTTTTTAAACCCGAAAAGAACCATTTAGAGATAGAATACTCCGAATTTTAGGCGCGAAAGAAATGTTTTTAAAACAATAATGTACCCTATGCCACTGTTATTATAATTACCGTGCAACAGTGCTTTTTCATCAACAGGAAGACTTGTCACTAAAATTTGTCACTCTTGTCAGAGACAGAGACGGTTTTTAGAATTTCAGATTTTCTCTTGTCGTTTTGTGTGTTTTTTTGTGGTTGGTTATTCATTCATCTTTCGTGAATTTGCATTAATCTTGTTCCTTTGAAGACAATTTCTAATAAAGCTGTTTCTTCCTAAAAATAAACAATGAACTGTTTAGTGTTGTGTAAAGGAAAAATACCTGAAATAATTCATTTTTGGTAGATAATGAAATTTTTTATGTACCTATATGCTTTGCTCAAAATAGCTTAAATATTATTTTAGCTTGACAAAAAAGGCATGATTTTTGGTTATTGTTTTTAAGAAGAGACCCCAGCAGAACATTTGAGAAAGAAAATTGTAATTTGTTTCAGACATTTTCTTCATGAATATTCATGTGATAACTACAATAGAATAATTTGAAACCTAGTGCAGTACCAATACTGTGTCTGCGTAGGCATGCATTGCGAGTGATATAACTTTCTATCACACCGCTTATAAGTATTATGAGTTCTAGATTCCTACAAAAAGTACTAAACATACACAGAATCGCCTCAGAAAATTAATGTCAATATGGAAGTGCCTTTCTTTGATGGTAAGGAAAATGCTTCTGGCCTCACTTTTTCATGCACCCCCATTGTGGAAACTGCACTAAGGTAATACAACCAGAAATACTCGTAGAAATAGCATGTTAATCTCTTCAAATGATTTAAATTAAATGCAGTTAGGTATTTTGACATGAATCGTTCTAGACAAAAAACTTCGAGCTTCCAAGCATCCAATTTCATAAATCCAATTTGAGTTAAAATTATTCATGATATTAGCTGAAATAAATTTTCATAGTTTTTTGAACTTTCAATTCATTTTCCAATCCAGTGCTTCCTTGAAATTCGCACCGACGATTTGGGGTGGTTCCGTAGGTTTTTATTGGTTAACTACATCTGAAAAGTGAATGTGATACCAAAAATCAGTCGCTTCAGAGCGGTAAATAATAATAATAATAACCGTACTCTACTTTCTGATGGCCTTTGCTGAATATTCGGGATCATAAATATGTGAAAATAAATACAAATAACAGGTATAAGCACAGTGAGCATTCCAACCTTATTCTCCGAGATTCAGAATTAACGTTTGTCAATCTTCACAAGTACCATGATATTTTACCAAAACCGGGCCTGTTACAAAAATCACTAATGACGCGCTAGCGCTTTGCGGACTAGCCGGAACTTTTTACAACAATTTTGACATGGAGATTAGCATTCTAGAGTGAGTATATAATATATATTTCTATGGCTAAGGTTCAAGCCTGGGGTCAACGGTGCAAACCATCTTTACTTCGAAGTGTACCTTAAGCTAATCCTCCACTTAGCCTAGTTTGTTATTGAGGGGAACCGGTGCAAATAGCTGTAACTGTATTTTAATCCTCTACAATTATTGTTTCCAGTGCAATAAGATTATTATCATAGTTTTCAGTTCTTGAGCAGAAACTGAAGAAAATACATTTTTGGTATGTAATTGGTTTTAACAAATTATTATATGACGGTAGCGAGTTCAAAACATAACGACACATAACTAGAGACTGTCTTTCGTGTGATGGCATAGTCGATTTTCTCCTAGTATTTTCGCTAGCAGAATCACTGATTTTATGCCCTATTGATTTATTCAATAAGGCATGAGCAAAGATTCAGAAAACGCAGGGAGATATATGAATGGGGAGGAAACACTCTGTTCACTTCATGTTTAGAAAAAGGGATGGGTTCATGTTCAAAGTTGGCTGAGAACCATTAATCATCTAGTACGAAATTAAAATCTATAATCTCAATAGATTATTTTCGCCTTTCCCGACAATTTCTCCTGCGCACAACTTGTTTTGAGTATAGCCTATAGCTTAGGAAGAAGGCTGGTCTGTATCACGCTGTCTGAAAATTTAGGTGAAAGTAACTAAGTGTACATACAATTCATTTCTGAATAAAAGTTAGCTTCTACGTTTTATAGTGATGGCAATTGTTGATCACGTTTATTTCCCTCGCATCCAATCAAACACGGTGGTCTTCATTATGTTTTCAAACTATATCTCACAATAGCATATGCAGATGTGGTGTAGGGAGGATATCCCTAGAAGTTACCATTTCTCACCCATTAAGTTATCACAATGAGAAATATTTGCCGCCAAAAATAATTATAATCCAGATATATTGGCAATTGAAATAGTTCAAATTGTTGAGGAAATATTATACTACTAGATGGCAAAATTCAATATTCATGAGGAATCAACTGATACGGAAACCCCATTACATTTATTTATTTATTTGGAAATTGTTAAGAGTTGAAGATATAATCTTATAAACTCTTTTTCACAAGTAAATTTGTATCAGTGATGGCTATAAGTAAATTCAGTTTGTCAGTTTTCTAGATTTGTGAAATATGTATAGATATATTAAAATACACGATATATGACTAATGATCCTTACGTAAAAATAAATTATTATTCTTAGATAGGTAATTATCTATTGCATTTATAAAAGCGTTCAGTGACGTCGACCGCACAATGTTGTCAGGTAAACTGTTCCATGTTGCAAATGAACGATTGAATGATGTATATTCTCGCACGCACTTACGGAACCTTTCACGTTTTAATTTAAAAATATGACCCCTTACGCGTGGATCTTCATTCAATTCGTACAACAATGATAATTCCACATTTCGCGCACTAGTCACAATTTTGTACACTTCTATTAAATCTCCTCGTGCTCTCCTTGTTTGATGAGTGTTGAGTTGCATCCTGATGAGACGATCTTCGTATGTTAAGTAAAATATGCTGGGTGGTGTTTTTGTTGCTCTCCTCTGGACCCCTTCCATAAGCTTGATATCCCTGACTGACCACGGGGACCAAACCGTTACCGCGAATTCGATGAGAGGTCTTACGTAAATTTTGAAAAGTTTATTCATCAGCTCTGGGGATGGATTATAAAAGGTTCTCTTTAGTAAATGTAATTTTGAGTTGGCCTTCTTCACTGCTCGGGTTACTTGAAGTAACCAAGTTAGGTCGCCTGTTATTGTGACTCCAAGGTCAAGATTGTCAACTACTGCTAAGTCTGTCTTGTCCAAGAAATACGTCACTTTGGGATTATTTTGGCCCATATGCAGAACAACGCATTCCAAAACATTCAGTAGTAGTTGCCCGAATTTTGTTCAAGTCGCTTTGTAGAATGTTTGAGTTCCTCAGAGACTTATTGATCATCTTCAGGTCGTCTGCGAATGTAAGTTAGAATGACTGGATTTCTATTGTTAGATCTATGGTATAAATGAGAAAATGAATAGGTTCCAATACCGATCCTTGGGTAACTCCACTCGTAACGGACTACTCCTCAGAATATTCGTCATCAATTCTGATAGAACACACTGCATTTGTGAGGAAATGTTCAATCTACTTCAGCAATCGTCTTCTGATACCGAAATGTTCCAACTTGGTTAGAAGATATTTGTGGGGGACTTTATCGAAGGCTTTGCATACATGAGACATACCATCTTCAGCTGTAAAACCTATTGGAAGCAATAAGAAGAAATCATATTGTATATTGATGTTGTTAATGGTATGTGTTTATCATACTTGTTTTACGTCATGTGAGAGTTTGTTGATTTAAAAATAAAAAAGTCATTCAGAAAAGTATATTTTCCTTCGTGAAATAGTAATTTCAACAGGTTATGAGCCCAGCCCAGTAAATATAAAGTAATTTCGTAGTATGTAAGTAAAATATTTTGCCAGAGACGGAAAAATAACTCACGGAATTTAGTTTGGTAAAACTGAATGAATCCAATTTTCAAGCGTGGAGATACAAAATTAAGTTACTTATCAGAGAATAATAATTATCGGATGTGATATCTGAAGAAAAACCCAATCCAGTTACAGCAGAATGGGAAAAGAGGGACAGTAAAGCCAAAGCTACAATAGGAGTGATTGAAGAAAATACTGATTGAAGACAACCAGGTGGCCCATATCAGAATTGGGACATCCGCAAGAAAGGCCTGGAATTCACTGAAGAATTACTACGAAAAATCTACCCTGACAAGCAAAGTATCACTCCTGAAAAGATTATGTAAGAAGAGGTTATTCGAAGGCGGAAATATGAAAGAATATTCAACATTGATGTTGGATTACATACATCTACTAACTACCATGGGGAACAAACTGGGGGTATATTTAATTTCAGCTTTTCTGCTCGGTAGTGTTCCAGATAGCTAGAGTTCTTTGGTGAGCGCACTAGAAAGTAGAAAGGAAGAAGACTTGACGTTGGCGGTAGTGGAAAAGAGGCTTCTACAGGAATATAGAAGGAAAAAGGAGTGTCATCAAGAAGATAATGGCGAAGAGAAAGTTATGAAAACTAAAAGCATCTACAACGCAAAAGTAAAATGTTTCCATTGTAATAAAGAAAGTCATGTGAAATGAGACTGTTATTTTCATTAGAAGTCAGCAGTGAGGAGGAGAAACTTCAAAGCAAACAATGTTCAAGAAACCGAAGAAAGGTCAGAACAGGAACATGAAGAATTCCATGTTTGTTTCAATACCTCTGATAAAAAAAATTACTGATAATGATGCATGGTTCATGGATTCAGGAAGTATTTTCCATATGACAAACATTAGAGATTTCTTCACAAAAGTATATGAAGACACTACAAAAAAATGCAATGGGCTGTGGGAAAGAAGTTGAAGGCAAAATGTGATGGTGAAGGAATCTTAGAGTAACTCGTAGGTGATAGAGAAATACCGATCAAATATATATTATATGTTCCACAACTCGAGAATGGCCTTATATCTTAGAACCTGTAAGGTAAGGAAGAACAATACATTGTATGCTGTACCAACACTCGACAAAAATCAGTTTAAACTTCATCATCCGAAAAAACAAATTCAGTGTGGGATAAAGATGATCGTGTATGTATCCATAGTTGGCATCGAAGATTCGGACATCGAGATCCAGGAGCAGAGAGAAAGTATAAAATTGAAATAATGCAATGAAAAATCAACCTGTGACTGTTGCTTACGAGGAAAAATAGCAAAATTACTTTTTCCAAAGAACTCTCGTACTGAAACGACAAATATTTGTACATGCAGATGTTTGTGGACCTATGCAAACAGTGACCCCAGGAAATAAAAACTTCATGCTAACTTTGATTTAATTTCTGCCGTTATACCCAGATATACTGGAAGAGAAAAATAATGTTCATAAGAAAATCAAAGAATATGTGAGGAAAGTGGACAATAAATCCAATATGAAACCGACGAAATTCGGTTCAAAACAGGGAGGAGAATTTGTAAATAACGATCTGAAAGACTTTTTCAAAAACGAAGGAATTTCAACTTTCTGCGCCCTATTCAACACAGCAGAACGGCGTTGCTGAAAGAGAAAATCATTCACTGACATAAAAATCTCGTTGCATGTTGTTGGATGAAAATTTAGAAAATGAATACTTGGCGAAGCAGTGTCAACAGCAAATTATTTGCAAAATCGTTTACCAACTGAAGGAAATGAAGGAAATTTATCTTGTACATTATGGATGGGAAAGAATCCTTCACTGAGCCATATTAAAACGTTTGAAATCCTAGTATATGCAGTGGTACCGAACCACAAGAGAAGGAAACTTCACGAAAAATCGAATCAACATATATTTGTTGGATACGAAGAAGGTTCAAAGGCTTGAGGATTACTAGGAAAAAAAAGAATCATATAACAATCAGCAGAGATGTTCACTTCATTGAAAATTGTCACAATGAAAGCATATTTATCAATGCTGGAAAGGATCACTAAAATGAAGCTAGTGTGCAGAAAGATAAAAAAGAAATTGAAGTAGAATTCTCCTTGGAAGACCAAAAAAAACAAAGAGGAAATAGCCGAAGATAGTAATAACATTGGAACCGAAAATGAACTGAAATATTCAGAATTCAGAAGGACTGAGAAGATCGAAAAGGAAAACTAAAGGAAAAATACCAGAAATATTCCTGGATTCCAGTTTGAAGACAGTAGAAATGAATGAATATATGACGGAAGAACCGAAAAATTATGCGATGCTAAACGAATTCCATTCGATGAAAGAGAATAATGCATGATAACTGTACATTTCAGCTGTAGAGAAAATATAATAGGTTGCAAATGGATATATATATATATATATATATATATATATATATATATATAAACTGATGTATTGTAAAATACATAGCTAGGATCGTCGTAAAAGGTATTCTCAAAAATATGGACACAAAAATATGGAAACAAGTGACATTTCGTACTTTGATGGTGATCGCTGGAAAAAATAATTTGATTGTTCGTCATAACGATGTGAAAACAGCTTTTTAAATGGCACGTCATCCGAAGATATTAAGGGAAGGTCAAGAGAATTTAGTATACAAACTCACAAAAGCATTTATGGTCTGAAGCAAGCGGACCGTGTGTGGAATATGCTGCTAGATGAAATACTCCAAAAGTTTGATTCCAGAAGGGGAAGCGTTGAACCATTTTTGTATGTGAAAGAGAAAGAAGGTGACAAAATATACATTCTAACGTACGTGGATAAATGCACTCATTGCATGTAAGAAAGAAGAATACATAGAAGAAATCTACAAACACTACAAACAGTTACAAAATGTGTTTTCAATACATTCCTCAGAAAACATAAAATATTTTCTCGGATTACAAGGAGACGACAAGAAAATGGAATGTTCAATATTTTCCAATCGACTTACACAAATAAAATTCTTAAAACCTTTGAAATGACAGATGTCAGAGTGTCAAATATCTCTTTGGATACAGGATACTTCAAAACTGAAGATAAAATTTCTTGGAAGTTTCTGAAAAATACAGAAAAGCTATCGGAGCACTATTGTAAACAGCTGTAATACAAGACCAGGCATATCAGTGACTACTTCAGTCTTGAGTAGAAAAGTGAGCCAGCCAACAGAAGAAGATTGGACAGAGGTGAAACGCATTATGAGACACCTCAAAGGCACTCGGGATTTGACAATGCAAAGGCACTCGGGATTTGACAATGCAATTGGGAAAACATGGTATTTATGAAAATATTTTCCATTGACATGCGTATGCAGTTTGGGGTGGAGACTCACGAAACAGGAAATCGAATACTAGATATTCATTCAAGAAGAGCGGTGGATTGGTCAGCTGAAGAAGCAAGAAACAAAACTGTGTATCACTTTCATCAACAGAGGATGGAGTCATAGCGTTATCGTAAGCATGTCAGGAAGCAATGTGGCTAAAGCAATTGCTGAAAATGTTTGAAGACAATCAAACTTATTTGGAGATATTATATCCGGAAGGAATGAACGACAGAACTAGGCACATAGATACAGGATACAATTACGGCAAAAAATTGAAGAGAATAAAATAATTTTTGACTATTGTCCAACGAATGAAATGATTGCTGACCTACTGACGAAGCTGATAAAACGGAAAAATTCAGAGAAGTTATGGGTTTGATTTCTTCAGATTGAGAAGGGGTATTGAAAACAATAAGAAGAAATCATATTGTATATTTATGTTGTTATTGATATGTATTTATCATAGCTGTTTCATGTCATGTATGAGTTTGTTGGTTTGAAAAAAGTCATTCAGTAAAGTGTATTTTCCTTCGTGAAATAGCAATTTCAACAATACCTTCGTGGTCATGTTAACTAATAGACCCTGAAATCAAAGTGGATGAGTATGTGAAAAATAAGCTTTGGAATCTCAAATTACTTCCACCCAATATCTTTTGAGAATCATTTCGATGATATGTAACTTTCCTTTATATTGTGATATTACCATTTTTGCTGTTTTCGAAGTTGATCCAATTCGTATGCCAGATAAGGTCCCATGCTCCTTGAAGGTGGTACGGCATATGGCTTCGGATAAAGTGATGTATCCATTTCTCTTCGCATCACCACATCTTTGTCACAAGAGATGCAGTTCACGTTCCTAAAAAAAATTACTACATTACGAAGAAAAAAGAACAAAACTTTTCTAACATGAAATTATTAGTGGTGATTTTAATGTAGCCAATATTGTAATAGTTTGAACACTGAATGGCTATTTAAAATAAGATAAATAGAAACAACCCAAACACCACAGCTACATCAATATCACCAGACGCGCGTTTCGACAATAAACATCTTCAGGCGCTGATCTAGGTCATGAAGATTGTGTCCATATATTGTACAACATTTGGTTGACTTTTCCAAGGTTCAGAATATATACAGTGATTTCTCTTTATTTGTCCTTCTAATTTATAGTTCAATTAAATAAATCATGATATATCTTGTTTGAATCTCTATCTACGAATTGTAAAACCTTCTGACTGTGCGTGACTTTGAATCATTCCGTCTTCATCTCTCTCAAAACCACTAAACCCTATTTCTATTTCTAGGGGAACTATAATAGTCTTTCAATTGGGTGAGTTGCTGATATCTACAGGGGTATGTATATAACATTCATTTCGGCCAATTCATTAGCCTCATCGTGTGAATGCTTTGCAAGTTTATTATCAAACTGCAAGTATCTCAAAACATTCTTGGACATAAAATCCATTCACATTATTGTCCTTTTTCATCAATGAAGTGTCAATTGAATTATGGAATACTCGATTAGAGAAGAGTCGTGAAATCACACCTCAGCAATCTTGAGGTTCTTCAGAACTGGTTTTTGATAATTACATATCATGATATTATTTATATCGAAGTGAAAATCTGTATAAAGAAACAAGGAAAATGGACTCGAGACAATTGTTTGGATACAACAATCATTTCGAATTTTGATTCAAACTTATGGCTCTTTTCTTCAGACAAAAATCGTTTGAATCGAACTATATAAATAAATTAGTTACAGTACTGCCCCGCTTTCATATCGGTCACTCTGTACGTAATTCTCACATATAATTTCCTTGCAACACGTTTTAGACTTCGCTGAACCATTAATCTCTATTTTTACAAATCGATGTGAGTGCATACTTTTACTAAATTTTCAATGAACCTTATTATTATTATCAATATATGTTTCTCTTCGGTTCTTTTCATTGCCAAACCTAATGAGTAGAAATTATTGTCATTATGGATTTGTTGTTTTGTGATTGTAAACATCAGTTTTGTTAATCACATTTACATACTACCAATATGTAATGTAAACCACGATACTGATTTGAGTTTCGTAATGAGATACCTTACCGGACTGGTTCGGTAAAGTGGTACTTTACGGCACTAGTGCGGTAGCTAAAGTTGAAAATATCCACTTTTTTCTACTTTGAAATTTCAGTTTATTCAATCGGAATAGAAACAAGCACAAATTCATTATAAATATAGACACAATAGTAGAATGATATAATTGCAATAAGTAGAAACAAAAAATACGTATCTCCCTGCCGACATATAAATTCAATAAAATTAAATTGAAATTAACTCGTGAAAGTTGACAGTTCGCAAATAGAGTGACAACCGAGACAAAATAATAGTTATTTGAGTAACAAGGAATGTGAAGACGTGTTAACATTCGAGGTGAGCGAGTACGACCCAAGGCAAAGCCGAGGCTTGTCGATTCCGAGGATTTTAACAGTCCGTTTGCTGACATTTCTTAAAATTTGCCTGGATTGAAGTTTGCTTTCTTACCCTTCCTTCATGATAATTCGTTGCGCTATTTCATTCCAAGTTGCTTGTTTGCGTAACTAAGTTACCAAATAAACAGACAACAATAATATTCAAAAAGTCTCATAACATAAAAATTGATATAAATGAAGCTGAAGGTATTACTTGTCAAAGTCAAAGTCATTATTATAGACCGGGGGGTAGTGACAGATTTTGGGACACGATTTTATTCAGTATGCCTTTTGTACGACAGTATTGTCCGTATATCCTCATGATAATAATGCATGAATCAAAGAGTCGTCGTGGATTCTTCATATTGAAATATAATAATAATAATTTTAATTATTATTATTATTCGGGTACGATTTCAATCAGACTGCCATGTGTTTCGTGATGAAATAATAAAACTAAAATACTAAAAAAAAAACGATTGGCAGGCCGTTAGTTTGGGTCCGAATGGCTGGTATGGTCACGTGAAATTGTATTTGGAAAAAGGAATTCTCTGCCCATCCTGATGGTATGCCAATGGTTTTTCAAGTAATTTACGTCTATTACTTTATTACAAAGCACATGGCAACCTGATTGGAATCGTACCGAGACACATAATTTTTCGAAAATATTATTATTATTTTTCAATATAAAGAACCTTCGACGACTTTGATTCATACATTACTATCACGAGGATATACGGACAGTACTGCCCTCCAAAAGGCATACTGAGTAAAATCGTGTCCCAAAATATGTCACTATCCCCCGGTCTATTATCCTAGTCATGTAAATGAGACTATTTACATTGCGTTGTCAAGATGAATTAGTAAACGAATCATGGACCTATAAAGTATTGTACTGGACCATGCTGTTTACATCCTGGTTTGAAGTCGTGTTTTCCACAATGTCTAGTCGTGATATTGAGTTGGGCGTTGTCACATCGCGTAGGTAATAAGTCTTTATCATAGACAAAATTGTGTCACTATACGTATTTCATTCGATTACAATCGAAGAATGAAGAATGGTGATGGTGACATTATCACGCAACTCAAACCTGTATAACTTACAAGTTTAAAAATCCAAACTATCGAAAAAAATCATTACTTGCATTTTCAAATGGTTGTGAAATTATTGTATCTGGACGTTTGTCAACGCTGTAGAATATCAATGTTTATGTTTTCCATAAAGCAAACTTCTGACAGTTCTGTCATGTTCTGTCATTGATTTTTTGTGGGATTATTGCTGAAATAGTGGTTTTTGAACTCATTCGTGATATATAGTGGCAGTACAATAGTAAGAGAATCATAATAGTGCAATCTTGTTGGGTTTGCAAACAATCCATGTGTTCGAAACCAAATATCAGATTCCATTCGTAAGTACCATAGGCGTTACAGAGGGTATCAATCTGTTTTCGCCGAATAAAATGAAATCAATACGTGAATTCAAACCTTTACATGTGGAGATAATGAAATAGATGCCTCACGAAACATTTAACTTCATTAGTTTTTTGGATGATGCATTAAAACAAAAAAGTTGCCAAAAAGTCCAAGAAATGTGTATTATAATTTTGATTTATCTTTAGGTTTCCAGCTGATGTCACAGTAAAAGCGGCTTGATTGAAAGAGTTGGGGATGAAATGTTCAACTGAATGTGTTCCAAAGTCTGTTAGGATTTGTTCCATTTGTTCCAATTGTTATTTTCTATGACTTTAAAATAATAACAGAGATTTGTATAAAAAAAACAATATATTACATATTTTCAGATTGAACGATTTCAGCAAGAAAAAATCGTCAACTGAAACACCACTGAACCACCGCCAGGTACAGATTCTGAAGAAATTGTTGTTGTCAAGTCCCCCACTGAAGAGGTGAGGACAAATTGAGCACAGTAAAAATTGTTAACTCAAATTTCGCAACTCAGTTTTCATCCACTTCAGGTTGATTGGCTTTGAAATACTGACGATCTGACAGATAATATTATTTAGGTCAATTTTATATTTTCTGGTTTGAAAAACAGGATAGAATCCCGTGATTTTTCTAAAGAAAAAGCAGTATCAAATCTATCTAATCTACGTAATATCTTTAAAAGCAATTCTTGTATATTGATATATTTATTTTGGCTATCTCGGAAACAGCTTGAAAGATTTGGATCAACATTTTTATTCAGATGAGGTTTTAGTTTTTAAGTTCCTCCATACAGACGATTTTCTTGAAGAAACTCGATTCCACTAATAATAATAATAATGATGTGAATTTTTAAATTCTATTTCCACCCACTTCCAATTATCATAATCTGAAATTTGGCCACATATCAAGGACCGACGATAATACAAGAATTTACTACTATTAATGTAATGAAAATAATGATAATAATAATTGGAATTTCAAATTCAACTTTCACCCTTTATTAATCCTCCGAATTATCTAAAAATTTTCAAAAATTTCCAGAAAGAATTTTATGATAATAACGCACCTAATAATGATAATAATGATGAGAATTTTACAATTTGATTTCAATCGTCCGTATGATCTGAAATTGGGCACACATAAACCGATTGCAATACAAGGACTTGATTATAAAAGTTTAATGATAATGATAATAATGATAATGACGTGAATTTTTTATTCAATATCCACCCACTTCTAAACTTCGGAAAATTTTTAAATTTGGCATACTTACCAAGGACCGACGATAATATAAGAATTTTATTAAATTAATGTTTTATATAATAATAATAATGAGAAATTTTAAACTCAATTTCTACCCACTTCCAATCCTCTAAATAATCCTTAATTTAGCATACACATCAAGAACTGACGACAATACAAGAATTTCGTGATATCAATGTGACTATAATAATAATTGTTGGTTTTTTGAACTTGAAGAAAGTTTTTCTTGTTGTGATGTTCATTATTTTTCTCTGATATGTTTCTTAGTTACATAAGTATCTATGTATAGATGTTGAAATAAAAGTAAACAAGAAGTTTGTTAAAATATTTCTATTAGTAAAAAGTACAAAATCCTATCAGATTGCATCAGGTTATGGGCCCAGGACCGCTGAAACAATAATAGAAGTATCCGATAACGAATCCGTTTTGTCCGAGATTTACTTTCCGTTCCTGTGAAATTTTTTGACAAAAAGCGTCAAACTCTTCCGCAAATAGAGAGATTAAAAGGCAGAGAAAATTACAATACATGGAAGTTTGCTATGCAAGCATATTTGGAGCATGAAGACTTGTGGTAATGTATTCAAGCAGACAGTGGCAGTGAAGTTGATAAACTGAAAGACACTAAAACAAGGTCCAAGATAATTTTAGCTGTTGATCCCATCAATTATGTACATATACAAGACACGAAAAGTGCCAAAGAAGCTTGGGAGAGACTTCAAAGTGCATTCGAGGACTCCGGTTTGACAAGAAAAGTTGGTCTTCTCCGGAATTTAGTAACGACTCAACTCGAAAGTTGTGCTTCCGTTGATGACTACGTGAATAGAATAATTACAACTGCTCACAGATTGAACGCTCTACAGTTCGAAGTGAAAGATGAATGGATTGGAACTCTACTATTAGCAGGTCTACCAAATGAATATAAGCCAATGATAATGGGATTGGAGAGTTCCGGTGTTCCCATCACGTCAGATTCAGTGAAAACGAAGTTATTGCAGGATGTAAAATCAACTGACAATTACAAAACTGGAGAAGTTGAAACTGCTCTTTATTCAAACAGGATGAATAATAAGAAAGGGCCACGATGCTATTCTTGCAACAAATATGGTCATATTTCTACTAACTGTTACGAAAAGCGAGAAAAATCTACCAGTAGTCGTGACAAAACTTTTGTTGCATTTTATTCGAAATCAAAAAATGATGGTTGGTACCTGGACTCGTGTGCTTCATCACATGTTACTTCGAATGAAAAATGGCTGAATCAATCCTCCGCATGTTCGAACGTCAAAGTTACTTCCATAGACAATACCGAAGTTTCAGCAGAAGCAATTGGTAATACTACATTGTCTGTGATTGTTGAAAATGAAATTCGTCAAATTGACGCTGAAAATGTCTTGCTGATTCCGAATGCTGCCGTGAATTTACTATCTGTTAGTCGAATAGTGAATAGAGGAAGCAAAATAACCGATTCCGATGGAAATACTCTCGCTACAGTTTCAGAAGAAAATGGTATCTACAAATTAGATTCTCCGACTGAAAAATCTTATTTTGCCAATAGTGAAGAGGATCCTGAATTATGGCACCGTCGTCTTGGTCACCTGAATCGTCAAAGTATGATGTTACTCAATCAAGGACTAGCTACTGGAATGAAAATAGCAAAATGTAGCAACGAACCATGTATGACGTGTATAAAGGGTAAACAAACACGTCTACCCTTTCAGCACAGCAACCAAAAATCCAACAGTATTTTGGATTTGATACACTCCGATATATGTGGTCCGATGGAGAAAGTGTCTATTGGAGGGTCGAAATATTTCTTAACATTGATAGACGATTATAGCAGAAAAGTCTTCATATATTTGTTAGAAACAAAAACACAAGTCAAAGAAGCTTTTGTGGACTTCAGAAGTAACACCGAAAAGCAAACTGGTCGACATATCAAAATTCTTCGGACCGATAACGGAAAAGAATATGTAAATAAAGACTTTGACAACTATTTGAGAGCATCAGGAATAAGGCATCAAAAAACTGTTCCATATACACCTGAGCAAAATGGGTTATCCGAAAGGATGAACAGAACAATCACCGAAAAAGCAAGAAGCATGATTATTGGAGCTGATCTACCTACCGAGTTTTGGGCCAAGGCAGTCTCCACTGCTGTTTATCTTCTGAATAGATCACCATCAAAAGAGCTACCAAAACATACTCCTGAAGAAGTTTGGTCAGGAAAGAAACCAGACTTGAAGCATCTCAGAGTTTTTGGGTGCAAAGCCATGGCTCATATACCACAGGAAAAAAGGCGTAAATGGGATCCCAAATCGAAAGAATATATTTTTGTTGGATATAACGAACAAACGAAAGGATATCGATTGATAGATCCTGTGACACATAAAATCATTGTCAGTCGAGACGTCATTTTTATGGAAAAGAATACATTCGTTGGTGAAACACATACTGAAAGACATGACAAATTTTTCTATCCATTATGTGCGAAGAATGATAATTTTCAAATTGAAGAACATGTTGATGTGGACAGCCGAATAGAAGAGGATGAAGAAGCAGATTCAACTATGCCAAGAGAAGCAGTATCAAATGTTCGACGGTCTTCTAGACCAACAAAACCAACTCGGATGGAAGATTTTGTGACTTACCTAGCTGTTGCAGATCTTTCTACCGATGATCCCAGAAGTTTTGAAGAAATCGAACACCGAAATGATAAACATTTTTGGCTGAAAGCAATACAAGACGAATTCCAAGCTCTCCTGGATAATCGAACGTGGAATGTTGTTGATCAGCCTGCCGACAGAAAAATTTTGGATACCAAATGGGTTTTCAAGGTAAAACGAAATGCATCAGGAGAAATTGAAAAGTACAAAGCGAGACTTGTTGTGAGAGGTTGGAGACAAGTTGAAGGAGTCGATTTCAACGAGACTTACTCCCCGGTTATACGATATACATCGATCAGATTTCTTCTTGGACTAGCAGTGAAATATGATTTGGATATGCATCAAATGGATGTGGTGACAGCATATTTACATGGTGAGCTCGAAGAAGAAATCTATGTCAGACCTCCTAAAGAACTGATTCAAGATGGAGAAGAAAATAAGGTATGGAATTTGAAAAAAGCCATGTATTTATTGAAGCAAAGTGGAAGAGCGTGGAATATGAAACTAAGTAAAACCCTGAGATCTATCGGGCTGAAACAATCTGAAGCAGACAGATGTGTTTACTACAAAAATGATGAAGAACAAATTCTGATTTTGGCCACGTATGTTGATGATATCATTATTTTGACAAATTCCGAAACTTCAATGACATTTGTCAAAAATGAATTGAATAAAAATTTCCCTATGAAAGATTTGGGAGAAGTGAAGCATTTTCTGGGGCTGAGAATCGAACGAGATAGAAAGGAAGGAAAACTTTGGGTGGATCAGTCAACGTATATTCAAGATATGTTGGAAAAATTCAACATGAATGAATGCCACGGAGTTTCTACACCGATGGACCCAAATCAAAAGTTTACGTCCGAAAATTCAGATTTTGATGTGTGTGACAATGGTGTTCCGTACCAAGAAGCAATCGGGTCATTATTATATACAAGCCAAGCGACAAGACCCGACATTGCATATGTTGTAGCACTTATGAGCAGGTTCAACAAAAATCACAATAAATCACATTGGACTGCAGTGAAGAGGATTTTCCGATATATGAAAGCAACCATTGCAACAAGAATTGAATTCGATAAGAATAAAAATTTTCAGATTCAGGAATTCAGCGATGCAGATTGGGCCAATGAAGTCAACGACAGATATTCAATAAGTGGAACAGTTTTCATTTTCCAAGGTGGGTCAATTTCTTGGTTCAGTAAAAAGCAGAATACCGTTGCCCTTTCTACTACGGAGGCTGAATATATGGCGCTAGCTTCAACTTGTCAAGAAGCTATGTGGTTACGTCAGTTCGCGAAAGAAATCGATCCTAGCTCAGTGGATCAACCAACTACAATTTTTTGCGACAACAAAGGAGCAGTCGATTTGGCAGGAATCACTGGATACCGAAAAAATACCAAACATATAGATGTCAAATATCATTTCCTGAGAGAACATTTAGAATCCAGGGATATCAATATTCAATTTCGATCTACTGATTTGATGGTTGCTGATGCTCTGACAAAACCATTGTTCCGTTGTAAATTGGAATATCACAAGAAAGCGATGGGACTGATTGAATGATCAAGTTCAAGAGGGGCTGTTGGTTTTTTGAACTTGAAGAAAGTTTTTCTTTTTGTGATGTTCATTATTTTTCTCTGATATGTTTCTTAGTTACATAAGTATCTATGTATAGATGTTGAAATAAAAGTAAACAAGAAGTTTGTTAAAATATTTCTATTAGTAAAAAGTACAAAATCCTATCAGATTGCATCAATAATAATGAGAATCTTCAAATGCTGCTTTACATCAGTACACGCACTTTAACACTGCAAGGGCTCTAAACGATTTCGAAGGGCACACACAATATGTCTGAAATGGTCGCAGTGTAAAGGCTTTTAGCGCGGAAGCCAAAAATTAATCTAAGCTAATCTAATCTAGTCTAGTAATCTGAGATATCTTCAAGCAAACTTTGAAGGAACACAACTTGATGCCATGCAGGGTAGGAACAAGGCCTTCATTGACTGCAGAACATTGCAGATCACGGCTTGATTTTGCTCGTGCACACCCTCATTGGCGGGAAGCTGAATGAGTGCTCTTCACTGATGAGTCAATATTCTGTTCCATGACCAATAACATACGAATGCGGGTCTACAGACGTTTAGGAGAACGCTACAATCAATGTAACACTATGTAAATCATTGCTTTTGGCGGAGGATCGGTAATGATTTGGAGTTGTATGAATTTGGAGGCACGTATGAAACTGGTAGTCATTTATGAAGCGAATTTGACAACAGTATGTATCCGAAATTCTTGAACCTCATGTTGTCTGTTCATTTGCGCCATTCATTGGTGAAGAATTCATATGATTGCACGACCATACGAGACCACACGGCCCGCCAGTATTTCCAGGCGATCTTGCCCGCGAGAAGTCCTGATACGAACCCCATCGAACATATATATGATATTCTTGGGAGATGAATTAGAGCCCTGCAGCAGCCCAAAGTTACTTCGAATGAGCTGAGGGACAGTTTAGTGAATTTGGGAGACAAAATTGAATAAGGACTCATATTGAGTATAACAGGCGGTTATCATTGCTCAAGGAGGGAACTCAAGAAATTAGCAAATCATTTCAGAACAGAAAACGAATTCTTCATTTTTATTTTATTGCTGTTTTTGTGAAACTCTGTACGTACTTGATTTTTGATATGTTCTAGGAAAAAAATGTTAGTTTGATTACCTGTACTGTGAATTTTGTTTGCATTTTGTCGTAAATACATTGAAATTTCGTATTTCTAAATTTGAATAATATGCGCTGAAAATGTCTTTGGAATATTTATTCTTCACAATATTCATTTTTTAATATGTATAAGAACATGTATTTATTGAATATATAAATTACCATTTTCTAGTAAATGCATTTTTATTCTTTTTTTTTCAGTCTTCTGTCTTCAGCTTTCCATTATTTGAAAATGAATGTCTTAAAGTCTTCTTTTTTTTTGGAAAAATTTGTGAACCTAATTTTCTAAGGATCGATACTATCCGAGTCAATGAAGTTTTTTATGACATCAGGTATGTCAAATGAGTTTTTCTATCTCACGAAGTCCCATCGGATGTATATTCTAACACTTTCCTTGATATTTTCATCATTATTTCAAATTCAGCATTTTTTTCTTGTGATTGAACCCTATTTTCAGCAAATGCGTGCGCTCCTGTCTGTTATGGGAAGGTCACAGTCTATCGCTACCTTCTCTCTTCCCCGCAGCCCGCGCGCCTAAAAACAGAGTGACTTCAAATCACTCCGTGTCGTAGGCATGGCATTGCTGAGTCCATCTGTATTTGTACGATATTATAGGTCCATGAAACGAATGATATAGGCCATTTACCTGTTTTGTTGCTAAGCATGTATGGACTATTTACGATGTTGGCAGCGGGAAAATGAACAATATGTGATTTCCAACCTTTGCAATGCTTGCCTGTTATATCATTCTAATATCATTAATTTCAGGAATACGAACTAACCAGACTAACCTTGAGAAAATAATTAATGTTATTGGTAGTAGGTAAAATATTGTACTATATTCGTATCGTTAATTCACAATACGATAATCGATGGGATATAAAATCTCATATCGTAATGTGAATCTTTACGATACTTACCTATTTCGTAAATATCTATTACGTACTTGAGATATTTACTCTTTGTACCAGCAGCTTCGTTTTCTCTCTTCATAGCATTGAGTGTCTTGAATTTCTCTTGCAAGGCTTTCAACTTATTATTGATGAAGTCTCTCAAAGGATTCAATTCGATTTTGTCCAATTTACCACCTATGCTATTTTGTAAATTATCCAGAGCTTGATTCCAAAGCAACTCCTAGAAAAATGAACAATGTCGTAGCACTATTGAATAATAAGAACATAGAAATACATAGCCGTACAGAGAAAATTTAATGAAAATGAATGTGAATATTGGAAAAAATGTAAACGAGTAGATAAAAAAATAACCATTTACAATTTCTCATTATTGCAGGAATTACCTGTTGGGACAATTTAGCCAGTGCCTCTTCGAGACTCTTAGACATATCTCCACAAGCCTGGTCGAATTGCTCGAACGAAACTTTTCTGTTAATTTGACAGGCATCTGCTTTATCAGCCAAAGCATCTTCCAAATCTTCTCTGTCAGCCTTCACGGTTTTCAGAAGTTCAATTTGCTCCACCAAAATCTAAACATCGTTTGGAGAAAATTAAATACTCATCTAGATGCGGAAACTGTACAACCTCTAACTCCATATACAGGGTGTCCGGTAAACCTTGTACAATATTGGAACTGGTCATAGACCAGGTCATGACCTCAGTAAAAATATCACCGTTTTAAGAATATCTGGAAAATCGCTACCTTGGATTTTTGAGATGAATTCAAATATATTTGCTGCTGAAGATTACTGATGAGTGATCCCACTAAACATGTAATGTTACAAAATATTGCCACAATATTATGTATGGCTTGCCATCGTAAAATGAAAATATAATATTGCATAAAGCTCAATGCTATATTTAAATATTTAACATAACAGAATAAACTACAGACAAGTTGTTTGTAAGTTATAAAGCAAGCTATTGATTGAGTTTCAAGTGCAATGTTACATGATCCATGAATGTTCATTGTAAATGCAACAATACAGAAACTATCTACGAACAATGTGAGTGCAAGTTACATTTGGAACTATCGAACAAGTTCAAATTGCAATTTTGCACTGAGTTTGAAATTCCATGATATTTACATCCATACATAGCTAACTACAAACAATATTGACAGTATTTAGAAAACACATTACACTTTCAATTTTCGATTGCATCATCGCAGAAATATACAAAATGATACGCTAGGACAATTTTAAATGGTAAGTATAAAGAAACTTGAAATAATATTTCATTTATTAGGAATCCAAGCAGTTTTGAATTTCCCGGTCTTGATGAGATGCCACCTAATGGGGCGATCCAGTAACCCAGATAGATCCCAGACAAACACGCGCCTTGCGCCATTTTAATATTGTTGTTGGTGTGTCGTGCCTTAGCGTCAGTTTCGTTTTGGATACTTTCATTCGTTCTTAACCTAGGTACCTAAGTAAAGTACATATTCTTCTGCAATTTTGTTTTTTGATTAGGAGTTCACTGAGTGTTGAAGCAGCATAATGGATAATGCTACTAAATTTAAGGCATCTTCATGTAAGGTAAGGCGATACATCAAATATTATTTTAGGTTAGGATGGTCAGTTATGCTCATTCTGCGTTAATTAGGGGAATGTTTTTTTCTCCTTCAATTGCGAATGAATCTGGTAGTAGTGTCAATTTGAAAGGTACTTTTACATTTGTAAATGATGTGGAATACTTTTACATCTCGATTTTAGTTGCAGGTTTTTCAATATTTTGGTGGCTTGAATGAAAAGTTTTGTGTTGGAACAAGTCTTGAACATATTTTCACAAATCATTGTGCCGTGTTTTGCAATTGAATCAACAAAAAAGACAATTTCAGAATCAAAGAATTGAAATCTAAACAAATTTTAAACTTCAAGTCAGTTAGTTCAATTTGAATATAAAGCAAATATGTAAGCACAATAGTGTCATAGTCAAGGACAAGTTCAATTGTACATTCTATATTGAAATAAGACCATAATTGTTGAGTTGACTAATTATATATTTATTTATAATATTTTTGTTCCAGATGCAGTGAGAAATTCATGTCCATGCATCAGAGATGATGCATTTCAAATGAATGTGATGGCTTGGATACAATTCGCAAAAACACGTTACTTGTAGGGTTAGGTAGTAGATCGAGATGTCGATATTTAAGCTACACATTCAATTCAATGATTATTTTGTTTCAGGTACCTGATAAGGCCAAACAGATTTTTATTTTAAATATAACATTTCAATATGAGTACTTACTTGTATTTTGTGATATTTTAATTAAAGGTTTCAATATCAAATTTTTGTCGTTTTGATCTCCAAGATTTAAATGAACATTCAAATTAATAGGTATCATTTCAGAAGATTTTTTGGGTTGTCACTGCTTGTTTCTAAAAACTAGAAAATGATGAATCTGATTTCCATAGAGGACACATCAATACTGAATGATCTGCCTCCCACGAAGATTGTATTCATTTTCTATCAATATTAGTAGCAAGTAGTGAAAATCCAAAAATTCCTCAGTAGCGAACAAACCTACTGGAACGTAATTTATAAAATCTTACTGTTATGTTATGGAAAGGAATAGACAAGATTGGTGGTAAGTTGCTGCTATATAAAAATATTGAATATGTTATTTTCCACTAATTTATATTCTATGTTGCGGTAACCTTGCTGCAATTACTAATTATGAAAGATAACATCCATCAATCCATTTCAGTAGTTTCTGCAACATTGTCATAAGACGTCATTTTCAATATCACATTTGCAATTTTCCTGTATATTATATGCAATGTTGCAGAAACCTTGCTGGAATAATTGATAATGGCATATACCATTTGTAATATCGCTGAACGTCCGTTTCAGTAGTTGATGAACCTTTGCAGTAAGGTAGCAGAAAACTATGATGTAACATTACACATTAGCATGAAAGGTTACTGAAATATTGAATAAATGTTACTTTGCTTAGTGGGATGCTTCCAGACGCACAGAACTGTTTTTCACAAAGTGAAAAAAAATTTCAAGAAATGAGGGTAAAATAACAGATTTGAGTTTCATAATTTTTTTTTTAAGTTTGATATTATTGTCTGAAAGAAACAACCAATTGGAAGTGGACATTCATTTCAAAAGAATGCTCATTTTGTCCAGACTCTACCATGGTATAAAACAAACTATAATTATTTTTGGAGGAAGTGATTTCCATTGAATTAGGCGTGGTTTTATTCTAGGCTTCCATCAACTTTTATACTTACGCCCAAAAATTATTTAATTTCGATTTTATCAAAATAAAATGTGAAAATGATTATTAATAATAAAGAATAGACTTCTTGGTAGCATTAAATAGTATGTCAATAAAATTAACTTTTCATGTAATTAAGCCTAATAAAATTATCGAAATGAAATGTCGATTATCCGACATGGCACCGATTAATACGAATTCTTGTGATAAATGTCGCAATTGTCCAAAATCCAGATTCCAACGAAGTTTCAGAGACTGACAGATATACAGGGTGTAACCAAATAAGTGCAGCATTTTTTAGGAGGTGAATCCTTGTCGAAAATTAAAAACTTTTCTAACTCCTGTGTTGTGTCCGTAGAAGCAATAGTTTCCTAACGAAAAAATGAAATACAGCATTGTGCATGAACGGATCTTCTTCTTTGAGTAGAATTGAAAAAATCTAGTAGGTGGCTGTCACATTTTGTTTGAACAACTTGTGACTTCTGTCGTAGTTTTTTGAAATTATTCGTCCTGTTTCATTCAGTGGTATTTGTTTCTTCATCATGCCGCACACACGTTATACTCCCCGAGAATATGCGCATATGCACAATGCCGCTCAGAGAATCGCTGATTTGGGGGCTATAACCTATAACGCATTTGAAAAGGTTTTCTTGAAAAGATGTCGTCTCTGCGTACCAGTGGATGGAAAATAACATTTTTGTAATATTATTCAGTGCGATGTTGAATAATCGTTATTGTGGTTATAGTGTATGTTGATTCAAATAAAATGTTGAATTAGTATTTACAACTTTACATCTCATTGAATGCTTCTAATCAGTTGATTCGTTGTTACTCAAATAAAAGTCATTACTGACATAGTCTAATGGACTTGATTTTAGCTAAGAATAACATCACACTCAAATATAATCGAAATTCTACTCCTTCCAAAAATAATTATCGTATGTTTTATACCATGGTAGAGTCTGGACAAAATGGGCATTATTTTGTAATTAATATTCACCTCTACTTGGTTATGTTTTTTTTTCAAACAATAATGTCAAACTGTTGTTAAAAAAATTGTTGAAACTCAAATCTGACATTTTACCCTCATTTCTTGAAAAACGGTAACGTTTTCTGAAAAACTGTTTTGTACGTCTGAGAGCATGACTCATCAGTAATCTTCAGCGCCAAAGATATTTGAATTGGTCCCATTTTGAAAACGTGGCACTCAAAAATCCAAGATGAGGTGGTGATTTTCCAGAAATTTAAAAATTGCTCATTATCTCGAAAACGGTGAGATTTTTACTGAGGTGAAATTCCGATATTCTGAACAGTCATGACCTGGTCTATCACCAGTTTCAATATTGTACAAGGTTTACCGGACACCCTGTATAAAACGAAAAATGATATCAACCACTAGTTCCCAGTTTCGAAAATTTCCGAAAAATATTAGAAATACTTATCAATTATGGCTTCTCATAATAATGTGAACATTTCAGAAAATACATCGTTCCTAGATTATTAATTTATATCAACAACTGAACAATCGAAAATATTCTACCTGAATGCGAGATCTTTTAAAAACAAACAAGACGAGCTTGAAATAATTAGACCGGGTTTCACCAACACTTTAATCTCGCTTTAGGAGATATCCAACAATTTTAATCGGTCTTATTGCTTAACTGGCCACCATTGGTCAGTCAAATAGACCGTAGAACGTAGGGTAGGTAGTTGAGGGACTGATGGACTCCCAAGTCAAAACTATCGATTTAATTTTTTGATTTCAAGTGACCTTTTGATTTATCGAAACTTTTAAAATGTCAAAAGCTGCAGTAACTTATGTATTTTGTGATCGACCAAAGAAAATGTGGTAACGGAGTACCCATTTCGACAAACATATAGCAGCGGTCCTTAACCGCAGAAGAGGTAACACCGAAGTCGGGAATAGCAGATCAAGTATGGACTAATCAGCACAGCATCGCCAGGTCGAAAGCCGAAGTTATCCACAAAGAGCAACATTGGTATAAGACAAAGTTTATAGAGTCGGCTTATATTCAGAATAATGACATGTTCAGTCAGCCGGGCATAGAGATTCCGAATGTGTGGAAGCCACTTATCACTCAGCTTAGCTGAGTGAGCTAGATCGATTGAAGTTTCAATAAAAACTCTGTCAAGATCGATCATCAATAACACTCGCCAGAAAAAGGTCGTTGTATTACATTAATTATCATTGATGACCTGAGAGGGACCCCACGAAGATCATAATTACCTTTATAGCAGGTACATTAGTTGCATGCTATATAATAAGTATCCGAGATATCTTGTCGCCTTCACACACTTGATAACGACAGTAGATGTTAACTGTTGAAACGTCGTGACTCAAACACATGCAAATAATTTATTTTCTTTGTTTCTACACAGTGGAAGTCCAGAAGAATTCGACTAACACTGATACATTGTCACCCACTTTCAAACAAATGTGAGGAATGGTTGAGTGGAAGAGCAATTAGTGATTCAATCGTAAAATTGAACTCTGCCACTTGAGTGGCAGATTTAGTCATAATGTAATGTTATGTACTTTCATGTCTATTTGTTACAATAATTCATTATTATTACGATTTTCATGTAAATCCCGATGTTTTAATCATTTTCGAAACGTGGAGCAAATATACTCTAGGCTCAAACGTGGAGGTAGTATTTTTATAAAAAAAACTATTTAGTTTTAGACATAATTGAAAAGGAACAGAATGCTTGTTGCTATGTAGCAATTAGAAATTCCTCAAAATATACGTGGACTATACCACTCTCCAAGACTATACTCAAAACTTCTTCAACTTTATTGATGAGAAACTTCAGAATTTCAATATTAGTGGTAAGACATGTTTTGCTATGGTTATTTCAATATAAATACTACAACAACCGTATTACAATCCAGTGCTTTTGTGGACATTTATATCTAAACCGAATGTTTCAAATAACTTTAATGGACAAATCGATTTATCAATTATAAACTCGTCACTGAGTGATCACATATTTATAACAACAGATATATAAATGGAAGTTGCTAATTTCAAAAATCACATAAACTCTTGGAGAAAACTTATAATGTCAAAAATATGAAGATAGTACTGGAATTACTGACGAACAAAAACTGTAGTATACAAGATCCTGAAAAATTTATAACAAAATCATCAATGTCTTTGGAAAAAAACTCCAGAAACAAATGTTTTATTCAAAACACATTCATAACCATGGTTCGATAGCAATATTGCGCAAATCATTATACAAAGAGATGCATTTCATTACAAAAAGAAAAACCAATCCTGGAATATCAAATTTCTCGCAATCCTACGAATATTATCATGAATTAGTGAAACAAACTAAAAAAAGGTGTGGTTTCAAGAATTTTCAAGGATACATCACCGAAAGCACTTCGGAAAACTACCGATATCGTTTTATATAATAAAACAAGTGGAAAGTCACATCAAAATAATATTGAACATACATAAATCAATCACCATAATCTTCACAAATCATTATAAATGGCAGACGAATTGAAGATCAAATGGAAATATGTGAGAATTTCAATAAATATTTCGTAATCATTGGAGCTGAATTATCCTGAAATATACCAGATACCCTAGATAAAATTTCTACCAGTTTCCAATGTAGAAAAAATTACAGGAAATTACCGTCCAATTTCAATTCTGCCATAATATATCAAAAAATCATTGAAAAGATTATTAATGGATATATTAAGAGAATATCTGAAAAATCCAAATTTTTGTATGCAGAACAATATGGATCTCGAAAATCTAGTGATGCAGCAGCAGACATGATATCCAAAATAAATAATGTTTTAAGAAAATTACATGATATTGGGATAAGGAGAAAAATTTTCGTTGGGTACAAAAATTATTTTAGAGACCAAAAACAACTGGTATATATCAAACATACACTTAGTACAAACTTTGTGGTGCCACAAGGATCTATATTTGTTCCGTTCCTTTTTTTAAATAAATAAACTCGATATCAGAATGAAAGGTGAAATTACACTTCTTGCTGATGATGCAACAATTGATTATTCGAAAATCAATCTAATATTGAACAGGATCTTCATCTTATCATTGGCTACTTACTCATAAACTCTTGTTAAATTTTTCGAAATCATCAATTATGTTTATTTCTGAACCAAGTATTGCAACTGATTCTCTAAGACCAATAAAATTAAAAAATTCTCAATTCAGTATAACAACAATACAAAATTTTCATCGACACAAAACTCTCTCGGTTCAATCATAACGACAATCTGAGAAAACAACTATCACCTTTGATTGGATTCTATTCAGAATAAAATAATAAACTCCGCTATAAAATATTTGATAATCATGTTTCAGTTTAATTTATTCAAAATTGCAATACCTCATTTCTGTTTAGAGCTCAACCAAAATTTCTGTTATGAAAACACTACAAACTTTGCAAAACAAAACTTCAAAATTCATATACAAATTACCCTTTTCAGAACCATCCAAAAAATTATACAGTGCGGCTTTTTTTAGTCCCCCCCCCCGTTAACTTTTGAACGGTTCGACGTAGAAACATGAATAAAAAACTCTTTGAAGAGTTTCACCGATACTACTTTTTGAGACAAAAAATATGGTGATTGCTCGAGAGGGGGCGCGGGGGGGGGCACATCAACTCGAAAATTTTAAATGGCATGGGGGTTCAAGTGTCACATCGTTGAAAAGAGAATTCAATTCTCTTCACAACCATCTGAATATTTTTTAATTTTGTTGAAATTTTTTTTCTCAATATCGATTTAAATGCCTTTCGAAATTTTCAAGTTGATCTGTCCCTAGCGCCATCTGTCGTGTAATTTCAATGTTTCTTGTCTCAAAAAGTAGTATCGGTAATACACTTCAAAATATTTTTGGTTTCATTATTCCACAACAAACCGTTCAAATTTATCGAGGTATGAGTAGTTTTCAGATCCACATTTATTTTTGATATTTCGAATTTAGATTGTGAAAAAAATTTCAACTAAATTTAAAAAAAAAATAGATTGTAAAGAATAGGTTGTAAAGAAAATTGAATTCTCTTTTCAACGATGTGACACTTTACCCCCCACGCCCCCTGTCGAGCAATCACTATATTTTTCATTTCAAAAAGTAGTATCGGTAAAACCCTCCAAACGGTTTTTTATTCATGTTTCTACGTCGAATAGTTCAAAAGTTAACATGGGGGAGGGACTAAAAAAAGCCTCACTGTATAATCCTAATAACTTACTAAATATTCGTTCATTACATTAGTTTTGTATTTCAGTTTTTATCCGCTATGTTGATACAGGAAAAAAACATTCGAATCTTACTTTTGATCATATTTCGAATATCCATTACCATATAACATGAAATGTAAATAAAATAAACGCATTACGTATTACATAAAGTTTTTGAAAAAAGTTCGGTTTTACGAGGGAATTGAGGTGGTGAACCGAAAACGAAACAGATCGAATATCTTCAAAACGCATGTGTTGTGAATAAAATGCAAAAACACGTCGATTTTTAATACAAGGGGGACATCTTTCTATCATAATCTTAACTGTCATACCTCTTCCCCCACCTCTTGGGCATTATCACCCAAACAATTGAATAGGAAAAGTATTAAGTGTGACTCATCATTAAAAATGAAATTTCATAAGGAATTCGGCCATGTCAATTTTTGCGACCCGACTTTTTATTTTGGCGCCCTCTTGCGGGAAAAACAACTAGCATTTGCAAGCTATTTTGACATAAATTCGATGATAAGCATTATGGAATTTTTCTAAGAGAAATGGCGGATTTGATTTGCAATTATGGTCTGATTCGATTCAAAATTGATATGTGGTGGTTTTCAAGAACAAAAATTATGATTTGTTCGTCAACGAAAAAAAACAAGATGTTGTCTCCAAGATGGAGGATGAAATTTGTAATTCTGGTCCGATTAAAAACAAAATTAGTGTGTGGGGATTTTCAGGGTAAAAAATTATGATATTTTTGTCAATGCAAAAAACCAAGATGGTGGACGAAATTTGTAATTGTGGTTCGATTCGATTCAAAATTGACATATGAGAGTTTTCAGTATGACCAAAAAAGCTTTAATACAAATGTGCTAAATAGGAATTATTTTTTTTAGATGTGTGACGTAGGTTATTCTGTGTGTAACAGATTCGAAAGCTTGCCGCGAGTACAAAATAGGTATTTTTGCGAGGTAAAATTTTGATTCTGTTACACATCCATAACCTACGTCACACATCTAAAAAATATTATTTCCTTTTAAGCACATTTGTATAAAAGCTTTTTTTATCAATTCATTCAATTCAGTTTAGTCATACTGAAAACTTGTAAAACCCACAGATGCCAATTTTAAATCGAATCGAACCACAATCACAAAGTTTGTCCACCATCTTGGTATTTGCATTGACAAAAACATCACAATTTTTTACCCCAAAAATCCACACATACTGATTTTGATTCGAATCGGACCAGAATTACAAATTTTGTCGGCCATCTTGGAGCCACCATCTTGTTATTTTGCATTGACAAACAAATCATAATTTTCGACCTTGAAAACCACCATTTATCAATTTTGAATCGAATCAGACCATAATTGCCAATCATGTTCGCCATTTTGGAGCCACCATTTTGTTTTTGCTCTTAGAAAATTTTAATAATGCATTGTCACCGAATTAATGTCAAAATATCTTGCCAATGCAGTATCATAATTTGGTATTCGGAACAGTTGTTTTTCTTACAAGATGGCGCCAAAATAAAAAGTTAGGTTGTAAAAATTGATATGGCTGAATTCTTTATGAAATCACCTTTTTAGTGATGTGTCACACTTACTACTTTCCCCATTCAAATTGTTTGGGTGATAGTGCCCAAGGGGTGGGGGGAGAGGTATGACAGTTGAGGTTATGATAGAAAGATGTCCCCCTTGTATTAAAAATCGACGTGTTTTTGTATTTTATTCACAACACATGCGTTTTGAAGATTTTCGACCTGTTTCGTTTTCGGTGCCCCACCCTGTATGATAAGATACCACAAATTTGAACTTGAGAAATGTATACTTTACATATGACTTTTCAATTACTATAGTATAATAATCTTTGAAACCTACATTTATATTCAATGTATTATCTTCCTTACGCCAGAACTTGTTACATTGGTCTTTGATAACAATTCATAAGTCTCGCAGATTATAGATTATATTCGGTACCTATGTGGGCGAGGAAGTGTTTTAAGTAGAACCTTTGATTTTATGTGGACAGACAGAAACATAAAAGCTATCAATTCATTATTTTACATGTTTATTTAAAAGTACCATGTGTACAAAATATTTCGAATTTGGGCAGCCTGTCAATGAACATATCGATGGCCTAATTCTAACATGTCGTATCCAACAATTTTATCAAAATTGAGGTTTCGACGTTTTTATATCAGTCCACCACATTCGCAGCTAATTCTAAAAGCGAGTATCCCATACACCAATAGAAATATTTTATTTTCCCATTTTAAATAAGATTGTATCCCCATTGGCCGTAAATCATAGAAGCATATTGTCGTAAGCCACCACAAGCAAGTTGATTATCTCGTATACAACCTCTGATTCGAACTGATAGATTCAATTCAAAAATCAAATTATCGTAAGACACCCAACATAAAATCCCAAAATGACGTAACCCACAATCATAGAAAAGCAATAAGTCGTAATCCACATTGCGATAGCAATATTAATTAAAATAACACCTCATAGTAATGGATTACATCTTTGTGACTCGAAGAACATTTAGCCATTTTTGCACACTTACATTTTAACATCGTGCCCCTAGGAACGTTTATTGCCTCTCCTGTAAAATCTGATAAAAGTATGATACGAGCTATTAGAATGAGGCCATCGATATCGCAAAATTACCGAAATGGCCTAAGTGTAACAACCTATGCCTTACTTGTCACCCTGAGAGATGGTGCTATTAAGGAAATTCCTTAAAACTTGCCAACGCCGCAACCGATTTTGATTTTCTTCACAGCGATGGAAAGATAAAACATGGCGGAATAAATTTCGAATAAAATACAAGGTGTTCCATTTCAAAAAAATCCAATAAGAGAAAATTCAGGTTTGAGCACCCTGTAGATAAATAAATTGCAATAACACTGAATCGGTGTACGTGAAACTGTATGCCATATACAGTGTGTCCCTAGACCAGTGGGACAATTAAATATCTCTTGAACCAATAGGAATTTTCAAAATATTATTATTCCACATCATATTGCACTATGAGAACTAACTTCAGGAATGATTATTTTTTATACGAGGGGCGCAAGAAAAGCTCACAAAATCGAACATCAGTTTTTTTAAATGAAACACCCCATATATTTCAACACATCTGATTCCTCATTCATTATTGCTAATTATTAGTTTCATATTTTTGAAAATCCGACAAGGCGTTGCCAAGTTATACCAGTTTTTCTTTAAATACAGACATTTTTTAAGAAAAATCCATCATTCATATTACCAAGAATTTATGAAATGGTTCAGGGCTCTTGGTAGTCGGTAGCATATTCTATCATGAAATACTCATCTCCTTGAAAGTTATACAGGGTGGTCAGAAAAATGATATGATTTTCACGAAATTCAAATTTTCCTCTCATCAATTTTTCAAATCGTGCACCCTACAATATGCATGATTTTATATCCCATTGGTGGTTCGATTGCTTATAGTCAATAGTTGTTAAAGAGTGATGTGAAATCCATTATCAACAAATGCAAATTTAAAAAAATGCACCAAATTATTTATTCAACTGTACTTAACTACTAAACAAACAGTCTCAAAAAGAAAAAACTGTCTTGACGAATAACTAGGCATGATAATATTAATATAAATGATTGAATTGCCTTCCGTTTGCTGCAAGGCACATTTCAAAATTTTTCATCGCATGATTTTTGTATCATTTTCCAATATTTGCGGTGTTATACTTTGACAAACCATCAAAATTCTATTTTGCAAATCCTCCAAATTCACTGGTTGACTAGTATACACCTCTGATTTTAGATACCCCTACAAAAAGGTCAAGTCTGGCGAACGAGCCGCCCATTTCATTGGTCCGTTTGTTCCGAGCCATCTTTGAGGAAAAAGAACGTTCAAATAGTCTCGTCACGATCCCAGCATTATGAGGCGGCGCTCCATCCTGCTGAAAAAACATGTTTCCAAGGGGAATTTCATCAAGATGATTATTGAGTTCGTTTTGAAAGAAATTATGCTATCTTTCACCATTCAGAGTACCTTGATAAAAATATGGCCCTATCAAATTATTCTTGAAAATTCCACACCAAACATTTACTCCCCAAACCTCCTGAAAATTGGTTTCTCGAACCCAGTGCGGATTTTCTGCAGCCCAGTAATTTACATTATGACGATTTACTTTCCCATTATTGTGGAAGCGGGATTCATCAGACCACATAATTTTTGACAAAAAATCCCAATCATCATGGATTTTCACCATAATCGCAAAAATGAAATCTATCCGCTTTGACTAAATTTAATTTATATGGATATTGCCTGTGGGTCTTCAAAATCCTGTGTACAGAACTCTTCGAGATCCCTGATTCCTCAGCAACTCGTCGTACCGATGAATGAGGATTTTGGTGTATGTATTCTAAAATATTAATTGATATATTATCATCATTCACGATTGACTTTGAATGTCCTGGTTGTTTGTTTGATGGTAATTCCTGATATTTCGCAGTTTAGCCTCAAGTCTAATGAAGGTATTTTTTCCTGGTTGTCTTCGATCTGGGTAACGTTGACTGTACAATACATACGCTCTGCGAGAGTTTTTTCTCGCTTCGCCAAATATGAGCAACATGTCAACATATTCATCGGGTGAAAATAACTGTGGCATTTCAATTTGATTTGTTTCACAAATTACGGACTAGCAACTAAATCCATCTTAAGGGGCTTTGGATAATGAAACTACTTTATTGGATACAATCTTGAGAAACACAATAATTATTGATGCACTAATGTATTTTTATTGAATGAGCAAATGTCATATAAGTGACATGACTTCAAATGTTCCAAAGCCACCCCGGACGGCTTGAGTTATTAATTTATCCTCGATCGTGTGAAGGATACACAAACTTGAAGGAAATTTTGGTTATCAATTTATTTCACTAGAGTAGACCATTGACCATAAGCAATCGAAACACCAATGGGATATAAAATCATGCATATTGTAGAGTGCACGATTTGAAAAATTTATGAGACGAAAGTTTGAATTTCGTGAAAATCATATAATTTTTCTGACCACCCTGTATAACTTTCGAGGGAGATGAGTATTTCATATGATAGAATATGCTACCGAGTACCAAGATCCTTGAATGAGTTCATAAATTCTTGGTAGTATGAATGATGGGTTTGTCTTAAAAAAGTCTGCATTTAAAGAAAAACTGGTATAACTTGGCAACGCCTTGTCGGATTTTCAAAAATAAAAACTAATAATTAGCCTAAATGAATGAGAATTCAGATGTGTTGAAATATATGGGGTGTTCCATTTGAAAAAACTGATGTTCGATTTTGTGAGCTTTTCTTGTGCCCCTCGTATAAAAATAATCATTCCTGAAGTTAGTCCACATAATGCAATATGATGTGAAATAATAATGTTTTGAAAATTCCTATTGGTTCAAGAGATATTTAACTGTCCCACTGGTCTAGGGACACACTGTTATAGTGTTAAAAATAGGATTATCAATTGTAATTAAGTTATAATTTGGCAACTCCGCAATCGTTTTTTATTTCCTTTACAATTATGGAAAGGCAAAATATGGTTGAATATAGTTCGGATAAACACTACAGATGTTCCGTTTGTAAGAATTGTAATTCAAGTTGTCCTGTTTTTGCGAAACGCCCCGTACAGATAAGATTTCTTTTTTAAATGGGTGATTTCAGTAACTAGAAAAGTTTTTCCTCGTATGATTTGCACTAAATGGACGCACTATATTTTTTGTTTGACTATCCGCGAAAAAAAGCAAAAAAAAGTTTCTCCACGGCGGGGAATCGAACCCCGGTCTCCCGCGTGACATGCGGGGATACCACTATACTACCCGACTTTTATGACAGCCTTTGTCGAAGGCGGATGTACGAGCAAGTCATCTAGATAATTTTCCTAAATTAACTAGATAATACGGGCTCAGTGCTTCAAATAAAAGCTGAACTATCTCATTTTTAGTAAAATATCAATAAAAAGGGATAGTGGTATTGAAAATCGTGCGAAAACCTCGCAAGTGCCACATTGGAACTGTGAAACGTCAACAAGATGTCAACAAGAGAAATCAACGTGATTCAGGAATACCTAAACAACAAAGAAGGTCCCATTACCTCAGAAGATCACTCTATCATAAGGCAAACAATTCCTAACAGATCAATAGCAGCAATCAAAAAGAAATGTCTCGAACTCAAACATAACCCCAACGTACAACCAAAACAACCAAATAAATGGACAAGAGATGAGGAGCGTAGATTAATACGTGAATACATTAACAGAGGAGAACAGCAGGTGACAAAACGTGTAAAGGCAATCCTCGACTCCTTTCCTGGTAGAACACACAAAGCAATAGCTACGAAATTAAGAGAAAAATACCCAGATATTCATTATTTGAAGAAAACCTAGCTAGATTCCGACAGCAGCAGTAGCGAAAATGAAATAAACGACCAACAAGATAGACAAAACGATATAACAGATGTTGAAAATCACCCAATCATTACTATTGGTAATGATGAAGATGGTAATTTACAACAGAATGAAGACCAAACAGCAATTGAACAACTCACTGAAGATTTTGATATGATCGAACTGAATAATATTCAAACAAAATTCAAGAATATTTTCCGGTCTACCCCGAAAACAAAGAAAATGATCAAAAAATTCTTCATAAGACATTGCCATCAAAGATATGTCAACTATGTGAACGAGATATTGAGAAACAACATTACTACTATAGAAAATAGTGCATCATCATATACAAACAAAAGAAAAGACATCAAAAAATCAATATATGTAGCGGGTGTACTTTTAAGAAATTATATTTCTGGAAAAAGTAAACAACCAAATCCAAGCTACATAGAAACAGAGAAAAAAATGAGAGCACTAGAAAAACGAGTGAAAAATGCAAAAACAATAATAAATTGGAAAGGAGGTTGGTTCAATAAACAATTGAAAGAAGAGGCTGAAGAAATGAAAAGACTGAAAATGAAACCCAAAGAGTACATTATATCTACAAATGACAGAATCAAAATTTTGAAAGAAAAAGCAGAACATCAGCGAAAACAAGCAGAAGCACAGCGGCTAAGATATACCTTCAATAACAGACCATCAATGAGAACATTAGAAAAATTGACCAAAAGAAGTCCAGACCCATCAAAAGTATCAGAATTTTACCAAAAATTGTATACTCAGTATGATGATACACATGATACACCCACATTGAACACCTGGCTAGGAAAACTCCAAAAATATTCAACGGGAAAAGACTACAATCAACAATTAGAGGAAACCAATATAAAATCAACTATTGAAGAAGTAATAAAGAAAGCATCACCATGGAAAAGCCCCGGTGGCGATTGTATACCAAATTACATTTATAAAATACTACCTAGTGCCAAAGAATACCTTACCAAATTCATCATTAGAATATTACAAGGTGAAGAAAATCTGGCAGAAATAGATGTAAGGGCAACAGTAATACTTATTCATAAAAAAGGCGATGAAAAAGATCCTGCCAATTATCGCCCCATAGCTTTATTAAACACTGAGTACAAAATATTAACAGGAACAATAGCAATAATTTTCAAAAACCATCTCCCAGAATGGGCAATTCCGAAAGAACAATTAGCAAGAAAACAAACATGGGGAACAATACATGGTATGCTTCAAGACAAGGCAATCACACAATTATCCAGAATGAGAAGGAAAAAACACTATTCAGCCTGGTTTGACTTCAGGAAAGCCTATGATTCCATTTCACATCGGCAACTGAAAAGACTGATTGGAAACCTTCCCTTGAATATAAACATCAAAAACGTATTAAGAGGATCGATGAATTTGTGGTCGATCCAAGTGAAAACAGAAGAAAATAAAACGAACCCTATTTACATCAAAAGAGGAGTGTATCAAGGTGATTCCATAAGTCCTTTATTATTCATACTTATAACTGCGGGAATCATAGAACATATAAAACAAACCCCATCATCAATAGATCTACCAAGGGACAGCATACCATTTTAGCTTTCGTGGATGATATCAAGTGCCACACAGGTACCAAACAGAACATGAAGCTAATAACAAACGAGCTGAAAAATTCTTCTGCTAAAATAGGCTTGGAACTCAATGAAGGCAAATGTGGAGTTTACACTAGGAATGGTATGCAATTCCAAGAAGAGGAAGATGACACTCCATTTCTACCAGAAGTGAGAGAAGGGTATACATACCTAGGCTTGGACCAGTTAGAGAAAGATACAACAAGAAACTTGGAAAGCATACAAACAAAAATAAAATCTAAGACCTCAAAAATATTCGAGTCGAAACTTACTGCAAAACAAAAAATTGAACTATTCAACAGCACAATCATCCCAGCTGCAATTTACATTATGGGTAACATATTTCCAGATGAGAAGAGAGCAACTACGTTGAAACAGTGCAGAGAATTAGATACCATGTTCAGAAATATGTTAGTAGATCACAACATAAAAGGCAGAACAACATCAAATGCTCGAGTCTATCTAACTCCACAGGAAGGAAGGCTAGGAATGAGATCCATAGAACTAGAAACAGAAATTCATTACATCAGAAAAGGTGTTTACCTACAATCCCATCCTGACATGCTAAAGACAAACGAAGCCTACAAAAGTCTCCAAACTGCAGGGTGGAGAAACCCCTTGAGTGACCATGATTTTATAATCGAAAAGTATGGATGTGAAACCACAAACTATCCGGTTGGCGAATATAAGAAGATCTGCGAAAACCTCATCAAACATGTCAGAAAACAGTACCAAAATCAACTGCTACAACAATGGACCGCAAACATGCATTATGGAAGAATTGTAACAAGTGAAGAGAAAAAGATTACCTTCCCCGCCTTCTCATCCCCTTACATGGACGGTTGGAGACTGTCACTGCTCCACTCTGCATCAGAAGAACAACTCCATGGACTAGGCTCTATTCTAGGACGTAGGAAAAATTGTAGAAGAGGATGTAAGCATGCCGAAACAGCTTATCACGTTTCATCTTCCTGCCCAACAAACATGTACATAACGAGACACGACAACGTTGTACATTGGCTACTCAAATCCATCCTAACAGTTACAGATGCCCCTGATGATATTAGAACTGCCCTCCAATTTGGAAAAGCAACCCTAACTGTAGACTACCAGCAGAAACAACGGAATATTTCTGTAAGAGCTGGCACGAAAATATTCACTGAGAAGAGGTTATACCACAACAAACCTGATATAATGATAAAACTTTCAAATCCAGATTGTGTTATTCTCATCGAGTCATGTCTTGCACATATTCAGAACTACAGGCTGCAGGAAAGGATCAAACGAACACGTTATGCAATCAACTCCACCACCCAGATTGATAACACAAATGTCAATACCACTCTACGCGATCTCAATATCGTCAATGAACTTGAAAGAATCCATCGATGTCCTGTACACCTAGGTATATTCATTGTTGGTTGCTATGGTGAGATGATCGAGACTGATGAACACAACAATTTCACAAACATCCTGCGAAAATATCTGAAAACCGAAGAAAAGGAAATCCAACACCTAATAAACAAATGCTGTTACAGTGTTGCCATATCAACTTCCCAAATTTTGATGAAGCATTTGAACATGAACATTTAGATTGATTTCTCTATAACCTGTGACGTTTAACATGTTTAGATGTTGTATTTGTGTGATAAACGAATGATTTTTTGTACAATTCTGATTAGTTTTATAAGAAGTGTTTATTAACATATGTATAAAACAATTTAATCAATAAAAACTATACTACCGAGGATATACATATTAGTTGAAAAATTATGTATGAAAACCGAAGGAAATATTGCCTACTATCGCTAAAGTCAAATTATACTTCAATGTCGGAAGTTTTTCAACTTATCGACAAAGCTTTTCAACTGCCAATAAAATGGTTGATGAAAATTGTTATTCTTTATGAGCAATAATAGTGATAGTCTCCCCCACCTAAAGATAAGTCCCGATAAAAGAGATACAACCTACACATGCGCTCCAGGGCGTCTCAACAAAAAAGGTAGCGCATTTGCTATTACAATTACAGGAAAAAAACAGGAAAATCTACAGTACCAGTATTACCAGTAGTACCACCAGAGGAGTCACTGAGGCGAGAACACAGATCTCATAAAATAAGTAGATAGGTCTCAGATAACATTGAAGGTTGGCCCGGCTTTTTTAAAGCAATCGTTCCCCGGCATTTCAAGTTCTGGTCAAGCACTTGAAAATAATGCTTATCCCGGTGTCCACGATTGATGCCGGTCAACTATGCTTCAAACATTAATATTTCTTCATTTGACTGTAATTCAAATTGCACTTCTAAAGCATTTAATTTTACATAACTGAATTCGTAAACCTCACCATAATTATAATTTTTCAGGAGAAATAAAAATTTGAGTTAAAAATTATATACAGGGGACTCATTTCGACAAATTCATGATGTTAAAGCCAAAATGTACCCCCCCGTAAATAATTTTTGACATGAATATGTTTATTCTTACTAAAATTCATTCTGGAGGAGTCTAAAAAATCACACGTGTTTATTACATGTTTCCATAGCTAGAATCCAGGTACTCAAACTCAATATCCTTGAAAAAAAAAACTGAAATTAACATAACGCATATTTATTTAAACATAAAGCAATGTATCAAATAATACACCATATTGTGTAATTAGATATCGATAGAAATTATCATTATTTTACAAACATAAATTTTTGAACTTCACAATGAACCGCTCCTATGTTGTACTAAAAATTATTCTGTTTTGCATTTGGATAGAATGAATATCAGAATAAAACAAACTACACCAAATAAAAAAATTCTAAAAATTCTGCATTTCTAATTGAAAATGTAATTTGTGTTTGAATGTGTATTGTCACAAGGAGAAAAAAAAGTTGGATTAAATTCAACTCATTTTTATTTATTAATATTTAATCTCAGAATAAATCTGAAAGTTACCACATGACAAAAATTTCCCAATGAAAAAAAAATGTATTGGAATTGACAGAAAAAATGTTTAGTTACATTTCATCTTATAATATTGCTGTGTTAATTTCCACTAATTACTTTGTTGAAATTTTCAGAACAAAAACTTTTATCTTCTGCAATCAGCATTCATAACCAAAAAATAAACAATAGTTTGAATTGAAATTCACATATATATTCATGTGTAAGTGAATTACAAAACTGGAAATACTCCTAACTAAAATACTATGTACTTTCTATGTACTTTCCACTATATTCATAACATCTTTTTATTACAATTTTTGAAATCACAGGATTAATTGATTAATGAATTTCACTATTTGTTGCTTACTTGAAGTCCTGCAGATCAGAAAAAAATCCTAATTGCTCCTGATATCAACTCCCAATAATAACCCTAAGTCATAATTTTAATCATTTTCAGGATTTTTTCTTCTGTCCCTTCCTTCGTCTCTGTCTGATGCATTCCGTAAAAATAATCTGGTGGTATGTTCCATCTGTTGTGGTATTTTCAGATAATGGGTTCTCCTCACTGAAAGTAAAATCAAAATAGTCATCACCCATTTCCACAACAAAAAATGGAAAAATGATCACATTATGAAATTATTTCAATTTCATATTGAACAAACATACAGATTATTAAATATGCAAGTATAGATTGGCGCTACCGCCACTACCTGACTCAAGCTAACAAAAACATGAAAAAATATTCTAACCCATTTAGTTTTATTATATTGCTCAGTGAATAACTGAAGTTATTTTCATTATTTCTTTTTGTCCAATTGTTACTGACAGCCGAGCCTGTATTTGGATTAAAATCCTCCCTGTAGTGTCAACTGAATGTTTTTCACATACTGTCTTCAAAAAGTTACAATGAAATGAATAATACTAAAAATGATTTGTTAACCAATTCAAATATTGTACAAAAGGTAGCAATTATGTTAATGGTAATGTCTTACCATGAAGGCAAACTTCTCGTTGTCCAGCTGAGAATGAGTTCTTGTTTTATAGAAAATTTCCCAAGATTTATATACTCATTTCTACATTTTGTATGACATCACCAATATTCTCAACTTTGGTGAGTAGCAGTAAACCTGAAAAGCCAAAACAATTATTATAAACTAGGTACCTACTCAACTAAATTCGACATTTCACAACACAGGTATTTTCCAGTTATAAAATCTCAATGCGAAACATTCTTTTGAAAATTTCGTTTTCTCTGTTTACTACTCAATCGCAGGTGAATTTTTCTGAATAAAAATCATTTATGAAACCATACTGTATTCAGAAATTAGGTAGATAATAATTTTTGTCATAATGCGAAAACCTATACAGGGTGTCAATTTGAAAACTTCCCACCCTTAATATCTTCCTTCCAGTAAACAATATGAGTAATCGAAAAAACAGGTCAATTTTATTGTCAAGGGGGGCACTTTCAAGGACTATTTGTAGCCCTCGTGGTTCAACCCCCTAGGAGGGGTAGATGTTACCCTTAGAATTTTAAATGGGAAGGGGGGTCAAGTGGCACATCATTTTGATGGGCGTTCAATTCTTGTTCCAATGGTACACTGACTCATTATTTTTTGATGAGCATTTTCCGAAAAATTGCGTTCTAAACTAACAGAAGTAATTATTAGAACGCCTATACTGAGATGCATGGTTTGGCCAGAACTGGTTAGAATATTAGGTGGTACCGTTCCAACCCTTTATTAGGGGTAACATTAGCCATTAGCTCCAAACACTTTACATAAAAAAGTAGTCTAATAGTAAAACGTAGATGGTAGTAAAGTTGTGTTTATTAAATGCTGAATTTTTAAGTGTCATCGCAGAAATTGTACAGATAGCCTTCCTTTTTTACTACTTCTGCTGTAAAAAGTTTCTGTTTTCCGGCAAAAAATTGGTTAGCAAATTTGAACTATGTGGTAGTATTGTGAATACCGTTGTACCTGTTGGGCTGTTTAGGAATTACTTTAATAAGTGTATAAAAGTGTAAAAATGGTTTACATTCTTCAAGACAGAATTGAAATGATTGTCATTTATGGCGAAGTTGGAAAGTGCGCACGAAGGGCGGCATGTCTTTTTAACGAAAGACATCCGAATTGTAATGTAAGTCACCGGTATGTGCTTGATTTGGTGAATAAGTTTTACGAAACTGGTTCAGTGACAAATAAAAAAAGAAATAACCCCAGAGTACTAAATGAAGCAGCTCAAATTGAAGTTTTGGGAACATTTGCTGCAGAGCCCACGAGCTCCTTACGATCAGTATCAGAACAGACGGGAATGTCACGCGAGACTATAAGAAAAGCATTGAAAATGCATAAATTTCATCCATATAAAATGCAGATTCTTCAAGAGCTCCACGAGGATGATTATGATAGAAGAATAGAGTTTTGTGAAATCATGTCTCATCGAGTCAATACCATCCCTAATCTTCTGTTAAACATCTGTTTCAGCGATGAGTGTTCATTTTTTCTGAATGGCAATGTTAATAGACAAAATTGTCGCTATTGGAGTGACGAAAACCCACATATTTTTCGGGAAGGGCATACACAACACCCACAAAAAGTTAATGTTTGGGCTGGTATTCTTGGAAATGCCATTCTTGGTCCATTATTTCTGGAAGAAAACTTGACTGGCAATCTGTACCTTGATATGCTTGAAGAGACTATCGATCCTCTTATAACTCACGAGCTAGAAACTCAAATTGATGCAGAAGGTAATGAACTTTTGCAGGAGGATCAGTTACATTTCCAGCAGGACGGTGCTCCACCTCATTATTTTCTTCCCGTCCGACAGTGGTTAAACGAGAGATTTCCGGGTCGATGGATTGGCAGAAGGGGAGCAGTTGAATGGCCTCCGAGATCACCGGATTTAACACCCTTAGATTTCTTTCTTTGGGGGCATCTTAAATCCGTTGTTTATAAAACACAACCTTCTGATATTGACGAACTTAAAAGACGAATTACAGCAGCATGCCGGTCAATTCCTAGTGAAGTTTTCCGTAATGTTAGAGGGGAGTTCGAAAACAGACTGTATTACTGTTTAGAGCAAAATGGACAACATTTCGAACAGCTAATAAGATAAGCGTAAGTAGATTTTATGTTGGAAATGTCTTTCTCGCAAATTAAATTTTATTGTGTAGAAGGAAAATAACCACCAAATAAAAAATCCCATGCGTAATAAATTTATTCCTGTCATTCAAGGGTTGGAGCGGTGCCACCTACTCTTCTAACCATTTTTATTAAAGGGAGTCAATACAATAATGCATCTCAGTATAGGCGTTCTAATAATTACTTCTGTTAGTTTAGAACGCAATTTTTCGGAAAATGCTCATCACAAAATAATAAGTCAGGGTACCATTGGAACAAGAATTGAACGCCCATCAAAATGATGTGCCACTTGACCCCCCTTCCCATTTAAAATTCTAAGGGTAACATCTACCCCTCCTAGGGGGTTGAACCACGAGGGCTACAAATAGTCCGTGAAAGTGTCCCCTTTGACAATAAAATTGACCTGTTTTTTCGATTACTCATATTGTTCACTGGAAGGAAGATATTAAGGGTGGGAAGTTTTCAAATTGTCATCCTGTATACTTCTTTATATAATAGGTTGCTTGTGCCACATATCAAGAAATTGGTCATTGAAATAAGATGTTTACAGTCAGTCACAATTCCTTATTTCAACTACACCTTTTTCATATGTAATTCAGAAAGTATAACTTGTAATTCAGATTAGTAAAATGTAATTCAGAAAATGTAACTTGTAATTCAGAATTGTTAATTGTATTTCAGAAACCGTAACATGTAATTCAGATTAGTAAATTGTATCTCAGAAACCGTAACATGTAATTCAGATTAGCAAGTTGTAATTCAGAAAGTGTAACTTGAATTTCAGATTAGTGAATTGTTATTCAGAAAGCGTCAATTGTAATTCAGAAACCATCACTTGTATTTTAGAAACCATCAAAGATCTGACCGGTGTGAAAAGAGCGGCCAAAGATAGCAGCCGAAATCTCCGGAGACATCCCGGAGACACCAAAAGGGGGCTATTATGATAAATAATAACAAATATTTACAAAATAGAGTATGTGGACCTTTTGCATAACTTTACTGACGACAGGGTTGAAAGTGGGTGGGTGAATAATGCGGTTGTAGCGTAAAATGACTTCCGGCAAATTAAGGTATTGTAATAAAATAATTTCGCTTTTGGACTGGGGTTGGATATTTTGAATATGCAATTTTTGTAAAGTACTGAATAATGGGATTCAGGGTAGGAATTTTCAACCCTAAAATTTTGAATATTCTTTTCAAATTGGTTCCAGCATACACAGATTTTGAATGTGCATTTTTTGTTGTAAAAGGACCATTCCGTTAGAGAATTGTTGACCTCCGTTGGGATCCCGTGGTGGATTTTTCAACCCTACTATCGGGGGAGCCAGGTGGTGCATTTAGCACTTATCTTAAAAATTCGACTTGTGAGTGAAGTCGTCGTCGGATCAATAACAGATTTTGTCAAAATGTTGCAAATCACTTCTCTTTCACTGTTTGATCAGAAAATTCGACTTCCCTTTTGAGGATTTTTCCACTTCGGAGGGTTGTTGAGGGTAGTTTTTGATTCACAAATCATTTTACCCCATAGAACGTGTACAGCAGCTGTAGAATAATGCATTTCCGCCAAAAAACATCGAGCAACAAGTTTATAAACTGTTTCAGGATATTTCAACTTGAAAGGGTTGTTGAGGGGTAGTTTTTGATTCACAAATTATTTCACCCTACAGAGCGTGTTCAGTAGCTGTAGAATAATGCATTTCCGTCAAAATACCTCGAGCAACGGGTAATTCAACTGTTTCAAGATTTTTCTAATTTAGAGGGGTGTGGAGGGGAAGTTTTTGATTCACAAATTATTTAACCCCATGGAACATATTCAGCAGGTTCACAATAGTTCATTTCCGTCGAAAAACCTGGAGCAACGGTTATACTTGAAGCGAAAAAAAAAGAAAAAAAAAAACGTTGCTGGAAAAACCGTTGCTGCTTTCACACCCGTGGTCTTCATTAGTTTTTCATAAATTCAATGAGAAAGGTTCAGGGTTTTGTTTGTTTGACTTGATTGATTTTTAAAGATATGCGTCAATATGCAATGAGGGTCTGTATACATTTTGAGAAGGATCGGAAATTGCATAACGATTTCCCGGGCAATTTTCCGAAAAGAAAAAAACACGAATAAAAACCGTAACGATGACTGAAATGGACTTTTTAGTAGTGCAATGGATAGAGCTGGGAAATGCAAACAAATCATGTCACTTGAAAATTTCCGAAAAAATGATTGGAAAACTGAGGAAACTTGAAAAATATGAATAAAAAAATTGAAATTTTTTAAAATTCGAAATATCTCGGAAACGCTCAAAATTTTCTAAATTTATCAGGAAATCTTTTTTGATTGCCTTCAGAAAATCTACAGAAAATGTGAATGATTTTTTTCCATAAAATCAATGTTCCGTGAAATAATCCAAAAAACGGGGAATCGATAGATCTCCCAAACTATTGAAAAAATCCAAATTGTTTTTTTGCAGCAAATACCTTTTGACAAAATCTACCTACTCTTCAAATTTCAGTTTTTAGAATTCGTTAAAAGAGCGGGGGAAAAATAAAATAAAAAAAAAACGGGACTATTTTTATAAAAGCATCAAAATCTAAAAACTGAACGAGATATCGAAAAGATTGTACGAACAATTTCATTGTACTAACAAAAAACTAAGTACGTATGATATTTTTTTATATTTCAAAAAAAATATATATAAAATTTCACAACATTAGTGCCTTCTGGCGGGCCTTTATCTTCCACCTAGTCTGCTGGCAATTTTTTCTCCCCTCATTTGTATAACATCCGATTATTCTGGCAATTTCCAGCCTTGCACCTTATGACTTATTTTACGTAAAAAATGCATATTTAACCCTCTACCCTCGCGTTATTCTTCCGGAGTGCCTTCTGGCGGCCTGTCTCACGCTACGTTGGTGACAACCGATCATATAAATGCTAAAATTCACTTTGCACCGAGTCACCCGTATTTATTTCTACGTAGTCAGCTCTCCGTCTAATAAGGGTTGTTCTTGGTTTCTGAATTACAGTTGACACTTTCTGAATTACAACTCACGCTTTCTGAATTACATGTCACACTTTCTGATTAACAATTCACTAATCTGAATTACAAGTTACACAATCTGAAATCCAACTTACTAATCTGAATTACATGTAACGGTTTCTGAAATACAATTTACTAATCTGAATTACATGTTACGGTTTCTGAATTACAATTTAATATTCTGAATTACAAATTATACTTTCTGAAATACATGTTATACTTTCTGAATTACAATTGAAAAAGGGTATGTTTTCTTGATTGCAGAACTTTTGTTTCGACCATATTTGATTTATACACTAGGAATTAGATCTGATGTAACTCACTCAATTGTTGTACTTACCCAGTTTTTGAAATCAAAAGTGGACAGGATAAACCCGATAAACCGCACCAATAACGATGAAAGAGATTGGAATACACAATATTTACACACAGCATCGCAGTGAACCAAACACGCCAAACAACAAATTATCCAATATGGCCACCTGCAGAATACACGACAAAGAACATTGGAAAACGTCAGTGCGCAGTCTCCAAATATGACATCAACGGGGCACTTAGCCAGCAACGGATCGGAACTCTCAAATGTATATTTGTGAAATAAGTTTTGAAAACGCTTCACAAGTATCTTGCCACAATCTGCAAAAAATAAATTGGATAGTGGTCTATAAAAGTCACTTCTGAAGTACTCCTGAAGCACTTCTTTCAAGTGCCGTAATTTCACATAGTCGGCCGTTACTTTTCAGGCAGATCGACGTTATCTGGGGTATAACATGGCTGATATTCCAATGATTACAAAATAGCCCCGCTCCCATGGCTGACATGTGTTTCCACTTTTAAGTTGGTACATCTGATTTTCAGTTGTCTATACCCCTATACCCACGGATAATAGAGACACGGTCGTCGCTTGTGACGTCATTGTAGTATATTTGCGCGGGAAATTCAATTAGACTATTCAGTACTGTAATGAACTACTACTAATGCAGTATTGAAATAAGATAAGAAATAAACTGAAAGGTTTTTATTTACTATAATGATTTTATTATAAGTTTTTTTTTATTATTACGCATTTCAAAGTGCATTCTTCCTTTTTTTTTTCTTCAATATAGTCGTTTGACAGGTCCATCCATCTGGTCAGATATGAGTGAGCTTTCATAGTCATCATTTGTATATGAATGATGTTTCAACATTAAAATCTTTCTTCCCACATATTTCTAACCATTTATTTCTTGTCTCTGAATCTTTTGGAAATCTGTGATATGATACGTTCAACTTCTTTGTTTTAGTAGAATAATTATTGTTACAACAATTAACAACCGCACAATTTGTTCCGCCTGCAGTTGGGAATTTGGATGTACTGAAATAAAATTTATATTAAAAATAGTTTCACGTTTTAGCAATAAGCTTTATTTACCTTGCACATGGACGTAAGTCCATTATTTTGAATTATAAGGTTGTGCTACTACAGCTTCAACAATAAAAAACGTTTTGGAAAGAAAGGTTTTCTTAAAGATACTATGAACCACAAAAGACATGAGTCTTTTGTGCTATGCCCTGAACTAAAGAACAAATATTGTGCTATTAATTATGCACATACATAAAATACATACTTAGGTATGTGATATTTACGGCCCTTTTGTTTAAAAAATTATACTACATTGACGTCACAAACATGGCGGATGCGACGACCGTGTCTCTATTATCCGTGGTCTATACCACTGAAATGAAATTATAATAAGTTTATGATAAATACCTCTGATGTTACAGTTGTTTTTGATAATGCTTGTGCTAAAGTTGACTAAATCCAACCCTACATCTTTGGTGTTGTACTTTTCTCCCACGTTACTACGAATTATGAACCTTTGTAATGTTAGTGTAAGATTTAGATGTGTTTTTGTCTAGGTCCACTTCATACATTCAAGTATAGATTCAATACGTTTTTTTTGAAAACGTCTTATGCCCCTATTCGCCGTTTCCTCTGTAAAGCGAAGCTTGCGTAAACCCGCTTTAAATTCAAGCCAAGCTTAAATATTTGCGGTAGGCACCGTTGAGCAATAAACTTAGCTTAGCCAAGCGCCAAAACAACTTGGCAACGTTGTATATTTTTGGGGATAATTACGGTTTACGCGTCAATTGTCAAATTAGGACAACCGTTAATCGAATGTTAGTTGAATGTATATGCGATTAATGAAATTGTGGTTTTGATGATGCGAAATGAATGAAAAAAGAGTGCCAAACTTTACCTCAACGGAGAAGCTCCACTTGTTACGAATTATAGCGCACAAATATGCATTCATACTATAGGATAAGAAAACCCAAAGGGCTTCTGCAGAGAAAAAGGAAAAGACTTGGCAGCAGATCACAGATGACTTCAATGCTAGTTCTTCGACTGGTATATTACGTGGTAAGGCTTCTTTGAAGAAATGCTATGAAAATAGAAAAAAAGAGCTTCGGAAAACCTTGGCTGATGAAAAGAAGGAGTAACTCTTATGGCGGAGGCCCACCACCAAAAATACAAAAAAGAGATGAGACAGATGAACTACTTATCTCAATTATCAATAAAAATACATTAGTGGGTTTTCACAACAAATTCGATGATGATGCAGATGAAAGCTCTATTGTGTGTAGAGACCCTGATGAAAGTAATGAAGTAGAATTGCAGAGAGTAGACGAGGACAGCACAGAAAACACACACACAGGAAGGGAGACATGCCTGGTAGGTTGACTTGTAATTTTTTGCTTTTGGGTCGTTTTTCTCACTAAAACTTACTAAGAACAATTATTTTAAACTATATATTTGTCAGTTACATATTTATTACTTAAATGTAACTACCTACTTTACAATTATCTCTCAATGTTTGTTTCTAGCCAATAGTCATTGCAAAGAATGATGATGTTAATTGGAGAAAGTATAATGCGACACAACTACAAGATCCTATCAGCCCAGCTTTAGTTACAAATGTCGCAATCTTGAAACAAGATAAAACAAAACGTAAGAATATTGAAATCAATGATGCCACTATTTGTGAAATTAACAAGAAATGACATACAAGTAAAACAAATTTCAGTCATTGTGAAAGTTTGTGAGTTCTAGTACATAACTCTGATGTTTTTACAGGTGCCCAACCATTTAAAATCTGCACCAAAAAGCCGTAGAAGACCAACAACTGTGGTAAAAAGCTTAACATCTTCTGAGATAGCCAAAAAGTATGACCTACTCTTAGATAAGAGATTGATGTTACTCGAAATGCACTTGACTCATATGGAACAAGAAAATGCCCTGAGAACAAGACAACGCAAATTAGAGATAGAAATATTGGAAACAGACTTACGTTTAAAAAAGAAAAATTTAGAATAGTATTAATATCAGTTAATATATTAGAGTAATTTATGATGTTAATTTATTATGAATCAGTTGAGTACAAATAAATATTAGTGGTTTGTATTGTGCCTTCATGATGCATTTGATTTTCTTCACAAACAATAATGGACTGGGAGAACTGACCTAGTTCCAACAGGTAATTCCATATTTTTTATAGCTCTGTGAACCGACTTTAAAGTATGTCCTCCATTTTTGAATGGGAAATGCATCATTTTCTTTCATTACACTTTCAGCATGATTATAAAGACCAATATTTAATTCCACAAAATTTATTACAGATTTGCAAAGTAATTGTCTATAATATCATTTCTAAAATCATACAATACATTTTCCTGTGGACGAATGGGAGGTATGTCTCCTTGTTGGACTAAATATTCGAATTCCTCCATATTAATGCCCACTGGAGGTGGGGGATCACCATCGTGCATTATTCGAGCAATGTTATAAAGTATTGCTACAACTACCACTAAACCAGTTTCAAATTTGCATCGTAAGCTATAGGATAAACAGGGGAAACCTTCGTTTCCACACAACTATGCTTCTTTCCACTGCATTTCTGGTGCGAATGTGAGATTGTAAAATCTTCTGTAAAAGGCCATATCATCCATCTCCTCGAAATAGTTGGGCCTCCTACATATTCTTCTTGGAAATCCAAAATCAATTATGTCTACAATGTCATTATCGTCTTCCAGCAGGATTTCATCTTCTAGTTCCATCATTCTGCAACAACTGATTTTAATTTCACAAGTCAACATTTCACCACAACGAGACTTACATATTTTCCAAAACTAGAGAATAAAAAGTCAAAAAAGTGAGGTTCTGATATCTACATAAGCTTGGCTTTACATATAAAGCCGCCAAATTTGGCTGCTTAGATTTAAGCGAACTTAAAGGCGTTTGTGTTTACGGTGCATACAAAACTGAAGCGTTAAGCGAGCTTAACCCTTAAGCTTCGCTTACTGGTATACGGCGAATACGGGCATTAGACTCCAATGATGATCTCTAGATTGCAAATCTTTATGCCAAAGTGAATTATAACATACGGCAAACCAACTGTTATAGCATAGATTCCCACATCAACTGGACTCACCTTTTCAAAATTTCTCAACAAACAGTTGTAACTGCTCATCTTCCCTATATACCAAAGTGGAGTAAAAGTGCCACTTCAAGTCAAGCTGACCGGAAGTAGAATATGTAACCATAGAAATTACCATGTTCCTTGATTCATTCCATAAAAATATATTTTATACCTACTCTAGAATGTCAAAAGTGTTGTAAAATGTTCAGGCTAGTCCGCAATGCGCATGCGCGTCTTTAGTGATTTTTGTAACAGGCCCGGTGTTAGTACAATATTATGGTACTTGTGAAGATTAACAAACGTCAATTCTGAATCTCGGAGAATAAGGTTGGAAACATCATTGTACTTATACCTGTTATTTGTATTTAGCCGATTTGAATACATATTTTCACATATTTATGATCCCAAATATTCAGCAAAAGCCAACAGAAAGTAGAGTACGGTTATCATTATTATTTATCGCTCCGAAGCGACTGATTTTTGAGATCACATTCACTTTTTAGCTGTAGTTAACCAACGAAAACCTACGGAACCACCCCAAATCGTCGGTGCGCATTTCAAGGAAGCACTGGATTGGATAATAAATTGAAAGTACAAAAAACTATGAAAATTTAATTCAGCTAATATCATGAATAATTTCAACTCAAATTGGATTTATAAAATTGGATGCTTGGAAGCTCGAGGTTTTTTTCTAGAACGATTCATGTCAAAATATGCTACTGCATTTAATTTAAATCATTTAAATCATTTGAAGAGAATTAACATGCTATTTCGACGAGTATTTCTGGTTGTGTTACCTTAGTGCAATTTTCACAATGGGGGTGTATGAAAAAGTTAGGCCAGAAGCATTTTCCTTACCATCAAAGAAAAGAACTTCCATATTGACATTAATTTTCTGAGGCGATTCTGTATGTTTAATACTTTTTGTAGGAATCTAGAACTCATGATAAAAGCGGTGTGGCAGAAAGTTGTATCATTCGCCATGCATGCTTACGCAGACACACTATTAGTAGGTACTGCACTAGGTTTCAAATTATTCTTTTGCCGTTTTCACATAAATCTTCATGAGGAAAATGTCTGCCACAAATTACAATTATCTCACTCAAATGTTCTGCTGGTAGTTCGGTAAAATCGTCTTCGGGGGTACATGTTTCAGTTTGTATTTCAGTCGTTATATATGTTTTCTGGGGTGCTGAATCTGAATTTCAAATTTGCTACTTCCCACGGATATGGATTCACAACGAAAATTGGAAATATCCTCCAAATTTTTTAAATTTTTTCAGTTTTTGGCCAAAAAGTCATAAAACTACGCATTTTTCAAGGTAGACCATTCTATTCAAAAATAAAGTACAAAACATTTTCTACACAAAGTATACTTCAAATGAATTTTTGGTTGAACGGTTTGGCGCGCGCGCTGAATAATGGCCAACATTTCCTACTTTCTAGAAAATCCAGTTCTCTCGTTAGTTTTTCACTTGTTACTTGAAAACTATGCTTAAAAAACCTCAGATTAGAATAGAACTACATTGAACTCCCTTGAAATTGTATAACGTAATTACTTGTTTTGGCCAAAGCATGTATGGGTATTCAGACACAGAAAAGTTACATTAAAAATTTCACAAAAACAATTTTTATAAAAATTTATATTAATTAGAAACATCGATACTTATAAGTAGCTGAACGAAAAAAATTTTATGGACAGCTACCGTCTACGACGCTTAACGGTTGAAGGTCATGGTTGCTCTTCTGGAATATGAAAGGAAAATTAGTAGCAATGATACTATAGGATCAATAGTTGCACTATTTTAGTATGAATGGAGTGAACTCATCTTTCATCCTCAACCACTACGTGGGCTGTAGGCTCACTTGTGCGCTGTGAAGGCCCTGAGGTACGCACGTCATCTAAGAAAAGAAAGGAAACATGACGATGGGAAGCAGGGGAACTGCATAAGAATTCAATCAAATTGATAATAGAGCTGTGGAAATTTTAAATGTGTGCTGCAATGAAAATTACCGTGTTCTTTTGAAATGTGTTGGATTGGAGGTGTGTCATCTATTTCGTCCAAATCCTGGTCACCATCCGCGAAATATTTTCTCATATTGCTGCAATTTACTTCACAGTTTTGGCAAAGCCAGGAGCAATTTAGGCCAGCCTTCTTACATACACAATGCCCTTTGCAGTCCATCTTGCATTTGCAGATGGAAGACCGAATAAACAGTTTTTAATGAATAGATAGTGATAATATTGGTCTATACTGAATTTTTCGTGAAGAGCTATGGTTCCGCATAACATGACAAAATTAGAATGCGCTCTAGTGGCCAAAATAAGAGATAATGGCGTGCATTTTGTTGAAAACTAGATGTCATTTGAGCAGGAGCTAAGCATTATTATAGTTACAAGCATAGTTTTCGAGTAATAAGTGAAAAACTAACGTGATAACTGGGGTTTTCACAAAGTAGGAAATTTTGGTCTTTCAGCGCACTCTCGCGGCCAAATCGTTCAACCAAATAATACATTTAAGGGGTGTTTTTGTAGTAAATTTGATTTACTTCATTTTTGTATTGAATGGCCTATCTCAGAAATTGCGTAGTTTCATGACTTTTTGGCAAAAAACTGAAAAAAGAACGAAAATTTTGATTTTTTTGCGATTTTCGTTATGAAGCCATATCCTTGGGAAGTAGCAAAGTTGAAATTCGGATTCAGCACCCCAAAAAACATATACACCGAATGAGAAAGCAACTACTATATTTTTTTCCTAGCCATAACTCCTTTTGACTGGACTATATGGGGTCTCTTCTTAAAAACAATAACAAAAAATCATGCATTTTTCGTCAGGCTAAAATTATATTTAAGCTCCACACAACACTAAACAGTTCATTGTTTATTTGTAGGAAGAAACGGCTTTATTAGAAATTGTCTTCAAAGGAACAATATGAATGTAAATTCACGAATGATGAAAGAATGATTAATGACGACAAACACCACACAAAACGACAAGAGAAAATCTGAAATTATAAAATCCGTCTCTGCTGACCTCTGACAAGAGTGACAAGTCTTTCTGTTGATGAAAAAGCACTGTTGCACGGTCATTATAATTACAGTAGCATTGGGTACATTATTGTTTTAAATAAGTTTCTTTCGCGCCTAAAATTCGGAGTAATCTATCTCTAAAAGGTTCGTTTCGGTTTTAAAAAGTCTTAAATGCGCTGTCAACTTTCTTTCTTTCAAATGACATGTGTTCTATTGCCTCATAACATAAAACTCTCAATTGGAACACCAGATTAAAAAAAAAAATATATCTCCTATAATTGGTATTTTGTTCAAAATTCGATATTACATTCCTTTGAAATATCTAAAAATGATTTACTTCAGTTTAATTTATTCAAAATTACAGTATTTAATATCAGTATGGGGAAGTGCCAATTGTACTATCTTGCGTCCACTCAAATCTTTGCAAAACAAAAGTATCAAATGTATTTTTAAGTTACCATTCCTTGAATCTACATCACATTTATATGCTCCAAAAAATCTTTTGGGTATCAATTCTTTGTACAAATTGAAAATATGTATATTCATCCATTCTGTCATCAATAATAGGAAACATTCATCTCTGGAATTTAATTCAACTGATACCATACACAATCACCAAACTAGACAATCAAATAGTCTCATCACGCATAGAATAAAGACAAACATTGGGAAAAAATCAATTTTATATAATGGAATTTTGATATTCAATAATATACCCAATAAATTAAAAAATATCGAACAAAAAGATCGTTTCAAATTTCATTTAAAGAAGTACTTATTACAATGATACTTGAAAAAAAAAACTGATGCAAACATTTTCAACTTGAAATTTTGTTGTTTATTGTATTAGTTATAGATTTAGGTCCCTATTATAAACATTTATGTTTCTTGGGGTCAATAAAGATTATTATTATTATTATTATTAGATTATTATCCAACTTGGCAACGATCTACCCAAACTACACTGATGACGAGCATGCGCACATCGTAAACGGGTCGCATACGCGACATGCTTTTTGCCGTGAAAATTGGCGGGATCAGCATTCTAGAGTAAGTATATAATATATACTTCTATGATTCATTCTTGCTTAATTAAATTGACTTGCATTCAAATCGATGTTTTTGCCGATATGACAAAAATCGAAAATCGTACATGTACACTATTTATTTTTAGCAGAATATACAGAAAAAATCTTCAAAGTACATATTCTAATATATAAAGAGTAGGAGTTCCTAGAATAAGTATCCAAAATTACAACACATCACTGTTTTCTTTTTTATGGGTACTTTCATTCCTCTCTGGCATCAATATATTTTGTGAATTCAAAACATCGAAGAGTTGATAAACAATTTTTATGAATTTTACCATTTGCTGGACATTCTCAAATCCTTCGTGACTTGACTGGTGAAAGAAAGCATCAGCTACACTTGACCTGATCTTTTTAGCATGCTGATCACACACTAGCTCCTTTTATGCACATTTCATCATACATCAAAGCACCTAATGAAGTCTTTTTACACCTCTTTTTGAAATCCTGTGATTTTTTTCTGATGGATTCAATACTCTGTTCTGTAATACCGGGACTGCAGTCAATTTTGGACAATCAGATTGTGGCAGATGCAGGAAGAGCAAGATTGAAAATTTTCCTCACATAGGTATTTGAAAGCTTTGCTACTTTAATACTGTGTCCATAGCAAAGCTTCAAACTTCAGCTGGGAATTTTTGTTTTTTCTTTTTTTTCTTTCCTCTTGATTGAGAATTTGTGATCATTCTTCTTACGAATGCAGGAATACCACTGACAGATGCTTCCAGTGCAAGAGTATAGCATTCTTTGATGAAACAAACTTTCTATTGATCAAAATCACTTGTGACAAAGTTTTAAACTTCACCATCATTCTAGTAATGGGTTTTCTGTAATTTTTCAGCATTTCTGTCAACAGATTTATGCGATTTGTCAGTACTGTGTTTTTTCTTGGTAATGTCATCTTTCGGTAATAGACTGCAATTAAAAAAAGATTGGATGCACAGTTCGGAGCTGAATCTTCGTTATGTTTCAAGAAGTAAATTTGATATGATACATGCTTATAATAACAGGTACATACTTACCTAACTATAATTATGTATTGACATTACGATTCGTCTTTCAACAGAGTAATTTCCGGGAGTTTATAGGCACTATCAGGAAATTTTCTTTTTTTCACTCAGTCTCGGAGAATGTTGAACCCGAAGACACAAAATACAAAATGAATTTTGGATGATGAATTAAGAATGACTAATAATCGAAATTCGAAAGTGATGGGATTGGCCAAAATTCAACAGAACCAGCTCTGATATTTCAGTTGTACCAACATAAACTCGGAGATTAATGGCAGCGCCCTATAGGGTTCCATTTTGATCTCATGATGTAATACCTACTTCTTCTATGAGATATGTCGGCGAGAATGATCGGATGCAACAATACAAGAATAAAAATACAAACTAACACTACCGCTCATCATCATACCAATATGGCACGCCATTTTGCTTTTTATTCGAATTGCGCTCTATCGTCCATTGTAATGCCATTTCATTTGTTCTCGACTTCCGCGAATAACATCCCCACTGAATTCTTCTCTCTAATTAACTTCAACAATGTAACAAACCATAAGGTTTTTTAATGCGTTCTAAAATTGTTCATTTTTGTTAATTAACTTGTTGGCAATTAAAATATAATGAAAATATCTTCTAAAAAAATTCCTGTATTCATGTGAAACTTTATTTAATTTCCAACTTTTCCTTCTTAGAGAAAAAGTGCCACTTTCAACCCTAAAACTAGGGAAGAAAAGTCAATTTGAAAAGGAGGTGTTTTTTCAGCATATAGTTAAATTGGTTAACTCAGATTGTCGTTATATTATTGAAATTGAGAGAAATCCCGCCATTTTGGAAAATACAACTTATGATATGGCATTGAAAAGGAAATTTCAAGCTCTGTTGAAATAATTAAATGAATATACAGGGTTCGTTGAACAATTTTCGAGTTGGACCGTTGGACCTACCTTCGAAAAAACCGGTGGCGATATTCAACTGTTATAGTGGAATATGGAATATGGAATTCGAAACTTCATCACGAGATCTTCACCAATGCAGGAGCACCAAGGAGTCGAATAATGTATAAATTGATTTTTTGGAAATATAATAATGCACGCAGAAAAATCCGACACACTCATTCACCATACTTTGGCAGTCTGAAAATCGTGGTACGTGGTAGAACAAAACGCCGCTCCGACTAGTAAGCTGTACTCTTACAAAAGTGAACATGAATAATCAAATGTGGTTGAATATTTTGTGTATTAGTGGCTAGATGATACTGAAATTAACGTTACTTTGTACCATAACAGTTTAGCCCATTAAGATTTTTCAGAGTTATCCAATATTCTCGTAAATAAAACTATCTTTTTCCGATAGAAATCGCTCCAAGATGCGCCATAGTTCATCATACTCTCCTAGCAAAAACGTAGTCGTATTTATTATTCGGTTACCAGTATTATCAACTAAAGTTGATAACGGTAGTTACCGCCCATAGAAGAAAAGAATTACCAACGATTTTGTGTTTATAAGGGATAACAGTAATAATGACCACATTCTCAGTGAATCTGAACACGAATCAAGTTTTAAGATTACTTTTCATTCAAGGTGGATATTATTCACCCGAATTCATTACGTTTTGTAGTAACACTTACAGAACAGAATGGTAAACATACAGTTGTGTGTGTGTAGGAAAATGGCATTGGAGTTATCCTTTTGCAACAGAGTATTGGATGTGAGTAATCAATCATATAATTATTTTACTTTTTGTCAAAAACTCAATCAGTGCATCACATATTAACTTATTGTTCATGGCTAGAAGGCTTGTGATGTTTACCGGGAGTTGGATATTGAGGGATGTTAGTGTGAACAGTAGGTTTTGTGTTTCTTGAAAGTGGTTTTTACATGCAAAAAATAAATGGTTCAAATCGGCTACAGAATTATCATCACATGTACATAAGTTGGTGTTGCGTGCGCCTATTCTAAATAAATGTGCGGGAAAACTTCCGTGATTGAGTTTGAGTCGCGTTATCGTGACGGCATAAAATCTAGGTACGCTATATAATTCAATATGTGGAATTGTCTTGGGAAGCATGGGGTGGATCAAGGTATAAGGATTATTAGATTTAATAGTATAGTTATGCCAACTATCTTGCCATTTATCTTTATGAATTTTTTTTAAGTGGGATATCAATTCAAGTGAGGTATATATATTTTCCTTTTCATCTAGCTGAGTAGCTTCTTTAGCTGCGCGATCGGCCATCTCATTGCCCATTATTCCTGCATGACCTTTCACCCAAACAAATCTAACTCTACCTGAAGAAGAAATTATAGTATGTATGTGTCTTCTGATGTTGCAGAGCCATACATTATCATATTTCTTTATAATTGGATGACTGATAGAATCTAGTGCCGATTTAGAGTCTGACAAGATAATTGATTCGCTCACCCTGTTGCTCATTACCCAAAGTAATGCCCTTTCTATCGCGCAAACCTCAGCTGTATAAATAGATGCCTCATTAGCAATTCGGAATTTGTAAGCCACTCTGGTGGATGAAACGTAAAACGCACATCCAGTACCTAACTCAGTTTTGGAGCATCAGTGTAAATAATTTCTATATTACGATTATAGTCACTCAGCAGAGATTTGATGAGGTTCTTATTTACACTAGGAATTTCCGAATATTGGGGGATTATGACAGTGGGCCTGATAACTATTTCTTGTAAATTGAGATAATAGAGAGGTAACTTATCAGTTGTTGGTAAGTTTCCGATAGACTTCATCTCTATGAAGGCTTCTGCGAGAGATGGAATATTTTTTATTCTCCAATAATTGTTAGTTAAATTCTCTACAGATAGACTACAGATTTTGTCTGTGAACCCATCTGCTGAGAACCTCATTTTTTTTACTAACATCTTGCATGACAAGAATTGTCTCATATTTAGAGGTGGTTCTTGTGCCTCAGCTAGAATTGCAGAACATGGTGAAGATCTCATTGCTCCTATACATATTCTAATTGCCCTATATTGAATTCTATCTATAGAGGTTAAATTTGTGGAAGATGAAGAACCATACAACACACATCCAGAGTCGACCATAGAGCGTATATAAGCCCTATAAAACATTAGTGCTATTTTTGGACCTGCACCTTGCTTAGTGTTTGCTACACATCTCAACATGTTCATACCTTTTTCACATTTTTTTTGCACATGCTTAATATGAGAAGTCCAGGTAAGTTTTCTGTCCAAAACCATACCCAGATACTTATGCTCGTGCTTCACTGGTATATCGATATCACATAATCTTATGATATTTGGAGTAGAGAGTCGACGTCTGGAGAAGAATGTGATACATGATTTTGAGCCAATTCTTTAAGCAATTTTAGTTCCGATACACATTCAACGTACGACTTACGAACGGTGTATATACAGAAATCATCTGCATACTGTATGACTTTGATCGAATAATCAAAAATGTCATGCAATTCTGCTGTATATACGTTGAATAAAATGGGGCTCATCACTGATCCCTGCGGTAATCCTTGAGAAACAATTCTAGGTCCATGCAAGACGTTGTGAGAATCTCTCACAAAAACTTGTCTCTCACGATATAGTTCGATAATCCTGCCAGCAGCCTTCATATCGATACCAAAATGATTCAACTTCTCTTCGAGAATATTCAAGTCCACAGAATCATATGCCCCTTTCAGGTCCAAGAAAAGGTATGCTAATATCGTATTATTAGAGAAATTGTTTTGGATATCAGTAACTATATGTGCTACGGCATCAATTGTGCCCAAACTTCTTCGAAATCCGAACTGAGAAACTGGAAGTAGATTTTTTTCCACGTGTAATTCCAATCTTAATTTTAACATCCTCTCAAAAATCTTTGTTAGGCATGACAGTAGGGCAATAGGTCTATATGAGGAAGGTAGTGTTTTATCCTTACCTGGTTTTCCAATAAATGTTATAATTATTTTTTCAAATTGTTTGAGAATTCACCTTTCACCCACCAGTCATTAAATTTTTTTAATAAATATTGTTTAGCATTCAGAGGGAGTAAACCAATCATCTTGTATGTGATACTGTCGATGCCAGGCAATGAACTATTAGTTAATTTAATAACATTCTCCAATTCTTCCATTGTGAAGTTTTCATAGAAATCCTCATGCGCAGAATTGCTATTTCGTTTATTTATTCTGATAGGCGAATTCATTGCAAAACTAGGGGCGAGATTATCCAAAAGCTTATCAATTAATTCCTGATGCAATGTTGTCCTTCCTATGTGATAATTTTTGTTGGATATTTTTTTCATAAATTGCCATATTTTAGTGGGGCTAGTGTTTTTATTCAACCTATTAATGAATGTGACTCAGCAGCCTACTGACTTTTTTTTGAATAACAATTTAGTCTTAGCCTCAATATTTTTGCACTCCAGATAATTCTCATAATTTGACCGAGTTTTGTAATTCAATAATTTCTCTTTTCGTTGTTTAGAGATTTGTGTACATTGCTCATCCCACCATAATGGTCGAGAGATGGAGGGTTGGAAGGGCAATTTCTCGGTCATTGACAGAGAAGCTGCTTCCGAAATAGTTTCCAGTAGAAGAGAACATTTATCATTCGTTCCTTCGTTCGTTTTTGTAGATTCAAAATCGAAGTTTGCCAAGTGTGCCTGAAATCTATCCCAGTTGGCAGATTTTTCGTTCCATTTTGTTGTAGGGTTGATTTTGCCAGGAAGAATATCAACTTCAAAATTGATCAAGATTGGGTAGTGATCCGATCCCCAAGGGTCAGATAGTACTTGCCAATCACATTAACCAATTAGATTAGCAGATGCAATGCTTAGGTCAACGGCACAGGGGCATTGATTAGGCCTAGATAGTCTTGTAGGTGTGCCATCATTGAGCACGACCAGGCTATAGTTATCGATTGCTTCCACTAATTCCTTACCACTAACCGTATCATTGTTTGAACCCCATAATGTTGCATGACAGTTGAAATCCCCACAGAGTAAAACTTTGATATTGAGAAAAAATATTTTCCAAGTCTTTTCTTTCAACACGTGCATCTGGTGGTTTATAAATTGACACTATAGAGATATTGATCTGCTCTATATATACCGCGCAAATTTCAATGTAATTATAGTAGTTTTTTTTTCAGTGTAATATTCAGAAATATATTTTCTTTGGAAATCAGGATAGCTACGCCACCTGTTCCATCCGGACGGTCTATGTGAACTGTATTATAGCCCTTTATTGATAAGTTTTGGGTGGGCTTTTTCCATGTTTCTGACAAAATGATAATGTCAGTTGGTGATGTAGTTAAATAATTCTGCAAGTTTGCCCTATTTTTATTGAACGATCGACAATTCCATTGTAATATTTGTATTTTTTTGTTAGTACGAAGATTCATTATCACTTAAGGTTATTATATCTATATTTTCTGTATTGAATATTTCAGTTATATTATCTCTGAAAAATTGCTCTGTGCATTCTTCAATATTGTTAACTTCATTTGGACTTTTTTTGAATACCCCATTAATAAAGTAAGTTATTTTTGTTACAATACTCTCTTTGTGTTGCATGAATTCATCTCTGTATGGGTTTGGTATTATTGGTTGGGATTGAAATGGGTGAGGATTTTTATTGAGGAGAGGAGTGGGTGATATAGGAGGTGTGCTTTGTTTCCGTTTTTTCGGATTATTTATCGTAGTGAAAGATGGTCTACTGACCGGTTTGTGAACGAAGTTGACATGTGATGAATCTGACTGAGTATAAGGCAAATTGGGAAAATTTTGTAGATTATTTAGTATTGAAAATCTATTATTAGTAACGACTTTATTGTATGAAGGGTTATCGAATATTAACTCTGCTTCTTTGAATGAAGACGACTCTTGGGCCATTTTTTTTAATTCCTTTTTGCCGAGAAAAATGAGGACACTTCTCAGATATGGAAGTGTGATCATTATTTCTACAATATATACAGAATGATACTTCCTGGCATTGTTCATTTTCTAGATGAGATTTAGAGCAATTACGACAGCGTTGTTCTTCAGATTTACATTGTCTAGACGTATGACCGTATTTTAGACATTTGTAACATTGAACTACCGGATGAATGTATGGTTCAACCACGAAATTCACTAGATTAATTTGTACATTCGGAGGTAGTTCACTTCCCAAGAAGGATACTACTATCATTTGTCGATCAACATAAACATCTTTGCCATCCTTATCTACAATTTTTCGTTTCATTCTATGGACTTCCATAACTTGTTTGGAAGAAATAATTGCTTCCTCGAGATACTTTTCCGAGAAAGAGGTGTCAACCATTCTGATGATCCCCTTTTTCTGAGTGTAGAATTTGGGTATTGACATCCAGAGAATTCATTTGTTTTAGCCGCTCCTCTATACGTTCGATGGACCGAAGTCAATAACTGAGCATCATACATAAGCTCAACAAGATATCAGCGTATGACTGCATAGATGAGTGTTGAAGAAAATTTAGATGATACAACCCTTACTGGACGTAACTCAAATGTTAATACTTTCATGAGCTGAACAAGAAAAAGCGAGTTAAGAGTTTGATAAAATCCTTGAATCTCCAAATTTGTGTTCCTGTTTAAGTATACCGGTCATCAGGGTGGTGGAAGAGAGGGGTCGATACGTTACCACTAAATCATCGAAGAATAGTATCTCAACAACCTATTATGGAGATCAAATCAACGGAATTACGAAGACAGTTGGAATTCATTCACCTCCTTCACTTGAAGGTATGTAACTGGTTTACTTTTCTTATTATTGAGACGAATAATATTTCTTGAATGATAGAACTGAAAATGAAAAATTCAGTGAAACGATCTTTTCACATTGCCAGGAGTCGTGGTATATTATATGACGACATTGTAGTAGTATTTATTCCGCTACTTTCTCAAATTTCTATATGGAAAAAACAAACACTTTTCAGGAATAATTCACAAATTTAAAAAAAGTAGACAAACACAGAATCATATATTTATCAATTCAACTCAGATTCTTCATGAATTTGATGAAGATAATATTCATTCAATGATGATGATAGAATTTTTTATATTCATCCTGATACTTTAATGATCCTTATACTTCAATGGAAAACAAATTTGATATTTATTAAGTATTATCACCTTCTGAAATGGTTATCACTACTGAACTATCCCCAAGCGAACAGAAAGATATAGCGTGGTTGACTCCAGCATCAAGGGAAAAGCCCAATCAAAATACAATTGAAAGCTTTCCTGCGATTGATCATCAGCTAATTTAATATGGTTTGGTAAGTAGCTTTATGTCAATCCATTTTTGGGCAAAGTTTGAACCTTTCTTTTCAGTTTAAATAACACCTCTAGAAGATGTTTGGAGCAAGATATAACAACATGTGAGAATCTCTACAGACCTTTGAAGAGAAATGAGCCGTTAGATGACTTGATGTCTCCCAATATAAATCAAATCAAGTCTATATAGCGTTTCCCAGTTTTCAGGAAATCAGCCAGTAATGGAGTATTGCCACCCTTTTACTGTCTGTATTCACAGAAAAAATAAGGTATGCTAATATCTACAGGCTATCAGAGCTAGGGACTTCTTTCTGTTAAGTTAAATATAAGTGAAGTTCTTATATTTTAGGGTGCATGAATAAAAAATATCCATAGTCACACTATATGAAAAAATTCTGAACTGAAAGGATTTTTCTAGAAAACTCCTAGCGACTAAGTTTTTTCCTAATTTTTGGACCATATACTTATCCAGATATATTCGATTCAATTCCTATATGTTGGATTTTTATTTTCAGAGTGTTCCAGATATGCAGCCCTGTTTGCTCTAGGTATAGATGAAACAAATGTGAAACGTTGAAATTAACCATGCAACCGATACCAATATTGATTGTGCATATTCAATATTTCGTTTCTGAGGAAGATGATGTTTGCACTGGACAATCATGTTAGGTTGTGGATAAGCTGTATTTTCAATTGTGATTTCATTTAAATTATCATTATTATTTGCCTACCTATATGAGTCAAGTACAAGTAAATTTTTTACAAAAACTTTTGTTCTATATATTCTGATTGTTGTTGAATAAATGTTGAATATTATCGCTGGTATTTTTTTAGATTGTTTAACCCCATGATATTATACCCAGTTCAGTATACAATACCATATCAAAATGTACCATTTGCCATTTTTCATATTAGTTTTAGTCTTGTTTCAAAACACGTGTAGGCAATAATAATCACGAATTTTGAGGGGAAAAATATAAATGTTGCCATACTCGTGGTTTGTAACAAGACTAAAACTAATTTGAAACATGGTACATGGTATTGTATACTGAACTGGGTTATAATATCATGGGCGAGAGTGTGGTAAACTGTTCGATAATCAGTCTACTAGCTACTCGTGGTAAAATATACTCTACAGGTGATATTACAGATGGAAGAAACATATACCGAGAACTTTAGTAAACAATTCTCTGATCAAATTTACCAGTTGAATAGATTTACTAATGAATTATGGTAAAGAATAATCAACGGGTAGTTATTCGATATTATGTAGTCGTGGTAAATATAAACACGATGCTCCGTTGATCGATTTTTGTTTTTCGCGATCAATATTACTGCACCTAGCAATACTTTCTCAGGGTTGCATCAACGTTTTTGAAGAGTACATCTCACCACGATCAAAGTTTGTTCATATTCTTAACGTTTTTCGTGGTTAGATTATTGACGATTCTAGTAATTCCTACGATTCTGTTCTCTGCGTTTGGAGGAGAGGAATTATAAAACGAGGGGTTGGGGGTACCTACTTTTCAAAATGTATGTCGAATTACGATTTCCTATACGCGAATTTGTAACATCTGTGCATAAAGTAACCCCCCCCCCCTGTTAACTTCTGAACGGATTGAAATTTTCCTTTGAAAATTTTTTTTGGTCAAATGGTAGTTCATAAGCTACTTTTTGACATTGATAAAAAAATTCTATCTTTCAAAATGACGGCCAGGCGCCATTTTGGAATATTTTTTTAAATAGCATGGGGTGTAGAGTGATACCTCATTCGATTCGATTTTCAATTGTCTATTCGGCAGCAAAATTTCAAACAGAAATATTGGTCCAAAACAAAATGGCGGTACATTATTTTAGAACTCTCACAAGAGGATCCTGTCGAATAAATGACTATTAAAGAGCTTTAGTGCAATGATAAAATATTTTTTCGTTTCTGCAAGAGCTTCTTGTCACTCAAAATGGCAGATGGGTGCCATATTAGAAAAAATTCAAATAAGTAGATAAGAAGTGTGAAAACTCGATTCTGAGGGACAGAGAACATTGGTAGATATCAAAAAATATTTCTTCATTTCAATTGAGCTCGTTTGAAGCCATATGTTCATAGAAATCGCGTATAAAATTTCTAACATAATGTGCCGCCATTTTGGTTTGGATGAATATTTTTGTCCGAAATTTTGACTCGACCCCCCATGCCATTTAAAAAAATCTTTCAAAATGGCGCCTGGTAAAAGTTAACAGGGGGTGGGGGGTTACTTTATGGACACACTGTATTTGATATCAACCAATTTGAAAAAAATATTTTATTAGGTATCTCAATACTCTTACTTCCACATTGTGTTCTTTAGTTGCATGATCGTCGTACAGTTTCTGGACGGTCTCTGAGACTGCATTGAATTGATCTTGAAGTGTAATCAGCTGACCATGTAATTCAGATGTCACAATATTACCATCTCCTGATTCTGCATCTCCCGGCATTCTAAGAAATAGAAATCACATTCATGATATGAATAGTTATGCCTGTTTTTGGCATTAATAACAATGATATGAATGCGAATAGTGTAATTATTTGAACATAACACTTTCCGATTCATAAGGGTCATTGGCAATAAAGTTAATAATTCCTTTGGAAATACTACAATCTACAGGCCACCTTCTAACAATATTGAAAATTTTCTTTCAAGTTTGAATTAAATTTTTGATCAGTGCGAAGAAGGAATAGAAATTTTTTCGGGAGATTTCAACATAAATATTTTATATTGGTATAATAAAGACACAAACAAATATTTAAATATACTAAATTCTTATTCTTTTAACAAATATTTGAATACGCCAACAAGAATCTTGAGGAACTCCTCAACCTGTATTATTGACCACTTCTTTGTTGAGATGAACAATAATATTTGTGAAATTAATTTTAATATTTTTGAAACCTATATAACACACCATTTTCCAATTTCTTGTCACATATCACTCGATTCTAAAGCCTGCGAAGAAAACTCTACTAATATAAAATTAATGAATTTTGATAAATTAGAAAAATTGCTAGAAAATGAAAATTGGGATGATATTCTGAAAGATTCCGATCCTAATAGCATACAATAACTTTATATCTTGGATAAATAATCAAATTAAGAAATGTTACGAAATGAAAAATTCACCCAAGAAATATAAAGAATCAAACCATGGATCACAAATGGTTTGATCAAATCTATCAAACATAGAGATAAATTTAAAAAGAGAGTTTTGAAAAATCACGTAACTCTCCAAAATAATAAAAATTATAGAAATTTATTGAATAAACTCATAAAAAATTTTAAAAAAAAGTATCATCAAAATAAAATCAAAGAAGCTGACGGTTATATTGGTGAGATCTGGAAAGTGGTAAATGAATTTACTGGGCAGAAACTGAAACAGAGTAGAGTCGTTGAATTATTTTAACACAACCAAATTATTACGGATGACTCAAAGAAAATAGCAAATAATTTAAATAATAATTTTTGTGATATAAAATCTGAGTTAGCTGAAAACATTGACGAAACCAATGAATATCTATTTATTGAAAATTCAAGTATATTTTGTTCGCCTATCAAAAAAAATTAAATAATCAACCTACCAAATGAACTTAAAAATGATTCTGCCTCTGGCCCAAATAGAATTAATAAGAAATTATTGAAGATTATAGTGAAATTCACCTCAAATATCCTTGAACATATTTTCAATTTATAATTAGCCACAGGTGTTTACCCAAAATCTCTAAAAAAATCATTTGTTACTCCATTATATAAAGGAGAAGATAAAAGATATTGTGATAATTATCGACCTATTTCTTTAATTGATAACATTGCCAAAATTTTAGAGAAATGCATTAAAATTAGATTAACAGATTTTCTCGAAATACATAGTTTATTATTCTTTAACCAGTTTGGATTCAGAGAAAAAAGGGAACAGAGAATGCAATATTTAATGTTACGGAAAATTTATTAATCGTTAGATAATCAAAAGAAAACTCTTGGAATATTTTTAGATTTAAAGAAAGCGTTTGACACAGTTTCACATACAAAAGTATTATCGAAATTAGAATGGTTTGGCATAAGAGGAATCTGCCTGAAACTATTTGAGAGCTATTTATTCGAAATGGAACAAACTGTTCAGATTGATCATATCAAAAGTAATTCTAGAAAAGTAAAATGTGGTGTTCCCCAAGGGTCAGTTCTAGGACCTATTTTATTTTTGATTTATATCAATGATCAATTAAATACGAAAATTAAAGGAAAGTTGTGTTCTTATGCTGATGATACAGTTTATAGTGGTATTGGGAATATCTGGGAAGAAACAGTATCAAATGCTGAATTTGATTTATCAATTTTAAAAAATAATCTCAATCACGATTTACTAACTTTGAATTTGAAAAAGTCTCATTTCGTGACATTCACGTTGTATGAGAATATGCAACCAAAATAAATTGAAAAATTGAAGATCCATACTATTTCATTCTTAAAAAATGAAGGAGTGTAACTGTAGCGAACATATTTCCAAAGTTGATGTTATAAAGTATTTAGGAGTTCATTTAGATTGCAACCTCAAGTGGCATAAACAAATTACTGAATTGATAAAAAAACTGAGGAAAACACTTTAGCTTTTTGAGAAACATTGTTAGTAGTATATTAATTATAACTTTTTATTACAGTGTCTTTCAGTCTATCTTGGCCTATGGTATAATAGGTTGAGAAGGCATTTATAAAAAAGTTTTACAACCACTCACTTCAATTCAAAAGTATACTTTGGAAATTATTTTTAAGAAACCCTTTTATTATTCTTCTAAAATTCTCTTTGAACAATATATAATGTTATCTGTCAAACAATTATTTTATGAAGCAATTTACAGTTTACATAAGAAAAAATTTACAAATTGAAAATCATATACAACATAAATATGCAACAAAGAATAAATTGGATGGTTGGATATCAACTGAAAAGTTCTCTACAACTTTGATGTAACAACATGCCATTTATATAGGTAAAAAGATTTATTATAATTTGCCAGTTTCTTTAAAAAAACTAGCTTTAGGGGATTTAAAAATAAAATCAAATTCTGGTTGATTGAGAATTCTGAAAAATTGGAAAATTTTTTGTATAAAAAATTATTTAGAATTTTGATGTTTTAATTTGTACCTACTTAGTTTTTTGTTATTGTTTTTATCTATACAAAACGTGACCAATGTTATTTAGGCATACATTCAAGTTCATTTTGCTATTTTTTTCTTTCTTTATATGTAAATATTATGGATATTCATGTGTATTTTGATATTGATTATTTCATAATTAATTTTGCATGATCATGGACAAGTTTTTTACTTATTTGATCATGTTTCTAGGAGAAATTCATTTTTATATTATAAATTGATACTGTATTATTAACAATAAATAAATAAATGAAAATAAAAAAATAAAAAATATGAAGATTCTTGGTTTTTAAATTGAATATAACTAACTTGTGATAAAAAATTGTCTGACAATGAAAATTGTATATAAAAGATTTTCAAGAAAAGGATATGCTTTCGAGGAGCAACTGTGAGCTACAGGAGAGGAAAATTTTTGATGGACACGCCCTCTAGTAAAAATGCAACCGTAGACACGATTTTCTATATACCTAGTTGTCTAATTACGTTTAGATCTTGAGTTCGTAAGTGGATATTATTTTATTATATATTATATATTATATATTATATATTATATATTATATATTATATATTATATATTATATATTATATATTATATATTATATATTATATATTATATATTATATATTATATATTATATATTATATATTATATATTATATATTATATATGATATATTATATATTATATAGTATATATTATATATTATATATTATATATTATATATTATATATTATATATTATATATACCGAGTGAGTGAAATTCGAGTAGATGCATGGGGATCTCGGAAACGGTAAGAGCTACATAGAGGGTTATATTAAGGCAAAGTTGCATATTATGTAGCTCATTACTATGATGATCGAAACGACTAAAAATTTCAAGTGGTATTCACAATCATGATAAAATGTGACCACTGAGGCGTAAAAAAAGGGATAAAAAATCCAGGTCCGTAATTAAAATTTCATAGTTAGAGGTGGCCCAAGAAAAACAACACCCTGTAGAACACTTTCGTTTTTACAGCACTCAATGTGCAATGGTAAAGTGCAAACAATTTCCGGAAATCTATTGTATTAAAGCAGATATAAGTGAAAAACAAAAACCGAATTTTTCGTTTTTTCCTGTATATCTCTGAAAGTGAGAGGGCTAGCTCAGATTTTTTACCAGCATAGTAATGAGCTTTTACCGTTTCCGAGATCTTCATGCATCTACTCGAATTTCACTTACCCAGTATTAATAACCAGCTGATATTTTCAACACGGCTGAATAAAAATTAATTCAATTTTATTTTTCATCTTTGTGTTAATAGTTATTTATGATTCAAGTTCGTGAAGTTAGACTTTTTTGTATGAGCGTGAAGTTTGTTAAATGAGGCGAAACCGAGTTCAACAAAACACGCGAACACAAAAAATTTCTATACGAAAATGTACACGACAGATATTATATTGACAAATTGTAGCTATTGTTGACTCCTTCATCTTATGCAGTTTTTAATTTTCGTCATATTAACAAATGACGACTTCGGATAACTATCTGATGCAAATAACTGTATTTTTGAAAAATGTATGAACATTGCATGAAACATTACTTGACGCGCAGTTGATCATTTTACGCACAGTTGATTTGTTTAAGCACTTGTGCTAAAAAGTATCACTTTACCCACTATCATAGAAAAAACATCTTTTCCAATTTTCTAGTCTGACAATTTTTTAATGTTTGTAATCTACCTCCAAAATGTCACTATTAACTCACATTAATCATTAAAAAATATTTTTTATCATCAGAAATCATTTATAAATCATTTACATTTAATGCATTCAATTTATTCAAATCAAAATAGGAAGTTTTTCCGATTTTGAATGTTCTTAACTTTGCGCTTGAATTTATACATGCACTCTCACCTGTCTGCTTAGCGCACACATTTTTGCAAGTATCATCATTATTTACATGCCCAATGTCAATCAATCGACTTCATTTTCCCAGAAATTATTACATGTTTATGGAAGGGATAGAAAAATAATCTTAGAAATAACATGAATAACGAAGCATACAAAGATGTGATGAGTAAATATAAAAAATAATAATTATAATCTGACCATAGATTTGCTCAAAATACAAAATACAATGTGGTGAATATTAACACAATAATAAACGTTGAAATGTACATAATTTTATCAGTTTTCAACTTATATCGAAACTATTTCAAAGTTCTAGTGGTCAAATTCAATAAATAAATCACTTCAAAATTTCTTTTTTCTATTTGATTTTGAATTTCTCTAAGGAATTATAAGATTTTATTTCATCAGGTATCGAATTGTAATTGACTATTCCATTAGGAAAAACTGATTTTTTTTCCAAAATTTGTTCTAAAATTACTAGCAGCTAACAATTTTGTTTGTCTGGTATTATGAATGTGAATATTATTCACTTCAGTAAAAACTAAATTTGAGGTTTTCCCTTTTTTACTAACTGAGTAGATGAAACAACAAATTTTCAGCTTGAAAAGGGAGTTCAGATCTAGCAAACCATTTGGTTTGTATAAATTAATTGTTGGTTCCACATAATTCAATTTATAGATACATTTGATTATTTTATTTTGAAGTTTCCTACAACAATTTAAAAAGCAATTACTTGCAGTACCCCATATAGAAACCAGGTATTGAAGATGTGAATGAATCAGAGCGAAATAGATATTTTTAAGAAATTTCAACTGGATGTGGATTCTTATTTTAAATAGAATTCCGATCAGTGGAGCTATTTTATTTCTGATTTTATCAATATGTTCATTCTATATATAACCCCAAAAATTTAATTGTTTGCTGATAATTTATAGTTTCATCATTTAAATTAATTGGTTACTTGGAATATTCACCACCTTTTTTGAAATATTCATGAAAGAAGATTTGTTGAAATTTAGTTTTTTGTAACCAAATTAAAATATTACCAATATCATTTTTTATTTTATTTGTTATTTCATTATGATTATTGGAAAAATAAATAATCGTTGTGTCATCTGCAAACAACGAAAGTACTCCATCAAGAGTCAATTTTGATAATGAGTTAATATATATTAAAAATAAAACCGGGCCAAGAATAGAACCTTGTGGTACACCTCAATTTATATCCTTCAAAGAACTTCGATTGTTTCCTAAGTAAACATATTGTTTTCTATCACACAAATAGTTTTGAAACCATTTATGTAGACTCCCTCTAACACCAATACTATATAAATTTTTAAGTAATAAATCGTGATAAACTGTGTCAAATGCCTTGCACAAAACAAAGACAAAATGGTATATTTCTGATCTATATCCAGTTGAATTTGAATATTCGAATCAACGTCCATCACTGCTGCCTCAGTGTCTTTAGATCTGCAGAAACCATATTGTCCATTATATAGTAAGTGATTTTTTTCAAGAAAATCGAATAGTCTAAAATTGATCAATTTTTCAAATTTTTTTTAAATAATTGGAATTATAGAAATGGGTCGGTAGTTGTTCAAATCTGTTTTTTTTGCCATTTTTATAGATAAGAGATACTTTTGCAATTTTAATTTTTTTTGAGTATAATACCTGTTTCTAATGATCGAGAAATAATGAACAATAAAATAGGTGAAATTTAGAATTTGACAACTTTTATAATCTTTACACTAATCCCATCAAAACCAGATGCCTTTTTAGAATTTAGCTGATCTATAAATAAACTTTTTTTTATTGCTAAATTTGTCATCCGAGTCAAACAATATAAAAAGCTTACAAATCAAATACAATACATGTTCGTCTCGCTGATACCTTCAAGTTAGAAATTTTTCAAAGAATTGTTCTTTTTGGTAGCAATTTTTTCTTTCTGGAAGACTGAAACACTGCTACAAAGTAATCTAAATCAATTTTCAGCTCTATCCAAAGAATTACCTTAAAAAAAAACATGTTTCAAAAATTAAGAATATTCCCTTTAACATACAACTTCTTCAACTGAACACTATGAATCTTCAGATGCTGAGAATGACAATTCCGATGCAGAAAGTGATAATGAGGAAGAAGATTACTTTGAAATTGGTGACGAAGGTAATGAAAGCACGGATGGCGATGAATGCGATGAACAATGGGTTATTTTTTTTTCGATAAAATCTTTTCTATTAATCAATAAAATACCTAATAAGAATTTATCAAATACCAAGATACTGCTTTTATCAATAATATCGTAGTAAAACTTATTAATGAATATTACTAACTGATAAATGGTTAGTACTGAGATAACTGAAAAATTATAGTTTTTGTCAGGTTCTAGTTACGCCCCAATATAATACTTCACAGACACTTATGCCTTATTACACCAAACAATGGAGCATAAAAAGGGTTAGTTTTTAACAAAAATACTAGTAAGAAACCGACTATGCCATCACATGAAAGACAGTCTGAAGTCATATTGTGTTATGTTTTCGACTAGCAAATGTCATTTATTAATTTGTTATAAACATTTAAATAACCAAAAGCGTGTTTTTTAATGTTTCGCTCATAAAATAAAAACTGTTGGAGCAATCTGGTTGCTCCAATGAGAAGAATTGTAGATAATTAAAATATAAATAAAACGGGATGTTTCACAACCCTGTCGGATAATTAGTAACGGAGAAAAACTGAAAAAACCGAAAAAATTCGCGATTTTTTTAAAAATTCATTACTCCGCCATTTTTCAAAAAGTAGTATTGGCCTTTCTCATGAAAGTATTGAATCATGTGAACTTTATGTGTGCACAAATCAGGCACTGTCGGATCGTTAGTTTTGGCACAATTGCAATTTAAATATTTTTTTGCACTATCTTGCAGCGTGCCTGGATGCTCTAGTGATAGCCCGATTTCAATTTCTCATACAGATTATGAGAGTAGAAGTATAGTACTACGAAACGTATATTCTCATTTCGCGCTACAATGGTGCGAAATGGGTGGAAAATGCATGCAAACATGACTAAAACGGCCGAGCCCGCGTTGGTTACCGAGTAGAAAGGAGAGTCCGGGAGATGGGTATTCTTCTAATGAATGACTATAGACATTGAGTTCAAAAAGTTAGCACCACATGAAAAACTTTTTTAATATCTATTTGTCAGAAAATTATATGTTTCATAAAAATTGGTGCATTGCCAAATACTTCTTTTTCATTTATAAAAATTTTAAATTTCCAAACGGTGTACAGGGGAGAGAATAGAAATTGAATTTTGATCAAGTCTATACTACCGTGGCTGTCATTCCAAATTTAAATATTGGTTTCAATATTCTTTCAATATTCTACAGTTTTTTAAATGTACATTTCTGATAACGTCATAAATAAAAGTAGTGTACACTTGTTGAAAATTCCTATTTTTCTGTCCCCCCCCCCCTTCCATACACTACAGAACAATTTTCCATGAAGTGCAAACATTTGGGACTCATTGTAGTCATGACCACATTTTGGTGGGGAACTCATTTTAGGCGCATTAGTCTATTTATAAAACATATGAGCGAGAAAGTAGGTTTCAACCGGTAAGCAGAAAATTGTTAAAATTACTTTTTGAAACACTAATTTTAACAATTTTGAACGTAACGTATTTTATCAAAAATTTTATGACATCTTTACAATTTTATTTGTTTTATATCAATTTTCATCTTGCACAATGTTCACTCATTGTTGAATAACATTCTCAACAAAGTTTATCCCTGATGATGGAAATTATTTATTAAATTTCCGAAAGCTTGGACAAACTTTAAAGAGTACTCTTTGATTAACTGCAAAGCCCCACTATTTACTAGTTCCATATTTACTCGTATATATGTGTGTTACGTTCGTGCTGAAATTATCTATTTCACTTCGTGTATATAGTAGGTATTTCAGGAAATACATTTTTTTTTTTCAAATTATCAACTTTTTTATTCTCTCAAAATTATATTTTCAATATTAATTTTTGGTACACGAGCAGTTTTTGAAGATTACTTTGATGACAAAAATTGTTCTGCACCTATGGAAAGTGGGGAAAATTCACGGAAAAATTCGGAAAATTAATAACTTGGAAGGGATTGGAACTTTCCATTCAATATATGAGAACAAGGTTGTAGAACGTAAAAATCTTCATGAAAAAGTAATCGCATGTTTTTCCTAAAATTGTTTCCTTTTGGGAGATGATGAGCTATAACTGATATTTTCAGATTTCCGCGTGAAAAACTCGGGATATCATAAGATATACCCCAACGCTCGACTAAAATCTCTGTATCTCCTTTGTTTTTGGTCGATAGTTCATAAACTAACCAGTATTTCAAAGAAAAATCCTCAATCAATTATAAAATATCAATTTGACGAAAGGACGAAAAAAGGTAAAATTATCATATACAGGGTGGGACACCGAAAACGAAACAGATCGAATATCTTCAAAACACATGTGTTGTGAAAAAAATGCAAAAACACGTCGATTTTTAATCCATCATCATAACCTCAACTGTCATACTCCCCCCCCCCCACCCCTTGATCAACTCACCCAAACAATCTGAATAGGGAAAGTACTGCGTGTGACACATCATTTAAAAGATAATTCCATAAGGAATTCAGCCATGTCAATTTTCGAAACCTAACTTTTTATTTTGGCGCCCTCTCGCGGGAAAAACAACTGTTCCCTATTCCAAATTTTGATACTTCATTTGCAAGCTAATTTGACATAAATTCGGTGACAATGTATAATGGAATTTTTCTAAGGGAAAAAACAAAATGGCGACTCCAAAATAATAATAATAAGTTTATTTGCAATAATATATAAATAAGTACAGTATAAAATCCACAATCAATTGTCTGTTTGATGCAAATAAACCTGAAAAGCCTTACGAAGTTTCACTTGTTGTAAGGATTGAATTAAAATAAGGAAATGAAGTTATTTATATAATAATAATATATAATAATGACAAAAAACAAATATGGACAGTTTGTGATTTCTATTTTGTTAACAAAAATTGTGGAAAAATTGTCTTTCTTCATTTGTTTTTTTTTTCAAGGAAAAAAATTATTTGATGCTCTTAATTTCATTTGGCAATGAGTCGTAAAAATGGGGAATGATATAAGTAAAATTTTTTTGACCTATTGTTTTGCGAACTTGATTTTTTAAAGTAGTTGTATTTTTGTTTCGTGTATTATAAATATGTGAGTTGAAATGAATACCTTCTTTCTTTTCATATATATGTAAAATAATATTATAACAAAATAATTGTCTAATATCCATTTTCATGCTTATTTTGAATAAGTCGTCAGATGAACATGAAAATGTTTTGCATAGATTATTTTCAAAAACCATTTCTGAAGAGTTTCTAAATTTTTCAGAAAGTTTTCATTAACTCCACCCCATCCCAAAATTCCATAATTTAGTTGTGATTGAACAAGTGAATAATATCCGCGGGGGATAGCTCGAACGGAGAGCGCCGGTTCACCGATATCCGAAGCCAAGCAACGGTAAGCGAGGCCAGGGTTTGGATGGGTGACAACGGACCTCCTTTCGATATTCTCCTCGGATCGTGCTAGGAATCGCACGTTAAAAGGTAAGACCTCCTTGGCTCACACAAGTTTCGACTTTTGAGGGCTGCCGTTCGTGAGGGGACGACAGCTGGTTAACGGAAAAAAAATATATATATTTCTAGATAATGGATATTCAAAACTTTTTTTAACTTGAATTTCGACAAGAGATATCTCAATTTTTTTATCACATACTGAATTTGTGAATCCCATCTTAAATGTCTGTCAATCATTATACCCAAATATTTGATACAGTCAGTTTCATAAATTTTTTTGTCATCAATATTGAGAGGTCCTAAATTTGGTAATATATTTCTGTATGAAGTGAATGGGAGATATTTAGTTTTTTCAAAATTTATTGTCAATATATTATCATCAAGCCAACTTTTAATTATTTTGAAGTCTTTCTCAACAATTTTTTTAAGTTCATTCCAAGTTGAAGCCTCATATATAATAACGGTGTCATCTGCAAAACAATGAATTTTTCCTTTTCTTTCAAGATTTAATAGGTCATTAAGATAAATATTGAATGAAAGTGGACCTTGGATTGTTCAATTTCTCATTAATTTCTACATATTGAATTCTGTTAGAGAGATAGCTTTCTAATAGTTTGTAAGTTACTCCGCGAAACCCTATTTTCTCCAATTTATGTAGTAGTAATTCATGACTGACAGTGTCAAATGCTTTTGCAAGATCAAGAAATATACAAATTGTTGGAGTTTTTGTGTCTAGTGATTTATATAGATTATTTGTAAGATAACAATTAGCATCTTGAGTAGATACTTTTCTTTTAAAACCAAACTGTAAATTTGATATAATGTCATGTTTTTTCAAATAGTTTTCAAATCGAATTTTTAGTATTTTTTCAAATAAACTGATCGAAAAAAGTTAAGGATATTGGAAATTCTCTGAGAACAAAATAGTTTTCGAGAAACATTGTATAACATACGTTTACTCCCATCTCTTTCAGAAATGAAACATATTTGTTTTACTGAAAAAAATAATTTACAGGCAACTTTTCTTTAATAATGTAACAAAACAGATTATTATCAAAAGGGAAAAATATATTAATAGCGTGTGATTCCACCTCTATTGGCTATTACTGCTTCAACTCGGCGAGGCAAACTTGAAATTAAATGATCCAAATCATTTTGATCAAGGTTATCCCATAATTGTGGAACAACTTGCCTCAGTGACCTTACGTCCCGAACAGGTGGTTGATGGGCAATTAGTGCCCTTCCGAGCATGTCCCAAGCATGTTCGATGCAGTTTAAATCTGGAGAGTGCAAGGGTAATGGCACATGATCAATTTCATTGATTGCTAGCCGTTCTTGTACTACCCTGGCTCTGTGCGGGCGAGCGTTATCATCCAGAAATCTGAAATTGGGCTCCAAATTCCAACGGTAATCATACACCATGTTATCAATGATGTCGTTGGCATAAATTTCACCTGTCATTGTACCTTCACAAACATACAACTCCGTTCGACCTCCGTAGAAAATTCCACCCCAAACTATTATACCTCCACCTTGAAATGGATGTACTACCTGAACATATCGGTCATTAACTCTGGAATTTCTTGGTCGCCAAACACGAACTGTACGTCTGTCAGCACGAAGAAGCGGCTCTCATCGCTGAACATCACTGTACGCCACTCATCATTCCAATTGGCTCTTTCATTACACCAAAGCAAACGTTGAGCTCTATGGACTGCGGTCAATGGAGGGCGTCTTATAGGCATATAGCAATGTAAACCTGCTTCATTCAATCGATTTAAAACCATCCGAGGGGTAATACGAATTCTGGTGGCAGCAAAAAGGTCCTGGCTAAGCACCGTACAGTTTTCTGTAGGATCCATCCTAGCTCCTCTCACTAGTCTTCGGTCCTCCCTAGCATTTGTCGATCTTGGTCTACCCTCCCTATGCCTGTCCATGACAGATCCAGTCTCATTAAATCGGTTATTGAGTCGAGAAATTACACTTTGAGAGACATTAAACCGATCAGCCACATCGATCTGTCGCGCACCTCCAAGAAGCAACCCAATGGCTTGATTGGCTCCCTCTACATTTAAATGACGTCTATTCATATTGTTGATGACAGAATAACCCCAATATCGCAAACTGCGCTTGGCAACACAAAACAAAACTATACTTCACAAACATAAAATCTACTGATTTGGTGATAATGCTTTTTATCTGTTCGGGTAAAATTGTATATGTCTACAACAACTTTTTTTTTCAAAGTAAAAGACATAGGTATTCATAGCTGTACCACATGTTATCTAAAAGAATTTCGGCATCGCAAAAACATAATATCCTTAACTTTTTTCGATCAGTTATTTTGGATAAGCTGGATATTAATGAAATTGGTCTAAAATTTTTTACATAGGATTTATTGCCACTTTTATGAATTGGTTTAATTATGCCTATTTTGGAAGTTTTTGGACAAACACCTGTTGTGAAAATAAAATTTATTAGGTATGCTAGAGGTTCAGATATTATTTCAGTGATCGTTTTTATAACTTCACTAGTAATTTTATCAATTCCAGGGGATTTCTTTTTTTTAATAAACTTATGGTATCTTCAATTTCACTTTGAGTAGTTTCTTCAATGAAAAAGGAGTTCAAACATCTTGTCGATAGTGTTGAACATTTTCTAATATTCTTTATATTTTTTGATAAATTGCTTCCAACTTGAGAAAAGTACTCTATGAATTCGTTCGACATAATTTTTGGATCAGTTGTTACATTACCATTAGCCATTTCAATTTCATTGATAGATCTAGAAGTTTCTTTTTCATTGCATAATTTTTTTATATTATACCTTAAATCTCTTGTTGAATTCATATGTTTTTCTATTTGAGCTTTATTATATTTTATTTTTGCTTCATTTATAATAGATGAAAGTCGGTTTTTATATAGTTTGTACTCATTTTCCAATTCAATATTGTTACAACCAGTCTTCAGTTTTTTAAACATTTCATTTTTTTTATTTATCGATTTTAATAATACTGGGGTCATCCACTCTTTTCTCTTTCTATCAATACTTTTGGTTTTAATTTTATTTGTACTTTTTTCCATAGAATTCTGGATTTTTTTTTATCAGGCTAATTCATCTGAAGTTTTCAGATTGTAGTAATCATTCCAATTTTCATTTGAAAAATGTTCATATAATTTTTTATAGTCTGTAAAAATTTTTTTTTTATTGGTTCTATTTTTATCTGCTCAGTTTCAATATAGATTTGTAGAATAATTGGAAAATGATCAGTTATTTGATATTCGAAGATGATAGGTTTGAAGATATCAGAATTTTCATCACTTTTTATAAATATGTGATCTAAACATGATTTTTGTCTACCCATTTTTCTGGTGGTTTTATTAATAAAAGACACAAAACCACTTTCATTCAAAATATTAGAGTATTCATTGACATAATCATGACTTGAAAGTAGGTCGATGTTTAAATCACCAATAATAATTGAAGTTTTTTTGCTCAGTTCTGTTTTATATTGACAAAAGAAGGATTTTAAGTGATTACTGAACATATATGGGCAGTAAGAAGGTGGTTTGTATATCGAAAATATATTGATTAATGGTAAATTTTTCATTTTCATTCGTATATTAATTATTTTTAAATTACCAAATGGAATAATATCATATTTGTAATTGTAGTAATATTTAGGTAGATGTAGAAAACGTGGCAACGGTGCTTAGATAAGTATCGAGAAGGAAGCCACACATGATCAGTGTACGTTGGTGAAGTAATGTGTTACCACGTAATACAACAGGGTACAAGCAATAAAGTGAATATACCACAGTTTGAGTATTATTTAACTTGCTTGTCTTCCAAAACCAAGAGACATCACAGTAATGATACTTGTCTTTTATGAAAACCATTACACCATCGTTTTGGTTTAAGTTTCCATGATTGTAAATTTGTTGATATCCTGGTATTTTGTACAAATCTGGATTATATATTCTCCAAGATTCTGTAAAAATCATCAAATCAAAATCTTCATCCAACTAACTTATAAATAGAAACATCAATATTTTTGGCAATACTTCTAATATTATTATGAAAAATAGTAAATTTATGATTTTTATCAAAACTGATATACTTATAATCTTCAAAACTGTCCACTATTTGTGTGTCAATTGTAGGATCTTCTAGTTGACTAAAGAATAAGTCCATAATCTATAGTATCTAATATTTTCAAATGATATCTCATATTATTCTTGGTTATATAACTTTTTCAACTTTTCTTCACTGTCTATAATAACTGCTTCTTCTTTACTGTTTCTCCTCACAAATATTCTTCCATTTTTCCACCATACAAATTCATACATAACCAATTTTTTTCAGTTCTCTTGACTTTCCTAGTAAATTTTTTTTTTCTGTGTAAGTTCTTCATTAAGAAGGGCTTTACCTTTTGAAAAAGGTCAAAGTACATTTGCGGTGTAAAGGGGGAAATAGGAATCCCGAATGAAGGAGGTGGAGTCTAATATTAAAAGAAATCTAATAGCGTCTCACTCCAGCTCATTGCCAATTTACGTTATAGTTAAATTGGCCTTGAACGCTTATATGCCACTTGAAATTCCAAACACTTTTACAACTCGGCCTACCAAATAAAAATGTGACCTTCGTGACGGCGATCCTCGTCGGGGCTTTGTTACCTGGATATCAAAGGATACCGCAAACTGCGGCGGACAAAATGCAAAATGCATTGTTTTCTTCCTTGGATGAATATTTCGCATATTGATAATTATTGATAGAGGTAATAAAAAAATATATATGTTAATCTTTTTTCTAAAAAAATAGAACATTAACAAAAGTGGAAACAATCAAAGACAGATATTAATCTTTCAGATATTCGGTTTATTGTTTTCAAAACACAACTGTACCCTGTTGATAACAACCTGAGTGTGTTTTTTTCGGAGACTGGCTTTGTTCAAAGTCTGACACTCAATGCATATTATACTTGAGGTCTTCGATATTTGCAAGTGCTCTAAAGTGAACAAATTATTTGAGATCGGACCAGATGAAAAAGTCCAGTGCGGTAAGATTTGGCGACCTAGCAGGCCAATTAACCGCAGTACTATTCGATGTAATTATGATGAAAATGTATAGTTGTACTCGGAATGACAGTCTCTATCATAATTCACAATAAAAAATATAAGCACTCCTTTGAAAAAAAGTTGACAGGGTAGAAAATATGGATAATTAGAATCAGTCATTTAATAAAATAAATAAGGGACGTTACAGATTTTTTTCAAATGAATAAGTTACAGGGCCGCGAACACTTGGGCGAATCACCGCAGGTACAGTGAAACATCGAATTGAATAATTTTTGTCAGTTTTCGGGGCGAAGGTTTAGCCATTGATGAGATCCCTGCCTCATTAATCACAAGATTACATGAACATTACATGTATTGCATTGTGAATACATGAGATTCACTCGGTGACTGCATGATATAATACATGGTGACTGCAAGGAAAGTAGATTCAGTTCAAGTCATTCAATTATAGAATAGTAACAGACTAGTAGCTTAACAATGAAGGTTTCAATGATAGTTTAGATACATAGGTACGAATTTGTATGAATATAAAGTGTTACATTCAGTTACCAGTTAGTTAGTATTTCATTTTTTTAGTTAGTTTTTAGTTTTCAAGTAAGAGAAATCTTTTAATGAGGTCGTTAGGGAACCGTTTCTATTTTTTCTGCAATAGCTAAAATACAACATTCCTATAGTAATAGAAGAGTTTAATGATAATCCAGGAAATCTCAACAAATATATTATAGATTTAAAATATATTCATCTCAAAATGAAACTTCTAATATAATAATAATAAAACTTAACGATATCAACATCACAGAAACAACTTCAATTCCTAATTTCCATATTCCTCTCGAATCGACTATCCACTATTTCAGGAAGCATGTATTTCATGTAGCTATCAATTTTGATTCCATTTTGTCTTGCCAAAATGTATCATCGCGAAAATTTTTTTCGACTTTGAAACCTTGATATGTCCATACCACGAAGTTACAGAAATTGAAACCAGTGACATGCAACTGCCCTTGAACCTGAAAATACCAATTATGGTTTATATTGAATTCCCCATTTTTTTTCCAACATTTTATCAGGCCTTTAGCAATGCCTTCCTCAGGAGTCAGATCTCTTGCAGAATAAGGGCACTTCACTTCGACAAGAGCTTTGGTTCCTTCGATAACGCCATCAGGGCTTGCAGCGATAAAGTCGATGTTCTGATCAATGAATAAACCACATTTGGAAACTTTAATCTCCAAATAATCCTCTAATTGCTTTATTGCATTTTTTTCATTTTCCACGCCATGTTTTATAGATTTTGCAAATATTCTTTTTGGATACAATATTGATTTGATCAAATTTTTTCTAGACGATTCAGGTTTTTTTTTGTAAATTTCCGCAAATTTTGATGCTGTCACTCTCTTTCTTCTTTCATTTTTCCACATTTCCGAATCTGCCTGGTTTCTCGTTATTTCTTCAATACTTTTTTTCTCAGTCGAAGTTAACTGTAATTCCTTCAGGTACTCAGAAATTGCCTGCTGTAATACCTTCTCTTCCAGGTCTGGTTTCTTGCAGTGGGTCCCATAGGACTGTGATGACTTTATCCCTTGAGCATTGGAATATTTATTCCGTTTCTTCAATTTTCTCAAATTGTTCTTATTATTTCTTCTTTTATTTTTACAACTTTCATAATTTTGTGTATAATAGCCAATTTTAACCATACCAAGTTTTTTTTTCAAAATCTCCAAAGGAATTTTGGTATTGTGGCTCACCACTGATGCGAAGCATCGGGATTGGTATGAACGCCTGAGAACATAGTTCACTCTCTTTCCTCCAGTATGTTTTGCAATAATTCCGTTGAATTGCTCTGCTGAATTATTATCAACGTCAAATATCAAGCTTGTAGCATGATTTGAAAGATACCTCACGTGACCCATTATTTTATCAAACAATGCTGAAAAAAATAACTATTATAAATCATGTGAAGAGTATGTTCAATGATACAATAATTGATGAAAATGGTAGCACAAGAAGGAATGAAATTATTATAATATATTATGAGGAAACAAATAGATATAGTATATTCAGAAATAGATGCGTAGTATATGTATATATACAGTGTGTTTCTTAATTACGTGTAGAAACTTTAGGAGCATGTTGCTGACGTCGAAATAAGAAAAAAGTTCCCATAAACACATGTCCGCAAGTTATTCGTTTCTAAGATACAGATTGTCAAAGTTTAATTCTTATATTTGTTTTTTGTGAATAAATTCCAAAATATTTTTGATATTCGGGTAAAGTTTGGTATCTGGAATGATTTTTCAATGTCACAATCAAATTTTATGTTAATTATGAGAAAACTAATTTCTGATTGAATTTATTTTAAATTTTAAAATCTTGTCATTCAAAATCACTTGCATCGATTATTTCAAATCTCAATAACTCGATAACGGTTGCTCTCAGTGACCTCTACCAAAAATACATTTTTTACACAAACTGAATAATACATATTCCCAGATACCAAACTTTACCCAAATATCAAAATTATTTTGAAATAATTCACAAGAAATAAAAATAAGAATTCAACTTTGACACTCTGTATCTTAGAAACGAATAACTTGCGGACATATGTTTATAGGAACTTTTCTTCTTATTTTGATGTCAGCAATACGCTTCTGAATCTTCTGCACGTACTTAAAAAACAATTATTCCTTATTTATATACAGTGTGTCCCACTTTGAGCAGCCACACCCTCATATTTCGTTGAGCATGAAATAATTCGAAATTTTTTTTGTTGTAGTACTCGGAAATACCTACCTTTATGTTTACGGAACCTTTGTATATCCATTTTCCACGGCTAACTACGACCAAATGAAAAGTGAAAAATTGGGAAAAACATACTAGGCATTTTTTTATCGCAAAAATAACACCAGATTCTGTTTCAGAACATCTTAAAACCCCCAAATCTCAATGCTTGAATCATTTGAATATACAGGGTATCATCTGTAGCTGGTAGCATTATCAACTCTAATCCATAAATAATGCTTGGAAAATTTCCAAAATGTCTTTTATTGTCACAGGATTCCCAAAAATATTTAATTAATACTTTGAAAAATAGCCAAATATCACTTTTCCAAGGCTAACTCTGATCAGAATGAATGCTCAAAGTGGGACACACTGTACATATATATATATATATATTTATATATATATATATATATATATATATATATATATATATCGGAATTTCACCTTAGTAAAAATCTCACCGTTTTCAAGATAATAAGCATTTTTAAATTTCTGGAAAATCACTACCTCACCTTGGATTTTTGAGTGCCATGTCTACAAATTGAGACCAATCCAAATATATTTGCTGCTGAAGAGTGATGCTTTCAAACGTACAAAACAGTTTTTCAGAAAACTATACAATTTTTCAAGAAATGAGGGTAAAATGCCAGATTTGAGTTTCACCAATTTTTTTAACGACAGTTTGACATTATTGATTATAAAAAACATAACTAAGTGGAAGTGGATATTCATTACAAAAGAATGCCCATTTTGTCCAGACTCTACCATGGTATAAAACATACGATAATTATTTTTGAATTTCGAAAGATCAGTCAATACCAAAGAGTATCATTTATTAGTGGCCATCTTCTGACTGCATCCCCAATAGAATATTCAGTTATAGTGATAACTGAATGTTCTATTGGAATAAAGTCAAAAGATGGCCAGCAATAAATTATAATCATATATAAATTAAGTTTCAACTAGTGACTGTAGATATCATAAGTAACTTTCTATATAAATATATATTTCGATAGATGTTCACTTGAGAATATGGATCTGCATTTTCTTCATTACCAATAGGAAATATATTTATTATGTTACAAAACTTACGAGTAAGCTTCATATCTGTTATCACATCATCCGTACATGAACTTCCAGCAACACTTTGTTTTTGGCAGAAGTAGACACAACAATGTTGATGTTGACCAAAAATATGGAAAGGGCTATTCAAAATATCTTTCCTCAGTTTTTCACCTTTTTCTTCCAGGGTGCCATCTTCGTTCTTTCTATATTTGATAGCTTCTGTGATGGCATAACGGAATCTCAGTAGGTTTTTCTGAAACATTTTTAAAAACCTCAATTTTAATCAAGTTCATTTATTATTGTAGATGTCTCATAAAATAGGTAATTGCAGAATATATTTGCAAGATAATAAATACCTTTATTTCCTTTCTTAGTATCAAAGGACCTGCATTGGTATCTTTTCCTAGTTCTCTAATTTTATTGATGTAGTTTCTCAATAAGTGATTTCTACACTCAATCTTCTCAACTTTAACTTGAAAGTCTTTATAGGGGTCATTATCAAGAATTGTCTTATAGCAGCTACTATCGCCGTCAGCAACCATCCTTTTATAGATTAATCCATACATGCCCATGCTCTGCATGAATCCTTCATTGATTATAGCAGATTCCATCGATGATGCAGATCCTTCCCAATTTTTATAGCAAGTATGAGATGGTGTGGTAGTGGGATGCCGTTTACACATGAAACAAAATTTATTTTTAACTGCCAGATATAAAACTTTTCTTGTTTTATATCCTACAATCGCCGCAGCTCCACTCAATGAATTATAATTATGACGGTACGATCTTTTGGCCCAGACTCCATCACAGACAACTGTAATAAATGGAATTCCACCAGGAGTTACATCACCATTTTCAATTGCTAAAGACTTTTCCTCTTCAGCGGCTTTGGCCATCTCATCAATGGCAGATGATTCCCAATAGTCTCCCACACTTTCTTGATATCTAGTGAAAGATTTACCAGACATAACTGGTATATCCAAAGATGCTCCAATCTGACTAAGATGTTCATGTCCAGAACCGGTACTCATAACACCCATCACGGCATCATTGTTCAACTGTTTTTTGTTCTGCACAGTTGAAATGGAGTGTTGAGTGAGACACATGGAACATTGAAAATTGATGTTGGATGCCATACCCCGTCTGGTTTCTCCAACAATCACGAGATTATTCAAATTACATCCCAAATGGGGGGCATGATTAGCTACCAGTTTTAGTGAATCGATGAAATATTGGATATCTATCACTCTTCTTCCCTCAAGTTCATATCCGTCCAACATCCGGTATGTGTTATTCGATGATTTCAAAAAATTTCCATCAATTTTTGAGTCGATGATTCCACTGCCATTGACAAGTTTTAAGTCATCTTCAATATTCACATTTACATATCCATTATGTAAAACATCTGGAGCTATTATCGAACATTCAGTTTTATGAAAAATATCTTCACTCATATTAATATCATTCAGATTTTTGAGTTGGATCTGTGGGTTAGAAATATCTAGAAATTCTCCATTTTCCGATTGTACCTTGTCATCTGAAGGAGTATCATCCATGGACGTATACGATTCGTTCCTGAAGGAATTATTCAACCGGAAAACACCATCGATAATAATATCGGCAAAGTCTGATACACTAGAATCAACGGTGCTTAAAGTTCTGTTGATAGATGATTCAGATTCCAGAAAATTATAATGTTCAACTTGAGAACTTTACGAAAAATTATCCTTATCGAGTCTTACTGCATCTTCTAATTCTTCTACAGAAGTCGGCAACAATTTATGGTCTTGTGAAAATCGTTCATCTGCTGTGAATGGTGCCACCGAGTCAGGATTAGGCTAAAAGAATAATTACCCGAGATAAAAAATACATGTTAAAAATAGACGCGACTTTTGTTTGCATAGAACATACCATACCTGAAATGGAATGATTTTTATTGAAATTTCGAATATGCGAAATTAGGTTTTCTATATAAGAATAATCCAGCTATACAGGGTGATTTACCACCACTTGCACAAAATTAGTTCAAGTAGTAGTAGTAATGGAGTACTAGTATATTATATGTGCGAAACCACCAGTAAAACTTGAGAGGTATCCGTGATGATTTAAACAATTTTTTGAACGTCAACCGCAATGGAAACGCCACTGGTAAAATTTAGACACGTCATGAGAAATGAAGCATTGCAGTGTTGCAATGTTACTATTTCCGAGTGCAAAATCGCTGATGGTCGTTGTCTACGTATCACGGTTCGTCTTGGTTGTGCAATTATCACAGAACGAATACCCACGGTGTATATGGCAACAACCAAATTCACCCCTCGGCAAAAACCCGTTTCCTCCAGATAACTCAACTAAGTACAGAAATTTGAGAAGACTTGGCACTGGTGCACGTATGACGTATGTGTGTCACCACTGTCACCCCTCAGAACATCTTCAGTTTGATTTCAACAGTGATCGTATTTTGTCGTTTTTTCGTAAATCGGAAATATTCAATATGCCAGCCAGCGTTTACCTCTCGCGAATATTGTGATATGATTGTTACATATGGTGCAGTGAATGAAAATGCCAGGCCTTGTGTTCGAGAATACGCGAGACAATTTCTGAATATAAGCCATTCAAACTTCCTAACAATTTCGGGTGCAGTGCAAAGACTTCGTGTATGGGGTCATGTTTTACAACTCACGTCAAACGTGCAGTAAATCATGTTGTTGTTTTTTTTTTTGAAGTGAGGGAACGTGGACAGTTTATATCCAGTGGCGGCGCGTTCCTACAAATTAACCAGGTAATTTTTTTGTTCTGTTTTTGTAATTCCTTTGGGCTTTCAAATTCTTTTGGTGTGTTACACACCGACAAATTTTGTGTAAGTGGTGTTAAATCACCCTATATATTTCATATTGCGTGAGGAATATGCCATGCATTCCATTATAACCCAGATAATTAAACAATCTGGATGAAAATGCTAATTTTTACTTTCAGATTTTTTCTTTCAAGTTAGAGTCTGATAAATTGGCTAAGGTTTTCACGGCCGAGGTTTTTACTATCACTATTTTTCTCTGGGTTTGTAGGCAGTCGTTGTTTGGAATTGTTTCGTAATGTTAGGCTAGCGCGAGAGGCTAGTTTCTTCAGAGGTTTGTTCGTCTTGATAATTCACCGGTTTGGTCATCCTGATAATTGATAATCCTTTGAGTTATCGGGGGTAATACCACGAGTGCTCGCAATACTATCGATAGTAATTCTATCAGAGTCCACCTCGAGTCTACCACGAGTCCTTTAGGACGAGAGGTGTTACCTCAAAGCAATTTGATCGAGTTTGAGATTTCTGACAGAATTATCGATAGTATTGTGAGCACGAGTAGTATTTATTGAGATAATTTCACGAACCAACAAAGTCAATGAAGTTCATTGTAATGAATTCTTCTGTAGTTATATCTTATGACTAATAAACATGAAGCCTGTCAGACCGACATTTATGTCATCCTTGATAACAAGACATGTTCTTTATTGTTGTTTGGATGCGTGGTTGCCCATAACGACGTGGTCTTACCGGCTCGAAAGGAAGGAACAGTGTCTTCTCAAGAAGCTTCGTTTTTGTTGGTCCTCATATCGCAGGACACGCAACTTTCGTATGTAGCGAGTGAAATTATCGGTGAATTATCAGTAGTAATACCGCATGTTATTGAATTTTCGCGATTCTGTCGATTCATTTCTGAACGAAACTGAATTGCATTGGGAAAACACCACTCGTCCTGCGGACTCGTGGTGTTTTCCTGCGGACTCGTGGTGTTTTCCTGCGGACTCGTGGTGTTTTCTCGATGCAATTCAGTTGAGTTCAGAAATAAAAGACAGACTTATGAGATAAATTCAATCACGAGTGGAATTTTATTAGACTGCTTATTTCACAAACGAAAGTACATGAAAGGTAAAAAATCTGAAAATCCGCAGATTTGAAGGAAATCAGCAAAATAGTTGATCTTTGAGAAATTAGTAAACAGTATTGACAAAGAACGAAATAAATATTCAATTAAACCAGTAATAACATAACATACTGAAATATTTTTGAATTATCATCATTATTCTTGGAATTAGCACTCGTATTCCAGATCGTATTTACGCATTCCTTGTAATAAGAACCATCGATTTTTTCCATGTTGAAAGCACCAGTCCTTTATTATAACAGCTAGTCTCTCGGCAGACGTTGCTAGGTTTTTTACGTTCTTCGCAAAATCTAGTAAATTACTTCCAAACGTACTCATTCGATTTCTTCGTATTTTTCGATACATTCTCATCTATTTTTTCGTTGATTAGTTCAATAGAATTTATCCCAAATGTGCCAATTTTCAAATACGTATGATTACCTATATTTGACGTTTAACTGTCACATTCACTGATCCGAAAACACCAAACTTAACAGGCCAATCAGAGTCAAGAAACAACTTTGGTGTTATCGATAATCCGAACTTGTCTAGAGATCCTGATTGGCTCATTTGACAAGTGCGTGAAATAGTCACGATGAACGAACCTCTGAAGATGCTAGCCACTCGCGCTAGCGAAACGTTAGGAAATAATTGCGAACAATGACGGCCTACGAAGCCGAAGAAAAATAGTGATAGTAATGTTAGGGCCTTTTCACAATATCTTTCAGATGCAGTGCAATGTCCAGCGTGGCCTAAGCTGGGGAAGTAGTTGATTTCTGTTGATTTTCTTCGTAGGTAATTTTGGTGACAGGAATATATAGCGTTATTTACGTAGACTGTGCATTAGAAGTTTTTCAACTTGCAGTTGGACTAGTAACTTGAAAGTTGGTGTGCTGTCATAATTGATCATGTGCGTACTACCTCAAATGTTTCTAGTCTTACAACTAAACAGGGTATGCCAAAAGTCGGTCACAACTTTCTTATTTCAAATGGAAACCTAATGTTTTTTGGTTATGGTTCGATTGGCCTTCTGATTATGACTTTAGACAACCTAAGTTATAATAACTTATCTATTACAGTTTTTGAGACCTGTCGATTTTTCTGAAAAAAAAAAATTACTGCTGTAGTAGTTTACGAAAACACGTGTAGCCCGCAAACCTTTTAAAATTAGGAAAGCAAATTTATGGAGCAGATAGCTGGTCTAGGCTATCAATTGATGTCCCATATGTACCATATGGGCGCAGCCGATTTTCTAATGTCGCATTATAAAATTGTCAAAATCTCAAATGTTTCAAATGGCACCTATCATTTCTTTTTCAACCATTCAAAGGAAAATTGAATTTTAGGATGAGTTATTTCAGCTTTTCCTATACCCAAGTTCAACCTCTATCGAGTTATTCAATAAAAATCGACAAAATGCCTCATATTGCCGAATGATTCTGTGTTATTGGAAACAAAAGAAAATTGTAATAATTCAATCAAAAATATTGCACAATATTGACAGAACTCTAGCGTAAATGTTCAATATGACCACCATTGTTGTTCAAACATTGTATTATTCTACTTCAAATAGATTGGGTAGCACTTCTGATTTCGTTGGGATCGAGACTGTCAAAAGTCTCAGCTCATCTATATTGTGGACTAGTGAAGAATAGACCAAATCTAAAAATCTAAATGGTTAAGGCCTGGAGATCTTGCAGGCCACAGAAAAGGTCCTCGATTTCCCTACCAACGGTGCTCGAACATGTATGTCAATTTGGTATACACAGTTCGTGTATTGTGGGTCGGTGCTTCATCCATCTGGTACCATGAACGTGCAGCTCTAGCCAGTGACAAATTGTCAAGAAATGTTTCTACTACGTTTTGAAGAATTTCTACGTATCTGTCACTATTCAAATTTTCATCGTTCATAAAATAGCGTTCATTACCAAACAAAACACATTTATTCGAAATTGTACTTGATTTTCAACTTCGAACACAATATGTGGATTTTTAGAGGCCCAAAAATGTCGATTGCGCATATTGTAAACTCCTTGCTGACAAAACTATATTATGTTGTCTAAGAATCCGGCATACTTGTATTTTCAAACACAACTGCGTTTGTATAATTTTCCATATTTGAATCAATTTTATTTAGGATTTTTACTTCGACAGAATATCACCTTCTCATTTACAGTTGTTTTTTGTTTCCATGGCATACTTGAATAAACACAAAAGCATTCGGCCAGATAAGGCATTTCTTGATTTTTATTGAAAAACTCGATAGAGGTTGAACTTGGGTATAGGAAAAGCTGAAATAAGTCATCCTTAATTTCAATTTTCTTTTGAATGGTTAAAAAAGAAATGGTAGGTGCCATTTGAAAAATTTGATTATTGACAATTTTATAATGCGACATTCGAAAATCAGCTGTGACCATATGGTACAAAATGGGACCGTCGAAGGGATATCAGGTATTAGCCTGGACTACCAGCTAAATTCTCCATGAATTTGGTGTACTAATTTTGAACGGTTTGCGGACTACACGTGTTTTCGTAAACTACTACAGAATTTTTTTTTTCAGAAAAATGAGCAAATTTCAAAAACTAATAGATAAGTTAACATAACTCAGGTTGTCTAAAGTCATAATCAGAAGACCAATCAAACCATGACAAAAAAAATTGGTTTCCATTTAAAATAAGAAAGTCTGTGCCAACTTTTGTCATACCCTGTATAGTCGAAGGACTAAAAACATTTGAGGTAGACCGCACATAATCAATAATGACAGCATACCAAATTTCAAGTTTCTAGTCCAACAGCAAGTTAAAAAACTTCTAATGCACGACCTACGTAAATCACGCTGTATAAATGTCACTTTTGACTTTTCAATAGGTGGAAATTAATTTATTTCAATCGAGGGAAAAAATTGCTAGGATCGTACAAAAAACGCTATAACCATCACCAACGCCAAGTACCACCGATCTCTCCAAACAATTGTCTTCGATCGGTGAAATGTGCTTTTCGTTTTTTATACTCAATATACTATTCAAAGGTTCAGTAATATAAATATTCACTTACCTTATTTATTCTCAAAATCCTCTTTTTGGCTGATAATTTTTTTAAGAATAGTCGTTTACGGTATTTATTACCAGTCCGATAATTTGAACTGGGCATAATGTTGCTGAATTGACAAACAAATATTGAAAAACACAAGTGTAACTATCACAATACAAGAGCAAACTAAATTCTAACGGTAGCCCCCTCCCCCGACCCTTCTCATTTCGGGATAATTGGTCCCTTTGTGTCTTACCGCCAGTCGCTCGCCAGCCCATTGCAAATTGCACAACATATCCAGTTCTTAGAAACTAATTGTGTGAGTGACCTGGAACGTAATCACGATCCGTCAATAAATCGTTTCTGCTGCTCCTTACTTATTATTTGTCCATTTCCAGAAAGCAACTGTTCAAGTTAAATTGAATTATGAAATACATAAGAATTATAATTTGATAATATATAACTTCATCATTCTTATATAGGCTACCCAATTCGGCATATTTGCAACTTCAATAAACCCATTTACAACTTCTATTGTTTTATCTCCAGTGCTAAAATATCCGGAATAGCTTCAGAATAATTTCTCTACTCATGAATGAATCTACAATTCATTCAGTTATCCATAGTATCCATGTGAAAGAGCATAGTTATGTGAGGGCGCTCGAATCAGTGAAGATAAATGCTCGAAAATTGAGTCTGCAGGGGTTCAATAGAAAACGCTTTGACGATGTAATTTTGAATGGATCATTCCAATTTTTTATTTGAACATAGATAAATGTATAAGTGAGGCATCTCACGAAGTACTTTTTCGAAAAAAAGAACAGATCCTGAGATAAAAGTTGGTGAATCTGGTCAATGTTCTGCCTATTTTTTCAACGTTTTTCTTTTTTTTATTTGAAAAAGTACTTCGTGAGATGCCTAGATCCAACATTCCAAAATCGGATGATGAAAAAAAATCTCGAGTTTATTCAGCGAGCTCCGAGTATTTCGTTTTCTTCCGTTCCTTGTTTTACTAATAGTCACTAATAGGGTTAAACCCCTCTTAATGAATATTGTTGACTCTAATCCCGGAAGATTCATGTCAATTGTTGTAAGTTTTCTATGTGTTTTGTAGTACTTTTTTTGCTCCTTGAATAATAATGTTTTTGATTTCATTAGTAGAAAGGGCGAATTTTATTATGTTAGTTGGTTTCCCGGGTAAAGATGGGCTTCGGTGAATACTGGCTATATCTTTATCTTCTAAGGCAATTCCAATTTTACTACAAATTATCTTAGGAATTTCTTCATCTTTCATTTGTACTTGTTTGGTAATGCCCTTAATTTCAATATTGTTTCTTAATGTATTTTGCTCTCCAGAATCAACTTTTTGTTTTAAATGTTGTACTTGTTTCTTCATTTCATTGATTTCATTTTTCAATATTGTGTTTTCTTTCCATCTCTATCTTTTTTTATTTCTTTTAATAACGTTATCATTTCTCTATTTTCAAATTTTACTGCATCATATTTTTCTGACAAAAAGTTGATAGATTCTTGTATTTCCGTAACAATTTTTGTAAGGTTTTCTAATGTTGCATGATTATTTTCGAATTTTTCCTCTTGGGATTTTAGTGTGATACATTTTCTACAAGTCCATCTATTTCCTCTTGGCTTTTTCAGTTCTCTCGAATAAAGCTCAAAATCCTTACTTGTTAGTTGACTGCATTTCAGATGATACCATTTTCCATATATATTTTTAAATTCTATAGCAGTTTGATTAGTTTTTATTTGAAACTCGCATTCACCATAGAGAAAAACATCAGATGGTCCGGAATTTTTGCTGTCTTGAGTTGAAATGATAAAGTTTCCAATTTTATTACGGGTTTCTTCATTTGCAGGAGGATAATTCAAAGGTAGGTAACTATTTTAATTTTCAGATGATTCATAATCATCCTTCTTCGTGGGGGTTTTTGCTTCAGGTTTCGATCTTTGACTTGATTTTTTCCCCATTTTTTGTTTCTATTCAGTATTTGGAAGTTTCAAGGTGTCAATTTGAAATTTATAAATGTCACTAAGTAATTCTCTTGAATTATTTGAGAATGATATTATTTCCACACCTTACTTCAGTTTTCCAATATTCTTGAAGGTTTTATAAAGAATGTCTTCGCTTTTGTTGTTTTTTTTATGTAGTTTTAACTTCGTATTCAAGTAATTTATTCTTGGTGACAGAATACTTGATTTGACATACTATTCAAATAGAGGACAAGATTTGCAATTATCGTCTGATTCGATTCAAAATTGAAATGTGGTGGTTTTCAGGTTCAAAAATTATGATTTGTTTGTCAATGCAAAAAAACAATATGGTGGCTCCAAGGTGGCGGATGAAATTTGTAATTATGGTCCGATTTGAATCAAAATTTGTATGTGGGGATTTTCAGGTTCGGAAATAGTGATTTTTTTGTCAATGCAAAAAACAAGATGGCGGGCGAAATTTGTAGTTATGGTTTTATTCGACCCAGCACCGAAAACGAATTCTTCAAAATACATGTGGAAAAATGCAAAAACGCGTTGATTTCAAATCCAAGGGGACATCTTCGTATCATAACCTCAACTGTCATACCACTCTCCCCACCCCGTGGTCAGTCATACAATTTGAATAGTGAAAATATCAAGTGTGACACAGCATTGAAAAGGTTATTCCATAAGGAATTCAGATATATGTGTTCGCTACCCAACTTTTCATTTTGGCGCCCAATTGTGGGACAAACAACTGTTTCATATTCCAAGTTACGAAATTTGATTTGAAAGCTAATGTGAATAATTCACGAAAACAACAAAAATTGAAAAAATTAACATTGTACGAACTTACAAATTGTAATACAAATTGCTCAAAAAACGTCAGACAGCGTTTCGAGACTAACTTATGCTCATGTATGGTTCATGGTGAACACTTCGAGCATCTACTGTGAATTATTGTAGTTTGGAGTAATTGGATTTGAATTTATGCAATGTCCAATTTTTTTCAAAAGCTTTTATTCAACTTGCCCTGTTGATAAGTATGTATGTATGAATGTGTGGGACAAATCTTGCAGCTGAATTTTGACCCACTTCTAGTTGTCCGATCAACTTGAACTTTGGTAGGTGTTCATAATTGTGATGTAAAAGTATTATGGAATTTTTGTTGAAAAAAAAAACAATAAAATGGCAACTCCAGTATGGCAGATGATATTTGTAGTTATGGTCCGATTCGTTCAAAATTGGATTGTGGGGGTTTTAGGTACAGATTTTCAGCACGACTAAATATAATTGAGTAAATTTGATAAAAAGCTTTTATACAAATACTATGAAGAGAAATTTTTTTTTAGATGTGGGACGTAGGTTATTCTTTGCGTGACAGAATCAAAAGCTTGCCGCTAGTATAAAATAGGTATTTGTGCGTGGTAAAATTCTGATTCTGTTACGCACAGAATAACCTACGTCACACATCTAACAAAATTACTATTTCCTTTTTAGCGCATATGTATAAAAGCTTTTTCTTATTAATTTAATTCATTCATTTCAGTCATACTCGAAACTTTTGAAACCCCCATATGCCAATTTTGAATTGATTCGAACCACAATTACAAATCTCGTCCGCCATCTCCGTTTTTTGCATTAACAAAAGAATCATAATTTCTGACCCTGAAAATCCCCACATACTAATTTTAATTCGAATCGGACCATAATTACAAATTTCATCTGCCATGTTGGAGCGACCCACCATCTTGTTTTTTTGCATCGACAAACAAATCATAATTTCCGACAATGAAAACCACCACATATCAATTTTGAATCGAATCGGACTATAAATGCTAATCTTGTCCGCCGTTTTGGAGCCGCCATTTTGTTTTTTCCTTCAGAAAAATTCTATAATGTATTCTCACCGAATTTATATCAAATTAGCTTGCAAATGAACTATCATAATTTGGAATCCGGAACAGTTTTTTTTCCCGCAAGAGGGCGCCAAAATAAGAAGTTAGGTCGCAAAAATTGACATTGCTGAATTCCTTTTAAAATTACCTTTTTAATGATGTGTCACACTTACTACTTTCCCTATTCAAATTGTTTGGGTGATGGCGACCAAGGGGTAGGGGAATAGGTATGACATTTGAGGTTATGATGGGAAGATGTCCCCCTTGGATTAAAAATCGACGTGTTTTTGCGTTTTTTCCAGAACACATGCGTTTTGAAGATATTCGATCTGTTCCGTTTTCGGTGCCCCACCCTGTATATATATGGCGGATATTGGTAGAAGTGATTGTATTTCATATTCGAAGGTGAAATAATGATCTTTGGTAAATAAACAATGTAATTTTACTAATTCCCTACGTTTTTCTGTCGAATTAGCTCGACAAGCTGAATTTGCACAAAGATTCAGTAGATCAAATTTGAGCAGATCAAGTATAACATTCATTCCCAATTTATATTGGGCCTGAATAAATCAAGTTGTTCTGTACCCGCTGTTATGTAGTTTGAGAAATTTCCGATAAATACAAAATAATGAATGAGAACTTTGTGATCAGAGGTTTTAAGATATATATTCTGAATGTACAGGGTGTCCCAAATTCGAGCCTCATCATTGGGATCTCGGAAACCAGAAGAGATACGAGGTAGGTTAAATGGAGACAAAGTTGCGCAATTTGGTGCTCATTGTAACGCCGCTTTCATATTTGAAAAAATCCGAATACTTCCGAAGATTTTTGGGAAAATCGATTATTCGCTATTTTATGTTTTTGTGACTCTATTTGAATAGATATAACAAAACAAATTTCACATTCTCATTGCTACTTTTTCTGTTCTGTGGTGTTATCAGATTTTCAAACAGACATTTCGTATTTGAGCTGCCATCATCAACTTTGTTTTTTTAAATACGGCCCTGGATTTTTTATTATAGATTTTAAAAGTTTTTAATGTCCCAAAACAAATGATGTATCGCACTTATTCTAAAAGTTTATATAAATAGCATTTTTCATAAGAACTCATGAGTTAGAGAGAGACAAAAATTAGATTTTTAATAGAGTTAAAAGAAACTTTTTTTGCAATAACGCACTGCATAAAACTCAAAAAATAACATGAAAGTGGGTAGTTAATAAATAATATAATTGAAGTGTCATTCCTCAAACTCTAGGCCCTAGGCTATATTTACAAAAATAATTGCATTTTATCAAAGTGGCTGTGCATCGTGCATTCTGGCTATCTTAGTTCATTTGTTAATGTTTAAATTATCCAATATTTTGACAGTTCACTGTTCGTTCACTAATCGTTAACGCTTATTAAACGAAAATGACTTTTTCTAACGAAGAAAAACGAGACATGATGATTTATTATATTTCGAATCGAAATTCAAAAACGGCTTGTGAGCGCTATTTGTTGGAATATCCAGAAGACGGCAGCCGCATTATAGTTATTTTGCTAATATTGATGATAATTTAGCTCAGTACGGAAGTTTTGTTATGCCAAGGGTTGAATATGGAACACGAATCGATCCAGAAGAGAAACAAATTAACTTGAATACTGTAAGTTTGAAAAATTATTTATCAAGGCCAATAATAATCCTCTAGCTTCAGTTAGAGTTTTCTCAGAAGAAGTAGGATTACCGCGAATGAGATTTTGGAGAACTTCAAATAAGCGTGGATATAAACCTTACAAAATCCATTTTAGTCAAACACTAAGACCTGGCGATGCTGAGAGACGATTAGAATTTTGTAACTGGTTGCAAAATAAAATTAATGAAAATGATGACTTCCTAAATAAATCTATATGGACAGATGAATGCAGTTTTTCAACAGATGGACTATTTAACAGACATAACGAACACTATTGGTCAATAGAAAACCCAAGGCAGAATCAAGAAGTAAGACCTCAGGGACGACAATTATTTAACGTATGGGTCGGTATGTGGCACAATAAAATTATCGGCCCGTTTTTTATTCAAGGAAAATTAAATTCCGATAGATATGCAGAATTAATAAGGACCAATATATTGGATTCCTCAATGGAAGAACCTTTGGGCGTATTACGTCAACTATGATGGCAACAAGACGGTGCACCACCTCATAATGGGAGATGTGTTAAAAATTTATTAAATGAATTATTTCCTAATAAATGGATTGGAAACCAAGGTCCCGTACGTTGGCCAGCTAGAAGCCCCGACCTAAACCCTCTAGACTACTTTCTTTGGGGATTTCTCAAAAACCGTCTTTATCGAAACACGCCACAAAATCTTGAAGTATTACGACAGGGCCTAATAAGGGAGAAAAGGGCTATCCCTGCAAGGACCATTCAGCGTGCCATCCATAAACTTCACAGACTGACACGAAAATGCATTTAAGAAGGTGGATTACAATTTGAATATTTGATTTAACTTTCATTGGGTATTCAGTTTTATAGTTTTTGTTTGACTTTTTTTGGAATAATTAAAACATCATGCCTATTGTTGAACATCACAAATTGTTTTATATCAATTTTTAGGAGCTTCTGAGGTCCTTAAAACAATGATATATCGTTCTTTTTCGAAAAAAATATTTTAAAGATGTCCTGCTGAGATCTTACCAAATATCTAACACATGAGTTCTTATGGAAAATGCTATTAAAATAAACTTTTCGAATAAGTGCGATACATCATTTGTTTTGGGACATTAGAAGATTTTAAAATCCATAATAAAAAATCCAGGGCCGTATTTAAAAAAAACAGAATTGATGATGGTAGCTCAAATACGAAACGTCTGTTTGAAAATCTGATAACACCATCTTGTAGAACAGAAAAAGTAGCAATGAGAATGTGAAATTTGTTTTGTTATATCTATTCAAATAGAGTCACAAAAAAATTAAAATGAAATCGCGAAAAATCGTTTTTTTCCAAAATCTTCGGAAGTATTCGGAATTTTTCAAATATGAAAGCGGCGTTTCAATGAGCACCAAATTGCGCAACTTTGCCTCCATTAAACCGACCTCGTATCTCTTCTGATCTCCGAGATCCCAATGATGAGGCTCGAATTTGGGACACCCTGTACAGTCAGTCCCTTGGAAATAAAATGATCAGTACGCTTTTGCAGAAATCTCCCCTTTAATATACTTACGTCAATTGTAAAATGAAAAATGAGCACACCTACTCAAAAACAACGGGTACAGAAAAACTTGATTGAATTGGGAATGAATATTATATCTGATTTGTTCAAATTTGACCCACTGAATCTTTGAGCAAACTAAGCTTGTCGAGCTAATTCGATAGAGAAACGTAAAAAAAATTGGTGAAATTACATTGGTAATTTATCGAAAGTAATTATTTTACCTTCGAATATCAAATACAACTACTTCTACTGACACCGCCAGCTATATATGATAATTTATGAAGGATTTTTTTTCAAAACACCCTTTAGTTTATGAATTTTTGACCAAAAAAAAAAGGGAGATAGAGAGATTTTGGTCGAGCGTCGGCGTGAATCTTATATCACGAGTTGTTCGGAAATCTGAAAATATCAGTTGTATCTTGCATTATCTCTCTATGAAAGCAATTTTCGAAAAAACAAGCAATTACGTTTTTTATGGAAATTTCTACATTTTAAAAAGTTGTTTTTTTTATATCATATCGAAATTTCCAAATCCTTTTTTTTTCTTTTTTTCTCAAAGTATTCCTCAAAAACTGACTGTGTGCCAAAAATAATTACTATTGGATTTAATGTCAGGTTAGAACCCCTGGATATTGTAATACACTGTAATGGAATGATATAATTTAATTCCGAACGTCTAACAGAATCAATTGATGATTTATAGAAAATAACCTCAGAAATTTAGTGGAACTATATAAAAATTAGTAAGGCACTTTTAAGCATTACTGGGTATTACTCAGGAATTACAGGTATCACTGGTGCATTAGTGGTATTACTCGGGTATTAGATGAATTAGTTGGGCATTAGTGGCATTACTTGGGTATTACTCGGGAATTACTTGGGTATTAGAGAAATTAGTTGGGATTTTTGGGAATTAGTGTACACAATTTCCTCAGCTATTTCCCCCTCGGGGTTACGTGATAACACGCTTCCCCTCATCTCCCGCTAACTTGTACCACTCGACCGCTTTCACCAGCTCGGCCGATTTCAGTCATGTTTGCAAGCATTTTTCACCCATTTCGCAGAATTTTAGAGCAAAATGAGAATATACATTTTGTGGTACTGTACTTCTACTTTCAAAATCTGTTTTAGTAATTGAAATCGGACTATCGCTAGAGCATCCAGGCACGCTGCAAGATAGTGCAAAAAAAATTCAAATAGCAATCGTGCCAAAACTAATGATCCGTCAGAGCCTGTTTTGTGCACACACAAAGTACACATGATCCAATACTTTCTTAATAAGGGCCAACCCTATTTCTTGAAAAATGTCGGTTTTCCTTCGTTTCTGATGATCCGACAGGGTCTTAAAAAATACCATTTTGTTCGTATTTTAATTATCTACTTTTCTTTTCAGTGAAGCAACCAAATTGCTGTATTAGTTTTCATTTTATAAGCAAAACAATTTTAAAAAACACGTTTCTTTTCATTTGAATGTTTATAACAAATTAATAAATGACATTTGCGAGTCGAAAACATAACAGAATATAACAACGGGCTGTTTTCCATGTGATAGTACTGTCGGTTTTCTACTATACTCCATTCCAAATAAGAATACAGTAGGTGGCGACGTGATAGGTGAGAAAAACGCACTTTTGTCGCGGCCAAGAAAAGCGCCAAATTTGAAAAAGTTATAGTTGTAGTCAAACATATAAGATAAATAAAAAGAGGCACAAAAAATGGTTGATTAGCACGAAATTGATTCCCATGCCGCCGACCAGGGTCGGACTAGTACATATGCCACTAAATATTGTGATGCGTGCAGATTAATCAAGTTAATTTAACAAAAGCACTGTAACTTTTGTATTCAGAATAATCCATTTTTATTATTATTAGTATCCTTAGATTAGGTAAACAACTTCCCCGTCGAAATCTAATTTGCTAATAGCTGCGCGTACCGCATACAGCTGTGATTTCTATTATAACTACGCCCGACCCTGCATGGAAAAAAACATGACTAATTGCTGTGCGGGTCTTTACATCTTCCGCGCCAAGTGTTACATGGGGGCGATAGGCGGAATAATTTGAATGAATGTAGAGATGTCAATAATTTTATTTATTGATTTATTGCAATTTTTGTCTAAAAAACTGTGTTTGGATTCTGACAAAATAGGAATTAATTTCCTGGTAATTTCCTGAACTTATGTAAGTATTGATATTTACTCGCACTGAATTCAGCCAATATTCTCATGTGATTACTCTATAAGGTGAGTATGGCTTGGTACTATGCATTTTTGGCAGAAATATATACTTTTTAATTGATAACTTGCTTAATTTTTTTCAAGTAAATGTGAGGACTAGCACAATATTTGCTTACACAGGATGATTCCTAAGGTGGACCGGTCCGTTCATTAATTTCTCACATTGCAAGAAAAATAATGTCTATAGGTGAACATGTAAAAGACAACAATTCGTTTTCGAAATGCAGGGCGTTAAAATTGAAAATTAATATTGAATTTACTTTTATTACTGGAGGATCACAAAATACCCAAGAGCAGATGAACAAAAATATGATTCTACGAAACAAAATACCAGTGTCCAATATTGATTATATTCCCGAATTTGATTTTAGGACATGAGAGAACTTTCAATTTTATGCAAGAAATAAATGAATGGTCCAGTGGAAAAACGATGAGGTTCCACTTTTTAAAAAGTCGAGAAAAGCGAAATCTAATGTGGGAGTGTCATCGTTTTTACACTGTGCTGCCTACTTTCGACCGCAGTTTTTTATGGAATATCATTGTTTGTCCCCAGTAAGGTTTGGTATGTTGATACTTCGAGCTATAAGCTAACAGATGCCGCTAAAATGTCGATTTCGGAAAATATGGAACCTCATCGTTTTTCCACTGGGCCCTTCAAATATGATTGCACTAAAACTTGATAGAAATCACCGATAAAAAACGAGAAAACAATATATGATACATATAATTTTTGAATTTTAGCACAATTGATCATTGACAAACCATACTGAGAGCTTCCATCAGAAAAATTCACAAATGGTGCAAATCATCTATTAGAAAATCTTCAACCGCGAAAGTATTATTCCAGTTCAAACTGAAGTAATTTTTCGCAATAAAATCTGTATAAATAATGATTACGTGGCAACGCACTATCCGGTCTGAAATTATAGGATTACAGAGAGTTCATATAAATAAAACACAGGGCGATTAATTGGAAAGTTGAATTTATTTTCATGGAAGACCATGCTGGTATATGCACTTATTTGAGAATTATCCTCTCTAGATTATTTTCAAATTATCTGAACAAAAACATCTGAATTCCTGACAATCCAGATGTTTAGTCGTGAAGAATGCAGTACTGAATGAAAACTGTGTATATAGGAGAATGTTGTAAATTTTTTTATTTGTTCTCTTTTTGTTGAATAACTTTTTAATGAATTATAAATCGAAACATTATACTGAATATATTTTTTAAATTGTTTCTTTGTACTTAGTATCGATCTCTAGTATACTCGTTTATCTAAACAAAAAGAATTAATTAATCCTCTCTCAATAATGAATTTGATGCAACTGAAAAATTACTTACCCATGGCGAATTTACCTATAATGCACTAGCTATTTCAAACTCTTGCACCACTTGCCCCCAATATTATGTGGCCCTTTCCAGGCAGAGATGGACAAGATAAGACCATTTTTTGCGCCTTTTTTTATTTATCTTATATGTTTGACGACAACTATACCATACCTTCGGACAGCACCTTATATAATGGTATAGCTCTATGTGATACTGGCTTGGATTTCAACCAATTAGCATGAAGCTCGAGCTTCCAGCACTGTATTCTTATTTGGAATGGAGTATAGTATTTTTGTTAGGAAAAAATGCTCTATTGATTGGCCTATATTTCAAGTTCTGCTTGTCTGTATACAATTTTTACTTGTCTGACGTTTGCCAATAAATTTTTTGTTATCGTCGATCACTTTAACGCATCAGACTGAAAAATCAAAAAATAATCTTTATCAGGCAATATGAAAGGTTGATTTTGTATGTTTTAATGAATGGATCTTGAGAAAATCTGCTGGTTATTAAAATTTTTTCCTATAGTCGTTTTTCCGGCATGTTAGAGGGGGTGGACACCCCCCAATGAACTATGTTTCTTATCAGAGAATTTTATTTTCGGGTTCAAGTTCACGTTTTTAAGCCATTCAATCTGAAGAAAAAAACAGTATCTGTGAATTTTGAATAAGCCGTCAAAACGACGAATTTTGGAAAATTTTGAGGAAAAACGCCCTCGAAAGATGAAAAGTCACAGGTTTGGAGAAAGTATTTATCAGTAATATATTTACACTCCAACTATTACACGGCTTATGTAGATTTTAATTATTTTTGTGGATCACCAATTACATCAGAATAACTTGTGATCAGAGAAGCAAATGTTCTTTTTCACGAGCAGGGGCCAGATTCTCAAATGTCTACTATCCTATGTCGCATGCGATAAAATATCTCCGTCTCTTTTCAGGACACATTTGAAAAAGGCGATGGACATATTTTATCGTAAGCGACATTGAATACAGACAACTGAGAATCAATGCCCAGGAAGATGCCTGAAAACCCTAGTGTGTCAAGTGATTCGATTTTGTTTAAATTTTTCAGAAGTCAAATAAACAAATGAAATAGTGGTCTCCTTCTATAGTCGGATTATAAAGAATTTTAGTCCTGTCAATATTCCTGGGATATGGTGATTGATAAATTTTGTCAATTTTATGGAATTTCAACAAACTTCAAATACAATGCAAAAGTGAATGATTGTGACGGAATCTAAATTTCATAGTGCAATTTCCTTGTACTGATGACTATTATTAACGTGTTTCTTCATTTTACTGTATATTTTCCTAGTTATTCATCCAATAATAATTTAATTTTTCTGATTGACTCGGCATTTACTTGATGAAGATCCATAGTAATTGCACAAACTACAGTGAAAACGATTCGATCCTCCACAAACTTTATCTAATCAGACAGTGAAGAAGCTAGTGTGCAGGCAAAATATGTCTGAATAAATAAAATTTGTCAATGTTCAATTGTTTCCTGTATAGTTTGTACAATAATAATCAGATCATGTTCAGTTTTTGGGTCATTTGTGGGCAATCCAGAGAGAAGAACAAAATAATGCATCTATATTCAGTACCGAAAGTGGGTAGTTAGTACCACCATATTATTACGGTTATCACATAGTATCTTGTATTATTATAAAACATTTTGATGAAAATCATGGGAAGAATATATCACACACGGAATCTCGCCATTCCCGCTTATATTATATTAGCACAAGATTGGCAGATTCTAATGGTGAATTTTCATTAAGCTTAATTTCAATATTTCTAAATGAAATGCGTGGTTACTATTGTAGTTAATTGCATTTTAGTAAAAAAATTATATAAATAAGTCGAAAATGTAACAAATAAAACTGTTTGGTGATAGTGATTCAGTAAATTTCAATAATTACGTTTCTTTATTCATTTCATTCGTCGGCCATACTTGTTCTGTTCTTGTAAATTTACCCTAACAAAAAAAAACGACCGTAGCGGTACACGCAAATGCGAAATATTTGTGAAACAGAACACAATTTCATTTGTTTTGTCTTAATCAAGCTGGCGAATGGTCTCCCGTTTTATCCCACTGTTTTGCAGGTATGAGTCGACCCAGGGTTTTTAGACATCTTGTTGCCCAGCTAAACTGAAAATACATTAGAATTAGAAGATGAGAAATCAAACTAAATATACTGTAGTCATCGTTATTTCACATCAAGGGAAATATTCCTTTAATGTATAACACCTTATTTTCAATTCTCTTGTATTCAACTCATGAAAATTAAATTTCTGATCCGAATGGATTATTATCTGAATTCAGTGAGGAAGAAAATCATGCTGTTGTATATTGCATGTCGAGTCACGGAAAATCAAGAAGAAGTTGGCACTATTTTAATAGAAATTGTCAAGCTGAGTTCACGTACCAATATAAATGGAGGAAGAAATTGAGTATTTTGTGCAGAAATATATTCATTAAAATTATAGTAGAGCGCTTTTGACTATAATAGTAATCATAAAAGTAATAATTGAAAAAAGTTGAGAATGACATGTTCAATGATTTTAATTTTTTTTTGAAATCTAGTAGGTAGTGAAGATTTTAAATAAATGATGAACAATTAGAAACTTTATTGAAATTATAAAGTAATTAATGAAAAATGTTTAAATTGAAATGCTGAATTAGAATTTTTTTTTGAAGTTATAAAAATTGAAGTTACTTACTTGTCAGGTTTACAAGGGCCAAAAAACTCGGAAACATCATGCGTTCAAAGGATGATGGAGAGTATCCAACAATTGGGACAATATAAACAATCACAGATTGAAAACCTGGACCAGGATAATCCTGGGTACTTACAACAATTTTAATATGTCTATTCGAATAATAAAGTCCAATGAAATGAAGTAAAATTGAAATTTGACATTATGTGACAGGTTGACAGTGACAAATGAAATTTGACATGGAAGCGAAATCGATAGAAATCAAGAACTGTGATTGATAACTCAATAATGACAGAATCAAGACATGGGCTTTATGGCAGCCAAACCTGAAAATATCAGTCCGATGAGAACTTCTAGTAATCAATTCTATGTCAAGACAAACCAAAGAAATATTATCAACATGAAGTGAGTGAGCTATGCAAATTGGGAAATCCAAGCTCTCAAGTTCAAGATAAGGATAAGTCTAATGAGAACCTTCAGTATTTCAATTCAAACCTTTTTTATCAATCAATTCATAATTTCAATAACGTTTCTTGTTCAACATTTTAAATCATTACTATTTAATTTCCAAAAAAATCAACCCATTGAACATTTCATTCCTATTTTAAATTATTACCTACTTTCAGGTAGCGCTGATGATGACTATTATAGTCGAAAGCGCTCTGCTATAATTTCAATAAATGAATTCCTGCACAAAATACCAAATTTCTTACTTCGACTACCTATTAGTCCAAAACTATTAAAATAAGGAGTTCCGGGAAAAACTGCATGGTGATGAGAAGACTAAACTCGTTAAAACCTTTTCAATGATAGTGCTACAATTGTCAAGAGCATCGCGAATAAAACACTGATAAAAGTGAAGATTGCCATCTTCCCTGCAGTGTTCCAGAGAAGTAAGCAAGTTCGTGAGAGTGGTGTTATGGACAAGTGAGATAAACTCGACTTCAGTATATGTCAATGTTTCTTCAAATAATGCGCGACAATGTAATACCTACAAATGCACTTTTTCCAACATCTCTCCAATTTGTTTTTCCATGTCACTGATGCGGTTCTGAAGAATATTGACTTGCCGACTAAAGCCGCCATCTAGTGAATGTATTTGTTCAGCAAAATCTTCAAGTTTTGATTCCATAAGTTTAATTTGTACATCTGTGGGTTGAGAATCAGAACTCGCTGAAAAATCAAATCGATTATTAGGAGTCATGAATCTTTCAAGGAATCGATTATACAGAGTGACCCATTTGTGAGCGGGCACCCCTCTAAAATTGTTATTTAACTTCCGATTCAAAACTCCTTTATTTCAATGGATAGAGCATTAATAGTATAAGTTCAGTGTCATAAAATTCGAAATAAAATTCAAAATTTCAAGGTCACCAAAAACCAAAAAACTGGTGTTTGCAACATTTTTAAAAGAAATCTGAATACGCCACTTGATTTGCAATGATTTCATATGATTTTTGTTGTTTTTATATACGTTATCGAATTATTTCGGAAATTTGTTTTGTGCCTATATCACATGTCTCTGAAGTAACCTTTTACAAGAAACTATTCACGAATTGCAGGAATATAATTCATTAAAAGAAGAATATATAAGAGAGTTGAAAAATTATCAAGGGTAATATAACAAGACCTTGATAAATAGTCGACTATTTTTATTGCATCTAAATTTCGACTGTATTTTATAATAATTTAACGAGTCATTATTTTGGCATTAATAATCTGATGAGAGCCCGAGAGCGAAGCTCGAGGGCTTTCATCTCTGATTATTAATGCCAAAATAATGTCGAGTAAAATTAATAAATACAAGAGAAATTTAGCAGCAATAAAATAGTCGACAATTAATCAAGGTCGTGTTATATTTGTGAAGATTATTTCTTGAATCTACTTCTTTATATCAGTCATATGAATGAATGAAAATTAAACAATTTGGAATAATTTATTCAAAATATCAAGAACAAAGCACAAAATCTAAACAAAAACAGCACCATCTTTATAATTTATCAATTGAAATTAAAAACACAATTATTGTATGTGACATTTCTACCATGCGTAATTTGTGACATTTGTTCAGCTTTTGAAGAACTTGCAGTATTAACCGTAGAAGGTCCACATTCATTCTCTTATACAGCTTCAACACGATTGATTTTATTTGAAGTTTAATATGTATTTATTTAGAGTACTGTAGATGCTCAGGCTCCTTGATATGAGTATCATGCTGAATAGTCGGTGACTATTGTGCATCATGTACATAGTCACTAATAGAGCGTGTTGATTGGTCCTGTCAAACAGGAAACAAACGTATGATTGGTTGATGACTGATATTTAATAGACGAAAGAAATAATCATGAAAATATAATATCGGAAGCAATCAAATCAGAGATTGAATTAAACGAGTTGATAGACGCACAAAAAAGTATTGAAGAACTGGAAGTGATAGTCAATCAACAAAAACGAGACTTATCAAAAACAGGTAAACAGACAAAACCTCTGATACCCAACTGAAGTAAAAATATTCCACAAAAACAAAGCCACACCACCAACTTTGAATTTCTGCAGGACAGTGGCGTCCCAAACAGGGTACCAATCCCCAACTGTCAAATAACATTTATATCAACTGAAACACAAACAATAAGTGATATCAATCATATTTATGATTCTGTTCCTGAAAATCACATACCGAAGGAAGAGCAAATACAAAATTTGGTAGAGAACTTGAAAAGACAGAAAAATGATTCTCGAAAATATATACTATTCGTGGCGGGCACTGATGGAAAAGAGGTAACACAAATGATTGCCCAACAAACAGGAGTTTCATTCATGGTTCAATCTGTTTTGAAACCAAATACGATTGCAAATGTTTCATTACAGACGCCGTTGGAAAACTCTTTGAAATTTACAAACAAAAGTCATCATGTGGCTACAAAAGACGAATGTACGTTCCATTCATAAAATCCTCTCCCGAATGGAAAATACAAATATAATTATTATAACAAACCTCATCATTATGACCACAATTTCATTAATGAAGTTATTTATGACAACTTACATCTGGCAAAAGTGGTGTACAGTATGTATTCCCATTTTGCAAAAATTATAGAATGTAATAATGTATTACGCAAAACAAACTATGGTGCAAAAGATACTCTACAGTCATAGGGAAGAAACAAACTGAAGCAGGAGAAATTCAAAAGCAAGAGGTAGAAGGAATAAACATTTCAAAATAAATTGAAACTGAGGAAATGGCAAATATATTAAAAAGGAAATCATATTCTTCTTGTTTCAGCAACAGTCACTCAGACGAAGACCATTCAAATTCAAATTCTTTTTTAGGTTAAGCAAAAAAGACAGTTATATAACTATATTATTATTAAACATTCAGTCAATCCGCAACAAAATCGATGAGTTAGGTATATTTTTGGGACAACAGAATCTCACAAATATTGTTCTTCTGACTGAGCATTGGCTAAAAAATGGAAGAACCACTGTTTATTTCTAGATGTGTTTCGTTTTTGTTTTGAAAAAAATATCGTCAACAGTAGTCGCCGTTTACAGCTCCCTCCTCGAAATTTCTAGATTTAAGTGGTTAAGATACATCAAAATTTTTTGCTTTTTTCTGTGCAGTGCAGTCAAACTTAGACACGGTCAGTGATCCTTACAAATTTCTCGTGGTTGTTCGTCAATCCTGCCTATCTTGGATAATCAGTCATTTACCAATTTGGATCATTCCAAAAACTAATGGACGAAAGGAATAACCTCCCAGTGACTGATGATATCATAAACGAGTTTCATGAATGCCAAAGGAGGTCTAGCAATTTATTGATCTTTAATCTACCTGAACCATCTACTACAGCCGAAGATATCAACCAGGTTAAATCGCTCCTATCTGGAATTGAAGGTGCGGTTAACGTCAACAACACAAAAATCATTCGCTTTGGGAAGAAGAACAAAAACGGCCATCGACCAATGAAAGTTGTTTTTTCTTCTGCTCTTGAGGTTCATGAGATCCTAAGAAACAAAGTTAAATTAGGCCAATCAATCAAAATATTTTTCCAAGCTGACTTAACTCCCCAACAGAAAAATCAACTCGAATCAGTGAAGAATGACCTCCTAGTACGTCAACAGGCTGGTGAAAGCAATTTATCCATTAAATACTTCAACAATACACTAAAAATCATCAAAAAAAACTGAATCTGGGCAGCCCCTCGCTTTACTACCAAAATGTCAGAGGTCTCAGAACCAAACTAACTGACCTAAGCTTGAATGTTAGCAATTGTTCCTTTGATATCATTATCTTCACTGAAACTTGGCAAACACCTGAATTTATGGATACTGAACTTGGGCTCCTCAATTACAATATATATATATATATATATATATATATATATATATATAGAACGGACCGCTCTATTGAATCCAGTGTCTTCAACAGAGGCGGCGGTGTATTAATCGCTATCAAAAAATTATTCTCATCCTATCAAATTCAGTCCTTCTATTGAACAGCTATATGTCCTCCTAAACGATAAATCTATAATTCGGACTGTATATTTTCTTCCTAAATCTGATTCAAATCTCTACCAATCATACTTTGATCAGCTAACTACCATCAGCGAGCAATATGCTCGTGCAAATTTTTTTCTATTTGGTGACTTCAATCTTCCATCAGCAATTTGGGAGGAAGACGATTACTGCTCAGTTGCTTCCCCTCAGCCAACATCTGCACAGTTCGAGATTGATTCGATTGAAACGATGTCCAACATTTGTGCCTTCTTCAACCTTTTACAGTCCAACAAAATTATCAACAAAAGAGGAATTATCCTTGATCTCATTTTATCACCTACAGATATTACAGTAATTAAGGCTTTAGACAATCTAATTCCTGAAGACTCCCATCATACCCCACTGGAATGTAATTTGCCACTCATAATAGAAGAGTATTACTATGACTTCTTCCACGCTGACTTTTCAGCTATTAGCTCGTCCCTTGAAGCTATTGATTGGGATGGCTCACTACATGGAAAAGAGCTCTCTGATATGGTTTCTATTTTTTACGACATTCTTTACTCCATCATCAACCGCTTTGTCCCGCAAAAAAACATATGAAAAGAAATTCCCATGCTGTCGTGCAACTAGACAGGTACAAACCTTTTATGTTGCATTTCATAGATTCAACTACTCATACCACAGCTTCATCTGCAGATCTCTGCGATTGGCCAACTCCTTGGACAATCTTCAAATCTTTAACAAATCGGTCCCTTGCTTCAAAAACCATATTCTTTACCTTGCCATTTGATACTTAATACTCGATATTTACAGCTTTTGCTCTTTTGTTGGGTTTAGTGATACTTGGCCTACATAAATCAGACTTGATTATATTGCTACTCAAGAGTACTTTTTTCTTTTTTTTTTATTATTTGATTTAACTGTTATCTAATAATACTGTAACTGTACTAATCACATAATTTACCTTCTAACCACTTTATTGTATTGTATTAACTACTTCTATATACTACTGTAATACCTCAACCTGAATTGGGCTTGCCCGTTTCAATAAATAAATAAATGTTTCACTTTCAAAATATTGTAGAAAAAATTCGTTCCATGGGGGAACTCTTATAATGGTCAAAGATGAGTTTTCAAAAACCTTTTTCCTATTAAACATAAATAAATATGATTATTTCACTTATGCTAAAATAGCGTGTTATGATTGGTTGAAATTTTTGTGTTGATAAATGAAAACATCATGTTTTCGATTTTGTAGTTCGGCTCTTGATTGGCTACTGGATATGTATATGATGTGTTTTCGATTTTGTAGTTCGATTCCTGATTGGTTATTATCAAAACAAAAACTTACCACTAGCAAGCTGCTATAATGACACAACACCAAACTTTGACCAAAACTAAATAAGCGCTCATTATTAATTCATATCAACTTCACAATTTTCGACAAATTTTGCAGACTCGTTGATTAATCAAATCACTAAATCAAAATGTTATCAAAACATAACCTCGAGCGTGAAGCAGTAGACTAGACATGCAATGACGAAACGAATGACGCGCTCTGTCATTGATGGTAACTGAAATAAGTGTTTTGTTAGTTGCATAATTTCAGAACTAAATGCGGGATTAATGTTCATAGTTAAATTGAATAGTAAATAAATAAAAATGGTTTCGATTTTATTCATGAAATAATCTTAACAAATACAACTCGTGTTATCGGCGATTATCGTTAATTCCTTCTCGGTTTCGAATCAAATTATGTTGCCAAGCAACATAATTTGATTATCAAGTTCAAAGGAATTGCTATTTCGATGATCACCGATACACTTGTGGTATTAACTACGACAATCTGATCGTTGAAATACAGTTCGAATTCTTCCTAATTCATTCAAAAATTCTGAATATGGATATAATGTGTATTCGCAGGCCTCCCTCATCCGATTTTAAACTTTTCATGAAACGACTAGAAAATTTATTATCTCAATTTTCTCCACTTACATCAATTATCTTAACTGGAGATCTAAATATTAACTTTGCAAACAAGGCAAGCATTGAAACCCAAATGTTGTTGAATCTATTAGATTGCTATAATCTAGTAATGCAAGTTGATAGGCCCACTCGAGTATCTGAATTATCTTCTACCATCATAAACTATGTTTGCACAAACATCGATGATGTATCAAGTTCAATTGTACATCCGGAGTTATCTGATCACGAAGCTGTTCTCTGTATCATTCCTAACATTCTCAAACAAAAATTTTCAAAAAATAAGACATTCGGACGAATATACTGCAAAAAAAACTATGCGAAATTCAGGCATCTTTGTCAGAACACAAATTGGAATTTCATACATGGAGCGAAAGAGTCAGTAATTAAAATTAAGGAACTTGCTGTGGAAACAATCAATCAAGCATTTCCACTACGGCCTATGAATAAGAAGAAGGAATCAAAACCCTGGGTAACAAAAGGCTTGGAAAAATCAACAAGTAACTTACGTTGCCTGCATGATGTTAGAAAATTCCATAGCGATAATAATTTTTTCATGACATATTTCAACTCGTATTAAAGTGAGAGATCAAATCAAGCAGTCAACAAATCGAGAGAGATGTGGAAAATAACCAATGAGTTGAGAGGTAAATACAACAAAGTAAAACCAGAATTGGATATAGATCTCAATTTATTGAACGAATTTTACTGCTCAATAGCCGTTCTATTGAAGCAAAGTTCCAAAGTTTGATCCACCCGATAATTTACAGAAATTGATTTCTCCGAGTAATTATCTGTACTTGTACGAGACCGATTTAACTGAGCTGAAGTCGGTAATCAACTACATAAAAAAAAATTCCTCTGGTGATGACCACCTGCAAAATTGATATCACAATCACCTGATGAAGCCCTTAGTGCTTTGGTAACGGCTATAAATACTTCTTTTGCAACAGGTGTCTTCCCTTCCAGCTTAAAGTCTGCAATAGTGATCTTCACAAAGGAGGAGCTATTGATGACCCCAACAACTTCAGACCAATATCAATCCTAACAACATTATATAAAATAATCGAGAAGCTTGTTAAATGTAGAGTTATGGGTTTTTTAGAAAGACGCACAATATATTGGCAAGAGAACAGTTCGGATTCCAAAATAAAAAAAGCACAGGAGACGCCATTTTCGACTTTTTTTAAAGAATCTACACGAACCTAAATGAAAAGGAGGCAGCTGCAGCAGTTTCTCATGACCTTTCCAAAGCGTTTGACTTTATAAGTCGTGAAGTTCTGTTGCGGAAACTTGATCATTATGGTTACCAAAGTACAGCTCTAGATTGGTTCAGACCATACCTTATTGGTCGGAATCAAAGAATAAAAATGGGAGAAATTAGTTCTGAGAAAAAACCATTGTTAGTGAAGTGCCCAAAAGTCAGTATTTGGCCCGATTCTATTTTTACTTTATATCAACGATATGGTTAGCCTTGATATCTCTGGAAACTTTACGCTGTTTGCAGACGATACGAGGATCGTATTGTTCTAGTCCAATCCATCCCCGAAGATATAGAGAAAATCAAAAATTGGTGTAATGCAAATTTGCTGACTCTGAATATTTCAAAAACCAGCCTGATAACATTATTCAAGTGGGTCTTAGAACAAATAACAGAGTCACAAACTATTACCTGTAAACCTGTTACGAAATTCCTTGGCTTGCACATTGATAGCAGTTTTGTTAAGTAATCATAGTTGTATCTAATATAGTTAGTTTTTTTTTGTTTTCACTTTTTTGAGAAAAGTATTTTATGCCATAATTACTTTCACCATTCACCCTTTATCGATTGCAATACCCCGCCTATAGGTCGATTTTTGCTGGTATTTATTTCCAATTGAGAATTTATGTTTTCTTTCAAAAAACTCTTTGTCGCGAAACAAGGACAGTTGAATATTTTGATGTGGGACACACGAACAGTAAAAACAGTTCAATATTATTATTCTCGTAACGACTAGTGCTCCGCTCCATACTTTTGCTCGCTCTGCTAGTTTTAGTGCAAACCATTACGCAATTTTAGATTATAACCTAGTGCATGAGCTGACGCTTATAGTTAGTGCAAATCTATTACGCCGTTTTGGATTACCTATTATATACCGCATGATATCCTGGCATTGAAGGCGCCCTCTCGTCACCCGGTTACCAGTAGCGGAAGACAACATACTAGAATAAAGTATATAAGAAGACACTTGGTGAGTCTTATTACATCATTTTATTCATTCTCCCGCTCTTCATTCATACAAAGTCACAGTCCACTAGTTCTCCACATTTATTGCATTCATCAATACAAAACAAGTTTAAAGTTTGAGACTCACATAACATCTCTCAGACAAAAGTTGTCTCGTTAATGTTATCTCCCGCGAACTTGGACTTTCAGCCTCACTTACTGCCTACCACTCATTTTTTAGTCCCACTTACGGTATGGAATTTCATTCTGGGGTTCTTGTAGCCAGGTTCTCTTGCAAATTATATTCATGTAACAGAAACAAGCTCTGCGTGTTATATTTAACCCTTAACTGGTAATGTGCCGTCTGTGAGACTGCAGCCATTTTTATTTTCGAGGTTTTTCTGAAACGGTTTCGCTTTTCTGCGAATCACTCCACCTATTCTGTTAGCTATTGGTGCCCCACCAATCATCCAACTGGGAGTAAATTTGGGTGAAGGACGTCTGAGAAATATTTAGTATTTAGTTGAGCACAGTCCGTGAGACGGCACATTTCCGTTTACGTAAGCATTTCTCGCAACACAAAGTAATGGCAGGTCCGTCAAACAGGTAGGTTAGGTACATTATGGGGATGAAGAATTTAATGACACTCTTTTATGTTGGTATAACGAGACAATTTTTTTTAATGATTTTTAATTTTTTTTATGGGTCTTTCTAAAATCACTACCAATTATCGTTATATTGGAAAAGATTATTGCGAAATAATTTTAGATCAGGTTTTTCGTTATTTTATGCAATATTAATTCAAAAGAATGTGTACTTAAGTGTTCGTAATATATATTTTGAAAAAATTATTATTTGGGAATTTTTTGTTTTGCTTCCAAATAGTGCCAGTCTCGTAGACTGCACGTTACCAGTTGTGTTTCAAAATTCCACGTTACCAGTTAAGGGTTAAAGTTAAGATGCTAGAATCATGTTGGCCTATTTTTTCCGGACACAAAATATTAACCCTATTTGAATTATTCATTCTAGAGACAGTCTATCTGTTACACAAATACAGAGATAGGTTCGTGAATGCCCATGTAGAAAGGCACACTCGTCAGGAGAAGAAACTTGTTCTTCCGTTTCCCACTCCACCCCGATGAAACAATCCTTGATTTACAGGATCAAACAAAGGACCCCGCAAACTCCTTATGGAATTTGGGTCCCGGTGGATTTTTTTGAGTTTTTGGTATGATGTAGTCCATGTAATTCTCAACCAATGTTACCATTGCGCCAACCCAAAAAAATGAACAGTTTTGCTGCTAGGGGGCGTTGAAATCACCCCTTGTGCAGATTAGACTATTTATTTTTGAACCCGGTAGTAATATTTCCAATTGTTTCATTGTTGCTAATCTTGCAAAATATTGTGCTGTTTTATAAAAAAAATTCTTATCCCTCCCCTTTTTCCCCCAAGTCCTATTACGGAACGCAAAAAAAATATTTCTCGAGTTCCTTCAAATGTATCGTCGAATGTTTAAATATGCCTAAATAAGGGAAATAACAGTTTTTTATGATTATACCCCCACCCCCCAAATCTGAATTTTTGATATGATGCAGTCAAGTTATTTTGAATGGAAATGAATTGGGTGACAAACCCCAAAAATTAAATCATACCTTGCTCAGAATAGACTATTCATTATTATAGGCGGAAACAATATCTCTACGTATTTTTGTTTTTTATTCCGAACAATTGTGTAAATTTTTATAAATTGAGTATCTAAAACCTCCCCCCTACCCCAACCGCTATTTCAAAACACAAAAAAATAATTCAGGCACCACCTCAAATTCAAATTATGGATGACTCATTTTTATTTATTTTCAAGATATTCGCCCAATTGATTGATATTCAAAAAACATGAACTACGCCCTACTAAGAAGTCAGCGAACTCCACCAATATTTTTCTGAATGGAGGGAAAGGTGAAATTAAACAACTGTACGATTTCCTCAATTTGAGCTGATTAAAACATTTATTTTGATAAAGCATTTACAAGTAGTCGGGAATACATTTTTTTCATGTTTTAAATTAGGGGTAGGGGGTAAGGGGAAGGTTTTAGATTTTCGTTTCATGAAAAATTACAGAATTGATCAGCATAATCTAAACTAAAATACGTAGAGATATTATTTCCGCCTATAATAATGAATAGTCTATTCTGCGCAAGGTTTGATTTCAACGCCCCCTAGCATCAAAACTCTTCATTTTTGGAGTTTATCACCCAATTCATTTTTATTCAAAATAACTTGAACTGCATCATAACAAAAATTCAGAAAAATCCACCGACATTTTTTCGTTTTGTGTCATTTAGGGGGTGGGGGGATAATCGTAAAAAACTGCTATTTCCCTTATTTAGGCATATTTAAACATTCGACGATACATTTGAAGGCACTCGTGAAATATTTTTTTTGCGTTCCGTAATAGGAGTTGGGGGGAAAAGGGGAGGGAGTAAGATTTTTTTTTTGAAACAGCACAATATTGTGCTACATTAGCAACAATGAAAAAAGTGAAAATATTGTTACCGGGTTCAAAAATAAATAGTCTAATCTGCGCAAGGGGTGATTTCAACGCCCCCTAGCAGCAAAACTGTTCATTTTTTTGGGTTTGCGCAATGGTAACATTGGTTGAGAATTACATGGACTACATCATACCAAAAATTCAAAAAAATCCTCCGGGACCCAAATCCCATAAGGAGTTTGCGGGTTCCTTTTTTACAATCATTTACCCAAGGTGATAACAGAAACAAATAACTTAAAGCAATTTAGAAAAAATGTCAAGAAACTTCTCATGAGAAAATGCTTCTACTCCCTAGATGAATACTTGGCATATGAGTTTTAGTCTTTCTATAAACTGTGGGATGCGAACAGCGATTTATTCCTACTTTTAATGCGTGTTGTTACTGTTGTTCGTAAATTCTTAATGTGTACATTGTACGAATTTATTTGTTATATATTTTACCGTGTGACTTTTTATACAGTCATAATTGTGAATGTTTTAAGTATAAGATGTTGAAATTTTTTTAATATGTACATACCACAAATGTATGAACGGAATTGATTGTACTTTGTCGACAAAATGTGAATTTTAGACAATAAAGCTTTTCTATCTATCTATATATTGTAATTAACAATTAGATCGCTATCAGTTGGAATTGTGGAAATTTCACTGTTGTTCCTAGCATTATAAACATTGATAAAAAATTTGAAGAGGCAGATAAATACCTTTTAAAAAATAGGATGTCATCAATAGCAACATAGGAAATAGAAAAATAATCAAAACATAAATCTAATTAAAAGTAAACACGCACTAATAACATCTGACAAATATATATGTAATGAATTCGTCAACTTTTTCTCAGAAATTATATTAACTTTATCAAAACAATTCAAAACCAAACCAATAATGTCATCACCTTGTAGTAAATCTATGTGATTTAATCAATTTCAGAGGTAGATATTCATGAAATTATAATATCACTCAATTTCAACATTGCTCCTGGTGAAGATCAAATAACTTCGAGGAACTTATATATAGTTGATCTAATTAGTCTACCCCTATCACTGATTATTGATAAATGTATTGAAGATGGTGTCTTTCCAAATTAGCTCAAATGAACCATATTGAACCAATTTATAAGGGAAAGGAAAAAGTAATGTTTCCAACTATCGCCCAATAGCTCTTCTGATTTTTTTTTTGAAATATTAGTTGACATTTATTTATCAAACACAATAACACAATAATATAAAATTTTACAATAAAAATAGAACTAAATATGATCTCAAAGGTGCGATTTAGTGCCATAAGCCTCTCTGCTCACGAGGGGACACGCGAGAATCATTATATTCGTGCCACGTGCCCGCGTGCGGATGCCTACAGTAGGCAGTGTAGTGCCCGCTGTAGGTAGTCCCACTATGATTTGACAATGCTTACAGACTGTAGCGGAAAGGGGCTACATTGTCTGCCGCATAATTACTCATATTCAATCCCTCTAACGGAAAATTGATGGATACATTCACTTTTCCTCTGAAACGTTTCATCGGAGAAAACCTTTTTAAATGTATCACTAAAATTTTGGGGAACTTGTACATTGATAGGGATTTGGTACACTTCCTTCTCTCTTTGCATTTAGCATATATCAGCTTCTCGTCGCCATCCAACATTTCTTCCCTCGTAAAAGATAAACACTGTGATAATCTCAGTTGGTCTGTTCCTTGCGGTATTGAAAGTGATAGGTCCCGGAACGGATCGAAGGTTACAGAAAAGTGCCCGCAGTACATACATTTCAATGTGGACTTTAGCTGGCCAACGAAATTATCAACGATTTTGGAATTGTCCATTCTTAAGTACCTCGACCTAGATTCTTGCGCCTTCTCACCGTCACTTAACTTTTCGTCTATCTCTGTCAGAATGGGTTTTGGCTTCTCCGTTATTCTGTTCACATCTTCGTGAAGACCCTCCAGAAGGTATCGCAAGAACTCCTGGACATCTTGCTGGGAGTAACCAATGAAACGAGGTGCGAATCTTTGTATTTGACTCTTTAAAGAGACTGTATTAACCACTCGATCAGAAGATTCTTCTGACCATAGCTCCTTTATCACCTCTGCGAAGGCTTTGATTAAGGCTCCCTTCATACTAGAGACACTTGTGTTTATGTCTCTTGTATAGGCACCCTTTCTCAAATACTCGTGTTTGATAAACATTGGATAACACTGTTCATAAAACAGGTGTTTCCAATATTTTTCAACCCATTGAGGCCTACTGTTTTAACAGTACCGTGTACCACAGGCCTGATGGTGTTATAGCTGTTTGAGCTGCGTTCGCCTCTGCTATCGTCTTCTGAGTAGTCTCTAATACGGTGATTGTCTCTGTCACTGGAGCGGCGAGGTAAGGAACTTGAGTTAAGACTGCTGGAAAGTGAGTTGGATGAAGATATGCCGGATCTATTCAATTTTAGAGAAGTCGATACATTTTCTTCAACAGATGACAAATCATTTGGCTGTGAACTTATTTCCTTATTTGAAACTGAAAAAGTATCTGTTTCGTTGAAAAATTTAGATGTACGGAAAGAATTATGTGGTCGAATGAAAATTTCATCTAGATTTTGGAATGAGGGGATAGTGCCAAGAATTGATGCAGCATTTCCTCTTTGAATAGCAATGCTTATTCTTTGTATCATGAAAGATCTCGCTCTGGCGTTTCCTCTTTGAATAGCAATGCTTATTCTTTGTATCATGAAAGATCTCGCTCTGGCGTCACCTGTCACTGTAATCAGCTTTTGACCTATATCATTAAAGAAATCAGAGGCTGAGGAGCCAAAGGTACCAAACGTTTCAACAGCGATTGGATAGAATATGTACTGATTATTCAAAGTGGAATATTTTCTACGTTTCATCTTCTCTGCAGATTCCGCAGCACCACCAGCAGTTCGTGAAGTCGAGTCGAGATGAGAAAAAGCCAGAGTATCAACACATGTGAAGTCCCATATCAAGGATTTTCCGTGACTCCAAGGAATTAGAGTTATTCCATCAGGACATTTTCCATCATTTCGGCATATTCCTGAAGGTTCTATCATAGAAGGAATATTTGCAGTTGATAGAGCTCGTTTTATCAAATCGTTAACAGCATAATGTCGGGAGAAGCGTCCAGAAGTAAATTTACAGCTTGGACCGTGGGTGCCTTTTTCATCAACAACGAATCCGCATCGGCATTTATGGCTGACATAGAGCGAGCAACCTAAGCGAATCCCAACAGATATTCTAAAACATTCGTCATCTAGCAAGGTTCCCATAGATGCAACAGGAAGTGCGTTCAACCTGGCGCCGGATTCCTTCGTTGTCACTGCCTTGAGACGAACCTGTTCTATTAAGGAGTCGTTGGCTGCATCAATAAGTTGCTCAGATAATTTTTGCATTAAAGGAAGATCCCAGGATCTCTGATTGCTCTTTCTATCAGGTATCGACAAATTCGATTTCTCAGTCCAAAGTCTTTCACCTTCCGAATAGAATGAATCACTGATGTCAGAGAAGGAATTGGGTAAAACATAATCAAGTAATTGCCGAACACTATTGAAGGAAGAAAGGAAGGCTGGCAAAGCAATAAAAGCTGCATGTCGAATACCAAGGCCTCCCATATTTATCGGAAGCGAAGCTTGCATCCATGAATCTTCTTCAAAATTATTGTTGGTGATTTGTTCCAGAATTTCACGAAGTACTAAATCAAAGTGAACTAGTTCGGTTTGACAATGCCATGTAGGGCTACATCTTAGGGTATACATTAATTTGGGAATTGCCAGAGAGTTCTTCAATAAAAAATATCCAATATGAGAGGGAAGACATTTTATTCGGAAAGCCATCAGCTTGAGGGAATTTGTTTTTTGTTTCACACGTTCAGCCAGAGACTCTTCTGAAAGTGGTGCACCAAATACGGTCAATTCGTTCCTGTCAACTATTTTTATTCCAGAAGCTAACTTACTGAATTTCTCAACTACAACAGATTTTAATTTTTAACTTAAAAAAAGCAATTCGCATTTTTCAAAATTGATTTGTAGTCCAATCTCTTCAGAATATGCTCTTATATTCTTGAATTGTTCAAAATGTTCTGAATGTTTTTTTCCAAAACATTTAAGAGAATATTGAAAGTACATCCGATTTTCATTAACGATAATTCTGGTTTTGATAAATTTTAATGCGCTTTCATGCCAAATTCAAATACACAATCAGCAGCAACTGATTTAATGAATGATATTTTTGAAACTTTAGATCAAAGTAAATATGGCGTTGCCATTTTTTAAGATATTAAATAATAACAAATATGAGTTTATTCATCATCATCATCCATACTTTCACAATCTGGGTTGAAATATTTATAAACACTTTAAAAAACATTAAAACGAAAATGAATAAACACAGAAAACCACAAGGAAATGAATCCGCGCGTGGCATGAAATCTTTGTTCAAACATTAAACGCGAACGTCATTAAAATACAGATGTCCCCAATTCTGTTAAAATATAAAATTTTATAAGTTTAATAACTAAATTACAAACCAAATGAATCTTTGTTAAAACATTAAACATGAACATCATTATATACAAATTTTCTCTAATTTCGTTGAAATATACAAATATGTAAATCTAAAAATTATTAAGACTAAAAGATTAAAATTCTAACCAAAAGACTAGACAATTAAAAATCACTCCAAAAGACAAAACAATTAAATATGAAACCATGGATATTGTTGAAATTGTAAACGCTTTAGACAACACACAATTCTAAAATAATAAATTTTATATCAGACTAAGGAAAATTTTTGGCACTAAAATCACATTAAAATGATAAATTGTAAAGGCTATATTATCAGCACCACCTCATGCAAGTTTATAACATACTCTGCTTTCAGCTATAAAGTTTTCTAGAATTTCCAACGGAATATCGAATAGCCAAGTTCTGACCCTTTTCTGGAACATTTCGTATGAGTTGATCGTTTTGAGTTCGGACGGTAGCTCATTGAAAAGTTTTGGTCCCAAAAACGTGAAACATTTCTGTCCTGTGGTTTTTTCAGTTCTTTGTATCACAGCGTTGGTTTTATCATGGACCTATAAAGTATTGTACTGGACCAAGCTGTTTACATCCTGGTTTGAAGTCGTGTATGGCCACAATCTGTAGTCGTGATATTGAGTTGGGCGTTGTCACATCGCGTAGGTAATAAGTCTTTATCATAGCCAAATTGTGTCACTATACGTATTCCATTCGATTACAATTGAAGAATGAAGAATGGTGATGGTGATATATCACGCAACTCAAACCTGTATTACTTACAAGTTTAAAAATCCAAACTATCGAAAAAAATCTTTGTTACGTTTTCAAATGGTTATGAAGAAATTATTGTATCTGGACGTTTGTCAACGTTGTCGAATATCAATGTTTATGTTTTCCACAAAGTAAACTTCTGACAGTTCTGTCATGTTCTGTCATTGATTTTTTGTGGGATTATTACTGAAGTAGTGGTTTTTGAACTGATTCGTGATACATAGAAGCAGTACAATAGTAAGAGAATCATAATGGTGCTATATTGTTGGGTTTGCAAACAATCCATGTGTTCGAACCCGAATATCAGATTCCATTCGTAAGCACCATAGGCGTTACAGTGGGTATCAATCTGTTTTCACCGAATAAAATGAAATTAATTCGTGAATTCAAACCTTTACATGTGGAGAGAATGAAATAGATACCTCACGAAACATTTAACTTCATTAGATTTTTGGATGATGCATTAAAACAAAGAGGTTGCCAAAAAGTCCAAGAAATGTCTATTAAAATTTTGATTTAATCTTCAGGTTTCCAGCTGATGTCACAGTAAAAGCGGCTTGGTTGAAAGAGTTGGGGATGAAATGTTCAACTGAATGTGTTCCAAAGTCTGTTAGGATTTGTTCCATTTATTTCAAAGACGCAGCATTCGAGATTAACCTAAGTGGAAGAATATTTTTGAAGAAAAGGGTTCTTCGTTTATTATATGATGAATGGTATATCCCAAGAAATTAAGCTGCTTCAACTTCAGGGTAATTAATATCAGCCGTCAGAATTGTTATTTTCTATGAGTTATTTCAAATAATAACAGAGATTTGTATAAAAAAAAAACAATATACTACATATTTTCAGATTGAACGATTTCAGCAGGAAAAAATCGTCAACTGGTTCCACTGAAACAGCTCCAGGTACAGATTCTGAAGAAATTGTTGATAACTCAAGTCCCCCACTGATGAGGTGAGGACAAATTGAGAATAGTAAGAATTGTTAACTCAAATTTCGCAACCCAGTTTTCATCCACTTCAGGTTGTTTGGCATTGAAATACTGACGATCTGACAGATAATATTATTTAGGTCAATTTTAAATTTTCTGGTTTGAAAAACAGGACAGAATCCCGTGATTTTGCGAAAGAAAATGTGAGTAGTATTAGTTGGTAGCAGTACCAAATCTATCTAATCTATCTAATATCTTAAAAAGCAATTCTTGTATATTGATATATTTATTTTGGCTATCTCGGAAACAGCTTTAAAGATTTGAATAAATTTTTTTATTCAGATAAAGTTTTAGTTTTTGAGTTACTCCATACAGGCGATTTTCCTGAATAAAGTCGATTCCACAAATAATAATAAATATGATGTGAATTATTAAATTCTATTTTCACCCACTTCCAATTATCATAATCTGAAATTTGGCCACATATTAAGGACCGACGACAATACAAGAATTTTCTACTATTAATGTAATAAAAATAATGATAAAAATAATATTTGGAATTTCAAATTCAACTTTCACCCTTTATTAATCCTCCGAATTATCTAAAAAATTTCAAAAATTTCCAGAACCAACGATAATACAAGAATGTTATGATAATAACGCACCTAATAATAACAATGATGAGAATTTTTGAATTTGATTTGAATCGTCCGTATGAGCTGAAATTGGGCACACTTAAACCGATGGCAATACAATGAATTAATTGTAAAAGTTTAATGATAATGATAATTATGATAATGACGCGAATTTTTTATTAAATATCCACCCACTTCTAATCATCCGAAATTTTTAAAATTTTGCATACTTACCAAGGACCGACGATAATATAAGAATTTTATTATATTCATGTTTTATTGATAATAATAATAACGAGAAATTCTAAACTCAATTTTTACCCACTTCCCATCCTCTGAATAATCTTAAATTTAGCGCACACATCAAGAACTGACGATAATGCAAGAATTCAGTGCCGGGCCCATCCGGTACAGCATTGTTAATTCTTATCGCAATTTCAATTGATCCATGCCACTAATTAAGGGTTTCCACACATTACGGATTTCTATGCTAGCTTGTGTTCAGCGAGTCTAACGCTGATTGGTCTCTTAGATTCTCCAAGATAAGCTTCACCGCATTCACACGGGATGCGGTAGATGGAGTTTTTGGAGTCAATATCAGCGTTACGTGGTCTCGTCTTTGTGAGATGGCTGCGAATTGTGTTACCTGACTTGAAACTGTCCGTATTTTGTATTTCGACCCAATTCGCCTTATTCTTTCCGATAGACCTCTAACATACGGAACGCACAGGGTGGCTTGTGTCGGCTCGTCTGGTTTCGCGTTCTTATCCCCCCTGCGGGCTAGAACTTCTTCTATATGTTTTTTGGAGTACCCATTTCGTCGCAGATCTCTCTTGATATTGTCCAATTCGATGGTAAGACTTTTATCTGTGTTATACAGGTTGTAGGCACGGTCCACAAGCGATCGAACAACCCCTCTCTTTGTAGCACCATGATGGTTCGATTCGAAGTTCAGGTATTGTCCAGTGTGAGTCGGCTTTCTGTATACTGTTGTTTCACGTCTAGAAATGATAAACCGTCTTGGGGATCCCATCGGTAGTTCGTCTTCCTGGGAGAAAAAGCGGTCTTTTTCTTGAAAGTAGCAATTTCGCAGGCAGCATTATGAACAACAAAGTCTTCAGTCAAGCTAGCATAGAAATCCGTAATGTGTGGAAACCCTTAATTAGTGGCATGGATCAATTGAAATTGCGATATGAATTAACAATGCTGTACCGGCACTGTAATTAACAAGTTTACCTGAACACCGGCAAATTACCACTAGGCTAATGACACAAAATTATCCATAGCATATATAAAAAGTATCCTTGAGATTGTCGCATTATACACTTGATAACGACTGTAGATTTTAATAGTTGAAACGTCGTGATTAAAAATTGCAGAGAATTGAATTTTTCTTTGTTCATTTTTAGGCAATGGAAGTTCAGAATAACCCTACTCAAAGTGAAACATTGTTAACCACTTTCAAACGCGCATTTATTTGTTGAATTTCTAAATTACACAGTTCAAAGAAAGTCATGTAGAATTCAAGGAAACGTATCAAACATTTTAGGCGAGAACTGTAATGTGACAAATATTTTTAACTTTTTGACTCAATTAGACCTCATCAACAAAATATTAATTTTATATATTAACTATAACATTGTAACTGTACCCGTTAATAATCCATAGTTACCTGCTAGTGTGTCCTGAAGTTCTGCAAGGTCTTTCGTCATTTGGGGCAGAGCTGATAAATGACTCTTCGTGTCGAGTATACTCAATTTTAGTATTGTTAAGGCATCATTGACTGGTTTTGAAGATAGATCTACTCTGAAATATCAAAGAACACATACTCAAAAAAATCATACACATATTTTCATGATTTATATTGGCAAACAAAACACGGGATAAATGTTCTAGGATATCACTAGTGGAGAAAGTTAGTTTTTCTGTTGAAAATGAATTGAGAGAATGAGTATTGCTATCCAGCGTGGTAATGCGGCTTCGGTTTTTTAACTATTACCCCCTCTCATTGTTCGGATGAAATTAGGTATCACCCTCATACCTTAAAAATCATAGGAGTGAAGATGGATTGAACAATTTGGGAAATACTTGCCATGTAAATTGCGTTTTACAAGCGCTATTTATGACGGAGTCTTTCAGGGGACAAATAATAACCAATAATAATAATATTTCCCAGTTATTCTTTGAAATGAAGCAAATGTTCGACCAACTTCAATTTGCCGAAAAGGTTTCTTTCCTTTCTGCGGTTGATTTTATGAATTCCTTGGGGCCAACTAGTTTATCATCAGGACAACTATAGCCCAGTTCCATAATTGTAGATAGTGACTCATCGTCAGTTTACGTGCATTCCGCACTCTAAAACCACGTAAACTGACGATGAGTCACTATCTACAATTTTAGAACTGGAGTATAGACAGTTTCAAATTTTTGGGTTACCTGTTGAGTACACTTCTTGAACAGGAGAATAGTTTGATTAATTCCCGATGTAATTCACTGATGTTTTTGAATCATTTACTATCACTTCTTCAGTAAAAACATCTTTTGAAGAAAAAATTCTTACATTTTTGAGTTGCAGCGGATGCGGTATGAAGAGCAGAAACTCCAGTAACTTCTTGAAATCGAGCGTCCCCAATTTTTTTGAAATCCAGTCCGTGCAGAATTCTGCGCTAAACCAACCGATAGAGATAAAATAACAAGTATTGTTGAAACACCTGCAAATTTGATCCTGACTTTGAAGCTCTTCAGTTATGATTCAGCATGTCGCAGATGTATTAAATCATTTCAACGTGTCAAGCTGCCGTTATGAGCTTTACGCAGTCATCGTCCACTGTGGTTCTGGAGTTGATTCTGACCACTACTATACCTTGGCCAAGGACAGATCGGACTGGTATAAATTTGATAGCAGTGGCGTAAATAAAATACTTTTTTCGAATTGGAACGTTTGGACCCTCTGGATACCCCATACATCCTGTTCTACCGGAAGGCAGAGATTCAAAATTCGACGGACCTCTTTAGGAGTTATCATTTAACTAATTTCAACTCTTTAGAATATGTGGTGTTGCAGGTTTTTTCGGGTTTCCCTGCAGCTGTGAAAGCGATTGCGCCACCGAATTATTTTAAGCCGCCCCGGAGCGCCAATTATTGTTTAAAATCATTTTTGATGCTGTTACTTTGTTATTGTTACTCTTCATTTGTCTTATACCATGAACGTATACTATCAGAACTGTAGGGGACTAAATACAAAATTACTTGATTTTTATAGGAGATCACTCGATGATGAGTTTGATGTCATTCTAGCAGTAGAGACTTGGTTGCAAGATGAAATAAGCGATGGAGAGATTGTTGATGCGAAACTGTATAACATACTCAGTGCTGATAGAGATATGATATTAACCAACAAGAGTAAGGGAGGAGGAGTATTAGTAGCAATTAAGAAAAAATATGAAATATTGCATTATGTCCAATACTGCAATTTTTTGAAGCATTGGTAGTTGACTTCAAGGTGAGTAATCAAAAATATACTCTGGTGTAACAAAGTTTAAAAAGCTTTAGTAAAATGCGCGTTTCCTACTTGCAGATGTCTTTTCATATTTGTTGAAATATTGGTTTCATCCTAATGGCCTGGCAATATTGTCATTTGTATTTTTAATCATAGTTACTGTCAGGTTTTCAGTCAAATACATAGCCTGTGTTGCAGTGCATTCAATTTGTTGCATTCCGATATTTTAAAGGCATATGCCTGCTTTTTAGGTGAGTTAGCATTTGAAATATATCAGCATAATCTCTTTCATAACGTTTTCCTCAAATTTTAGCATTCTGAAACATATTCATTCTTTGTAGATTGAGAACTGTCAATAATTGTCAAATAAATCCGTCATCCCGACTTGATTATTCATTCTCTGGCACAACCTACGTCTTCGAGATATTTGCGCATCAAACAACCTTTTTGTTACATCTTGGCTACCCAACAAAAGGGGCGTGTTTTACAGAATAGATGTCAAGAATAGGGATGGAAAGAACACCGGTCAATAATAGACTCCAGAACTGAACTAGTCCACCGTTGACAAGAAGTAGAGGAAATAGCGAAGCAGTGATGGAAAACACAAGCAAACTGTCATCGGCTGCTACTGTCGGAAAATTGTCACCAAGGCATATTACAGAAAAACCCATGGTTGAGAAACACGGGTGCAATTCCAAAAACCTTTATGGCAAGAACTAAAGTCACAGAGCCTTTTCGTGGAATGCCGTCACTGCCGACCTACTCTTCTCCAGCATGTACTCAAGGATCTTCTTTTTCACTAAGTAGGAACATTCAAATTTTTTATGAAAATCAACAACCATACCCTGGGGGTTTACCGTCAATATCGTTGATACCTCCCAAATATTTTCGAACTCAACAATCTCAGAGTCAAGAATTGCAAAAATTCATTGAGAAGGCGGTTAGACGATCTGTATCAGAAGCAATTTGGACAGCACGATTGACGCAGTCTCAACCAGATTCGAGTATAAATCGGCATAACACCAGGAATAATTCAGAAAATAGTGTTTCTGGAAACAATGAGGATAACATCAGTGGAAAGGTACAAAATAGTTTGTGTATTATGGATATACTTCGAGACCAGTACCATTTGATGATAAGGGAAGTGTACACCCTCTCGACTTTGTTACACAACTGAGCACTATCCTGGAAAATAACAATTTGAACTTTTATGATATTCGTTTGATATTGTTGAGAAAATTTGTAGGAAAAGCTAAAATTTGGGGAAAAGCTTTTTTATCCACTTCCGAAACTTTTCAGCATTTTCAGAGAAACTTCTTAAAATATTTCTGGGACGATACTAGACATCTTCATATTAAATTGAAAATCGAAGCTGGACGTTATGAAAGTGGGTCATTTTTAGAACATTTCATTTACTATGTGGCCATGGCGAGACATCTGCAACCTCCTTCAACCGAAAAAATGCTTGTGGGGTTAATTTCAAGACATTTTCCACCGAATATATCAGCGGTGTTGGTGGGGGTCGAGTATTTCGAGGATGCCTTTTCCCGATTACAACAAGCTGATTATTACAACAATCATAATAGAAGGGTAAATAATAATTTTGCTGATCGAAATCGTTTTATGAATGGTGAGCAAAATAGATTTAAAAGTAATGAACAGTTTGTTCATCAGAAAAAGCATATTTCCCCATTGATTTTTCTGATGATACAATTCCTGTCTCAGAGACGGAAAACGATATGAAACACGAACTCTAGAGCCTGGGGTTGGTGTTGAAAATATAAAAAAGGCTGCCATTATTAAAAATAATACTATGGATGATTTATTGAAGTGTGATTATGAACATAACATAGATAATAAGCGTTCGCCTCTCATAGCTATATCTATTTTTAATTTCAATTTTCCGGCACTGATAGATACAGGTTCGGAATGTACGTGTATTTCAGGTGATGTTTATAAACAACTTTCACAATTTCAAAACCAAATTCCTACGTTCCCAGTAACAGGTGTTAGAATTACGGGAGCGTTTAGGGCGAAAGAGAGGCGTATGACACACCAACTTCTTTTAATTTTCATCATAAGTGGTTCATCATTTAGTCATGAATTTTTGTTAATAACAGATTTGATTTTTCCTGTAATCATGGGGGCGGATTTTCTGAGGAAAGTTAATGCAGGAATAAGTATAGGAAATGGTTGTTTGACCATTTTCAACGAAGGAATACCAGTTTATGTGAAAGAAATAAATAATGTTCATGAGTTTAAGGTTCCTGAAGATGAGCTAAAATTGCGGACAGTAGCTGTTACACAAAACAATGTATTTATTGGATCAAGAGATTCCTCTGGAAACGGTGGGTTTCAAACCGATTTCATCACGGAACTCTCACATTTAACAAATGACCAAAAAATTTCAATTAAAAATGTTTTAGAGAAGTATCGAAACATTTTTTCAGATATTCCCGGACGTACAAGTATATACGAACATAAAATAAAACTAAGTAATACCCAGCCTTTTCATATTAAGCCATAAACCATTCCAGTGGCGTATCGTGATAGTCGTTTTAAAAAATTGAAAAAATGGAGTCATGGGGTGTAATCGAAAGAGCTGCCACTCCATACCGGGTGACACAGCAGACATGTAGCAGCCTGTAGTTTTTTTATTTGAAGAGATGAAGATTTGAAATTTGCAGAAGTTACGTAATCAATGATAGCGCTTCATTTGAATCTAACGACAACTTTTTTTAAATACCTGTTTGATCGGCAGTAACTCCAACTTCTTTTTTTTTAATGACACCCTGTATATTTATCCAGCCTATCTTATTTGTCTTGAAATTCTCTATTCATCCGTGTATCACAAAGTGACATTCGTTTCTCAACTCTCAGTTGAATTGCATTGTATTAAAAAACATCAAGTTGGCTGTTATCCGAATTCGAAAATCTTTCGATGCTTGGTAGGCTTGGAAATCCAAAGAGTATCAGTTAAACGATATAATTTCAGTTTTTTCCATACCTGATCACTTCCTACAGATTGTCAATAATGTCAATAATAAAAAGAAAAAACAACTGAAAATAACTGACGATATTGCGAAAACTGAGATAGGAACATGTTTTTTTCAATTTGGCTACTTGTGAAGAAACTATCTGTCTTTCTCTTTGGCCATGTAGCCATTTCATGATCTTTCCATTTGGAAACATAAAATTAAAATTGTTCCCGGATCCACCAATTCACAAGTCTATTAGTATTTGCAATAATATTTTGCCTAGTAGGCGGTGTACACAGAATGTTTTGTGTTTGACAGGTAAACATCATTTGATTGTACTGATTATCTCCGTCAGTTTTATGCTCATTAAAATTGCATCGTTTATTAGATACTAAATATGTATTCAAAGAATGAAAAGGACGATATGTTGTTGATATTCGGAGAGTGCAAGAGTAATTGTAGACAGGCTGAACAATTGTATGTCGAAAGATTTCCGGAAAGACGACATCTGCCTAATAATTATTTCGCTAGAGTAGAAGAGCAGTTCAGAAGAGAACCAGAAAATCTAAACAATCTCCAATACATTGTCGACGAGGAAATGGAAGTAAACGTTTTGGCCATAGTACATGCAGATCCGACGATATCACTGAGACAAATTGAGGACGAAATCGGCGTGAATCGAGAGACCGCTAGAAGAGTTTTGAAAAGAACTGCTCTGAACTGCTCTTTTACTCTATCGAAATAATTATCAGGTGGGTGGCGTCTTTCCGGAAATCTTTCGACATACAATTGTTCAGCCTGTCTATAATTTCTCTTGCACTCTCCGAATATCAACAACATATCGACCTCTTCGTTCTTTGAATACATATCTAGTATCTAATTAAACGATGCAATTTCAATCAGCATAAAACTGACGGAGATAATCATTGCAATCAAATGATGTTTACCTGTCAACCACAAAACATTTTGTGCAAAATATTATTGCAAATATCTAGACTAATAGACTTGTGAATTGGTGGGTCAGAGGAACAATTTTGATTTTATGTTTCCAAATGGAAAGATCATGATGATATGGCTACATGGCCAAAGAGAGAGACAGATAGTTCCTTCACAAGTAGCCTAATTGAAAAAAATATGTTTCCATCTCAGTTTTCGCAATATCGTGAGTTATTTTCAGATGTTTTTTCTTTTTATTAAGGAAATTATTGACAATCTGTAGGAAGTGATCAGGTATGGATAAAACTGAAATTATATCGTTTAACTGATACTCTTTGGATTTCCAAGCCTACCAATTATCGAAAGATTATCGAATTCGGGTAACAGCCAACTTGATGTTTTCCAATAAAATGCAATTCATCTGCGAATTGAGGAACGAATGCCACTTTGTGATACACGGTTGAATAGAGAATTTCAAGACGAATAAGATAAGCTAGATAAATGTACAGAATGTCATCAAAAAAAAAGAAGTTGGAGTTACTGCCGATCAAACAAGTTGTTGAAAAAATTTTTGGTAAGATTCAAATGAAGCGCTATCATTGATTACGTAACTTCTGCAAATTTCAAATTTTTATCAATTCAAATAAAAAAACTACAGGCTGCTACATGTCTGCTGTGTCACCCGGTATATAAACCCTTTGGTGACAACAGTTGAAAAAAATGGTAATGTGTGAGTTTGTTTAGACGCGAGGTTTCTTAACAGCCATATGGAACCCGAACATGATCTTCCCAGACCGATTGACGAAATTATGAAATCCTTGTCGGGAGCTTGTTTTAAAAGTTCTATTGATTTGTCGTCAGGATATTGGCAAATACCGCTTCGTGAAGAAGATAGAAATTATAGTAGATAACAATAGCTATTGTTTCACTGTGCATCCATTTGGAATTTTAACGGCGGTGTCCCCTTTTACGAGGGTTGTGTCTTTAATACTCGGTCGTGAATGCGATGATTTTGTTATCGCTTATTGGATGATATTTTAATCTATTCCAAAACATTTGAGGATCATATCAGAAACTTAAATACAGTTTTTGATCTTTTAATGAAAGCTGGATTGACAATAAATTTCACTTGTTTTTCCATTTTTAGGATATTTAATAGGAGAAGATGGAATCAAAGCCGATCAGTCTCGCGTAGAGTCTATTACAGAATGTCCTGTTCCAAAAAATATAAAACAGGTCCAGACTTTCCTAGGACTCTGCAAATATGACAAAATATTTTGTGAAAACTTTGCGTCTATGGCTGAGCCTTTGAGTCGTCTGTTGAGGAAAAAATCTAAATGGGTTTGGTCTGAGGAACAACAGAATTCTTTCGATAGTTTAAAAAAAGAATTATCAAAACAAGTTTTATTATATCACCCCGACCCTAATATTGAATATTAGGTGCAGATCGACGCTAGTGAATATGGTTTAGGAGCTCAACTTTACCAGCGAATAGAAGGACAACGTTGTGTTATATATAGCCTTTGCTAGTAGACTTTTACTCGATCGTGAAAGAAACTATAACAGTTGTGAAAAGGAAGTACTTGCACTTGTGTTCGCGTTAACAAAATGGAAAACGTTCCTTTTAGGACGTCATTTCCAGGTTCTCACAGATCATAAGGCACTCATGTATATTAGGACTAGTAGACTTCTGACTCCTAGAATTTCTCGATGGGCCCTTGTCCTACAGGAATCCGACTTTACCGTAAATTATGTGAGAGGTTCGGAAAATGTCATAGCAGATGCTCTCTCACGTTTTCCTCCACCACGTTTGCCCACTCCTAGTGATCGTGGTTTTCGACTTATGAATATAGATTTGTGTGCGCCCTTAAAATCTATGTTGAAGGACTTACCAAAACTACAGAAGGAAGACAAAAAATTGGGACACATAATCAGTTCTATAAATGATAATATAGTATATAATAACTATGTTTTACACAATGGGTTGCTTTTTGCACGTCGTTGTGATGAAGAACCGTTCGCATTGTGTATTCCCGAATAGTTGATTGATGATTGCGTAAAATCCTATCATGAATCGCTTGGTCATTTTGGGGTCTATAAAACATGGTCTGCTATAAAAAGGGATCTTTGGTGGAAAGGAATATTCAAACGAGTGAAATATGTTATCAAACATTGCGAAATATGTCAGTTGGCTAAACATACGGTAGCCTCTAAACCGGCATTGCTTTCAATTTTACCTGAAAAAGTAAATGAAATTATTTCGATTGACTTGTATGGGCCTCTACTCAGATCACGGGGGGCGTGCCCTTCCTTTGTGTCATCGTGGATATATTTTCGAAATTCATAACTCTTTACTCTTTAAAAAAAGCAACCTGTCATACAATACTGAATTGACTCATTTTAGACTATTTTCCTAAACATGGAGTCGCGAACAGCATTTTCTCTGATCATGGCAGTCAATTTACATCAAAATCCTGGGCCAGATCGCTGGACATGCTGGGTGTTAAAACTATTTTTAGTTCTGTTCGACACCCACAAAGTAATCCGGTAGAGAGAAGTATGCGCAATCTTTCTTGCCTTTTTTGGTTATGATAACCATCAACGATGGGCATTTGAAGTCACGAAATTCGCACAATTGTTAAATTCTGTAATACACGAAAGTACCGGCTTTACACCTAGTGAATTACAATTACTCAACTGTCGAAGTCAAACTCATTTTAGCCAAAGAAACCATGTTAGCTGAGGCTGAGAGACGTAAAGCGCTCAATCCAAAAAGGCCTTATACGAGGTCGGTGACCAAGTTTTATTGAGGGCTGATCCCATTTCTTCGGCGCTTCCGGCGGAAACTAAGAAATTTGCACTACTCTATACCTTATACGATCAAAAAGAAAATCAGTAGGGCTACCTACATTCTCATTTATCCTGGCACTGATAAGGAGCGAGGTTCCTTCCATGTCAGCCATTTAAAGCATTATTATTCTTTTTGATATATCTAATTTTTCAGACTTTGCATTATCAAATTAGATGGGGGGCGGTTGTAACAAAGTTTAACAAGCTTTAGTTTAATGCGCGTTTCCTACTCGCAGATGTCTTTTCATTTTTGTTGAAATATTGGTTTCATCCTAATGGCCTGGCAATATTGTCATTTGTATTTTTAATCATAGTTACTGTCTGGTTTTCAGTCAAATACATAGCCTGTGGTGCAGTGCATTTAATTTGTTGCATTCCGATATTTTAAAAGCATATACCTGCTTTTTAGGTGAGTTAGTATTTGAAATATATTAGCATAATCTCTTTCATAACGTTTTTCTCAAATTTTAGCTTTCTGAAACATATTTATTCTTTGTAGATTGATAACTGTCAATAATTGTCAACTAAATCCGTCATCCCGACTTGATTATTCATTCTCTGGCACAACCTACGTCTTCCCTGACATATTTGCGCATCAAACAACCTTTTTGTTACACTGGTTCTTATTTATATACCACCAAGCAGTTCAAATGATATTTATAAGTCAATGTTCGAATTTTTGCAACAACATATAACCAATATCAATAATACATTTAAAGTTGGTGAATTCAATATTCAACATAGCTATCGACAATGGTAATTTTAATGAGAAATTCAATTTACTACAAGATTTCATTGAGTTTAATTCATTTATATTATTCAACGACATTGAAAATTATCAAGGAAGAATATTGGACCTAATAATAGGGTCTGAATATAATAAAATTGTAGTAAGTAGAGACTTTCTTCCTTTTGTGAAAGAATATTCCTATTATCCAACTCTTAATTTCACAATCAATACAAAAGTCATCAGAAAGTACAGGAGTCCTGGTATAATTTTAAGAAAGCCAACTTTCAACAGGTAAGCATAGGTGTAAGAGATGCCGACTGGAACCCCGTTCTTCTTGAAGCAGATGTAAATAGGGCTTCAGATAAATTTTATACCGTTTGGAACAACATAGTAGCAAAAAATGTTCATAAATATAAAAGTACGCACAAATATCCTGTTTGGTTCACAAATAAAGTTAAAACTTTACTGAAAGAGAAGAATTACTATAGAAAAATTTAAATGAAGTCTAATTTGAATAATGAAAAATATAAAGAACTAAATAAAAATTCAATTAGGAAGGAGGAAAAGCGATACATAAAAAATTTATAATCGAATGTTACAAAAGATATAAATCAACTTTGGAATTATGTGAATAGTAAAAAATAAATAAAACATGCTAATGGCGAAATGGTGGCAGATGAGGTTACCGCAGAATCGTTAGCAAATTTTTTCTCGTCTGTTTACTGTGAAGAAAAAACCTCTTACGATCTAAACTTTGATAATTCTAGTATTACAAATGACGATTTTCAAATACACACAATAACTGAATCTGACTATAATGAGGCTGTCAAAAAACTGATACCCAAAAAAGCTGCAGGAATAGATGGCATCCCTCCTTACATCTTGAAGGGCTGTAATGAATGGTTAAGAGGTCCACTACTTTATATTTTTAATGTAATAGCTAGGTCAAATATTTTTCCTGAATTTTGGAAAACATCTATTACCATACCTATATACAAATCGGAAAATAAACTAGAAATTGAGAATTATAGAGGTGTTTCAATTATGTGCGCTCCTTCTAAGCTATTGCAGCAAATTATATGTTCCAAACTGTATAAATTCGCTAATAAATACATAGCTCCTGAACAGCATGGATTTATGATCCAGAAGTCTGTAAATACTAATTTATTTACATTTACATGCTTTCGAAACTTTGCAAAGTAAATGTCAATTAGATACAGCATTCACGGACTTCCGTAAAGCCTTTGATCAAGTAAATCATGATATGCTTTTGGAGAAAATTTGTAAATTTGGTTTTGCGACGAATTTTCTTGAATTAATTGAAAACTACTTAAGAAATAGATATTTCATTGTTAAACATAATGGAAACACTTCGGGAAAATTCCATGCGAATTCCGGTGTTCCTCAGGGATCGAATCTATTCTTATTATTCATTAATGATTTGCCTTCGGTCGTACATCATTCACATTGTCTGCTCTTTGCGAATGATCTCAAAATTTTTAAACGTATTCAAACTGTTAGAGACTGCGTATCACTGCAAAAAGACATCAACAACATTGTGAATTAGGGTCACACTAATGAGTTATTCTTCAATATAAAAAAATGTTATACGTTAACAATATCTCGCTTGAAAGATTTAATTATCTCTGAATATTATATGGGTGGAGAGGTCCTGGGTAGAAAAACTGAGGTGAAAGACTTAGGTATTACTTATAAAGTAGTGTTGGGGAATAAGGCCCTGCGGTAAATAAGGCCCAGTGTCTTTTTCCTTGAAGACTGGCAAATTTTTTCAAATCTGTCAACATGGTTAGTTTCATCATCCGATTGGTAAAGCTTTATCAAATGATCGTTGACTTTAGTTCGCCATTAACAACACTAGGTGAATGTGTAGTTTTAGGCTGCACAGATTATAAGTTCGCAAGTTCGCAAGAAGGCCAACTATAATGTGAGGAAATATTTTGATAAAATCTATTCGTTTTTGTTTTATACACAAATAACAGATTTTGATCATTTTCATGTCTCTTGCACGTGAATTTTGACCCACTTCTGGCGGTCCTAATAACTTGAAATTCGGCAGATGTTCATAATTCCGGTGACAATGCACTATGAAATTTTTATTGAAAAATAAAAAATGGCGGCTCCTCCAATATGGCGGACGAGATTTGTGATTATGGTCCAATTCCATTCAAAATTGGTATGTGGGGGTTTTTGAGGTCGGAGATCATGATTTTTCTGTTAAAATTTATAAATTCAAGATGGCGACTTCAAAATAGTTCTTGTTTTTGTATAAATGACGGTAACTCCGTTATCAACAAAAAGCTATTACTGTGACACATCATCTGTGAGAGAAAAAAAAGTTATTTATAACTAAGTCATAGTGAGCTATGACCTACATTTGAAAAAAAAAAATTGGTGCTGATATCTCAAATTCTAGAAGAGTTGGTATGAATTTCAAATTCTTTTCGAAATCTCAATAAAAAACTGCCATAAGAATGTGAAATTCCCATTCAAATATTGTCAGAAATAAAGAAGTTACGGACGAGATATGAAAAAGATCAAAATCTGTTTTTTGCGTATAAAACAAAAACGAAGTGGTTTTATCAAAATATTTTTTCACATTATAGTTGGCCTTGATAAACTCTACATTTGGTGTCATTTAACCGACCTCGTATCCCTCACCATTAAAAAGATACCCATGGTGAGCATGGTAAGTGGGACACACTGTATACTCTAGTTAGACCGAAACTGGAATTTGCTTCAATAATTTGGACAGGAGAATACAAAACTACTTTGAAAGAAATCGAGAAGATTCAAAACAAATTTCTTCGCTATCTTTATTTTAAAAAATTTCATAAATGGCCTGATTACAATTTAATACGAAAATCTCGGTTAAGAAATTAATTCAAAATATTGACATTAGAACAAAGATGCAACATGACATCCCTAATATTCATTTATAAAATAATAAACAATCGTATTAATTCCCCCGAAATCCTTCAGATGATTCCGTTTGATGTTCCTTCACGCCGTACTCGACATACAACTATGTTTAGTATTTCTGTGTCGATATCTACAACTAGAGCACCTCTTGCAACCATATTGATATTAGCTAATGAATTTGATGAAATAACAGATATTGATTGGACTTTACCACATTCCAAATTCTATAACTCAATACTGAATATATCTTCGTAAAAATATATGCAACTAAATCTGTAACCCAACAGTTCTGATAGTATTTGTACAATCAAAACATTAATTTTTAAGTTACATTCATATTGTAGGAATAATCTTGATAATAAGAATCCATGTAATAAAACTCAATAAGTTTGTATGGATCAAATAAATAAATAATAAAATCATACTATTATCTTACTGATAAGTTTATCAGTGTAGCGAACTGATCTCCACTATTGATTACCCCGCGATATTCAGAAATATAAATCAAATTCTAGTAATATATCAGGGTGCATAAGTTAGCTCATTAGTCAACTTCGTCGAAACTGAAAATATATCAGTTGTTGTTTTAGGACATCGTAAAATGTGTGGCTAGTTCAAAGATTAAGCTTTTACTGCCAATCTTTCTTCAAGAAAATTGACACAGTGTGTTTTGGTAGTAAAGTTCATACATTTACTTTTAGCATAACATAAGTTCATAGAATTCATTTGTTACCTTAAGGTATCGTTGAAGCGTAATAATTTTTACGTTCTGCGCTTCAAATAATGTTCCAACAAAATGAATAAAATAATCCTATTAAATCACTGTTCCAAGTATTTTTTGTTATAAAATATGCCCTTCATCTTGATCAATGTGTATACAGGGATCCCTTATATGGACAGCTGTTATTCATGTTGAAACGGAGTTGTTAAATTTGAGCCATGTCTCCTAGTTCTGTATACAGTTCTGAGCATTTCCTAGTAGACTGGTACCTATACTTTTTGAGGAAAAAAAAAATAAAAGACAAGGACCAGGTGGGAAATGTTGTTGACGTTCCAACTTTAGAGAAAAAAATATTTAAACATGGAACCACACAAAATGGTGAAATGGGGATTTAGTTTAGGGGTTGAAAACGGTATTTTGCGATTTGCGGCGAGACGTGACCTCTTAGCGGGAAATGTTCAATGGCCAAGTTGTAGATAATGAAAGAATCGAAAACCTTTGTCTTCAACACGAGAAAACCTCAAATTAACCGTCAAAATGGAGAAAAATCGATTTTTCAGTATTTAATTTTTTTCTCGCCTGTAAATTATTTAATTTACATGAAAATTTGTAGGTATGTCTTTTTTGGCGTCGAATGAGCATGATTTTTTTCGGAATTCAGAAGATGACTAGTTTTCGAATTAGGTACATTTTTCTCTTATCTTCCACGGACAACTGTTCAGGTGTTTTTTTGTATTTCGAAGGACTATAACTGATCATTTCAATTATTGAAATGTCTACTTTCAAATGGTCTATGTAAGTCTCTCTGAATCATGATTATCTCAATACTTTTCAATGATTTTCAATAGTTGTAGAAAAGAATAAAAATTTTACTATTAGCATAATTTTGTGGTGCAATTATGTATTCCAACATTTCATTATGATTAATTCAATATAAACTACTTTTTCTTATGAAAATAATGAAGAAAGTCGAAAACAACTGAAAATATTCGGAAAATCACGATTCAGAGAGAATATTTCCTCAATTTTGAGCGGTTTAACGATCAATAAACCAGCTAGTTGCATAGACCATTCCAAAGTAGACATTTCAACAATTAATATGGTCACTTATACATACAAAAAAATATCAAGAAAATTGTTCGTGGAAAATAAGTATTTTTTTCGAAAAATGTAAATATTTCTAATAACTTGATTTGCGAAAAAATCTTGTTCAGTCGACACAAAAAAGACGTATATTTTCAAATTTTCATTTGAACTGAATCATTTATACACAAAAAAAATACTGATTTTTTTTTTGCTATCTTAACGGGTAATTTTTGTTTACCTATATCAAAAAGTGTTGAATAAAGAAAAGTTTTAGATTTTTTCATTATCCTCAACTTATTTATCGAACATATTTCGCTAGTAGGTTACGTTTCGCCGCATATCGTAAAAAAGTGTTTTCAACCCCTAAACTGCACCCCCCTTCACGATTTTGGGTGTTTTCGTTTTTAATTTTTTTTTCCGAAAGTTGAAACCTCAACAACATTCTCCACCTGGCCCTTGCCTGTTACTTTGTTTCTACAACTATCGAAAATCATTGAATTGCGAAAAAATCATGCTAATTTGACACCAAAAAAAGACATATTGCAACAAATTTTCATCTGAATTAAGTTATTTATTCGAGATCAGTTTTTTGCCATTTTGATGAATAATTTGAGGTTATGTCGAAAAGTGTTTGATACAAAAGATTTTGATTACTTCATTATCTACAACTTTACCATCGAATATTTTCCGCTAGGAGGTCACGTTTCGCCGCAAATCTCAAAAAACCATTTTCAACCCCTAAACTGCATCCCCATTTCACCATTTTGAGTGTTTTCGTGTTTATTTTTTTTCTTAAGGTTGGAACCCCCCTCTACATTCTCCACCTGAAGTTTGCCTGTTACTTTTTTCTCATTTTAAGCGTTTAGAATTCGCTTTGGCACCAGCCTATACCGGGTGGCTACTGAAGTATTGCCTACGGAATATCTCAGTTATTGTATGAAGTAAGTTTGTGAAATTTGGAGCGTCGATATAATGACATAAGAGCTAGAATTTGAGCATATTGACATGTCTAAGTTAACTTCCGGTCTGACCGGAAGTAACATCAACTTTCTTATTTTAAATGGAAACCCTATTTTTTTTTCTTTTCGCTTTATTCAGCATTCAATTCCCTTTCTAATAACATATCACAAGTTGGTATCTAACCAGAAACTAGATCAGAAAAAAATTATTTTTGAAATTCACCGAGTAGGCCGTGGAAGCAAAATGAAAGCCAAAAATTGAAAAGTTGGCTATGGAAACCATACGTCACTTGATAACAGTTGCTACTACTGTGATATTTTATTTTCTTTCGTCGGCGTTATAAAAAGCCGCCAAACAAAATATTGGAAAAATTGGGAAAAAAACAATACTCTGTAGGTCCATAACTTAAATAGGAACATACAACTTTTTCTTGCCTGTACTATTCAGCATAACCATTCCTTTCTAATGATATAATAGAAAGTAATTTTTTGAAATGAAATACCAAAAAATCCAATTATTATTCTTCAAATAACGAAAAAACAGATTTATCGAAAAAAAAATTCAAATTGATAGGATTAAAGATAAAATAAATTCAAAACAAATGTTCGAAATGCATTCCCTCAGCGTCAATACATTTATTGACTCTGGTGATATTTTCATGTAAACGTTTCTCAACATTTGGGGCGTGATATCTTGGAAAGCTCTACGAATTTTTACTTCTAGCTCATGTAGAGTTGTAGGCTGTGTGGAATACACCCTATTTTTAAGATGCCCCCATAGAAAAAAGTCGCACGGAGTAAGATCAGGTGACCTTGGTGGCCACCTGACTGGACCATGGGTTGTTATAAGTCTCTCTTGAAAGCGATTTTGAAGATAATTTCTCGCTATTCTTGAATTATGCGGAGGGGCTCCATCTTGCTGGAAGTACATTCTCTCAGTTATTTCCGCTGGTAGGTTGTTAATGAATTCCGAAATTTCATTCGTTAAAAAATTAAAGTATCTCTCTCCGGTTAGTTGGCCTTGAAAAAGAATGGGGCCAACAATATGAGTTCCAACTATTCCTGCCCAAACATTCACACCAAATCTCTTCTGGAAGCCGCCTTGTCGGAACCGGTGCTCGTTTGCTATCGCCCAGTACCTGGAACAAAAGACCGTTCACACTTTTAGCACTTTACACTTCGACTATCGACAATAATCCAAATAAAGTACAGTACCTACCTTGTATTATTCCTGTTAAATAATCCATTGTTGGCAAATCTTGACTCGTCCGTATACAAGATATAATAGTTAAATAGGTGATTCTCAGCATTTTGTCGAAGAAACCAATTACAATATTCCAGGCGCCTTTCACTGTCACTTTTATACAAATGTTGATGCAACTGATACTTGAAGGATTTCAATCGATGTTTTTTCAAAATTTTCCTAGCAGAGTCCTTACTTATAGCTAATTCGGCCTTGAGGAAATTGTGCTATCATATTGTACTAAAGCTAATACATTAATTTCAGTTTCCTCATTAATAACAAATGCTTCTTGGTCTTCGTGAACATCAGGCTCAGTTCTTAATTTTTCTTCAAGCCACTGGAAATACCTTCTTGACGGTTGCTGCCTCCCTGGATATCGCTCTAAATACAATCGTTCAGCGGCATAAGAATTTTTTAAACATTTACCATAAATGAGAAGCATGTCAATTTGTTCAGTTCGTGAATAACGGGGCATTTTTTGAATATTCCACTAACTGATTTCGATTTCCAAACCCTTTTAAAATGGCAGAATCAAAAACACTACTTCGAACGTCAAAATAATATGGATAGCTCTCATTTCTTTTTTGTTTCATTCCAAAATACATCTTAATCAGCCTACTTGTTAATATTTTGGTTCGAGTGATCATTGCAATGGAATGATTATTCTGAATAGCACAAACATCGTCCATAGGTAGATATTAAAATATCTATGGACGATGGCACAGACCAAGTACGTTTATGTTCCTATTTAACCTAATTTATCATTCCACATTATTTTTAATTTTATTTTTGCGTATGGCGATAATCTGTTTTGTTATTTGAAGAATAATAATTGGATTTTTCGGTATCTCAGCTCAAAAAATTATTTTCTACTATATCATTAGAAAGGAATGGTTATGCTGAATAGTACAGGCATGAAAAAGTTTTATGTTCCTATTTAAACTATGGACCTACAGAGTATTGTTTTTTTCCCAATTTTTCCAATATTTTTTTTGGCGGCTTTTTATAACGCCGACGAATGAACATAAAATATCACAGTAGTAGCAACTGTTATCAAGTGGCGTATGGTTTCCAAAGCCAACTTTTCAATTTTTGGCTTTCATTTTGCTTCCACGGCCTACTCGGTGAATTTCAATAATAATTTTTTTCTGATCTAGTTTCTGGTTAGATACCAACTTGTGATATGTCATTAGAAAGGGAATTGAATGCTGAATGAAGCGAAAATAAAAAAAATAGGGTTTCTATTTAAAATAAGAAAGTTGATGTTACTTCCGGTCAGACCGGAAGTTAACTTCGACATGTCAATATGCTCAAATTCTAGCTCTTATGTCATTATATCGACGCTCCAAATTTCACAAACCTACTTCATACAATAACTGAGATATTCCGTAGGCAATACTTCCGTAGCCACCCGGTATAGTGGTTACCTACTTTGGTTTTGTGATAATGGTTTAAACATCGCAAATATTAATTAATTTATCGCTTATAATTTTTTGACTCCTTTTGGTGAAGGTTCCTGTTAAGATGCTCCATTCTATGGATATTGAATACTTGTATGCTTTGATTAATGGATCATTGATAGTTTACAATTTTTCATAGATATTATACTTGGTTTACTTGTACAAGATTTGAGTTGTGTACCCTTAGTACACGTTTCACTTGGTGAATAATGATTAGATTGCTGCTACGGTCACGATATTCGACGATCCAATGATTTGAAAGTGTCATTGTTGGTGGACTCTTTCACTCCAAGTATTATTGGTTGATTTTGAGTTGATTTTGTTACGCTTTCGGATCATCTTTTCATCGGATATTGTGACGGTCAGTAGTAGCCTTTAGTGCATCCACACACACTAGTTCGCACAAGCTCTGCTTTCGAGGGGTTATCTTCGAAAACCTAGGAGTTTCGTATATAGTTATTTTCCTAAGAAGTACGCAAATTGTTAATTTTCCTCACGCAAATACAGTTAGGCTAACGACGCAAAGCGGAGTTCGTATAAGTTTTTGCGTGCGGAAAAGGCACTTTGCGCACGTGTTAGGAACAACATTTTTCCTACGAGCTTCATATCAGATAGCAACGAATATAATAAAATTAAAACTTATTGAAAATTTGTATTCAAACTTGATAGAAAGAACCATAGAACAAACAAATACATAACACTAAATTAAATTATTTATTAGTAATATTCATAATGAAAGAACAATTATTGACATTTTGCAAATTTATTGCAGATCCGGTCAGTTAATTTAATGGGTGACTTGTGGTACGGCTTGATGAACACTGACTTAGCGCAGAAGAGCAGTTAATAATATGGCTTGATGAAGGTTGATTTACCTCAGGACAGTTGTTCAAATAGGTCGATGAAATTTAAAAAATATTTTTTTTGTTTTAGCTGAAATACAAATATCGGGAAATACGATTGAAAGGAAAAGGGGAATATACTCGCAACGGCTTCTCATATTGCATTAAATAGTGTACAACAACTAAATTAAATATAAATTTTCCATACCTGAGAGATTTTTGAGTAGTTTTAATTTTCCGCAATCTTACACGCTGAAAAATCCGACAGACTGATTAACCACACTTTGGCAGTCTGAAAATCGTGGTACTTGACAACCCGATCGTAGAACAAATCGCAGCTCAGACTAGTAAGCTGTACTCTCACAAAAGTGAACGTGAACAATCAAATGTGGTTGAATATTTCGGGTATTAGTAGATAGATGATACTGAAATTAACGTTACTTTTTACTATAACAGTTTACCCTATTGAGATTTTTCAGAGTTCTCCAATATTCTGGTAAATAAAACTATATTTTTCCGGTAAAAATCGTTCTAAGATGCATCATAGTTCATCATACTCTCCTGACAAAAACGTAGTCGTATTTATTATTCAGTTGCCAGTATTATCAACTAATGTTGATAACGGTTGTTACCGCCCCTAAAATAAAATAATTACTAACGATTTTGTGTTTATAAGGGATAACAGTAATAATAACCACATTCTCAGTGAATCTGAATACGAAAGTAGTAGTACTTACAGAACAGAATGGTAAACATGAAGTTATATTTGTTAAAATAATCGTTCAACGTTCAGTTGAGTTGCAGGGCGACGACGGTTCGTACACCTATGAAGATTCATTAAAGTTTCATTTTTCTAGGAGCTAACATCTGAGTCGAGAAGTCTGAGTATATTATTATCGTGAGTGAGCAGTGAAATTTGTTACTACTCTTGAAGGTGAGTTTCAAGTCAACAGAATTTCTGAATATGGATTCTATGATTCTATACGGTTCTGACATTTCAGAGAACGCATTCAAATACAATTTGTGTTAGCCGCTTCTCTATTACGTACAATGGACCGAAGTCAATAATTGAACATCATGGGTCATACATACGGTGAACAAGATTTCAGCGTGTGCCTGCATAGATGAGTGTTAAAGAAAATTTAGATGATGCAATCATTACTATACGTGAATTAAATCTGATTATACTTCCATGAGCTGATGGCGGAAGAGAGGGGGTTGATATGTTACCATTAAACCATCGAAGAATAGTATCTCTGAAGAATAAACAACCTGATTAAGAAAAACAAATCAACAGAATTACGAAGACAGTTGGAATTCATTCGCTTCCTCTTACTCATACTTGAAGGTATGTAACTAGTTTACTTTTCTCATCATTGACCATAGCAGTCGATGCCAAGACACCAAAGAAAAAAAAAAATTCCTTGAATGATAGAACTATAAACAATTCAGTGAAACGACCTTTTCACGTCACCAGGAGTCGTGGTATATTATATGATGACGTTGTTTTTACTGTTCCTGTAGTGGTATTCATTCCGCGTCTTTTTCAAATTACCACGGGTCGTGCTATATGATAAGATTGTTGTTTGTACTATTACTGTCGTAGTATTCTATTTTGAACTGATTTTGTGAAGGAAAGAAATAACTAAAATCAGAGAAAATTATCAGGTATTATATTGGTAGAAGATTAAGCATACTTTCTGTCCGACTATACCAGAAAATGATAAATAATGTAAAGCAACAATTTTCAAATTGAAAGAAAAACAGGCACTATTCAGGAATAATTCACAAATTTTAATAAATCAGACAAGCACAGAATCATATAGATTTATCAATTCAACTCAGAGTCTTTATGTATTTCATAAAGATAATATTCAATTAATGATGATGATAGAATTTTTTATATTTATCGAAAGTAATGGAATCAAAATCAAGTCATCTGATTTTTTTATTCGTCATATTTATAAGATCAGAGTGACTGTATTTATTTCAAATGAAAATACCACGGATACCTTTTTGACTTTACATTAAATTCAGAGTATTATTATTTGCTATCTCAAAAACTGTACCCCTGTATGAGAATAGATATCAAAGAGATATTCATGTAGCTGCTGATATGAACCATAAATGAAAATGAATTTTTCAGAAAAACAAGAGACGAATCCGAACTAAAGACAAATGGAGTCGTGAAAGCATTCCTTCAATAAAGAAAAATTGTTTCAATCCATCATAAAGAGTCAACAATATAAAAAATTACAGTTACAGGTTATAGAAAGGAACGTTATACGATCGTTAAACTCATTACAGTAATTAGAGAAAAAAAATGATGGACTCATAATGATGGACTCATGAAAAAATTCAAATAAGATCAGGTGGGTAAGTAAACCTTTCAATAAGAAATAATTTGATTTTCAATAATTATTGAAAATTTCAATGAAAATTTTCCTTCTAGACTGTACCTGATCTGAAACAGAACGTGGAGTGTTTCTTTAAGATATGACCATTTATTTATTTTCTGATCCTTATACGTATGTGAACAACAAATTGGATATTCATTTAGTCTAATAACCTCCTAGAATAGTTCACTACTACTACAAGCGAACAGGAAGATATAGCGTGGTTGACTCCAGCCTCCAGAGAAAAGCCCAATCAAGATATAATTGAAAGCTTTCCTGAGTTTGAACATCAGCTAAATTAATATAGTTTGGTAAGAAGCTATGCCAATCCATTTTTGGTCAAAATCTGATCCTTTTTTTTTAGTTTGAATAACACCTCCAGAAGATGTTAGGAGCAAGATGTAACAACATGTAAGAGTCTCTACCTGAACAGACTTTTGAAGATAAATGAGTTGTTAGATATTTTGATGTCTACCAATATGAAACAAATCAAGTCTATATAGCGTCTCCCGGATTTCAGGGAATCAGCCAGTAATGAAGTATTGCCACCCTTTTACTGTCTATATTCACAGGCAAAATAAGGAATACTTATATCTACAGGCTATCAGAGCTAGGGCCTTATTCTTTTTGTTAAGGTAAATATAAGTGAAGTTCTTATATTTTACGGTAAACTTAAAATAATAGAAAATATCCATACTATGTGAGTATATGAAAAAAATTTTAAATGTAAGGTTTTTTCAAAAAAACTCCTAGCGTTTAAATTTTTTCCTAATTTTTTGACCATATTACCATCCATCAATTCATATATGTTGGATTTTTATTTTCAGACTGTTCCAGATATACAGACCAATTTGCTCTCTAAATGAAACAAATATGAAACGTTGAAATAAGCTATGCAATCAATCTTTTGTTTTCGAGGAAGATGATGTTTGAACTGGACAAACATCTTATTTTGTGGATAAGCTGTTCTTTATATTATGATTCCATTTATATTATTGTTATTATTATTTTCCTACCTATATGAGACAAGTTCGAGTACATTTTTTACAAAAACTTGTTTTCTGTATATTCTGATTGTTGTTGAATAAATGATAAATATTAGCTGTTGGCATTTTTTACGTTGTTTAACCCCATGATATATTTTTTTTTCTTGGTGTTTTGGCATCGACTGCTATGGTCATTAGCCATGTGTTCTGGATAGGCCTTGTTACTAACTCCATACGCCACTTTAGGAGCAGCACTGTTAATTTTTAACGCAACAGTGAATCGTGGAGGATTATTCCCAGCCGACACGAGCCTCAATCATTCAGACTTTCACATCTGAAAATGAAAAAAGATCGCACCGTCTGGGAATCGAACCTGCAATCTCTCGATTACCAGGCGAGCGCTTAACCACTGCGCTAATCCCCGCCCTTCATGATATTATAACCCATACCATATCAAAATGTACCATTTGCTATTTTCCATATTAGTTTTTTAGTCTCGTTTCAAACCACGAGTATGGCAATAATAATTATGAATTTTGAGGGGAAAACATAAATATTGCCATACTTGTGGTTTGAAACAAGACTAAAACTAATATGAAAAATAACAAATGGTACATTTTGATATGGTATTTTATTCTGAACTGGGTTAAAATATCATGGGCGAGAGTGTGGTAAACTTTTCGATAATCAGTTTACTAGCTAGTCGTGGTAAAAAATACTCTATAGGTGATATAACAGATGGAAGAAACATATACCGCGAACTTTAGTAAAAAAATCTCTATTCAAATCTAACAGTTGAATAGGTGGAGGTGCCTGTTCCAGATTCACTAATGAATTGTAGTATAAAATAATCAGCGGGTGGATATTCGATATTACGTAGTCGTGGTAAATTTAACCACGATGCTCAGTTAATCGATCTTTGTTTTTCGCGATCAATATCACTGCATTACCTAGCAATACTTTCTCAGGGTTGTCTCAACGTTTTTGAAGAGTACATCTCACTACGATCAAAGTTTGTCCATATTCTTAACGTTTTTCGTGGTTAAATACTTGACGATTCTAGTAATTTCTACCTTTCTTTTCTCTGCGTGTATCCGCACGGGGTGCGCAAATGCATGCAGAAAAGTATTATTTTACAAATTTTACACCGTTTTGTTTCTTTGATGTCATTGATATAACAATGTTTGTTAGAATCTCATCTTGTCAATTGAAAGTCAATATATTTTTCCGAAACGAATTGATTTTATTATTCATTTGGCTTGTTTGCCGAATGAAAGTTTGTTTATGTGGAGGATATTCGTTTGTTGACATACCTTTTTGGAAATTTTAACCTTCCACAGTCTGAAAATGAAAAAATATCAATTCAAAGAAATCTGTACAAGTGTAGAGGGGCAATAATCAATTTGCCCCGATCAGTTACTGCGTTTAGAAGACTGTTGTCTTGAAAACAGTTTATTATTTCGTCAGTAACGTATCGAATACTAAAGTTGCCTATATGCTTTGTTCTGAGAGAGTATTCGACACCCGTCAGGTGTCTTTTGAGAATAAGGCAACTATCTCAATTTGGTTACATCATTGCGGTTATGCGGTTATGGGAATTTCCGAATATAACAACGTATAGGAAATACGAAATATGGATTTGGAAAAAGTAGGTATCATCCTGAAAAATTTCAATTACTTCAAAACCCAATTGTGAACAGATTTTTTTCGAAATATTGATTTAACAATTCCTCACTATGGCAAAATGTAATTTAAATGAAAAACAGAAATACGTATATATTTGAAATGTTTCTTATCAAATACAGGGGTTCCATTCAAAATAAGGAACTCATACAGTGTCCGCCAAAATTTTGGAACCATATGGAAAACTTTTTTCTTAAATAATTCTCATGAAATTTCATTATCCATAAAAGTTGGTGCATTCAATTAGACTTAGTACGCGCATGTGTACCACAAGGTTCAATTCTTGGACCTTTATTATTTCTTATATATTTCAATTCAATATTCAATCTTAGTTTGCATGGTGAGCTCAAATTATTTGCGGATGACACATCATTAATTTATTTTGGGAAAAATGACAATGAAATAATCGAAATTATTCAAGCTGATTTAAAAATAATTTCGCTTTGGTTGAACAGTCATAAAATGACTTTGATTATTGATGAATCTTCCTTCAAATTTTTGTCAAAAAGAGAACCCAGACATATTGTGAATTCATTAGCTTTCAACGGAAAAAATATGAAATATTCAGAAACAACAAAATTTCTGGGTTTATACAATGATGAAAACCTTTCTTGGAAAAGCCATATTGAAAATCTCATAAAAAAAATATCTCCTATAATTGGTATTTTGTTCAAAATTCGATATTACATTCCTTTGAAACATCTAAAAATGATTTATTTCACTTTAATTTATTCAAAATTACAGTATTTAATATCAGTATTATTTCATTATCTTTCCATTGCTGCTTTTTTACTCATTTTCAAGATTTTGTTAGATCGTAGTTGCTTTGACAGATAATTTATGCTAATTCAGTAACTTACTACTCAAACATAATTGAGGATATCTCATTAAAAATTGAAGCTAACTCTTTGAGTAGTTATCAAAACTAGTAATTGGTAGACGAAACTGGATAACTGGGAAAATCACTCAATTGCGAACAACTCTCTTTCATAACATTTTTCGATATTTTGCATAATAATGTACCTTTACTCTATAGTGAATTTAGAATATCGGCCGTTTCCCGCTTAGTCGCTCGCCACTGGCAATAACCGATATGCGCGTACTCAACTCAATTGAATGCGCCACCTTTTTTGAAGAATAACATTTTTTGAGAAACTAATAATAAAAAAATTTCCCATATGGTTCCAACATTTTGGCGGACAGTGTATAACACACCGATGATGATATTTTTAATTGATTGTTTATGTTGACCTATTTTCGGAATTGCATTCGAATGAACGGTTCACTTGATAATCCCTGTACATCTTTCATTTCTAATTTTATACGTTTTTGTGAATTTGTTCCAATTCAAAAGTACTTTTGAAAAATATCTTTATACTGAACATATATTATATTCCCATCATTCTTTTTAGATAATGCAAGACTAATTTTAAGAAACACTACATACCTCTCAATGTCCGCAGCAACATATGCAGTCGGGCCTGAAACAGAAGAGGAGCTTTCACGATACTTTACATATTACGGATAGACTTCGTTATTTACATTTCGAGATGCCGTCACATCCTAAGCACAATAGACGAGGAAAGTGATGACATTACAAATGTCATTCTTGTCAGCTTGTCCGAAATTGTTTCCGTTGTTTTTCAACTTCTTTTGCCTGAGAAAACAAAATCCAACAAACAAACTAATAAGCAAAGCAACAAATCATCAACAGAGAATGTAACGTAAAATTCTTTGTTTGGAATCAGTTTTCGACAAGGATGACATTTGTGACGACACACTTTCCTCGTCTATTTTTATTGCCACTTATTTCGCAGAAAATAGTTGCCAGTCAACCCAAAAGTCGGCAAAGCTGAGTTTCTGCTAAATTATCTGATTATATACAATGTATACAGTACGATGCAAATGAATGGAATAAATTCATTATTTCAGAATATAAACATATTTTGGAAAATTCCTCGAACACGTCGATTTTCTTTTCCGATTGGACAATTTTTGAACCCCACCCTGAATATACCGAGTTATCCGCATTCGAGTGAAAATTACTTTAGTGATATTTTTAAATGGAACACCCAGTGTACTTTTCCATATTTGGTTATGGATCGTCATTACAAATCCAGTGATACCAGGTTTGATGGAATCAAACGGCTGCGGAGATATGGGCAAAAAACTTCCTCGTGTGTCCAATGAGTATGACTGAGACTTCACACGATTCGGAAGGTCAAAAGTCTCTGTCGCACTCATTGGGCATATTGAGAAGTTTTGTGCTCATATCTCCGCAGCCGTTCGACATAATCCCATCAAACCTGGTATGACTGGATTTGTAATGACGATCCCTGACCAAATATGGAAAAATACACTGGGTGTCCCATTTAAAAATATCACTAAAGTAATTTTTACTCGAATGCGGATAACCCTATATATTAAGGGTGGGGTTCAAAAATTGGCCAATCGGAAAAGAAAATCGAGGTGTTCGAGGAATTTTCCAGTATATGTTTATATTCAGAAATAATGAATTTATTCCATACATTTGCATCGTACTGTATAAGCAGATAATTGCCACGAAATAAGCGGCAGTAAAAATTGTGCTTAGAATGTGACTGTATTGACAGCAGCTTGAAATGTAAATAACGGATTCTAACGGTAATATGTTACGAAGGCGTAGAAGGGCCACGGTTTTTTCCTATTTTTAATCCCGACTTCTATCTCGGGATGTCGAGATCCCGACATCTAAGTCGGGATTCTACCTCGGGATCTCGAGATCCCGACATCTAAGTCGGGATTCTATCTCGGGATCTTGAAATCCCGACATCTAAGTCAGGATCCCGACTTCTATCTCGGTGTCTCGAGATCCCGACATCTTAGTCGGGATCACGACTTCTATCTCTAAATCAGCCATTGTTTTTCTACTTTTCCTGACGAAAGGAACCAAATACACTAATAAGTTCACAACCTCGAAAGAGTGACGACTGACGACTAACGTTGACTTCAAAGATCATAGCCAAAATCCCGACTTAGATGTCGGGATCTCGAGATCCCGAAATAGAAGTCGGGATCCCGACTTAGATTTCGGGATCTCGAGATCCCGAGATAGAAGTCGGGATCCCGACTTAGATGTCGAGATCTCGAGACCCCGAGATAGAAGTCGGGATCCCGACTTAGATGTCGGGATCTCGAGATTCCGAGATAGAAGTCGGGATCCCGACTTAGATGTCGGGATCTCGAGATCCCGAGATAGAAGTCGGGATTAAAAATAGGAAAAAACCGTGGCACTTCTACGCCTTCGTAATATGTCATTGGATTCAACAAAACCACATAAAATTAATTCGCAAATAGTATATTATGATACAAGTTTTATAAGACACCATTTTGTCGCACGCATTGTTTGGAGTACGACGAGCGAAGCGAGGAGTGCTCCAAGAGAACAAGTGCGACAATGTGTCTCATAACACGTGATTCATATACTTTTTTTTCTATTTTGCATTTTTTGTAGTTTTTCATTGGAAAAAAATGGATTTAATATTAATAAATAATATCAGAAATGTCGGGTTGTTAACATGATTTGTTGCCCAAAAAATCTCGTTCAGTTTACGAAAAGGAATTTCACAATTTCGAAGTATCCGATGCCTCACCACACTCCCACTGCAGTCAAAATAACTTTTCAAACAATCAGACCACTTAGCATAATTTTGTAAACCCAGTCCAAATCACACCAGCTAATTTAACTATAAACGACCGAGAAAACAGTCATGTAACAATTAAAGTTCATAATAACTGTGCCATCCAAGGCAACAAATAACACCACAATGTTCAAAAGTTATTCTTCTTCTTTCATCTGACAGTTGATGTTACCATTTTTACCAATCTTGAAAAAATTTAAAATGCGTATCGAAATTTCGAAACGCATTTGGGTGTCATAGTGACTCCAAATGGAAAAGGTATGTTTTTGTCAGTAACCTCGCTGTTTTATCGGTTCGTATCAAAATTCTCAAAGGATATGGCAATCCAAAAATATTTTGATGATAATCAAGTTTCGATGAAAATCGTGCACAAGTTTTCAAGTTTATGTCGAACGATCCTTTCCGATTATCATCAAAACTTGAATACAAACAGGAAAAAATATGTTTTTCGATATACAGGTCTCTACAATAGTCGTGGGATTCTGATACAACTGTTAGATACGAACCAATATAATAGTAGGAGGCCTAATAGAAACCAATTTTCTGAAATTACTGTCATCTGAGAAAATTAGGAAGTTTTATCATTATCATTGAAATATAAATATTCCACCGCAATCAAGCAGTACTACGAAAGCGTAGAAGGGCCACAACAAATTTTATTTTCATTTCAAAATAAATAAATGTAGAATATTTGATATTCTGCGTTTTGAATAAAGCCTTAGTGAATCGTTTCATCATTGGTTATGAGAATGGTCGGGTGAAGGACAGACTATAAGAAGAAAAGGAAACTATAAATTTTTCTACAATACTGGAAATTACTTCGTCAAAAAGTACTGCCGGGCAGAATGGCAGCAGGGCAGTCAAAATGGAACAAGAAATTTATTATGCTAATACCAGAGGTACAGCACATACGCGACCCTCTGGATCCTTTTCATCCAGATTGTCATTCAGAAATTCAGGCGGGAACAGAAATTCAATGAGTGCCAGCGGTGGATACTCAGGAGGCGGTGGATACACCAAGTCAGCGGGGGCAGTTGGAACTGTTCTTCCAAATTCCGGATGCGCTGTTTGCGGTCGGAAGAACCATAAGACAGATAAGTGCGCTTATATAAATTGTCATTGCCATATTTGTAATAAAAAGGGACATCTCGTTCCAATGTGTACAAATAGAAAGAACACGAATAAACAGAATAGATTGAATGAAAACAGAAATAACATTTAAGAGTCGGAAGAATATTCGCTATTCAATTTGGAAGCAAAAACAAATCCCGTTTTTATAGAACTTCTGATTGAAAATAAATTGTACACTTTTATTTTGGATACTGGAGCAAGCTATTCCGTAATTTCTCTCACATTTTATGAAAAACATTTCAACGAAAAACAGTTAAATACAACTGACGAAGTTTTTGGGTTATATAATGGGGACAAGATTATTCCATTAGGTTATATTGTTTGCAATGTCAGTTATCGAGGTAGAAATTTTACTTTAAATATTTTCGTTGTTGAAAATGGTGGTCCACCTCTACTAGGATGCGATTTTTTCAATATTTATGATTTGGGCATTTCAAAATTATATTATGTAGATTTGCCTGACGATCTACAGTTTCTGATTAGAAAGTATTATGACCTTTTTTATCCAGGACTTGGAAATTTCAACAAGGGGGTAATTTCTATTGAACTTAAATCAGAATCAGTCACACCCAAATTTTTTAGCTTGCCTTTTGCAAGGAATGGTGGAAAAGGAACTTCAGCGATTAAATGATCTCGGTGTGATTGAACCAGTTCAATATTCGGAATGGGCTTGTCCCATTGTCCCAGTCTTAAAAAAAGATGGTACTATTAGAATCTGTGGCGATTTTAAAATTACTGTAAATCCTTTCATAGAAGGTGTTGTATGTTTTCTTGACGACCTTTTAATTACAGGAAAAGATCGTAACGAACATATAATTAGATTGGAAGCACTGTTAAAGAGATTATAAGATGCTGGTTTGAAATTATCATCAATAAAATGTAATTTCTTCAAAGATAAAATTTCATATTTAGGTTATGAAATTGATAAAACCGTTTTGAGTACTTCAGAGTCGAAAATATTAGCTATGAAAAATGCTTCTGTTCCAAACAATATTACATCACTTAAATAATTTTTTGGATTAATTAATTATTACGGAAAATTTTGTTCCGAATCTTGCCGCCATTTTACATCCACTATATAATCTTCTTAAACCAAATTCGAAGTGGGTGTGGTCACCAGACTGTGATTCGGCATTTGGAAAGGTTTAACAGTTGTTGATGTCGACGCAGGTGCTAGTACATTACGACGAAAAATTACCATTACGTTTGATCACGGATGCCTCAGAAAAAGGCGTTGGGGCGGTAATTACCCATATTATGTCAGATGGTACTGAAAGGCCTATTGCCTATACCTCTCGTACCTTATCAGAAGCTGAAAAAAAATATTGTCAGACGGAAACAGAAGGTTTAGCAGTAATTTTTGGTCTTTGCAAATTTAATAACTATTTGTAATTGAGAGATTTCACTCTAGTCATTGATAATAAACCTTTGATGTATATTTTCCATCCCACAAAAAATATTCCGCAGTTTTCTGCGAACAGACTTCGCAGATGGGCGTTGATTTCATCTAACATTGAATATGTGAAATCTGAACATAATTATGCTGATTTCCTATCGAGGGAACCCGTACCTATTTAGGAAAATAGTATAGAAGATGTAGATTTGAATTTCATACATTATTTTTCTCATAACGAGGTTTTTCCTATAGATTTCCTTCAAATTAAAGAAACTACTCAAAAAGATGAAACTCTATTAGAGGTTTTGAAATATTTAAGGTCAGGTTGACCCAACAACTCGTATAATTTAAAGCATGAGGTTAGACCATTCTATAGACTAAGGAATGAGTTTACCATTGAATCGGATTGCTTGCTATAGAACAATCGAATAATAATTCCTCAATGTTTACAAAAAAGTATATTGGATAGTTTGCGTAATAGTAATATGGGAGTGGTCAAGATGAAAAGTCTTGCCCGCTCATATTTCTGGTGGCCAGGTCTAGATAAAGCTATAGAAAATATTTGTAGAACTTGTGAGGGTTGTTTAGTTAATAAAAATTCACCAGAAAAATCAGTATTGAATAGTTGGCCTTGGCCGGAACAACCTTGGCACCGGTTACACTTAGATTTTATGGGTACATTAAAAAACAGGCAGATTTTGATAGTTATGGATGCTCATAGTAAGTGGCTGGAGGTTTTTCCAATGTCTTCCATAACCTCTATTTTGACAATAGATATTTTAAGATCTTGTTTCGCACGTTTCGAATTACCAAAACAAATCGTAACAGATAACGGTACATCTTTTTGCTCACAAGAGTTTGAGCAATTTTTAAGAAAAAATAATGTGATTCATATAACCACACCTCCGTACCACCCTTCCTCAAATGGTGCGGCAGAAAATTGCGTAAAAACTACGAAAAATGCACTTTTGAATGCTTTGAGTAAAAATAGTCAGTCAAATATAAATTTGATATTAAATAATTTTTTATTCGACTACCCCATTGTACAACAAAAATTGGCCCAGCCAAACTGATGTTTGGGAGAAATCTGGGAACTCGCTTTGATGCATTATTACCAAATCCCAATAATATCGTAAAAAGTCGCGTTCTAATGGAACAAAATAAACAAAGATTGTACTTTAGAGGTAAGCGATTAGTGCAGTGTGTGCCGGGAGAAACAGTAACCGTTAAAGATTACAGAAAAGTGGGTAAAGTTACTTATATTAAGGCTATAGTTACTAAGAAAGTTGGAAAAGCTATGTATATTGTGAAAGTACCAGATTTGAATGATATAGAATGGAAGTAGCACATTAATCAGATAAAGAAATTATGTATTGAATTCTAAATTGCCAAGTGATATTTTAAATGATTCTACGGAAATTGATCCTGTACACAATCAATCACGGTAACTATCGGCTGGCGTGAAAAATCTTGCAATTTCTGCTAAGGAGTCAAATGAAAATATAAATATGCGACCTAAGCGCACACTTAAACAGCCAGAGCGCTTAGTGTATAGTTAGTTTTAGGAATAATTGTAAGGAAATAGTGTGTTTTTTTTAAGGGGAGAGATGTGACATCCTGTAAGCATTGACTAGTCAACATGCAAATTAAAGAACTCAAGTATAATCAGTATTGTTATTATTTCATCATATTATGATCTAAATACATTACACTCTCCATCACATCTGTCACATTAATCCAACTGATTTCTTCTCTGTGTCTTGATTACTATAATTTACTTGAGTTAACTGAAATCTGGATTTTTCTTCAGTTGAATGAGATCGTGTATCTGGCTAATTTCATTTTATTAAATTGTTCTTGTTGTCACTACCTCTATTTCTATTTCTTACCATTTTTTCATTTCAATACTGCTTTACTGGATTTTTTAACAACTTTCAATGGACTATAATTTGAGAAAATGATGACACAAATGAATTATGAAACTGTCAAATTTCTCAGAGTTGAAAATATCCAACGTAGCTGTAGATCTGGTTAAATTGTATATACTCTTCTTCAACACAATTATTCGATCTTTCAATGTATTATCTTTAGATAATATAAATATTCTGAACAAATAATCACTACTAAACCCAAATTTCAACAAAAATTAGACAAAACAAAAACAAAAAGGAAAAAATATAAAAATAAGTAAATTACGTGTAGACGTAAAAAAGCAAATAACAAATGGAAACGTATTGATCAAATGTAAAAGTAAAGAAGATGCACAGAAAATTCAGAACGAGATCAAATGACATTTACACAGTCACTGTGATGCAGATTTGAAAATGATAAGGGATCAAAATATCTATATATCATATATTTTGATTATTGACAATAAATTTGACTGATGTGTGACGTTCCGCTTGAGTAATCAATAACTACTGAATAACCAAGCCAAGTTGAGTGAAAATCATTTCCAAGTATTTCAAAACACCTATGGAAGAGAATTACATATAAGACTCAGCGAAAACAACATCATTTTTTGGATACTTCGCAATTCAAAAATTTGACATTTGTGAAAAATCAATTCTGTCATTCTGTGAGAAATTCGGAAAAATAGTCCAGTGATAAAAAAACATGATCAATTAAGGTGGAATGGTAATAGCAATATGAGAAGAAATAAAAAACGTGAAAGCGATAAAAAGGACGATTCAATAGAAGGTATTCAATCTATTTCAAACTTTGTTTCATTTGATGATTCAAGAAATGAAACCAAATCCAAATTTCAATTGACGAAAGTGGATTACAATAATCAGGATTCAATAAATACTTCCATGGAAAATAAAAAACACGATTCAATAAAATGTTCTCAATCTATTCCAAATTTTTATCTATTCAATAATTCAAGAAGTGAAACTGGATCCAAATTTTCCTATGGCTAAATCACATGCTAATTTACCAGACATTGTGTGGAGAGCTTGAAAGAACAAATATTTTTGTTGAAAGAAATCACCAATGACAAAGAATTAATGATAATGGAGAAAGAAAAAACATAAAACTTCTATCCCATGAAAACAATCACTTACAAAAAAATTACGATTTCTTATTGTCAAACATAGTGGATAAAGAAAGCATAACTCAGAGTTTAGATGAAATCAATAGAAAAATTCATAAATTGGAACTCAATTCAAATCACTTGACGGAAAATACCAGATCCTATTCTGATGTTGTGAAAAATGATATTCATTTCAATGAGAAGATCAGTGAGCAAATTATAACAATTAAACCAAAATTTGAACAAACACCAACCAGAACAAAAAGGGATTTGGAAACCAATATTGAAATAAGCAAATTGCATATTGGAATAAACTCAATGAAACACAATTCAAATGGAACAGTTACAATTAAGAGCCCACAATTTTTGTATGAGAATTTTTTTATTTTTTTTTGCATTATTCAATGGTTTTGTGAAACTTCCTGAACTTCAGTGATTTTTTGTTATGACAATTTATAAGAAAAAAAAATTAAATGACTTGATGAATTTGAAAAATTGAGAGGTTCCGGAATTCTCATGGGACCACCCTCATTCCTGATCAGTAGCCAACAAACCTTAGCTGAAAGGATGAAGAAGAAATTTGAAGTTGTAAAGAAAATTGAATATGAAGTCAAGGATCAATATCATGCTGATTTAAAAAAATTGTCAAAACCAAAAATCAAAATTCCCAATATGAGAGTAGACACCAAAATAACAGAAGACTTCTGAGACTTCTGAGAGCTATGGTTCATAAGGGGACGACAGCTGGTTAACGGAAAAAACAATTTTAACAACAATTTTTTAACAAATCGAAAAAATGATAAGAGATCAGAACATCTTCATAACTGATGATGATTACTTATCTGTGAAGTTTTTGCGACACTTCCAATATAAACATTATACAACCATATATGCAGAAGTAAATGGAAAACTGCTACAAAAAATATTGACCCATAATGATGGTAAACTATTCATTGGATGGCAAAATTTGAAAATTTATCAAAATAATAATATTACACAGTGCAAGAAATATTACAGATATAGACACAACAAAAAAATGTATAAACCAGATAATTTGTCCGCATTGTTCTGGCCAACATAAAATCCAATTCTGTAAGAACACTGAGAAGCCTAGATGTGATAACTGTGTGTATTCAAACACCTTATTTCATACTAACCACCCTATCCACCATTTGGCATCAGATAGGGATTTCTCAACCTACAAGTATTACCAGAATCAACTGAATAGTGAAATTGACTAAAGTAGAGTAGAGTTCTAAGATATGGTAGAAGAATTCGAAAAATTTAATATTAAAATTAATGAATTCCAGACAATTTCGGAATACACCACCAAAATCATGAGTAATATCAAGATTCCTTATTTGAATGCGCGATCTATGCGAAACAAAATGGAAGAAATAGAAGTTCTCGTTAATACTATTGGAGCAAATATTGAAACCTGGATGAAGAAAGAAGAGGAAATCTACTTCAATTTCAAAAACTTCAACTCTGTTTATTCATCAAGGACCAAGAGAGGAGGAGGTATTGGAATATTTCTAGAAGAAAATATGGAATTTGAGATAATAGAAGAAGATAATCAAAACTCTTACATTCAAATCAAATTGACACGATTGAATATTTTCCTTTGCGGTGTTTATAGATCACCAAAAGACAATAATGGCACATTTCTTAAATTTTTGGATAAAAAACTTCAACATATATGTGAACTTAAACAAGATATGTTCTCGGTGATATGAACATCGATATTTTGAAACATAATGAACATACCACTTCTTAAATGATATATGCATTTCAAACAACTTCCAAATTTATAATAATAAGATTCCTACGAGAGACTTCAATAATAAAGTATCCTTGATCGATCAAATACTAAGTAATTCTCATGAAAAATGCGAAATTTCTATAATAAACACTGCATTAAGTGATCACACATTGATAGTGGCTGATATCTGTGTAAATATAAATCAAGATACAAAGGAATATACTCTCAAGACTATCACTGTATTTGATAAGGCAAAACTCCAGGAAAATTTAAAAGTTTTCAGTGAAAACCTTCAAGACTATAATACACCAGACATAATTTACAATAGTCTGTGGACTATTTTCGAAAAATGTTGTCAAGAAAAAATATTAAAAATGAAAAAGACTCAAAACCTTGGTTTAATGTAAAAATTTCTAGACTGATCAAACTACGTGATAAGTTTCACTATAAAAAGAAGTGTTATTCTGAAATCCATTAATTCAAAGACTATTATGATCATTATAATAAATTAGTTAAAAAGAGTGTTAAAGAAGCAAAAGAGGCGTATTACCAAGAAAAAATCATCAATGCTCTACAATGGATCTGGAAGAAAAGACAATATTAAATATATTTTGGAAGATGGACAGAAAATTTAATGTAAACAGAAAATTTGTGAAGAATTCAATAGTTACTTCATCAATGTTGGTCCTAGTTTGTCAAAGATTCACAACTACCAAGAAAATGTCGATGCAATCAAAATTATCATCTATGCATCTCAGGCCTACCAATTCTGAAGAAACAGAATAAGTCATTAGTGACCCAGACATAAGAAAAGCTCCAGGGTTCGTCAATATCAATACAAAAATTGTAAAGATGATGATATCAGAACTTGCTCCAATAATGAGTAAATTAATAAATTCAACTTTTTCGTCAGGATTTATACCTGAAACATAAAAAATAGCTAAAGTAAAACTAATTTTCAAAACAGGCAAGAGATATCTAATGGTAAATTGCAGACCAATCTCAATTCTTTCAGTTCTTTCAAAAATTATAGAAAAGATAATGCATAGCAGATTGTTGGAATACCTAGAAAAATCAAATTTGTTGTATAGTGGGCAATACGGCTTTCGAAAGTCTAGTGATACTGATTCAGCTGTCTCAGATGTTATCACTCAATTTCAACTCGATATAGACTCTCATAAGGAATGTGGTATACTGTCACTAGATCTTCGTAAAGTATTTGATACTGTAGATCACGAAATTTTGTTGAATATTATGTATTAAATAGGTATCAGAGGTCCTGTTTATAAATGGTTTCAAAATTATATTTCAGATAGAAAACAGTTTATATAGGAGACAAATTCTGCACTGAGAAAACTGTCATCTGTGGAGTTCCATAAGGTTCCATCTTGGGACCAATCCTTTTTTCTCATTGATATAAACTCTTTAGCTGATTTAGATTTATCTGGAATAATTAAAATGTTTGCTGATGACACCACAATAATATATGGCGGAAAAAGTCAACGTGATATCAAAATGACATGCAAAGAGATCTACAAAAAAATTTATTATGGCTCATCTGTCATAAATTGACATTGAATTACGAAAAATTCTCATACATGTTCATTACAAAAAAATCGTCAAACGATAATTTGATCCGATCAAGTTCAATAATGAATACATAAATTACCGTACCATACAAAAATTCTTAGGACTCTTTATAGATGAGAATTCATCATGGGCAAGACATATAGAGAACTTAAGGAGGCAGATTTCACCATTAGTTCGATTTTTTTTATTCGAAATTTGCTTTCTCTAAAATATAAAAATCCATATATTTTTCGTTGGCATACTCTAAATTTCAATTTTAATTTCAGTTCGGGGCACTGCCTCGACCTATTTGCTTAAACGTTTGAAATCATCACAAAATAAAAATATTAAATGTTAATGTTGAAGATATTTGAACCTACTGTATACATAAACAGAAATCAAGTTGTGAGTTGAGTTTAAGAAACAGATTGATGTCAAGTATTGTCACTATTCGTCAAAAATAAAATTACCAAAAAAGGTCTTTATTTAATTAGATTTGAGTCTTTATCTACTATAAGATTCATTACAAGTGGTCCTTCAAACCTTTAGAAACAGCACTATGCAAACAGATCCATCTGCAACGCCTTCAAAAATGGTTCTTAAAAGTGTACCTGGTCTCCAGCCGAGATTGAACAACACAAACAAGAAAACGTTAGAAGATCTTCAATTTGCTCTATATGGAAGTAATGCTACAAATAAAATGACGAAAAACAATATATTATCCTTTCATGGATTCAGTTTCCACATGAACTTAGAAGAATATAGACAACATGTTAAGGTAGTTGGAAAATCATTAAGTATCATTAGTTTACAACAATTATGTGAACTTTTTGAAACCCACTGTTCAGATTCAGCTGATACCACGGAGCTAACAAAAATATTCATGAAAACTGTTATGGTAAGTTGAATACAAGAATAGAATAGAATAGAATAGAATTTATTTGACCACGTTATGCATAATTACATTTGTAGCAAGTCAAAATGGAGTACAAACAAATAGGCGTGTTGTGTTATACAGAACAATATAAAAAAAAGAACAATGTATCTATATCAATGTGTCAATAAAATACAGTAAAATATAATAATATCACTTCATCATTAAAATACCATAAAATGTAAACATAAAATGTAAGTAAGTATAAGTTTTTTACATAATAATATTCACATTCAATGCAGATAGATCATAAGATAAAATAAAATATATCAAGAATATAGGTGTCTAGGTGAATAGATTCTCCATATATTCCTGAATTGAGTAAAATGATTTTTCGAGAAGAAATTTCTTGATTGCATTTTTATAACAATAGTTAATTTGTTGTTAATTTAAGCATTGGTGGCCTAAGCTGTATTTCTTGTTGGGTAATTGTGGATGCTTGCATGGGTCACATATGTGTCGATATTTTTGCGGAACTGAATCAGGATATTTAAGATAAATAGTGATGGTAAAGTTAAGATTTTGAACTGCTTGAATAGCGGTTTGCAGTGTTCGTCATGTGGTGCACCCGCTAAAGTACAGAGTGCTTTTTTCTGCATGCGGAAAGCTCTAATTAAGTGTGTAGAGTTACCCCACAATAAGATTCCATATGATAAATGTGACTGGAATAAGCTATGATAGGACATGATTAATATATGCAAACTCAGCACTTTTTTCATCTGACGTATTAGGTAGAGTTGGGTAGCAAGTTTTTTGCAAAACTGGTCAACATGATTTTCCCATCTTAGAGCGTCATCGAGAACAATGCCTAGTAGTTTAGTGTGGTGATTAGATGTTAATTTCGAATTGGTGGAAAATCTGATTTTTTGTGTCTTATCTTTATTGAGTTTCAGCATATTTGCAGAAAATCATTCCTCTGCTTTATCTTCAACTCTGTTTGTAGATTGCATGAGCTCTTCAGCACTAGTGCCAGCCCACAACATTGTTGTATCATCTGCATAACATACACATATGTTAGGCATTAAATAGCTGAAGATGTCGTTAATGTATATCACAACTAGGATGGGACCGAGAATGGAGCCCTGAGGAACTCCGTGTTCTATATGCCTAACATCAGAGCATGCATTTTCTATATGGACAGTTTGCTTCCTATTGGTCAGATAAGATTTGAGAAGGTCTGATGCCGTGCCACGAATCCCATAGAAATTGAGCTTTTCTATCAGCAAATCGTGATTGACACAATCAAAAGCCTTACTCAAGTCCCACATAGTGACAGCAGTATGTTCGCCTCTTTCTAGACTCTTTCAACAATGTTACGGACTACCTCCAGAACTGCACCAGTTGTTGAGCGATTTCTAAGGAATCCGAACTGGTGATCTGGTGAACTGGTGAACGGTATTTAAGAATGATTTTAACGATTTTGCCAAAGATGGGAATTATGGAGATAGGTCTATGGTTATCTGGTAGTGTATTATTGTATTACAACCGATGAACTCACAAATATGTTGTGTCGACGGCTCAATACCTACTTCAACAAGTGTTAGTACGTTTAGAGGTTTCAAAAGAAAATCGAAACTACTAGAAATTCAAGATCAAATTTCAATTCTTCAAGATAATTTGTTTTTAAAACAGGAGGAACTATTGTGTTTAGAAGCAGAATAATCCAAACTGAATAGTGATGAAAAAGCTTCTACACAAGACATAAATTCCTTACAAAGTGACATTGAACTAAGAAGAAAGCTCATCAAAATTTATGGAAATCGCCTTTCTTCAAAAGAGAAGTCAATACAAAAACATGAAGAATATTTTCAACTGGATTCTGATTCCAGTTCTGAGGAAAATGTTTCACATCAAGATGACGTTGGAAGTGACATCAAGAGAAATCAAAAACATCAAGATGTTCAAGATTGGACAAATACATTGAATGAACCTAATCATCAACAGAATATATCAGAAGATGTATCACAAAACCAAATAAGTGATCTTGCAAAATCCATTTCTAGTATGTTAGCTAGACAAACTATTGGAAGTCAATTGATTTCAGTTGATGGATCCTCCTGCCTAAAGTGGCATATTTTCTATTTAGAATACAAAATTTCTAACGAAACTTGCATGTTTTCGCCAAAGGAAAATGTTCTGAGATTGTAAAAAAATCTAACAGGTTACGCAAGAAAAACGGTAGAAATGCTTTTGGTTACTGCACAAAAGCCAGATGAAATTCTAGACATCCTACAGAAGAAATATGGCCATTCAGAGCTGATAGTCGACGAATTATCAGAAAAAATACGCTATTTACCATCTGTGGACAGTTTGGAATCATCTATAGATTATAGCACTTCAGTCAGAAACATATCCGCAGTATTAGAAGGAGAAATGGCAAAAACGATCAACCAAAGTAGACTGCTAGCTAATTTAGTAACAAAGTTACCACCTCACCTACTCACCCAAGGGGGTAGTTATTCAATGCAGAAAAATATCATGAGTAATCATGAATCGTTGAAAGATTTTTCTTCATGGGTTCAAAAAATGTCCCAGGTCGTATCCAGAATCACATTCATTTCCAAGAATTCCGGAAGAAATCTTGAGTCAAATCACACTTCAAATGAGAAAAAATAGAAAAAGATCAACACAATAGTTCCTCGATTGATGGCACCAAGAAATTATGCAAAATCTGTAAGAAAGGGGAACACTCTGTTGAAAATTGCAGTGAGTTCAAGTCTGCAGCCGTGACTCAGCGATGGAAGATGGTCCAGAAGAAAAATCTTTGATATTACTGTTTGAAATTGCATAGTGACAAATGTAGGAGAAGAAAGATATGTGGTGTGAATAACTGCAATAGATTCCACCACAATTTATTACACAAAAATTCAGAATTCATACCTAGACAACCTGAAATCACAACCCTCCTTTCCGATTATAACAATAGTACCCTGTTGAAAATCATACCTGTCCAAATTAAAGGTCCGAATGGTATCTTTCACATATTTGCATTGTTAGATGAAGGAAGCACTACAACTCTGATAGATTCAACAGTAGCTAACAAATTAGGTTTATCTGGACCTGTATCCCCTCTGTGCTATAAATGGACTGGGGAAATTTACAGATATGATTACAACTCTCAAGTTGTTGAAGCCGAAATTGCAGGAAAATGTTCTGCTGTATTCTACAAGTTAAATATTATTAGAACAGTAGATAATCTCAACCTGCCACGGCAAAATTATAATTTAGAAGAAATGATTATAAAATTTCCATTCATAGAGCAAGTTGCTGCTAATTTTGAAGAAATTGAAAAGCCTTGTTTGCTTATTGGATAGAATAACGCAAATTTAATTGTATCAAGACAAGTTATCCAGCCAACCCTTCATTCACCAATTCTATCAAAAACTCGAATAGGCTGGACAATCCACGGTAATTGAGTACTCATCACAAACAAATAACAAAGCAGAAATATCCTTCATATGCTGTGAAACTGCTGATGAAAACCTTCATGAATTAGTTAAGGAAAATTTTGGAGTGGCAATTCCAAAAGTGGACAAAAAGAAGACCAAAGAAGAAGAAAAAGCCATTGCTATTACGGAGACTTCAATTCGTCTGGTAGATTCTCAATATGAAATAAAATTACCATGGAAAGAAGATAATATGACATTTCCTTCCTCCAAATTCATGGCTATGCAGAGACTAATATGTCTTGAGAAGAAATTGTGCAAAGATAGACTGTTTGCTAAGGCTTACAGTGAAGAAATCGAAAAGTTATTCGAAAAGAAATATGCTGTCCCAGTTAATGACCGAGAATTGACCAAAGCTGAACGTGTTTGGTTCTTACCATTTTTTCCAGTAAGAAACCCAAACAAACCAGGAAAGGTCAGAGTGGTATTCGACGCTGCAGCCAAATCGAACGGATTTTCCTTGAACGATTTCTTGCTAGTTGGCCTAGATTATTTGAAATCTCTCTTTGGAATCCTACTAAGATTTCGAATAAATAAAATTGCATTCGCAGGAGACATAAGAGAAATGTTTAACAGGGTGAATATTTGTTATGAAGACACATTTTTGCAATGTTTCCTATGGTGAAATCTCAACATGAAAGCTACAGCACAAGTTTACAGAATGACCGCAATGCTACTTGGAATACCGTCTTCACCATTCTTGGCACAATTTGTGAAGAATTACAATTCAAGGTTTACTACGAACGAAAGAGTGGTAGAAGCAATCGTAGAAAACCATTACGTTGATATGATTTTCTTGATGGCACAGAGACGGCAGAAGAAGCAATCCAGTTGAACAATGAGGTTATTCTTGTGCACAGCAGAGAAGGATTCGAGATTCGAAATTTTATTTGCAACTCGCCAGAAGTCTTGAGAAATGTACCTCAACATCTAGTAAATCAACAAAAAACTTCTGAATTGGACAGACAAATCGTTGAAGACAGAATTCTTGGTATGTTATGGAACTCTGAAAGAGATTGCTTTAATTTCAAATTGAAATTCCATAAAGTTCCTCTGAAAATAATGAATAGCCCCAAAATTCCAACAAAACGGGAAGTGTTAAAGACCACGATGTCTCTATATGATCCCATTGGTTTGTTGACTCCTATCACAATCAAATCAAGAATTTTATTGCAAATAATTTGGCGTTCTGGTATTGGGTGGGACGACTCAATAACAGACAATATGTTCAAGAATTGGTTGATGTGGCTGAATGATTTGAAAGAGTCTATGAATTTGGAAATACCACGCTGTTACTCAGAAAATTTGAAGCAGGCCACAAATCTACAGCTTCTTACATTCGCAGATGCCAGTGAATGTGCTCATGCTTCGGCAGTATACCTACGAATAAGATCCAAAGATTGCTTACAGACTGTTCTTGTTGCATCGAAAGCACGGGTTGTCCCTTTAAAGACATTGACAATTCCGAGAATGGAATAATTAGCCGCTGTGCTGGGTGTTCGATTATGCAGAGAAGTAATGAAACACTTGAAAATAAATATAGATTCAAAATTATTCTGGTCAGGTTCCCGCACAGTCATACATTGGCTTCAAAGTGAGAAAAAACTTCCAACTTTTGTAGCATCTAGAGTTGGAGAAATACTAGAACTCAGTGAGCTCAGTGAATGGAGATGGGTACCAATCTTAGATAATGCTGCAGATGATCGCACTAGAGACACTCCAAAAACTTTGACATCAGAAGAATGTAGATGGTTCAAGGGTCCGCAGTTCCTTTATAACAATGAAAAAGATTGGCCAACTATTCCTAAATGAAGATCATTCAGATAACACATTTCAAATAGAGCATATCCTCGTCGTAACGATGGCAGTTAATCTCTCTGAATCTTTACCACAAATAAAAACACACTACTCTTGGATAAAGTTGTTGAGGATAACAGCGAGGGTGAAACGATTAATCGCAAATTTGAAACATAAAGGATAGATCAAAGAAACTGGACCATTAACGACTGAAGAATTAAATTGGTGTCAAAAACAATGGTGGAAAGAAATTCAGAGGACTTGTTTTCCTAAAGACTTCGAAAATTTGAAACAAAAAATCGAAAACAAAAATGAAAGACTTTGCAAATTGTCACTTGTTTTGAATCCAGAAGATATTCTCAGAATATCAAGTAGAATTGTGAAAATCGGGTGTTTTGAGGAAATCGAGAAGGAACCCATAGTCCTGGATGGTGATCACCTATTCACAAAATAAAATGATACTTCATTTCCATAGTAAATATGGACACCAAGGAACTTATACGGTAATGAACGAATTACGTCGAAAGTTTTGGATTCCACATTTAAATACAACAGTGAAGAAAACAATTCGACAATGTGTGCAATGTAGAAGACAGAAGGCACCTCAAGTTGAACCAAAAATTGGACTACTACCCCAAGAGAGATTACAAGTGTGTGAAAAACCATTCTCCTCATGTGGTATTGACTATTTTGGCCCTTTTCATATATATTATAGTATTATTGATATCTGTCAAGTTGTTATAAAAACTGTCATAAGAAAAATACTTGAAATTAGTTATTAAAGAAGCAATAAAATATATATCATATCGTAAACATACAATTAACTCAAAGTGAGAAGAATTAGAACAAGTATTGAACAGCCCAGCCAGAAACTAATTCAAACCAAGAGATTTTTAAAAGTGACATTTTTTTTTGACAAGACATTTCTCGATTTGGAACAGTTTATAGACCAGTGAATATGACTATTAGTGAACCAGAAAAAAACATGTCAGAAACAAGAAGAAAAGAAAAAAATGGAAAGAATGTTTGCAGACCCACCCAGTGCACTGAATTAGAAGAGTCCTGTAACGGAGACAATACCATGGAATTTACCCAAATAGATTATGAAAAGCAAAATAAAGAAAGTGACACCGTGGAAACCATAATACATTTAAAAGAAGAAAATTTATTACTGAGAAAAATAATTTCTGACAAAGAATCAATTATCACAGAAATGGCAAGAAATATCAAATTATTAACCAAAGAAAATTGTTCCTTACAAGAAAATTATGATCTGATTCTTTCTAATACTGTAGAAAAGGATACGATTATGGAGAGCCTAAATAAAATAAATGGAAGGATGGATATTTTGGAAAAGAACAATGCCAGTATATCAACACCATCATATTCTGAAATCCTATAGTCAAACAACTGTAGAAACAAGATCAGTAAAAGTGAAACATTGATAATAAAACCAAAAATTACTCAAAAAGCCAAAAAAAACTCAAAATGATTTAGAAAAAAATGTTCATGTGAGTGTATTGAATATTGGTATTAAATCATTGAAAAAAACCAGGGATGGCGGTGTAGAAATTCAATGTAGGGATAAAGAAGATTGTCAGAAAATCAAAGAAATAATCAATGAAAAATTACCTCGGCAATATATATCAGAAATAAAACAACTATTAAAACCAAAGAATAACCAAATTTGAAGATAGATCGTTCGAAAATAAAGGAAGAATTAGAGGAAGAAATTAAACGCCAAAATAGAATAATACAGGGTGATGATTATTTTCATATTGATTTCATAAAAAATTTCAGTGATAGGAGCTGTTCGACTGTATTTACAGAGGTTGGCAGAAAATTATTGAACAAAATTATACAAAACAATAATAAATTGTTCATAGGTTGGCGAAACATTACAGTGTACGAAAACAATCCCTTGTCACAATGCAAGAAATGTTTCCGTTATAAACATAATCATATTAAATGTTAGAATGAAATAACATGTCCTCGCTGTGCTGGTAATCATACAATGGAATCATGTGAAAACTTTGAAAAATTGAAATGTGTCAATTGTGCTTTTTCCAATTCAATGTTTCAGAAAAAATATAAGACTGACCATTCAGCTACTGATAAAAATTGTCTAACATACCAGTTTTATGAAAAACAACTAACATCTCAAATTGATTATAGCCAGTAGTAATATGAGTCTCAGATAAATTATGGATAAAGACGATTTCATCAAACTTTTGGAATACCCCTCATTAGAAAGTCAAAAACCACCTGGAGAAAATGAAATTGGCATATTATATATCAATTCAAGATCAATCAAGAACAAAATGGACACACTTGAAGTTATCTTTAATGAAACGGGAATAAAAATACTTATAGTAACAGAAACTTGGTTATCTAAAGAAGAGGAACAATATTTCAATTTCAAAAATTTCAATTCTAAATTTTCAAGTAGAAGCAAAAGAGGAGGAGGCGTTGGAATTTTTGTTCATAATGATTTGGAATTCGAAGTTTTGGAAACATTAGAAACTGAAGTTAATTACTTAGCGATCAAACTGAAATATCCAGATATGATCATTACAACAATTTACAAACCTCCAAAATTCAATAATGTCAACTTTTTAAATATATTGGAAGAAAAATTGAACAATATTAATACCTTCAATTAAAAATGTTTCTTTTTTGGAGATATGAATATCAACATATTGAATGATGACAAAAACACCAAGAGAATACTAGACATTTATACTTCCAACAATTTTAATCTATGTAATAAAAAAATTCGAACAAGATGTGGGACACAAAGTGCAACACTAATAGACCATATATTAACCAACAAAAAAGAAGAACTAAATTTATCTGTGATAGAAAATTCTATTAGTGACCACAAAATTCAAATTTTAAGTACAATTTACAAAGGGAAAAATAAATAAGTATACCATGTTAGCCACTTCAAATATTATGATAAAAAAAAGTTGACAAATGAACTAAAGAATTTCCAAAATTCTATGGAAAATTTTGAAGATCTCAATTTTTTATATTTTTTTTTTTGTTTTTACGAAACTCCCAGGTTTTCGGAGAAAACCCCTCAAAAGCAGAGCTTGTGCGAGCAAGGGAGATCCGGGACCTACAGTTTAAATAAAAGTGGAATCCGAACCACTTCAGCTCAGTGATACACGACCGGGGATCGAACCCGGACCGTCTGGGTGGAAGCCAAACGCTCTAACACTTCGACCACTTCGCTGCCTATAATGAATTACTTTATATTTTTCATTCCTGTGCCCAATCAAGAACTATCAGACTCCAAAATCTGGTTCACAAGTGAAATAGCTAAATTGATAAAATTAAGAGACAAATATTTTCGGCAAAAGAAACATAACCCTGGAAATGAATATTATAGCAATTTATACAACTATCAAAATAAACTTGTTAAGAACACAATAAAGACTACAAAGAAGAAATATTACGAAGAAAATTTTTCGGAAGCTACACCTAAAGTTAAATGGAAAACAATTAATAATATATTGCGTAACAGTCCCAAGAATAGCAGTTCATACAATCCATCAAAATCAATGACAGTAGAAATTTGTGAATAATTCAATAAACATTTTGTCACTGTTGGAGAAAGGCTAGCATCTAAAATTCCTTTATCAACCCAAGATTACCCAGAAAAAACGGCATCATCATCGATATTCCTAGAACCTCCAAGTCAAGAAGAAATTTTGAATATTATTGAGAAACTGAACCCTAGGAAAGCTTGCGGATTTGACGAAATTGATGTTAAAATTATAAAAATTGTCAAATCTGAAATTGCACCAATTTTAGCATACATATTTTCAAAATCATTTGAGTTGGCTATAATACCAGATAAAATGAAAATCGCTTTGGTATCACACTTATATAAAAATGGTAAAAAACGATTTAAACAATTTTAGGCCTATATCCATACTTCCAATCTTTTCAAAAATATTAGAAAAAATAGTTAATTGTAGGCTCTACGAGTATTTGGAAGAAAAAAGTATTCTATTTGATCACCAATATGGATTTCGTAGATCCAGAGATACAGAAAGAGCAGCACAAGATGTAATATCCTTCATTCAAGAAAAAGTTGATAATGGTAAAAAATGTGCCATATTATCTCTAGATTCATGTAAAGCTTTTGACACTGTTGACTATGACATTTTATTGAAAAAATTGGATAAATTGAACATGCCCTCTAATGTTCATAATTGGTTTAAAAACTTTTTAACCAATAGAAAACAGTATGTGTGTTGGAGAAAATAAAAGTCAGTATAAGAATGTGAATTATGGAGTACCACAGGGATCTGTATTAGGACCAGTACTATTCCTAATTTATATCAATTCTATTTCCTTTTTAAAACTGAAAGGGGCCCTTAAATTATTTGCAGATGATACAACAATAATTTATTTTGGACCTGAGCTAAAATTCATTGAAAGTAATATCAAGTACGATATTTCCAGGATTATGTCATGGTTACAATGTCATAAATTAACATTAAATTTTTCTAAATCCTCGTACATGTTTGTATCAACAAAATTAATATATATAGAATTTGAAAATAATCACATAATATACAAAAATTGTATAAAATTTTTGGGTCTTTACATTGATGAAACTCTTAGTTGGCAAAAGCATATAGAAATTGTTCGAAAAAAAATATCTCCCATTATCGGTATTCTTTATAAAATTAGAGGGTACTTAGAAAGAAAATTCCTAATGAATATTTACTTTAGTTTTATATATTCTAGATTACAATATTTACTATCTATATGGGGATCTGCAAAAGCTTCTGAATTAAAACCACTTAAAAAACTGCAAAACAAATCAATCAAATGCATATACAAATTGCATCATTTAGAACCTACTGAAAATTTATATAGACCAAAAAATTTATTGAATTTGGATTCACTTTATAAATTGGGGGTGTGTTCATTTATTCATCTTAGTAGAATAAAAAAGAAATATACGTTTAAATTTTCATGATAACATTGCAATTCATAATTATGGAACAAGGAATGTTCATGAACTGCAGACCAATAGAATCAGGACTGAAATTGGAAAAAAAATTATGCATAATGGTATACTTATTTATAATAAACTACCAATCACATTGAGAAATATTAAATGTTCTTCAAAATTTAAGTATAAATTGAAACAATATTATAAGAAATTAATCTGATTTGACAATTTATTATGTATATTTATGTATATATTATATATAGATATTTTTTGTTCAAAAAATTTAATTTTGATGTTTCCCTAATATAAGCAGCTTATGTTTCTTGGGAATAATAAAGTTATTATTATTATTTCTACGTAAAAATTGGCCGAAGAGTAGAAAAGAGGTATAGCGTACTCTTCACGTGCTTAAGTATTAGAGCAATTCATGTAGAGATAGCTCATTCTCTCTATACGGATGCATGTATCATGGCTATGCGAAGATTTTTGGCTAGACGAGGAGCAGTAAGAGTGATCTGGTCTGATAATGGTACAAACTTTCATGGCGCGAACCGAGAACTTTTGGAGGCTCTTGATGAACTAGAAGTCGACACTATTATGGAAAACATGACTAATCGAGGCATCCAATGGAAATTCATTCCACCCCTTGCTCCGTTCATGGGTGGTAGCTGGGAGCGTCTGATAAGATGCTTCAAGAGAGCTTTGGCCGGGATTATGAAGGATAGACATCAAACGGAGGAAGTACTTCAAACTATTTTTTCAGAAGCTGAGTACATAATAAACAGTAGACCTCTTACTCAAGTATCCGATAATCCTGCTGATCTGGTGAGCATATGTCCAAATGTCATTTTAATTGGAAAATCAACTACTATCACTACACCAGAGCAATTTACAGAAAAGGATTTGCTATTAAGAAAACAATGGCGAACATCGCAGTATTTGGTGGACATGTTCTGGAAACGTTTTCTTTGCGAGTATATACCTACCCTAGTTGAAAGAAAAAAGTGGAAGAAAGATGATTTAAATATTTAAGTTGGTGATTTGGTTATCATTAACGATACTCAGCTGCCAAGAGGCAATTGGCCATTAGGGACCATTGCCAAAGTCTACGAGGGCTCAGATGGTATTGTACGAGTAGCAGATGTTAGAGTATCAAACGGAATTCTAAAAAGACCAGTTAGAAAACTTCATCGTCTGAATGTCAACTGTGCTAACAAAGAAGTTAGCACCGAGGGGGAGAATGTTAATGTTGAAGATATTTGAACCTACTGTATACATAAACAGAAGTCAAGTTGTGAGTTGAGTGTAAGAAATAGATTGATGTCAAGTATTGTCACTATTCGTCAAATATAAAAGTTTACCAAAAAAGGTCTTTATTTTATTAGATTTGAGTCTTTATCTACTATAAGATTCATTACATTAAATGTATTTTTAAACTTGATCACCAAGAACCAACTGAAAACTTGTACAAACCAAAAAAGCTACTGGATACACATTCCCTATACAAAATTTGCACATACATTCATCTTGTTTAAGAATAACATGAAACATTCCACTTTAATTTTCAAAATAAATAATGATCAACACAATCACTTGACCCGACAAGCCCAAAATTTATATGTTAACAAAATTAAAACAAATATTGGAAAGAAATCAATTTATTTTGGTGGTGTGAAATTTTACAATGAACTTTCAAATTGTTTAAAAACATATGGTAAATTGCGATTTAAAAATAATCTAAAGAAGTACTTACTCCATTGAATCCAGTCTAATTCTGTTTTCATGATTAAATTCATCAATTTATTCTTAATGTTGTATTTACCTTCATGTTATTTGCATTATGTGATTTTTTCCCTCTTATGAATTGTATTTTTCTTGGGAAAATGAAATAAATTGAATTGATATGTCCCCTTCAAGAAAACATAGAGAAATCATAAATGACTATGAATTCACGAATAATAGACATGGTGACAACTGTATATTACTTATATTCCTGAACATTCAATCAATTCGGAATAAAGTTGACGAACTTTGTATATTTCTTGAATATCATGAAAATCCCGATATCGTTCTTCTCACTGAGACTTGGCTTAAGTTTGAAGAACCAATTATTTTACCTCAGTACATAATTTTATCTAGATATGACAGAATCAATGCTGAACATGGTGGAACGATTATTCTTGTTAAAGAGACATTTGAACAATCTTATGAATTTAGAGATATATGTCATTCGTTACTAAACGACTCCCAAAAAACTCTGTTTTCTAATATGTTATTCTGTTAGTGAAGATATTCTTGAAGAAATATTATTGGAATTTTCAATAATACATAGTAAAATACATAATTTGGATATCATTTGAAATTACAGACCTCCATCATCAAACGTCGATACATTTTTCAATAAATAAGCTCCTTTATGTTAGCTTCCTGTTAAGTCTTCCATAATATTAACTGGAGACCTCAATGTAAATTTTGAGAATAAAAATGCATTAAAAAAGCAAAGATTACGTAATATTCTGACATCCTTCAATATTTCAATGCATGTAAACACGCCTACACGCGTATCTCAGTATGATTCCACTAGACTACGTTTGCACTAATTTCGACATTGTCAATTGTGAAGTACTATTGGCTGGTTTGTCTGACCAGATAGGTTTCGACAAAAATCTGTTAAATCTATTGCAGACTTATCTAACCAACAGATCACAATTTGTGCAATACAGAGGACATAAATCCTATCTCTTCACAGCTACAAGCGGAGCCCCCCAGGGCAGCAATCTTGCACCACTGCTCTTTTCACTTTTAATAAATGACATAAGCGAAAATATAAGCAGCAGTTTATTCCTGTTTGCTGATGATCTGAAGTTGTATACAGAAATAGAAATGCCAGAGGACCGCATACTTCTTCAAATGGACTTATACTCCCTACACAATTGGTGCATAGACAACAAACTATATCTGAACATTCAAAAATGTAAATATATAACCTTCACACTCAAGAACAACCCAATAATAGGCGACTACTCAATAAACAATATCCGTTTAGAGCGTGAATTCCTTGTCAAAGATCTTGGGATAGAATTTGACCCAAAGCTAAGCTTCACTTCACACATTAACAAAATTACAACATCGGCTAAGAGAATGCTAGTATTCGTATGTCGAAACTGTAAGGAATTCACTAATGAACAATGCCTCTTTACCTTATACTCATCATATGTACGAACACGTCTTGAATATGGGTGCTTAATTTGGTCACCATATTATGTAACCCAATCGCATCAACTTGAATCCATACAGCGACGTTTCATGAAGTACTTGGCATACAAGATAGATGGACTATATCCCGAGCAAGGTACTAGCATCATCACCTTACTTAACCGTTTCAACCTTCTATCACTTGACAACCGAAGAATATACCACTCATGTGTATTTGTTTACAAACTCATAAACCACCAAGTAGATTGTTCTGAGCTATTGTCTCAGCTAAATATCCACATACCTCGAATTAACAGCAGAAATGCTAACTTTTTTTACCTTCCCACCCCAAGAACGAATATCTTTGCCAAATCGCCTCTGTATGCAATGTGTAGTAAATTTAATAAGCTCTGTAAAGAAACCGATTTATTCAACCAATCTATAAATTCATTTAAAACGTCAGTCAAGAATATTCTACAAATCAGAAGTAACAATCGGTAATTGTTTTAGTTTTTTTCTTTTTTTAGTCTGTATCTCTCATTATTATATACGTATTTATTGCATTAATATTAGGAACCTGTAATATGTTAAATACAGAAAATAACCTTATATAATAAGCATATATCTTGATTTTATTAATATATTTTCAGTTTTATGTAATTTAATTGACTATTTTATATTTTTAACTCTAGCTGTCCTGTAATTGGGGCTTTGACCCTATTTGGACAATAAACGTCTTTTTTTTATGAAGCAGTACTCTGTAAATTACCAATCGATGAAGTACCTCATGATACAAGGTTGAACGTAGGACGATAGTTAAGTAGGACCAATTATGGAAAATTTCAGGAATATTGTCTACTCACGAACTGGGAAGAAGTAATTACTTCAGAAAAAGCGCGTTACGTTTCATGCATTCATCGCATCACTGTTGCAGACATAATCAAGCGTTCTGTTTCAACTAACATTGACGTTGGTGGGTTGAATCGGAACGATTTTTGCTTGCGTGGTGCATGCCGTTTCCCGCAGATGTTGACATTTATCACTTTATCAGTTAACCAAATTCTTATGTTACAAGAACAAATCTGTTAATCTTGTAAATTAATTGATATGGGTAGAACGAGAGTGTTAATGGCAAGAGTAGGAGGCGAGCTTTGTGAAAATGAGAGTAGCTCAGATTCTGATACAGGTGATAGTTATGAGGATAATATCGTCTGTCCCACGCCAAAACCGCGAATATGCTAATTCCAGGGTTCTGACTTCAATTATTATTTTTTATCAGTGATTTATGAAAGATTTGTTGAAATTGTTATTCATTTTTGTTAATTTTATATTTGTACAACTTCCTTATACCAGAACTTGTTCTGACTGGAAGGTATTTACACAAATAAATAAATAAATAAATATGTAAAATACTAATTTTCTACCAAAATTTTCAATGCCAATCTCACGAATGTGCTATCAGGTTGTCTGATGTGAACGAGAGTGAATTCGCGAATGTGAAAACTTACCAAGGTTTTCAAAGCAAGAAGTACGAATATTCTTAAAACTCTTCTCAGTCGTGGTTTTGGCATGAGACCGACGATATGATGTTGAATGAAATGACGATTTTTTCTTCCGTTGTACGATAAATCAAGTAAATGTGATAATGCACGTTACTTGACACTTCATCAAATATCAAATTTAAATATTGAATGAAAGTTTGTTTTTGTGGAGGATATTCGTTTCATTACATACCTTTTTGGGAATTTTAACCTTCTACAGTCTGAAAATGAAAAAATGTTAATTCAAAGAAATCTGCCAAAACAAATCCTCTCATTTCCAAGCTGATAAAAATAGAATTTTAGCAAGTCTTCATCCTTCGAGTTTTGATAACGGAGACAGATTTACTCTCCGAAACGTCAACGTTTTCGAAAAAGAGAAGTATTTTTAGTCAATTTAAAAAAATTTCTCGTCATATAGGCAAATTTAGTATTCGATACGTTACTGACGAAATAATAAACTTTGTTTGTTTTCAAGACAACAGTCATCTAAACGCAGTAACTGATCGGGGCAAATTGATTATTGCCCCTCTACACTTGTACAGATTTCTTTGAATTACATTTTTTTCATTTTCAGACTGTGGAAGGTTAAAATTCCCAAAAACGTATGTCAACAAATTTAAACTTTTAATTCGGTTTCTGACGTTTCTGTTTGAATGCGACTTTTGAGTTTGAAAGATCTGATTTGGATCGCATTCATCGCTGCTAGACGAACGGGCAGTAGTTCATGCACCTTCGATGTCTCAAGGCCAAAGAAGGGAAATTATAAAAGTGGGTGTGTCAATGCGCTCCCAATAATCGAGTTCGGTATTATGATCTCAGAGTGGAGCAGATTTTAGTCACGTGGCCACAAATTAATCGGATCAATCGGTATTAAACGAACGAAACGGACGTTGGCTTGACTTTGACATGCTATTCACCAATAACCACATCCAAATTTGCATCGTATTTTTCGTAAAGAATCTTCAAGTTGGAAATTTGAACGTTTTGAATATTGCAATAACGAATATACAAAAAATATTGCTGGTTTCTGTTTGGGAAAATCAAATCATTAATTTTAAATGATGATGAACAGATGAACATAACCTCACACTTTCAAGTTAATCCTACTCGTCTGTCAAAATTCTTCGAGCAAACAGGTCAATCTAAGACTGATCGGATTTGAATAACCGAACGATCAAGATTTACCTCCCCTACAATCGCTTGCAATAAACGAACGATCCAGACTAATCTGACCAGTCCGACGTAAAAACCGAACGCGACTAATGTAGGAAACGGAACGGTCATATGCGCATTGCGTCCTCAATGCATTAAACGGAACACGCCTAAAATCACTTCGAGATATTCTACAGTCACTTAAAAAATAATTTCAATTGAGCATATCCGCTCAATTCCAAAAAGCATAAAGTCCAAAAAGCACTGGATTAGCAAAGGTATCAAATTTTCGTCAAAAAATTTGAGGTCCCTGCAATACATTAGAAAATATACTACCAACATTTATTTTCATTCGTATTATCACTCTTACAGAGGAATATATAGAAAAGTTATCAAACATGCAAAGGAGGAATATTATAGGGACAGAATTGAGCTGTCCAATAATAAGTCAAAAGAGAGCTGGACAATAGTAAATGAACTGAGGGGGAAACAGAAAAATTACGTGGAAATTCCATAGTCTCCAAATACTCTGAATGAATCCTACTGTAGTGTTGCTGTCAAACTCACAGAAATCATTCATCCGCAGATTGAGCCTATGTCATAAAATAACAGGAATGCATATAATGAAGATTGTTACCTTTGTGATACCTCTATTCAAGAACTCAGTGAAGTATCAGTAGTATTAAAAATAAATGCACTGCTGGGATATATGGTATATCTGTAAAAATATTTCAAAACCTTCCTGAAACCGCGCTTATTTTGCTGGTCTGCCTCATAAATAATAATAATAATAAATGGTCTTTATTTTCCTTGGCGGAGTTTAGCTTACAGCTATTCTTCCACTCAACCAAGCATGTTAGAGCTTAACAATATTATATAAGAATATAAAAAGGAATTATGTGTAATGAGGAAAATAAAATATATGAGAAAATAACATTGCTATAGAGTTACAAAATTGAGGTTATCGCTGTTCATCCAGAAGATGTTGTTTCAGTTTACTTTTAAAATTGTTCAAAAATAAGCTTTTCATGCTTTGACTGATGGAATTATACAGGGCTGCGGAATGATAAAAAAAAAATCGTTCAAAGAATACCGTTCTGTGTTGAGGGATTCACAAAGTATTGACATGTCGGAGATCTTTTATGTGTGCTTCGTGTCTATGTTGGAGTTTGTCAATGAGGTAAATAGGTGACTTTTTTCTGAAGAGTTTATGTAAAAAGCTGGCATGATGAAGTTCTCGTCTGTTGTGCATTTTTAAACAATCTAGTTTGTTAATAAAAGATGTGACGTGATCTCTAAAACCTAACCCAAAGATGAACCTCGCGCATGCGTTCTGAACTTTTTGTATTCTTTTTGATTGTACCCCATCTAGACATGGGCCATAAAGGATGTCACAGTAGTTGAAAATTGATAAAATTAGGGAGTCACATAGTGTAATTCTCAAAGTTCTTCCCCAAAAATGTCTATTATAATAGAGACCTTTCATTATACAATACGCTCTTTTGATGACATCACTTACATGATTATGAAATTTCAGGTTATTATCAATAGTTAACCCAAGGCATTTAATTTTTTCACAGTAGTCGACCTTTTTCCCTTCCACTTCAATCGAAACGCTATCTTTAACCTTCAGTCTATCTTTTTCACTAGCAAATACGGTGTTAATATTGAGACAATGTTTTTTTTGATATTGAAACTATTTTATCTCTTCGTTAAGCAAATACTCATAAAATAATTTAAAGAAGTACTTGCTCCATTGAATCTTTTCTAATTCTGATTTCATGATTTTTATTCATTAATTTATTCTTACTGTTGTAATTACCTTCATGTTATTTGCATTATGTGATATTTTTCCCTCTTATAAACTGTATGTTTCTTGGGAAAATAAATTGAATTGAAAAATATCTTGGAAGATATTCAGGTCTGCCCGAATAGAGATTTGTGTCATCTGCGTAAGTATGTATTTGAAAATGGTTCAGAACCCGATGAAAATTGGCAGTATACAAAATGAAGAGTAGTGGGAATAGTACAGAGCCTTGCGGGGCGCCATGCGATACATTCTCATAACATGATACATTATTTTTAACCTGGACACACTGGCTTCTGTTCGATAAAAAGGAATGAATTAATTTGTTAGTGTTGTCTGAAAATCCGAAATAGTGCAACTTAGATAGCAAAAGAGGAGGATTCATCGTATCAAAAGCTTTACTATAGTCTAGCGAAAGAAATACTGTCGCTTCATGTTTACCATATGCCTGGATAATATCATCTGTTGTCTTGAAAAATAGGGGTTATTAAATGTCTGTTGTGCCCCACGTTCCGCGCCATGTCTTGAAAAATATGGGTCACGTCTGGGCAAACATGCATTAGACTGGAGAGGAGGGGAGGATGGAAGCTCTACTTGAGTTTGGCGGTTTTCACGAGCTTTTCTCATCTGTTTGAATTCAACAAACCACTTCCATTCCTCTTTCTCCTCCTCAGACATCACTTGCCGAAAAGCAGGGATTTCGCTATTCGTGCGGGCCGTTTGATGAACGTTTCCGCGTGCAAGTGGACCCCCTTCAAGGCTATTCCCTGTGCTAGCTCGAGAGACATTGAGACCCGAAATTACTGAAATATTGTCAGGAGTTCGTGGGCGGTTTTGGTCAAACATTCTCACTTCATTCATTCTCGACTCTATTTGCGAGTCTGCAGAAATATTAAGTGGACTGGAGGTCCCTGAACGTAACGTATTACGTTCTAAATTCTGGAATGCTTCCAAAATTCGGCGTGGAGTGCCGGTATTTTTCGGGGTTTGAAATTCCCCAGCGGGTTGGCCGCCGAAAGTCAAAAAACTAGGTGAGGCCCTCAAAGGCCTATTATCAAAATTTTTTGCTGAAATTTCCCTCAGACTCAGATCACGCCCTGTATTCTGATCAACAGAAAAATTGAATCGAGATTCATCATCATTGTCTTCATCAGGACAGCCCACAACGTGACTTTTATCCACATTCACATCATCCATACTACAATGCACAGAGTTTAACCTAGGAGATGCAAATAAATTTAAATGAACCGGTTTTTGAGAATCCAGGTGGTAACTAGATTCTGTAGCGTTATTTTCGACGCGACGCGATTCAACAACTAATTGTGAGCGCTTCGGGAGAAATGCGTGGGGCTCGCCTTCCTTGACGGCCACGCTTGGTGAAACCCTTGGGTTTCTATTTATTGTGGGGCTCTTCAAACTAGAGCCAAAAGAAAAATTATTTTCAACAGAAAATGTACCACTTATAGGAGCAGTTAGGATGGGCGGTAAGGCCGGATGTTTCTCAAACAGAGAACAATCAAGAGCTTGGTTAGATATAAAACTCGTGAAATTTTCAGCGGGGTGAAGTACACAAGAAGTTGGTTGAACTTTTGTTTGTCTGCGAGTCCTCGGACGTAAATTGTAGGACATTAGGGGAATGTCAAAAGTGAAGTTACTTCCTAAGAAAAAATAATCGCGTGCCGTGATTTATACTTAGTAAATTCCCCTAAGACAGAACTAAACAACGCGTACAATGCTAAACCCTATATTCAAATAATCTCTGAAAAAAAAATGGGTGAATATCACCTGTGCGGAATTCGCACACAGGCACTTATGCAGGAACGCTATATAAAAATAGTACCCTCAAATAAATGCTGAAAATAAAAGTATGGTTATATTATCCGCTCTGTACTCGGGAACGCTAGTGCCAGGAACGCTTTATATACAAAAAAATACCCTCAGATAATTGCTGAAAATAAAAGGTAAAGTTATGTTATACGACCTGTACTCAGAAACACTAGTGGCACAATCAATAGTGCCATAAAAACCCTCAAGGAGAAAGGCAACACTGCACTGCAAAAATAGCAAATCGCAAGCCGCAATAACACTGCACAATAATTAAGCCGTGGCAAGAACTCTGTCTCGTAGACTTATTATCTTATAAAAAATACCGACTTATGCCCGCGTCTCGTCCGTACCGACGTCCGACGCTACGTGTACTATATCCGCGTCTTGTTCGAACCGGACGTTCGACGCTAAGTCTACTATACCCGCGTCTTGTTCGAACCGACGTTCGAAGCTAAGTCTACTATACCCGCGTCTTGTTCGAACCGACGTTCGAAGCTAAGTCTACTATACCCGCGTCTTGTTCGAACCGACGTTCGAAGCTAAGTGTCCTTTTTCACTACTCCAAAACTCTCCTCTGCCCTATTCGAAAGCTAATTTCCCTGAACTTTCTGCAAGGCATAAAAAAAACCGTTTGTGTCTGCATACCATATGTCTCCTTTTCCACAGAACTGCATTCAAAAACATTACTTTTCCTTAAAATCTTCAACATTCGTTGAAGAGGCAAACAGTAAAAATAATATTCTTTAGAATATTTCAGACCGCCCTGTGCTGAGAACATCTTTTAGTCCGAAAACAACTCAAGTATTGTTTGCCCGCCTAGAATAGTTAACAGATGTCTTAATCTCTTCTTTTTTCTAAGCAACCCATTTCGTGTACTCGGTATCTACTTTCTCTAGCTAGGGTGGCCATAAACCAGCGCCGAGAAACGGATGAGATCGTCGAAGTTTTTAAAAATGCGTGTGAAAGGTTTATTTCAATAAAGTTGACATATCATTCGCGGGGAGATTATTAATATAGATTTCCATACGACACTGTCTCCTTTAGTAGGGCAGTAGTGGTGCTATGATCCTGTCTGAAACCTGATTGGTGAGCTGGTAATATTTCATTAGATTTTATATATGTATATATTTGTTCATAAGCCGCATTTTCAACAACTTTTGATAATGCAGGTAAAATATTAATTGGGCGTAGATCATTTAGTGTTGAGGGATTAGCGGTTTTGTTTATGGGAAATATCAAAGCCTTTCTCCATATTTCGGGAAAAATTCCTTGTGTCAAACATGCATTGACAATGTAAGTCAGAATGGGAGTTAGGAATGGTATACATATTTTCAACATTTTAATGGAAATTTGGTCCGTCACGTTGACAACTGTTCTGCTTGTATTTCTTGTGTTGTTTTACTAACCAATCGATTAAAAATATCTGGTTCATTTAAAGCATTATTTACTTTATCAAGGCACATTGAAACATGATTTACTGAATGCTACTTTTGTCTCAATATTTATAGCTGACTCTCTACTTCCCTCCTTTATATAGGGAGAGACTAGTTGAATCAACTCACGAATTAATTCTTTTGATAAACGAAGCATTCTTACAAATTGTCTATCTCAAAGTTTCAATGCATTTATACGAGGGTAGAAGGGTCTTCGCTGTTCTGCTGCTCCCGCAGCATCATCTACTACTTCTGCAATGACGATCATTGCAATTTCATCACAATTTGCCATTTCATAATATCAAGAGTAAAATGTAAACAATGGATTATTATCGAGGTTAGGATTTAAGTCAATTATTCCGATCGATAATTCTTATCATATGCTAAATATCCGCTCGTTGTTTCATGGTCGATAATTATCGCTGGTGATATTCGAACATACCAATTTTGGGGTATCCTTCGATAAAGTGCGAAAATCGCATGCGATATTGCATCGAGTGAACTCAAACATAGGGTCCCAGTGGCGTTACTTTTAATTGAACTAATATTTCGTTCCAGATCCTCATTCGATATTTTGAAAAATTCCAGTTTATCTTCGAAAAGACATTGAGAATTATAGTGGTTTAATATTTCAATAGAAGCATCAGAGGCTAGATCGTTTACGGACGTAATGAAGTGGTTATTTATTAGGTTAGGATCACTAAGGCCTTCAGGAATTTCATTTTTGTTATTTTTTTTCGAAACTATTTTTAATAAATTCAGCGTGTTCCATAGTTTTTGCTATTTTGTTGGTTTTGAATGAAGATGAGATAATTTTTCTCCCGTTCTTGTCGCAGCCGTCACTATGTTTCTGAGGTTTCTGTAGGTGTTCCAGTCTTCAGGTTTCTTGATTTTTTTGTATTTGGTCAGAGCTGAATTTTTATTTCTTATCATTATTTTGAGTGTGTCCGTTAGCCAAGGGGCTTTCGGCTTACTTATTCTCACGGTTTTAACAGGAGCATGCACATCAAAGACAGACAGTAAGTATGTATTGAATAAAGACCAAGATGTATAGAAACCATGGTGTTATCACTGATTCGCTTTTGTTTCAAGAAAGTTGTTGAGACTGTAATTGCACTGATACCGTTGGCTTCATTCGTCGATGGATGGCGTATAAGTCGAAAATAATCGAGTTTCCAACATTCCGAAGTACCGAGTCATAATTCTTTGATTAAAATTTGAATGTTTACAAATTATGGTTAATGAATATCACAACAAATAAAATTCAATGTTGAAAATTATATAACATGACACTTGTCCAAGCGTCATCATGAATCTGTAATTTTGCCGCCATTTGTGTGCTAAAGAGGTGAAACGGTATCAACGCAGTAAAAATATCACGAAGCCGTACCTTAACACTTTTGTATGTCGGTTTCACAGCTTTAAGAGATCACACCAGGGTTTCTATGTATTTTGATAAAAACACTATTTGATTTATGTCATCAGTCTGATAAATGTCATACCAGGGCAATAACTGTAGATCATGAAGGAAATCGTCATTAACAAAATATTTATAGTCTCTGAATGTTCTAAAGAGTTGTCGAGGTTTGTTAACTTCGTATTGTAGTTGACAGTGTACCAAACAATGATCAGATATTTCATCTGCGCTCAGAGTATGCGTACTTACTACCATATTTTTATTAGTGACTGCGATTATATCACTTAAACTACTACTGAGTTCTGTCACTCTAGTCGGTTCATTATTCATTATAGACATACCATATGCTTCAATGAAACCTAAAAATTTAACTGTATTATTATTACTTGTATTCAATATATTAAGGGTTATGTCACCTGCGAGAATAATTTCATCAACAGATGGATAAAGAAAAGAGATCGTGTTTTCAAGCGCAGCGATCGAGTCTGAAACATTGGTGTACGGCGGTCTGTAGATTCCTCCGAGACCAATACATTTATTTTGTAATTTTAACATTACCCAGAGCTGTTCAAGGGTATGGTCAGAGCAATAATTTTCTAAAACTTCGAGAGATGAAAATGCTTTATAGTATATAACTATGCCTCCATCTTTACTAAGCCTATTTCGTCTTGCAATTCCGTATGTATACGAACGATGTCATCATGTATATCTGGTGATAGCCATGATTTGGTAATAACTACTACATCAAAATCATTTTCAAAAATCAAATCTTTCAAATAATCAAAGCCTGTGAACAGCGATCTCACATTGAATGTGGCGATTTTACAATGCATGAGAGGTTATGTGCTTCCTCCAACAAATTATTCTACAGGAACATATCGTATGTCGAGAAAAATAAATAAATAATACCAGCATATCGAAGAGAATCGCAGAAAAATTATACACTAGGAAAGAATTTCCTAAAATTACTTGAATATCTATTATCTACTAGCAAAACGAGAGAAAAAAAATCGGAATCCAACAAAATTTTTCCAGATATTATTTAACATTATTTATTATTTATCATTTCCTGGAGCAAAAGCAGAATCATTTGATTCTAATATCAATCAGTGGAAATAAAGGAAAAAAATTTAAAAGAAATTAAACAAATCTTTGCAAATGAGTATATGACATATCATGAAAGAACTAGTGAGTAAGTGACGGTAAAATAATGTAATTCATGAAGAATTATTCGGATTAATTTGTGACTTTAGAAATTCATAAAAAAAGTAACATTTTGAAAACGGTAATGCATCGAAAATTAGCGATCTTCTTCCATACCATCAATGAGTTCTTGAATGTCATCCATGGTGGGTTTCAATATTTTACCTTGACAATAACACGAATTTTTCCGTCAATTGTCCAGACATTCTTTTGACCAAATTTATTGGCCAAAGCAGTGATTAATTGGTGGCGTTGAGGCGTAAGATCTTCTTCTATCGAAAAACTCGTACCTTTCAGAATGGATTTAGACTTGAAAATATGTTTTTTAATATCATATGATTTGAATTTAACCAACACAACCCTATCTGATAATCTGTAAGTTTGTCCAATATCTGCTTCTGCGAAGTCTTTAATTTTCATGGTATTTTTGATAAAATCTTCGACGATTGCCGATAGACTTTCTGAACAATTCTCAAGTCCAAAGATTATCATTGAGAATCTGCGTGCATATTGTTCCAGGTGGTCAAGTCGTTGATCTAGCTGACTGATTTTCTGGGTGTTTTGTCCCACTTGTTTCTCAAACAGTCCCAGGCTCTGTTGGAGCTCTTCAAATTTTGACCCCAGACTAGCAGATACGTTTGTGGATACTTGTTGAATGATTTGTTTTATTGTGGACTCGAGCAACAAATCACTACAAACATTCCTTTGCGAGCGAAGTTCGAAATTCGGCTGAGTTAGCGATGTTGGAACCGGCTCGTGGCATGACCCTATAATCACTGCTGCTATGGAAATACTAATTTTCAAATTTCAACTGTAGACTGTAGACTGCCGGTTGAGTTTTACTGAATGACCGTGTCTTATCAGTTGTCGATGTCGCGCATGCGTTTGATGTCACCTTGGTCGATGAGATACGTTTATGGCCGATATTAAATTTACATAAATGGTAAAATATTTCACCTTTTTGTTGGGAGTCTAATGGTGCACTCACATGAGACAGATCTTCATTAAGTAACACTTGAGCTTTTTTCCGTTTTACTAACAATGTTGTTTCACTGATAAACTAAGAAAATGTTGGAGGGATGTTGGTTCTTTCGGAACTGGATATTTTTACCCATTTCTTAAAACAGCACTTGTTACACCAATTCATAAGTGAGGCGAAGAAGACAATCCATCCAACTTCCGACCAATCTTGTTGATACCCACTCTGTCAAAGATAATTGAAAAGCTGGTTAAGACTAGAGTCAGCCAGTTTCTAGAGAGGCACAGCATTCTATGCGAGCAACAGTTCGAGTTTCAGAGCAAAAAGAGCACAACTGATGACAGATTTGACTTTCTCACTGAAGTATACACAAAAATTAATGAAGAAGAATTTGTTGCAGCAGACTCAGCAGAGTTTTGTGACTTGTCCATGGCATTTGACTGCATTAATCACAGAATAATCCTGCAAAAACTGGAAGCATATGGCTTCAGGGGTATTACTTTGTAGTGGTTCGAGTCATACCTATCAAATCGACAACAGATTGTTAAAACAAATCATTACTCACAAATCCATTTCATTTGCTTTGGTGTACCTCAAGGTTCGGTACTCGGTCCTGTGCTTTTCCTATTATATATTAATGACATAACCAGTTTGAATATATCAGGTATTTTCACTTTATTTGCCATGATAAGAATTAAGCTAACCTATTTCAAACCATTTCTAGAGATATTGACCGCATTAAAGAATGGTGTGATTCAAATTTATTATTATTGAATGTTTCTAAAACGAGTATACTAAGCCTCCGTTGCAAGCTACCTGTACTATTACTTGGCAATAATACTAGAGAAAGAAATTCGATGCACACATTTCAATTCTTGGCAAAAAGCTCGCTTCGGGATGCTATGCAATGCGAATTATTTCCAACAAGTCAGCTTATTATTGAATCGCATCTAAGTTATGGCATTGCTTTCTGGGGAGTATGTAGCCAAACACTTTTTGAAATAATCTTCACTCTACAGAAAAGAGCCGTTAGATTTTTGTGTAAAGCAAAATTTAGGGAACCTTGTCGTCCTTTGCTGCACGTCAAGGTATTCTCACTCTCTTCAATTTTTATTGTCGAATCAGTCTAATTCACAAAAATAGAATTAAATTTAAAAATAATTCATCAGATCATATAACTCGGCAACAAAATCATACAAAATTACCTTCACCATCAACCACCTTAATCAAAGACTGGGTTATATATAATGGATTGAAGATGTATATTCACCTACCCACTTATATAAGGAAAAGACTGACAATAAAAAATTCAGAAAGAGTCTCAAACTGTTATTTGCTGAAAAAGCCTATTATCAGTTATGGGAATATTTTTGTGAGGTGATTCCGCCGGTGTTCCGCTGATTTCGTTATAGTCCAAGAAACGAGGAAGCGACCCAATGTTAAATGTGCAATATAAATATCCGAAACATAAAAATATGAGAGTATAGGAAATTAAATTTCAGGATGAGTTTCTATTTCATGCGACTCGATCCTGATTACCGAACATAACCTAAAAAATTGGCAAAGTTGCAAAAAGCGGTTTCTTGTTGATAATTAAAAAACTACAGCTCCGATCAAAAAATGATGGATTAGGAAATTGTAGGTATTAAAAAGATCTATCAAATTGACCTTTCCACGACATATGAGAGAACACTGTAATTAAAAAGTGTATAAGGGATTTTTTATTCATTTTTTCTGACCGCTACTTTCTCTATAATCGGAAGAAACGTGGTTTCGTGACGTCACGTTCATCAACATTAGACTTGACAACGTTGCAAAACTTGTGCACCATGGAATCTTAAATTCTCATTACACTGGATTGTGTCGTATAACAGTTGTCATTTGATAGCAGATGAGTTCGTTCGTCTGTTTCACGGAGCATCAATAAGAATCGTTTGTGTCTGTTTGGGGTTAAAGCGTTTCAAAGTTTATAAATGTCTTTGTTGTTTGTGCTCTAAATTTTTTTCTTAATTCCTGTATCTGTATCCTTGCAATAACTGTGAACATGTCGGAAAGGGGTTTCGTACCCGGTTGTCTGAACACAATTTTTTATGCTCCTAAATATGAAGCGCATTGTAAAATGTGGTTCGAAGCAATGAATAAACTTTGTGTAAAAAGCGGAAATATATTTATGTTTTTGTGAAGAACATTTCCGACTGAATATTACTGTATTCAAGCAGCGTTCAAGGAACGATTTTAAATTTTAGACATAGCAAAAAATAAATTCATATTTGTCAATCATCTCATAATCTACCCTCGGTAAATTATTCGAACTTCCCTTCACGAAGCCTTTCCATATTTAATACACAAATAAATTCACAAGAGATCGGTTATAATAATACCTCGCTACAGTAACAATGAATATATCAGTTAAATGTTGAATGTAAATAAAAACAAACATCAAATCTCGAGATCACTTTTGTTGCATGAGAACTGTCATAATGATTTGCGGTGTTGTCAATGCTCGTTCTTCATCGACAGGATGGTCCGTTCAGGAAATTTGAAATTTACAAAAACAATAAAAATTAGCTAAAATGTGTTTTTTTTCTATGAGTCGATCAAGTGACGAAGTTTTAATTATTTCTCAATAGCTTATACCAAGCTAGAATCTATATTTTTGAGGTGAACGGTATTGAATGTTTCGGAACGTGGATTGTGGTGGGGGTTGTTTCCGATGAACGTGACGTCAGCGGCACACTTTCGAATGAGACACTTTTTCAAAATTAAAATAACATAATGGAACTCTTTGTTAAATGGACGTTTCAGACTAGAATTTATCAATTTAATAGATTGTTGCAATTTATTTTTCATGAATGTAAATGTCCATTGAATAACCAATAATTTTTTTATATCATTGATACTGTTTGCTCCAATCGTAAATTTATTAAAATTGAACTTATTTTCAATTTCTTGGCTGCTACGCCCCTGTCGGCTTAACCTGAAAAAACCTAACATGGTTCTAAAAAGAAACAGACTAACAGAGTAGTGATCAGTCAGTTGAGGTATAATTTTGAATGGCGGAAGTTATTAGTTGCTATACCTATTGTGACAAATTGTGATTTTCTGGATTTTCAACGGTTATTCTGAACGAAGAATAAATCTCACAACCTTATTTTTTCCTTCAATCTTTCCCAAAGCCTAAACCTAGAATTTGCCGTGAGTATATTCAAAATAATTGAATTTGTCTTTGGTGAGCTGAACGACCTTGACACACCGGTAAGTTTTTTCTTGGAAATAGTATTATTAAGAATCAAACATCAAGCTCAAATTAAGCTATCGAAGGTGTAATTTCAAACATTTTGGTCCTTCGAGCTGGATTCAGATCGTAAAGTGAATATTATTTTCAATTTGGTTGCAATTGAGATATTAGTGTCCTTTTTTTGGTGTTCACTCACGCAAAATACCGAATTGAACGACAGTTGAACTGTTGTTTCAGACGGTGTTGTCGGATTGTAGATATTTTCTCGGTTAATTTGTGACAGAAAGTCGGAAAACGGGTTCCGATAATCAATTTAGTGTAATTTCGGTTGAATTTAGGGCATTACCGCAGCGGGTTTTGCCAAAAAACAGATTTACACGCGGATTGCTTCACTTGGGGTTATAACAGACTCCATACCTTGAAAAATGAAGAAGTTCAATTTCAATTTTGATAATAGGTATTCTTTCTTGATTCGAATCCAGCAGACATTTACTTTAGTTAGGTAACTTATTGCGTATTTAAATTGGTAGGATGGGTACAGTTGCGGAAAGAAAGTTTAAAATACTGACTGCTAAAAAAGAGTCTTTATTTTCAATCTTACAAACACTTCACAATTTATCAAAGAAATTAGATTCAGCGGCTAACATTCAAAAATTTGAAACTATGTTCACGACTTTAGAGTCCACTAGAGAAGCAATTTCAACGATTTTAGATGAAATTAATGAAGTGCAGTTTGAAATAAGGGAAGATTTTGTGCCGGAATTTCAGCTTCTGATCACTGCAGATGAACTCTGTTGTTATATTCGGATGGCAGCAAAAGAGTTAGAAATTAAAAGGCAGTCAACTTCTTCAGCTTCGGGTGGCTTCGGGTGGCTACAGCGGTGGTGGCCAGATTACCCAAGCTACCAAAAATTGATTTTCCTGATTTTTCAGGAGAGGTTCGGCAATGGGAAACTTTCCATTCTTTATTTAAGAGTTTAATTCACGATAACCAGACTCTAAGCAGCCTTGGAAAAATGCATTATTTGGTGGGTCGCTTGCGAGGTTCTGCATTGGCGGTTTGTGCAGGCCTTTCGATAACTGGTGACAATTACGATGTTCTGTATAAAATGTTGACTGACAAATATGAAAACAAGAGACTTTTAGCAAATACATATTTGCAACAAATAATGGACTTCAAATCTCTGAGTATTGAATCGGAAAAGAATTTAAACCCAATTTTTGGAGCGGTCTGATGTAGCCGTTTCGGCACTTAAAAAATTAAATTTGAAAGATTTAGCAGATTTTATTTTGTTGTATCAAGCTTTGTCAAAATTAGATAGTGAAACTGTCAAAGCATTTGAAATGAAATATAGAAATAATTCCGATATACCCACTTATAGTGACTTGATTAATTTTGTACAGGGTCAGTCAAAAGTTTTACAATTATATTATAATAAAGCATCTAGTTCTTGGAGTAGTGGAAAGAATAATACTTCTAATAAAGTTGTAAAATCATTTTTTGTGAGTCAGCCACAAAATTATAAACTGACGTGTGTTTTTTGTCAAAAACCTGAACACTATCTGGGTAGATGTGAAAAATTTAAAGCACTTACAGCTGTAAAAAAATACGAAGCTGTTAAAGATAATGGGAGGTGTTTTAACTGTTTATCATCGAGACACGGGGTTAGAACTTGTCCAAGTGATAGATTATGTACAGTGTGTAACAGGAAACATCATGTTCTATTGCATTTCGGAAAAACGGAATATGAGAAACGGTTGGTAAATGAAGAATCTGCGGTAAGAAATGAGGAATTTGTAGAAACACCCATACCTAATCAAAATCCCGATACTAGTTGTATTACTTTGTGTTCTACGATAAAAGGAAAAAATGATAAACTTTTGCTTTCCACAGCTGTGGTTGTGGTGGTTAATAGTTTAATGCCACATAATACGGCTAGATTTATTTTGGATTCAGGTAGTCAAATCAATTTGTTGACTATCGGATGTTGTAAAAAATTAGGTTTAAAAGTTTGTAAATATTCTTCATCGGTTCAGGGTTTAGGTGGTAATTATCAAGCGGTGAGAGGTAAACTTCTTTAATAATTATATCGCGTTATAATCGAAAAAGGTATTCTTTTGAGGCAATTTTGGTGGATAAAATTACGGATCAGATACCACGATATCAAGTGGATTTGAATGCGATGCCGAATTTATCAGGTGTCTCTTCAGCGGATGATGATTTTGACCGACCAGGACAAATTGATGGTATTATAGGGGTAGAGATTTTTGCGGTTATTCTCGGACAGAATAAAATTTTGGGACAATCAGGTTCACCAATAGCTATGCAGACAGCATTCGGATATGTTGTGATGGGTCAGGTTACGGTTATACCATCATCTCATTCAGTGTTTTTTACTCTTCAAGAAGAACATTCACTCGAACATACTTTGTATAAATTTTGGGTAGAACAGGTACCGAAACGGTCGATATCGGATCCTGAAGAAGTCGAATGTGAGAAAATATATTCTAGTACTATAACTAGAGATAATACAGGGCGATACACGGTTGCATTACCTTTCAAAGTATCTCCAAAAAGTTTAGGTGATTCGCGCACCAGTGCTCAGATTAGATTGCTGTCTCTAGAAAAACGTTTGGCTAGAGATATGAATTTGCGGATTGAATATAATAAAGCTATGCAAGATTTTATTGATCAGGGTCATTTGAACTTAGTGAAAAATGATGAAGATATTAGTTCGGGTTATTATATTGCTCATCATCCAGTAATTAAACAGGGAGGTAGTACTCCAGTTAGAGTTGTTTTAGATGCAAGCGCTCCATCAGATACTGATTTGGCCTTGAATGATATTTTGTGTTGTGGTTCGAAATTGCAAACAGATATAAATACTTTGTTATTAAATTTTCGGCTATTCCGAATTGCAATGACAGCTGATATCCGTCAAATGTATAGACAGATAAATGCGGTGGCGGAGCATTGGCAATACCAGCGATTATTATGGCGATTTGAGCCAGATTACGAAATACAGACATATGAAATGCGAGTAGTGGCTTTTGGCTTAAAGTCCTCTCCCTTTTTAGCTTTGCGGACGGTAAAGCAATTGATTCGAAATGAAGGAAAAAACCTTTCCTTAGCGGCCAAATTTATATCTCGTGATCTTTACATGGATGATTTGTGTCTAAGTTTAGATTCAGAAGATGAAGCGGTTGATTTGTATGAGAAATCGTTAAAATTATTTCAATTAGGTGGTTTTGATCTAATAAAATGGTCTACAAACTCGATTACATTATTAGAAAATATACCAGAGAAAAAACGGTTATCATCCAATCAGGATGTAGTCTTCAATTCCGATACTAAAATATTAGGAATTCGATGGGATCCTCGGAGAGATATTTTAAAGTTTCAGGTCAAAATTCCTGATAAAAAATGCACAAAACGTTCAATTTTGTCAGCAGTGGCAAAATGCTACGATCCTATTGGATTATTGGCACCATTTATTTTGTTTTTGAAGGTTTTGATAAAAAAAACGGTTGTTATTAAAGCTGGGGTGGGATGAAAAACCTCCTGAAAACATGATAGATATCTGTCAAAAGGTTTGTGTAGAATGGCACATACTAGAAAACTTTGAGGTGTCTAGGCATATCGGAGCCTATGAAAATCGACCGGTCATGATTTTAGCTTTCGCTGATGCCAGTTTGGATGGTTACGGAGCGGTGGTTTATCTAAGAACTGTATCTCAGACGGGAGATATAAATGTCCAACTGTTGTGTGGAAAATCAAAGGTTTCACCAGCCAAGTGTTTGACCGTACCGCGGTTGGAAATTTTGGCCGCTCTTTTACTATCAAATTTGGTAAAACATGTTTTGGAAACCTATGGAGTACGAAGTTTCATATTAAAAACGTTAGCATTTTCGGATTCCACAACCGTTCTTAGTTGGTAAACTACACCTTATTTGAAAGATATTTTTGTTGCCAATCGAATTATGCAAATTAGAGAAAATATTCCTAATGATTTGTGGTATATATTGAAGGTGAAACAAATCCGGCAGATTGTCTCTCTAGAGGCCTCACACCGATTCAGTTACTACAACATACTATGTGGTTAAATGGTCCTTCGTGGGTAAGACTTCCTGAAGAACAATGGCCTAACTTCCGAAATGAGGTTTCAGAACATTCGTTTTTGGATGTCTCAACTACTTTATTAACAAAATTAGAAACCGATAATAGTGATTCATTTTTTGAGATGTTTCAACGGGTTTCGTCTTGGCATAAGATTTTGCGGATAACGGTGTGGGTTTTAAGATTTGTCAAATTAATTCCCTTTCGGTCAGTCATTTCAACGGGTGATTTCCAACGAGCCGAGTTAGTTTTGATTAAAATTTTGCAGCAAAGGCATTTTAGTGCGGATATCGAGATGTTAGCAGCAAAAAAGGAATGTTCTAAAAATCTGCGAAAATTACGACCTTTTTTGCAAGAGGGGTTGCTCAGGGTTGGGGGTCGGCTAAATAACGCGAATCTAAATTTTACTCAGAAGCATCCTCTAATCCTGCCCTCAAAAAATATTGTAACCGAAAGATTAGTGAGTTTTTATCACATAATATATTTGCACACAGGAGCTTATTTATTAGAAGCCCTTTTGCGGCAAAAATATTGGATTCTCGGGGGTAGAAATTTCATAAGAAATATAAAACATAAATGTAATCATTGTTTTCGTTTAAAACCAATCAATTTGACCCCTCATGGCGGATTTACCCCGCGCTCGGGTACAGACAGGGGTGGCTTTTGTTCACACCGGAGTTGACTACTTCGGGCCTATAAGCATTACAGATACATAAAGCTTACGTTAGTTTATTCATTTGTATGAGTGTCAAAGCTATCCATTTGGAGCTGGTAAGTTCTCTATTTTTTGCAAGCGTTTAAAAGGTTCATTTCTGCAAGGGGACCAGTTAAGGTGATTTATTCGGATAGGGGTACAAATTTCGTAGGAGCTAAGTCAGTTTTAAGAGAAATTAATGAATTTATTAGTTCAGATGAATATGTAAACACGCTTCAAACGGAATTAGCAGTAAACAATATTGATTGGAAAATGAATACACCTAATGCGCCACATATGGGAGGGCTATGGGAGAGTAATGTCAAAGCTGTTAAAAATCATATTTATAGGGTAATAGGGGAACAGTTATTGACTTACGAAGAATTCGCCACTCTCCTAACTCAAGTTGAGTCTCTGTTAAATTCACGGCCTTTATGTCGTTTATCAGCAGATCCTAGTGCTCCAGAAGCACTCACTCCGGCTCATTTCTTGACTTTATCTCCGTTAAGAGGATTTTCTTCATTAGATGTCTAAAATATTCCATTAAATAGACTAGATAGGTACCAGCTCATTGATAAAATGGTACAAGGTTTTTGGAAACAATGGAGCTTAGAATATTTAACTAGCTTACAAGAGAGACACAAATGGAATAAAAATTACATTAATATTTCAGTTGGTACGGTAGTTGTTTTGAAAACTGATAATGCATCTCCGTTATGTTGGCCTTTGGGGATTATTACTGAGGTTCATCCGAGGAAAGATGGGGTAGTTCGTAATGTCACGTTGAAAACTACTAAAGGGGTTTTCACACGACCGGTAGTGAAAATATGTCCATTACCGACTCAATAACATTTTTTGGGCGTGTAATTCTTTAGGGTTTATTTTTAAATTTTTTTTTTATTTTTTCTTTACTCTGCAGTGCCTATTTGGCTAATTAAAGGGATTAAATGAAGGGCTAATTGGGATCTACTGTTGATAATGAAACGATGTTGGATAATTTAAGTTTTTTTGTTGAGGTTCGGTGGATTGGAAGCAAGAAATCAATTGATTATTTTATATTTGACAATTTTGCTGAAAAAATAGGTTTTCAGGGTTTGGGGTATGTTTGCTCCAATCGTAAATTTATTAAAATGGAACTTATTTTCAATTTCTTGGCTGCTACGCCCCTGTCGGCTTAACCAGAAAAAACCTAACATGGTTCTAAAAAGAAACAGACTAACAGAGTAGTGATCAGTCAGTTGAGGTACAATTTTGAATGGCGGAAGTTATTAGTTGCTATACCTATTGTGACAAATTGTGATTTTCTGGATTTTGAACGGTTATTCTGAACGAAGAATAAATCTCACAACCTTATTTTTTCCTTCAATCTTTCCCAATGCCTAAACCTAGAATTTGCCGTGAGTATATTCAAAATAATTGAATTTGTCTTTGGTGAGCTGAACGACCTTGACACCGGTAAGTTTTTTCTTGGAAATAATATTATTAAGAATCAAACACCAAGCTCAAATTAAGCTATCGAAGGTTTAATTTCAAACAGATACTTATCGAGTGATATCGGAAAAACCGTAAAAAATCGGGTTTTCTATAACTGGTTTATTGTAAGGTATTGAAAATTGTTACTTACAGTTTTGTGTAGCCTATGGCAAGCCAAAAAAGTATTTTTCAAAAAAATTGATGAATATTGATTATTTTTCAAAATATATGAAGTTTTCTCAAAAATATGCTCTCTCAATATGGCTACTCTTGCTCGGGGAATGATGCTACAGTAACGATTCAGGGCTTATTTTTTTTATGTGAGAGTTGTACTTTCATATTATCGAATAAGTATATTGACATTTTTTATTTTGAGTGTCAAAAAATTACTTTAAAAAATGCACAATTTTTTTTCATATTTTTTCTTAATAAATTTCTTTATTTTTTTATAGAAATAATAATAATAATATATTTATTCATCTATCAGAATTTATGGTGATACAATTCAGATAAAAACAAGGACATTTTGAACAAATATAGAGAAATATAGAGCAAGTCTGTGCATGGGTATTATAGAAAATAGATAAAAAATATAAATATATAACAATTTCAGAATAATAGCATATATACAAAATCAACATATACAAACATACACACACATAAGCACACATATATATGTATACATATTTACAGCTAACACATTACAATACAACATTTACATAGGAGTTTGTTTTTACTGATCAATAAATTCATTAATTTCTAATCTGTGAATGCTACCAATCCATTTCTTAGCGAGTTTGTTGAATAAAGATGTGGAGCTAATTTGTTTCAGTTCCACTAGAACAAAATTATAACTTTTCGGGCCTAGATATGAATATGTTCTTTGGATTATGCTCTTTTCGGGTCTTATAGTAACAACATTTGAATTGGATTTATATCTTGTGTTATGGTCATGGTCAATCTTTTTCAACTCTGATTTATTTTTATGTTGCTGTATAATAGTTCTCAAAAAATGTAACTGTCTTATATCAAGAATTTTTGTTTCCTCATAGATTTTGTCTGTTGAGTATAGTACGGGTTATTGATATACCGTCTTCAATATATAGCGTTGAATTATTTCTATGTTTGTGATGTGACATTTATATGTTCCACCCCACGCAGCAATTCCATAGACCAAGTGACTTTCAACAAGAGAGTGGTATATCGTCTTTAGTTGGTATGTATTAAAATATTTAACAAGATATTTCATTTTATAAAGTACGGTTCGTAGTTTCTTGACAACAAAATTCACATGGATATCCCATTTCAGATGAGAATCTACTTGGAGTCCGAGATATTTTATATTTGAGACTGAATGTATGTTTATGGATTTTCCATCTACGGATATGGAGAGATTGTTATAACCCGGTAGGTATTTAGAATAAGTAGTGAATGCTACATAGTTGGTTTTTTACCCATGTTCACTGTCAGTAGTCTACTCTCAAACCATTTCATTATGTGTGAAAAATCACTTTCGGCTATTTCTTTGAGGGATGTCCAGTTTTTTGCTTGATAGACTACGGCAGTGTCATCAGCAAAACTCACTATGTGATCAATGTAGAATAAATCATTCAAATATAGATTGAAAAGAATTGGCCCCAGTACCGTTGACTTTATGAAAAAAGATTTCTAGCATAACTTCACGCATTAAAATAAATTTAATTCCTACGATCACTAGGAGCCGATATATATTTTTTGTATTTCAAAAAAATCTGGAAGGGCGCAATAATCATCGTACAGCAGTCACCTTCATGGAAATTGAGGTTGAATACCTATATTTTCGATAAAAAATACTAGGATATATCTAGTTCATTTGCAGTATTGATAATTGATGAACAAACTGAGGCGTGCAGGCGCCGAGCGATGCAATTTTAGCAGGTGGCGCAGTGGGGATACAAATACCATTGACATTCACTTTCGTCCTGACAGTGTTATTGAAAAAGAAAAGAAATGTTATTGGTTCAATTTCAGGAACTAGTGTAGGTACATTGCAAAAGAAAACGTACGTGAACAAGCCGTGATACTCAATATTTTTCAAGCACAAGCCACTTTGAACGCACGAAATAAGTTTTCTGTGCTATCCCCACTCCGCCACCCACTTCAGCTATCGTGATCCGCGCCTGCACGTCTCACTTTATTCATCAATTAATAATACTGCAAATTAACTAGACATATCCTAGTATTTTTTTGTTGAAAATATAGGTATTCAACCTTAAGAGCAAACACTACCTTGGTAAAACGGAAATTCGTTTTCAGCCCACAGTTTTTGTTTGAAAATTTTTTAATTTTTTTTTGCATTACTCAATGTTTTTGTGTAAATTGCGGAACCACAGTGATTTTTGGTTATGGTAATTTTTAAGAAAAAAAATTTAAATGAAATGATGAATGGAAAAAATTGGGAGTTTCCGGAATTGGACCATACAAAAATTATCTCTTTCTTGAAATCAATGGTTTTGGCAAAAAACGGATTCTACGATCGAGAAATTTATACCTGATTGGCACTGTAATCGAGAACGGACAGGTGCTGTGTTGCCAATGTTCATCGAGTTCATTATCTCCACCCCCACTCTTGATAAGTATGCCAACAAAACTCTTAATATCCATGAAGGTGACTGCTGTACGATGATTATTGCGTCTTCCAGATTCTTTTGAAATAAAAAAATTATGTCGGCTCCTAGTGATCGTCGGGATTCAATTTTTTTTAATGCTTGGAATCATGCTAGGAATCCATTTTCGTAAAAGTCATTTATATAAAAACAAAATTAAGCAATGTATTTAGAAAAAACGTGTAAAAAACTGCACTGCACTAATATTACTAAAATATTTAAAAAATAGATACCTGAAATGGTATAATAAGAATATATAATTATGTAGAGGTTTTGTCTTCCCTTACGCTTAGATAACTTGGACCAGAATAAAAGAAATAGTCATGTCCCTTACTAATAAAATATATTGATCGTTACACACCCTGTATGTGCACAGTTCAGCTCACTATACAACAGAAAATGAAATTAATGTAAATATCAACCACCAAGATGAATTCAAGTGAATGCTGTGATTGAGAGTATGGTATTGTTTGAATATATCAATATGAAACCTCCAGTGAGGGCTATGCCAGTGACGTCACGATGATAGCTTACAGTTATGGATACTTACGCCTTAGGGGCAGTCTTATCCTACACTTATCTGATACCAAGTAGATATTCTCAAGCATGCAAGTTCACCAATTATTGTGGTTATAGTTCATCAGTGCCTTGGTGTATACAGGTGCACAGTGGGTACGACACAATCAATCAACGTACATGTACAGCTGGGACGAATGGCGAAGGAGTGCTGAACAACAGATATACAGCGGGACAACCACAGTTGAGCAGGCAATCACAGTAGTGGAACAGTGGAAAGACAATCGTATAGCAACGAAACAGTGGAACAATCACATTAGTGGAACTCCAATAATCGGTAGCAGAGTAGGAGTAGGACTAACCGCAGCAGAGCAAAGTAGTCGCAGAGGAGCAGTAGCAGAGTGGTAACCGCAGAGGAGCACTACCAGCGGCGAAGAGGTAACAGTAGCCAAGTAGTAGCAGAGTGGTAGTCGCAGCAGAGAACCCTAGATTATACAATACCAGTCTGACTTCTGATTACACTTGTATGGGGCCATAAGTAGAGTCCAAAATGCAAATACTAACCTCTATTAAGTGGGAGGGTTCTGAAAACAGCTTTGATGGTCTGTTTGCTGTCTGATAGCGAGTTTCTCGTTCCAGTGGTTTCACACAATGATGAAGTGACTTCTAACCTCAAAAATCCGCAAAGCGAACGGAGATTTCTCAAAAATATAAAGCGTCAAAAATCGCAAACAATATGAGAAACTCTCCTGATATGAATTTTCCAAAGATCCATCAACGATGATCAAACTTTAATTGGAAATCTTCAAAGTAGGTCAGTCACTCATCAAGATCAAATAAGGAAGAAGAGAGTCTCTCTCAGACGTCAAAGTCAAAACTGTCAATATCTGACAAGGCGCTTTCTTGTTCGTTAGTGTTAGGTGGGAACAGTCCAGGAACTAACTCGAGCTAATAGGAGCTATGAAAAGAACACCTTAAGATTCAGTGTTGCCAACTGAAACAACACGAAAACGCCAGCCTCTCAATCTCAGAACCAAACAAACAAAAGGTCAAGTATTCGAATGTGAATTAGGTACCTCAATGACACAAGATAGAGATAGAGCAGGAATGTTACGGTTTTGTGTTCTAAGTACAAAACAATAGACTAACCAAAAGTATGTTTACAAAACAACGCTGTCATACCGCAAAATATAACAACTGATAACTGTCATTAGCTTAAGGCCGGTTCATGTCCGCTCGAACTAGTACAGCAAAGGTAAGTACTAACATTCGGAACAAGCTATACATGACTACGATCAAGTTGTCATTTTGAGGAATCTGAAGAAGAAGAAGAATACAGTGGCGTACAGAGTGGAAAGTGTATATCAATGACAGAGAATTTCTGATGTTATTGTATTAAAACAGAAAGGGTTTTCTAGTGCAAAATAAACCCATAACAACTTGTGCAATTATTTAAAGTAATTTATTGACCCTTAAAATTAAAAAAATCAATATACTTATTCGATAATATGAAAGAACAAATCTTATAGAAAAAAATGAGCCATAAATCGTTACTGTAGCATCATTCCCCGAGCAAGAGTAGCCATATTGAGAGAGCATCTTTTTTGAGAAAACTTTTTGAAAAATAATCAATATTTCAAAGATAGAATTTTTTGGCTTGTCATAGGCTACACATAACGGTAAGTAACAAGTTTGAATACCTTACAGTTAACGAGTTATAGAAAACCCGATTTTTCACGGTTTTTCCGATATAACTCGAAAAGTATCAATGATATCGTAAAATTACATTACATTCAATTGATAGATCTTTTTAATACCTACAATTTCCTAATTTGACTTTTTTTGATCGGAGCTGTAGTTTTTCAATTATCAACAAAAAACCGCTTTTCGCAACTTTGCCAATTAATTGCTTTCTTTTAAAGAAGCTGGTCTATGTATTATACTATTAACAAATAGAGGATGAATTCAGAAACGACGCTTTTGTTTTCGTTTGAGTTATCTTCGCAAATACTGCCAAGCTACTATAACATCCTCCTCGCCTGGAGACATTTTCTTTACTGCATTTTCTTTCCACTACACTTGATCGTGTGTTGCATGCTGCCTGTTTGTTGCATCCTTGGTGGGAGATTTGCGGCAACATACAACATTTAGCTCATGTCGTATGTTGCTTGCTGCGTGTTCGATGTATCCTTGGTACCGACTTACCGACAATATTCTCTACCCTATATATTTTGGGTAAGATTCAAAAATTGGCCCATCGGAAAAGAAAATCGACCTTTTCGAGGATTTTTCCGATATATCTTTATATTCAGAAATAATTAATTTGTTCCATAATTTAGCGTCGCACTGTATATGAGTGACTAATTGACATATTTCAGATTCTATAGAAGATATAATTTCCCAGGAATAGTTGGTTGTATCGATTGCACTCATGTGGCTGTTTATCCCCCAAAAGTACAAGACAATGAACATCCGGAGCACATATATGTAAATAGAAAAAACTATCACTCCATAAATGTTCAGTTGATTTGTGACTTTGACTTGAAAATAATCAATGTGAATGCTCGGTTTCCTGGTAGTATCAACGACGCCTCCATTTGGAATAATTCCAATGTTCAAAATGTATCGTAAAGATTACATGATACTGGTAATAACAACTATTATTTATTAGGTGAAAATTATTTGTTATTTTTTATATATGATCAAATTCAATCCCAATTTCGTAGTTCCTGAATATAGTTATGTTAATATGTCTGACAAATATGACACTAAGTGAGTGATAGTTTCTAAATTGGCATAATTTGTAGGTGATGCTGGATATCCACTGAGGACGTGGTTGATGACACCCTTGGAGAATGAACCAATGGAAAATACTCCAGAATATCGCTATAATAAGAAACACAAAATCATCAGGAGCTTGATTGAACGATGTAATGGAGTTCTTAAGATGAGGTTCCATGACTTCTTAAACACTGGGTTCTACATTATGCTCCGGAAAAAGCCAGCAAAATCATTATTGCTTGTGTTGTTTTACATAATCTTTGCATTGAAAATAATGTTTCAGATCCCGATGATAATGACATTGCAGAGGTTGATTTTGGACTCTATGCACCACTTCCAAATAATAATGAAGATAACGTGATACGTAGAATTAATGAAGAACTGACAGCATGTAGACAATCACGATCAACCATTATACAAAATCTCCAAATGGACTGATCACTATGAGCATCTTTTCAATATCTATAAATTGCAACACAGATCCATTGTCAGACTATGTAGTTGCAAGAAAAAGATCCAGCAAAACTGCACTAGAAGGAAAATAGTTTGTCATTGTGTATAACAAATCTCCAACTACCTGACTATGTAATTTGTTATTGTGGTCCAACATTTGTAAGATTAGGATAGAAGGATACCATATTTTCTGCTTTTTTTTCTTGAAATACCTATAGTATTATGTATAATAATATATTATTCACAATAAATGTTATTGTTGAAGCAACCACTGCTCCAACCAATAACAATTTTCAAAATTGAATTTTATTTACAATCGCCAATAAAGAAAAACATCATAAATATCACAAAACATTAACAAAATATAACACAAAATAATATCGCCTTCACATTATGCTATCAGATATTGTTTCTAGAGCAAATGCAATTCTTTCATTGGCTGCAGCGGTTTTTTCCGCTGCCTCAGCTTTCCTGTCTGCAGCACTTGCTTTCCTTTCTTTAGCACTGGCTATCCGTTCTTTAGCACTGGCTATCCGTTCTTTAGCATTGGCTATCCGTTATTTAGCACTGGCTATCCGTTCCAAAAGTTTCAATTCGTCATAATAGTATTTTTTTTTTCATAACATGTTTTTCTTCCATTCCCTTTTTATAGTCATTGACAGTATCTACAGTGTGCCTCAAAGTTGTTGATTTTTTCTTTTTTTGGCACAGGTATCACAATTTGGGACAATGTCGACGGTGTTTGAAGCATTACATTTCCTTCGGCCGTCGGTTATTCCTCCTCCACTACCATTTATATATTCGTTCGCTCCCATGAGTCAAAATCGAAGTCAACTGCAGATTCTGTTGTTTCATTGTGCCCCTCGTTAGAGACAACTTTCACAATGTTGATGATATCTTCATCACTTTTCGAAATGTCGTCTTCTATCGGGGGCCCGCAGCCTGTTTCTCTTTGACGTTTTCTCATGCCACTGATTTTCGATTTTGTGAGTGATTTTATGTCTTGCCATGTCTGGAAGTGTATAATAGAATTAATCAGAGGCTTATATTATATCGTCAACTGACCTTCCTCCAACCTTTCCAATCTCTGGCTGCACCCAGCATACTATTTAACATTTCACCTATGTCCATCCATTTTCGTTGGACATCTTTAAATGTGAATTTATTCGAAAACTTTCCAGACTGGAGATCATTGTTTTTTTCATAAAATCTATTATTGCATTTTTCTGCCATCTCGTAATTTGAGTCTTCTTTTCGCTTTGCGACATAATTGAAAAAATAAGTATCTTTTCAAAAATTTTCTATCAACAGATCGACCAACAAATTTTAAAATACCTAAAAGACGAGGGAAAATCCACAGAACGATGATTTTGCCAATTATTTTCATTGGTTCGTGAAATATTAGTGGTGTCAGATGTTGCATTCGCACTTTCAAGAACGTATACGCACTGTAACACGAATGGTTGTCAAGAATACCATTGCAACCAAGTACTCGCAAATCGATCCTCCGTGTTGGTGCGTATACGTACAAAAGTTCACTTGTCGAGTTTCACAACGATATGAGCAGTTCAGACGATCCGATCCGAACCTGCCGAAAAACGATTAGCTGTGTGTCGCAGGTTCAGCTTGGCAAGTCTAGCTGCGACTCTGAGATACCCAAACGATAAACAGGGAGGGTATAAATACACTACCAACTTCAATCGGGAAGGACAAGATACGACAGCGGCTGTTCCTTTACGCACCCAATATTCAGCTATATTTGCCAAGCTGTAAGCATTACGTATTACATTAAGGTTCAAATAAAGTCGAATATTTCGCGTTTCTGAACTGTAAGATGGCACTGACAAGATATGTTTTCCATACCATAATTACAGCGATCTTTTATAATATTTCCATATAAATTACAGTTTTCTGCAACGGTCAACCCCACTGCTAATGCATTGTTGCCAAATCTCAATATTATTCGGAGTACTGCGAAATAGCTCACAGGATTATCAATTATTATCTGGTATTAATTATGGTAATGTGTTTCAATGCATTATGTAGCTATATTGCGCATAGTCGGATTACTAGTAACAATTATTATTATTACAATTCTTGTTCGTTGTGGAGATGATTTTGTAATTTCTTTCTCTTCAATAATGAACAATTTATTTATTGTATCATCTACATTAGAGATATAGAATATAAATAATATGTATAAGGCGAAGGGTAGTCTTGACTGACTAGTTGAGGAAAAATGCGGATGACTGCATCCTCAATGCAGTCAAAATACTGGCCTGTTTAAAATAATACTCTTTGTTATTTGGTCAAGCTTTCGAAAATGTTTATTTTCTTTATCTAGGTATTAAACACAAGGTTTATAGTAACAAGTCAACATTGATGAGACACATACAAAGTCATGATTCATGATGGTGGAAAACATCCAATTCCTTTTTTAATCATTATTATAATTATTTCGGTTCAAACTTTCCTATTATATTTTTTCAAACTTGCACACATAACTCAGTATGGGGTGTTGAGTTTGAACAATGAGGTCTCCATCCAAGACAAATCTGAGGGAGGGGGGAACAAAATTACCTGAAATTTGTTGACATAACACAGCAAGGGAAATTGAAACCGAATAATGAGGCCCCCGAGGTCTGCATCCAACCAAAACCGGAAGCATTACACCTTTCACCAAATTCACGGACAATACTCTTTTTTCTTTCCTTTTCCTATCTTTTCCAGCTCTTCGTATAGGCTTATTGTTCAGTGGTTTACAAAATTCATCAGTTTTACAGTATCTCCGTCTTTTTTGTGGATGTAGACTTCGCGGGCCTCATTACTGTTGATTAGTGACCTCTCCAGAGAGTGAATTTGGTGAAACTAACAGAGCCTCTAGTTTTTTGTTGGGTGGAAACCTCGAGGAAATAATTTTCGAAATCAGTTGAATCCTGTCTGTGAATTTGGTGGAATTCACAGTGCCTCCATAATTTTGTTGGGTGGACAACTCGGGGACCTCGTTTTTCGAATACTGTGGGTCCCTGCTGAATCATATCTACGAATTTGGTTAAATTTGTGGTGTCTTCGCTCTTTTGTTGGGTAGAGACCTCGGTGAACTCGTTAATCGAATTCAGTGGCCTCTGCTGAGTCTGTGAATTTGGTGAGAGTTGCATTGCTCCTGGGCAATTGTTGGGTGGAGACCTCGGAGACTTCATTATTCCAATTCAGCGTTCCTTGCTGTGTCCTGTATGAAAATTTTAGGAAATTTGCAGCGCCCTCAGATTTGTATTGGGGGGGGCTCATTTTTCGAACTTAACCCCCGTACCTAATCATGTCTGCAAGTTTCGGAAAATGTATGCAGTTTTGTAATGGGTGTACTACACCACATTTTTCAGAAACAGTGATGTATTTTCCTTGTCTGCAAATTTCCGTTGATTTGCAGAACATCCAGGCTTACCATGGATAGAGACCTCCTTTTTTGAATCGTTTTCAGTGTTTCCAAAGGTGAGGACCATTTTTTAAAAGTTGGTTCATTCTTTTTTTTAGATTTTGGTTTATTGATGATGCCGATGCAGTCAGTTTTCCTGTGGGAGGACGTCTTGGGAATCTTTGGTATTGCCCCTTTTTTTCCGGTTCACCTGAATCTTATTCATTGTATTCATTTCCTTTGTTTTTCTGATATTCGGAGTTGCAGTGCCCATGGGTTTATTATAGATATAGTCAGTCCGTCCTTGATCATGCTTAGATTAGATTTGCTTTCAGCCCAAACAACAATATTTTTGGTAAAATTCAAAAAGAGCAGCTAATATGAACAACTCACTGTAATTGATTTTTATCAACATTTTTCAAATTTATAAGCTGAACTCCGCCTATTATGCCGTTATTTTTTATGAAAATGATATAATGTTATCAAAAATAGCTGGAATGGACAGTAAAGACGCTATTATGATTATTATTATTATTTTTCAATTCTGTTTTGCGTCCTGTTTTATTTCGAAAACTAATATTTTGAATCGCAAAACATAAAACTTATTACTTACATACTTCTTCAATAATTGTGTCCAAGGTCTCCAAGACCTCCAAGGCTTTAGGCGGACCAATCCAACATCCAACTGATGAACTGACAAACCCCTAACTTTCATTTTCCAAAAATTAAACAAATCACATCGGTCTAGAACTGTACAGTAAATATGACAGTAACAATAATTCTGTGCAATACCTTGTGGAAAGTAGCAGAACTATTTTCGTCTTTTCGTTCATGTACTACAGAGGGTTCACTTACTGGATCGAAGTACTGCAGGTTCTGGCTTGGCTAGAGGAGATGAGGATGATGCAGGGGATGCGGATACTGCAGACTCATGATCAATGTTCAAATAGTTCTCAATATCTTCAACACGTTCTCTGAGAGTCTTCTTTGGAGTCTCTCCGCTACTAACAGATTGATGTCTGATAGTATCAGAATCGAATTCAACCACAGAACCTGCAAAATATGATGACATTTTTCATTTTTTATGCTGTCGGAATAGTATATTTCATTAGGAGAAAATAGGCTTTTTCCGTGCGAGCGCGACATGTTCCCATTGGAGGCGAAGCCGAACACGGGAAGTCGTGCAAGCACGGAAAAGGTATTTATGGACGAGTAATGAACGATATTTTTCATTATATCTACCTGAAAACCACAGATTGTTAGGAAACATTAATTTCTAATGATGAAGGAACAAAAATATGTATTATTATTTGAAATATTTATGGTACAAAAATATCCAGGAACTGCCACAAAGCAAGCGTTATTTACCCTGTTGGTAAGGAAATATTCAAATAATTTGCGATTTCTAGAGAACTGTCAACAACATATTAATCAATTTTGACATGTAAATAGGCAACTATAATGACACCAGCGCACAAAAAAATTCCTGGCGGGCGCACGGAGTAAACCCTTTTTCAGTATGCTAAATAAGCATGTAAATATAGTGTTTTCAGATAGGTATAATGGAACATCTTTTTCGGCTTCACGATGTTTGTGGAAGAAATTGTTTCCAAATGTGATGATCATTATTGTAATAATAAGTATAGGTTGAAATTTATTTATTTATTCATTGTTAATAATACAATATTTATCTATAATATAAGGAATAAGAATAAGAAACATGATGAAATAAGTGAAAAACTTGATATACAGGGTGTCCGGTAAACCTTGTACAATATTGAAACTGGTGATAGACCAGATCATGACTGTTCAGAATATCGGAATTTTACCTTAGTAAAAATCTCACTGTTTTTGAGATAATGAGCATTTTTTTAATTTCTGGAAAATCACTACCTCACCTTGGATTTTTTAATGCCATGTATACAAATTGGGACGAATTTAAAAATATTTGCTGCTGAAGATTACTGATGAGTGATGCCTTCAGATGTACGAAACAGTTTTTTAGAAAATGATACAATTTTTCAAGAAATGAGGGTAAAATGACAGATTTGAGTTACACCAAATCTTTTAACAACAGTTTGACATTATTGTTTGAAAAAACTTAACCAAGTGGAACTCGATATTCATTACAAAAGAATGCCCATTTTGTCTAGGCTTTACTATGGTATAAAACATAAGATCATTATTTTTGGAAGGAGTAGAATTTCGATAATATTAGAGTGTGATGTTATTCTGAGCTAAAATCAACTCCATTAGACTTTGTCAGTAATGTCTTTTATTTTTATCCTATCAAGATGAAATGATTAAATAATTATGAGTAATAACGAATCAACTGCTTAGAAGCATTCAATGAGATGTAATGAAGTAAATACTAATTCAACGTTTTTTTTTTTTAATCGACATACACTATAAACCACAATAACGATTATTCAACATCGCACTGAATAATATTACAAACATGTTATTTTCCATCCACTCGTACGCAGAGACGACATATTTTCAAGAAGAACCTTTTCAAATGCGTTATAAGTTATAGCCCCCAAATCAGCGATTCTATGAGCGGCATTGTGCAATCGGATATAGTTCTGCATAAAGCGCTGCTGCAGCAGTAGCACTACCTCCACATTCACCATAAATGTTATGCATATGCGCATATTCTCAGGATTATATCGTATGTACGGCATGACAAAGAAATAAATACCACTGAATGAAACAAGCAGAATAATTTCAAAAAACTACGATAGAAGTCACAAGTTGTTCAAACAAAAGTTTTTAATTTTCAACAAGGATTCATCTCTTAAAAATTTTGCACTTATTTGGTTACACCCTGTATATCTGTCGGTCTCTGAAACTTCGTTGGAATCTGGACGTTGGAAAATTGCGACATTTATTAAAAGAATTCGTTTTAATCGGTGCCATGTCGGATAATCGACATTTAATTTCGATAATTTAATTAGGCTTATTTACATGAAAAGTTAATTTTATTGACATACTATTTAATGCTACCAAGCAGTCTATTCTTTATTATTAATAATTCCATATTTTATCTTGATAAAATCTAAATAAAACAATTTTTGGGCGTAAGTATAAAAGTTTATCAAATAAATGAATATTTTGGAACCTTTGGTGTAAATACAATTCAAGAAAAAAATAAAATACCCAAACACCAAAACTACGTCACAATCTTAAAAGCTTACTTTTAGCTCCTGAAGATGCTAACTTTGTTGGCGAAACGCGCGTCGAGTGTGATTGTGACGTAGTTTTGGTGTTGGGTAGTTTCCTTTTTTTCTTGAATAAAAGTTGATAGAAGCCTAGATTAAAACCACGCCTAATTCAATGAAAACCACTTCTTCCAAAAATAATTATAGTTTGTTTTATACCATGGTAGTCTGGACAAAATGAACATTCTTTTGAAATGAATGTCCACTTCCAATTGGTTATGTTTCTTTCAGATAATAATGTCAAACTTTTTTCAAAAAAATTGATGAAACTCAAATCTGTCATTTCACTCTCATTTCTTGAAAATTGTTTTCACATTCTGAAAAACTGTTCTGTACTCATCAGTAATCTTCAGCAGCAAAGATACTTGGATTCGTCCCAATTTGTATACATGGCATTCAAAAATCCAAGGTTAGGTAGCGATTTTCCAGAAATTCTTAAAATGCCCATTATCTCGAAAATGGTGATATTTTTACTGAGGTGAAATTCTGATATTCTGAATAGTCATGACCTGGTCTATCACCAGTTTCAATATTGTACAAGGTTTACCGGACACCCTGTATACATATAAAGAAAGGAAATAAATTCGAAATAATTTTACATACAAATAATTTTTCAATTTTTCAGAATTCTCAATCAACCAGAATTTGATTTTATTTATAAATCCCCAAAAACTAGCTTTTTTTTTAAGAAACTGTCAAATTATTATTATTGCTTATGGCTATTTTGATGGTGAAAAGCCATTTCTCTTACTAATAGGATTGACCAGGGTGTGGGTAAATCAAATACAACGTACAAACGTCAGGTTGTACGGTGGTATAATTTCCTTTCTAAATGAAACAAGGTATATATCAAGTGTTTACCATGAGAGTAAAATAATTCAATAGAGATAGCACTGACTAATTGTTGTACGGAGTGGGCAGCTAGATAACCAGCAATAAATAAACGTTCTACTCAAGCCCAATCTACTAGCCAAGCAGGGCTGGACTAAGGTGAAGCACTACAAAAGCTACAAGAATTCCCCTTTGAGTATCGATACCTAAGGTGCACAACTAGCGTAAAGGTAAGTAATGGTTATGAGCAATTCATGAATAAAATACTATAGTACACTTGGTTTAAACATCTAAAAGGTCGGCATCCGGCCATACGTTGGAGGTAACTTGAAATTAGAAGGAAAGATACAGCTCACTTGATTAAGAGGCTCCTGGCGTGAAGGCAAGCAGTGGAAATCATGCAGCGTACTACAAGCAATTTAGGTTTGGCCTACTCAGCATAGATCTACCACTAGCAACAGGATGGAGTGAGGTTGGTCCCTCTGTTATCATCTCTCGCACTAGCATCAGCGTCTCAGGAGTATAGCCAATCTCTACGCTGGAAGAAATACTGCTTCCGAGTATGAGGAACTCGTGCTGTACCCGGCATGGGAAATGGAATAACCCCAATTAACAAAAAGGCCCTGCAATGGAAATGGAACTATTGTATGACTGAGTTTAAACAGTAGTTTAGCTGAGTTCTGGTATAATAATGAACATAACATACCTCGATGTGGCGTGTCCTCGAGTATCTACTCAGGTGATTGATTTTAATTGAAATTTGGTAACTGTGATCAAATCCCCTTAGGAACAGTCAGTGGACCTTCCTTTGACTATTATTTCTCAACAATTACCAAGGTTTACTCAAGAAAATCCGCAAAATCGCGAGACACGTTTTCCAACCTTCGTAGGTCACCAAAAAAAGAACGCTTCGAGAATACCCTTTTTCTACCTTAAAAATCCCTCTCCCCTCTAGTTACTTTCAATGGCTTTCCTTAAACTCTAGGTTGAGAGTACTGGCTGTCCAAACATAGAACGAAATTAGTTCAAATGTACTCTGTGCTGTCAAACAAAGTGAGGTTACGTTACTATTGTTATTATTCATAACCCAGATGAATTTCCTATTCATTCCTCTAACTATGGAATATATTCGCCACCAAAACTGGAATTCCGCATTGCTCAATGTGAATCAACCGAAGGATTATCCAAGCGATGAACCCTTTGGACTTCCAATTACCACGGGCAGCTTCGGTAAGTTCTACGTAAGGTTATCTTTTCAATACCTAATCACCTTTTATTTCAGATTTCTCCACGACTGGATTATGGCTCTGGTGAATTAATATATTTCAGTCTGATATCTGAAAATTATTATAATAAACTGACTTTTCGAAGTAGTTCGTATAATTTCTGAATCAGTACTACGTATCCTTTGTAACTTTCTGGTAAGCTCAAAGTAACCCGTAACATTATTATAAATCTTTTCACTTATATAAATGACATGTTGTTGCATCAAAGTTGTAGAGAACTTTTCAGTTGATATCCAACCATCCATTTTATTCTTTGTTTCATATTTATGTTGTATACAATTATCAATTTGAAATTTTTTTCTTATGTAAACTGTCGACGCTTTATAAAATAATTTTTTGAGAGATAAAATTTAATATTGTTGAAAGAGAATTTTAGAAGAATAATCAAAGGGTTTTTTAAAAATTATTTTCAAGGTATACTTTTGAATTGAAGTAAGTGGTTTTAAAACTTGTTTGTAAATGCCTCCCCAACCTATTATACCATAGGCCAAGATAGACTGAAAGAGACTATAATAAAAACTTATAATTAATTTACGACTGACAATGTTTCTCATAAATCTAAATTTATAAAGTAATTTCCTCAGTTTTTTTATCAATTCAGTAATTTGTTTATGCCACTTGAAGTTGCAATCTAAATGAACTCCTAGATACTTTATAACATCAACTTTGGAAATATGTCCGCTACAGTTACACAGTTCTTCATTTTTTATGTATGAAATAGTATGGATCTTTAAATTTTCAATTTTTTCTGGTTGCATATTCTCATGCAACGTGAATGTCATAAAATGAGACTTTTTCAAATTCAAAGTTAGTAAATCGTGATTGAGATAATTTTTTAAAATTGGTACATCTAATTCAGCATTTGATACTGTTTCTTCCCAAGTATTCCCACTTCCTATATAAACTGTATCATCAGCATAAGAAAACAACTTTCCTTTAATTTTCGTATTTAACAGATCATTGATATAAATCAATAATAAAATAGGTCCAAGAACAGACCCTTGGGGAACACCACATTTTACTTTTCTAGAATTACTTTTGATATGACCAATCTGAACAGATTGTTCCCTTTCAAATAAATAGCTTTCAAATAGTTTCAGGCAAATTCCTCTTATGCCAAACCGTTCTAATTTCGATAATAATTTTGTATGTGAAACTGTGTCAAACGCTTTCTTTAAATCTAAAAATATTCCAAGGGTTTTCTTTTGATTATCTAACGATTTATAAATAGTTTCCGTAACACTAACAGCCGTATGCATAGTCAATTCCAGCGACTCGCCAGAGTTTCGCCGCTCGCTACACAAGAACTATAATGCACAGTCGACCTCCAAAAAAGTGGTACATCGCCAGCGTTTCGCCAAAATGTGACTTATCGCGTAGTTGTCACTTTTTTGGAGCTCGACTGTGCATTATAATCCTTGTGTAGCGAACGGCGAATCTCTGGCGAGTCGCTGGCGATTGACTATGCATACGGCTGTAAATATTGCATTCTCTGTTCCCTTTTTTTTTCTGAATCCCAACTAGTTAAAAAATAATAAATCATGTTCTTCGAGAAAATATGTCAATCTAGACCATTAGGTGTATCAAAGTGAGGTTTGGTATAGGTAAATGGTATGTGAAGAGGAGAGTTTTCAAATATTTTTCACTTTCCGGTAACTTCCGGTTTCACCGGGAATGGCTCAGGTTCTAAATTTTTAAATGGAACACCCTGTATATCGTAACATTTTTGGATTTCTGAGACAATTCTAGATCAGAATGTGACATTTTCTAAAGTTTTTTTGGCTACTTAATTTTTATGGAGTAACTTTTGAAATTACATCTACTACTACTAGTCACTAAAACTTCGCGATTGTAATATTCTGATATCACCTGCGGTCCTTGGATTAGTTTACTTCCGATCATGGCCACCTAGATGTAATTTCAAAAGTGACTCCGAAAAAATTAAGTAGGCATAAAAACTTTCGAAAATGTCACATTCTGATCTAGAATTGTCTCAGAAATCCAAAAATGTTACAATATACAGGGTGTTCCATTTAAAAATTTAGAACCGGAGCCATTTCCGGTGAAACCGGAAGTGACCGGAAAGTGAAAAATATGTGAAAACTCTCCTCTTCACACACCATTTACCTATACCAAATCTCATTTTGATACACCTAATGGTCTAGAAGTTATGACTTGTCTAATAGATTCGTTGACACCCGGTATAATAAGTATCCGAGATATCTTGTCGCATTCACGCACTTGATAACGACAGTAGATGTTAACTGTTGAAACGTCGTGACTCAAACACATGCAAAGAATTTATTTTCTTTGTTTCTAAACAATGGAAGTCCAGAAGAATTCTACTAAAATATTCATTTGTTTCGTCCATTTTTTTCAGCTAACTCATATTCTACATCACAAAAATGATCATTTAAAATATTTGCTATTCTTTTTGAGTCATCCGTAATAATTTGGTTGTTTTCAAATAATTCAACAACTCTGCTCTGCTTCAGTTTCTGCACAGTTAATTCATTAACCACTTTCCAGATCTTACCAATGTCACCGTCAGCTTCTTTGATTTTATTTTGATAATACTTTTTTTTTTAATTTTTTATGAGTTTATTCAATGAATTTCTATAATTTTTATGATTTTGAAGAGTTTCATGATTTCTCAAAACTCTCTTTTTTAATTTATCTCTATGTTTGATATATTTGATCAAACCATTTGTGATCCATGGTTTGATTTCTTTATATTTCTTGGGTGAATTTTTCATTTCGCAACATTCCTTAATTTGATCACTTATATTTCGGACGTCCATCATCTTAATGGTTGAAAGATTTCTATCTCTTTCAAATTTTTCACAACGTTTCAATTGCTTGAATCCGCAATCATCTTCTGGTGAATAATTCCTTAATTTGATTATTTATCTTTGATATAAAATTATTGTATGCTATATTGGGAACAGAATCTTTCAGAATATCATCCCAATTTTCATTTTTCAACAATTTTTCTAATTTATCAAAATTCATTATATTAGCAGAGTTTTCTTCGTTGGCTTCAGAATCGAGTGATAATATAGGTTTCAAAAACATTAAAATTTATTTTACAAATATTATTGTTCATCTCAACAAAGAAGTGGTCAATACAGGCTGAGGAGTTCCTGAAGATTCTTATTGGTTTTTTCAAATATTTGTCAAAAGAATAAGAATTCAGTATATTTAAATATTTGTTTATGTCTTTATTATACCAATCTAAAATATTGATGTTGATATCTCCCGAAAAAATTTCTATTCCTTCGTTGCACTGATCAAAAACATAATTCAAACTTGAAAGAAAATTATTACCCTTATTGCCAATGACCCTTATGAATTGGAAATTGTTATGTTCAATAATAACACTATTCGCATTTATGTCATTATTGATGTAAATCAAAAGTCCATCATTTTGGCAATAAGTAGAACGATTGTGAAAATATATCATAGCCATCTATATTGAAACAATCTAGATTAAATATTTCCCGAGTTTCAGAAAGTATAAGAATACATGGTGGTTCTTCGGGTTGTTAGGCCGACGTGTGTTCAGAGAAGATCTCGACGTTTCGCCAACACGAGTGGTTAGCATTTTCAAGAGATATTTTACAAATGTGAAGCATTTGACAGCGACTTAAGGAAGCAGAAATTTGTAGAATATCTCTTGAAAATGCTAACCACTCGTATTGGCGAAAAGTCGAGATCTTCTCTAAACACACGTCGGCCTTACAACCCGAAGAACCACCATGTAAGTGACGATGGCCGCGAAAGCCTTTCACAATTTATAAGTATAAGAATATCAAAAATTTTACCTTGTTTTTTAAAGTCTTCCAAAAAAATCAAAAATTGATCGAAATTCTTATTAATACTTCTAATATTCAAATGAAGTAGATTGAGATTCAGAAATTTACAGAGATGTAGGTTACTTTCCCAGTTTTGAAGAAAATTTGTATGATCAACATTTTTTTCTACACTATTTTCCATCAGTCTTCTCCATAAAAAAATGTGGAAGTTATAGAGATATTTATAATTTCAAAATACATTATAAGTATACATTTACATCAAAAAGAAAACCCGCCTCCTCCAGAGCCGATTGGCAGGGGTTCGTCATCTCTATATTTTTCCTGGCTGAAATTCGTAAGACTTTTCAAAATGCGATATGTCTTCACTTAGAAATATCTGTAACCTACGAGAAAAAATTGAAGCTTGCAGGTACTCAAAATTAGAAAGGTTTCACCTACTATAAAACAGTACATACGGCGATTCAGTACGTTTCTAGCAACTCAGGTTCTTCGGCGTGTCTTTAGAAACTAACGAGTCATTGAATTTGTTTCAACCTATCTGCTTATCTTTGGCGAGTGTGTAATAGTGGCCGCAATCAAAGCTCGAACCGCACTGGAACACAGCCGCATAAAGCTCATGGCGGAAGGTGTCCAGAATGAGATGTTCGTCTGAAGTTACTGATTTCAGGGGCCAGGTAGCCGACTGGTTAAAGCGACATTGTTTCAATCACTTTTGGCTGCCAGTCAAAGGTTCAAACCCTAGCGACTGCAGAACTTTTTCTGATGGCCCGAGAAAGTGCTAGGAATCGCACGTAAAAAGGTAAGACCTCGTTAAACCTTTGCTCGCACAAGTCTCGACTTCTGAGGGTTGCCGTTCGTAAGGGGACGACAGCTGGTTAACGAAAAAAAATGTTTCTTTTTCCACGGACCTGGAGATGATCGAGCAGATTGGGCTGCAAATTCCTCTACTCTCTTCTTCTTTCAAATATACTCTATCAAATTGGCTGATTTTGTCGCTGAAACGGTGTGATAAGAAATTCAGGGTTTCACTGCTGGACATAAGGTTGTATAACATGAACAAGAAAAAATTGAAAAACTATTTGCTTGGACAATGCTTCTATTCTGTCAATGAATTCAGAATTCATTTTTGTACTAATAAACATCTCACTGCTCCTCTTTGATTTAAAAGGTTGATATATTTATATAATTATACAATTTTGTTTTTAGTTTGTTTATTCGTTCATTTGTTAGTTTCCACAGTCTTACTATTGTTGTTTTTACAGTTTTTACACCATTTAGGTTACTTCCAGAAGTACATCAAACATGACTTGCTACAAACATTATATTGTGTAACGTAGATAAATAAAATATTCTTTCTATTCTATTCTACCCTTCGACTATGGAATTGTTCCGAGAAAAGAAGCAGCGTTGCCTCTCTGGATCGCCATACTAATTTTCTTAATCAAAAATGAAGTAGCCTTGGGTTCATTTCTTTCTTTTGTTATACTTTTTCCTATATCTTTGATGAACTTATTTGCTTGATACCAAAAACACCAAACGTCTCAATACCAACAGGATAACAAATATTATTCTTGATCAAGTTTTCATATATGCAGGAATTCAGTTTTTCGCCTGCCGCGGCTGCTGAACCAGCAGTAACTGACGTGGTTGGAATATGTGGTGGTGCTAAAGTGCCGACGCAGGTGAAGTCCCAAATAGCTGGTTTGCCATGTTGCCAATGTATTTTTTCTTTCAGTAAAATAATGTTCTCAACACTTTAGGAACTTTCCAAAACACATGTGTACGAATTTTCACGATGATGTCGTATACAGGGCGTTTTTATCGAGTTCAAACCTTCCATGCACGAAAATCATAGAAACTGGTTTAATATCACTTGTACAGGGTGATTCCTAAGTTGATACTTTTTTTCAAGTGTGTATAGAACTCGTTAGAATAAACAGTTTTTTCAAATAGCTTTTTTCAGAAAACTGAAAAATAAGCGAATAGGTGGATCGATCGAAATGGATCAGTTGCATGGCCACCAAGGTCGCCAGACTTAGATCTGTGTGACTTTTTTTGTGGGGGTTAATGAAAAGTTCAGTTTGTGACAACGTTGAACACCTTATTTAAGTTAGACAGAAAATCATACCAAAGATCAGAATATCTATGATCATTGGTTATCATCACTCTTGTTGATGATAACAATATTAACGAAACTATATCAACTGTCAAAGTATATTTGATTGTCAAAATTTTACGGCTTAGAGACACAGCTTCATTAAATTAAGTAATCTATTACAGGTATTTTACCTTCCAGATCGTATTTGACCTTGTTTTAAGGGTGTGGGTATTTCAGAAAATATATATCAAGAGGTTGGAAAAGGAGTTATATTTTAAAGTGGACTATAGAGGCTGAGAAGCGACCCTTCACCAAACGTGGCAAGCTACGCAGTCCTCAACTACATTAATAGCTATTTACAAGTAAATAGTACCAGCAACAAGCCTTCTACCTAAGCATGATTGTGCTATACAAAACCAGTTGACACCTTTAGTATCGATACTGAAAGCTCACATGCATTATATTATGTTAGTAGGCAAAGCGTTTAATATTCGAAACTCAGACACTATTTATCTCGTGCTTAGTCGTTCAGCGTTATGGGTTGGGTTTGTACCGCAGTCGATTGTAACTAAAGATACGGCTCACATGGAATAGTACGTGTAGGCCAGTAGTTGTCTATCCAAATCCCTAGTGATATTTCTTCGACAACAGATACTCCACTTTTGGGGGTGGGAGTAGTTCCACAGATGGTGCTAACGTATCGGAGGAATGTACTCTTTATTCAATATCCTTCTAGTGACGCACCGCTGGATAGCTACTAACTAAATAAAGGCCCTCGTTGATAGGTGGCCCCAAGTGTTAACTCGTCTGAGTAAAATCAAATAACTGATTCCCTTTTTAATTTGAAAATTGATCCGCTATAATAGCGACCTATAATTTCACACTCATCAAATCTTTCCAAATTATCAGGAATTCACAACGGAAAATCCTCTATAACAGAGCGATCACGTTTTCTTTATTAACCCTTCTTAGGTCAAAAGCCAAAAGAAAACTCCTCTTCCTCTAACCTGTATTTCACTTTTGGCGGTAATACTTCCCTCCACTTTTTCATTTCCAGCTTGGAATCATTTGAACTGTAATTGCTCATGTAGAAGAAGAACACAGAGGGTTAAAGTCAACATTAAATTGTTATATTTATTGTGTTATTGTTAATTATTATTGTAGTACCTCCAAACCGTAATAAATCCTACAATCAATCTTTCTACAGCTGTCAAGAAAGTGCACTTTTTTGTTTATGTACTACTTTGATTATTTCAAGGAAAAAGGATCCCGCACACTTCAATAGGGAAAGTGGCCCCCTGTCGAATTACCTGAATTTTTGATATGTTATAGTTCAATTCATTCCAAACAAAAAGTCCAATGGCCATAACTTTTCTGTAGGCTAGTTTTGACGCTAGAGGTCGCTGAAAAATCTCATTTTTTCTCCATTGTTAAACAACTCAAGATGTTATCCTGCATAATTTTCACTATTCTGAGTAATCATTAATGTGAGATACTATCAAAAGTATTGTTCATTGGTGTCATTACAGGTGGTCAATTATACAGTATGGTCCAGCTAGTTTGTGTCAAATTAATTCTTCAAGTTGATGGTTAATGGAGCTAGGTAGCCGAGTGTAAAGCGATTGTTTCAATCACTTTTGCTGATGGCCCAAGAAAGTTCTAGGAATCGCACGTAAAAAGGTAAGAACTCGTTAATCCTTGGCTCGCACAAGTTTCGACTTCTGAGGGCTGCCGTTCGTAAGGAGACGACAGCTGGTTAACGGAAAAGAAATTTTAACACATGATGATGCGACTCAAGGAAAATATAACAAAAATTGGTCTATCTCATTTCGATAGGGTTGTGTCGAATGAGTATGTAACTATATCTGATTATTTCATTGACTCTCAGGAAGTGTGGCAGAGAAACTCCTCCTGGAGGGTCAACCAAGCCTCCATTCGCACATTTAATATAATTATAATATGGAGAAAATAATGGACCATAACTCAATATATTAGATGTTTTATTCAACGTACATATTTAACCTGGTACCGTTGACCCTCGAAACTTTGACATCGTTTCCAAAGCCATCTACAGAATAATGTTCGATTTCTCAAGTTCTATTGTGATATCAATCTAAAAACGGAAGTTAATTAGACCCCTAAACTATCATTGATTATCTCTGAATCGCTTGGATGTTACGAATTTTTGGTCGAAATGAGTCCAATTGCAGATGCATTCCGTAAAAATCCCTGTCGTTCCAATGATAGACTTAGAAAAAAATTGTTTTAATGCGATTTTACAGACAGATTTGTAATATTTCTTATACTTTCTCGTGCCTTGAAATTATACAGGATGGCCGAAACATATTTTTCATACGGAACTTTTTTAATGCAACTTTAGCTTTCTTTCAAGAGGAACACTCCATATATTTTTTTACTATTGTAAGAAGCTGGAACACACTGTATAAATTACCAAATATAACAAAACAATTTTGATACTCTTAATAGCATCTCATAACAATGACTGTCTACATTTTGATCAATCAGAATAGTGATGATTATCCATGATTACGTTTTGTGTTGTTTAACAATAAAGAACAAATGAGAGTTTTCAGGGGCCTCTAGCGCCAAAACTAGCGTATAGAAAAACTTGTGCCCATGGAACTATTTATTTGGAATGACTTGGACTATAACATATCAAAAATTCAGTCAATTCGACAGGAGGCCAATTTCCCTATCAAAGTGTGTGATATCCTTTTATGATTTTTGCTGGGTAACAGATAATTTTATGCGGCAACACTGACAAACAGATCTGAATAACGAGATTCTGTCTAATCAACCGTTCTTATTTTCTGTATAGCCACACATTTTTTACTCGTAGGAACATCTTCTACGTATGAAAGGAAGTATCCCACTTTATTCACCTAATGCATAAATACTGTACAGGCTCCGGACCACAAAACAGTGTTCTAGCAAGTTCGTCTACCATCTTGTTTCTTCGCACCCCTCTGTTATCCTGAACCCACCAGAGTAGATCATTTTGGAGCTTTCGTGATACAAGCATCTACACCGCGACCTTCTCCAATCTATTGTGTATGCCCTCGAAATCGTTCAGAGTTATTTATCTAGACCTGTCTTCGTTATGAGACTCCATAGGCGGGTTTTTAAAACTCCCATGGATCTGGGAGCTCTCGGTTTGTCTTCCCCCACCGTTAGGAACCAGAGCCTTGACAAGCCCTCGTAGTGGCATAGTGTGTGTACTGATGTTTCCTCTTCTTCCTGAAAGAACCTGCATAGCATTTCTTCTTCCAGAAAGATTGCACTCATCTGTTTATTGAGCCTACAATGCCCTGTATAAGAAGTCCTACTAATATTCTAGTAGTGCTTCTTTTCTGGCTTAGTAGATATTCTGTAAATGTTGCTTGCGGTTGTTTGAAAAGCTCTTTGGTCTGTCTCATTAATGGTGAAATGGTGGATCCATGATTTGGTGTTTGTTTTCAGTACAGCTTTTGATATACCGCGAAACGGTTCTGGGCCCTTCTGACCCAGATCCCATACCAGCAGAACGTCTTTCTTTCAGCCAGTTTTTCAAAAATATCTCCGTATTCCTAATACATGAGTAATTATCAACGATGACTTGTCAAGAAGTCATAAATTCCGATATAGTAAACACTGTTTTGTTTATATTGTATTTGTAAGCTTCATTTTGAAAAATTATACTCACCTCTAGCAACTGTTTCCACCATGGACGCCAATTTTTCCATGCCTTGATCAACAGCGTCCATTCTCTTTTGTAAACTCAATATTTGATACATATCGAGAACAGGAGTTTTCTCGCTGCCTTCTCTGAAATGGAAAAAATATTGTTTTAGGTTTTTTTAGTGTAAGTACCATCTGTTCTGGTATTTTTGCTATCGGGTGAATAATTCGTAAATAGTATCAATTTACTGGCATCAGTGACGTAAAAATACCGTTTTAAATTTTTTTCGTAAATTACTGTCGTAAATTACCGAAATTAAAGACCTTTTTAATATACTAGGAATTTTATTACTTTGATATCAGTAAAATACCGTTCAAGTTTCCAAATTGAAATAATGTGTATATATAAATACATAGTCTCTCGAAGAATTCTGAAGGTTGCGCGTGGGGGTGCAATCGGTTGACGGAATCAACAACAAAAATACAACAATATTGAACATTTGGTTTATCATGGTTGAAAAATACATCAGTGGTATGTAGTAGGTAGGTACAAATTATGAAAAGAAAACCTCTGTGCATGAAATTAATATAATTTGCAGCCTAACTTCTTTATAATGCAAAAAAGTGTCTCCTTTTCTTTGGTTTACAACAAAACAAACATTCTTGACCCGTCTCTGAACTAAACCTGAACTGATCTTTACCAGAACTCAATAACTACATTTAATTGAAACATGATTTTTCGGGGTTTTTAGTAGTAAGGTAGTGTTGGGTAATAAGGCCCACTTAACTTTCGCAATTTTTTTATCCTTCATACTTTTTTCAAAAAAATCCGAATCTTGATGGGGTGATTGTTTGTGATGTTTGCCGCTATGTTAACATCAATATTCGTCTCCTTCAATACCTTAGTAACCAAAATAAGCCAAATTTCAAAAACTTGCTGTTGGGCCGTATTACTCGCCTATTAGGGTAATAAAGCCCATAGTAAGTTATGCAGAGTTTTGTTCATTTATTGTATACATAAATATATACAGATACTTTATATTAATCAGAAATGGTACAAACTCAATGAAACTCTAATAAAAAAACAAAACTAAACATTATATTCTACAAAAAGTAATAAACTTAAAAAAATTCAAACAAGGATATTTAATTGTTAAAAAAGACTGATAAACTGAATTTTAAGACCATTTCTTGCAGTAAAAATCCTCAACATCTTCAGCCGTCAGTCCTATGCAAGTTTCGTGTAACCAAGTTCCACATTCTAGACACTTTCGCAGGCAGGGCCTTATTACGCGATCGTTGAAAGGGCCTTATTACCGGGCGAGCACTTTTTCCTAAAAATGAAATTTCCAGAAAAATAAGCAATTCTTTTACTTTTTTCCTCAGTGCGAAAGATAGTACTAATATTATAGTAACTCATGGAGCACTATTAGTTTCTTTAACTAAACCAGGTTGAATTAAAAAAGACGTCCCACCTTCTTGCGAAGTTATAATCTGTGCATCCTAAAACTGCACATTAACCTTTTGTTGTTAATGGCGAACTGAGGTAAAATATTTTTCAATAAAGCTTTACCACTCTGATGATGGAACTAACCATGTTGTCAGATTTGAAAAAATTTGCCAGTCTTCAAGGAAAAAGACAGTGGGCCTTATTTACCGCCGGTCCTTATTCCCCAACACTACCTTAGTAGTAGCAGTAGTAGTTTATTGTTATCCCAAGAAACAATTTTGTCCATTCAACTTCCGGCAGTGGTTGAGGTCAGACGGCGGCCTTGTGTTGGAAGTCAGGTTAATGTGTGTAATGTCCGCCGTCTGAGGACGTGCATCGACCCAAGATTGTTTGTTTGTTAAAAATTAAAAAGTGTAAATTAATATGGGATACAGTATTGCCTCGAGCAAGACAACTGCGTCCCCCCGATACAGCTGCGCTGTCTACGCCGGTTAGAGGCCGGATGGGAACGGTTTTCTTGTAGCGTGGCATGTCCTCATGGCGCCGAATGGAAGCCGACGGACAATAATTGAAGATAGAGAGAGAGATAAATACTTTTGTCTATAACAGGGGTATTAAAAATTAATTACAAAATGAATATCCAAACTTATTTGACAGTAATACATAAAATCAATACAAGTATAATCCATAGCAAATTAAAATATAAAAAATGCTACCTAACCTTTAGATTTTTTAACCAGAATAGTTAGATCAAGAATTACTCTGTGCTAATCCCTTTGCATATTGGAAAGCGGCTGTTATTTAATTTTTGTACTAGATTCGAATGAATTGTACTGACGTACTAAATGTGAGTGAAATGTACTAGAAAAGTACAATAGGCGAGGACACAAAAAATTATTATCGCTTCAAATATGCTTTAAAATACACAAAACATATATAAATGAATGAATATTTTTGGAGTCAAATTTCAATTACACCCGTTCCCATTAGTCTGGTGACACAGTAGTTACGCTCCGGTTTACTGAGAGTTTTACTGATGTATCCGATGACCTTCTCTTGCCCATCCTAAATCTGGGACAAGACAGTTCCAAGTCCCACGTTGCTGGCGTCCGTGTCCAAAATTTTTCCAATCGGAAGGGGATAACTTAGAATAGGTGCGTTGATCAATGCCCCCTTCAGCTTCCTGAACGAGTCTTGGCACTCTTCGGACCATTGGAACTTTGTTTGACCTTCCGTGAGCCTGGTCAGTGGTTTAGCGATGTTGGCGAACTCCAGCACATATCGGCGATAGTATGTGCACAAACCAAAGAAATTACGTAATTGGTGTATGTCTTTCGGAATAAGTCACTCCTTCGCTGCTTTGATCTTATCGTTATCCACTGCTACTCTGAGCCCAGAGACAACATGGCCAAGGTAACGTACTTTCTTTTTGGAACAGGTGGCATTTCTTGGGGCTCAGCTTTAATCCAGAGTTTCTCAGTCGCAGGAATACCCCTCCAGGTTTTTACGTGGTCTCTGAACGATTTTCCACCTACAATAATGTCATCGATATATACCTGATACGTCCTCCATGAAAGTCATTTCAGAACCGTCTCCATTAATCTATCGAATGTGGCTGGAGTATTACAAAGCCCGAATGGCATAACGGTGAAATGCCACAGTCCTGAGCCGATGGTGAAGGCTGTCTTTTCCCTATCTCCTGGAGCCAGTTCTACCTGCCAGTATCCACTCTTTAGATCGAGGGTCGAGAAAATCGTGGAGCCGGCCAACGTGTCCAGGGTGTCATCTATTCTCGGAAGAGGGAAACTGTCGTTCTTCGTCACGTTGTTCAGTTGACGATAGTCTACGCAAAAGCGTGTTGATCCATCTTTCTTCTTCACCAGTACGACTGGAGAGGACCATGGACTGTCGGATGGTTCAATAACTCCTCGTCCTTCTTGGCAAGAGTAAGTCTTCTAGCTGATTGTTGGATCAGTCGGACATTCCCAATATCAATTTTATGCTGAACTACATTCGTTCGACCCCCTTTTCCTTGTCCGGTATCGAAGATGTCTTGGTACTTCTTGACTTATTCTCTCAATCTGGGCTGTTGAGCTAGTTCAATGCCCTTGGAAGAGATGGTAACCAATTTTTCCAGTTCCGCTGTCAGGTTGTTGTCTTGACTAATACTACCGTGCACACTCCTGATCACAGAGGAAATTGACGAGCAGTGCCCCACAACAGTTCCTTTCTTTAAGGTCACTGAGCAATAAATAACATTCATTACCCTAACTGGCACAAATTTATCAGCACGCAACACAGTTTCGCCTAGAGCAATCCCTCATCCAATTTTCTCGTCATGAAGCTTGGGCTCGAACATCACGCTTCCATTGCTCGCACCTCCGTCCAAGCGAGCCTCCAGTATGGTCTCAGCCCTCTCTGGTACACTTACATCTTCAGCCAGCAGAACAAAAATTACGTCCTCACTTCTTCCATGTAGCACCAGCTCTCCTCCGTTCACACGTAGGACGCCATCTCTGAAGTTCAATTCAAACCCTCTGGAATTCATTATGTCCATTCGAATAATTGCATCGTCCTCAATGTCCGCTACTAATGTTTCACTTTTGTGCTGCCTGAAAACAGTTCAATCGGTAGCTCACCATGTACAGAGGCCGGCTCTCCTGTTTCTGTTTGTAGCTTCCAGGATGATGGTTCCATTCTCTCTGGTGTTTTAGTAAAAGCAGGTCCAAGGATCGTCCTAGTCGCACCTGTATCTAGCAGCATGGTGCAAGGTTGTTGATGAGACCGTCTACAAAGACACCATTGTTTTGACGTTGAAGGACAGTGACATATGCAATGTTAATGGGGACTTGCTGGATACAGGTCAACGATTGCCCCTCCTCATCGACCTTCTTTAGTTTTCCTGCATCGGTGCCGATTCTGTGAATGTTGGACATTTGCTACGCACATGCCCAATTTTTCCATAATTCCAGCATCTTATCTGTCTTCTCTCAGGCAACACTTTCTTCACCACCTTTCTTATGGCAGCTTCCAGGTTAGCAGGCTCCTGTGAGTCTTCCTCAATAAATCGGACTTTACTTTTGCTTCTGCAGGATTGCTTTGCTGCCTCAAATTCCAAAGCGCGTGCCAGTGCATCTACGAGATGTGTTGGACGATCTAGTGTCAATGCTTGTCTGGTTTTCTGGTCACGAAGTCCATCTAAGAATGCCTGAACTGCTAGTCGCTCATTACCTTTTCCGGTGTGGCTGGGTATGCAAGGCGAACCAAGCGTGCAATATCTGCTTCAAATTCCTGTAGGAACTCGCTTAATTTCTGGCAGCGGTTTTTGAGTTGTGAGTGGTATACATGTTCTAGATGGGTCTGATTCGAGCTACTCGTAGTCCTCTTGTTCTTTGTTGTTGTTGTTGTTTGTATGATATTTGTTGCTTCTCCACGCAACGCCAGAGATAATGCTACAGCTCTTTCTCCTGCCTTCCATCCATTCGCCTTTGCTGCAGCTTCAAACTGTCGGTGGTAATTTGCCCATGGTGTTTTTTCATCAAACTAAGGTGGTTTCATAAAGAGTTTTCCTGTTTCCGGACTGATTTTTATATCTTTCAAACCCTTTTGAACATCATCTAAGTTAAAACTCAGTTCCAGCATTGAATTTTCATTGACAGATTCTTTGGTGTGGGTAGTTTCATTCTGGTTTTCCAACTTACTGATTTTCTCCTTTATTTTCATGATTTTTGCCTCGAGTCCGCCTTTGATTTCGTCACTAGTTGTTTCCTTCAATTTTCCCATCTCTTCCTCACTTTCATCTTTGATTCTCTCCATCTAGGTCTCGACAGTCCCCATTCTTTCTTCTAATCGATTCGCCACGCTACAAAGTTCTTCTTTCATGTACTTCGAGTTTTCTAGAAGCTCCTCTCTCAAACCCTTCCAATTTTCTAGAATCTCTTTTCTCAAATTCCTCGAACTTTCTTGAAATTCTTCTTTCAGACTATTCTTTCCAGAAGTTTTTCTAGCAGCTTTTCTTCCAGATTTTTAAATTTTCTAGAAGTTTTTCTTGCAGACTTTTGGAGTTTTCTTGAAGTTCTTCTTTCAGTACTCATTATGGAACTCATATCCATTCCAGAAACTTCGAATAAAAAGGTTTCTGGGTTTTCATCCTCCTGGATTAATCCCTCAGAAAGTCTTGCCTGAAGCGCGGCCTTTTTACCGCTTGTGTCAAGTTCCCTCTCCTCCAGTTCTTGTTTCAATTCCGCAACCTTCAAATTGACCAGGCCAACTTTCCTCGAACACATTTTGTCTTAGTCTATTTCACACAGTCTATTTTACGGGCCACCAGTCTATTATTTTTATTATTGTCTATTTCACACAGTTTATTTCCGAGCCACCAGTCTGTTATTATTGTTATTATCTATTTCACATATTTTATTTCCGGGCCAGCAGTCTATTATTACTATTATTGTCTATTTCACACAGTCTATTTCCAGGCCACCAGTCTATTATTATTACTATTTTCATCACCATTTATTTGACGAAATACAATGCTTCAATAACTTCAACACAATACTCTAATTTATATAACAATCACTGGACTATTTATGTTCGACTCCTAACTCTGCTGAGTGGTTCTTTTTATATACACCGTTAATTTCGCGGAACGCTCTTGATATTTCTAGTAAGCGTTCAGGTCCGGCATCGTCCACTGCTTCGCCACAATATCATTGTATTTCAGTGACATAATAAAGTTCATACAGATGATATGATTATGAAGTTCACAAAGTCCTAGTACCGTAATGAAATTCAAATGTAAAGTTCCTGAATGTTCATCATGAGTGAACTTAATAAAAAAAACTGCAAGTGGATAATATCAAACAATTTGATTCAAAATACAAAATTCTACCGTCCAGATCGGAAGGTAAACTATCATTGGATTCACCCGGTTTTAAAGATTTCACTACACATCTAATTTTACTTCACATCAATATGTGATTGACAGTGAATGAATAATTTGCAAAGTTGACGTATCTTCAAGCATTTAGGATAGAAATTCATTTAAATGGATTTTTTCAGTATTAAAATTAAAAAAACATTATCTGAACAAGAAAAAATTGAGAATGTTTCAATGTGTGGAGAAAGTGCACCCCATCAACAAGTAGCTGAAGATGTTGATATACGTCACATTAAAAAAATATATACAGCAGTCGACTATTGGTAGAATTTTGACAAAATTCAAAAGTACTGGGACAGTTTTAAATCATTTCAAAAACCCACATAATCATCCGAAAAACATTGAGGAAGTGCAACTCAATCTTTGTTAAGATGTTATATACAGCACGGAAAGTCCAGTATTTCTCAAATTACATAAAGATCAAATGGATTTTCACCGTGGTATCGGAAAATGTGGCGAAGATTACAGATTTCCATATAAAATATTGTGGACCGATGAAGCTACGTTCACCTCAAACGGAACTGTGAGCTCACAAAATTGAGGTGGTCTCAGGAAAATCCTAATTATTTTATTGAATGTTGCGACCAGTACTCGTTCAAAACGAATGTTTTTGTGGTAGGTACAGTGAAACATCAAGTTATCGTACCATATTTTTTCAGATGAAACTTAAACGCTGCTTGATTCTTGAATTTTTCAAGAAATGTACTTACTGAAATTTTAGATAAAATACCACTTCAAATCATTCAAGATCTGTTGTTTCAGTTGGATGGCACACCTGTTCACAATTTCACAGCAGTTAGAATTTTTCTTGGTGAAACGGTTAGAGGTAAATTAATTAGTAATAATTGGGAACATCATGGCCACCTCGTTCTCCTGACCTGACCCCACTGGATTTTTTCATGTGGGGTTATTTGCAGCAGCAAGTATACAAGCAACGGCCATTTCACGATATTGAACATTTGGAACAGTTCATCAGAAATGCGGTACAAGATGTTCACAGGAGAACCATGCTATGTATTGAAAGAGAAGGAAGACATAAAGAAATGTGAAGTTGAGTTTCAAATTCGAATAAATAAGCCTGTTTTCAGCGATTACTTTGACTAAATATTACTTTTGACAGGTAGCGAAAGTCACGTGACCACATCCAACTAATATACAGGATGTCCCAAATTGAAATACACAGCTAAGTTCTGTTTTGTTGAACGGCAACCCTCCGTTTTTGTTATATTTTTGGATTCGCCACTAAATTGTCGATATAACGCACCCTGGTTTCATAGACTTATCTGCAGTAGTTTTTGACTCATGTCAATTTATGTGTCAAAATAGCGTCATGCATGTACCCACAGAAAAATTAGTAACGTCAGAACCATCCAAGATAACTTAACCTTCTTTTTTTCAGACGATTTCTCAAGCTTCAGTGCATCTTTTGAAATACAGGTGAACTTGAAGTCTATCTACGATTTTTTTCAAATTACAATTCACAAATAGCAATAACTCGATTTTTTCGAATGTAACACCCAGTATTTTATTGCACCACTGCATGGCATTTTTTGAAAGATTTTCGTCAATATAGGTTTTGTGTGGTCTACTTTGTGAAGTTCGCGAAATATGTTGAAAATAAGAAATGTGGATGGATTTTGAGATATCTAGTAGGCCTCTTTCGTAAAATTTGACGTACTTATCTTTGTACTGTCAATAATTGTACACGTCGAATTGTTAAAAATAATATCACTCGCGAAGAATTAGTGAATATGGTCTACTGTATTGGCGAAGCTGACAAAAATTCTTTGTTAGCAAGCAGACTCTATCATGAAAACTATCCAAAAGCAACTCCACGGGTGTCTTAATTCCAAAAGTTAAGAGATCGGTTTGAACTCTGATGTGTCTTATACTCAAAAGGAATTTGTTGATGGTTGAATCAATGAGGAAAACGAGTTGCAAGTTTTATTGATGCCACATAAAATTCCCCACGTAATCACTATGGATATTTCACAAAGTGGTGTAATCCTAATAATATTAAAACATAAGTTCCACCCTTTCCATCTGAACCATAGAAATTATAATAAACACTAGAATGCCAAACCCGCTGTCCGCGAATCAGTTAAATGACCCCTCACAGGGAATGATGACATACTTTTGCACTTGCGCATTATTGCTGTTCCTGGTCACGTCGTTGCCAAGTTTTCTTTTTTTTTTTCGTGTTCCAAATGAGGTTCGGAACATCATCTGTGGTTAGGGCAGGTAATTGTGGGAAGTCCAGTAAACTTGACAACACTGCCTTAAAATCCTATCGTGGCGTATCAAGCCAGAGACTAAAATTTAATAAGGAGGGTTTAATAAGCTCTAGCCAATCAGAAACTTGTAGCATCAACGCGTCGTAGTGACGTACTTGGATATGAGTATAGAGTCGAACTCGAACCAAGCAACAAAACTGTCAGCAGTAACTCTCATATACCAAGAGCTAGTCCGTCACTGTCTATACAGAACGGCGGCCATGACACGTCCTACTAAGTCACATTTCGTCACAAATGTTCTTTCATCTATTTCTACTAGTGTCCCCATTGTCTTATGGGAATCAAACACTCCTTGTTAAATTTTAGTCTCCTTGGTATCAGGCGACAGAGTCGGCTTCTGAGTTTTGGCATTGTTAGGTTTTAGCAGTTGTTCAGGGAAACTGTGTGAATCTGGATAACACCAATATATTGGCAACGACACAGAGGCAAAAAAAAATTTATGCGGACTTGAATTCGGTGTTTTCAATTTTTTTGAAAGCTATGCTAGGAGACAACCCTTAGATGGCAAATGCAATAAAAAAATTAAAAAATAAAATAAAATTCAAACAACGGAGTTATTTTATATTGAATTTCAAAATAGATTTTTGCCGCGTAAATGGCCAGCGCCAAGATGGCGGCATGCTCTGACGTCATTACTCATATCGAGGTTAGTTAAACACAATAAACAGTAGGTACTCCATTATAAATAGTGCATCTGCGAAGTTCTGCGAAAGTTAATTGTCGATATCTGTTACTGAATTGTAAGCGTTTCAACTGATTTTATCAATAAACACGTGAAACACCCATTAAAATGCAGAAATCACAAAATAAATGGTGTTTTGTACCATGTTGTACGAGTACTTTCCTAAGCACGCCAAATAAGATATTTCTCTGTGTGCCACAAGATGCACCTCGAAAAAAAAAATGGTTTAAAGCAGCTAGAAGAGATATGCCAAAATCGAAATCAATGTTTTTCTGCTGTGAAGATCATTTCAAGGTAAGCATAGATGCCTAGCACCTGTCATATCCCTCATTATTATCAATAGAAATAAGAAATAGTTTTGTTGTCATTGCAGCTCGAGGAAGATATGGAGAACTACATGAGATACAAATTGATGGGAGGAAACATTGTTTTGAATCCTGGGGTGGTGCCTCATATATTTGACTGTCAGACTGATAGAAAAAGAGACAGTACTGTCCCTAATAGATCCTTATTTGCGAAACGACAGAGAAGATAACTAGTCCTTGAAGCAGTTGCAGAAAGTGATAGAAAGCAGCACAATATGCTACTGATGAGTCCCATCGATGAACCATGTGCTAGTACCAGTGCTCAGCTACCAACTCCTATCAATGAACCATGTGCTAGTACCAGTGCTCAGCTACCAGGAATAAGAGAAACTGATTGTTCTTGTACAACAGATGATTCGTCGATGCCTGCCAATGTGGATTCAACAGAAGGACCGCTGCAAACTAGAAATGTTGGAATACAAGCAAAACCACATTTTCGTAGTAAACATATACTGTCTAATATAACAAGTCGCATAAAAGATAGTGCTACCTCACCAGTGAGATCTTTGTTTCCTAAAGATGCCCACCAATGTTGGAAGGATTATATTGTCACAAACAAATAGTAGTAGTAGCAGCGATACTGAAGTAAAATCAAGTACCAGTTCATGCTCTGATAGTGATTACGAAGGAGATGATTTCCCACAAGACATAAAAGATCCTCCTGAGGAGTTTTATATTTTGGCCATCTCAAGGAAAGATAAAGTATGATTTACCTATACCATTCAGAGCACGTTACAGTAATGTTCAGTCCATCATAGATTGCTTCTAAATTCTAATTCAAAAGCCAACAGACCCGGCTAAGCAAGCACTCACATGGTCAGAGTATAAAAAGTGCAATACTCTGAAGTATTTGATCTCATCTACACCTGATGGATTTATCAACTTCATATCAAAAGGACATGGAGGAAGAATAAGTGATTCTTTGTTAGTGGAAGACAGTGGTTTCTTAGATTCACTTCCTAATGGATGCAGTGTGATGGCTGACAGGAGCTTCAAAGACATTGCTAAACAGATACATGATAGAAATTGTCAGTTAGTTAGGCCACCTAGTGTTTCAAGTTCAGTGAAACCCACAAAATCAGAAGTGCTCGAAAGTAAACGAATAGCCAGTTTACGTATTCATATAGAAAGAGTGATTCGTAGATTAAGAGAATTTGAGTATCTGAAACCACATTCTGTGAAAGATCACAATTTAGTAGAACATACAGACCATATTGTTGAAATTGCTTGTGTATTGATAAATTTACAAGGTTACATTATAAGGCAAACATAAAGTTGTGAAATAGAAAACTAGAATAAGTAAGGAACTATCATGACTCCATTTTATAGCTCTCATATTTTTGAACTCTCAAGTCTCGTAAAACATATCTTTTTGTGTAACCAAATATATTTTCAATAAAACCGAAATAGTTTTCATAATTTATTTATCCATCATTTCCTAGGACTTTCTACGATAAAACAAATTGAAATTTTGTACTTTTTCAATATGAAGAGAAACATCTTGACGTTTCCTTATAAAGTGGTAAGAATTTTGAAATTATTTTCAAAAGCAGTTTTTTACATTTTGGATAGGTATAATAATCAATATGACACTGTTATTAACTGGATGAATTTTCAGTTTTTTTTTTTCAATCAAAAATAAAATGAATAGATTTCATAATTTTCAGTGAACCTTCCAAAATCAATAAATATTCACCATCAGTTGATGTTAGTCACTTTCTTTTCAATAATAAAAATCTCATAACAAACCAAAATTTCCAGATTTTTCAGAGTAATTTTTCTTGAGCTAGTACTTTTCTCGACTTCAGGAAAGTATCAACATTTTATGGTTGGATTTTCCATAACAATGATACTGAATGAGATTTTCATATGGTACAGTACAGCGGTACAGGTGTTTAATTTTTATTTCTATTGAAGTTAAAATTATTCACATAGTTGATTTGTCTCTCATTTCAAAAAGTAAATAAGTACTACAACGATTCAAACAATATTTTATTCAACAAACAGATTTGTACAGTTTGGGAAATACAAATTTTTCCCAGTTCGTAGAAGTTTTTTCTGTCAGCATTTTTACGAATGCCTCAAGTTCTCATAAAAAATTTGAACATTTTTAGTTTGTTCATACTCTGGTCTAGCTATACAAAATATCCCACGTTTTATTTGGGGCACACAACATTTGCAATTGCATTTGCGCTTTAAATTTTCCAGTAATTTTACCATTCTTCACATAATTTGTTACTGATTTTTCACTGGCTGGACATTTCACTTCAACTATGAACTCTGAAGAAATAGCATCTGGTGAAACAGCAAATAATGGATAAGATGGAAGTATGAATAAACCACAGTTTCTAAACTTTATATTCAGTTGCTTCTCCACAGTTTTTAGGACATCGCTTTCTAAAAGTCTTCCTCTCTTCATATACTTGGTGTCTTTTAATTTGTATGCTCCTATTATTGTTTCCACCAGTGTACCTTCAGCAACTGTACAGTGTGCAAATTCATAGAGTTTTGAAGCAGTAACACGTCCAAACCTAAGTTCATGCCACAATGGTGAAACTGACTGTCCTTTTGTTTCACATTCTGCTTCTTTGCACAACTGTTCACTTACTTGCCCTACACATATAAATGACAAAAAGTCTTCAAATTTCACTTCTCCTTGTGCTTGAAATTTAAATAATTGTTTGTATATGGACATCTTGTTGAACTTGTCTTGTCCTACATCAGATGCATACTTAAGAATCTACTCTGAAGCTGCACAGTCTTTGCAGAATACGTTCAAGACTTTCTCTTCAGTTTCATCCACAGTTAGTTCGACAGAATAATTTTTAGCACGGACTTTGTGCTCTGGACATATTTTGCATTGTAAAGTACACAAAGGGCCTTCTCTCTTCAGCTCTACATACCCAATGGCATTATCACCGTAATCCTCACGAGTGGTCCTGTAAAAAATTTATTTATATTTCACTTGTTCAGACATGACCTCAAAATAACGAAGAGAACATTTGAACATTTGTTGATTGTAAATCATTCAAAGAATTTCTATTACATTTTTAGTGAGAATTTCACCAACTAATCATTAGTTATTTCACTTTACTTTACTTACACTGTTTCTTTCACATTTCTAAATTCGGCTGCATTGAATCGATCATCGTTTTTAATGAACTCCATCACCATAAAAATGTCTATCGATGGTAAATTATTTGAAGATGCTTTCACAAACCCTTCTGACGGCATTTTTCGTTGGTTTTAAATAAATCGAGCGAATGTTTCACTAGTAACCCAAAAACAAATCAACTCTAATTACAATAACCACACTTCAAATGTAAACAAACGATATTGATATGAGTTTTGACGTCCTGACACACCGAACCAATCAGATGGCGTTTTGGTTATAGTTTGAATTTGTTCATTTTCACCAACTTTCATACTCATATTTCATTATAAATCGTCAAAATTTTCAATTTTTAGTTGGTACAAGTTCTGATGTGAACCTTCTATTTTACATAGATACATAAATTACATTGATATATGCTCAATGAAAACAGCGAATTTGGATTATATGTCCATTATAAAAAAAATATGACATTGATGTCAACGACATGTTAATCGAAGATGGGGAATTTTATCATTTAATTTCATTTCTCCCTTTTCTTTGAGTACTCTGACTCAAAATGTGTGGTTATACATATATATCAGGATTTGCTGTTAATCTATAAAAAAAATTATCAATTGTAGAGTATGTTTGTCTACTTTTGAAGACATTACTGAATCTTCTGCAGATGCAGAAAACTTTAAATTATTGAATAAAAAAAGAAGAGGTCTCATAAGGCCATCACAAACTTTGTATTTTGTATTTTTATTTGTATTTTCCATGAGAGAAAAATCCGGCAGGTTCTTGCAATTACTGATAATTTTATGCCAAATGAAACGATTTTTTTTGGAAACTTTCATACACCAAACTTCATCAATATTATTTCAGGATGAAAAATTATTCAGCTCCATAATAAATCACATTTTCGATATATCTCCCTATGAGGTGAGTAACAAATTGAAAATGATGAAATCAATAACAAGAATTTACACCAGAATTAGAATATTGCAATGTCGCAAACTGAGAAAATTAGAGGTGAATTGAAGTGAAGAACACTTACTAAATTCATGATATTTTCCCATCAATAGATTTTGAAACAAAATTTTCGTTTGTAACATTACAAAATAAAATGTACTGGGAGTTATTATTGTCATTTTTCTCCAATCCTACCATTTCTCCTTATTTGAAACAAAAAGTAACAAATATCCTGTAACAATTTGAATTTTTGGCTTTTTATATTTATTTCTCTCAACATTCGATAATCTACTTCTTATTACAAAAGATGCCATTTGAATTTACCTAATATGATTCAACAACATTTACAATGATAAATGAGAACCTCTGACCAAATGCAAAAATGTAGTTTCTTACCCGAGAAACTATATTCGACAGATTTTTTCCTAATTTTATATCTCCAATCAATGACATTTTTGTTTTTCAACAAAAATGGTGGAAAAGTGATAACAAGAGTCAACAAGTAGTTTGAACTCCTGTAAAAAAATTTTTAATGTCTTGTCAATGAAAGCCTTTGTTATTATTATGATTACATATTGCATTAATAACTAATTAATTAATCAATCGGTTTGTATAAGTAGAAAACCAACTTCAATATCCAGAATTTCGAAAATCAAAAATACGACTACATGAAGAAAGTGTTTCCTCACTCTAATATGGATTTCGACTATAATAGGCTCAACGGTTTAGCCGTGAAGCCGATGGAAACACAAATTGAGTTTTTTTTCTGATTCACAGACTGAGTGGAATCAATTCCCATCAAAATATCAAATTTGAATTTTTTTGACGATCACAATAATTTCTCCCGACTTGGTCGCGAGAAATCACAAAATAGAAGACCTACACTCAATATTTCTATTTTCAAGAAGGCAATTATTGATTTACTGTATATATCATTAAAGGAAAACTGTGTTATATTTCAAATGCTATTACCGACAACTTATACCAGATTCAGGAACAGGAACTCAAAAATCCTAAGACCGTCCCTAGCGAGACTTGTGCTCTATTGCGCATACTCATGGGTTGGTTTACCTGCCGTAGGGAGACCACGTTATTCCGAACTAATTGGCGTTCTATGTATTTATTTCTATGATCTGAACCTATACAAAGGGTCTTCATCCCTGAAAAAGGGGGGGTCAGAAACGATTTTTTTTTCTGAGTAGAGAAGGGTTGTTTGATTGTATAAAGATAAAAATAATGAAAAAAATATTTTTTTACATTTAAATGAATGAAAAGGATATTTTCCCCTATTTTTGGGCATTTTCGTTCAGTTCAACCATCAAAACGAACGAATATTTTGGTGTTGTTTCTTTTCAGTATCGAAGTCTATCATTCGCCCAGTTAAACGACTTTCTCATTTTTCTCCTAGATGTTCATTTTTTTTGGAAATAATTTTACAAAAATGTGTTGTTTTGGCGAAATGGGTTTCCTTACTTTATTCCATTTGAAATGAGAAATATCCAGCTTTATCAAAGTCAATTAATAAAGGTTTGGTTCAGCCGTCGACCAGTGAAAAGTAATTATTAGTTACTATTCTGGATTCAGAATTGGAAATGAATTTCTTTTAAATGACACGCCCCTCAGTTTGCTCCTCCCAGACGACTGGTGAGGAAAAGAGAGGGTATCATATAGCCAGTATGACATCTGGCACAGGGTTGGATCGGGAATGGGAAAAAAGAAAACTCATTCGGGTCGATCGAAACTATGGAATATTATAACTTTTACAATTAATAGCTTTTTTCAACAACATGTGTTTATCACTTGGGGGACAATACTCCATAACATTTTAATCTCAGGAAGAACCAAGTGGCGGCTCCAGAATGTTGAACGAGTTTCGTGATTTCTGATACGATTCCATTCGAAATTGGTATATAGAAACTTTTGGGTTTGGGATGTCATAATTTTTTTTTGATAATTCAACGTAGTGGCTCCAAAATAGCGGACGAAATTTCTGATTCTCGGTCTGATTCTATTTTGAGTTGGTATTGGTATAGGGATTTTTGTGGTCGGAGATCATGATTTTTTTGTCAATGTTTGATAATTCGAAATGACAGCTACAAAACGCTGGACGAATAAATTATTGTCCGATTCCGTTCAAAATAAGAAGGTAGGGGTTCTATGGATCGGTGATTTTGACTTTTATTGTCAAAATAAAAAAATTCAAGATGGCGGCCTCGAGATTTAAGGTCAGATTCTATTTCAAATTTGTTTCTAGGAGTTTTTGGAATAGGAGATGAGTTTTTCGAAACTTAATAATTCAATATGACATATTTTACGAATGATCTAAAGAATATTCGTGCATTTGAATAATATCTTGTTTTAAGAACATTTTTTAATTTATATTTATCAGGAAATACACTCTCCACTTCGTCAGGGCTATGTAGCGAGAATTTCGGTGTTAGTGGCATATTTTTAAGCATATTACCTAATAACTTGTTCTTGTGACTCCCATATCGATAACTCCGTTCAACATTGGTTTCCAATACAACGGTTCATTTGGGCGGCGCGGCGTTTTTGAGGTTCCTTTGAAGTTGAAAAGCTACAGCGGAATGTTTCAATGAGGCAGCGCAGCAACGTAAACAATCGAAACATATTGACTTGATACCAGGTGATTGTTGACTGTTGATTGGTGGCGGCTTTTTTTGTTTCTTTGGCGGCATTTATATCGAGAATCGTAATCATTCGAATTTATTCACTGCGTTTTTTTATTTTCATTAAAGATTCTATGTAGAAGAAGGTTCACAATTATTTTTATCAAATTTAAGGAAAACAATATACTCAACCAGAAGAAGATATTGCGATTTAGTTATAAATACGAGAAATGATTTCAATGTAAAAAGACAGAGACATTTGTGTTTGGGAACCAATAATGCTTCCAAAGCTGAAAGCATTTTTGGTTAATTGCATTCTACTTGAAATTTTGAACGGACATCTTCCTAGAGGAATGAGAATTAGGGATAACTGCTTCTAATGTTGTTGGAGGTAGAGAAAGAAATGTAAAAAAAGAAAGAAATATCTAATTTTTTTCAATATTCAGGTATATTAGAGTAAAACATCTAGCTAAAACATTGTTTCATTTATTTTTAACAGTTGTATTAATTCACATCGGTTGAATTGAATATTTCACGGGTGATAGAGTCTCATATTGTTTTACCCGTTATAGGGAATAAGATATATGTACCTAAACTATGTACCTTTCCTGCAAAAAAATACATTCAAATCGAGAAAATAGTTTTCAAGAAAATTTCGATCAGATCTTATTGGTAACTTTTTTCAATAACTAACTTGAAAGTCAAAATCTGATAACTGTTTTTAAAACTTTTTATTCATGATTCCACATCAGATTTTATATTTTCGAATCAATTCGAATTAATGCATTCATATACACCTAAATAGTAATTTTGAACAGAATACGACCATAACTCACAAAATAAACCAATAGAAGCTGCCATTTTGAATTATTGAAATTTGATGAAAATAATCATTTCTGAAATTTGGAACATTGAATATGCTCACTATAGAGCACTTTTTGACATATTTGGAAAAAAATCCAAATTCTGTTTTTTCCGGAAATGACATCAACTTTCGATTTTCAAATAGGACACCGTGTATTTTATTAAATTTTTGAAATCTGCATAATTTTCTGAATTCAATAATACCTCATAGTTGATATTTCATTCGTTAGAATACCCATTTTATTTTTCGATCTAGAGAGCCATGAACTAAAATTATTTCAAATAATCAAAATAATGCTACACTATCGAAATTTCTTACAGATGAAATATCAACTATGAGGTATCATTGGATTCAGAATATTAAGCAGATTTCAAAACTGTAATAATTCACAGGGTGTCCCATTTGAAAAACCAGAAATTGTTTTTTTTTTATCAAATATGTCAAAAAATGCCCTATAGTGGGCATATTGAATTTTCCAAATTTCAGAAATATAGCTACAGAAACGAAGGAGAAAAGGGCGAGTACCATGAGTCTGTATCACACGGTATAGAATTCGACCATAAATCACGAAACTCGTCTGCCATTTTCAATTCCTGAATTTATACAGAAAAATCATTATCTTCGAACCCAAAAACCACTACATAGGTAGGGTAGAACCCACCCAGAAATTACAAAACTTTTCTTTCATTTCAAATTCACGAATTTGAACAGAAATCATCAGGATCTCTCAACCCAAACACCGATTTTGAATCGAATCGGACATAATCACAAAACTCGTCCGCCATCTTGGAACCGTCATCTTAAATTCATCAATTTAGACAAAAAATTCATTATCTCTGAGCCAGAAAAACCCACAGACAAAATTTGAGTCGAATCGGACCATAATCACATATCTCGTCCGCCATTTTGAAATTATTAATTTTGACGAAAGATTCATAATCTACGACCCCGAAAACCTGCACATACCCATTTTGTATCAGAAACCAAATCACAAATCCCACTTTTTTGTTTTTTCTTTAAAAACTTTTATAATGGATTACCCACCTGCTACTGGAATTATGAACAGTGAACACCTATCAAATATCGAATGATTCGGACGTATGCAAGTGTAAATTTTGCTCAACGATTCCATATTACAACCCACAAATAGCATACAGGTCAAATTAGTATGAAACGTGTAATAAGATAAACAAGTTTCCCATAAAAGTAATTCTGGTCCAATACATTAAAAAAAAAGAGAATATACTGTTTACGTCAGCGTTGTATAGTTATTTTGTGCTGCATGCATGTCATGTTTTATTTGACATTACCTTTTATCTGATATTTCAGACGTCATTATCTATTTCTATTTGCGGTATACTTCTTCCTAAAATTCACATTCAAAACATTTTCGAGATAGTTCATACAGATTTTGCTAAAATATTTTTTTATTCTTGATATTGTATGACTGGATTCCATTATATTCATACATTTGAAATTTTCGTGCAAATTTTCAGATTACCACGAAAACAAATAGGCTTTAATCTAGATTTGTAATTTGGAAGAACGAGCACCGAATTATCTAATTCGGACCTGTATCTAGCGAGAATCGCCAAGTTAGAAGTGAGGCGGAGTTTGTATCTATTCCATCGGGAGAACACGCACTGCCATCTGGGCGATATACGTTTCTTATATAGGAGGCTAAAGAACTTTAAGAATTATATGGTGATGATTTTGTAAAAAGAGTTGTGTTTTGTATTCGAATGAATGGCATGATTGATGAGGATTATAATACTTTAAATAAAATTCTGTTTTCTGGTGAAGCAACTTTCAAGAACAACGGGTCGGTCAACAAACAATAATTATGCATTATCATGCTGTCGAAAATATTCACTGGTTGATGATGTAATAAATCGCTAGTGTGGTAGGCGACGATTTCTTTGGTTCGTTTCCAAACTTCACCAAAGCAACCAACCAATCCTAAGTTGCCCACACTAGGAAATATTTTTATTAAATGTTAGCACGCTGCCACCAGGTCCGAATTGAGTTTACAATCCGCTAAGACCATACGGATTTTAGACAGTGGATAGCTTTAAAAAAATTATGATAATACTGCATGATGCTGAACTTTTTCAGCGCTACTGGTTTTCGTGTTTCACCATCATCTTAGAGGACAGTTCAAATTCATCAAATATGGAAAGAAATTGTGAAATGATCAAACGCTTCAAATAATAACCAATCATGAAGAATAAAATGTACATTTAGTTTCGGAAGAATTCATATCTCCGTTATTGATAAAAAATGCAAAAACAATTAAAATAGATAAATGGGATATAGTCACCCTCTAATAAACAAAATATATATATAAAAGCTTGCTCTATTGTTGAGTACACTCACCAACATAAAATTTTCTTTGGTGTTTTGGCATCGACTGCTATGGTAATTAGCCGTGTGTTCTGGATAGGCCTTGTTACTCACTACATACGCCACCTTAGGAGCAGCACTGTTAATTGGAACGCAACAGTGAATCGTGCAGGACTCACCCTAGTCGAGCCACTAGATTTTAATAATTTAGTAGGTCAAATTAAATCAAAAAATCCTAGGCGCAACTGGGGCTCGAGCTCCGGACCTATAATTATTAATATTATTGAAGATAGAAAAACGCCCAAACCATATTGTTAACTATTTAAGTTGAATAACTGAACACCCACTTATCCCTATTTGAGTATCATCTCTTTCATGCCCCAAAATTAAAAACAATTTTCTTTATTATTATTATTGTTAAACAAATAGAATGCTGCAAATATATATTCAATTACTTATTTTAGTTGAATAACCGAACACCCACTAATCCCTAAAAATTAACACCCACATCGGCCCCATTATCGGGGATGGCAAAAAGCCACCCTCACTGGGTGTTCGAAATTGAACCAACTCTTGTCAGTAGCACTTTTTGATCCCGACTGTTCAGCTCCAAACGCCCGTTCTTCCGAAAACTCTGAGCATTCTTCATTCTGTGCTTTTTTTAGATCGTGGCTTATTTTCAAACAGAGACCTAATTGAAAATGTTTAGTTTAACGCGCCGTATCACACCACTTTAGGAATTTTCACAATAATCTTTAACCCGAAGAAGTGCTATCTTGAATAAACTCAGAAAATTAAATAAGTCTATTCTAACGCTAATATAGGTCCATTCTTATACAGGGCACAACGCTTTACATAAAACAGTGCACACTGTTAAAAGGGCAGTTGATCACCAACAGCGATGATCGCTTAATGTTTGGGGAGGAATAATTGGATATCACATTACTGGACAATATGCTGAATGGTGAAAGATATTTTCATTTTCTTCGTGAATATCTTCCTATAATGTTAGAAGGAGTTGATTTGAATACCCTAAGAACCATGTGGTTGCAGCACGATGGTGCGCCAGTGCATAACCATAGGATAGTTCGAGAATTTTTAGATCAATCCAATCCTAATCGTTGGATAGGCTGAGGAGGTACTGTTTCTTGGCCCGCGCGATCCCCAAACCTTACGCCTTTAGATTTCTTTCTTTGGGGGTACGTGAATAGAAGGGTTTTCAGAGATCGTTTGAAAACTGCAGATGATATGAAAAAAAGGATCACGGAAGCCTTCCGTTCAACTGATGGAGCAATGCTTGCTAGAGTTCCGGACTCATTTGCAAGGACACTAGCAGCTTGGGTGGAACATACTGGTGACCTATTCGAGCACATATAAGTAGCCTTTTCCCAAATGTTTACATGGTTTAATGTTAATCACTTTCCTGTTCTTGCAAGTATTAATAGAATAATTTTCTTTGTGATGTACTCCTGTTTATATTAAAAATTCAAAAACATACTCTTTCCATAATTTTAAGAATGTTTCAAATTTCACAAAAGCGGCCTACTAGATTCCTCAAAACCCATCCACATATCTTATTTTACAAACTTCACAAAGAAGACGTTACAAACCCTATATCGACGAAAAGCTCCCAAAGAATGCTATGCAATGGTGCAATAAAATACAGGGTGTTTTATTTGAAAAAATCGATTTATTGCGATTTTCATTTAAAAAAAATCATATTTGGCGATGGATCATCGACTTCGAGTTCGCCTGCATTTCAAAAGATGCGCTGAAGCTTAAGGAATCGTTAAGAAAAAAGTAGGTTGAGTTATCTTGAATGGTTCTGAAATCATTAATTTTTCTGTGGGTCCATGCACGACGCAATTTTGACAAATAAATTGACATAAGTCAAAAACTATTGCAGATAAGTCTATGAAACAAGGGTGTGTTATATTGACAATTCAGTAGCGAATTCAAAAACGGAAGGTTGCCATTCAAACAAATAGAACTTAGGTGTGTTTTTTATTTTAAAACATCCTGTATATTGATGAAAATATTTTCAGAATGTGCTCATTTTTTTAACCTTTCGTTTGCAAAAAAAATCAAGTCTACAGCTTGCATAGAAAAAAGTTATGGACCATGCACTCACCCATGGGTAACCCTGTATGTAATTCGTATCATAAAAAAAAACATGTCAAGACTCCCAAAATGGTCATTATATATTTTATGTACTGTACGTATCGAACTGGAAATAACTTACGATAAAGCATTCATTAGTTTTTCATTAGCTGGCAACCCCTCCAATTCTCTCATTCGATATTCTATTTCCTCTATTTTGTTTTGTAACTCTTCGAAATGACCTTTAGTGACAGCAACGGTGAACTGGGTTCCGGAAGCCATTTGATCTTTCGAACCTTCGACTAGTATGACTGTAGATTTGTCGCTACCTTCTGTGATAACCATGCCTAAACATTAAGTAGTTGTGTCAGCAATGAATCTGTGATTCTGTGAGAATCTCAGCAATGAAAACGACATACACCAGGATCCCACGCCTATTTTCTGAAATGATTAATAACAGGTTGAATCTTTCTGAGTAGCTTCATTTTGCCGAGACGCCCAACTTTTTCCTCTACGAAAATTCTCGATAGTGGTAGCTAATGAACTGAGCAGGCGTCAATCATGTCAATTCGTTAAGTGCAAAAAAGTCATTAATAACAGTTAGTTTTTCAGTTGAACCTCGAGATAATTCGATAAAGTACTCGAAAGAACTTTTGTCCTACGAAATGGATGGTAGTACTGAAGAGTCCTTCACTCCCAACATGTACCAGTGACGTGGTCATGAGAAATCATTAGTAACCAGCGGATTTTTTTACCGTTGCTTGGATAGTATTTGTATAATTGAATGGTCATATTGACCTTCAAATTGAATGGTAGGTGAGGTGGATGAAGTTAGCTTCAGATTTAAATCTGCGCTCCCGCCAATTCATAGTGGACCAGATAAATAGTGCTCCAACAGAATATAAGGCTAGGTGAAATTTGATACATCATCAGATGTTCGTCAACTGTGGACCTATGCACATGTATTTGGAAAAAATATAAATTCAAAAAATGTAATGTTTGAGAACTGCTATTTCAATCCTACATCGCCGTCACCTAAGTCATACATCGTTTGATATGAAATACATCATTCATGAAAAAGGCCATCTAAAGAGATTCGACTGAGTAATGAACATACTAGTTAAAAAAAGTTTGGCGTCACAACCCTTAATTTTGAATCATATTATATATCTGCAATACAAAAATCTGATGTTGTCAGGCATGTTGATGGGTGTCTGGGGACACAAGAGGATATGCAACTCCACTAACGGGGTGACAACCCCTCATAGCGAATCATGTTATAGATCGGTTACACAAAAACCGACGTTGTCAGGCATTGTGGAAAGTGTTCGAGGACATAATAGGATATGCTTGAGTGTGTCCATACGGAGATTCAGATGTCCCGACTTCACTAAGGGGGTGACAACCCGTCATTACGAATCATGTTATAGATCGATTACACAAAAATCTGACGTTGTCAGGAATTTTGAAAGGTGTCTGGGGACACAATAGGATCTGCTCGAGTATATCCATACAGAGATTCAGATGTCCCAACTTCACTAAGGGGGTGACAACCCGTCATTACGAATCGATTACACAAAAATCTGACATTGTCAGGAATTTTAAAAGGTGTCTGGGGACACAATAGGATCTGCTCGAGTATATCCATACGGAGATTCAGATGTCCCAACTTCACTAAGGGGGTGACAACCCGTCATTACGAATCATGTTATAGATCGATTACACAAAAATCTGACGTTGTCAGTAATTTCGAAAAGTGTCTGGGGACACATTAGGATCTGCCTGAGTATGACTATTCGGAGATGCAGATGTCATAACTTCACTAAAGGGGTGACAACCCATCATTACGAATCAGGTCATAGATCGAAAACACAAAAATCTGACGTCAGGAATTTTAAAAGGTGTATGGGGACACATTAGGATCTGCCTGAGTATGTCTATACGGAGATGCAGATGTCCTAACTTCAATAAGGGGGTGACAACCCGTCATTACGAATCAGGTTATAGATCGATTGCACAAAAATCTGACGTTGTCAGGAATTTTGAAAGGTGTCTGGGGACACATTAGGATCTGCCTGAGTATGTCTATTCGGAGATGCAGATGTCCTAACTTCACTAAAGGGGTGAGAACCCGTCATTACGAATCAGGTCATAGATCGATTACACAAAAATCTGACGTCAGAAATTTTGAAAGGTGTCTGGGGACACATTAGGATCTGCCTTAGTATGTCTATACGGAGATGCAGATGTCCCAACTTCACTAAGGGGGTTACAACCCGTCATTACGAATCATGTTATAGATCGATTACACAAAAATCTGACGTTGTCAGGAATTTTGAAAGGTGTCTGGGGACACAATAGAATCTGCTTGAGTATGTTCATACGAAGATTCAGATGTCCCAACTTCACTAAGGGGGTGACAACCCGTCATTACTAATCATGTAATAGATCGATTACACAAAAATCTGACGTTGTCAGGAAATTTGAAGGGTGTCTGGGGACATGATAGGATCTGCTTGAGTATGTCCATACGGAGATTCAGATGTCCCAACTTCACTAAGGTGGTTACAACCCATCATTTCGAATCATGTTAAAGATCATACAGTTACATAGAAATATGACGTTGTCAGACATTTGAAATGTGTTTGAGGACATAATAGGATCTGCGTGAGTACGTCTATGAGGAGATTCAGATGTCCAAACTCCACTAACGGGGTGACAACCCTTCATTGCGAATCATGTTATAGATCGGTTACAATAAAATCTGACATTGTCAGGCATTTTTGAAGGTGTTTGAGAACACAGTAGGATCTGCTCGATTATGCCCATATGGAGATTCCGATGGTCCAACTCCACTAACGGGGTGACAACCCGTCATTGCCAATCATGTTATAGATCGGTTACACAAAAATCTGACATTGTCAGGCATTTTTGAAAGTGTTTGAGGACACAATAGGATCTGCTCGATTATGCCCATATGGAGATTCCGGTGTCCCAACTCCACTAACGGGGTGACAACCCGTCATTGCCAATCATGTTATAGATCGGTTACACAAAAATCTGACATTATCAGGCATTTTTGAAAGTGTTTGAGGACACAATAGGATCTGCTCGATTATGCCCATATGGATATTCCGATGTCCCAACTCCACTAACGGGGTGACAACCCGTCATTGCCAATCATGTTATCGTTAAGCGAAAATAATTCAAGATATTGAATGATTGTCTCCATCACTTTGAAAAGACGTATCACCATCTATGTTCATCGTTCTAGATGACCTGATATCAACGTGGATGGGTATGAATAGTGTTACAAATATGATAGGAGTTTGCTCGGTATGAAATTAACCTTGCATTATATCCCATGTCGTAAAAATGGTTGGTCATATCTTGATGAGAATTGATGATTGTACTGGCGTGTGTAAACTGTTGTGAGAACTGCAAGAATAGTGCAAGTCCATAGCATGGATGCATATCTATTATGTTAGTGCATAAAATATCTTGACGGTGGATGTTGAACTACCAACATCAGAGTTAGAGACTATGCATGAATCGGATGTAAGAGAAGGCAGTGAGGATGCGGCAATAGTAAGACAAACAGTCACAATTTCATTTAAGAAAATTCTATAACCCTATTGATCTTGTACAATAGTTGCTGTTATAGAAATAAGCTCTTATGAAAGTTACTGTACCAAATTGGTACAGAGTACGATGTGGTCAGTCGCCGAAGTCAGTGTCTTTTGATTTTTCCATCCCGTTGCGTACCTATGCCATGATATGTTTGACATTGCGTCTTCGTACATATGTTAGTAAAGACAATAGCCACGATAATGATAATATATCAACTATGAATCCCAATGTTGAGGGAGAATGTAACACCCGAGAAAATATATAAAAATGAAGAAGAAGACTGGAAGTAGCATGAAAATTAGTCTGCAACAAGATTAATTATTGGTCGAAAAGCTTGTCGATACGTGACACTGATGAAACCGTACCATCTATTGTCCGTTGGTATATGACATGGAAAAAGTGTGATACATCGCGATGCTTAAAGAGAAACAAGCGAGCATGCAAAGAAAAGTAAATATATAGTACGTCAAAGTATGCCAAAAGGGAATAAAAATATTTGATCACAGATCATTTGTGTAAATATCTTGTCAATACAGCAGTCACTCACCTGAACTCTCTAGAAGTAGTAAAGAGAAGGCTCCTAAGAATTATTCGAGAGAACCAACATTTTCAAGTGATAAACTTTATGGTGCAGCCAAACTATTTGATGTTCGACAGTTATATACTTGAAGTATCATCAAAACAAACATATAGCACAAGTTTCATCACACGTCTATAACACGCGAATTTCCTAGTTCCACAAATGGCAAAAATACTGTGCCAACGAGCATATTCATATATTGCTCCAAAAATATAAAAAATACAAGTTCTGTTGCGAATTTCATACAACAGCTGAAATCCTACATCATTAGCAACTCTAAGAAGATGATAACGTCTTATTTCCAATGATATATCGCCACCAGTTCTTGAATATATTCAATGTATATGCCAATTGAGATTTATTTACTGGTTCCAACTGATTATAGACTAAGTAGTATTATTGAAAATTTTAAATGTTATTACAATATTTTTTAAATCCACGTATTTGTACCAACTTTTATTATTTCAACGACACTATCTATGTGTACTTTTATAATTTTATTTTATGTTCTTTTATATTTCAACAGTATCGGTATATGTATTCATTTATTTGATGTTTATTGTTTTTGTCTCAAAACAAGTGTTAAATCACTTACTGAGTACCCTCATTAATTCATAGTTATGTGTCATTTTTCTCCTATGTCCTATGTAATTGACTTTTCTTGTATAAAATGTTATATTATACCAGTACATGGTGTTGAGGGTATTGTCATATTCGACAGTCAGACAATCAACAACATGCTAATTCAAGGAAAACTAAATACAAGGGTAGGAGGACAAATGACAAGTTGTTCTATGTACAGGACTGTTCTCTGGAATTAAAAAAACTTTTGTCAGCAATCTAGCGTATTCTGTAAGTTGCCGATCATGAAGTGAAACAATTATTTGCAGACTGGGCAAATTTTCAAAAAAATGTAATAACTATTTTCATTTTTATACGGATGATGCCACCTTGATTTTGTCTTCAACAGCCAGAGTGATTAGACTTTCTTCTCCTTAGACCACTCGGCTACCTGGCACCTTGTTGTCAGTGTTTCATTTTATTTCGTATACTGTCATTGCTGCTTTGGGTTATATACGTTTTATACACGTAATGGATGAACCAAAACATATTAAAGACGATGCATCCAAAGCAACCACGAATGTATTTCCAACATCCAGACAATACTAAATATTTACTGGATGATAGGGCACTATGGAAAAATATACTGGGAGTCCCATTGAACAGTATCAATGAATTCAATTTTACTCCAATGCGTTCAACCCTCTACAGCAGGGTTCAAAATCGGCATATCTGTAGATATATCGAACATATCTTCTTATTACTAATTGACGAATGTAGTCCATGTTTTTTGCAATGACTACTAATAACAACCAGATTTTTGTATAACCGATCATGAAGGGTTGTCATCCCTTTAAGGAAGTTGAGACGTCTGAATCTCTGTATGAAAATACACAAGCATTTTATATGGTGTCCTTCAACACCTTCCCAAATGCCTGACAACGTCAGATTTTTGAGTAACCGACCTAGAATATGAGTCGTAATGAAATTTTGTCACCCCCTTAGTGGCGTTGGGACATCCGAATCTTTCCATAGACATAATCACGAATATACTATTGTGTCCCCAGACACCATTCAAAATCCTTGAAAACGTCAGATTTTTGTGTAATCGACCTATAAAATGATTCGTAATGACGGGTTATCACCCCCTTAGTGCAGTTGGTACATCTGAATCTCCGTATGGACATACTCGAGCAGATCCTATTGTGTCCCCAGACACCTTTCAAAATTCCTGACGTCGGATTTTTGTGTAATCGATCTATAACATGATTCGTAATGACGGGTTGTCACCCCCTTAGTGAAGTTGGGACGTATGAATCTCCGTATGGATATACTCGAGCAGATCCTATTGTGTCCCCAGACACGTTTCAAAATTCCTGACAACGTCAGATTTTTGTGTAATCGATCTATAATATGATTCGTAATGACGGGTTGTCACCCCCTTAGTGAAGTTGGGACATCTGAATCTCCGTATGGATATACTCGAGCAGATCCGATTGTGTCCCCAGATACCTTTCAAAATTCCTGACAACGTCAGATTTTTGTGTAATCGATCTATAACTTGATTCGTAATGACGGGTTGTCACACCCTTAGTGAAGTCGGGTCATCTGAATCTCCGTATGGACATACTCGAGCAGATCCTATTGTGTCCCCAGATACCATTCAAAATTCCTGACGTCAGATTTTTGTGTAATCGATCCATAACTTGATTCGTAATGACGGGTTGTCACCCCCTTAGTGAAGTTGGTACATCTGAATCTCCGTATGGACATACTCGAGCAGATCCTATTTTGTCCCCAGACACCTTTCAAAATTCCTGACAACGTCAGATTTTTGTGTAATCGATCTATAACATGATTCGTAATGACGGGTTGTCACCCCCTTAGTGAAGTTCGGACATCTGAATCTCCGTATGGATAAACTCGAGCAGATCCTATTGTGTCCCCAGATACCTTTCAAAATTCCTGACAACGTCAGATTTGTGTGTAATCGATCTATAACTTGATTCGTAATGACAGGTTGTCACCCCCTTAGTGAAGTCGGGACATCTGAATCTCCGTATGGACATACTCGAGCAGATCCTATTGTGTCCCCAGATACCATTCAAAATTCCTGACAACGTCAGATTTTTGTGTAATCGATCCATAACTTGATTCGTAATGACGGGTTGTCACCCCCTTAGTGAAGTTGGTACATCTGAATCTCCGTATGGACATACTCGAGCAGATCCTATTGTGTCCCCAGACTCCTTTCAAAATTCCTGACAACGTCAGATTTTTGTGTAATCGATCTATAACATGATTCGTAATGACGGGTTGTCACCCCCTTAGTGAAGTTGGGACATCTGAATCTCCGTATGGATATACTCGATCAGATCCTATTGTGTCCCCAGACACCTTTCAAAATTCCTGACAACGTCAGATTTTTGTGTAATCGATCAGTAACATGATTCGTAATGACGGTTTGTCACCCCCTTAGAGAAGTTGGGACATCTGAATCTCCGTATAGACATACTCGAGCAGATCCTATTGTGTCCATAGATACCTTTCAAAATTCCTGACAACGTCAGATTTTTGTGTAATCGATCTATAACATGATTCGTAATGACGGGTTGTCACCCCCTTAGTGAAGTTGGGACATATGAATCTCCGTATGGATATACTCGAGCAGATCCTATTGTGTCCCCAGACACCTTTTAAAATTCCTGACAACGTCAGATTTTTGTGTAATCGATCTATAACATGATTCGTAATGACGGGTTGTCACCCCCTTAGTGAAGTTGGGACATCTGAATCTCCGTATGGATATACTCGAACAGATCCGATTGTGTCCCCAGATACCTTCCAAAATTCCTGACAACGTCAGATTTTTGTGTAATCGATCTATAACTTGATTCGTAATGACGGGTTGTCACACCCTTAGTGAAGTCGGGTCATCTGAATCTCCGTATGGACATACTCGAGCAGATCCTATTGTGTCCCCAGATACCATTCAAAATTCCTGACGTCAGATTTTTGTGTAATCGATCCATAACTTGATTCGTAATGACGGGTTGTCACCCCCTTAGTGAAGTTGGTACATCTGAATCTCCGTATGGACATACTCGAGCAGATCCTATTGTGTCCATAGATACCTTTCAAAATTCCTGACAACGTCAGATTTTTGTGTAATCGATCTATAACATGATTCGTAATGACGGGTTGTCACCCCCTTAGTGAAGTTGGGACATATGAATCTCCGTATGGATATACTCGAGCAGATCCTATTGTGTCCCAGACACCTTTTAAAATTCCTGACAACGTCAGATTTTTGTGTAATCGATCTATAACATGATTCGTAATGACGGGTTGTCACCCCCTTAGTGAAGTTGGGACATCTGAATCTCCGTATGGATATACTCGAGCAGATCCGATTGTGTCCCCAGATACCTTCCAAAATTCCTGACAACGTCAGATTTTTGTGTAATCGATCTATAACTTGATTCGTAATGACGGGTTGTCACCCCCTTAGTGAAGTTGGTACATCTGAATCTCCGTATGGACATACTCGAGCAGATCCTATTTTGTCCCCAGACACCTTTCAAAATTCCTGACAACGTCAGATTTTTGTGTAATCGATCTATAATATGATTCGTAATGACGGGTTGTCACCCCCTTAGTGAAGTTCGGACATCTGAATCTCCGTATGGATAAATTTGAGCAGATCCTATTGTGTCCCCAGATACCTTTCAAAATTCCTGACAACGTCAGATTTGTGTGTAATCGATCTATAACTTGATTCGTAATGACAGGTTGTCACCCCCTTAGTGAAGTCGGGACATCTGAATCTCCGTATGGACATACTCGAGCAGATCCTATTGTGTCCCCAGATACCATTTAAAATTCCTGACAACGTCAGATTTTTGTGTAATCGATCCATAACTTGATTCGTAATGACGGGTTGTCACCCCCTTAGTGAAGTTGGTACATCTGAATCTCCGTATGGACATACTCGAGCAGATCCTATTGTGTCCCCAGACTCCTTTCAAAATTCCTGACAACGTCAGATTTTTGTGTAATCGATCTATAACATGATTCGTAATGACGGGTTGTCACCCCCTTAGTGAAGTTGGGACATCTGAATCTCCGTATGGATATACTCGATCAGATCCTATTGTGTCCCCAGACACCTTTCAAAATTCCTGACAACGTCAGATTTTTGTGTAATCGATCAGTAACATGATTCGTAATGACGGTTTGTCACCCCCTTAGAGAAGTCGGGACATCTGAATCTCCGTATGGACATACTCGAGCAGATCCTATTGTGTCCATAGATACCTTTCAAAATTCCTGACAACGTCAGATATTTGTGTAATCGATCTATAACATGATTCGTTATGACGGGTTGTCACCCCCTTAGTGAAGTTGGGACATCTGAATCTCCGTATGGATATACTCGAGCAGATCCTATTGTGTCCCCAGACACCTTTCAAAATTCCTGACAACGTCAGATTTTTGTGTAATCGATCAGTAACATGATTCGTAATGATGGTTTGTCACCCTCTTAGAGAAGTCGGGACATCTGAATCTCCGTATGGACATACTCGAGCAGATCCTATTGTGTCCACAGATACCTTTCAAAATTCCTGACAACGTCAGATTTTTGTGTAATCGATCTATAATTTGATTCGTAATGACGGGTTGTCACCCCCTTAGTGAAGTTGGGACATCTGAATCTCCGTATGGACATACTCGAGCAGATCCTATTGTGTCCTCGAACACTTTCCACAATGCCTGACAACGTCGGATATTGTGTAACTGATCTATAACATGATTCGCTATGAGGGGTTGTCACCCCGTTAGTGAAGTTGGGACATCTGAATCTCCGTATGGGCATAATCGAGCATATCGTCTTGTGTCCCCAGACACCCATCAACATGCCTGACAACATCAGATTTTTGTGTTGCAGATATATAATATGATTCAAAATTAAGGGTTGTGACCTTGAACTTTTTGTAACTAGTATGTTCTTTACTCAGTCGATTCTTTCCAGATGGCTTTTTTCATGAATGATATATTTCATATCACACGATGTATGACTTAGGTGACGGAGATGTCGGATTGAAATAGCAGCAAAAATTACATTTTTTGAATTCATATTTTTCCAAAAACATGTGCATAGGTCCACAACTGACGAATATCTGATGAAGTATCAAAAAATTACATTTTACTTAGCCTTAAATTCTGTTTGAGCACTATTTGTCTGGTCCACTATGAATTGGCGGGAGCGCAGATTCAAATCTGAAGCTAACTGCAGCCACATTGGTAGGTGTTCCCAGTCCTACGCTCCGAAATTGTCAATTCCATGATAAAACAAAAATGTATTAGTAACTGTAGAACAATGATAACATATGAAAGGTTAGTGTATTCTGTAACTCAATAATACAGTGTCCTACAAAATACGAAAACGGGTAGGTATCGCTAGTCCTACAAAAATTATTCAAAATAACGAATTATTTTGAAATTACGGTTTAGCTAATTTAATATACTTTTATTCGTAAAGTAATGTTACTTTCAATTTTAAATTGTTTGTTCAATTCAAAAATATCATAATTTACGTGAAAAGTTTATGAAAAAAGTGGGAAATTTTGTTTAGCGTTCATAATTTTCATGAACATATTGAAAACAACAATAACAAAGTAAAAACATTGAAATAATCAATCTGCCCTCCAGGGCGGCTCAAATAATGGCGCACTCGATTTCACAGATACAGGGAAACCCGGAAAAACCTGCAACACCACATCGTCTGAAGAGCTGAAATTTATAATTGAAAACTTTCAAAGAGGTCAGACAAATTGTACGGTAAAATGTATGGTGATCGTGTTTTGGGGTTTTATTTTGGTGCACATCAACAAAACCAAGAAAATAATTCAGTCCGTTGACATTGACGTTTGTACAGTTATTCAAAGAATGTATGACAGTCTAATTAAAATAATTTCTGCTGAAAGGGAAAATTAGCAAACCTTAGAAATTTCATTTGTCAAAGAATAGAAAAAGGAAAAGAGGATGCGGAAGAGAAAGCTCACAGCAGATGATGAATCTGCCGAAGATGTTACTCATTCATTATCTGGTTCAGAGTTACATTATATCTAGTAATTATTGATAGATTGGTGGTTGAACTTCAAAAGAGACGAGAAGCGTACAGCAATTTTTACAGAAAATTTTCATTTTTATGAAATTTGATAATTTTGAACACCGAATAAATTCAAAATAGAGCAAATATGTTGGTAACGACGTATTCTGGAGATTTGTAAAAGTGATTTGTTGATGAGTGTATCCATCTTCGTTCTTATTTAACAACGCTAGCACAAGACGGTGAACTGACCCTAACAACCAATGTGATTTAACAGGTTTTAAGAAATAAATAACTTGAAACAATTTACCCATACATTGACATAGCCTCAAGAATATGTATATCGACGGCAGTCAGCAATTGCAGTGGTGGGAGAAGTTTTCTTGTCTGAAGAGAGTGAAAAATCATTTTCGCTCAACTGTGACAAATAAGAGAATTCGTTAACAATACCTAACATTGAATCAAACTTATTGCTCTATTTGAACTATGACTATATTATTAACAATTTTGCGAGACAAAAATGTAGACACAGAATTTTTTTTGACAATTGTCATTGATTGATTGGAGAGCCGCTAGAAGGCGGCAAAGTTGAATAATTCAAAATGCACTGTTATGGTATTTTCCGCAGAAAAATCATGATTCATTTGATTGCGATGCATTTAATTTCAACAAATCGAGGATGAGTAATATGTACATGTGTAAGGTGAACATCAAAACAATAACAAGTAGTGGAGGGGATAAATTGATAACAATGAGTACGTCAAAGTCAAAATATATTTTAATGTCAGAAGTTTTTAAACTTATCGACAAAGCTTTCAAGTATATTAATAAAAACAATAATAACAGTGTAATAAGAAGAATAAAAATATAACATACTCATATCTTGTTCTTCGAGTTTTCGAAGCATTTTAAAATAGATACCTATCAAATAATATCGACCTTTAACATTTCACTAGGAAAATGAAGAATTTCATGTTGAAACATCTCTGAGTAGCACAAAAGTCGGACAATGAAATTTATCTTTCCCTATCCAAAAAATCCCTAATTTTCTGCTAACTGAACAAAAAATTAATATAAAGAATATAAATTCTCATCAAATATTGAAAAAAATTGTCTGGCGATATGATATCGTAAAAACGCTAGAGAATTGGTCCATAAATGGAAACATTTTATCCTTTATACACAATATTCTTCGAGAGAGACGTTTCCAGGTGAAGGCCAATGGATATCAATCAAAGCCGCGAATCCAAGAAAATAAAATACCACAGGGATCCTACCTAAGCGTCACTTTATTTTTAGTTGCTATTAATGGTATACTAGACAATTGCAGATCACCGGTGGAAGCAGGACTATATGCAGATTACTTGGTAATCTTCTGTAGAGGCCGAAACCAAAAATCCACCCATCCATCCTTCCAGAATACCCTAAGGGGCATGGAAGAATGGTCACAGAAAACAGGAATTCAATTCTCACTACCAAAAACAAAAACTATGCTATTCTCCAAAAGGCCCCACACAGAACCTCCTCAACTAACTCTTTACAATAGCCCCATAGAATATGTCGACCGTATCAACTTGCTGGGTACGATCTTCGACAAAAAACTTAACTGGAAGCTTAATGTCATGTATCTTAAAGAAGTATGCCATAAAAGATTGAATCTCATGAAATCCATCGTATCTAAGGAATGGGGGGCGGACTCAACAATTTTGATTAGGCTATATAAAACACTATTTCGATCAAAACAAGACTATGGCGCCATTGTTTACAATTCAGCATAGAAAACGGTTCTAAAGGATATTGACGTCATACAGAACAACTCCCTTACAGAATTGCGTTGGGAGCATTTTGCACTAAACCAGTCATTACTTACAATGCGAAGCCAGCGAACCACCGTTATCCTCTAGAAAACAATTCTTGACCCTTCAATATGCTGCCTCAGTTTTATCAAATCCAACAAAACCAGTATTCCCCAATGTCATAGCCAACCTGTTCAAAAGCTCATATATGTCAAGCCCCAATGCCGATTCTCCACTCTATGAAAGGGTGAACAAATATCTGACACATACCAACTTCATCTTACCAGAAATGTATATTATATAATCATTTTTGAAAATAGGCGTGCGATCCTGGTCTATAAACTTATCTCTGGTTTGAATGTGATTTACTTGACTGTTTTCCAAAACGTGCAGTAAAAATGAATATTATAGTGGTCGTGGTGTTAGAGCGTTTGCTTTCCACCCAGTTGGCCCGGGTTCAATTCCAGGACTCCTGTCATGGAGCTGAAGTAGTTCGGATTCCACTTTCATTTAAACAGTAGTTCCGGGTCTCTCTTGCTCGCACTAGCTATGCTTTTGAGGGGGTTTCTCCAAAAACCAGGGAGTTTCGTAACGACAAATGCCATGCGGCTTCTGTAGCAAGTTAACTATATGGAAATAATCAAACAGTTCTAGTAAGAGACTTATTATCATATACCCAAATGAAATATCAGATTTTTGGTATTAAAATCCTGTTGATAGTTGAACTGTCTTTCTGGAGATAATCACAGGTTTTCAAGTCGAGTTCTTCAATTTCAATTGTTTTTTGCGAAGTTACTCACCCTGTATAATAATGGATCACCTGTTTACAAATACGACTTCTAGGCCAATCAACAGGGCCATCAACCTCAACTTAAATTGCTCCGCCGATAATTTTTTTTGAATTGTAGAACACAGTGTGCACATTACTTCTGAGAAAAATTATCACCTTCAGGAGGGGTGGAACCCCCCCAAAAAAACGCCTTGAAATAAATTTTTGATGTAATTTTGAAATGGGGCAGGTGTTGCTTCGGCTCCCGCCAACGTGCATTTTTTCAACCAGCGCGTGAAGTAAAGTTCTATAACTCCTCACATGAATGTTCAATTCGTATAAATCTCACGTCATTTTGCAGATAAAGATCGCAGCTTTGTATTCTGATATTATTTAGATTTATACGCGCAGTTGCCAGCTGCAAAATTGCAATTGAAAATCTTATAATATTAAAGTTCCTGACTTCGTGAAATAAAGCTTGTGATTACTGAAATAATGTCTTATCACTTGTAGCAAGTAAAATGAACAGTTGAGGAATACTTCATTGTCAAATTGCATAACGTTGAACCGGTCCAAGTAATGTTGGTTATAAATACGAGTGTTTTCAATTCTTCGCATATTTTAGGTTACAAAATCTTGAGGGAGTTTATAAATTCAAATGCTAATAACTCAGAGATAAAAGCACGTATCAATATGAATAAAAGCCAGTTTGCAGAAAAACTCTGCTCTTATTGAAAATATTCATACAAATTTGGTTACTTGTACAAATTTTAAATGCAATCCAGTCAATCTTTTAAGTACTTAAAATAGAGGTTACTCGGCATTTGATCGCATTATTGTTCTATGGAAAGAAAAATAAAATCAGTCCTTGATGGAATATGGGGATAGTGCACCAAAGGAAACTGTCCCTAAGTGTACCTGCTTTAAACTCATTGAGATTCTAAAACCTGAAAAATATCGGCTTGGGACCTTGTCGATGCGGCAGCTAACGCGCCGCTGTGTACTATACAGCGGCGCGGTTCTGTCGGTGCGCAGTGGGCAGCAGTCAACGTTGCTCTATGTAAACGTCAGATACTATAAAAGTTCCTGTGCAGAAAACGCTCGATAGTCGGAGACGAGGAAACATCTCTTAGTGCTTCGTCACTGTTATTAATTGAAAATGGTGAGTTTATTTTTGAAATATTTGTTTCATGTTCGACTCAGCTCTGTTTCAAAATATCGCAATGTCAGATAAGACTTACATTTCCAAAATTCCAAAGGTCCACCTAGGAATTCAGGAGATAATGGTTTTTTGTAACTGGACGACCGGCTGCATCAGAGACTCCTGCACGTGCAAAAAGAGTGGTCTAAAATGTCCAATGTAATAAATGTACCACAGATATCTGTAGAAACTTGGCAGTGATTGTTCCGGATTGTGAAGATGAAGACGGGGAGACTGAAGTTGAAGTAGATGATGAGTTGTATGAGTGAATAAATATATTTTCCTATACATTTGTTGATGATGGAGATTACTTGTGGATTCATTTATCCATACCCTTTCTCGATATCATTGAAAAACACTCATATTTCGTTACCTCCGGTCCGCGTTTGATTTATGCAATAAGTTGATCTTCTCTCGAATATGCGAATAATTTTCATATCAATACTTCTAAATCTCCAATAACGACAGTTATCAACAATTATTTACCTACATTTATACAGGGTGTTTCTTAAGTACGAGTAGAAAATTCAGGAGCGTGTTGCTGACATCAAAATAAGAAGAAAATTTCCTATAAACATATTTCCGCAAGTTATTCGTTTCTGAGATACAGAGTGTCAAAGTTGAATTCTTATTTTTATTTTTTGTGAATAATTTCATAATAATTTTGATATTTGGGTAGTTTGGTATCTGGGAATATTCATTATTTAGTTTGTGTAAAAACTTATTCTCGGTAAAGGTCACTGAGAGTAACTGTTTTCGAATTATTGAGATTTGAAATAATCCATGCAAGTAATTTTTAATGACAAGATTTTTAAATTTTAAATATATTCAATTAGAAATCAGTTTTTTCGCAATCAACATAAAATTTGAATTCGTCCTTGAAAAATCATCCCAGATACCAAACTTTACTCGAATATCACAAATATTTTGGAATTTATTTACAAAAAACAAGTATAAGAATTAAACTCTGACACTCTGTATCTTCGAAACGAATAACTTGCGGACATGTGTATATGGAAACTTTTTTTCTTATTTCGACGTCAGCAACATGCTCCTAAAGTTTCTACACGTACTTAAGAAAGACCCTGTATATAAGAGTAGTAGTTTGAGAGTTTTTTCAAATATTTTCCCCCTTCCCTCTCATCCCAATGTTTTCGCGATGCGGGGGATATGTCCCGTATGCTGGGGCGAGAAAATCATTTCTAATAATTTATACCTATTATTTTTACAAATTTTCGCTCAGTTTCATTACTCAGGACTGACAATTTTACATATTCATAGAAAATACCCCAAAAAACACGATTTAGGGAAGGGGTTGATGCCCCGGGAGGGGGTTTAATTGTTGAAAATGATTCGCCCCCTTTATTAATACCGATTTTCACTCATATTTATTTCCCAGAGCTGAAATGTCAAGAAAATACCTTCCAGAAAAAAGTTTTTACGATTTTGGGGGGGTTGCACCCCCAGGGGGCGATAACTTTATTGCTAATTATTCAACCCTCCGTGACGACCGAATTGCAAAAAAGAAATCGGCGGAGCAATTTAAGTTGAACTTTTATGAGAAATATTGGTCTGTTTATTGGCCTATTCATTGCTTCACTTCTAATAATTTCCAAATCTTGTCAGAGGAAGAAACTTTGGATGGAAACGAGAAGCCGATATGGGCGAAGTGCAACAAAAGACGGAAGTGCACGAAATCCATATCAATTCATAAATTCCCGAAAATGTTATTTATTCATTTTAATCGTTTTTCACCCATAGAAAGATTTCGAGAAAAATTGAATTTCACCATTGATTTTCCTTTAGGGGAATTAGACTTGAGTAAATACGCAGCAAATAACGTGCATCCATGTCGCTACAGTCTGTACGCATTGTGTAATCATAGTGGGACAACCAATAGCGGACACTACACAGCATACTGCTGGTTCGTGGCACGAGTATGATGATTCACGAGTGTCCTCAATTTCACCTGAATCGCTTGTGAGCGGAGAGGCCGTTGTTCTCTTTTATGAGGAGGAAGACACTACTTCGCACATTTAGTTCTATTCTTATTTTGTATTTATTATATATATTTATTGAATAAATTTATTTCGAGAAGAAATGAATATATTTCCAAAATGAGCAGTTTCTCTTACTTGAGCTTACTTCAACGAATGCATTTTCGATTTTCTAATCATTAGCAATATGCTTTGAAATCTCTGTGAATGAGTTACCAGTCTGTTATATTTTCATTTATTTTATTGACACTACGTAATGTATTGTTATTAAATTAAGGGTTTTGATTACTACTAACTTTTTTATCATTTCATCCCTTTCATCACTTGTAATTACTCAAACCACTGAGTACCTATTACTGACCCTTGTTCAGATTTTTTTTATTACATCGCAATCAGATAAATCATGATTTTTCTTGGGAAAATACCATAATAATGCATTTTCGATTATTAACTCGTCAAAATTGTGTAGAGCGTTGAACCGAATTGTCAAATTTTGTGCCCTGTCATTTGTGGAACACATCATTCTAACAGGGTCTGTATTGAGCGGGTAGGATAATTGCTGAAAACTACCTTAATCCCACCGAACACATGTTTATACTTCGAAGGTCCCAAAAATGTTATTTTTATGCACCCTCGTTGATAACTAATTTGAAAAATATTAAAACAGGTAGAGTTTCCATTACCCAGAGCTCTTTTAATTTATATTATTCATATTTGAAGCTGTTTTTTTTTTGTTCAAATCAGATCTTAATTCTTTCTTGATGAATTTCTTAGATTTTCAGCTTTTTGAAGAAAATAATACTTACTTTGGTCTTTCTTAGGGCCCCCACTCTTTTTTTTCTTCGGTGTTGTGTCTTGTTTCGCCTCTGCACTCATTTTTTCTCTGTGGGATTCATCTTCAGATCCTTTTTCTGTTGAAAATAAGCATTAGATTTTTGTTTCCACTTTTTAAACTATTTCAAATTTGCTACACTTCAATATAAATACTGTAATGAGCTGAATCCGGAACTGTCGACTACACATTTCTGCAGTTTAACTACACCGTCGCGTGCTCTCGTAAATAATGATGATCTCACCTCAAACGTCTACTGCAGGCTGAAAACCATCTAGAACCGAGCAGGCGAACAACTTCAGATCTCCAGAACAATCCCGAATGGAATCTACATCGATTTTGATAGAAAGCCTCTACCACAAAGGGCAGACACAGTTACAGTTCAACATAGACAGTCTGATTAAAGTAAAACGGTGCGATAAAAATCATGATATATGGTGATATGAATCAGTAGTTGTTACCGAACTAACTTATTTATAAATGAACTGGTACTTTCAGAGTTTTCAATAGGTTTTTATTATTTCAACATTACATTTCGGAAACTTCTTCTTATTACATCTTTTTCTGCCTATATATTCACTTAGAAACCAAACTAAAAAGTTAATTAGTATCTTACAAGCAGATAAGCAGTAATGATATGAAAGCTTCAGTCAATCAATCAATCAAGATATACTTTATTGTCGGAAGAATCGAGTTCTTAAAGACAAAGCATGTGTAAGTAAGGTATAACAACAACATTTTTCATTACATAAACAAAGTTAACCCCCAAAGTAAACTTAAGCCCCCCACTACGAACATCGAGTAAACAGAACTTCACAACTGGTCTTCGGAAGGTACCGGCTTGCGTCTTGACATCCACATTCCTCACGTATCCATCTTTTCCTGGGTACACTGCTTCAAACCTACTTTTGAGCAATCAATTTCGGGGCAAATCTTTGTCAACTAAAATAACTATGTCACAAATCTGGACATTCCGGGGATCTTTGGTGAACCACTTGTAGTCTAAGAGCTGGCTACGTGGGGTACGGGTGACTCGTTGCAGGGTAAATTTTAGCATTTACAGGTTCGGTTGTTATCTATGTAGCCAGAAGGCACCCCGGAAGAATAACGCGAGGGTAGAGGGTTAAATACGCATTTTTTCACGTCAACTAAGTGATAAGGTGCAGGACTAAAAATTTGCAGAATAATCGGAGGTTATACAAATAAGTAGAGAAAAAATTGCCAGAAGACTATGCAATAATTATGTGACTTAGTGCACTTCTGGCAATTTCTCTACTCATTCTGTGACTCGAAACTGGATTGCCTGCAAAATGCCAGAAGGCTAAGTGGAAAAATTACAAAGATATTCTTGATACTATGAGCGTCGGCGGCCTACTCTATTGATCAATTTTTTTTTATATTTCATATTTTATCTTATAAGGTACACTTGCACTTGAACTTGCACTTGTACACTGGCGATGTGTCAAAAGTAAATTCGGAAGACATTGATTGTTTTTATACAATAAAATGAAAATACTTGTCATTCATAAGTCTGATACAATACATAGATATATGTAAAACTAACCGGATCATTATACTGATGAATCGCGAATATTAATACCAATTAATCTATTTCATTACTAATACTAATATTGATCGAATGTAAAATTAGTCTGTTCCATAACCATCCATTTCCAGATCGTCATCAAATCATCGTCGCTGTTATATATCATTTCATCATCGTATGTTGAAAGTGCTAATTAATAATATACAAGCGTCTAGCCCAGCACAAAACAAGCGTCTAGCCGTACCATTCTACTTTTGATCCCGCAGTTCCGCTTGCGCACTGTGACCGCTCCAAATTTAAAATACCGATTTTATTGTTGTATGCTGTCAGTAATTGTTGTGAAGTAATCGAATCATTTTCAGATTTCTTAGGTGAGTTTATTGATGACCAATTAATTTTTTTTTGTTGAACAAACTGTTCAAATTGACTTGGTGCACTATTTGTAACAAATCGTTTTGTAAGTAGCTTGAGAGGGCATCTAAGAAAGTTCCACCCAGGTTAGTACATAATTATTTTTTTCTGTACATTGATAAAAAGATATATAAAAATGTAAAGCTACTTTATCTCTTGAAAGATTTCATCAAAAATGGTTTGGATGATATTAGCAGCAATTTTGGCAGCTACACAGAGAGAAAATGCTGCAGCAGGTTCATGCACAACGTTGTGTAAGACACAGTTGTGTAGATATTTTACACAATTGTCCATTTTTCCATCACATGCGTTTTGTGAAATTCAATAAATATTTGTGCAAGTCAATTTGTATAATATTCATGCACTTCCACATTGTCTAAAAATACACAAAAATATGCACATCTACCTTAACACAATTTATATGGAAAACATCTACGACGCATTGAACTCATCTTACACCTGTTGTGCACTTTCTATTTGATATGCACAAATTGTATACTATTTCAACACAATTGTGTAATTTGCCACAACTTGACCAAGGCGTCGTCTCACCCAACTAAATACGCATGGGCGGCACTCGAAATGTCCAGTCCATCATTGTTTGATTGTTTTATGCTGATCGAAGGGCGAAGCTCGTTAAGTTTACTTACCTATTATTTATTATTTTCTCATGTGTATGTGGTTTAGTGTCAAATGGAAGTGTTAGAATATTTGCAAACTGATACTAATATTTGAAGGTTGGTATTGCTATTATTTTTTGTTATAACATGAAACCTACAAACTGACTCATTTTCATCATTTTCAACGGTTTGAAAGGTGCATCCTCGTACCTACTTCCTACTTGAATAAGTATAGTTTGACAAGAAAATTACTTTAAACTTTACTATTATTCAACGTGTTCCAAAATAACAAAATGTATGGTTCATTTATGTTCAGTTTGGTATTTTGTGTTTCTGTTATTTTATTTGTAATAAGGTTTTATAGTTCAGTTATTTTTGTTATTAGTTCTTTGTGATGAAATAAACATTATTTGAATGGCATTTAATTTTATTTCAACCTTCTGGAAAATGAAGCTTATAATTTCTGAAAGAGAATAACATATGAAGAAGCGAGCAGGTTGAAACTGATGCTTATTCTTATCTTATTCCGTGTGGATATTATGTGCCTCAAGTGTATCCTTTCTTAAAATTATAAATGGTACCTATAAAAATTGGCCTTACTCTGTACACAAATATGTACAATATACCTACACAATTTATGTATGCGGAGTACACAAATTTGTGACATTTTTTGCATCCTATATTTAAAATACCTATACAATTTGTACAAACTAGGTACACAAATTGTTGCCTTTCATTACAATTTATGCATAAACAGTACACAAGTTGTTGACATACGTCGCACAACATATCGATTAATTTTGTATATTTTGTGTATAAAATTAAAACAAAACTATTCAGAATAATACAACACTGAAGTGTATCGTTTATATACAATATCTCTAATACAATATTATAGAAGAAAAATGAACAAATTGGTGCTGTCAACTTTTTAGAAACAAATTGTGCTGAAATTATTCACAATTGTGTAGAAAACATACATTTATTTCTCTCTGTGTATAGTTTCTCTTTCCTAATTCTTGACTATTCTCCATTATTGAATACCGTAAGTACCTACTGTTTGAGTTGGGCAAAATCCATTGATATCATTGAAACTTTAAGTAGCTTATGCCAGAACTCTCTGGATTGAATGTGCCAGACCGGTAGCAAATGAATCTCCTCTTTTCGACCATATTCGTGGAGTAAGAACCATGTTTATTAATAAATTGACTTTTCGTATCTTTTTCGACTTCTCTTATCCAGCAATGAAATTCCTTCTCGTTGGAGAATTTTGAGTTCAAGGATGAAAGCTTTATGTCATGAACTAATTTGAAATGATTCAATATCTTTGATTTTTCAAAATTTCCTTCGCTACATAAACAACATTTGAATTTTTCTTTCTTCTTTACACTCTTATCGGAGGTCCCTTCCAGTATTTTTGGTAAATATTCCCTGTGAAACACCTCACAATAAAAACATTATTTAGCAGAGACGTCTCTTCAAAACTAATAGAGCCGTTTTTAAAACGACCAGTAAATTAATCATGCCAGATGATATGAAGAATGCTGCTAGTGCCATTTATCTTATGTATCCACCAAAAACGAAAGTAAATTTTAATAAAGTTCTAAACATTACGCCCAATTAAAAAAAATACTTAACACATTGAAAAGGCCTTTGAGATGTTTATATCCTCCCAATTAAATAACTTCGATCCTAATCTAAATTCTGAATTATGAAACACATAACCAAAGTTTTGTCTCACACATTTCATATCTTGAATTTGGTGCGGTAACAATGCGCATGTAGAACTACAGTATCAAAAGTAGAGTACGGCTAGACGCTTGTCAACACAAATATCTAGGCAAATACAGATCCGTGGTGAGATCGACAGGGACAACATTAGAGCATTAGAGCAGATGTTAAGAAGGAAAGGGATCGAATCTGTGGAATATAGATTTGATGGTACACTAAAAATTCAAATATAATCTAATATTTGTATTCGACAAATATTCAATAATTTCATTTTGATAGACCGATATAAAATTAATCGTCATATTTTATCATTAAAAAAATTATGGCGTTGAATACGTATGTCTTCCTAATTGACTTCTGGCATTTGTCCAATGGTGTCATGAAATATCCTAAATTATGTTTACGAATCGCCAGAAGTGTACCTAATGAGATAAAATATGAAATATAAAAAAAACTGATCCATAGAGTGGACCGCCTACGCTCATAGTATCAAGAACATCTTTGTAATTCTTCCACTCAGGCTTCTGGCGTTTTGCAGGCAATCCACTTTTGAGTCACAGGATAAGTATAGAAATTGCCAGAGGTGTACCGAGTCACATTATTATTGCTAAATTTTTCACGACTTTAGCGCCTTCTGGCGGGTCTTTATCTTCCACCTAGTCTTCTGGCAATTTTTTCTCTAATCATTTCGTTAACCTCTATTCATTCTGCGAGTTTTCAGTCCTGCACCTTATGACTCAGTTATCGTAAAATAAATGCATATTCAACCCTCTACCCTCGCGTTATTCTTCCATGGTGCCTTCTGGCGGCTGGTCTCACGCTACGTCGGTAACAACCGAGCCTGTAAATGCTAAAATTTACCCTGCACCGAGTCACCCGTACCCCACGTAGCCAGCTCTCCGTCTATTGGTTCTTCTAGTCAGTGTTAGCAAGTATTCTTGCAGCCACCTTTTCCTTAAGCAATCTGCATAGTACTGGGCACTCTCCAATGTTTCCTGGATATGAGGTAATTTTCTGAAAATTTACCGGGTAGCAAAACTGGAATAAAGGAATCGATTAGAAACTGGTTTGGAGTCAGTGACTAGTCCTCATCAGCTTCCAAAGGTACGTGAACTTGTGGGCGGCTATTGACGATACTTTCTGCTTCTACCATACAAGTCCACAACACTTCTTCTATTGGAGCCTTTTGCTAGAGTATTGCATTCATTACGACCTTTCCCAACTACCTCCCACATAGGGAGCGGCAGATGAGTTGAACTGGAATTCAATACCTCTGACAGAAAAAAATCTGTGTGGCTTCTTTTGTCAAATTGTTGTAATGCTATCTTCATCTTCCTCTCTGCCCCATGGATATTTCTGCCGTTGTCACAAAATATTCGTTTTGAATTGCCCTTCTTCCCGCCATCCTCCTGATGGCCATAACAGCGGAATCGGTATTCAAAGTTCCCACAATTTATTTTATTCCGGGAGGCCATAACGTATTTTTTGTCTCATTTTTCACACTCAGCAGAATAAGAACAACCTCAATAACACCTTCCACTACCCGGATATGAGGTCGACAAATGAAAGTCGTGGACCAAAGAGTGGGGGGTGCGAGGGTAAAGGTGTATTAAACAACCGGGGGTCTCGAAACATTACTTACTGTTCGGCGTATGTCGCAAGTTACTGTTATTGAAAAAAAAAAGTATGGATGGACGGCATCGCCGAATGTGTATGGTGGATATGACGCGCAGTGGCGCTGTTTATTGTTGAAAAAAAAATTCAGTAAAGAATTATCATTCGTTAATGTTCGGCAGTATGTTGATTCAACTATTCATTCATTAAAACTTAAGATAATATGATTGCCGAACATTTTGGTTGGATCAGGGGCCAACCACCCCTGCGTACATTTGTCGTAAGAGTGGAGTATGCGTGTATTATGCATTAATATTCGGCATTGATTTTATATCATTTGTTGAATACAATGGAAGTATACAAAATACAGGGTTTCCCAAAAGAACCGGAACGGCCGAATATTTCAGCTACAGCTGTACATAAAGTTATGAAATTTGGTTTACGGGGGTTATATGCCGAATCAAAAATAATATTTCCAACGTTGCCAGATTTACAATTTTTCCTATGGAGCCCTCAACTTTATTATTTCAAATGTTATAGTATGTTTATTTTTAGTGCATTCAATTTATTGTATTCAAATTACCATGACCCTGTAATATCAAGTTTTAATTCCTCTAATTTTTGTTAATACGGCAATTCAACATTTTGTTAAAAAATGTCACCATATTTCAATATCTCGAGAAATTTATTAGAAAGTTGGCAAGTCTAATCTAAAAATATAATTTACAAGGTTGTCAAATTTACATGTTGTTTCCACTAAATCTTCCTAAGTATTTATTTAAACTCCCTTTCAAAATTTTGCGCATTTTATTTTATACTTTTTAGGAACAAAATATTGATTAGTGATGAATCAACTTTTTGTTTAAATGGGATGGTAGGTTTTGGAGTAGAACTAACCCTCGCTGGATGGAAGAATTACACGCAGCATCCACAGAAAATTAACGTTTGGGCAGGGATTATTATTGAACCTTTTTTCATCGATGGAAACCTGACGGTCAAAAATACTTCTGAGAAGAAACCTGGTTCCTACATTGCAAGAGTTGAACATTCACATCCATCAAATATGGTTTCAACAAGATGGGGCACCTCTCCATTTTACACGAGAAGTTCGACAATATTTGGACGAGGTTTTCACAGAAAAGTGGATTGGTCGAAGACCGATAGAATGGCCAGCACGCTTCCCGGATACGGCCCCTATGGATTTTTATATTGAGGAAATCTGAAAGAAAGGGAGTACAGAAATATATCTCTGAGTTTAGATTATCGAATGGAAACAATTCTATACGAATCGACTCTTATTACTCCAGAAGAGTTAAATAATACTACAGGTAAATTTTATGACAGGCTTGGTTATTGTATAGCAAATAATAGCCAACATTTAGAACACTTGATACGTTAAGTCTTTCATTTTCTCGTTTAGTTAACCAAGAACTGGTAATGATTGTCTTTGGAATATTTGAACACAATTTAGTTTATTAATCACCATAATAATACGAAATGTTTGTACTACCTACGTAGTTTTGTATTATTTCCTATTTGTTAGTGATTTTTCATTAGTTATGACTATATTCGATAGGGTTTGATTTGTTTCAGTCAAAAAATTTTAACTTTGTGGTATCAAATAAAATACGCAAAATTTAAATAGGGAAATCAAATAAATAATTAGAAAGATTTAGTGGAAACAACATGAAGATTTGACAACGTTGTAAATGGTATTTTCAGATCGGACTTGCCAACAAATTTCAAAAAAAATTAATTTTCATTGTCATATCGCCACGATTTCTCGAGATATTGAAATTTTGTGATGTTTTTTAACGAAATGTTGAATTGCCATATTAACAAAAATTGGGGGGATTAAAATTTGATATTACAGGGTCATAGTAGTTTGAACACGACAAATCGAATGCGCTGAAAATAAACATAGCATTACATTTAAAAAAATGAAGTTGAGTGCTCCATGGGAAAAACTGTAAATCTGGCAACGATGCAATTATGATTTTTAGATCCGGTGCTACTTATAACCCCCGTTTGTTGTTTTGTCCGCCCTGGAGCGCATACAGGGTATTTCATAATAAATGCGCAGGACTTCAGGATGTGATAGCTCCTCCAAAAATATGAAAAAAAGTGTCTATTAACTTACCCTCTAAAATGCACCATTTTCGAGATACAGGGTGTTGAAATAAAAAAAAATTAATCGTTTTTTGCGCATATCTCTGGAACCGTTTATCGCACAGAAAACAGATTCTGTAGGCATATTCTACTCATAATAAGCTATGTTTTGTGTGCAGTTTTTATTTTTTCAAATTCATAATTGGTGAAAATTTTGAGGGGGTAGTGGGTGTTTTTTTTCTCCAACTTCTACGCCACTGGAAAAAATACAGTTTTGAGCCTCCTATATGAACCGGCAATATTTTCTACATAAAAAAGGTATTCTTGGTGATGAGCTCTAAAGTTAACCGTTTTCAAGAAAAATCAACTTTCATGTTGTTTAAATAATGTTTTTTCCTCGAAGAATTGCTGCGTGCATTGAAGCTAACGGCGGACATTTCCAACAATTCAACTGAGTTTGATTGTTTTTTTTTTAGTCTGCAATTAAGAAGTTAACGTTTGGTTTTGTTACTTGTTTTAACGTTTAAATAAATTTTGTATAATTAGGAAAAAAAATATTTAAAAAAATTTACCATGTTTTTCAACGTGAAAGTTGATTTTTCTTGAAAACGGTCAACTTTAGAGCTTATGACCAAGAGTAGCTTTTTTGTGTAGAAAATATTGGCGGTTCAAGTAGGTGGCTCAAGTAGGCGGCTCAAAATCATACTTTTTCCAGTGGCGTAGAAGCTGGAGAAAAAAACACCCACTACCCCTTCAAAATCTTCACCAATTATGAATTTAAATAAATAAAAATCTGCACAAAACATAGCTTATTATTAGTAGAAAATGCATTCAAAATCTGTTTTTTGTGCGATAAACGGTTCCAGAGATATTCGCAAAAAACTATAATTTTTTTTTTTAATTTCAACACCCTGGATCTCGAAAATGTTGAATTTTAGAGGGTAAGTCAATAGAAACTTTTTTCATATTTTTGAATGAGCTATCACAACCGGAAGTCATGCGCATTTATTATAAAACACCCTGTATAGTGGTGGTGTTCTCTCTCATCTGGGATGAAGTGCGGATGGTACAAAGTATCACTATGATACTTTACAATCATTTATTTAATTTCAATTAATTATAATATCACCTTCTATACAGCGAAGCTTTGTCAATAAGTTTAAAATTTACAATAATACTAAAATTATACCGAACTCATGACACAGAACCCAAATACAGGGTCGCTGATATGTATGGAAACGGTAGATTATCTCTTAAAGTAAGATAGCTAGCGAAAAATGTTGAAATACAAAAGTTCTAGGGTTTTTCAAAATCCATCATATTAACGAAAAATTAAGTATACAGGATCAGTCAAAAAGTCAGGACAAAACAAAGTAGCTTTTTCTCTAATGGGATACCCTGTATATTATTGCATATTTCAATTTTTCTCAAAATTCTGAACAACATTGATACAGCACATCATTTCCTAAACTCAACCGTTTTCGAGATATCGAATTTTAATATAAATTGTTACTACATCTTCCTATCATAACCTCAACTGTCATATCTCTCCCCCACCACTTGGTCACTATCACCCAAACAATTTGAATAAGGAAAGTAGTAAGTGTGACACATCATTGAAGAGGTAATTTCAGAAGGAATTCAGCAATGTCAATTTTCGCTACCTCATTCTTTATTTTGGCGCCCTCTTGCGGGAAAAACAACTGCTCCGTATGCCAAATTATGATACTTCATTTGCAAGGTAATTTGTCATAAATTCAGTGACAATGCATTATGGAATTTTTCTAAAGGAAAAAACAAAATGGCGACTCCAAAATGGCGGACGAGACTTGCAATTATGGTCCGATTCGATTCAAAATTATTGATATGTGGTGGTTTTCAGGGTCATAAATTATGATTTGTTTGTCATTGCAAAAAAACAAGATGGTGGCTCCAAGATGGCGAACGAAATTTGTAATTATGGTCCAATTCGAATCAAAATTGGTATATAGGGATTTTACAAGTTTATTTTGTCCCACACAAACATACATACTTACTAACCAACAGGGCAAGCTCAATGAAAGCTTTTGAAAAATAAAATAATTTAACATTGAATAAACTTAAGCATTGGAAAACCTTGCATAAATTCGAATCCAATCATTCCAAACTGCATTAATTCACAGTAGATGCTCGAAAAGTTCGCCATGGACTGCCATACACGAGTAAAAGTTAGTCTCAAAACGCTGTCTGACGATTTTGAGTAATGTATGAAAAAAAAATCCAATTTGTAAGTTCACACAATGTTAATTTTCTAAATATTTGTTATGTTTTCGTGAACTGCTCACACTAGCTTTCGAATTGAATATCATAATTTGGAATACGAAACAGTTGTTTTTCCTGCAAGAGGGTTAGGTGCCAAAATGAAAAGTTAGGTCCTTATGGAATTACTTTTTCAATGCAGTGTCACTGTTAGTACTTTCCCAATTCAAATTGTATGAGTGACCAAGGAGTGGGGACAGTGATATGACAGTTGAGGTTATGATGAAAGATTTTCCCCTTGGATTTAAAATCGACGTGCTTTTGTACTTTTTTCACAACACATGTGTTTTAAAGAATTCGTTTTCGGTGCCCGATCGAATCGAACCATAATTACAAAGAACCCCGCACAAATCAAATGGGAAATGGATCCCTGTCGAATTGGCTGAAATTTGGATATGTTGTAGTTTATACACTTCTGATCAAAAGTCTCCATTGGCATGATACCTAAAAATGGACAGTTATTTAGATATCGAAAGTCAAAAGTTGCAACTTGTGCAAATCGACCATGTATAATGGCGATGACTTTGTCCAGTTTTGACAGGAATAATAACAATTTCTGAATTGTCAATAAATGTCAAGTTTCTACAAAAGGTAAATGTTTTGAAGATTCTTATACTCGCATTATTTTGAATAATATGGCTTTTAGAAGAAAATGCCGACAAATGTGAGATGGCCATAAGCAGACGAGAGCAAAGTACGAGATGCAAATTCTTTTTCGATCGCGTGATAGACCTTTACTATTCGCAACTTTTGATCTTCGATAACTAAAAAACTGTCCATTTTTAGGTCTCGGGCCCATAAAGACTTTTGATCAGAAGGGTATAAACTACAACCTATCCAAATTTCAGAAAATTCGATAGGGATCCATTTCTCATTTGATTAGTGCGGGGTCCTTTCGCCCACCATCTTGTTTTTGCATCTACAAAAAAATCATAATTTCCGACCCTGAAAATTCCTACATACTAATTTTGATTCGAATCGGACCATAATTACAAATTCCGTCCGACATCTTGGAGCCACCATCTTGTTTCTTAGAAGTGAGAGAAAAATCATAATTTCTGATCATGGAAACAACCACATATCAATTTTGAATCGAATCGGACCATAATTGCAAATTTTGTCAGCCATTTTGGAGCTGCCATTTTGTTTTTTCCCTTAGAAAAATTACATAATGCATTGTCACCGAATTTATGTCGAATCAGCTGGCAAATGAAGTATCATAATTTGAAATACGAAACAGTTGTTTTTCCCGCAAGAGGGCGCGGTTAGGTTTGCATACGTGAACGTCGTGAACCAAGAGCTCCCATTTATTTGCTCCAAAAGTGGTATATTTTCAACAAAACAAAATTCGTTCGACACCATAGATTTTTTAAACCATCAAGAAGTAGTGGGTTTTTGTGACATCGTAACATTATTGTTCTAAATAGAATTATCAACAGTAACAGAATTAAATCAGGAAAAGGAGGTGCAGTGTTGTCGGTTCTATCGTTGGTGTAGAGAAGAAAATGAGTCCAAGATCCAGAAATGCCAGCGTTAGCAATATTCTAGATGACACAAGCTAGAGAATGTCATTACACAATTTACTCATCTGAAAAATGAAGTAGAATTGAATAAGGTGGATCTGAGAAGAGTAAATAGCAGAATAGACATGATACACCGAGACTCCAAAGAAAACTCAGTAACTTTAATAGGAATTCAGTGAAAAATTGTTATCCAAAGTTCTTACTATGGTTAACGATGTCAAATGTCAAATGTACACCGATGGACATATACAGTGTCTACAGAGTGGGTAAAATTAATGAAAATAGACCCAGAACAGTTATTGTAAAATTTGTCACGTTATGGAAAATAAATGAGGTATTTGGTGCTAGGTCTGCATTGAAAAATTCCAATATATTTGTCAATGAAAATTTAACAGAGAAAACGTACAAACTATTAGTGGAACCTAAGAAAATGTTTGGTCGACAATCTGCTTGATCTATAAACGGAAGAATTTTTGTGAGAGTGGACAACATTGTAAAACTAATAAAAGATGTCGCCGATATATCCAATCTAGTAGCAGATAAATAAATGTTTTCCTTTTTTGCGTACATTATTTTGTTTTCTTTTTCATTTATTCTATTCGTTCAGTTTCGCAAAATAATTGTATGTTAAGCTCGGTTTCCACTATTTTATATTATAATATTTTACTTTTACTACTAATTTTATTATTAATTAATATTTGTTACTGTCATTATAATATTAAGTTTATTCATGGATTACAAAAATATCACTTGTTTGTATTTATGATATTTGATTGCATTGAGAGCTCATGACGATTACATTGTGATGCCCCAATTTAGTGGGTATTACCAAAATTTCCGAGGATTGAATACTAAATGTGGTGATTTTTTTAGGAGTAGTTTAAATGGAGATTACGATATAATTGTTGCGGTAGAAACATAGTTGCAAGAAGGGGTTCTAGACGGAGAGGTAGTGGACCATGGTATGTTTAATTTGATTAGAGCCAATAGAAATCTAGAAATTACAAAAAAAAAGTACAGGGGGTGGAGATTTGATTGCGGTAAGAAAAAAATATGAAAATTTAAGTATAAATAAAAATAGTACCTCCTTCGAAGCAGTCGTAGTTGTGGTCAAAGTGAACGGTTGTAAATATATTTTATGTTGTCTATATACTCCCCCTGGCAGTTCAGGTATTTATGAATTGGTTTTTGAGTTTATACAGAGAAATATAATTGATTATGGTGAAACATATTTTCGGAGATTTTAATATCCGTGATGTCACAGGTATTCACCATAATTATAATGTTTCAAATATTATTCTAGATCAATTAAATGATTTCAAGGCATTCAATAATTTTCAATTATTTAATGACGTCAAAAATCTTCATGGGAGAATTTTAGATCTTGTCATTGACCCAGATAGTGATATTAGACGCATTTCAGTCAGTAGAGATATCATTCCATTTGTAATAGAAGATGTTTACCATCCAGCTGAGTATTTTGATAGATACAAAATCAGATAAAACGTCACACAAAAGGCATTTCAAAGAATTTATCTATAATTTCAAAAAAGCTGATTTTTCAATTATGACTCAACTGATAAAAAAGGCTAACTGGAGTAAAGTCCTGTGTGAAAAATCTGATGTGAATGTAGCTTTAGAAGAGTTTTATATTGTGTGGAATGAAATCATTGAAGAATGTGTACCAAAGTATGCGATTCATGAAGGTCGAAGACACTATTCGATAGGGTTCAATTAAGAAATAAAAAGTATTTCGAAAGAGAAAGAGAAACTCTGGTGATTACGGACAGTCTCTGAATTTTATAATAAAAGTATAATAGTATGAGAAAAGAGTTAAAAAGTTTGATTAAATCAGAAGAAAAGAAATATACAGAAAAGGTCGAAATAGATTCAACTGAAAATATATGCACAGAGAGAAAAGACTGCAGCAGGTTCATGCACAACGTTGTGTAAGACACAGTTGTGTAGATATTTTGCACAATTGTTCATTCTTTCATCACACGCGTTTTGTGAAGTTCAATAAATATTTGTTCAAGTCAATTTGTATAGTATTCATGCACTTCCACATTGCCTAAAAATACACAAATATATGCACATGTACCAAAACACAATTTATATGGAAAACATCTACAACGCATTGAACTCATCTTACACCCGTTGTGCACTTTCTATTTGATATGCACAAATTATATACTATTTCAACAGAATTGTGTAATTCGCCACAAATTGACCAAAGCGTGGTCTCACCCAACTAAATACGCATGCGCGGAATTCCAAATGACCAGTCCATCATTGTTTGATTGTTTCATGCTGATCGACGGGCGAAGCTGGTTAGATGTACTTACCTATTATTTATTATTTGCTCCTGTGTATGTGGTTTGATGTCGAATGGAAGTGTTAGAATATTTGCAAACTGATACCAATATTTGAAGGTTAGTATTGCTATTATTTTTTGTTATAACATGAAACCTACAAACTGACTCTTTTTCATCATTTTTAACGGTTTGAAAGGTGGATACCTACTTCCTACTTGAATAAATATGGTTTGACACGAAGATTACTTTAAACTTTATTATTATTCAACGTGTTCCAAAATAACAAAATTTAAGGTTTCATTTATGTTCTGTTTGGTATTTTGTGTTTCTGTTATTTTATTTGTAATTAGAGTTTATAGTTCAGTTATTTTTGTTATTAGTTCTTTGTGGTGAAATAAACATTATTTGAATGACATTTAATTTTATTTCAACCTTCTGGAAAATTAAGCTTATAATTTCTGCACAGAATAAGATATGAAAAAGCGAGCAGGTTGAAACTGATGCTTATTCTTATCCTATTCCGTTTGGATGTTATGTGCCTCAAGTGTATCCTTTCTTAAAATCATAAATGGCACCTATAAAAATTGGACTTGCTTTGTACACAAATATGTATAATAAACCTACACAATTTATGTATGCGGAGTACACAAATTTGTGACAGTTTTTGCATCCTATATTTAAAATACCTACACAATTTGTACAAACTAGGTACACAAATTGTTGCCATTCATTACAATTTATGCATAAACAGTACACAAGTTGTTGACATTCGTTAAATTCAAACTGAAAACGTCAAAAAGATTTTTATCACGAATTTTTTATTTTACAATCCAAATTTGAAATTGAACTTAATGCAAGAAATGATATACTTTATTTTTGATGATGAAATCGAAGTAAATTTCATAGACTCACAAAAGATAACTCCGAATTCGACCGACGAAATAAAAAGGATCATATTCGAAAATCATTCTACTTCTATAACTGGACATCCTGGTTACTCCAAAACTTATAAGAGAATAAAGGAAAATTATAAGTGGACAAAAATGAAAAAAGGCATAAAAAAGTTTATTAATGACTGTCAAAGTTGTCAAAAAAAAAACAAAACTAACCGACATCCAATCAGAGCACCAATGCATATAACTTCAACGTCAAGTCAACCTTTTGAAAAATTATTTCTCGATTAGTTGGCCCCTTGCCGTTAAACGAAAATGGAAATAAGTTCATCCTTACTTTACAAGATGATTTAACTAAATTTTCTTATGCCTATGCTATTCCAAATCAAGTAGCACAGACAATTGCCGATAAATTCTGCGAATTTATTTTACTGTTTGGTATACCAATTTCTATAGTTACAGATAATGGAAGTGATTTTACTTAAGATCTTATCAAAGAAGTTAACAAAATTTTCAAAATAAAACATATATTGCTACTTCTCCATATCATCCTCAGAGTAATGGCGCTTTGGAGAGAACATACAGTACATTAAAAGACTACCTCAAACACTTCATTGACGAGAATCAAAATTCATGGGATTCATTCATACACACAGCAATGTTCGCCCTGAATACTCAAATACACTCAACAACCAAATTTTCCCCGTACGAATTAGTATTCGGACATAAAGTAATTTTACCGAACAAAGTCACTCAGAATCCAGAATTTCTGTACACATATGACGACTGCCATAAAATGTTACAGTTGAAATGAAATAAATCTTTTGAAATTGCGAGAGGAAATATAATCAATTCGAAGGAAAAGTCAAAAAAATACTATGATTGCAAAACCAACGATCACAATTTAAAAATAGGTGATTTAGCTTATCTAGTTGACAAAACCACCAAGACGGGTGTAAACAAAAAGCTATCTCCGAATTATAAAGGCCCTTACAGGATATTTAAAATAAATTCGAATAATTCGATTGTACTAAAAATTAAAAATAAAGAAGTAACATATCATAAAGATTTGCTGAAACCATACATTGTTTCAGATAATGAAAATATTGATATCAACGCTGACCTATCTCAAGATGTGGATTCTAGCAATGTTGGTGACCTTACATTGCGTGGCGAGCCAAACGCCGTATCAAGTGACACCGATCGACCTTAAAGCCGGAATCTTTTATCAAGACTTAGGCAATGTTAAACTATACAGTGATTATTTTACACTTCTCACCTTTTCCAACGTTACCTATTATATGGAAAAACTCCATATAGTACAGTCAACATATAAAAAATCAGAAACATTATGCCAAAATTTTGAGCATTCAGAAATTCATTTATTTCGTTGTACAGACTCCTTAAAATTATTCAGCATACAAATTCCTATTTTAACAAAAAAACTTGAGACAACTACTCATTTAGTTGGTCATGAATTCGAAAACAAACGGAAACGTCGCGGTTTGTTGAACGGAGTGTCAACTGCATTCAAATGGTTATTTGGTACCCCTGATGCCGATGACGGTCAATATAATGACGAGGCTATTAAAGCTCTTGTTAGTAAAAATCGCGAGACACAAATTCTCATGCAACAACAAATTAGAATAATGTCTTCAGCAATTGAAAATTATAACAACTCTGTGATTTCGCTTCAAATAAGTGAAAACAAATTGAAAGATAACTTCGAAAAATTTAATGAATTTTCGAAAGTCATTACTGAAAAAAATAATACATTCACGAATCTTGAACTCATCAATTATCATATGAATTTATTATTACAATTGACTACAGAATTGAACGAAGAATATGATTTAATTATAAATTCGATTCTCTTTGCGAAACAGAATGCCATACATCCAAGTGTTATAAATCCTAGGGATCTTCAGAACGAACTTCTAAAAATAAAATTAGATTAAAATTTCAATTTTCCTGTACCAATAAATTATGAGAGCATTCACAAATATTTTAGTATCTGCACATTGCACGTCATTTATAATAATGATCTTTTAATTTTTGCTTTAAAAATACCGTTAACAAGTAGTATTATTCATCATTCATACAATTTGATACCACTTCCGGTATCTGAAAACAATTCCAATATATATTCCTTCATTGATCCCCCTTATCCATTCTTACTTCTTAGTTTGACTAAAACCAGATTTGCTAAATTGAAAGACTTGTCTAACTGCAAGAAGATTGACGAGAATGCCAAATTATGCCAAGATCCAATAACATACCTCACTTCTCAAAATCCGAGTTGTGAACTGAAGTTGAAACTGAATCAGCTCACCAGAATTCCTGAAGATTGTCCAACAAAGACCATCAAAGCAGACGTGGAAATATTCCACCAAATTCCTCCAAATGAATGGTTATTTATTGTCACTCACCCGATATCAGCAACTATAACCTGTGAACCAAATCACTATCCAAAATGTAGGATTCCTGAAATTGCAACCAAAATGCAAATATTTTACGTTGTCATCCGTCCTAGTATCCTCAACAAATCTCACCAAGAACTATACACACTTTGTGCCAAAAATCAGCATAACCAGCGATAACTGTTGTATAGAAGAAAGATAAGCTATTAAAAACGTATTAATGGAGCCCCTACAGTTGAACAACATCAATTTGGATGAACTACGCCATGCCAAACACAAACTAGAAATGTTCGATGAAACTCTTCAGAAGGAAATAAACAAGCCCTTCCTAAGAGAAAACCACACCTTATTCAACATCTTATTGTCGAGTATGGTTATTTCAATAATAATAGCCATATGTTGCTGTTGCTGTCGTTACTGTTGCAACTGCCGATGGATTCCATATATTGGTCCCTACTTACCAGCCAAGAGAAGACGATCCAAGAAAAACTTTCAAGTCACCTACGATGACCACTCAATATCCAATAGCAACATTTTCATACATTCCGATGATCCGATCAACCTGAGATGCATCCAACCCGCAGAAGCACCACGCCAAGCGAGTTCAACTCCACAACTCCATGCCCCTTCCATCTTGGAAGAAGACGAAGACATCCGTTCTTACAGGAACCCATAACAACCTGTGAAATCGCTTAGATCGATTTCCAGAGAAAAATCCAATTAATCAAGGTCGTTATTCATTGATTAATGTTAAGGAGGGAGTGATGTTATGGTCCCCCGTTGCTGCTAGCTGATGTAGTCCACGCCACTGGTAGCCTGCCCACACACACGTCAACTTGTACTTGGAGTGCATTTTGATGATCATTCAGATTCAGACATTCAACCAACATATTCAGAAGTTTTGCATTTATTTTCTATGTTACATTATTTTATAAAGAATCGTTCATCAAATCTAATTCGAAAAGTCCATTGTGTCCAAACTTCATTTCTTGGGAAAAAGAACCATTACAATTTTACCAATATACATACGCTCAAGTTACTTTACAACACACTTGTCAGGAGTAAACTGGAGTTTGGCTCTAACATATGGTTCTGCGAATATCAATCGAAATTATTCGAATTAGAGAAAGTTCAGAATAAATTTTTACGATATCTTTATTTTAAAAATATCATGTTCGTCCAAATTACAATACGGTGAGGTCATATGAATTGAGAAATGAGTTTAAAATATTGTCTTTGGAAAATAGGCGGAAAGTCGGTTCACCATCATTTTTATTCAAACTTCTCAATAATAAGATAAACTCACCATATTTATTATCATTAATAAGATTTCTATCCAGAAGAACACGTTTTTCGACCATGTTCACTATACCACTATCATGCTCCGAAGAGGCCCCTCTTGTAGGAAACATTTTTATTGCAAATCAACAGATTACTAAAAATGTGAAACATAAAATAAATATAAAACTAAGTAAATATAAACACAAAGTTGTGATCAAGTTCCTTCCGGCTCATAGAAGAGAACATAGGCATCACTGCTTACGAGGGATTTAGAAGAAATTGGGGATACATTTGAATCATTATATACATGCCACGTGCTTGCATACGGATGCTTACAGTAGGCTGTGTAGTGCCCGCTACAAGTAGTCCCACTATGATTAAACAAAGCATACAGACTATAACGACAAGGAGCTTGTAGGTATGCCTCGTCTTACAAATGATTTCAATGCTATGACAGACCTGAATTGGACTCTGTCACAGAAAGTGTATAGAAAAGCAGTTGTAACTCAAATTATCCATATGACGCTTTGACAACAATATTTCAAGAATTTGCGATTGCATTTAGTATCAATCCTTCGGTATTTGACTGACATAAGTCATTTTATTTTATTTTATTTTATTATTTTTTCTTGTATTTATTCTTTTTTCTCTTTAACATCGTTATGTTAGCATGTATTTATTGAAAGTTATCCATGTAATTAGACCTGTATGGTCTGTTTGGATGAAATAAATAAATAAAAAAAATAAAAAGTAAGGTAGCAAAAATTGACATGGCTGAATTCCTTATCAAATTACCTTTTTTATAGTATGTCACACTCACTACTTTCCCCATTCAAATTGTTTAGGTGGTAGTGACCAAGGGGTGGGGAAAGAGGTATGACAGTTGAGGTTATGATTGGAAGATGTCCCCCTTGGATTTGAAATTGACGTGTTTTTGCATTTAATTCACAACACATGCGTTTTGAAGATATTCGCTGATTTGTTTTCGGTGCCCTAGCCTGTATAAGCATTTGGCCGACAACTTACATCTGTTATTTACTCCCTGCAGATCCATTCAAATTGTCCGGCAATAGTTATTCAGTGATATGTTGCATTTCAATGAGCTGCTATAAAAATTTCAAAGATGAATGTATGATATACACGCATATACTCTACACCCTTACGCGGTAGTGGTTGGTGGATCCAAATAAAATGTTCGACAATCATATTATCTTGAGTTTTAATAAATGAATAGTTGAATCAACAAACTGCCAAACATTAACAAATGATAATTTTATATTAAATTTTTTTTACAACAATAAACAGTGCCACTGCGCGTAGTATCCACCATACACGTTCGGCGATGCCGTCCACATATACTTTTTCTTCAATAACATATGCCGAACAGTAAGTAATGATTCGAGACCCCCGATTTTTTGACACGCCTTCGCGCCCCCACCCTTTGGTCCACAATTTTTATTCGGCGACCTAATATCCGGGTAGTGAAAGGTGTAGTTGAGGGGGTTCTTATTCTGCTGAGTGTGAACAAAGGAGGCAGAATAAATACGTTAGGGCCTCCCGGTCTATAGGTGAACCGCTCTGGTACTCAAATAGGTGAAAAGAGCTCCGTATCTCTTTTTTTTTCTTCTTCTAACGGTAATAATATTCATTGGTCCAAAGAAGTTCATACCTGAAAAGGTGAAAGGTCTAACAATGCTCTCAAGTCTACAAGGTGGTAATGGTGCTATTTCATGTGTTACAGGTTTTGCTCGATACTTTCCACAAAATTGACACGAATTCCAACGACTCCTCAATGGTGACAACTTGAAGAGTTTACTGTATTTTCGTTATTCCATTTTATCAGCTATGACGAATATCATCTGATACCTGGTTAACTGTTCAAAAATGTATCAAACGCTATAACGGCTACAAAGTCTCATTCGACTTCAGATACAGTGGTATTCTCAGATTGGACTACTGATAATTGGACGTCGATTTGTTAGATATCTGCTTGCTCTTCCCAATGCCTGGACGAGAGTATACTTTTTTCGCTCAATGACTTTTGCAGACTTCTTCTTTGGACATATTTCCAAGGACTGTTTGTTTTAGCTCAAAAGACCACTTCAGTACCTACAGAACTAACTCAACTATAAATGAACTCGTAGTTTCAGAATTTTCAGTAGGTTTTTTTTATTTCATCATTATATTTCAAAGTTTGTTATCTACATTTTTTGTGCCTATAATTCCTTGGAAGATATATTTCATGTGTAAAAATAAATTAGTTCAGAACAGCTAAGACTATTTTCATTACAAGTGGAGTCAGAAGTTGGATTTTCAAAATAAATATTGCGTAGCAGATAGTCTCTGAGTTGCGAAAAAATACTGATACACATTTTCCGCATAAAATAGACTGGTGTCAGGTAAAACGAGTGTTTGCAGAATTTTCGTGCTCAAATAAAAATGAACTTTTGAGATATAAAGTTTCTCTGTGAAACGGATACCTCGTACAAAGACACTAAATTAAAATGTTCTCGAGTAAAGTGCGTCTAGTGCAAAAGTTACAGAATTTAAGTAGGAATTGGAGAGAAAAAAACAACTCGAAACAACTGGTAAGAAGGCTGCATTGCAGAAGACTTTCCGAGGGACTGGTCCGGGAAGGAGAAGACACTGAAACCCTTTCATTAGGAGATTCTGGATTGACTGGAATACGATAATGAATAAACTTGACGAAAATACCAAGTTCTTGGAAAATAAACTACATCAAAATTCGGAAGACTTGAAAAATCTGGAAGATAAACTGCAACAAAGTTCGAAGAGTTTGGAAGACTAACTTCTAGAAAATTCGAATATAGTTTGGAAAAAAAACTTCAAAAACTTCAAAAAAATTCAAAGAATTTGGAAGACGATCTTCAAGAAAAACTTCTAGAAAATTCAATAAATTTGGAAGAAGAACTTCTTGGAAACACAAGAAACTCAAAAGAAGAACTTTTCGATTGAAGAAAGAATGGGAACAGCGATAAAAAAAATCAGAGATCAAATCAAGGCAGATTTATAAAGGAAACAATCACTAAGTTACGCGGGCTCGGCCGTTTTCAGTCATGTTTGCAAGCATTTTTCAGCCATTTCACAGCATTGTGAGAATGATAATATCCGTTTTATGGTACTATAATACTTCTAGTTTCAAAATCTAGTATTGAATATTGTGTCCTTTATGTGTGCACAAAACAGGCTCTGACGGATCATTTGTTTTGGCACAATTGCAATTTGATTATTTTTTGCAGTATCTTGCAGCGTGCCTGAATGCTCTAGTGATAGTCCGATTCCAATTCCTGAAACAGATTTCGAGAGTAAAAGTACACTACCACAAAATGTTTAAAGTTTTTCCTCATCTCCCGGGCTCTCCTGCCACTCAGCAGCTAACGCGGGATCGGCTGTTTTCAGTCACGTTTGCAAGCATTTTTCAGCCATTTCACACCATTATTGTGAGAATGATAGTATCCGTTTTATGGTACTATAATACTTCTAGTTTCAAAATCTGTTTGACAAATTGAAATCGGACTACACTAGAGCATCCAAGCACGCTGCAAGATAGTGCAAAAAAGTATTTAATTTACAATTGTGCCAAAACTAACGATCCGATAGCGCCTGTTTTGTGCACACATGAAGTACACATGATTCAATACTTTCATGAGCAGGGCCAATCCTACTTCTTGAAAAATGGCAGAGTTTCCAGTTTTTTCGGTTTTTTTGGTTTTTCTGCATTACTTATGATCCGATCGGGTCGTAAGTTATTCCATTTTGTTTTTCTACAATTTTTCTCATTGGAGCAACCATATTACTCTATGAGTTTTCATTTTATAAGCAAAACAATAAAGAAAAACACGTTTTTTGGATTTGAATGTTAATAAAAAATCAATAAATGACAATTAAGAGTCAAAAACATAACAGAATATATCTAACTACGGACTGTCTTTTATGTGATGGCACAGTCGGTTTCCTACATAGATTAAAGAAACATGAGATAGAAAACGGCTATACAAATTAGCGTGCGCGAAGCCTACCAAATATTTTGAGTTATTCCTGAGGAGTAGGAAGCGGCACAGATTTTTCATTTGGGATGAGTGGGCGTGCATTTTCATAATAGTCTAAGATCCGAACCTAAATCGACCTTCACCGAGCTGATAATAGAATCAAACTTATTTTATAGTAAATTTCATACATAAGAAAATATATTAAAGATGGGTTGTCTAAAAAAATCCTGGACAGAATATTTTTAATTATTTTTCGAAAAACGATTTTTCATAAAATTTTGCAACATCAAGATAATAAGAAAATTTTATACTAGACTTAAAGTATGAAACATGTAGAATGTGCAGACATATGGTTGTCTATTATTTATCTGGACGAACTACTGGTTGCCAGGTATAAACAGATATGTCGATACCAGTTACTTTCACTTGATGTGATGATAGAAAAAAATTTATAACAGCATAAGCGCTGTTTTATTGTGAACACATTAATATAGGGTTCTCTGCGATAAATCTGGTCCTAATAGAGGTTTGCAAATTTTAAAGATTTAAATTTCAATGCGTGTGGAAATGAGTGACAGAGAGATCCGAGGTAAGTATACCGTGTAATAATAAAGGACCGAACATCGCAGCCGTGTCTGATGGGACCCTGAATTTAAGAAAATGCGCATGCTCGGTACGTAAACTATGGAGAGTGGAGGTACCCCTACTATATCATATAGTATGTACTTACTTAATACTCTGTAAGAAACATTTTAAAATCTTTATTGTATTTATTTCCTAAAACAGTTACTTTTTTTAATTATATTTGAATTTATGATATCTAAATTAATTTTTTTTACGAAAAGCTAGATTTAACGAACCATTTTTAGAAGTTTCATCAGTAATATCACTTAAAGAACCGTCCGAGCCACACAAAAAACACGTCAGCCATTTTTTATCACAACAATACAGAATAACACGTGTTTTCGATGCAATATAATATTATAAATCATTAGCCACTCCAAAATAAAGTTGTACTGTTTACTATATGTGGTAGTAGGGGTACATCTAGCAAAGAATATCTACAATACTGAACAAGAAGCGACAGTGGTGGGGGAAAATCGTTTTCTAGTGCGCATGTTTACTGGCAAAATGGCGGATGTTGAACAGCTGATCATTAACAAGGTTATGTCGATGCAGCTGATTCATTGTTGCCATTGTCAACTGTCAGAATTATTATGTTCTGTGCTATGACATAGTTTTGTTCTGTGGTTGTATTATTATTTAAGTAATTTTTAACAACTTCTGTGCTTTAAAAATTTCAACCTTTTCCCGTATGATAATTAAATGAATAAATCAGCTAATATTAAATCATACCAAATATATTTCTTTTCATTTCGCAACGGTTCCTACGGTACGCGGAGGCAGCTGCTGTCGTTCAATGATGAATTTTTTCCTGTGTCCCGATCTTAAGCACCCCAACAAAATGGCGGAGGTCATCAAAAATTACCCACCGAACATCAAAGGCGCCGACAAGAGTGTCGCTTCTTGTTCAGTATTGTAGATATTCTTTGCATCTAGTCTCCATAGTTTACGTACCGAGCATGTGCACTTTCTTACACGCAGGGTCCCATCAGACACGGCTGCAATGTTCGGTTCCTATATTATTACACGGTATACTTACATTGGATCTCTCTGTCACTCAGTTCCACACGAGTTGAAATTTAAATCTTTAAAATTCGCAAACCTCTATTAGGACCAAATTTTCGCAGACAACCCTATATCAACGTGTTCACAATAAAACAGCGCCTATGCTGATATTAAATTTTTTCTATTATCACATCAAGTGAAAGTAACTGGTATCCACATACCTGTTATACCTGGCAACCAAGTAGTTCGTACAGGTAAATAATAGACAACCCTATGTCTGCACATTCTACATGTTTCATACTTTAAGTCCAGTATAAAATTTTCTTGATGTTGCAAAATTTTATTAAAAATCGTTTTTCAAAAAATAATAAAAAATATTCTGTCCAGGATTTTTTAGACAACCCATTTTTGATATATTTTCTAATATACGAAATTTATTATAAAATAAGTTTGATTCTTTTATCAGCTCGGTGAAGGTCGATTTAGGTTTGGATCTTCTATTATAAGGAATATGAGTACAAATAACTAGTTTTACCAAAAACTTCTTCTGACCAAATTCAAACTGTACACCTGAAAAATTGCTTCAGGTGTGTTTTGACAAAAACATTTTTCTGTGAAGAAATCACTCTAGTACAATTGGCGTACGGGTTTTCAACATATTGTAAAAAGGTGTCTAACTCTTAATCCTCTAGTATGTAAGTGCAAGGCTATGGTCAGTGATTTCTGGATTTTATTTTAAGAGACAAATTCAGTGAGTAAGTCATCAGAATAAGTACAACTGTTAGATTACGTCAAATCTGTTTGGTATTCACTTAGATTATTTAATATAAAATTATTGAGAACAATCGCTTACCTACTAGGTACTGTCCATAATTACATTAGAATGGTCTTGTGTTATACTTGCGATTTTCTGATAGGTATATTGTAATTTTTGATGCTCGCTTAGAAAATTAGTTCAGCATCATGTCAGTTCCAACATATATGATGCATTTATTTCAATACAAGTTTTACTCAAACACTATCAAACAAATAAGATTGTTGAAATGATTTATTTTTAAATCTAGCTTTACTAAACAAGTTGTTTGGGAAAGCTCAGTGTGGTTTTGCTAATTTAAAGTATTATTATTATTAGTACCAATTGCACCGATCGACATATTCAGTCAATGGACCAGATTTGGTTGTCGCGACGGCGCAGCAATTCCCTCCTACCTACAGACAGAAGTCAGTCGAAATATATGCTCGATAAGAAAGCCAGCTAAACCTTTTTGCTTTTGGTCTTTGCCACCATTTTTACCTATTTTTAACACCACGCCGTGTATAAATTCTAACGCGGATCTCATATTATGTGACGTGTGACATAACATCCCGCAGCAGATACGAAAAGACGGGACGCCCCCTCCAAGCAGTTTAAGGAAGATTTTGTGTTGAACCGGTAAGTCGTTGATGCAATTGAAGTCATTATTCTTTGGTTACAAAGTTACATTCCATTATCGAACCACTTTCGAGCTCTCGATCTAAACATTGGTCCTTCGAATCAGGATTGCCGGAAATTGAGATTGTTTCATTAATAAATTACATAATTTAAAAGTTGAATTTTTTTGTATAATTCATTCAAAATTACTTATGTTGCTTGAAACTGCTAGAACACTCAACATTCAACCGCTTTTCAATTATCTGATCAATTTTGTTGAGTTTTCAGTGAAATTAGTAAAGAAAAAGGATTAAACTTCAATTCAAATATTTTCGTTCTCTAGTGAAATAATTATTCAAAAGTAATTAGCCATTTTCAATCAATTGTCGTGGACACAGAGAAGTTTTCCCCACTCGATAGGTGGGCGTGGCTGTAGGTGACTGGTGTATGCGCATCTCATTCATTAGTAAAATCTCATTGTTTCGCTCGGGCTTCGTTTTTAGCGTAATGGACAAGGTTAAGAAATTCGAAACTTTTCGAAAAACTTGTATTAGCGACATAAATGTCATATTTTCTCCGGCCAGCGTGCCAAAACGGATAAATCCGTTAGAACTTTATTAAAAGTTAGATGTACAGAATTAGATAATATTAGAGATGAATTTCTGAAACACCATACGAGTCTCGTCAATACTCTTTAACCAGAAACCATAGCTAACTTGGATGACCAAGACACCATTCGCGAGGGTTTTATAACAGAATTTTATTTCATAAAAGGTGTTTATACAGACCTCTTCGAATCAGATGTTGCAAATACAACCTCAATTGGTTTGAATTCCACCATGCACTCTGCAGGTGGTTTGCACTCTCATGTACAGTTGCTGAAAATCGAATTAACGAAATTTTCTGGTGATTACAAATCATTATTTAATGCGCTTGTCCACAACAATCCCGCCTTGAGTCCAATTGAAAAGTTCAATTATTTAATATCTTCACTGCAAGCAGCTCCTCTTTCTTTGGTTCGAACTCTTTCCCTTACAGCAGATAATTATACTATTGCTTACGATACTTTGAATGCCAGATATTCGAATGTTCGGTTACGCGCGCAATATCTATAGACTGAGCTTGATAATGCTCCAAAAGCTATCTCGGAAAAAGTTGGGAGTCTTCGAAAATTACTCGATGTTTTCTCAGAGAATTTAGCTGGTCTGAAATTAATGAATTTTCCCACGGACTCTTGGGATTTTATACTGTTGGTGATAATGTTGAAACGCCTCGATCATGCCATCATTACGCAATTTGAGTTGCAACACGGATCAACGGTCACTCCGAGCTATGAGAGCTTGGTAGAATTTTTGACTAAACATTGTACAGCTCTCCATAGTGTCAGTTTCTCAACGTCATCTCCCAACAGTAAACTAAATAGTAATACTGTCAATAATTATGCTTCAAAATCACAATCAAATAATTATTCTCCCTCATCTCGCACTTCTGCGTTCTTTGTCAATAATTCTGCCTCTGAAAAATGTCTAGTGTGCAAAGGAAATCACACAATATATCGATGTCATGCTTTCGTGGCTAAATCCATAACGGACAGATATAACTTTTGCCGCTCGTCGCACCTTTGTTTCGCTTGTCTGAGCTCAACTCATGATATTCGTTCTTGCCAATCAACTTATAAATGTAAGAAATGTTTTTCAAAGTTCCATTATACATCATTGCATTCAGATAAATTGACGCCATCATCAACAACTCCGAAAGAAGATAAATCGGAACATAATGATAATAACACCAATTCAATTTGTTCAACTGGCCCTGTTATTTCGGCAATGGCAAGTACATCATGCCTGGTCGAAAATAAGTATAAGAGTGTGTTGTTATCAACCGCCTGGGTGGACATATTGGACCATCAAGGTGGTTACCAATCCTTTCGTTGTCTCCTAGATTCGGGAAGCATGGCGACCTTCATAACTCAAAAGGCTATTCATAAATTGGGGTTACAAAAAACTAATTTTAATATCGAAGTTAAAGGCCTCAGTTCTATGACATTTTGTGTAAGTAAGGGTAAGGTTACACTGTCAATGAAACCTGTCGGCAAAGTATCCCCTGTTTTCATATTCGACGGAATCATTATTGAAAAAATTTATGATGAGTTACCGTCTTTAAAAATTCCCTCCGAATCGTGGTCACATATCGAAAATATTCATTTAGCTGATCGTAACTTCAATAGTCCAGGAAAAGTGGACTTATTACTTGGGGCTGATAATTTTTCAAAAATAATTTTGAACGGGAAAATTTCTGGCAACTTTAACGAAACCGATGCAATCAATACTTCTCTTGGATATTTCTTGATGGGACAAGTAGATATTTCTACTCCCCCTAATCGACATTTTTAATTCGTTCTTCTGAGCCTGTAAACTTTGAGGAAACCCTGAAAGGTTTTTGGGAAATCGAAGAAGTTCCTTCTTCGAATCAATTATCTGCCGATGATGAGATATAGTTGAAAATCATTTTAAATTAACTCACTCTAGGAATGAAACTGGTCGTTATACAGTTTCGATCCCGTTTCGTGAACCCAACCCCACATTTCCAGGAATTTGGGAACTAGCCTTGATGCGATTTTACTCGCTGGAACGCCGACTATTAAAACAGCCTCATATTTACAAACAATATCGAGAATTCATGCAAGAATACCTCGATCAAAATCATATGCAGTTGATACCAGATCATGAAATCCTTTCAGATTCCTCCTACATCCCCCATCACTGTGTCTTGAAACCGCCTGACAACAAAGCCTGACAACAAAGTTAAAGGTAGTCTTCGATGCATCTGCAAAGTTACCGACTCAGAAATCTCTTAATGATTGCCTGTTTACCGGACCTAAGTTACAACAAGATATTTTTTCTATTCTGCTGATATTCCGAAGTCATTTATTTGCCCTGTGCTCAGACGTGAAACAGATGTACAGGATGATTTCTATAGATACGAACCAAAAAAAAATCCAGAGAATCATCTGGAGATTTTCCCCAGACGAGCCCATATCTGACTATACCCTTTCCACTGTTGTATATGGTGTTTCAAGTAGCTCATTTTTGGCCCTGAGGGTCTTGTTGCAATTAGCCCAAGATGAAGGGAAGAACTTTTCCTTGGCGTCGGAGTGTATTAAAAATTCATCTTATTTAGAAGATTTTGTATGCGGTGCATCTACCTACGAAGAAGCGCGACTTTGGTTCGTGAACTTATTGAGTTGATGAATCGGGGAGCTTTTCAACTCAGAAAGTGGTCAAGCAACGAGCCTTCTTTACTCTCTGAGTTGCCAGTGTTGCATCTATCTACTAATCCGTTATCGTTGGATACTCATCAAGAAAATGCACCCCTTAAAATTCTAGGTTTGCAGTGGAATCCCATCAGTGAGGATTCGTTTTTTTTCTCCTTCCATTCATCGGATATTAAATCATGTACGAAAAGAAACATGTTATCTGAACTAGCTCAAATTTACGATCCACTAGGTTTTTTTAACCCCAGTTACTTTTTTCAGGAAATATTTAATCCAACGGCTGTGGGTTGCTGGCATTGCTTGAGATGAAAGTTCTAGTCATGACATAGTTCGAGTTTGAAATCAGTACACTACTGAACTAGCGTGCATCTCGACTCTGAGAATTGAGAGAAAATTATTGTTGACAGGTACGAACTTATACGAATTGCACGTATGCCTGTGTAATTTACCTAAGAAGTATTGATCCCAATAATCAAATGAGCACTCAGTTTGTTTGTAGTAAGTCCAAAGTGGCTCCACTAAAAAAAAATTCGATTCCACGCCTTGAATTATGTACCGCAGTTTTATTAGCCGAACTACTTTCAGTGTCCTTGAATATTTTTCAAGATAAAATACAATTCGAAAAAACGTGTGCATGGTCGGATTCGCAGATCGTCCTTCACTAGATTAAAGGCTCTCTGCATCGATTCACAACTTTCGTATCCAATCGGATAGCCTATATTCAAAGTAAACTACCATCAGAGTCATAGTATTACGTTGAATCCAAACGTAATCCCGCGGATGTAACTTCACGAGGCATCCTTCCTTCAGATTTATCGCAAGAATCGAGCTGGTTCAGAGGATCTGAAATACTACATAATTTTAAGACTCCTTGGATGGAAGACAAAGCCTACTCCTTTCGTTCCTCTCTACCCGTAGAAGAACGAAAAATTACGTTGTTTATAGATTTAAAGAATGATGCCCTTGTTGACATTTTGTTGAATAATTTTTCTTCTCTCACCACTTTGCAACGAGTTATGGCATATATTCTACGGTTTATCTTCAATTGTCAAACCCCCCTCAAGAAAAGGAAGGGTCCGCTCCTGACCTCCGAACTCAACGATAGTCTCAGTCTCCTAATTGAAAGAACTCAACAAATTTCTTTCGCCGATGAATTACGGTCGGAAAGTTTTTCAAAACCGTTTAGAAAACTACACGTTTTCAATTCGAAAAAATTACTTCGCGTTGGTGGCAGAATAACAAATTGTCAACTTCCCTATGATACAAAATATCCTATTCTTTTGCCGCGCAGTAGTCGCCTCGCCACTTTAATTATAGAATATTTCCATAAAAAATATTTGCTTGCAGGTTGTCGTACAACTCAATTTTTAATTTCTCATCGATTTTGGATTTTATCTCCAAAGCGAGAAATTAATTCAATTCTGAGCAAATGTTATCGTTGCTGGACTTTTCAACACCCTATGGGAAATTTACCTCAATCGGGAATCTTAAAAGTGAAACCTTTCAGCCATGTCGGAGTAGACTATGGAGGTCCTTTCACTTTAACCATGACTCGGCACAGAGGAGTAAGAACGTGCAAAGGATACATTTGCTTATTTGTGTGCTTTGCAACAAAGGCACTGCACTTGGAATTGGTCAGTGACCTATCTGCGGAAATCATTTTAGCTGCGCTACAACGCTTTATCGCCCGACGTGGTCGCGTGTCCAATTTATACAGCGACAACGGCACCAACTTTGTCGGTGCTTCTAGAGAGCAGATTTTATGAAAAAGGCCGCGGTACGTGAAAATATCTCCCATACTTTTATTCCGCCTGCGTCCCTCCATTTTGGGGGTTTGTGGGAAATCGGAATTAAATCCGTAAAAACCCAGAGTGGTCGGGCAACAGATTCTCACATACGAAGAATTCAATACAGTAATAATTTTGATCGAATCTATTTTGAACTCTCGTCCTCTTGTACCTCTTAGCAATGACGTTGAAGACATTAATGCACTGACCCCAAATCATTTTTTGACTTTGGAACCGGTTTCTGTTCTTCCACTCCCAAGATTTTTGGAAACGTTGGCATCTAGAATATTTACACACCCTTCAGCAGAGGGGTAAATGGCTGGAACCAATATCCCCCTCTTCTGAAGTGAGTATCCTAGTACTAATTGAGGAGGATAATTGCCCTTCCTGTAAATGGGTGCTGGGTCGCATAGCTGAATTACACCCTGGACGTGATACTATCGTAAGGGTGGCTACTGTGAAAAACCCCAATGGTACACTGAAGCAACCCCTTGTTAAGTTGTGTCCTCTTCCGAGTTCCGACTCGGACTCATCTTAGTTATTTATGGTTTTTTTTTTTTCTTTCTTGCTCATTCAAGCAGTAGTATTTTTTTTATTATTATCATTTATGCAATTGATAAATGAAAAATGTTTCATATGCATTCGGTTTGGTAAATTCAAAAATTCATAATTCTTAATCATTATGCCTTTTTCTCGGGGGAGAATGTTTGGGAAAGCTCAGTGTGGTTTTGCTAATTTAAAGTATAATTATTATCATTATTAGTACTAATTGCACCGATCGACATATTTGGTCAATAAACCAGATTTGGTTGTCGCGACGGCGCAGCAATTTACTCCTACCTACAGTCGAAATATATGCTCGATAAGAAAGCCAGCTAAACCTTTTTGCTTTTGGTCTTTGCCACCATTTTTACCGTTTTTTGACACCACGCCGTGTATAGATGCTAACGCGGATCTCATATTATGTGACATGTGACATAACATCCCGCAGCAGATCACAACCAGAAGATGCGAAAAGACGGGGCGTCCCCTCCAAGCAGTTTAAGGAAGATTTTGTGTGGAACCACTTACGAGCTCTCGATCTAAACACAAGTTGATTCAGAAAAATTAATTCCGTCAAACCGACGCGGGAACGCGGGAGCGGGAACGGAACTTTGGAACCGTGCAAATTGCTAGAAAAACAGTACACGTAGCAAACCATACATATTTCGTTGCTTGTATTCATTTCGGAATACGAATAATCACACCGGTATGTCCCACTATGGATTTTAGTATCGGATTCATCTCGTTCCCGCTCCCGCTCCCGCGTTCCCGCGTCGGTTTGAGGAAACCTTCAAGGATAACTAAGATAAAAAACATGATCGAAAATGAATAATAATGATATCGTATAGGTATATCACATTGCATGATGATAATTCGAGAAATAGAAACTACCCAAACCCCAAAACTACGTCGAAATCGGTAGTTCGGTATGCTTTTAGCTCCTAAAGATGCTAAATTTTTTGTCGTAACGCGCATCGAGTGTGAATTTGACGTAGTTTTGGTGCGTGGGCATTTGTAGCCATGCGAGGACTTTCGTCCGTACCAGATAGATCTTGCGAGGACAATTTAGCATGCGAGGACACACACCCTGTCCTCGCAACAGTTTGACTTCATTTTGGTATTCTACGCATCATTCCGACCTCGGATGTACCTATAAATCAAAAAAAGACGATGTCCTCTGAAGACCATATTACTACGGACGCTTAGTTCACCAAACACACCGCTAGGCGTGCAACGATCGATTGATGAACACACTCCTGTCCAATTTCTACATATCATCCGAGGACACACAAATTCAAAAATTTACACAAATAAAAGTGAGATATCTGCCTTTGCGAGGACTCGATTTGTGTGTCGATACGAGGACCTCTTCGGCATTTGTGTGTCGATACGAGGACTTCTTCGGCATTTGTGTGTAGATACGAGGACTCCGAAGCCTTTGCGAGGACTCGATTTTGTGTGTCGATACGAGGACCTCTTCGGCATTTGTGTGTCGATACGAGAACCTCTTCGGCATTTGTGTGTAGATACGAGGACTCCGAAGCCTTTACGAGGACTCGATTTTGTGTGTCGATACGAGGACCTCTTCGGCATTTCTGTGTCGATACGAGGACCTCTTCGGCATTTGTGTGTAGATACGAGGACTCCGAATCTATAAAAAAGCAAGTGGAATATTTTAAATGACATTACATTTTGTATTGAATACCTAATTTGTGTGACGATACGAGGACATGAAATGAATTATATTTATTTTTCAGAAGTTCGTCAAATTGTGTGTTGGAGTAAAGACATCATTTATGTCGTGTTGCGAGGACTTTTGTGTAGGGTGGGAGTTGGGATACATATTACATTATATTCACGGCTTTTCCTTTTTCGTATTTCGCAGTACTAAGATTTTTTTTATGTCTACTAGAAATTGCTGAAGACTGAATGGTTAATATTTCAGAGGAGCAGCGTCTATAAAAATCCCTATATATTTTTTTCTCTTGAGGTTCAGACGTAACGAAACATCCTGTTATGTTTGTGTAACATCTCATGGCATGAAGGAGAAAAGATACGAATATGTATGAATTTGAAGGTTTCAAGCATCAGATAAAAACAGCAAACTTTGCTCGACCAACAACTCCAATGCTTGGCTCTTCTCGAGAAAAAGGACCTGTGAGAGAGAAAGAGAGAGAGGTTTGAAAGTTTCGAGGCTAACAACAAAAGGGCGTAGAGACTGTACTCGTTGGGTCAAACGTAACGGAACTGTTGAATGCGGAAGAATTGATAATATTACTTTAGATCTACAGCTATGAAAATATTTGTAGAAAAGGGATTCATTACCGACTTTTTTTTTAAATTTCAGAAAAGAGAGGGAGTTCATCATAGTTAGAAAGCCGTGGGTCTAAAATCGCAACGATAATCTATTCATCTTCCGTTTGGTGATATGACTTTTCAACGATTTCTATATGTCTTCTGTTATGATAATTTCGTTTAGGAAGTGACTAGTAATCATCTGACAAAGCAGAATAGTATTTGGTTGAGGCGCACTACTCGAAACGTCGTTTTGAAAATTTTGGGCCCGAAATCAATCATCGCACAAATCAGACATCTTCTCTATGCTTAATTTTGTGTTTCTTCACTTTGTTTTGGTTTTACATTGGAAGTTTTTTTAGTGGGGCCCGGCCTCAGGGTTGACTGATTAAACAAATTGTAACACTTGCGGTAGCGATAAGGTTGAAAAAAGAAAACTGCATTTGATATCAATCTTAGGCTTCCACTTCACCAGTTACTGCAACTTATATATGAGGCTGCGATTCACCTTGTCTTCAAATACCATTTCCATATTTTGAGTTTTGCACCAAAGAAGCTGTTGGATATATTCAGAGGAAGGCAAATTTCATTAGAAAAATTCCGCATACAAACTTGCTCAGTTCTCTACAATGCTGAAAATAATTCATTCATCTCTTTTATGTTGGATCAATTGCCAAATGTGCTTCTCACAAACTAAGTTTTCATTTCGTGCTAAGGAATACTTCACATTATGTCAGTTACTAATGCTCTCCAAGAACTTCTTCTTGTTGATAATACTTTCCTCATTGTTAGAGAGTTTGACGTGAAAATTCATCCCTCGAAAACCCCAAATTCAAAATATTTTTGAAATCAGACAGTGGTCACTACAGTACGAAGGGAAAATGCCTATCGAATTTTATGACGATTTCCACATGTCTTCCGTTATGATAATTTTGAAAAACTGAAAAACTGAAAAAATTAAAAAAATGCATTTTTTTTTTTTCAAGTTTTATGGAGAATGTTCCCCTTCTCCTAAGATGTTTTTTGTTGTTGATATAGCTTACAAATCATTTGAATTGTTAAAGAAAGTTATGAAAGTATAGAAAAATCTTATATTTATTAATGTATAACAAGTATTTATGAAACAAAAAGGTTATATTTTTTCAGCTTTATTTATTATCTTCCTTCTCTGTCTAATCACACCAGTTAATTTTAGAAGAGAAGTTCGGCTCTAGAAACATTTGTTTTCGAAAATATTTATCTTCCTCTGCAAAAATAACATGTTTATCTATTTTTCAAACAGCATTGAGAAACCATAATTTTTTTACAGGAGATATTCACACTTTTAATAATCGAAAGTGTTGTAATAGTTATTTACCTAACAAGTGCGGAAAGTAGTACTTTTCCGCACGCGACGGCAGTTGCACGAACAACGCGGAGCGGAGTTCGGGCAAGCCGTTAAGGGCGGAAGAGACATTTTCCGTAAGAGTTAGGTACAATATTTTTCCTACGAGTGTTTTTATCCATCCTATTTATGAAAAAGAAGGTTTTTAATACTCAAGATCTTATAATAATGCTACAGAACGACTCATAAGACAGAATACTTACATAGATCATTTAGTTAGTCCTAAATATCCTCATTTTCAATAATAAAAAAATCGTGCGGAAAAGTAAAAATCGTACGGAAAAGTAAAAATCGTGCGGAAAAGTAACTTTTCCGCACGATTTTGAATCGTACGGAAAAGTACAAGTTTGAAAACTAAAAATAGTGTGGAAAAATTACTTTTCAGCACGCTCGTAGGAAAATGATCAAATGATTTTCATGGAGAATGTTTCACTTTTCAAGTGGGAGAATGAGTTATACCAAAATCATTTTTGATAATTTGTGCGTAAAAATTGTTTATTACTTTAGTTATTCATTTTCTGGTAAGATTTTTTTATAACTTCATTCATTCACCCATTTGGTGGCATTATGAATGAATCCCAAAGTTCTTATGTGCCCTTACTCGCTCAAATAAATCATTTGAGCCTACGGGGACAACCAGCCTTTATATAGGGATTGAAATATATTCCTGTTATTATTAACTACTAGTTGGGGTGAGTTTATCGAAGTTTTCATACTGAATTATCGTTGACAAAAAATTTAAACAAAAAAGATAACCATAAATACAAAGATTAACTAGAGGAAATTCAAAAGGGTGGGAAGGGGTGAAACGTTGGCCAGGTTTTCTGGCCCCTGAAAAAGTTCCAAGCAAAATTTGGAAGCCTAAGATTGAACCCAAGTGTAGTTTTTGATTTTTCGACTTAGTCGCTTCCGCGAGTTACGAACTAATAAGTTTTTCTTTTGGATTTTCTCAATGAGAAGATCATAACAAAGTGAAGGAACACAAAATCAAGCATATCGGAGATAACCAATTTTTGCGACTTTTCAAAAATAGGTGTCGAGTTCCTAGACTAAATCGTCTTCCACTTTGTGAGATGATTACTAGTCACTTTCTTGACTAAATTATCATAATGGAAGACATGTAGAAATCGTCGAAAAATTCGATACACTTTTCCTTCGTACTGTAGTGGCCACTGTCCGATTTCAAAAATATTTTGAATTTGGTGTTTTTGAGGGATGGATTTTCACCTCAAGCTCTCTAACTATGAGGAAAGTATCATCAACAAGAAGCAGTTCTTGTTTTTGAATGTACCTTGGAGAGCAACTGACAGAATGTGAAGTATTCCTTAGCACGAAATAAAAACTTAGTTTTAGACCGTCAGATAGTGACAGATTTAGGTGCCCCATTTTCACATACAAGCCTTGAATAGGGTTGAAAAGTAAGTCGATGTTGAGTTAAATGAAGGGATATTTAGGAGTGGCTCGTGGGGAAAACATATGGAAAAATCAAAAAGAATTTCAAAAAAAATTTCCAACGACAAAATCTACTTTTCCATTCGCGCCACTCAAGCCATTATGTTTTTCGGTCTAGTGACGATGTAGGTTTTCATAATTTCGATGGGCTTGCCTGGGAAAATCTGTTAAAATCTAGATTTTTCTTTACAAGATTACAGCCTTATTTTAACCCTTTAGCCACCTTCAACACTCAAGCCTTTGATCTTCCGAAGCCAGGTTCTACTAATTAATGATTAGATGAACACGGCTCGCGTTAAAATATGGAAAATCGAATTTTCCATGGAAAATCGAATTTTCCATATGTTTTCCCCAGGAGCCACTCGTAAATTTCCCTCCATTTTACTCAACATCGATGTACTTCTCAATTCTATTCAAGGCTTGTATGTGAAAATGGGGCACCTAAATCTGCCACTATCTGACGGTCTATTTGTGAGAAGCACATTTGGCAATTGATCCAACATAAGAGAGTTTAATCAATTTTTTTCAGTATTGGCGCAGCCAACTTGATCTCTCGAGCCATGGTGAGAAAATCGGCAACACCGTAGGAGAATGAATTTTTAGAGAAAAGAACGAAAATTAATGTGTTTATATTATTTTTTTCATCACAAACTGGAATCGCAATATATTCAATTTCTTAGTTATGGGAATTCTGTCAAGTTTAGTTTTTCCATGCCCTAAAATTCACATTTGATGATCCCTGATTTTTTTCAGATTCTTCATTTGAAATCTGACTGATGAAAATAATATGTTATTGAAAGGTATATTATACAGAATGTACCAAACTCAGGTTTGAAATCTGAAAAAAATCAGAGATCATCTATATGGTTTCTGCACTTATCAGAAAAAAAATTTTAAAAAATCTCCCGAAATGTGAATTTGACAAATTTCCCATATCTGAGAAATTGAATATATTGCGATTCCAGTTTGTGATTAAAAAAATTATATAACCACAATAATTGTCGTTCTTTTCTCTAAATATTAATTCGCTTACGTTTTTTCCTAGTTTTCCGAATAAGCCAAGAAATTCACATTAAAGAATTATTGAGTAGGACGTCAAATTCATTTCCATGCGGTGTTGCCAATTTTCTCACCACGGCTCGGGAGATTAGGTTGGCTCGGCTATGGGGCTGGATAGAAGTGAGCGAATTTGTATGCGAAGTTTCTAATGAGAAGATTTGCCTTCCTCTGAATATAATCAAACAGCTTCTTTGGTGCAAAACTCAAAATATGGAAATAGTATTTGAATACAAGGTGAATCACAGCCTCATATACTTATAAAGACACCCCCAACGAACAAGGTTCAGTCAATGAATTTTCCATGAAATCTAGAGGAAATTTAAAAAATCGACTATCTGAATGAAAATGCGAATTTTCACTTTCAGATTTTTTTCTTTTCAGTTAGTCTTTTCACAATATCTATCAGATGTAGTTCAATGTCCAGCGTGGCTTTAGCTGGGGAAGTAGTTGTTTTCTGTTAGATATTTGCCCCACACATTCTACTTGGCAAAACATTTGTAGACAATGGTACTTCGACGTTGTCGATTTTATTCATTTCATTAAATTGATACTCTTCGGAAAATTTTCGAACTTTGTTCGAATTCTCTTTGTTTATAGTATTCACTCTCCTAACTCGCTGCACTCTAGTATCGCGCTCAAATAGTGGGTACTTTTTATGCAAAATTTGCCTCCAATAAAAAATTATGTATAAACCGAGTTAGTGCTTGAACATCTTTTTGTGGAATACAAGCATTTATTGGCAGAATGCCAGAAGAAACCTCACCCACCGAAAAACTCATGAAGAGATCAGTCTAACAGCATAAACTTAACACATTTTGGGAGTCACGCCATATAATTGTAGTTTAGTGAAAAGCCCTGTTTGCTTAATGCAATCTAAGGCTTACTGTAAAAGATATACTATGTAGATATTCATAAGAAATGACTAAGGTCCGTTTTCATTGTCCCTTATAGTTGTAGATGGGAAATCGGCTATTTATTCCTTGTTATAAATATTACCATAACCATTTCTCCACAAAGATATGAAGTATAATTTTATGTTAGGCGAATAACCAGACGATTATACAACTCATTATTGAAGTGGCCAATTAATAGCGACTGCGAATTTTTCATAGTTTCCACGTATTGATAACTGGATATACCCTTGACGACGTGGTATATAATTGATTTGGTTTTTCGCACTGTCAACAGAGGGAATGTTGCCGTTAGCAACGTGATGTTGGCCTTTATTAATGAACTCCCGCTTCCACCAAATATGACATTTGTATCATTATGAAACTTATTTGACGTTTGTCAGTAAACGTCAAAGAAAGAATCAAGTTTATTCGATGTATAATCAGTAGTAATACTATAAGTACTTCAAAATAATCAGGTTATACATCGATAACTTGTTGCATAATTATAAAGAGTGTCAGTTTGACAGTTCAAATGATCCGACCGCGAAGCGGGAGGATTATTCTGTCAAACTGACACGATTTGTAATTATGCAGGAAGTTTGAGATGTATAACCGTATTTATTTTGGAGTACGTATTGTATTTGATACGATTATTTTTTGAGTAAATTAAGTAAATATATAAACAATTTATTAATTTAAATACAAATTGGTGCAATGAAAGTTACAATTATTAAATACTACGTTTTTCTTAACTGAGTTATTTTTGGCGCAGGAAACGTGGCCACTGCTCATTGAAGTGCTGGAAATACTGGAGGTGTTATTACTTGAACCTGCAGCGTTTTTAAAATTGGATCTCATCTTATTTATTATGTTTTGGTGATGTTGTTCATCTATCTGTAGGTAGGGTTTGATAGAATTGCTATTACCTACCATGTCCTGTTATTTTAATAAGTTCTTGTTCCGATACACCTGCTTTTGCCAATTGTGAAACAGCAGTGGCTGGGTGAGAATGATTTGAAAATATTTTGTTTGTCATATTCAAATTTGCCAATTATGCAGACTTTTTGGTCCATTTACTAATTTCATGCACTCCAATTGGCATATTTCTGTACCAGCCAAGGGTTTTTTCTTTTCTCCAGTTGGGATTTACTGTCAGAAATAACCTATCTGTTTTAATATTGATGTTTCCGCTTCTTTTCATCAATAGCTTATCTAGAAGTCTCACTGGACAACGACTTACTTCATTATGGTTAGATACAAGCCATTTATTATTATCACATGGTTTTGCTCCTCCCTGTGTGGTTTTGGTAAAAATAGGATTATATTGTATTCTACCAGCTGGAGTATCATCATTTCCAGTTTCTTTTTGAAAATAATGAGTCAAGCATGACGCTCCTTCATTTCCTCTCCACGCAAGTTCTACAGAAAAAATTAAGAAAATTTTTATTTGTAATCCTTCCGGTGTATTTTCATCCCACGCTTCTATGATTGCTATGTACTCGTTATCTTTAAATGCTGATGCTCTAACCTTTCTCTTGTCCGGTAACAATTGAAGTTCCCTTCTTTTTGAATTTCTTGCGTTTCGTGCGGCTAAAAATATGGGACTAGAGAATGGATCAATTACTCTATCAAACGCCTTCATATATTTTTCTTGTACTTGTTTTGCCGTTGTGTTCCACATCGTTTTAACCACATTTTCTTTATAATTTTCTCCATTACATTTTCGCATATTGAAAGCCCAATCTTTCAAAATGGACGCTATCATTTCAGTGGAAATTGATTCATTTAGCACATAGTTTCTTTCACTGCAAAACGTAAGAAATTGTTTCCATACGTACTTTTTTGTTTTCACTGTATTATGAGGCTCAGTTTTTTGTATACTTTCGTCTATTGCATTTGATGATAAATCTCCGAATCGACTCATTTTTGAACAATTTTTGATAAACGTCACAATTTGACAGTTCTGTTTGTTGTATATTGATGTCGATGTGGTTACTATGAACATGAAATTATTTTAAAATTTTCGATTGGTGGAGCTACTCTATGTATAATCAGGTATTATCAAAATTATACGAGGTAACTTAACTAAATTGGTCATTCTGATTGGTTGAAAATCATACGAAAAAAATAATCGTAACGAATACTAGTCGAGCAAACGAAAATAATCAATTATACTTGCTTATACTATACTTGTTTCAGAGAATACGTACTGTTTTCACGAATACGTACTTGGAAGTATAATTGATAATTTTCGATGCTCTCGTGGTATTACTACTGATTATTTTTTATACGATCCTGTCAGCCAATCGTCATCGCCAAATATTTTAAATTGACCAATAGTATCAAAATTACACTGATAATTTGTTAGTAGCAAATTACAGCGATACTTTTTTCGCGTTGTTTGATTGGATCTTTGTTTGATTGGATCTTTGTTTGAATTATTGCATAAGAAAGTTAGCCTTTGACTTGGTTGTCAAGATGACACTGATAAATGTTCGGTAAAATAATAATCAAGCCGAATTACATTCGTGGTAATAATTTTTTTGAGATAATTTTAACTAGATTAGCACTCGTCTTTGTTGCCTTCGTTCACTCGTGAGATTTCTATAGAAACAAAGATTCGCGTATCCAGTCAAAATTATCAAAAAATTACCACCACTTGTGTAATTACTGTTGAGTATATCTTTCCCAGATTTTTGTTGTGAGTCATAGATGAAATCACACAAAAATTCCCCCTCCCCAAACAAAAAGTTTTCTCCCCCTAAACGAATTCTTCTATCGACTGAATTTTTTGCCAAGGGTATTATTTTCTTCTGAAAGCTCCAAGTAATTACAAAATCATGTTCCTCTTCTTTGGTTGATGAGTTCAACAGAGAGACAGACAGAAAGACACACACATTTGTTTGATTTAAAGCTTTTTCACATTTCTAAACTTATGGATTCTTCAGATTACTCAAGTCATACAAGGACCCTTTCTTTGTCACCTAATATCGGAAAATAGTATCAGCAAGTTAGTAAATGCGCAGATGATGTCCTCGCATCTACACACAACATAATGCAAATGAGGTCCTCGCATCTACACACAAATGCAGATGATGTCCTCGCATCTACACACAAATGCAGATAAAGTCTTATACTGGTGCACCATATAGTGTTTATATAAATATTAAGCATGTGAGTTTTATCAAGTTGCTGAAATGGGAAGAGAAAAAAGTTGGTTCCCTGAAGTGTTCCTCAAGAGATTTAAATAAATTCTGACTCAACAACATATTCATTACTTTTATGTCAAGGACGTTCACAAAGAATGTGGGATTATTTTCATTACAATTATTCTGCAAAACCTTTTCTGCAGTTGTGCATATGGCTATCACATCTTCTGAGAGACATACCAACGAGCCACATTTACCTTTTTGGTTGATGAACGACAACAAAAAGTCTGGTTTATATCCTATGAGACCCCTAATACAGTCTCCACATATTGAAATTTTATGAAAAACATATTCAGGCATTTACCGAGTGTCCCTATAACTTTTTTGTTTTTGAAGATAATGGAATGAAATTTGGAAGATCTACACGAGACATAAAACTGCATTCTTTGACGAATAACGCAAGTTCATGCAACTCTCGGTTTCACCAAAAGTGACTTAAACTTTCGATTAATAAATGGTACACTTAGTATATTTTCACCTCTTTTGTCTCCTGAATACAACCATGTATCATTTGTTAATTTTTACTGTCAAATTTTAATCAAAAACAGTAAAGTTGTATTATTATCAAAATTTCAGGACTAAAAATAGTGATTTGAAGATATTCATTGCAATCTAGAATAAAAAATTAATTTTGAAATGGAAATAAAATTCGGTTACAAAAAGTGGCATGCAACACATGGTTGTATTCAGTATGTCATATGTAGACGAGAAAAGTGAAAATATACCAGGTGTCTCATTTGAAAATCGAAAGTTTATGTCACTTCTGGTGAAACCGGAAGTTGCATAAAATTGAGTTACTTGTCAAAATATGCAGTTTATTGTCTTATACAGATCGTCCAAATTCCATTCCATTCTCTTCAAAAACAAAAAAGTTATAGGGGCGAGACACTTTTCGCGGACATCCGGTATATGGCTCCTTCTTTTCAATACTGTGTCAAATTGGTACCAAATACATTGTCATGAAAAATATCTGTCATTTCTATGTCACCATCTTCCTCCTTTATCCTTATCCTGCCACATGATTCATATATTATTTCACTTGGTGCCATTATTGAAATAGTCTCTAATGGAATACAATTTCCCTTGAAGGTCGAAACAAAAAGATCATCGCGGTAAGTTTATTCCTAACACTCCGTGACCTTCTTGATTAAAACAGTTCAGGATAAAAAGGATACGTTCCGTAAATGTAAAAGGTTATTCAGGTCAACGAGATTTCACTTCAAACTAAATATAACCTCAATAATTCGAAGCAGGTACGTTAGAGGGGATATACGATTTGATTGGATTTCCTCAGGAGTAGGGAAATCAGGGGAAATTGGCAGGCTGCGCAGTTGATGTTGTTCTATCTCATGTTTCTTCAATCTAAGGTTTCCTACTAGTAGTCTTGTTACGAAAAAATCCTCTATTGATTGGCTTACAATGCTGAAGGTTATTGGGATAAAAATCATAATTTTTTCTCAGTATTTTTATCTTACCTAAACTGAATCTCTTGGTCTTGGCATGAGTCTGGGTCTGGTCTTGGTCGTCATTGTCTTCATCGGATTCTGCTCCACCTATCGTATATTCCGTCAGAGTCAAAGCATTGGCAGGACTTGAAGCAGTTATGAAATGCTGTATACGTTCACTGTCTATCCCTCTAAATTCAACAGTCGTGTCAACTAATTTCAACTGTTTTATCATGACTTGCAAAAGAGAATGGAGAACGGTGAAATTCACAATGCCAACCTGTATCGAGAAAATAAAATGAAGAACCAGGAAAAACGTTCGTAAAATAGTGCTATGGTAAGGAGGCAGTTGTGATGTTTACAGCATTATCATAGAAAATAAAGAGAGTTTGTTTTTCCACTCAATATGGGTTAAGTGGAACACAAATATTACACTATTGTACATCTGCTAAAAAACAGGGTTCTATTCCCAGCATGGTCATTGGTCTCGTGCGTGGTATCGAAAGGTAAGGGCTACGTCTTTCGTAGCTCGCACAAGTCTTTCGGAAACTTCTGAGGGTTGCGCGTAGAGGTGTAACTTGTTGACGGAAATAACAAAAAAAACAACAATACAAATTCCCTATGATGTAGTATCATGATGCTAATCAGAAACGCCAAATTTATGAATACAGAACGACCAATTTCAGGACAGGCTTCCCAATTCTACAGATACCAAAGTCCTTCTGGAAGAAATGAATCAGTTGGGCTTCTCTATCCTATTTGTAAAGCCAATCTTGACTCCTTCGAAAAAACCATGAAAGACACAGAACATCTAACTCTGAAAGAAAACCATAAGGATAACGAATTTCTTGATTAAGGTTATTCTGGACTTTCATTGTCTAAAAAGAACAAAACACTTGGTAACGACTGTAGATTTAAACAGTTGAAATGTCATGAATAAAAATTGCAGGGAATTGAATTTTTCTTTGTTCTTTTTTAGACAGAATAACCTTACTCAAAGTGAAACATTGTCAACCACTTTCAAACAAATGAATTCCTTGATAGTCATCAACATTTTCTTGACAAAAACTTCAACTGGACGTATCCATCTAGTTCAACACCGCATCAACAACGGTGATATCCAACCAATTCGACAAACCCCCAGGAGATCATTTGTCAAACAGACAGATAGACGCTTGATCAACCACGTGCTAAAAGACGGGGATGATTTCGTGTGGGCTATCGTCGAATAGATGACGTCAAGATCAAAGACAGATTCCAAGAATGAATGTAAAGCAAAATACAATATTTGGTTCAAAATGGTTTTCAATGGCGAATCTAAAAAGTTGATACTGGCGAGTTGAAGTTCATCCTGACGACAGAGACAAAACAACATTCTTTGTCTGACATGGGAGGTACCAATTCAAAGTCCTTACGTTTGGATTGAGTAAAGCTCCCACTATGAGAGACTTATAGAACTAGTACTGTGACACTTGACATGAAAAACTTGCCTCGTCGCTTAGATAACGTTATGGTAATGGGATGGATATTTAACGATAACTCAATTAATTTTGAAGAAATTTTCTGATTGCGTGATCCGAAACGTGAGTAATCAATCACTCCATCGTCAGAAACGTTCAAACAAAAGTATTAACCCAGCCCAGCTAAACCCAAAAGAGTGGTGCTAATCAAAGTAGGTAATTTCGGGATAGGCATCTAGGCCTTACAATACACTTGGTTTTCAACAAGGCATGCGGTCACCTATCGATTCCGATAGAAATGAAAAAAATTCCCCCGCACTCCGGAATCGAACCAGAAGTTTATATGTCTTTATGATGGCATATTTCTTAGAAAATGGGAGAGCCCAGATGGATCAACCGCTGTAAACCTTCTGGCCTGAATCAACAGTAGTAAATCAACTGGCACTGCCAAAGCACATACCAAAGATGTATTCTGACAACTTCATAACATGAAGGAAGACACTTTGGAATCAAGAGAACTCTAGCTCAAATTCAATAACGATTATATTGGGTGGACTACCATCAAAATGTTGAAGAATGGTTTAGGAGATGCGACCAATTCTTCGAAAACGGGACTCAAAATTAAATCGGTGAAAAATGTTGCAGTATCTTTCTGGTGACCTTTTCGAAAAAGTAGAATTTGACGTTCTGGTGCCGTTTTCTGCTACCGATCATGGAAATAAATAATTCATGGTAGCCATGGAGTATTTCTCCAAGTGGCTCGAGGTTGTGCCCATTCCAAACCAGGAGGCAAAGACATGCCTTCGTAGAAAATGTGATAGCCAGTCATGTTCCGCTAAAATTGCATTCTAATCAAGGAGGAAACATCGAATATGAGTTTTAACATGATATGATGAAAATTTTAGGAGTGAAGAAAACTCATACAACACCCATGCAACCACGATATCAGATGGAATGGTTGAATGACATGAAAAGACTATGAGCTAGTACCTGGTCGATTTTTTCACTGCAGATCAAAAGCATTGGGTCGAGCTGGTGACACGATGTATCCTATCCTATCGAAGTTTCCTGCTTGAGTCTACCAAATATACCCCCAAATATCTGCTGGAATACCACCCATATATGCAGATGACAAAGGACCCCGCAAACTCCTTATGGAATTTAAATGTATCGTCGAATGTTTAAATATTCCTGAATAAGGGAAATAGCACTTTTTTATGAATATCCCTCCTCCCCCCAAAGGGCTCGAAACGAAAAAATGTTGGTGTATGTTTCTGAATTTTCAATATGATGCAGTTCAAGTTATTTTGAATAAAAATTAATTGGGTGACAAACCCCAAAAATGTATAGTTTTTATGCTAGGGGCGTTGAAATCATACCTTGCTCAGAATAGACTACTCATTATTATAGGCCGAACAATATATCTACGTATGTTAGTTTTGATTATGCTGAACAATTGTGTAATATTTTTATTTAAAAAAATCTGAAACCGCCCCCCTTCCCCAACCCCTATTTTAAAACATGAAAAAAATTAATACTAACTCAAATTCGAATTGTTGATGTCTTATTTTTATTTATTTACAAGATTTTCGCCCAATCTAGTGATATTCAAATAACATAAACTACGCCCTACTAAGGGCCAGTCTTTTCAGTTCCAGTTAAACTCCAGATTAATTAAATAATGGTTAGAATGTGATCCTTCGCACGTCATTTAAAAAATGTCGTTCACCATCTAAACTATCAGTTTGTTATCTGGAGTTTAACTGGACCTGAAAAGACTGGCCCTTAGAAGTCAGCGAAATCTGCCAATATTTTTTTGAAGGGAGGGAATGGTGAAATGAAACAACTATACGATTTCCTTACTTTGGGCTGATTAAAATGTTTATTTTGATAAAGCATTCACAAGTAGTAGAGAATTAATTTTTTTCGTGTTTCAAAATAGGGGTTGGGGGTAAGGGGGAGGTTCTTTTTTTTAATTACACATTTGTTCAGCATAATCTAAACGAAAATACGTGGAGATATTGTTTCTGCCTATAGTAATGAATAGTATATTCTGAGCAAGGTATGATTTCAACGCCCCCTAGCATCAAAACTATTCATTTTTGGGGATTGTCATTCAATGGATTTCTATTTAAAATAATTTGAACTGCATCATAATAAGAATCCAGAAAAATCCTCAGAAATTTTTCCGTTTTGTGCCATTTTGGGGGAGGGGGGATAATCATAAACAAACTGCTAATTCCCTCATTCAGGCATATTCAAACATTCAAAAAATATGTTTTTTGTGTTTCGTAATAGGGGTTGGGGGTAGAAGGGGAGGGGGAGATTTTTTTTTATAAAACAGCATAATATTGTGCAACATTAGCAACAATGAAAGAAGTGAAAATATTGTTTCCGGATTCAAAAATAAATACTCTAATCTACGCAAGGCGTGATTTCGACGCCCCCTAGCAGCAAAACTGTCAATTTTTTGGGGTTGGCGCAATGGTAACATTGGTTGAGAATTACATGGACTACATCATACCAAAAATTCAAAAAAATCCACCGGGACCCAAATTCCATAAGGAGTTTGCGGGTTCTTTCTTCCAGAAAATTTTAAAGAATTGCGAGGGAGACTGGAACAAGTTAATTTTTTTATGCCTTGAATCGCTTAAGGTGCATTCAGTCAACATCATTTGGAAATTGAGCCTGAATATATGTTAAAAGCGAATGTTGGATCTGTTATATCAAATGGCGCCATTTATACATGTCAAGTTTATGCTAAAACATTTGATGTTGCCGTTATGTTTATGATAATGCTTGTGCTAAAGTTGACTGAATCCGCCCTTAGATGTGATAAGTTCCTTATCTTCATGATGAATAGCATTGAGTAGAGAACAGCAAATCTGTGAGCAAATTCATCCCTCATAATGAAAAATAAATAATATTCTTACCTCTGGAGTGTTTAAAGCCAGATCGCACATTTTTGGTAGCGTCAAAAGTGTGGAACTTTCGACCATTGTGTCGTGTTTCCAATCAATGATGGTAGAGGAATGATACTTTACTTTTGGTAGACAAAAATAAAAAAAATGTATTTGCCAAATTGAAAGATACGTAATGTCGTTTTCTTTGACGTTTGAAACAAATCGTAATCGATTCAAAAACTCAACCTGGGCTGTGTTCAACAACTTACGAAAATTCAGAAACGTATACAGGTGGATGACAAAAAGAAGTACTGCGAGGGATATTATTCAACCTTAAATAAAACATATTTTCCCAAATAATTAATATCTTATACTAATCGGGGAACTGTGCATCTTTACCTAACGAATCTCTCCGCAGAAATATTTCATAATATACTCTGCTTACGTTTCGCTAGAAGAGTTGGCATCTTCAGCTGAAGGTAAAAGTAAGCTCATACTTGAATTTTAAAAAAGTAGTGATATTCACGTAGTTTTACGTCCTGAACAAGATTCCTAATCCCAATCTCGGCGCTCTAAAATACTTTTCATATTATGTCCTTTAAATCGTTTAAATTGATTTTTTTTGTGGTAAAATTGTTATTTCCTCCATCCTGTTGCATTTCTACGCGCAACCGTCAGAAGTCTTCAGGAGACTGGTGCGAGCTAGGGAAGATACAGCCCTTACTTTTTAACGTGTGATTCCATGCACCAGACCGGTGACCCTGCTGGAGAATCGAACCCACGATCCTACGGTTGAGAGGCGAATGCTATACCATCCGACCACCACGGCCCATATTATTTTTCAAACACTACGTTTTCAGACAAAAATCACATAAAATACCTCCTGCTTTTTGTTGGCACTATTTACAGACGCCAATCAACTCATATTTCCCAATTACAAGCACTAAAACCAAACGATTTACACAAAAATCTACCTTCTTATATGAAACTTAATCTGAATTTTTTGTCACTTGAAATAATGCGCGCCGCCAACTATTTAAATTCAAATTGTCACCCTCTGTGGCGGATTTGTTTGCCATTTTTTTTGTACAACTGTCAAAAAAACTTAACATTTCTGCATCTCTTCCATAGAAATAATTCTAGAATGCTAATATCATATGTCAAAAGTGTTGTAAAAAGTTCAGATTGGTTATGGTACTGGTGAGGATTACCAAAGTTGTTAATTCTGAATCTCAAGGAAGGTATTGGAAAACTCAATGTACTTATACCTGCTATTTAGCCGATTTGAATACATCTTTTCACATATTTGTGCAAATATTCAGCAGGCCATCAGAAAGTAGAGTACGGTTATTATTATTTATCGCTCTGAAGCGATTCATTGATTTATGGTATCGCAATCACTTCACAGCTGTAGATAAACTCAACAAAAAACTACAAAAAACTACGGAACCATCCCAAGTAGTTGGTGCAAATTTTAAGCAGGCACTAGATTGAAAAATAAATTGAAAGTACACGAAACTATGAAAATTGATTTCAGCTAATATTATGAATAATTTCAACTCAAATTTTATATTTATAAAATTGGATGCTTTCATATAGAAGCTCAAGGTTTTTTTTATAGAACGATTCATGTTAAAATACGTAACTGCATTTAATTTCAATTAAAATAATTTGAAGACATTAACATGCTATGTTACGATTATTTCTGGTTGTGTTGCCTTGGTGCAATTTCCATAATGTGGGTTTATGAAGAAATGAGGCAAAGAAAAGCACATCCATATTGACATTGATTTTATGAGGAGACTTTATTGAGTTTAGTACTTTTTATAGGAATCAAAAAATAATACAAGAATAGTCAGAACTTAATATAAGCGGTGTAATACTTGACATTTGTTTGCAAAAAGTTGTATCACTCGCCATGGTTACGTAGACAGAGTGTTGGTACGGCATTAGGTTTCAAATGATTCTATTGCCTTTTTTACACAAATCTTCATGAGGAAAATGTCTGCCACAAATTACAATTCTCTCACTCAAATGTTCTGCATTGGGGTCTCTTCCTGAAGACATTAACCAGAATCATGCTTTTTGTGACAAGCTACAATAATAATAAGCTATTTTGTTTTGCTATTTTGAGCAAAGCATAGGTACATAAAAATGTCATTATCTACCAAAAATAATTTATTTTAGATATTTTTCCTTTACCTACTTCCACATTACAACACTAAACAGTTCATTTATTATTTTTGTAGAAAGAAACGGTTTTATTAAAAAATATCTTAAAGGAACAAGATAAACGCAAATTCACCAATTATGAAAGAACCAACTACAACAATCATTTCACAAAACGACAAGACTAAATCTGAAATTCTAAAATCTGTATCTGATCTCTGTCAAGAGTGACAGATCTTAGTGACAAGTCTTCCTGTTGATGAAAAAGCACGGTCATTATAATTACAGTAAGATAGAGTACATTATTGTACTGAATAAGTTTCTATCGCGCCTAAAATTCGGAGGAATCTATCTCTAAAAAGTTCTTTCGGTTTAAAAAGATCCTGAATGCGCTGACAAATTTCTCTCTTTCAAATGACATGGGTTTTATTGCCTCATGACACAAAACTCTTGGAACACCAAATTATTCTCAAACTTGGCAACGATCTACCCAAACTACACTGATGACGAGCATGCGCAGATTCGTAAACAGGTCACATACGCGGCATGCTTTTCACCGAAAAAATTGGCGGGATTAGCATTCTAGAGTTAAGGGCCGGTTTTTCAATTCAGTGTTATGAGTGTTAACTGACACTGGGGTTAAGCTATCCCCAGGTCAAAGTGGGTGTTAGATTCGCATCCGTTTATCAATCACATATTACGGTGAGAGTTACGAAACCCTTAAATATCGTGTGGTTGGTAATACTTGCGACAGAGTTGCCGCTCCCTGTGGATTAGGATTGGTTGAAAAATTCTGACAGCCACCAGGATACAGATTCAAATATTCAACTTCAAACTGTCATATAGACAATTAAAAATCAAAATAGCAAATTTAAAACTACAAAAGGAATAAATTGAGGTCCAAAGATAACCATGAGTGTAGTGAAAAGTGCCAGGGGTCCAAATTTCTCTCCATCGGGCAGGTTGCTGTTGATTGAAGTCGCCAATAAATATAAGGGCATAATTGAATGCAAAAAAACTGATGCAGTATCTTGGAGGGAAAAAGAATGTGGCGAAAAGTTGGGTCAGGAATTTAATGCTTCTAGTGAAGGAGCGGTAGGTTCTTGTATTTGGCAGCCCTAAGATTTGTTCAATGACAGAAATATTGAATATTACCAGTAGCATAATATCTCAATGTGAGCAACAATTTATTCATAGGAGACACAGAATGATTACTACAATTACATTCAAGACATTTTATTATGGAGCTTTCAGCTGGATATGAAAAATTTATTTTACCTATCAGTTGAAGACTCAATAGCAGCTTCTATTTGTGCTAACATCCACAACACCGTAGGTTTACGTAGTCTAAACCTAGTGAAAAAGTCGACATCATCGTATTCTTCAAACGGATTTTTCCGTTGCCTCATTGTGTAGGGTCGCCTCCTATATTCAATCATTTCCAAAATATCCCCATCATCGTCACTCATCTCATCAAATGCTTCCATGATTATATTATCACTGTTTTTAGTACTCGACACGACACACGACTTCGCAAACGTTAGATTTCGCGAAACTTTTCTAGGTTAAGTCGGGGATAAAAGAGAAAACCCCCACCTTAAAGCTGGAGTTAAATTAACTCTGACTTTGACCCGAAGTTATTTTTAACCTCGACTTGATAAACAGTTTATCCTGGAGTTAGCATTAATTGATTATTCATCATGAAATTGAAATGATAATTGATGGTAAAATTAGAACAATTACTTCCAAAATAAATTCCCGAAGATGTTCCATGTTGCTGCTGATCAGAAACGTTAGATATTTCTTGAAGAGTTGATTCCACAATTTTATCAGATATTTCAATTTGTTAGGAAGAAGATGGACAATTCAATATTTTGTTAGAAACCTCAATTTTGTTATTCAAAGTATCTTCTATATTTGCTTCTGCTACGGAGCCAGAAGAGTTACAGAGCTTCTCCAGAAACAGTGACCTGTATAGCTCTTATATATGCCTTTTCTAAGCCATTTTCAAGCTGGGAATTTCTTCTAATTTATTCATCCCCACATGTTGGTTAATACATTTTCCAATTACTTTTTGTTTGAGGCGGCCGAAGTGCTCTATTCTCTACCCTATAAAATTAGGACAACCTACAAATAAAAAATATTGAAATTACTACTTATCTTACAAAATTATGCTTATATCTGTACCTCATAAAGTAAATTTGTTTCCTTATCAGCATCTTGAATAAATTTATTGATATCATCCCTTGGTAAAACTTTAGATTTCTTTCCTCGGCATCAGACGCTTTTGTTCCTAATGAGCGGAACCAATTTTGAAAACTTCCTTATATCGATATTTTCCTAAACATTCAATGTACTTACTCTTCAACATTGAGTTGACGCTCCATAACGTAGGAGGTTTTATGATTCTCAATTTTTTCTCAAAACAGCATATTAGCACATTCTCAGAAACCTTTTTTACATGTTTCTTGTCGCACCATTCACGAAATTGGTTTCTCATATATTTGCTTTGATTTGGGAGATAACATATTAGATACAGTTGCATTTGCTTTCTCAGAAATATATCTAATGGGGTATCACTACTACTAACATAATCAACGTCCATGTTTTCGAAAATAACTTGAAATTGAAGCAACAACTAGTAAACACAATCAAACAGTCAAACACGTGGCGTGCCAACTAACCGTTTCTATAGTAACGACACAGGAAGACCACTGGATGCTGTGAAATTGTATTGGAAGTATTGATAACATTAAAGACAATATACAGGGTGGGGCACCGAAAACGAAACAGACCGAATGTCTTCAAAACGAATGTGTTGTGAATAAAATGCAAAAACACGTCGATTTTTAATCCAAGGGGGACATCTTCCTATCATAACCTCAACTGTCATACATCTTCCCCCACCCCTTGGGCACTATCACCCAAACAATTTGAATAGGGAAAGTAGTAAGTGTGACACATCATTAAAAAGGTAATTTCATAAGGAATTCAGCCATGTCAATTTTTGCCATCTAACTTTTATTTTGGCGCCCTCTTGCGGAAAAAATAACTGTTCCGTATTTCAAATTATAATACTGCATTTGCAAGCTATTTTGACATAAATTCGGTGACAATGCATTAGGGAATTTTTCTAAGAGAAAACACAAAATGGCGGCTCTAAAATGGCGGACATGATTTGCAATTATGGTCCGATTCGATTCAAAATTGATATGTGGTGGTTTTCAAGGTCGGAAATTATGATTTGTTCGTCAACGCAAAAAAACAAGAAGGTGGCTCCAAGATGACGGACGAAATTTGTAATTCTGGTCCGATTCGAATCAAAATTAGTATGTGGGGATTTTCAGGGTGAAAATTTATGATATTTTTGTCAATGTAAAAAAACAAGATGGTGGACGAAATTTGTAATTGTGGTTAGATTCGATTTAAAATTGGCATATATGGGTTTTACAAGTTTTCAGTATGACTAAAATGAATTAATTAAATTGATACTGAAAACTTGCAAAACCCATATATGCCAATTTTGAATCGAATCGAACCACAATTTCAAATTTTGTCCACTATCTTGGTTTTTTTCATTGACAAAAATATCATAATTGTTCACCCTGAAAATCCCCACACATTAATTTTGATTCGAATCGGACCAGAATTACAAATTTCGTACGCCATCCTGGAGCCACTATCTTGTTTTTTTGCATTGACGAACAAATCATAATTTCCGACATTGAAAATCACCACATATCAATTTTGAATCGAACCGGACCATAATTGCAAATCATGTCCGCCATTTTGGAGTCGCCATTTCGTTTTTTCTCTTAGAAAAATTCCCTAATATATTGTCACCGAATTTATGTCAAAATAGCTTGCAAATGCAGTATTACAATTTGGAATACAGAACAGTTATTTTTCCCGCAAGAGGGCGCCAAAATTAAAAGTTAGATGACAAAAATTGACATGGCTGAATTCCTTATGAAATTACCTTTTTAATTATGTGTCACACTTACTACTTTCCCTATTCAAATTGTTTAGGTGATAGTGCACAAGGGGTGGGGGAAAAGGTATGACAGTTGAGATAATGATAGGAAGATGTCCTCCTTGGATTAAAAATCGACGTGTTTTTGCATTTTATTCCCAACATATGCGTTTTGAAGATATTCGATCTGTTTCGTTTTCGGTGCCCCACCCTGTATATGGAAAAAGGAAGTATTATTTAGTTATTTTGGACTTCAGGAAAAATTATTGAATACGATTTTACTGAAAACACTGAATAATATCACATAACTTATTGGGACAAAAAACCACGTCAAGATGTATTGAAAGTATTTATTTTTAATATGTTTTAGACGATATAAATTCACATTCTCAGTTGTAAAAAAAATGTTGTTTGCATTTCGTGTATAAAATTCGTGTTTTCATGGCACATTCGAAAGAATTTTAACACTCTCATGTGCCAAAATTTCTTCACTTTTTAAAAAAAATCACAAAAATATTTGATTAACACTGCGATAAATAACCAAATATTACTTTTCCATGACAAACTGTGACCACTTGAATAGTGAAAAATTGGGAAAACATATATTAAGGAGTTTTTATTGAAAAATCAACCCCAACTCCTGATTTTGGAATGTCCCAGAACCCCAGAACTAAATGCTGAATCATTGAAATGTACAGGGTGTCATTTGTAGCTGGCAATATCACCAACTCTTATTCATCCATAATGCTCAGTTGATTTTAAAATGTCTCTTTTTGTCAAAAAGTGCCCAATAATATTCCATTATCACTGTAGAAAGTAACCAAGAATCACTGGATTAACATTTTATAACACTTATATTAATGTCTTGTCAATGTCAAATCGCTTCAGGAGCACGCATTGAAAGAAATAATTTTTTTAACAAATTGTGAAAAATATACATTCAAAGTCGTCGCATTACTTACACTCAATATTATTTCTGTTTCACAATGTTTATAGCTTGAAAGTAGCTGAAATAGTTATTTTTGTATTAAGTGCACATGAGAGTGTTAATTTTCTCTCGAATGTGCCATGAAAACACGAATTTTATACACGAAATACAAATAACAAATTTTGTACGACTTTGAATGTGAATATACATGGTCTGGAATATATTGAAAGTAAATACTTTCAATACATCTTGACGTGGTTTTTTGTCACGATAAGTTATGAGATATTATTCAATGTTTTCAGTAAAATCGTATTCAAAAATTTTTCCTGAATAAAATAAGTCCAAAATAACTGAATAATACTTCTCTTATCCACACCTGTTATCTTCAATGTTATCAATACTTAATACAATTTCACAGCATCCAGTGGTCTTTCTGTGTCGTTACTATAGAAACGGTTTGTTCGCACGCCGCGTGTTTGACTGTTTGACTGTGTTTGCTCGTAGTTGCTTCAATTTCAAGTTATTTTCAAGGATATGGATACTGATTATGATAGTGGTAGTGATACCCCATCAGATATATCTGAGAAAGCAAAAAATGCTATAGTATCTAATATGTTACCGGCCAAATCCAAGTTATTATTTGACAAAACAATTTCGTAAATGGTGCGACAAGAAACATATAAAACAGGTTTCTGAAAATGTGTTTATATGCTATTTTGAGGAAAAATCAAAAATTATAAAACCTCCTACATTATGGACTGTTGTAAAGTACATTGAATATTAGGAAAATATTGATATAAGGAAGTTTTCAAAATAGTTTACAAGCAGTGTGCGAAGTATTTCGCACACTACTTCGCGCACGGTGTCATGATAACGAAGGAAACTGAAAAAAGGGTCACTTCGCATATTGTTGTCAATGCGCGAACCTTGTCCTTTTTTGACGTTTGAAGAAAATATATATTTTTTCACGGATTACCATTTTTTTAAACTGTGTGAGTTGTTTTTACGGAATATTAACAAGAACCCTACTGAATGTGCTCATTGAGTGTATAATGACTGTATATGCCTCGTACGATTGAGTAATGCATCCTCATGGACGAATTTAAATCTGGCTACTAAAGCTGTTTTTTGTAAATGAAAGATTCATTTTCTACTAAAAACTTCTGCTGTTTGGATTTTCTTGTTTGTTACACATTCAGGTATATAAAAACAAAAACAACAGACATTTCCATAGCTAATTATTTTATTTATAATAAAATATGTAGAATTCAGCTATTCATTGGTCATTTCAAAGTGCTGCCAAAGTGGCCTTCGAGCAGTTGCGCATCTACTGGAAGCATTTTCTCATACCTCTAGTAGCCACAGCCCAAAAGGTTTTGAGCGGATTCCGGACCAGTCACCTCACCCATGTGAGAGTAATAATGGGCGACACTCGAAAATCGCGGTTTTTTGGACAACTCTGGATCTTGACCTGGTTCGCTGGTCAAATTTGGCAGAGCGTATGTTCAGGACCATATCCACTGAAATATAAAACCAGCAGACGGTTTCCGGATCAGTCACAAACGGACTGGTTTTCAAACGCCCCTCTCCTTGACCTTGACCTGAAGAAATTCGAAAACTACATCCAGCCCAGATAACACATGGACATCCAATGTATATCCACTGGACATCCGTTGTGGATATGTTGGATGTACTATGGACGTCCAGGAAATATCCAAAAGACTTACTATGGGCGTCCAATGGATGTTCGGAGGGTACCAACCTGTACATCCATAAGATATCATTCAAGGATATCCATAAGATATCCCTGAACTATATCCATAAAATATATCTTATGGATATACTCCACGGATATCCATTAAGGATATCATAGGGACATCCATGAAGAATATCTCATGGACATCGTGAAAGGATATTCCATGGAAAGTTCAGGGAAATTTCGGGGAAAGTTCAGGGATATATCATGGATATCCTTGAAGGATATCTTATGGATGTACAGGTTGGTACCCTCCGTCCATAGTATATTCTTTGGATATTTCCTAGACATCCATAGTACATCCAGCATGTCCATAACGGATTTCCATTGGATATCCGGAGGACATCAATTATGGATATGAAAGATAAACCAACCTGTACATCCATTTGATAACCGTCGATATCCAAAATATTTTTATTGTACATTCTCAAGATTTCCCTGAAGCATAACCATGATATATCCTCTCAAAATGTCCATCGGATATCCAGAAAATATATTTGCGAAAAGTCCATGATATATCCTTCATATAGATATCCATACGATACGATTCAAGGAGATCCATTAGATATTTGATAACCGTCGATATCCAAAATATTTTTATTGTACATTCTCAAGATTTCCCTGAAGCATAACCATGATATATCCTCTCAAAATGTCCATCGGATATCCAGAAAATATATTTGCGAAAAGTCCATGATATATCCTTCATATAGATATCCATACGATACGATTCAAGGAGATCCATTAGATATTTCTGATATACAGGGTGTAATTTAAATGATGTCATTAATTTCAGGTGGTGATTCCTTGTTATATTTTATGAAGAAAATTTCAAATAAACGTGTGTCCTAACTTGCTTCGTTTCCGAGATACGGGGTGTCAAAGTTTCATTTAAAAATCGGCATTTCATCAATTACTCAAAAGTCTTTTTGACGATTTTGATGAAACCTGGTATGGTTATTAGCAGTAGCAAGGGGCTTCTTTTCATGAAATTATATTTCAAATTATAAGTGGCAGATGGTTACCTGATTGATATTTATAGTAAAAATCATTGTACGCCACTGTTTTTCCCTAAGTTTAATATTTTTTTAAGAGAATTTCCATTCAAAGTCATTGGCGTAGAAATGGTGGTTACGCACCATCAAAATTCAGAAAAATGTGTGAATGATCTTTTTTTCAGATACTTACTCCATATGTCTGAAATTCTATTTAATTCTATGCATAAATGTATTTTTAACTTTTGATAGAAACAGTTGACAATAATGGGCCCAGGAACACAACAAACAACCAGTCCATCAACGACGAAACCAAATAAAAGAGTTCAGGTAGGAATAAATTAATTAAAGTATTGCTTTTTCAAATTCACGGCTTTCAAATAGTTGAATTTTTAAATGTTTAATTTTATAAAAGTTCGAAACTTAGAGAAAAACAGTGGCGTACAATGATTTTTACCATATTTAGCAATCAGGTGACACTCCGCTGCTTATAATTTGAGATCTAACCTCATGAAAATAAGCCCCCTGTAACTGCCAATTTACACAACAGGTTTCATGAAAATTGGCGAAAAGACTTTTGAGTAATCAATAAATAACCGATTTTTTATTAAAACTTTGACACTTGAAAACAAAGCAAGTTAGGACATACGTTTATATGAACTTCTTTCCATAAAATATGACAAAGAATCACCACCTGGAATTAATGACATCATTTAAATTACACCCTGTATATTCATAAAGTATTTTGGAATCTTAAGATATCTTTCAAGGATATCCAAACTTAGTTTAGGTATCTATTATGTAATAGTTTCAAAACAGAATTTTCCACCCTATTTTTCATGTTCAATTATTCTAAATTTGATTTGGGTATATATTTATAATTTTTCCTCCTGATTTCACTGAAATGAATAGGAGCATTGTCTCCATCATACGAAAGAGTTTTTTTTTCTATTTTTCCGACTTCAAAGTCGGAAATTCCGAGTTTAAAGTCGGAAATTCCGACTTCAAAGTAGGAATTTTGTTTTTCCGACTTTAAACTCGGAAATTCCGACTTTGAAGTCGGAAATTCCGACTTTAAAGTCTGAATTTTGTTTTTCCAACTTCAAACTCGGAAATTCTGACCTCAAACTCGGAAATTCTTGTATCGCGGGTATAATTGCAAATTTTGCGTGTATCCTGGACTTGTACCTGCCAGGAATGGCTTTGTGCTGATCACTAGAGACTGTTGTCTATTATTTTTGAAAGGACATGTTTTTTGTTGTCAATGTGTTTTTTAATGAAAACGATATCATCTTCAAGAATCTTTGTAGTAAATAAAATCAATTCAGCTAAGTATGTCATTCATAATTTTGGGAACACCTATTTTCATGGATCGGAAAGAAGTATCACACAACTTTAATTATAAACAAATTTCAAAGTAGGGGTTACAAGTTTCGGATTCAGCAAGTATCCATCTTCAGCCTTCTACAAGTTAAGTAGAAAAAAGTCTTTTTTCATATACATGTGAAAAATGGTGGAAAACTTGAAATCAAATATTGATACTATGTCCAATGCCCAAGCATGGTTAAACTTAGTTGATTCAAAAAGAAAATATTTGAATTTGGTAACTAGTACATGGTCCGATGATCCGTGTCACCACTACACTTGCTGAAATGGACTTCTACAGAAAGTACCTTTTTTATACTCATTTGGTGATTTGAACTGAGATGAAAGTACATATCATATGTGTTATTGTGGGTTTCTTTACTCAAACCACTAATTTTGGAATGATCTGGATACTTTTAATTAATACACCTAGTAAAAATTGCGACCTTCTTTTATTTCGTTGGTGCATCTGATCGTCGGTACCATTCCAAAAATATAACTAAATGTAGTTGGTAAATCTTGTCTGCCATGTGGCCGAATATATCTCCACTACTTTTAAGACATTTCGGATTTGGTAATGGGTGAATAATCACTTTAAACCTTTTATCTACAACTGTCAAGTAATGATTATGATATGACACTCTTTTGAATGTCATAATGACGTTTATTACCACACTAGTGCTTCTTTAAATCTATTACCGCACTAGTGCGGTAATGAGATAAGAAATAAATTTTAACCAAAATAAATCATTTATTGAATGAATACAAGGAAAATTAAAATAGAAAACGATAAAAATTCAACAAAACTTTATTTTTCTATCAAGAATTACGTGAAAACTTGATGAAGGCTTCTGTAATTTGCTTAGTTCATTGAAGTAAACTAGCAATTCCTTTTCATTCGTCAAGTTAACAACCTTCTTTCTATGCACCATTTTTCATGCCTATCATTACACTAAACGGTATTTTTCTCGGGATTTCTCGGGTAAGAGATTTGAAATAACACTTGTCGCCACATTTTTAATATCGGATGGTAGATCATCTACACTTGAAGACATTTTCACTCAAGAAACTTAATGATGGTTCTGGATATCGATCGTACAATTCAATTTAACATCTATAAACGGCTTTATTTATACCTACCGTTGCTACGGTTACAAAAATGATCACAGGCAACTTGTGTTTTCAATTATCTGAAAACTGTCATGAGTAGGTACGTCGAAGTGGAATATCCATGAGGTACATTTAAAGATAGTTATGAAAACGTTGACAGTTGTAGATAAAATTTTGTACCCAACGCGTGGGATACTACATTATTAACGCACTCATGTGATTACTCGACTCAGCCTACGACTTCGTCGTGCAATCCTCACATGCGTGCATTAATAATGTCTATATCCCACTTGTCACGTAAATAACTATTGTCTTATTTTTCAAATATTTTTTGACAGTTACAGTCGGAAGTAAAATCACCTCATCAAAATTGATTAAAATAATATCATAACTAAAATTTGTTTCGTGAAATTTTTAAAGGAGGTGTTGCTTGGGTATTTGGTATGAGTCACAACAATTCAAATGATATTTATTCGAAAAATATTTTGTTGAATTAGAGTAGAGTAGAGAAATGAATGAATTAAATTTTTTTCGACTTGTAAGAAAGCCCAAAAAGTATGAAACGGCTAGCTGTCACTCCTCTCGGCGTTACACTTCCTTTGATCTTATTGAACGTTTGATATAATTCAAATTTTGATGTCATATGGATCCAGGTAACATACAGGACAATGTTATTCTTCAGGACGGCAACAAACAAATTCTTTCATCAGTTTATTTATGATCAATTCTTTTAAAATGATGAGGAAATTGTAGACCGTCAGATAGTGACAGATTTAGGCATTTTTCGCATACAAACCTCGAATAGGGTTGAAAAGTACATCGATAATGAGTAAAATGGAGGGAAAGTTACGAGTGGCTCCTAAGGAGAACATATAGAAAATTCGATTTTCCAGAACAGAAATAAACGGAGTTGTCCATATTTTTACGCGAGCCGTGTTCATCTAATTATTAATTAATAGAACCTGGCTTCGGAATACCAAAGGCCTTACTGTTACAGGTGGCTAAAAGGTCAAAATGAGGGTGTAATCTTGTTAGAAAAAATCGAGATTTTGACAGATTTTCCCACACAAGCTCACCGAAACTATGAAAACTTACATCGTCACTAGTCCGAAAAATATAATGGCTCGCGTGAAAATATTTATTTATTTCTGTTGTAGAAAATCGAATTTTCCATATGTTCTCCCCAGGAGCCACTCGTAAATTTCCCTCCATTTTACTCAACATCGATGTACTATTCAACCCTATTCGAGGCTTGTATGCAAAAATGGGGAACCTAAATCTGTCTGAATTGATTTCATCAACTACTAATATTCTTAGAGATGACATTATGTCTCTAGTGATCAACACAAAGCCATTGCTGGTAGGTGGGTTGCACCGGGATTTGCAATTATACCTGCGATATAAGAATTTCCGAGTTTGAAGACAGAATTTCCCAGTTTGAAGTCGGAAAAACAAAATTCCGTCTTTGAAGTCGGAATTTCCGACTTTAAAGTCGGAATTTCCGAGTTTAAAGTCGGAAAAACAAAATTCCGACTTTAAAGTCGGAATTTCCGACTTTGAAGTCGGAATTTCCGAGTTTAAAGTCGGAAAAACAAAATTCCGACTTCGAAGTCGGAAATTCCGAGTTTGAAGTCGGAAAAAAAAAAAAAAAAACTCAGTGGCCCTTATACGCTTTCGTACCATCAAATAAAAAAAAGTAGATAAAACAATAAAAAAACATATTTGGAATAAATTAAGAAAATAATTGACACAGTATACTATGAAACCAAAATATGAGATGAACAGATAAGAAAATAAAAAAAGAAAAACATCGTTTGAAAGAAAAGGGAATAGTGTGAAAAAAACTTCAAAAATAAATTCATGGAAAGAGTAGAACACTATTTATATCTTGAGTTTCATCCCCATCCTGCAGCATTTCCTTTTTAATCAATGTTGACAAATGCCATTGGCTCTTCTCAGCCAAATTTTTATAGCTTCCTCGGTAGTTTTCCTATTATCTGCTGAGTTTCTATGATGTTGAAGTAAGATGGAACAGGCGTCATCTGAGTTAGCAAAACCTGGAGATTCTTCAGCTAATTGTTCCAATTGTATCCTGGTTTTTTTGTAAATTTGATTTGAGATTTGAGTTTTTTTCTTTCCTTTCTTGAAATTATCCATACCCATACACAAACAGCTTGTTTTGAATGCAAATGATTGAAATACAGTCTCTTACCTATTTCTTCAAGGTGTATCTTCACAAATGATGAAATGTTAATTAATTTGACACACAATTGAATAATAAAAATGCAAAACACATAATAGCATCAGCTCAACAACACGCAACTATGCAACACCTGAAATGATTGGAACTTTGATTTTGTGTTAAAAATTTTTTTTTTTTGAAGGTTTTCTGGGTTTTTTGGGTTTCCAGTTTTTTTTTTATGTTGACGTTTAGGAGACTATATTATATGGTCTCCGTTATCAAAACTTGTAGAAAAGTCTGTTTTAATTTGGTTTGGAAATGATAGGATCTATTTGACAAAGTGTAATGAAATCTGACAAGAGGGTTTTACACGATGACATTTGCTATTTTGATACATAGGAAAGGTGTCCGGTATCAATCGCAATATTATTATTCCGTGCTTCTTCCCTGATGAATGCTCAAGAAGTTGTGCGTTTATCTTGTTCGTGTAGTGGAAGTTTGAACATCAAAAACATTGACCGTGCGCCAGGAATAATCTAAAACTCATTTGATGAATCAAGAAGTAACTGGTTGAAAAATATCGAACTTATACTTCCTTCTGATATACAGTGTGTCTCACTTCTCAAGGAAACACCTCTGTAACTTCCGTATTGTAACGTAGAATTCTTAATTTTTCATGTATACACCAAACATGCACAAAATTATCACCAATGGATAAAATCAAGTATATGTATGAAAAATCACAGTAGGAGGTAAAATAGATCAAAATGTCTTTGGATGAGTAATCATAGCAACACCTTCATTCCTTTGAAACTTAAATTTTTGAAATATTTCAATTTGTTTTACATGAAATCACCCTGTACCGTATTTGTGAATGAAATATGGAAATGCACATAATCAATAGGATTATTAAGAATCGACAGTTCTGTGTGAGAAATTAAGGAAATTATGGAGGTGTTTTCATGAGAAGTGAGACAAAGTTAAATTTCAACTAACTGATTTTTTTTAACAAAAGAGTGGATTAGTAGTATAATTAATAATGCAGGTCCCTAATATGTTTGTTAATTCATTCGTATCAAAGAAATATTAGAAAGCATAAAAATACACTTATGATTGCTTAGGATATCTTCGGAGGCATATCCATTTCGAATCCATCGACGCATATCTTATGGATATCCAATTCAAATCCAGTAGGAGAACAAATCAGATTTTTTTCAAAATTCAGTCCATATATACGGGCGTGAAACTCAGAACTTGTCAATTAAAAAATCAATCTTTCATTCTAAACTTCTATACTATATGCTTCGGATATCTTATGGCCATCCATAGGACATTTTCTGAAGGATAATGATTTCAAATCCATTTACAGATATCTTATGGATATCCAATTCAAATCCAGTAGAAATTTAAATTGAATTTTTTTCAAAAAACGCAATCAAAATATACGAGCGTGAAAAAAACTAAGGAATTGATAGCATGAAAATAAATCATCCAATTCAAACCTTAGTATATGTGTAACGCGCAATCACACTACAAGGCTGGATGTCGCTTTGACAACCCGAGCATTCGGCTCCGGCAAACTGAAGTGGAGATGGGAGCGGGTACAGAATGTTATAATTTTTTTTAAGGGCGCCAGGTGACTTCACCTCGGCGAACACTCGGTAGGCATCAAACAATAAATCACCGAACCTAAGAGATGCACGTCAGCCACAGTATTAATTAATCTAATCCACCTTCAAAGAAAATTTCGTATAATAAAAGCGCTGTCTATTGCTCACCCAGTATATTAATGATTAATAAAAACAATTGAGTGGTATGCGAGACTGCATGACCCATGTAAATAACGTTAAATATTTCACTACAAATAAATAGTATGAACAAAAGCAGAAATTAATAATAATCTAGAATATTCTCGAAACCCATAAAATAAATGCAATATATATATATATATATATATATATATATATATATATATATATATATATAATAAATAAATAAATATATCACGCATTAATTTCCGCCGCACAGTTGTGAATGGATAGATTATTTATAATAATAAATTAGAAGTTCAAAATTTGCGCTGAATCTAGTGGTGATTTTTCCCTAGGGTACTTGCGTGTCCGCAGCTGATCTTCCAATGGATCTTCTAACCTGCACTCAATATTGGTGAAGGTGTATAGTATATGATCGTAATCACGTCCCTCAAATCCACTACGCTTCGGATTGGTTCTCCGTCAGAGGTGAGACCCCAAATTAAAACCCTTTAAGAAAACAGATCCCCAATCAAAACAGTTGAACGCCAGCTAAATAAAAAAATATTCATTAAATGTTATACATCAAGTCCCAGCCTCGCGAGATTTCATTTCAAAACTAAAGTATCATTTTTTTCTTTTTCCAATAAATACCAAAAAAGCCCAACCCATCGGAAACCACAAGATAACACCCAAGATAAAGTAACTAAACATAAGTTTCAAATGCTCACGATTTGCAAACGCTCGAAATATACTTTCCCCAGTACCCACGTCGATACAGTACAGAGCGTATTTTAAGCATAATTTCAAGGGAACGGTTTCCCCTAATATTAAAAAAAAATCAGAGATTGAATTCCAAGTGAAATATTTATAAAAAACTTATTTTCCTCAGCATCCACGCGTTTCCGCACAAGTCGGCAACATAGAAATGCCCAAGGGAAGTGACCCCTCGTTCAATTTTTCCCGAAAATCCAAGTGAAGCTAACCTTTTATTTTATTTTATTTTCCAAGTCCTTTTAGAGAACTGACAACGTAGCAAAATATCACTCCTACTATTACTAAGCAATTGAAAAATTAACAGTTACCCTTACCACAGTAAAAAGAAAAACTAAAAATAACATTAAATTGTGCCCAACCCTGTATTCAAGACAATTATTAATGGCACCGTCCTGAAGTCGATCCGATAAGTTTACCACTAAAACTTACTACACGGAAAGATATCGATAACAAAAAAAAAGGTAGTCTAACTCTTTTTGTTCATGAAGTTTGATATAAAATTGTATTTGTTGAATGAGTTCAACAAAACCAAATTATGAACCGTAATGACGAAATGATCGAGTCGGCAATATTTTCAAAATCTTTATCATTTTGGGTTGTTAAAGAAATAGTTGAAGTAGAAAAAAAAAGAAATCCTCATCAGAAGGAAAAATAAATTCAAAGTCAACCCATTCCATAATTTAAAAAAAAAACCTACCTTCAAGCTCCGAAGGGTTTTTCCACGGGGATATTATGAAATTATTGGGATGGAAAGCTATTTTCCATCACTTAATCTTCCGCTAAATCTTGCTCAAATGGTTGTGAACTGAATCACAAGTTCATAAACGAAATGTCCATCTAATATATCAGCTTCCTGAGAAGGTTCTGAAAGAGTAGGAAAAGAAAGTGAAATCCACAGTCGGGAGAAAACATCGACGGGAAAGCCCTTATATGAAAGGGGGTTACTCACGTGAAAATTTTCTGATCCTCCAACGAGAGTGAAATACCTCATCCAACTAACAACTAATCTACTTAGTGGAATCACTTTAGGTATGAATTTCATTATAACATAGACCTTCGGAAAATAATCCTCAATGAGATGCGATTTAAGCACAGATTTTCCAAAAGGTCTTTTTCAACTTTCACGCTGATAACAGGTGTGTATCGTGCCAACAATTTTCCCACTACCGTGACAATATGGAAGGCCAGGAAGTTAGCTTGTTAGCTAGGGGCATAAAATGAGGGGCTTTGCCTAGTCCAGCCTATTTAGAAAAAGTCCTGCAGCTCGGACGCATGATCCTGAGGCACCAGCAGGAAGCAATGGACCAATCAGGATCCCGAGAAGTCAACACGTACTTCCGACTTACGCGAAAATACTTTGAGTCTACGAAGATTATCGTCAAGAACATAAACGAGAGAATATTTTGATTACCAAAATTATTTATAATTAAAAGGATGAAATAGTAGGACATTTCCAGCCAAAGAATATCTTCAGAATTCAACTTGACTGGTACGAGGTAAAAATATACCAGCTTTCAACAGGTAGTTTCCATGTTGAATGTGTTTCCAAGGGAAAACCTAACCAAATATAACCTTTTTCCTCTGGCCACTAGGTGGAGTAAGTTGATAATAGGTATCAACTGCTATATCAATCACCTCATTTTGGTAGCAAACTTTCGAAACGGTATTATAATGATTCAACTAAAATTAGCCTCGTGAGGATCAATAATAAGAATCGTTCGAATCACCCATTCCAAAATCCTATTTATAATACCAATAATATCATACCGAGACGGTACTCGTCTCGCCATCTACCAACGAAATGCGCAACTCATCTGTGCAAAATTATCCAGGAAAGTGTAACTATACCTGAAAGGCGATTTTTGTTCTGATATAACACCATCCGAATCCAAGTCAATTGACAGCTACAAAAATGACAACGATAGCCTACATCTTGACAATCAATCACAAAGTAAATAATAAACATTCGCTGAATTTTCGGAAACCAGAAACGACAAAAATCAGGTAAGTTACAACAAAAATTTATTCAAGATATTACCGTTGAGGAAAGAATCATTTCTTTCCAAGGCTCTTTCACACTCTTTGTTATTCAGAATACAGAAATACAATCCTAACATATCGATGTTTTGTTTCAGGTTCTCAGCCAGAGTTGGAAAATGATGAAATAACTCCAATATTACACCCTGAGAGATTAAAAGGTAAAACTTACGAATGTGGACATTTCACCGATTTTCATGAAACTTGCACAGATTGTGTAAAACATGATAAAATTACTTTACCAATCGAAATTTTTCCGCGGATATGTCTGTGAGAACCTTTTTTTTGGCGAAAATCCTTCATAGTGGTCACTTCACAAATACTCCCCAGTCCAAGACAATTCACGTAATTTCCAATCCAAGTAACTGGTCATTAACTATAAACATCAACTCTCAGAAGGATAAAGGAGATTAATTGACTGAATTAAGCTCAAGAAATTACGAAGTTCAAATTTTAAACTCAATTTTCAAAAATATTTGACAAATTCAATGACAGCTCTCATGAACATGATCGGGTCGGGTGTATACATGCAAATACAACGTTGCCAACTTTCACTTCCTTGGCTTGCGTCCACCTCCTAAAGGCTCGTTCATAACCTTGCGAATTTTCGCAATTTTCATCCGATTAGACTTTACACGGCAAAAAAATTGCGCTGAGTGATGAATGATAACATGTAATTTTTCAGTCTGGAGTTAGATATTACTATATAACAATTATTTTTTCGCCGTATAAGTCGAATCACAAATGTTTCCAAGGATTCCAATTTAGGTTAGGTGATTTTCCCTTCTTTTGAGTTAAAATATTGAATCTGTGAACAGTTATCGAGGCAGAATATGAGCGAGCGAAGCGAGCATAATGACGGCGAGCGCAGCGAGCATCTATTTTTATTTTGGGTTTCAACGCTAAAAAGTGATCGGATCGTATAAGCAAGTTCTGTAACAATAGTGCCAAAGTTAGGTTAGGTGGTTTTCCCTTCTTTTACGTTAGGAAATGGAATCTGTGTGCAGTTGTCGGGGCGGAACAGGGGCGAGCGAAGCTAGCATAATGACGGCGAGCGCAGCAAGCAACTATTTTTGTTTACGTTTTCAACGTTTAAAAGTGATTGAATAGTCAGCAACTTCTGTAACGAAAGTTCCAAAGTTAGGTTAGGTGGTTTTCCCTTCTTCTTACGTCAGAAAATTGAACATGTGTGCAGTTGTCGGGGCGGAATAGGGGCGAGCGAAGCGAGCATAATATGACGGCGAGCGCAGCGAGCAACTATTTTTGTTAACGTTTTCAACGCTAAAGTGATCTGCAGAAAAAATGACGAATTTAGGTTAGGTGATTTTCTCTTCTTTTACGTTAAAATATTAAATGTGTGTGTGCAGTCGTCGTTGCCCAATAGGGGCGAGTGAAGCGAGCATAATGACCGTGAGCGCAGCGTGCAACTATCTCAATTTACTGTTTCAAAGCTAAAAAGTAAAGGGATCGAAAGCAACATCTGTAACAAAACTGCCAAAGTTAGGTCAGGTTATTTCGAGGTCCTTGAACACAAATCTGAAGTCAAAAAGCCTCGCTCTCACTTACTTTTTGATTTGCGGCCAATTAAATGTCACAAAAAGGGTATTTTCAACATCAAATTTTTTCCACAAAAAAGCAACAAATTTGCCTTTGCCTTATATCAGCATAATCTAGACACATCAATTCACGCATTTTTGGAACTTTTTGCAGTATTTTCAACTTTGTATTGAAAATATAAGATTTAAATTAACATAACAATACATTTGATGAAAATCGTTTATTGACAGCAAGTAACTAAAAATGACAGTATGACAGATATGGATAACAAACGGTCGTGTTCCGATATTTTGAAATTCACAAGACACTTTTCGCGCTACCTCTCATGAAACCCTGTTAAGTCTCGTTCATACCCGCGCGAATTTTGCAATTTTTCTGCGAATAAAATGTATGGGTGAATAAACATGTGTTCTGCATCAACGACTGGTCGGGCATGACTGGTAACCATTTTATTTCGCGATATGAAAAAACCGTCGCAATAACTACGTGGCATTTTATTACCCTACTTTTTGGTATAACATCGTAATATTGCTGTTTATCGAGTATTGCATTATTATTTCTACACGTAAAAATTAGCCTTTCTACAAAAAGTAGAGAAAAAAAATAGTGCTAGAAAAGCGCGCGCTCGGCCGACATTTCGCAATTCCGCGCGCGCGGAATTGCGATATGTCGGCCGAGCGCGCTCGCTTCGCTCGCGTATTTCTGGCTATAAATCTTCACCAAGATATAAGGAATGAACCTTTCTACAAAAAGTAGAGAAAAAATAAAATAGTAGTAGAAAAGCGAGCGCTCAACCGACATTTCGCAATTCCGCGCGCGCGGAATTGCGGCGCGGAATTGCGAAATGTCGGCCGAGCGCGCTCGCTTCGCTCGCGTATTTCTGCCTATGAATCTTCACCATGAAATAAGGAATGAACCTTTCTACAAAAAGTAGAGAAAAAATAATTAAAATAGTAGTAGAAAAGCGCGCGCTCGCGTATGTCTTGCTACTGATCTTCAACAAGAAATAAGGGATAAACCTTTCTACAAAAAGTGGGTATAAAAAGATAAAGTAGTAGTAGATAAAATAGTAGTAGAAAAGCTTCGCTCGCGTATAGTTCTTGCTATACACCTTCATCAAAGAATAGACGAGGAAAGTGTATCGTAGCAAATGTCATTCTTGTCACAACCTAATTCCAAACAAAGAATTTTAGGTGACATTCTTTGTTAATTATTTGCTGCTTTGCTTCTCAAATTATGTTTGGTTGTTCTTTATTTACTCAAGCAAAAGAAGTTGAAAAACTTTAACGGAAACAATATCGGACAAGCTGATTTTAATTCGAGGAAGGTTTGTTTGGAATCAGTTTTAGACAAGAATGACATTTGTGACGCCATCACTTTTCTCGTTTATACTGCCGTGCTTAGCCCAGAGTGGCGGTAACTGACATTAGTCTATATTATAGGAAAAAGAGTTTTGAATTTTTATTTTTTAGTACATGTTCAATTTGTACCTTCATTTGGTTTGCTTTAATTTATTACCAATTAAAGCATCCCAAGTGAAGTTACAGATTCAAAATATACAAAAATTTCAAAACAAAAATTGAACACCCTCTTTTCCACAATATACCTAGTCGAATGTCAGTTACCTCTGAAGAACGTTTGTTTCCGCTTAATATCAGTAAATTTTTAACTTCTAAAGACTTGATCACACACTCACGAAATTCGCAATTTTTCTGCGAATAAAATGGTTACCAGTCATGCCCGACCAGTCGTTGATGGTTCTGCATCCATTTTATTCGCAGAAAAATTGCGAAATTCGCGAGGGTATGAACGAGACTTAACAGGGTTTCATGAGAGGTAGCGCGAAAAGTGTCTAGTGAATTTCAGAATACCGGAACACGACCGTTTGTTACCCATATCTGTCATTTTTAGTTACTTGCTGTCAATAAACGATTTCCATCAAATGTATTGTTATGTTAATTTAAATCTTATATTTTCAATACAAAGTTGAAAATACTGCAAAAAGTTCCAAAAATGCGTGAATTGATGTGTCTAGATTATGCTGATATAAGGCAAAGGCAAATTTGTTGCTTTTTGTGGAAAAAATTTGATGTTGAAAATACCCTTTTTGTGACATTTAATTGGTCATAAATCAAAAAGTAAGTGAGAGCGAGGCTTTTTGACTTCAGATTTGTGTTCAAGGACCTCGAAATAACCCCCAAAAAAATTTCTTCAAAATCGGGGTTACTACCCTAAACTGCAATTTTTCCCTCTCTTCTTTTACATTAAAAGATTTGATCTGTCGTATCAGTAAGATCGGGACGATCCCTCCGTCATTTCATCAACACAAAAATTAGCTTCAAATTCAACAATTGTTTAGTTATTTTCAACATAATTTCAAAAAAAAAATAACCTTCAAAATGATCCCGGTTTGCAGGAATTAAAATAAAACTGGCAACATCGCTTTGTTCTCTTTGCAGACTTCACCGTGTTTGACATTTGACAATTGAATTAATATCAATTTAGGATTTCAATTTCAAATGAATTGAAACTTATAATTATAATTTAAAACCGTTCCCTGTATGAATCGTTTCTTGTATGGATTGAAATTAGCATTTTATAGTTACTGGTATTTGTTGAAAGTGAATAAACAGCACAGAAGCAGACAGTTAGTTCAATTTAAACTGGTTATAATTTGTATAATTATGGGGTATGTACTGCCACACATTTTATCGAAAAAACGTGCTTTCCGCAAAAAAAAACTATCTCATTATCAATTATTCGCTGTTTTAAGGCATCTGTGAAAATTTCGTTAAAATCAGCCAAATGTCCATATTCGAAATTTTTTCCGATTAAAATAGTAAATTGCTGGGAGAAGACATCATGAAGAAGAGATACAGCGTAATCACTCAATACATTTTCTGCACGTAAGTACCAAAAGGTAATTGCCCATAAAATCTATGCCTATTCCCATTGGTTCAACAAGACAACTCCCCAGGGCTATTGTGGAGTGAGTCAAGTGTCACGCTGAAAATGTGTTCACAGGGTGTTGGACAACGGGGACCCTGGAAGAAGGTTTATGCTAGCCGAAGGGCCCTTGCAATATTAGAGTGAAATTAATTACATTAGTTAGGTGAAAATGACGATAATGTACATGGACAGGTGAATAAAGTACTATTCTGAGTGCCTACTATTTAATTTATGATAGCTGAGTCTGTGGTCAGATTCGTACCGTTACAAATACCCCCTCACCTGAAGAAAATTTACTCGAGTAAATTTTCTCCAGCGCTAGCTGCCTTCAAGTCCTTAATGTTCCAAATGCCTTTGTGATTACCTTTCTCATCGCGTAGCTCGTAAGTCCATGGTGAGACCCTCTTCTTAACGTAAAAAGGTCCTACGTACTTCGGTGCTAACTTCGCTGTATAAAATTTAGCCGCGTCAGATGAAACAAAATTCTTACGCCACACTATCTGGTTTGGCCAGAACTCCTCGGATCGTCTTCTCAGGTTATAGGTTTTAGCACTCCTTTTGGCCACCGTATCCAGTCTCTGTCGAACTTCCGAAAATAATTTCTTGAATCCTTCAGGACGGGAAGATTCAACCTCACGTTCGTGATCTACAAAAAGATTATCTTTCTTAAAATCGTCCCCACACAAGACCATCGAACGCCCAAAATTGATGAAGTACGGAGAATAGTTCGTGGATTCGTGTTTAGCTGTTCTTAGGGCACAGCTTATTTTCGGCAAGGAGACGTCCCACGCGCGATGATTGTCCGAAACGAACATTGCAAGCATTGACTTCAACGATCGATTCACCCTTTCGGTCGGATTGGCTTGCGGGTGATAGTTCGCATTATACCTCATAGTGACCTTATACTCTTCGGCAAGCTTCCGCAGTTGTCTTGAACGGTATTGTGGCCCATTATAGCACAACAGTAGACGAGGTGCACCATATATCAAAAATACCTCTTCTTCTATCTTGCTCGCAACCACATCCGCCGTTGACGGTCTTAGTGGAAATACTAACGAATACTTGCTGAAGTAGTCAGTTACAACCAATATAAATTTGTTACCCTTGAGTGATCGGGGCAGAGGGCCCATCAGGTCCGTCGAAACCATTTCCCACGGCCTCGATACTCTGGGTTGAGCCGTCATAAGTCCTTTGGGGCCTTTGAGATCGGGTTTATAAGAGGCACAGGTCATACAATTCCTCACAAACCTTGACACATCGTATCTGAGTTTGGGCCAGTAGTATCTTTCTGCGATCCGATTGGAAGTTTTGAACGTTCCCATATGGCCAGAAGTAGGTTCGTTATGAGCCTCCTCCATGACATTCTTCCTCTCCTCTTTCGGAATGACTAATTTCCACGAATCTGAGGGACCTGCTAATTCAGGAATGCTGGGTTTCACATATTTATACAGCATGTCCTGGCATATTCGCCATTGGGGATACCGGACTGGGTTCTTGGATACTTTTTCTCTCACATTCGAATACCATTTATCAGAGATGGTCTCTGGGATGATGGTTACTGAATCAACTACTGGTACAGCGCGGGACAGTGCATCTGGGACAACATGATCCTTCCCCTTGCGGTGAATGATCTTGAAGTCATATTGTTGCAGACGCACTGCCCACCTCGCAAGTCTGCCGGAAGGATCGTTGAGGTTTTGTAACCACACAAGTGAATAATGATCTGAATAAACCGTAAAGGGCACTCCCTCAAGGTATGGTCGCAATTTTTCGATCGCCCACAAGACTGCCAGACACTCTCGTTCAGTCGTGGAAAAATTACGCTCCTGTTTGGAAAGGGACCTGCTGAGATAGCATATGACTTTATCACCTTCTTCATAAGGTTGGGTCAGAACAGCTCCGACCCCGAATCCAGACGCGTCAGTATGCAGGGCAAACGGGAGATTGTAGTCTGGGCAGCTGAGTACAAGTGCCGCAATAAGGCATTCTTCGATTTCCTGAAAGGATTTTTCACAAAGAGGTGTCCACTCGAATTTTCGCCCCTTTTTCATCAAGGCGGTCAGAGATGTCAGGGTGGCAAACTCAGGTATAAACCTCCGATACCACGAGAAAGTTCCTACCAACCTACGAACATCCTTAGCGTAGGACGGAGTAGGAAGTTGAAGCATTGATTTTACTTTGTCAGGATCTACAGGATCTACGTGCAGCCCATTCCTGTCGACCACGTGTCCCAAATACTTCATCTCTGGTCGACAGAAATTACATTTCTCAAAGCTAACTGTTAAGTTGGCTTCACGTAGCCTACGAAACACCTCATCAAGGACGAAAAGATGGTTTTCGAAGGTTCCGGTTACCACCACAATATCGTCCAGATAAACAAATACGTGGGGTTCAAGATCAGGTCCTAACACCCTGTCTATCAGACGTTGCCACGAGGCAGGACTATTGTGAAGGCCAAAGGGCATTCTTTTAAATCAGTACAACCCCCGTCCGGGAACAGTGAAGGCTGTATAATGCCTAGAAGATTCTGCCACTGGGATCTGCCAGTAGGCTGACTTGATGTCGAGGGAAGACAAATAATGAGCATTTCTAAGTTTATCGAGTGTATTTGAAATGTATGGCAGAGGATAGCTGTCTCGTTCGGTGACAGCATTCAGCTTGCGATAGTCAACACAGAATCGGTAACTACCATCCTTCTTTTTCACCAGCAAGATAGGCGATGACCATGCGCTACTCGATCTCTCGATGATATCGTCCTTGAGCATAGCATCCAGCTCCTTGTCTATCTGCTGCTGAACTACCGGGGAAACAGGGTAGTACCTCTGTTTGATCGGTGCTGAGTTTGTCACTATGACATGTTCCGCCATCTAGGTACATCCCAACTTATCTCCCATGGCAACCATATTGCGATCCACCAATGCCTTCAGTCTCATTTCCTCCATGTTGGTCAACACCGACTGATTCCTCAAATGATCAACAGCATCCAGATGGTAAGCCTCTTTGGAGAAATGGCACTCGTTGTGTCTCAGGTCTGGAACTATACCCATCGCTTTCCAAACATTTGTCCCAAGAATGAGTGTGTGGTGTAAACTTGGCACTACTAGAACCTCGACAAGTTTCACTTTCTCTCGAACACAAAAAGGCACAAGACAAAATCCAATACTCTCGCAGATCTGCCCATTTGCAACCGTGCACTTAATCTTCTTTGTCGTATCCAATTCGATTCCCAATTCTCTCATAGTCTTCCAACCATTACTTCCTAAAATAGTAGCAGAAGCGCCTGAATCCAGGAGTCCTAACATTTCGTAACCCATTACTTCCACCTTAAGATCCGGACGTTCATCTTCCTCAGCATGATCCAGGATAAAGTCTAAAATTGGTCGGAGTGTAGGGGTCGAGTTGGAATCATGGTCACCCTTGCCTCGACGAGTTAAGGATGACCTCGGCCGTTTCCCTTTTTCGAGCAGTCCGGGCAGTTGTATTTGGTAAAACCCTCTTTATTGCAGCCAAAACGTTGTAATCTCCTCGGCAAAGCACAACCAATCGCCCTATGGCCTGGAGCCTTACAGCGGTAACAAGTTATGTTTCTTGGTTGGTTCGAAGAACTTGTCTGGGTTGTCGTCACATTTAACGAAGAAATGTCCTCCAGCGGTTCTACAAAAGCAAGATCCTTCTCCAAAACAGTAGACCTTCGTGACGACGGTTCCACATATCCATTTATCATATCTCTCCTTGCCTCCATTTGACGACAAACGGATCTCAACTCTGCCAAGTCCTTGGGCAACGGCTCCCTCAATCTATCTTGATAAAATGGGTGGAGGTTTCTGCTAATTATGCTCAGCTTGGCTTCTTCGGTGATTGGGCACCCTAAGCGAGTAAAATAACTAGCCATTACTGCAAATAAACACCGATACTTTCCGAAGGGTGTTGTGTTCGCTTTTGCAGTTCTTTGAAAAGAGCATCGCATGATTGGCCGACAGATATTCCACTTTAAACTCATTTACCAGCTCGTCCCAATCATTCACTCGAGACCGACAGTCTTTGTAAAATTGGTAGGCTCTACTGGAGAAAAGGTCCATCCCAGAATCGAATAGAACTGCTTTAGGGACGTTTCGTGCTACACGTAGCTCATCTACTATCTCGAAAAATGCCGTGACAGATGTTCCTTTACTGTTACCGGTAAATTTTTGTATGTTCCATTTATGGGGTGGAATCATCTTGCTGGGGGAATTGGCTGCAGGAGCAGGAGCTACAGTCATAGAAGAGCTAGCGGCTCCCCTAATATCCATAGTGAAGGATTGTGCGCCCAGTCGTGATTCCACTTGAGTGAGAGCGGCTGGAACATGCGAAATTAGGGTGGGTACATTTGGATCAATGCCATCTACCTTCTCATTAAAATCGTTCAGTAATGAGAGAGCTGATGCTACCAACTCAGACTTCTTTGTTTGCTTCTCCGGAACTCCTTCTGTATCCATCCTATCGATTCTTCCCAAAACATGAGCAAACTTAGTCTGCAGCTTCTGAGCCTCACTCGAAGTTCTTGGTCCGCTAAACGTATCCAACAGTATGGCGATCTCATCCAGCCTTGCCCCAACTGCCGTCTCATCTTCCTCAAAAGAAAACGGATAAGTAGGGTACAACAAGCTATCTCCACTTTTTTCCATCTGAAGTGCCATAACCAACCTATGTCTCATCTCCTCACAAGTTCCAATTCCTATTCCTCTTACTTTCATCTCGTAAACGAGTTCTTCCTTGTCCAGTCGGTTGATTACCATACGGCGCGCCATGGCGAATATTAGACACCAACTTGCACTTTCTAAATCAAACACTACTAAAAACAATCACTTTTACCAAAAAAACAATTCAACACAATGGTGCTCTGGTACACTTCACGAAACTACATTCACCTGCTCAATAACACCATAGTCAAGGTCAAAAATAACCAAAAAAAAACGATGTCAAAAAATTCCCAAAAATTTTTAAAATTTTTTTTTTTGAATAAACAATTTTCTTTATTATTATTATTTTTTTCCAAAAGGCCCCACGTTGGGCGCCAAAATGTAACGCGCAATCGCACTACAAGGCTGGATGTCGCTTTGACAACCCGAGCATTCGGCTCCGGCTAACTGAAGTGGAGATGGGAGCGGGTACAGAATGTTATAATTTTTTTTAAGGGCGCCAGGTGACTTCACCTCGGCGAACACTCGGTAGGCATCAAACAATAAATCACCGAACCTAAGAGATGCACGTAAGCCACAGTATTAATTAATCTAATCCACCTTCAAAGAAAATTTCCTATAATAATAGCGCTGTCTATTGCTCACCCAGTTTATTAATGATTAATAAAAACAATTGAGTGGTATGCGAGACTGCATGACCCATGTACATAACGTTAAATATTTCACTACAAATAAATAGTATGAACAAAAGCAGAAATTAATAATAATCTAGAATATTCTCGAAACCCATAAAATAAATGCAATATATATATATATATATATATATATATATATGGTCAACAAGGAAAAGATACGCCGTTAGCTTGGGTCATAAAAATTCATAGAGAAAAATAAATAAATATATCACGCATTAATTTCCGCCGCACAGTTGTGAATGGATAGATTATTTATAATAATAAATTAAAAGTTCAAAATTTGCGCTGAATTAAGTGGTGATTTTTCCCTAGGGTACTTGCATGTCCGCAGCTGATCTTCCAATGGATCTTCTAACCTGCACTCAATATTGGTGAAGGTGTTATAGTATATGATCGTAATCACGTCCCTCAAATCCACTACGCTTCGGATTGGTTCTCCGTCAGAGGTGAGACCCCAAATTAAAATCCTTTAAGAAAACAGATCCCCAATCAAAACAGTTGAACGCCAGCCAATTAAAAAAATATTCATTAAATGTTATACATCAAGTCCCAGCCTCGCGAGATTTCATTTCAAAACTAAAGTATAATTTTTTTCTTTTTCCAATAAATACCGAAAAAGCCCAACCCATCGGAAACCACAAGATAACACCCAAGATAAAGTAACTAAACATAAGTTTCAAATGCTCACGATTTGCAAACGCTCGAAATATACTTTCCCCAGTATCCACGTCGATACAGTACAGAGCGTACTTTAAGCATAATTTCAAGGGAACGGTTTCCCCTAATATTAAAAAAAATCAGAGATTGAATTCCAAGTGAAATATTTATAAAAAACTTATTTTCCTCAGCATCCACGCGTTTCCGCACAAGTCGGCAACATAGAAATGCCCAAGGGAAGTTATCCCTCGTTCAATTTTTCCCGAAAATCCAAGTGAAGCTAACCTTTTTTTTATTTTATTTTCCAAGTCATTTTAGAGAACTGATAACGTAGCAAAATATCACTCCTACTATTACTAAGCAATTGAAATAATCACAGTTACCCTTACCACAGTTAAAAGAAAAACTAAAAATAACATTAAATTGTGCCCAACCCTGTATTCAAGACAATTATTAATGGCACCGTCCTGAAGTCGATCAACCGATAAGTTTACCACTAAAACTTACCACACGGAAAGATATCGACAACAAAAAAACGGTAGTCTAACTCTTTTTGTTCATAAAGTTTGATATAAAATTGTATTTGTTGAATGAGTTCAACAAAACCAAATTATGAACCGTAATGACGAAATGATCGAGTCGGCAATATTTTCAAAATCTTTATCATTTTGGGTTGTTAAAGAAATAGTTGAAGTAGAAAAAAAAAGAAATCCTCATCAGAAGAAAAAGAAATTTAAAGTCAACCCATTCCATAATTAAAAAAAAAACCTACCTTCAAGCTCCGAAGGGTTTTTCCACGGGGATATTATGAAATTATTGGGATGGAAAGCTATTTTCCATCACTTAATCTTCCGCTAAATCTTTCTCAAATGGTTGTGAACTGAATCACAAGTTCATAAACGAAATGTCCATCTAATCTATCAGCTTCCTGAGAAGGTTCTGAAAGACTAGGAAAAGAAAGTGAAATCCACAGTCGGGAGAAAACATCGACGGGAAAGCCCTTATATGAAAGGGGGTTACTCACGTGAAAATTTTCTGATCCTCCAACGAGAGTGAAATACCTCATCCAACTAACAACTAATCTACTTAGTGGAATCACTTTAGGTATGAATTTCACTATAACATAGACCTTCGGAAAATAATCCTCAATGAGATGCGATTTAAGCACAGATTTTCCAAAAGGTCTTTTTCAACTTTCACGCTGATAACAGGTGTGTGTCGTGCCAACAATTTTCCCACTACCGTGACAACATGGAATGCCAGGAAGTTAGCTAGGGGCATAAAATGGGGGGTTTTGCCTAGTCCAGCATATTTAGAAAAAGTCCTGCAGCTTGGACGCATGACAAAGATTAGATTAGCAAAGATGGCGCACTCTAAAAGGGCGGGAACATTTCACGATTGACCTTGAATTTTTACTACTATTTACAATTCGTCAAATGTCAAAAATTCTGTTCTTTTTCAGATCGAAAGAAAGTGATTCCAAATTAGCGAATTTATCAAAGCTCAAAAATCAGAATTGAATTATTTTGGTGCTGGAGTGTTTTACTGTTGGACCTATTCCTAATTTGATCACAAACTTTGAAATTTTTTACAGGATGTTCATGCCCTTGTTCTTCGCCGTTTTTATTAGTAGCTAAAAATTGCCAAAATGGGTGGAAATTGTGGCATTAAGTGTGCTATCATAAACTGTCCTAGCCAATATTTTTCCAGTGATAGTTCAAAGAAAACTTTAAGATTTCTCCGGTTTCCCAACCCAAAAGAAAAGGACCATGTTCTTAAATGGAAAATTGCGTGTAATGATGAAGATTAATGTTGAAGGAACCATTAGTTTTATACAAAAATAGCATAGGATTTGTAGTCTACATTTTAAAGACAATCTTGTGCTTAAACATAAGCTATGTCATACTGCAGCGCCTTCATTAAATCTGTGGCAGCCACCAAACACACTCATTTCTGAAGAACATTCTTATTTCCGACTTGATAGTATGGATATAACAAGTTATATGGAAATTGGATTGGATAGTAAATATATTGATGCCAGCACTCGGACAAGAATTGAAGACACAGTGAATCAAGCAATTTTTCATTTGTATCCTTTTTTCATTGTAGCCTCTGTGAACAAGAAAATGTATGGATATGACTTGTACGGCTAGGGATGTGAAATCCCATTGTAAGTAGGTATTTACTAATTATTACATTGAAAGCATTGTGTGTTGTTCTACCTTTTTTTTGTTTTATGGCAAGAATATTTTTTAGGAAACTGTACGAGAACATCATTATCCCAGTAGATTATTGAAGCTTACGAACAATAATTGTGAGTGTACACATCAGAAGGTTATTATATTTCATTGTATATTCTCTCATTTCATGTATAAGTATTTTTGTGGATATCGAGGAGAAGATGTCAACTCCATAGAAACCTCAATATTTTTGCAGACCAGTCAGATAAAAAGAAAAATGAATGAAGTTTTAGTTTTCCTGCAGCTGAAATAGTAAATTCGCTAATATCTTAAATGCAACTGAATTTATTTTCCTCTCAGTTTTTATTGCTGTATTATCTTGAATTTTAAAATGTTTGAAATATATAAGTAATTAATTCATTTTGAAACTTTATATACTGTCATTTATATTGAAAAAAAAGTGTATTGGTAATGAGAAAGTGTTTATTTCTTGTCATTCTGAAGACATGCAATAACTTACGAACATAAAACGTTACATTCTGTAATATTACCAGCTAAAAATAATCATGAATCGTTTTGAAAACAAGTTTGAAGTATTTGTAAAAACAGCAGTGATACTGCGATACAGAGTGAAAGTTGATTAACCAAAAAATATATTTCATCAGTTCCTGATGAGCTTTTAACTTGGGAAAACACCACTCTTTTCGTAAGAGTAAATAGAGATGTACTTTTGTGTTTAATGCTAAGGTTGAAAATTAGTTTAATTTAAAGAAACTTCAAGTAATAAATATAATAATAAATGGACTTTATTTTACTCAACAGAGTTTAGCTCATAGCTATTTTCTTCCACTTATCATTTTGTCTCTCAACATATGTAGACTCTACTTCCTGCAGGCAGATAGAACATGAATACTTAAACAAGATCATTCGAGATATTTTAAGTTTGACATACTTTTTGAATTTTAACCTTCCTCAAATATCTACAAAAAAAAACAAATCATTAGTCTATCGAAGAAACGAAAAAAAAATATTATCTTGTCAAATAACTTATGAATGTTTTCTGAAAAAAGGAAGAAATTAGGTATATAAAATGAACTTATCATTTCTGGTTGATGGAAGACTCGTACGTCTGCTTCAATAACAAATTAATAATTATAAATATTTCTGAAAATATTTTCTTGCGAGTAGTTTTCCTTTTTTCGATCGTTTGTGGAAGATGAAAAACCCAAAAATATTTCGAACATCATAACACCACAACAATAAAATATGTTTCAAATAATTATAATTAAAAACAAAATTCAAATGTGAAATATGTTTTCACTTCGGTTTTCGTCGGTTGTCCGGAATTACATATTTTTTTTTTTTTATTTCCAACCAGAATGATCTCTGTGCACCTTTCGAAAGAACATATTTTACTTGAAAACATTAGTTTAAATTGCTTTCTGATAAAAATAGTAATTATAAGAATAATTGCTTAGAAATGATTGTGCGTTTCAACTCGAATCTTTCCGAAGCGATTTCTCAATTACGATAGTTAGAATCTCGAATGACATCGATAACTGTCACTCTACAATCGCTCTGATTGGCTTAACCCATCGCTTCATCCCATTCATAAATTCGTAGTTGGGTTAGCCCAAGGTCAACGAGCAAAATTTACTATTTCATTGATGATTGGACGAAGAGTTTCCTCTTTATAACCCACTCTTTGCGCATGATCCTGAGGCACCAGCAGGAAGCAATGGACCAATCAGGATCCCGAGAAGTCAACACGTACTTCCGACTTACGCAAAAATACTTTGAGTCTACGAAGATTATCGTCAAGAACATAAACGAGAGAATATTTTGATTACCAAAATTATTTATAATTACAAGGATGAAATAGTAGATTTCCAGCCAAAGAATATGTTCAGAATTCAACTTGACTGGTACGACGTAAAAATAGCTTTCAACAGGTAGTTTCCATTACACCTGTTGAATGTGTTTCCAAGGGAAAACCTAACCAAATATAACCTTTTTCCTCTGGCCACTAGGTGGAGTCAGTTGATAAAAGGTATCAACTGCTCTATCAATCACCTCATTTTGGTAGCAAACTTTCGAAACGGTATTATTATGATTCAACTAAAATTAGCCTCGTGAGGATCAATAATAAGAATCGTTCGAATCACCCATTCCAAAATCCTATTTATAATACCAATAATATCATACCGAGACGGTACTCGTCTCGCCATCTACCAACAAAATGCGCAACTCATCTGTGCAAAATTATCCAGGAAAGTGTAACTATACCTGAAAGGCGATTTTTGTTCTGATATAACACCATCCGAATCCAAGTCAATTGACAGCTACAAAAATGACAACGATAGCCTACATCTTAAGGCGGATTTAGCGGATTCACAATGCATAATTTAGTGCATATGCGTAATTTTAAGGCGACTTTTCCTGATTTAAAATGCGTAATTTTCAGTTCAACACAGGGATATCTTTATAAATTATGAAACGGGTAAATCATTTCAATCGAGTCCCTGTATTGAACTTTGATGGATTAGGTGTGAATTAAAATTACGCATATGCACTAAATTATGCATTGTGAATCCGCTAAATCCGCCTTTAGATCATATATACATCTTGACAATCAATCACGAAGTAAATAATAAACATTCGCTGAATTTTAGGAAACCAGAAACGACAAAAATCAGGTGAGTTACAACAAAAATTTATTCAAGATATTACCGTTGAGGAAAGAATAATTTCTCTCCAAGGCTCTTTCACACTCTGTGTTATTCAGAATACAGAAATACAATCCTAACCTATCGATGTTTTGTTTCAGGTTCTCAGCCAGAGTTGGAAAATGATGAAATAACTCCAATATTACACCCTGAGAGATTAAAATAGTAAATTGCTGGGAGAAGACATCATGAAGAAGAGATACAGCGTAATCACTCAATACGTTTTCTGTATTGTGGAGTCAGTCAAGTGTCACGCTGAAAATGTGTTCACAGGTTGTTTGACAACGGAGACCCTGGAAGAAGGTTTATGCTAGCCGAAGGGCCCTTGCAATAGTATAGTGAAATTAATTACATTAGTTAGGTGAAAATGACGATGATGTACATGGACAGGTGAATAAAGTACTATTCTGAGTGCCTACTATTTAATTTATGATAGCTGAGTCTGTGGTCAGATTCGTACCGTTACAAATGCTTTGGGTACCTTTTGGCCCTACATGAGGATATTTTCTAAACGATGTCCATTTCAAGGCCATCGACTGATATCTTATGGATATCTATCTGAAATCCAATAGAAAAACGAAAAATGAGATGAGTAGGAGACCTTCTGGGATGACCTTGGTGTAGGTCTATGACCTTGGCATGCCCTAGAGATGCCTTTGAAATTTTGTGTTTGACCTTGATTTATATTGTTGGGAGAGGTGTTCAGGGTTTGTGTTTGACCTTGAGATGACTTGGAATTTTTTTCATACACGGACAAGTACTTTTTGTAAGTACACATATTTTTTTTACCTCCATGTCTTGCATGACCTTCATGTCTACCTACTCAGCTACTGTGTATGATCCTTGTAGAGTGCACATGAAAATCTATACCGAAGTATGGAGACGGTACACGTCCGCACACCACGGAGATCCAGCCCGATATGTGAGCTCTGATTCCTCTCCCGTGATGTATACCTTGCGACGGTGGTGGGGGGAGAGGTCGCGTGACGTCAGCGCTATGCACACGACGATCCACTGATGTGTGTCAGGCCCTCGCTCCCGACACGGTGGGTCCGCTGACGTCACACACCCATACGCTGTCGCGATGTAGCGACTACTATTTACTCTCCGTCCTCTATCGATGCGATGCAAACTCGCGCATGGTGGGGTCTTTGCAACACACACGCGGTGCATGAGTCTGTGGTGGGGGTGCTTCACTATCTATTATAAAAGAAGTGGGTAGGGTGATATGAAATCAGAAGTTGTATACCTAGCAGTTGAGTAGTCAGCAAGAGTAGTGAAGTTATTCAGTGCCTACACACAGAGAGAGAGAGAGAGAGATCAGTGAGTGTGTTTTTCTATTGAAAATTATTTATATTTTCCTTATATATTTTCATCATGTCAGTTCCAAAGGTGGATTTACAAAAGCTCAATTCTATAATTAAAGAAGAGATGGAAGTGTTAGAGCAAAGAGTAATATCATCTTTGCCACTGAATGAAGCTTTCCCAATTAAGACTATATCATTTTGTTCTACTCGGTTTGGTAAATCAATCCTATTAACATTGGTGGATGTGAGTAATGATACAGTGTTCAAAACATGGCTACCAAAACGTGTTTCAGCACAATTAACGGATGCTGATGTTATTTATATCAATTCTTCTGGTGGTAAATATACGATAGCATATTTGGGTCAAAGTCAACAGACTATTGTTGGCATGAAGACGAGATCATTGGTCAAATTTGATCTCACTGAATAATAGTAATATATAATTTCCACTTGTCATAGGCTAATTCTGATTCTTTATATTATAGGTGATAATTGTAAGGAAAATATAAAACTTTTCATACATTGTTAAACACACTCTTCGGTAGAGACATAATCAAAAGTCTAATGTGAGTAATACTAATTATTTTTGTAGCATAGTTATTTCAATAATTTCTCTTGATTATAGCTTCATTCTTGAAAGATGTGGATGCAATATGCCAGCCAATACTGGACCAAAGCCACAGATATCTCTTCAGCCGTTGAAAGGTTGTCATCAGAACTGGATGCTTTAGGTGAGGACGCTCACCATGCCACCAATTACGACTTGGGCGTGTGCTATGATGAAGAGCAAATTGAATACTGCTTGCGAGTCTACGAGAACTACAAGAGGGGTGCGAATCTTTGCGAACAATATTCAGATGGTGCTTTGGATTTAGATCAACTCTGCAATAGTATGATTGCGTGCGAGTTGAGAAGATTTATTTATCGCCTCTTACCATATCTACCTGAAGGGATCATCCAAAAGTACCAATTGGATGATCATAGCGATGAAGAAATCGAAGACGGCCAAGAAGATAGTGATGAAGAAGGAGACATAATTTTAGATTGTTTGCATATACCTAAAACTAATTGAATTGTAAGCTAGCGATATTTGAATAAAAAACGTAATATTATTTAGTCATGTTTTATTTACCTATTCCTCTTTTATATAAATAAATGAAAAAGAAATTAATACAAATGAGAAAAATTAAAAATACATAATATGTGTGTGTGTTTCTTCAATATCTGCTGAGAACTGAACCATCCAATGCATTGTATTTCAAAAACGTATCATGCAGAATGAGTGCATATACTTTGGTGTTGGCCGGGAAGTTGGCTTTCCTGGTTTCAAACTCGAGCTTAATATCAATCGTTGATGATTTTGTGGCAGTCGGCTGATGTGAACAATCGATGATGAATAGTGGATTTTGTCGAAATTGCCCAATGTCCATGAGAGGTTCACTCATATCTTTATCATAATAACTTCTTTGAAAATTCTCATAGGCATAATAAGCTGAAGTATCGAGTTTTTTATCGAAATCCAAATTCCAACGTTCATATGGGTATACTTCAGAGTTCAAGTACACTCGAATGTTATTGATATCAGCAGTTGTAAATTTAGTGATATCCTTTGTCCTATCTTCCCAAGTGGTGTTACTTTGGAACCCAATGATGATATAACGAGGTGTTTCAAGTGCATTGGTTGTCTTGATAGCCCATATATCTGAAGATATGCCACGTAGTGATGGAAGTTCATAGAGATCCCACATGCGATAAGCCAACTTGATTTTAGCATTCAGACCATTTTTGTTGATTCTATTCAAAAGTTTCAGCTTGTGTTTATCTTCTGGCACTATATGTCTTATTTTCCACTCAATTTTATTGATTTCCAAATCAGCATCAACCGCACCAATATATGAGTTCTTGAAGGATCGAGCGATTATTAAAATTATTTCTTGTTTGGCATTCAAGATACTTTTGTTATAATCTTCAGCGAAACCCATCACATATTTCAGTGGTAATTTACCACTAAATACATGACTGGTTGTGTCCAAGATATCCTGTTTCGTTTCCGAAAGTCCCCATCCAGTTGTTAATAATGTGTTGGCATGTGATTGTCCAAATGAAATCATATTCTTCATAGTAGATGTTATCCCCGGCTTCCTGACGACAGCAACATGTTCACCACCCATTTCGTAGCGAATTTCATCAAAAAGGAAAGCGATTGCATTGTTCGAGAGATAACATGATTGCGTTTCATCCCTAGGTGTGAATTTACCCTCTATATAAATGAAACTCTCAGTAATGTCGAGTATAACGTCTTGATTATTGATTGCGATTCGGATTTCATCTGAATTCCTAAACAATGGTGATCCATATGGTTTGTGTGTGTGCTCATGTAAACTCGTGAGGGAATGATCGATCATCGGCTCATCGAATATATTCAATTTTTCACTATTTGTTTCGAGCACCATTTTTCCTTACTTTCAGTCCAATAGATTTCAAAAATTTGATATCTCTCACTGACAGAGCGTGGTGTGCTAACTGTTTAGCGTACACTTTTGGAATGAGCCTTTTTCTAGTCGAACCTTCCTTTTTAGCGGTTTGTGGAATGATTTGAAATCCTCCACGATTCTGTCTATTATAACAAAAACCCATAATAGTTATTAGATTTTCGTCAATTCCAAAATAATAACAATCTCTTCTGTACTTCCAAAATCAATAATATTGTTTTTGTGATCCAAAATACGCACTGTGATGTTGTGAATCAACTGACGACCTTCTGGACTGACTGGCATATATATAATCTTGTGTGGTTCTTTCGTGAGATTGAATCCAGGCTCCACATCGATATCGAATGAAAAAAGAATATGTGATTCTTCATTATTTATGTATGAACCAGATATAATGTTGCAATCTAAGCGGATGAGTCTCACAGTTGTTACGTTTATCGGTAGTGAGGATTCATGTATCTGATTCGGTTGAAATCTATCAAAATTGAAACCCATCATCTTTGCTATGGAATTCGGATGAGTAAGATCAATTTCAAATTTTGATCGCATCTCACATTTGAAAGTATTATTATTGGCATGTAGGTAGAATATATCATCTGCATTGGTATCGTTTTGATTATTACCAGAAAATAATCTAAACATGATATGTTTCTGAATAACTGCATTGATCTCATCTATTTCATAGGCACCACATGGAATTTCAATTGTGTATTTCTGAAGTATTGGTGAACTGTCAGCACTGATTCTAAAACTGATTACATTGTTTTTTTCAGTTATATTATTGATTGTGTTGCATCCATAGAATCCTGAAAGTCCCAATCCATAACGACTGTTTCTATCCAATTCAATGGGTGGGAAAAAGTCTGCACTCAAGACACTCGTCCCGACAGCTTGTAGTTCGAACTTCCGTGACATGACTGATACATTTTATGAATATCACTTCAATTTATTGTTGTCTACAACACACTTGAGACAACCTACGCATTTTCGGAGATGGTTCATCAATATCCAGTTCATTTTTATTAGCACCAATATTCATATCGTTTATATTGCAATAACAGCAGAATATTTTTCGAGGTGTAGGACCATCATTCATCAGAATCTGGAATGCTGTCACCGTCAAGATTGTGGTGTTCATTGCAATATCTATATTTCATTATGTTGCTACGACCCTACTGAGGGTGGCCTAGTAGCAATGGTGGGTGGCTAAAACTTCATATCAGTTTAAGTATTTAAGGGTCTAAAGGGGAGGCCGCCAGATAACAGTGAAGAAGGGCGTGGGTAAGATGGTGAAACGAGCGCCACCCGTTTTATCACCCCTTTAGGACTCACTTATGAATGTTACAAAATAAAGCAAAACGGGAAATTATCCAAAGATAATAATTAAACTTCAATTACGTTTGAAACGATAATATAATATAATAATTGTTGAAATCTCATTCAGTTTTCGACTATCTACTAAAATTCCGCAATGCACAAAATCGCCCTTTATTCGTGAAAACACTGTCTAAGGCCAATCCGATTTCACTCCGATTTCACTCTGGCAATTTGTCCGTGACACAGAGAGATATATGAAATTTAGAAGAAGAATGAAATGTCAGTGCTGTCACTCTGGCGTATCTAGGTTAAGGATAGTTGTTTTGTTTACAATGATTGAAATGGAAATTACTATTATGAGATTATATACTAAAGATGTAGTTTCAATCAGCCCTTTATAATGGAGGTGACCAGAATCATTTACTTTAGATATAGCTATATCGTCAGCTCACAACAAATATTCTGGGTAAGGTTTTTAAGTTCCTATCAGGACAACTCGGATCGAGAAGCTTGCTGAGAGATATCTTTTATAAATTCATTAAATATATATTGCAGGTAGAAATAAACGTAAATATTTATGTCCTAAAACTAAATTATGTTGGGCGCAAGTCGCCAAGAATATGCCTCTTGAAAAGAGCAACAGGTTATAAATGACACTTCTGGACTTTATAAGCAAGTAGGCACTGAATGTATGGAAATCAGATATTCCAGATATGTTATGAAAGGATCAATCTTATAACTAGGCTTATCTGTTGTGTCCTGTGGAAGTGCTGTATCCCTGAGGAAGTTCTGTATAGGTACGCTAGACGTCCTGAGATTCCGATGTTACATTTCACTGTGGCAGTTAGAAGCTCCATGCATAATTATCATCAGTTAGTAAGCGGCTACTTATAACCTCTGCGGACTCAATCCAAATAAGTGCTTGCGGAAGCAAAATGCAAGTATAGAAGGGTACTTCGACACCCAGGTAAGGTACCGGAGAAAGATGGAAAGTTGAAGATGATAGCAAAAGCGCAGAAGGAAGGTAAAACTAAAACTATAACAAAACAAAAAGGCCTTCGGTGTAATGTGGCCTTATAGATGTCTGTTCCTGTCTTTCAGGATGTTTGAAATCAGTAGGATTTTACCTCTACAAAAATAATATCCAACAGGTATGTCGAAAGTTTTATCAGTATCTAAATACCAGGAATAAAACAATTTATCTCTTTGTAGATGCTAATCGTACTTAGTAAATCCGTAAAACGTGTTGCTAGAGCTAGATCTAAAATCCAACCAAGAATAGCAAAATGGCTAACAAAAGTACCACAAAAAATGGGTCAATCCATTTGGGCTTTTGCATAGAACAATGACAGGACCAAAGGGCTTAAGGCAAGTTTGTAACTAGTACATTTTTACTGCTCAACTAAATTGGAATCTTTTGAATGCTGAAGTTTAAATAATGGTGACAGGGGTTGATGAATGATTTTAATAATAATATCTAGTTCTGATGAAAGTATGATTTGGTTTATTTAAACAATAATTATTTTTATGTTTCAGAAAGAATATTGAGAAGAGAGGAAGAAGATATAATTTAGCAAAACATTGGAGGTTATATTTTGAACTTGTCACTTGATCAGATAAATAAACAATAACAGAAGGCATCACTCCGAAAGATAGGTTTCAGCTTCAAAGGTTCTAACTACCTGGTGAAGTGAAAACAATAGAAAATTCAATAGAAATGAGCAAGAAGTGAAGAACAACACAAAGCAAAGACCAAAGAGCAAAAGAAGAAAGAAGAAACTAAGAAGAGCGTACAATAGCTATCTGATAAAATGAACCCGTAACAACACTCCCCTTTCCTGATAAAAGTTTCTATGAAACTTTTAATGAGAATAAGTGAGAACGATTCCTACTTTCAATACTATTCAATATCAGGAGGATGTGCTTTCAGGTCCTTAGCATTCCATATGCCCACGGATCGGTTATTTTGATCTGATAATTCATAGGTCCATGGTGACACAACCCTAGTAATCTTTAGAGGTCCCACAAATTTAGGGGCTAATTTTGCGGTAAATTTCTTAGAAGCATCAGATAAAACGTAATTTTTCTTCCATACAAGCTGTCCAAGAATAAATTTTTCGTTTCGATGTCTGAGATTATACGGTTTTCTACTCTTTTCATAAGCAGCTGAAAGCCGTTTTTGAACATCACAGAAAAGTTTTCCCAAGTCTGCCTTACGTTCTACTGTATCAAGGGTATCGCGTAACAGCGGTACAGGATCGGCACCAGTTACTTCATGTTTTGCCGAACGCATCGCATACGCTACTTTGGCAAGGTACTTATCCCATTGAGCGTGGTTTTTTTCCACATAAGCCGTCAAAACAGTTTTAAGAACTCTGTGAGTTCTTTCCACAGGATTAGATTGGGGGTGGTAATTGGCCGTAAAACTTATTCGGATATTGTATTTCTCCATAACATTCTTGAAAAGGGTACTCCTAAACTGAGAGCCATTGTCAACAATAATCCTTTTGGGCGCTCCGTATATCAGAATAACGTGATCTTCCAACCATTTCAAAATATTCGGAGCAGTGGCTGTTCTAATAGGGAAGAATAGAACGAATTTGCTGAAGCAATCCAACACGGACAATATGTAAGAAAACCCAGAAGTGGATCTTGGAAGTGGACACACTTACAAGTTCCCATGGCCTTGAAATGGTAGCCTGGGCAGACAACATTTGTCCAACTGGAGGTTTTTGTTCTGGTTTGGTCCCCAGACAAGTATGGCATCTCTTTACATACTTGGCCACGTCGGCTCGAAGTTTAGGCCAATAATAGCTCTGTGATATTCTCCCTACTGTTTTGGATACTCCAAGATGACCACAAGTTGGAGGATTATGATTTTTCTGAATTATGTCGTTACGACTTTCGCGAGGAACAAGTATTCTCCATTCACTTTCTGATAGGCCGGGATATGGTAACTTTACCTTCCGTAAAAGTTTGCCTTCTTGAATGGTCCACAATGGATACTTAACTGGATACATGGTGACCTTCTTGTACATTCCAGTATACCATTTGTCCGACGAAGGATCAGGCTCTACCAGGACCTCATCAAAGCAGTCAATAACAGGAACAGCTCTTGAAAGAGCATCCGGAACAAGGTGATCTTTTCCCTTTCTATGAATGACCTCAAAGTCATACTGCTGCATTCTCAGTGCCCAACGTGCTATTCTCCCAACTGGTTCCTTTATATTGAAAAGCCACTTAAGGCTCGCATGGTCGCTGATAACCGTGAACTTGGTGCCCTCAACGTACGGCCTCAATTTCTCGATTGCAAAAAGTACCGCTAAACATTCCTTTTCCGTAGTGGAATATTTACGCTCATTCTTAGTAAGGGACCGGCTGAGGTAACAAACTACTTTCTCTCCTTCTGGGTATCTCTGTGAGAGTATGGCTCCCAATCCATAATCCGAAGCGTCGGTCTCGACATAGAAAGGAAGGTTGAAGTCTGGACATGCAAGAATGGGTGCTGAGACCAACCGTTGTTTCACACTATTGAGGGATTTTTCACATTCGGAATCCCAAATGAAGGGTCGATTTTTTTGTGTGAGTTGAGTCATTGGGGCAACCACTGTAGAAAACGAAGGTATGAACCGCCGATACCAGGAAGCAAGACCTACAACTCTTCTAACCTCTGAAATATTACGAGGAGTGGGAATGTTGAGGATTGCTTCCACCTTGCCTGGATCAACTAAGAGACCCGAAGCATTCACAACATAGCCCAAATAATGTAATTCTGGTCGGCAAAAAATACATTTCTCTCTATTGAGAGTGAGTCCTGCTTTCCTCAAACGTTCCATAACTTCTCGAAGAACCTTCAAATGAAGTTCAAAGTCGGGCGTACAAATAATGACGTCATCCAAATACACAAAAAGGTAAGCTTCAAAATCAGCTCCAATGACTCTGTCTATCAACCTTTGGAATGTAGCTGGGGCCGAATGGAGTCCAAAAGGCATTCTTTTGAATTGGAATAAGCCTCGAGTTGGTACTGTGAATGCAGTCAAAGGACGAGAGCCCTCAGCCACTGGTATCTGCCAGTAAGCTGATTTGATGTCTAGAGTCGACAAGTACCTAGCGTCTCTAAGTCTATCAAGGATTGAGCTCACATATGGAATAGGGTATGCATCTGGGACACTAACAGCATTCAGTTTTTTGTAATTGACACAAAATCTCCATTGGCCGTCTCTCTTCTTAACCATAACAATCGGTGAAGACCAAGGTGAAGTGGACGGTTCGATGATGTCCTTAGATAGCATATCATCTAACTCCGTATTCACAATTCTTTGGAGTGCTGGAGATATTGGGTAGTACCGCTGTTTTATAGGTGCAGCTGTAGTATGTATCTCGTGTTCGACAAGATGCGTAGAACCTAACCTAGTTTCCATTTGTGCAAAAGCCTCATGAATTGTATCGTCAAGCTTGTGGCGCTGTTCGAGGGAAAGTGAATCTGAGTCTTGTATTCCTGCAAGTTCAACTACTTTATCAGGACCACTGGACCTAAATGTCCAATCACCTGCCCTTAGATCAGGAATAATGGCCATACTTGACCAAAAATCTATCCCTAAGATCAAGGTATGAGGGAGATCCAGCACAACCAGAACATTAATAACTCTAACGCGACCTTGAAGTTCAATTGGTAGTGAAAGTGAACCAAGGACTTCACAACTTTCTCCATTAGCTACCTTACATCCCTTTGGCTCCCCTTTCTCCAAATTACCAATATCCCTCAAAGCCTCCCAACCTGTTCTACCTAATACTGTCCTGGAAGCTCCGCTATCTAAAAGTCCTAAAAAGCGTCGACCAAGTATCGTTACATTCAAATAGGGGCGCTCATCGCCTCTGGCATGAGCTAAAACAAAATCTAAAATTACCTTATTACTATGAGAGACCATCATATCACCTTTATCAGGTTCCTCACGACACAGCTGGCCTATATCTGTCCCGCTGCATTCACGTTTTTTTTGACAAGTTGGACACGAGGTTTTTGTCACGTTAGCATATCCACACTTGAAACAAAATAGTTTCTTTGGTTGATCACATTGTCTGAATCTATGTCCATTCTTACGACAATTCCAACAGAGCGTGTTTGATCGGTCTATAGCCTCCGTCCTTCCATGTTCGGTGGATATATCCGACGAGATAGCTGATACAGTACTGATGGGTCTGCGATAGGCTAAATCCGGCTCAAGCAAACTCTTTAAATTCGAAGGTGGTGGACAAAATCTCTGGACTCGCCACTCCGTTTCCTCCACAGCACGAGCAAGATAGATGAGTTTATTCAGAGAACCAATATCATGTATAGACAGCTGAGTCTGGATGTTGGGTAGAAGGTTTCTTCTGATAATTTGGATGCGAGTGTCTTCCGAAGGTATATGGGGTAACTTCCTGAATAAATTTTCCATTACAGAAACAAAATTAATGACACGTTCCTGCGAACCTTGCGTCCGACGACGAATTTCATCCCACAGAGTCTGTTCATAGTCGTGTGGCTGAAAAGCGTCTCGCAGTTTCTGAACCAAATCGTCCCAAGAAGTGAACTGGTTCATGCGAAACCAAAGCAGGGCATCTTTCTTAAACAGTTCGGAAGATGATTGAAGTAGCCTTACTTTTGAAATACCCCTCGATACTCGAAGCTCTTCCAGTCTTTCCAAGAAACTGGTTACGCTCGAAATACCATCGTATTGAAGGTTCCATCGACTCACATCCAAAAAAGAATGTCCATACCCTCCTCCCAAAGACGTGTCCGGATTCATGCGGATATCTTGAATCGTTCTCTCGACAACAGGTAGGGTGGTGTCAGGATTGCGTAAGGGACTCATCTGCAGGTGTCTCAATTGGGTCGAAAAATCAACGGTTGAGTTAGCACGATTTGTGTTGTCCCAATTTCTATCGGCGTCATTCGATATTTCTTCGGTTCGATCCCTGAACCTGACAGAATTTATCGAAGGTCGAGACGGAATAGGATCTCTATGAGTAAAAGGAAGTTGCCTTTGAGTATCAATACGACTCGGTTGGAGCCTACTTGATTCAAACACCCCACGCAATTCTGCTACTCTACTCTGGTTACTTCGACGCTCAGCAGCACTTGAGTGAAACACTTCTTGAGTTTGTGTTATCACACCACCGACTTGTTCGTCATTGCGATCGGCTACAAAGAAATTCTCATCTATAGTATCACTTGAATTGTTTACGATGGTCGGTTCTGTGTTCACTATTTGTGGAACTAGGGGAACCGATTCATTCAACAAAGGGGCTTCGAGAGGGACATTTTCAGACACAGTTCCTTCGATCACGTGATCAGCCTCCTCCAATAGCCGTTTACACCAGTCTGCGAGTGCACAACGTCTAGACGCTTGGGAAGCATCACATTTGATGCGACCCAACCGTAATTTCAAATGAAATAATCGCGAATATATTCTCTTATATTCATTATCTTTATTGTCCACATCAAATTCCTGAAGTGAAATAGCTAAATCACCCAATTTTCCTTCACAAAGTGATAGTTCATAATTTGGTTCCAAATTAACCTCAGTTGGGGTTGTCATTTCACCCTCACGTTCCATTCGCATAATTCGACGAAAATGACTACGTTTTTCCGCGACCGTGCCTGAAATTGGAAACCCTCTTATCTGTAACTCATAGGTAACTTCGTCACCTAAAAGTCTGTTAACCTCCATGATGTATCAAAGTAGTATTGAAAGAGACAGAGAAAAAAAACTGCAAAATTGTTGCACCCCTAACCTAACTTACCAAATAAAAAAACAAACCCGAAAGAAATCTACCAAATTAACTTTCGGAAAAAATAAACAAACCAAAAGGTTCACAATATTTGGCTTATACCATCAAATTCGGAAATGGGACAACATGTATATATCTCCAGTAAAACCCTCACTTCCGCACAACAACAACAATATACCCTTGCAAAGTTAGGCTATATCAAAACAAAGTGCTAAGAATGACCACTAGACTCGGCGACTGAATGAGACTTCTACAATATGACTCACCCTGTATAATAACAGTAAACATTTACTTGAAACAATAGGTGATAAATTGATATGACAGCGCTGGAAATTCTCAACAACCTTGAAAATACAAGAAACAACCTGAACAATTCGGGTTGCGTTCGGTTATTCGGTCGTTGAAAGTTAACACCAAATAAAAAACCTGCCAATCAACATAAACTAATGAAAATTCAACGTGGGCGCCAATTTGCTACGACCCTACTGAGGGTGGCCTAGTAGCAATGGTGGGTGGCTAAAACTTCATATCAGTTTAAGTATTTAAGGGTCTAAAGGGGAGGCCGCCAGCTAACAGTGAAGAAGGGCGTGGGTAAGATGGTGAAACGAGCGCCACCCGTTTTATCACCCCTTTAGGACTCACTTATGAATGTTACAAAATAAAGCAAAACGGGAAATTATCCAAAGATAATAATTAAACTTCAATTACGTTTGAAACGATAATATAATATAATAATTGTTGAAATCTCATTCAGTTTTCGACTATCTACTAAAATTCCGCAATGCACAAAATCGCCCTTTATTCGTGAAAACACTGTCTAAGGCCAATCCGATTTCACTCCGATTTCACTCTGGCAATTTGTCCGTGACACAGAGAGATATATGAAATTTAGAAGAAGAATGAAATGTCAGTGCTGTCACTCTGGCGTATCTAGGTTAAGGATAGTTGTTTTGTTTACAATGATTGAAATGGAAATTACTATTATGAGATTATATACTAAAGATGTAGTTTCAATCAGCCCTTTATAATGGAGGTGACCAGAATCATTTACTTTAGATATAGCTATATCGTCAGCTCACAACAAATATTCTGGGTAAGGTTTTTAAGTTCCTATCAGGACAACTCGGATCGAGAAGCTTGCTGAGAGATATCTTTTATAAATTCATTAAATATATATTGCAGGTAGAAATAAACGTAAATATTTATGTCCTAAAACTAAATTATGTTGGGCGCAAGTCGCCAAGAATATGCCTCTTGAAAAGAGCAACAGGTTATAAATGACACTTCTGGACTTTATAAGCAAGTAGGCACTGAATGTATGGAAATCAGATATTCCAGATATGTTATGAAAGGATCAATCTTATAACTAGGCTTATCTGTTGTGTCCTGTGGAAGTGCTGTATCCCTGAGGAAGTTCTGTATAGGTACGCTAGACGTCCTGAGATTCCGATGTTACATTTCACTGTGGCAGTTAGAAGCTCCATGCATAATTATCATCAGTTAGTAAGCGGCTACTTATAACCTCTGCGGACTCAATCCAAATAAGTGCTTGCGGAAGCAAAATGCAAGTATAGAAGGGTACTTCGACACCCAGGTAAGGTACCGGAGAAAGATGGAAAGTTGAAGATGATAGCAAAAGCGCAGAAGGAAGGTAAAACTAAAACTATAACAAAACAAAAAGGCCTTCGGTGTAATGTGGCCTTATAGATGTCTGTTCCTGTCTTTCAGGATGTTTGAAATCAGTAGGATTTTACCTCTACAAAAATAATATCCAACAGGTATGTCGAAAGTTTTATCAGTATCTAAATACCAGGAATAAAACAATTTATCTCTTTGTAGATGCTAATCGTACTTAGTAAATCCGTAAAACGTGTTGCTAGAGCTAGATCTAAAATCCAACCAAGAATAGCAAAATGGCTAACAAAAGTACCACAAAAAATGGGTCAATCCATTTGGGCTTTTGCATAGAACAATGACAGGACCAAAGGGCTTAAGGCAAGTTTGTAACTAGTACATTTTTACTGCTCAACTAAATTGGAATCTTTTGAATGCTGAAGTTTAAATAATGGTGACAGGGGTTGATGAATGATTTTAATAATAATATCTAGTTCTGATGAAAGTATGATTTGGTTTATTTAAACAATAATTATTTTTATGTTTCAGAAAGAATATTGAGAAGAGAGGAAGAAGATATAATTTAGCAAAACATTGGAGGTTATATTTTGAACTTGTCACTTGATCAGATAAATAAACAATAACAGAAGGCATCACTCCGAAAGATAGGTTTCAGCTTCAAAGGTTCTAACTACCTGGTGAAGTGAAAACAATAGAAAATTCAATAGAAATGAGCAAGAAGTGAAGAACAATACAAAGCAAAGACCAAAGAGCAAAAGAAGAAAGAAGAAACTAAGAAGAGCGTACAATAGCTATCTGATAAAATGAACCCGTAACAATGTCGACATCATCTTGTAGACTTTTGGGTAACTTTTCCCAAACATGAGCAATCTCATGTGCAGCACATGCAAGCATCACTTCCTTCGGCATAGTTGCAAGCATCACTCGATCCATTTTTGTCAAAGTACGATATTTTGAATACATCTTGAGTGAAAATCCCATTCCCTTAATAGCCTCTCGCGTCATTGCTGGAGTTGTATCCATTTTATAATGATTCAGAGAGAAACTTCAGGCACAAGTGACCGCAGAAAACTGTGTTGAACTTCTGCTGGCGATCATAGTTATATATAATTTTCACTTTCGGACATTTCTGAAATTATTGAATCAACTCTATTGGTGGGGGTAGATCTCCAAAACTATCAAAGTATGCAATGTCTTTCCCACATTTGCCGTATGCCACCCAATGTGTTCCCGATCCTCTTATTCCATCTAAATTGACAATAGCGGTCTCGTAGTTTCGTGGACCTCTAGTGGGTAATGTATCACGCATGAAAATACCGCGAAAGTATGGAATTTTAATTTTCTTGGCATAATAATTGAGATCGATGTCGGTGAGAGGTCTTCGAGGTAGGGAATCAATTAGTTTTTTGGATTGTATGGTTTCAAGTATAGTCCGAGTCCTTTACGGTATGGTTTAAGGTATATACCACTACCACTTTTACCCAATGCCACACTTTCCATCTTCTTATTATGACGATTCGCTCCGATCAGGGCTGTTCTGCTTGCTTTTGCTGCATTCACAGCTCTGGTGATGCCTGCAACAGCACCCGCTAAACTTCCTAGCGCGGACAATCCTGCAAAAATTGGTATCAAAGGTAGAATCCCCCCAACCTTAGGAATTGGAATTATGCGGGGTGTGCGGATTGTTTTCTTCCCACCGGCAGCTTTGAGGTATTTACGTGCCGCATGCAATGCCACTACGGTAGCTTTTTTCCTATTATTCGTAAAAAATTGCTCACCCCCAGCTGTTTTCAATACATTCCGCACTTTATGAACCACCCCAGAACCGAAGGCGATTTTTCTGAGTTTATTTTTCTTTTTCTTCGGTTGCTTCCTCTTCTTTCCCTTCATAGTAGTACTACAACCCATACCAAAACGTCTCTTTGCTTTCATAATGTTGGTAACGAGTAGGGCAGCTGCTCTTTCCTTAATACCAGCGTCTTTCGATTTAACCCTATTCCAAGCTGCGTTTTCGAGTTCTTTGTCTGCCGTATGTCTCGCTGTGAGATCAGTAAGATGATTCAAATATTGAATATCGTGTTGTTTGCATGCAATATCCAATTTATTGATTCCAGGATCTTTGCGGGCTAAACGTTTTTCCAATTTTGTACCAGGTCCACAGTACTGATATCCTCCAGGTAAATGTAATTCGAACGGAAGTTTGTTTATCAATTTATTAACGAATCCACGACCGTTTTTTCTGCATCTACCACGAACACATCCGTTTCGTTTGATGGTACTCATTTAAATGAAACGTTCACAACATATCATCGCTTACATAGTCTCCAACCACGGTACGATGCGCATTGTGAAGCAGAAAGAAAAGTTTGCTGTAGATAATTTAGATGAAAAATTCGGTTGTGGATTGAATGGACAGAAAGTGTTGCGGCATGGTCCGCTACTTCCATCATCTGTTCGAGGACTCATTATCGGACCGTCGAATTGTGGAAAAACGAATGCCATGATCTCTCTCTTAACACATCCACAAGGACTGCGATTCACAAACGTTTATCTCTATTCGAAATCACTCAATCAACCCAAATATCAATTCCTACGGAATGTATTGGAACCTATAAAGGGGTTGGGTTTTTTTACGTTCAGTAATAATGCAGAAATAGTGGAACCGTCCGATGCCAAACCAAATTCTGTTTTCATTTTCGATGATGTAATATGTGAAAAACAGGACATTATAAGATCATATTTCTGTATGGGACGCCATAAAGATGTTGACTGTTTTTATCTTGCTCAAACATATTCACGAGTGCCCAAACAGTTAGTGCGAGATAATACCAACTTTATCGTAATGTTCAAACAAGATGAAACGAATCTACACCATATTTATTCCGATCACGTGTCACCCGACGTAACATTCAAACAATTTCAACTGATGTGTGTTAAATGTTGGGAGGATCAATATGGATTTATGGTCATTGATAAAGATAGAAAAATGCACGAAGGTAGATATCGCATGGGATTTGATAGTTTTATATATCCATGACACTGCAATCCACATTCAATCGATCGTTGGATTGCACACAGGTTACTTCAGTGGTGTAATCTCTCTTGTAGACCAAAATGAAGAACGATTCAGTTGTTGATGATAAAAACAATGCATTGAATTTGAAACGTCAACTAGTTGAGACAACAGAAGCTGTACGCCAGAAATTTAACTCTATCAAGAGTGGACTTATTGAAAATCGAATAGCACTTGAAAAATTCTACGATCCCCTAATGAAGCCATTGAACGTTCTATCTTCAGCTGCTGCAACGAAACAACTACCACCACCACTACGACAATCAATGACGAAGCAAGTGAACTCACACTCTACTCTAGTTAGGAGTACTCCTATGGGAAAGAATCAATTTGGTAGTGACACCTCGTCTGCTGACAGTGAGACCATCAAAGAATTCGGTGAAACGTCTATATTCGAAACACCATCATCATCTCGAATAAGTAACTCGGACTATTCCTCCCTTTCTGAAGGCAATATTGAAGATATTTTGAAGATGCATTTGGAAAATGTCAAAACAAACAATGGTGACTATGACACAATATTTGGTATCCGTTCAGATCCTGCTACGGGAAAACTCAAAATGGGAAGTCTCAATGTAAATTTCAGTGGTGGAAATATTTTATTTTGGAATACCAATAAAACAAAAAAACATGAATTCCCAAGTTGTCCGGAGTTATATAATATGATTTTTTTAAAAAACCCACCTGAAGTCAGTGATGATGGAATTCTTCATACATATGCTAAAATATTGAGAGTCACGAATGCACCATACAAACAACATCAACTGAGGAATGGTTTCAAACATACGAAATCAAAAAAATTCCGTGAAGTTATTAAACCAGTACTAAACTTATCACATTATCTAACAACGAGAAGTAGAACAAAAAAAGGTGCAGGGATTAATCGGATACAAAAAAGGTATGATCCCAAACCTGCGAATTATGTATACTGGAATTCACCAAAAGAGTTAGTCGCTCGTTTACGACTATTGATATCCTCGAAATCAGCTGGACATACTGGACACGACAATGAAATAATTTCAATAATTGAAGAATTACGTGAGGAAAGTATAATATATTAAAACATTCAAGAAAATGATCATTTTGTACACGGAAACAAAGTGAAGCAGTCATTGTGAGAGGATGGACAATGGAATAAGTGATCTCAAACGACAAGTTGTCAATGAATTACATACACCGGCAAGACGTAATTTCACCAGAAGAACCACCACCCTCAAAGGTTTTGCAGATCTATGGCAAATTGATCTTGCCGAATTACAACCCTATGCTAAACATAATAAAGGATATAGATATGTCCTTGTAGTAATTGATTGCTACTCAAAATATCTATGGACAAAACCGATCAAAAATAAAACAGGTAGTGCTGTAACTGATGCAATGGAAGATGTGCTGAAAGAAGCCGACTATTCTCCGAAACATCTACAAAGCGATCAGGGAAAAGAGTTTTTCAACAATACTTTCTCATCTCTAATGGGTAAATATAAAATCAATCATTATTCAACATTCAGCACAATGAAGGCGGCCATAGCAGAAAGAGTAATTCGAACAATAAAGACGTGGCTTTATAGGGAATTTTCAGCGATGGGACACAACAAGTGGTTAGACATTCTTCCTATTATAACAAGAAAATATAACCATAAAGTGCATCGTACAACTGGTATAGAACCAATTAATGTTACACCAACAACAAAACTGAAATTTAAAGTTGCCAAAGTCATTCGAGGAAAACAAAAACTGCCCAAATTCCGAATGAATGACATTGTTCGTATAAGCAAGTACAAAAATATTTTCGAAAAAGGATATACTGCAAATTTCACAACTGAATTATTCAAAATCATTAAAATCAATAGGACATATCCCACAACGTATATAATTGAAGATATGGATGGCCAACCGATTAGAGGATGTTTTTATGAAGAAGAGTTATTGAAAACGGAAAATCCTGACATTTATCTCGTCGAGAAGGTGCTGAAGAGTAAAAAAGATAAACTATATGTGAAGTGGTTAGGTCTTCCCATTGAACACAATTCATGGATTGATAAACGTGACATGGTTTAAATATGTATTAACTTTAATAAAGTGGTGAAATTGATTTTGAGTTTTCATTTCAAGTAGACTGAATTGAAAAAATATTGTAGCGGTAAACGTTGCCCCAGCCAATCGCAACGTTCTGTGTATGCCAAACCAATTTAAATGCATACCCCATTCCCGCTTATATATTTTCAACTCACAACATTGATGACATTTCATTATCCTCAGAGCTAATCAGTATCATATTGAAAAGCGTGATCAAACTCTTTTATCCACTTATCACGTACAGATGCTGCCGTATCGAAAAGTTTAGTGGACTCCTGAAGCTCCATCTCAGCTTGCACTTTCAAACAATGGGTGAACTCATTATTCTGTGTGATTTTGTTACGGAGTTTATCTGCATCTTCACACATTTTGATCAGTTCAACCTTTGTTGATGCAATCTTTGCATCGAGCTCCTGAAGAGCCACCTCGTCTATGCTGCTACTTTGAATATCGTCATCGCATTTGACGATGGTGGCCTTCGCTTTTACGATGCGGCATTTGGCTTTCTTCAACATGTCCCCACAGCACTGCAGTGGACCGAAAGAATGAAGCGATACATTTCCCAAATCACCCATCACTTTCTTTAAGGTGTCATCTACCTTCTTCTTACGGGGTTTCCGTACACCCTTAGTTATTTTCTTGGGTTTAGAAACAGTAGATGTACCCTTCCTCTTAGATTGTTTCGGTTTATGATCCACACTAAGAGGAGAGAGGAGTGGAGGGCATTCGGGTAGTGACAGCTGTGAAAGGGTTGGATCAGCACTTTCTGAAGATTCCGGTTTATCTGTCATCTTTAGATAAGCTTCGAAGTTGAAGTCATCGGTGGAATCTTGGGATGACAAGTGATATACCGGAATATTTTCAAAACCAAACTCACCATTTGTTGCACCTTCTTCAACAGATAAATTTGGTAGTGAGTTCATGATTATTTAGCTCGGAGGAATGTGTGATATCAATAGGATGTGGATAGAAATGGTGCTGATGTTGATGCGACTTCACGTTTTATACAATCAAGTCGCATGGTACATGCGCACATGAACATGACAACAAACCACCGTAAAAGGAGAGGGGGTGAATATCCCATGAGTTAACTCTACAAATTTCATAGTAATGGGAAGTGTTGAGAACACACAGTATTCTTCCAACCGATGTCTTCTCCAGATGTGTATATAGTTCTATGTCACCTACATAAGCTTTGCCCAATTAACTATAAATATGGAAATCATTTCGTAACATAATGCGAAGGTGTGATTTAGAACAAAATGATCAAAGTGAGTCATAGTTCTGATTTACAACTACGTATTGCATATAATCATAGTGACGAATATGATTCCCAATAGAAAGTGTGAGTTCTTTTTTGTAGCCTTGAAAAAGGCTGTTTTGCTCCAAAGAGCCAAGGGGAATTGGGTGAAGACTGATTAGCTTGAGTCTTCACCGACATTGCCAACATTCCTAGCATAGAATGCCCTAGCCCGCTCCTTCGTCTCCGCCCACACACGGTTAAACTCTGTAGCATCTCCGATATCATTGTCATCATCGGACCCATGCTCTTCTGCTGAGTGCCGCGGTGGCGCTGTGGTAGTTGGGATCTCCTGTGCTGTTGCTGAAGACATGTTGAATTGTTGAATGATACTTTGAGTAGGTTGTTACCGTATTTATAGTGATCGGAGTGGGGATATGTGATGGAAATGGTGGTACACATCTACTGTGTTAGAATCCGCCGAGTACTACTACTAAGATTTCAAAAAGTGATTGAAAATTTTTTTTCAATCATTTTTCCAGTAGAATTCAACATTTCAAACCTTTTATGTGGTATGAAATTTTCTGATAGAACTCACCATTTCGGTTATATGAGATATTTCAGAAATTCCAATAATTATTTTCAAAAACACTCTAAAAAATATTTTCAAATATTTTTTCCTATAGAATTTAACATTTCCAATCATTTATCTAGTATGCAATTTTTTGATAAAACTCTTCCTAACGCGAATATAAAACATTCAAAAAAATTTAAATAAATATTCAGTGACGCCTATGGATTTCACGTTATCGGATGTTACTACTACCTGCTATTGAGTGCTTTGTGAAGGATAATTTCATATTCAAGATGCACTCGCTCAGAAACAGGTAGGCAGGCGATACTCCTTAGACAATTCTTTCAGGTTTTAGTTGTAATTTGAACTTTGCTACGGTTTGTTTATTGAGAATAATGGCTAGTTTAAACTTATCACAAATGGAAATGGATTCCAATGTTGAGTCTATTCTTGTGGAAAAATCAGTACCGGATGTTTTGTCACCCTTCAAATCTCCCATATCGTCGAAAATTAAACGTAAGCAGCCATCAAAATTGAATAAATTTAAACGCGTGATAGAAAAAAATAGCCCATACTCTCAAAACGCATGGAAAAAACCATCGTATCAATTGGATTGGAATGTTCCGGGCTCTGGTACGTCTAAAGGTAGTGGAAATGCCACAAACTGCGAAGAAGAAGAAATAGTTGAGTTGATTGATCAGACTAAGAGAATGTTTTTGTATTCGAGGGAGTCAAAACAAAGAGTGACACAAATGAAAGAAAAAGGTCATCAAATTAAAAAAAACACGGAATAGACTTCCTATTATTCACCTCCCAACCATTATAATAGGAAGTCGATTCCGTGGGCCTCCACACAAACTAACACATCGGTCTATTATGGTTGCCAATAAAAGTCCAAAATATCTTCTAGCCTTTATATCATTCGCCAAGATGTATACAACTAGCATTACGTTAGACATCCAATATTTTAATATTGAAAACTGAAGACCAGTTCCATCTGGTGGCAAATACTCCAACACAGCTGTGAGAGTATGGACAGTCACATCCATTTTGTTAGAGCATTGGCGTAGCGGTGGGAGGAATTTCTGAATTGTTTCATATTAACGAAATAGTTAGTTTTATTAGAAAATTTCATACCAGATAAAAGGTTTGAAATATTCAATTATACTGGAAAAATGATTGGAAAAATTTTTTCAAACACTTTTTGAAATCTAAGTAGTAGTACTCAGCGGATTCTAGCACAGTAGGTGTGTACCGCCGGTTCCGTTTCCCCCACCACGACCTTGTACATTTCTACCATTAAGTGGTGAAAATGTGTGTGTGTGTTCTTTTTGTGGCCCTGAAAAGGGCCGTTGGGGTGCTCCGGAGAGCTGGGTGTCATCCCGCATATTTATGCGCGACGACCACGGAATGGGCTTAGATGACATCGTCATCGTCTGATGACACCACGATGATGGTGTCATCGTCAGAGTCATCGTCCACCAACATGTGGACCTCCTCTTCAGAGTCTTCGTCCACCAGGACGTGCAGGTCCTCGATGCCGACATGCACGACCTCCTCCTCAGGGTCTTCGTCCACCAGCAGGTGCAAGTCCTCGATGCCGTAATGCACGACCTCCTCCTGGTGGTCGACCACCGCTTCATCCTCCGATGAATCGGATGAAAACAGGTCCTCCCAGTAAAGCGGTTGAACGTCCATCTCATCCTCTGATGATGGCGATGACGGCGATGGATAATCCCAAATATCCGTGGAGTCGCTCACCTCATTTACTTGGATAGGGCCTCTGGAAGGTCTATACCAGTGACCCCTTTCCCCCTCGTACACGACATTCTCCTGGAGAGGAAGAAAATCCAGAACTTCATAATCTTCAAATGCCCAGATGCGTCTCGGAGATGAGGTGGAGTCTGGGAAAGACATCTTGGAAGACTGATACTATAATATGAGCTGGCATTGAATTTATAGTAGTAGAGGAAGAGAAAGGTGGGAGAGAAGGGTGGAAAAGAAGGGTGGGAGAGAAGGGTGGGAGAGAAGGGTGGGGCTTTGAAGAGTGTGTGATAGGAGAAATACACAATATGATATTTTATCAAAGGGTTAAAATAATAAATAGAGTCAAAGATTATTTACATACTCATTGATTAACATAAGTATGAAAGACAATAATTAGAATAAAGTGATGAACAATGCCCCAACCACGCATTGCACAATGTGTACCTACCAACAAATTGAATGTACACTCCTTTTTTTTCACTTATTCTTTTTTTATTACTAACACCTAATTTAATATATACAACTTGAATTAAAATACAATTGAGATAAAGTGATAGGCAATGCCCCAACATCGCATTGCCCAATGTGTACCACCCAACAAATTTAATGTACACTCCTTTGTCACTTGATCTTTTTTTTATTAACAATAACTAATTCTACACATGCAACTTATATTTAAATTAATTTTTACAACACTTACAAATAACTTAACCTATACAAAATATCTTACATCTAACTATTTCTAAGTCGTTGGAGGGTTGCCATCATCCTCTCCGTCAATGCCGTCACCTGAGCTCTGGCCGTCTCCAACCTGGTGAAGCGTTCGGCCTCCAGGATGGCTTCCTGACGGTCACGCTCAGTCAGCTCAGCCAGCTGACGGGCAATTTCCGCCCGCGCTACTTGGCTCAGCTGGAAGTCGCGCTGAGCCTCGGCTATCACACCCATCAGCTGGTCCACATCCGTTTCCAACGTGGGAGCGATGGCCTCCAAGGCGACGTCGGCGACGGGATCGATGATGGCAACTACCTCCACGATAGGGGCTGGTGGAGGTACAGCGGGCGCTGGTGGTACGACATCAACGCTGATGATTTGCACAACAGCACGTGGTGGTACAACTTCTGCGACTCGCGGTAAGTCGACGACTGTCGGCTTCACGGTTACAACTATAGGTGCAACCTCTTGAACACGTTCAATAGGTGCCACTACAGTTGCAACAGGAGTCACAACTGGGACCGCAGCTCTTGAGGATGATGGCCATCCTGCTTGATACGGGTTGGTTTGATCGCATCTCTTCCGATATGCGGAAATAGCACCAACCCTATTGCTTTTGCCCGATTGCTTCCGCGATGACGATTTCACGCCGCTACCACTTGGTCGTGGTGGTGTCGGCTCGAACTCATCCTCGCTATCCACAATCTCAATCGGCTTACATATCATTGACGATTTTGCCCTCATTTTACGTTTCTGTTTGGGAGCAACATCGTCAACGGAATCGCTTTGTCGCTTACGTTCACTCCCACCTTGCTCCTGTGAAACCATCGGCGTCAACGGCTCAGGGATCTCCATGTCCTCCTTAATGCTCTCCAGGGCGTTGGTGAAGTCCGCTTCGTTGATGTCCGAGTGATATGGTCCTGGTGAAGGCGGCGGAGATGGTCCTTGAGGCCTATTTTCGTCGACCAGGACATTGGTCAATGCTGCGAACATCAACAGGTTGGTCGCCGGTGGAGCTGGAGCCATCGCTGTACATTGAAAAAAAAATTAAACAAAATAATGAATATAAGATAGTGTACTCACCAATTAGAATTGAAGATATGGAACTTGGACGAGAAACTGCTGCTGGTGCTGGTGGTGTTGGCTTGGAGAACTCGAAGTCAACTGAAGAATATTCAGAGGAACTCTCCTTTTAAGCCATCGGCCCACCTCCCACTCTACCCCCTCCCTCTCGAAACGCTACTTCGACCATTGCGCACATCCCTCCCCTGGTACCATCTGAATCAAACCCATCATAACCCCACCCGCATTTCAACAACGCTAAGTATTACAAAAAATACATGTACTTAGTGGAGTGAGTTGAAATAAGGGAGTTTGGCATGCATGACAATGGTGAGTTGGAGTATCAGCATACTCAACAGTTGTATGTGAATGGTGATTAGCATACAACCCACCATTGTCATTCATACCACAGTACCGTAAATAGCACATGTGGCAGACGAAGAATTGGCCTTCATCACCGGTATCAATTGCAACGAAGGCTAATGTGCAACAATACAAATTAGTTGCAAAATTGTTCAACGTCTCCGACATGTTGATAGGTATGGTACGACTTATGATGGAGTCGAAGTCGCTGGCAGAATCCACCTCAACCCCTTCATCGACGTCATCATCTTCGCTGTCCTCGTCGACGGCATCCATCTCAGGGTCCTCCGGCTCCACCAGTTCCACCAAGTCCTCGAACACCAGCTGGTCCACCATTTCCTCCAGCTCATGGACCGCTGGTACTTCCACCTCTAGGTCGTCTTCCCACTCCTCCTCGAAGTTGTTGACGTCCATGTGGGACAGGCTCGTCAGGACTTCCATATAATTCTCCATCGCTCACACAGGTATCAATAAATTATAATAAATATGAAATATACAACACAATATTCGAATTATGAGATTCGAATGAAGTATTCAGTGACCTGCCCGTCTTTTATATCTTCCATTCAGAGTAGGGGGGATACCACCACCATAACTCTTCTGCATAAGAGTATAGAGCTCTCGTGTCTCCCAAACAGTGTTAGCGAGAAGATCAGTGTATGTGAATGTGTAAGTAACATTATGGTATTGAAATACAAATAACTTTAGTATGACAAAATTTATTCTATATATTTTTATGATATAACAAATTCATTTTTCAAACAGCTGGGTCTGGATCACTGCCTGGAGACCAATTTACAGCTGGATCTGGATCACTGCCTGGAGCCCAAAGTTTTGGTCTATGTGTGAGCCAAATATCAGGATGTTTCCTCTCCAAATCGACTAACCTCTGATGTTTCTTCTCTAATACAGCTAACCTCTTTTCCAAATCATCATATTTTTGCATCATTGCAGATGTAACTTCAAAATCCTCTTTCATCAGATTGCATTTATGATCGAGGTCACTAGTCAACTCTGTTATTTTTCGTGTAATTGTAGCTGTGGTATCCCATACTTTGATATCCACATCACTTTTTAGATTACTATATTTGCGATCTAGATCATCAGTGACCTCCTCTATTTTTTCATTGAATGCTAGACGGGCATCAGGTACAATCTTAGCCGTTGTGGCAAGTATGGCAGCCTGCAAGGCTTTGAGGACACGTGCCTTCGTCTCCTTGATTTGTTCATTGAGATATAATTGGGTTACACAATCACTCTCATCTATCGGTTCACCAACATTTTTCAGTCTTTTACCTTGCACATCATATTGGTCATCAGGTGAAAGCTTGAATCCTATACCTTGGGGACCTTGAGAACCTTGAAGAACTCGAACTTTAACAGCACCCCATTTTCGTGTACGACCGAATTTATCGATAGCCTTAGACATCTTTCTCCCACCTTGATATCTTTCATACTGATGATTTTAAAACAATCATTTGTATATATCTCTGTGTAGGTATGTTGATATCTCAAATGAAACAAAAGGAATTCAGAAAAACATGTTTATTCAAAAAAATATATTTGGTAACAAGACATAAACTAACATTGACTAGTATAATTTGACTTTTATACAATAAGAGTACTATATAATATATTCGGTACAGGACAAGACATCAGCTAAAATTGACTAGTACAATTTTATTTTTATATAATAAGCGTAATCACATATGAAATACAAATAAATAAGTATAGTGGTGGTGAATTTTCCATTTTGAATGATATTTCATTTATTCAATTTAGCTGTTAATAAATGAAGTAATTGATCTAAAGGACTCTCTTGGGAAAAAGATTGAATAATATTGGAAACCCAACGAATATTCTCTTCTGGGTCATTCTGGTAGAATTCTATATCGCTATGACCCCAAGGAAGAGTTTGTGTCGTATTGGGAATGATGAACCGTTTATCATCATGGTACGACAATGCAACTTTGTTTTTCAATTCAGTATACATGTCGTGCAATATGCTTCTAAACGAGTTCATCTTCCTAAATATTAAACCACCCTGTTCGACAATTTTCTTATAATCTTCACATGTCAATTCATTCTTTATGACGGATCTTTTGACACCTTTTGCTTTCTTGAATTCACTACCTACAGACTGAACATAATATGCTTTAGCACCGGTACCATAAAAGCTAATTATGGGATCATTCGGAAATTCATCTTTGAAATTACCCAGAATTGACTTTGTAATGGGAATATTGAATTGGTTTCCTAATTTGTAATTGGAAGTATCAAACTCACCTATATTGCTGGTAATGAATTCATAAAAATTATCAGTTTTTACTTTCAAAATTAAAGAATCCGCGTCAGTGTAGAGTAAGGTAGCATTTTCTGCATAATGACGTTTAATACATCCGTAGAAGAAGTTGTACATAACTGTTTTGGATAATTCTAGAATACAGAATCCCAAATATAGTGGTTTATCGTACAATACATTAACTTTGCCCAATTGAATATCAACGAAATTTTCGGAAAAAATTGAACAGCTTTTGAAATTAGGACGTGATATTTTCCTCTTGATGCTTTCCCAATGCGTCACCAATCTAACATCTATTCTGTTATCAACGTTTTCCATCGTTTTCCCATAAACTGCATTATTCATGAGTTTATAGAAATCTTTTTCAGCTTTGTTGTTAGAGCGATTGCGCATTTCAGTGTTCAAATCAATATAAGGTTTCATCCAACATGACTGCTTGAATTTCAGCACTCTATATGTATTCATGACAATAAGACCATTGGCCACAGCCTGCTGTAAGTTTTTATAATGTACAATATATTTTCTCTTGTCATTTAAATTTGGAATTAATTTAGGAATTTTCGATTTGGAATGTGGAGGTATTAAACTTTCAACGAGAAAAGGGAGATCAGCATGTTTGTCATGTAATTCTTGGGGATAATGAATATCCACTTCGAGAACATAACCGTATGGACTATCAGATGCCACAGCCATTACGTCCAAATTGAAAATGTCATTGGGTGTTAGCCAAGCAAAATCATTGGTGGGTAATGGTTGTGACATACTGTGACCATATAAGTTGGTGGCATCTAAATATGATATGAATGATGAAGGTTCATTGGGGTTATAATCGGGTAAAAATTTATTATTAGCAATATGCTTCCTTCCACTACACTGACTTATTCCACCACGTATTCCTTTCTTGAAAAAATGTATCATGTCAATGTCTGTCAATAATTCCAATTCAATATTTGTATACTTTAGCATTGCATACCATGATAATCCGGGTGCTGTATAATACTATGCCGGATCTAATTTATATTTCTCTAAACATATGTCTCTAAAATTCCCAAATATGTCACATAATAGAAGCACATCAGACTTCAAATATAAATCCGAGTATTCTCCCAAACTCTTACACTCGAATAAATGCCAAACACGTTTCGCTCTCATATAATCCTTATCTGATATATGCTCTCCGTTAAGATTGTCATAAAACTGATTTTTTGTGGGGAGAGTTGGATGATTCAACTTGTCAATATGATCAACAAAGTTATATGGAAAAACACCTTTCTGTCTCATCAAATTGAATTTGTCAATTTGTGGAAAATGTTTATGCATCTCAATACACTGATCGGATGTTAAGTTAGCACCTAAGTTCTGCAAAGAATTCGACATGAATTTAAAACTGTCTATGAATCCCATTTTCAAATAATTCTTTTTCTCTTTTCCATCTTTGTCAGTGTATGAGTGAGTAAATAAATGCTTGGTGAAAGATATGTATTTTTCCTTAGTTTGTGGGATAACATCCACTTTGTCTTTGTTTCTATACAGTTCTTTTATGAACAAATGACAATCATATCCACTCAGGTTATGGAAAATTATCGGAACAAAATTAGGTAGTTTGAAATTCAAGTTACATACAGAATGTGCGGCAGGTGATCTTTTTTCCAGTGAGATGACAATGGTCTCTCACTTTCACATCACCACCCGAGAATGGTTTATCACATATACCACAAAATTGAGTAGAAGAAAACTCTTTTTCTTCCGAGGGGGTTTGTGCAGCAATAGGAATTGGATACCTCAAATGATTGTGATAAATATTCCTTAAATCATCTTCAAGTTTTGTAACAAATTTCTCGGCTGCATCCTCACCCCTATATGTCACAAATTTAGTTAATTTATCATTGTATGAACATTTTATCGAATAAGCAAATGAATAAGGTTCATGTTTGTATGTTTTGTTCGAGTATGAGTGTTTAGGGTTGGGTTGACTAGTTTGAATGGGTTTGAGAACTGATTCAAAGTCGGCATAAACTAAAAATGGCACCTTCAGCTGTTTCTCAAAATTTTCAAACATAAGTGTATTCCCCGGTAACATTTTACCATATTTGTTGATTCTGAACTTGACTGATGGTGTTGTAGTGCTCAAGTGATTACAGTCATGCAACTGATGACGTAACAATAATCGCTCATGAGAGAAATACAATAAACATCCATCACAAAAATATTTTTTATGCTCATGCGCAGATAGTTGACTTGAAACTAATCTAGAAAGGTCTTTAATCCAACAATAATGACTATTGCCAGAATCATCTGTTATAAGTAACAAATTGACATGTCTTCTGAGTCTTCTCTGTGAGTAACGCAACGGACCAACCACTTCATATTTCATTTTACCCTTATCAAGTTTCGACTCTAACCCATAAACATTTATTGAAATATCATTTATGTCTTCAAACTTTTTTATAGCTTGAAGTTTAACTGGAAAATCCATACCTGTTACATTCAAGACATTGGAATAGTGGGGGTATGAGGAAACTTCTGACACTCTACCATTCGCAGGAAACAATGCAGATGTGATAGCCCATGCAAAACAATGTTGATCTTCATTGCGAATATTCACAACACCTTTTCTTGTCTCAATGAATTCGGGCAGCTTCACATACGAACATCCGCTGAGTGGACTATACTTGTTGATGTTCACTTCGAGGAACATAACTTTTTCACAACTCCATTCTGAAACATAAACATAATTTAATATTCATGTAATTAGAAGGAAACCTTAAACATACCTGAATCACGTTCTTCAAATTCCGTAGTCTGAGCAATGATGACATCACGGAATCCATCGAATAATGCACCCAAATCCGTAGACTGATCCACAATTTTATTTTGTGAGTTGAATGACTTGGTATCACTCAAATCCCGTGTTTGGACAATGTAGCTGCCAAATACTTCCATATTCACTTTAAAGATCTTGTGAACCTTTATTGCCTCTTCAAGTAATCCAATAACTTTTTCTCTGATCTCACTGAAGAATGGCATATATTCAGTGTAAACATTTGGACTTTCCACGCGATAGCTCACAATTCTACACTTGAAAGCATTCCTTATAATTTGTATGCCATCACTCACTTGAACACATGCATTGTTCTTGTGCTGGAGAGTTCTTTTGTGAGAACTAACTTGGGAAGCAGGAATTGACACATTACAACAATTGCATGTGTACATTGGTGTCGATGCTGCCGCATCTAACTTAATCCTTTTCACAGAAGGGCCACCTTGGCAACTTTGGAGTTGATGCCGACGGAGATTATCACTACGAGTGAACGATTTACCACATCCACAGGAATACATTTTCTCGATGTCTCTTCAGCACAAAACTCAATGAAATACTGATTTCACAATCATTCTCACCACCTTTAAATATTATTTCGATGAGTGGAAGAGAGGGTAAACAAATTCTCTCTGCATCGACTACTCATGCAACGTCACAGAGCCCTCCCCACCAGTTAACGCATCCAACAGCATATCAATACAGAGAGGACGGAGAGTTAATAGTAGTCGCTACATCGCCACAGCGTATGGGTGTGTGACGTCAGCGGATCCACCGTGTCGGGAGCGAGGGTCTGACACACATCAGTGGATCGTCGTGCGCTTAGCGCTGACGTCACGCGACCTCTCCCCCCACCACCATCGCAAGGTATACATCACGGGAGAGGAATCAGAGCTCACATATCGGGCTGGATCTCCGTGGTGTGCGGACGTGTACCGTCTCCATACTTCGGTATAGATTTTCATGTGCACTCTACAAGGATCATACACAGTACCTGATTAGGTAGACATGAAGGTCATGCAAGACATGGAGGTAAAAAAAATATGTGTACTTACAAAAAGTACTTGTCCGTGTATGAAAAAAATTCCAAGTCATCTCAAGGTCAAACACAAACCCTGAACACCTCTCCCAACAATATAAATCAAGGTCAAACACAAAATTTCAAAGGCATCTCTAGGGCATGCCAAGGTCATAGACCTACACAAAGGTACCTATGCACCAAGGTCATCCCTGAAGGTCACCACAAGGTCAACGATGACGTCATAGTGGAGGGGGGAGGCCCAGAACCGGCTCAAATCTCCTACTGAGATGTTTTCAAATTATTCAGTCCATATGTCAATTAATTTTGCAATTCAAACTTATCGATATTTGCTTTGGATATCTTATGACCATACATAAGACATCTTCTGAGGGATATCCATTCCAAATCCGTCGACGGATATCTAATGGATATCCAATTCAAATCCAGTAAGAAAACAAAAGATAAGAGTATTCTTCGAATGCTTCAATTCATGTACGAGCATGGAAGAAACTCAGAAATTGATAATATCAAATATGTCTTGCAATTTTATCACATCCATAATTACTGCGGATATCTTATGGATATCCATAAGATATATGCTGAAGGATATCCATTTCAAATCCGTCGACGGATATCTATTGGACATCCATTTCAAATCCAGTCCGAAAACGAAAGATAAGAGTATTCTTCAAATGCTTCAATTCGTGTACGAGCATGAAAGAAACTCAGAAATTGATAATATCAAAATCTGTCTTGCAATTCAATCACACCTATAATTACTGTGGATATCTTATGGATATCCATAGGTCAGCTTCTGAAAAATATCCATTTCAAATCCATCTACGGATAATTTATGAATATCCATTTCAAATCCAGATGGAAAACGAAAGATAAGAGTATTCTTCAAGTGATTCAATTCATGTACGAGCATGGAAGAAACTCAGAAATTGATAATTTAAAAATCTGTTTTGCAATTTAATCACATCCATAATTACTGTGGATATCTTATGGATATCCAAAGGACATCTTCTGAAGGATACCCATTTCGAATCCATCCACGGATATCTTATGGATATCCATTTCAAATCCAGTCGGAAAACGATAGATAAGAGTTTCCTTCAAATGCTTCAATTCGTGTACGAGCATAGAAGAAACTCAGAAATTGATAAAAGAGTATTCTTCAAATGCGTCTATTCGTGTACAAGCATGGAAAAAACTAGATATTATCAAAATTATTATTATTATCAAAATCTGTCTTAAAATTCAATAACATCCATAATTACTGAGGATATCTTATGGATATCCATAGGATATTTGCTGATGGATATCCATTTCAACTCCATCGATGAACATCCCATGAATATACATTCCAGATCCAAGGATATTCCGACCAGAATTGGACATAAAATGGATATCCATAAAATATCCTGTGTTATCTGGGAGGCGACTTGGGGCAACACCAAGAATGATATTTCTTGCCCAGCAGACGGTTTCTTTACCGGTGAATCAAATAGGCAGTTCTCTAACTAAAACTTGTGCAAGCAAGGAAGATCAGCAAATTTGAAAAGAAAGCCAAAAAAAATTCACAGCAATTCAATAGAATATGGCTAAGATAGGTAAATGTTTTTGCAGTTTTTTTTAATAAAGGACTTTGTTTCCCTTTTTTCTTCAATTAGTAAGAGACAGGTGCTATTACTTGACGTTCTGATGATGAGGAGTCAATTGGGGAGGCTGGAATATAGACCGTCAGATAGTGACAGATTTAGGTGTCCCATTTTCATATACAAGCCTTGAATAGAATTGAGAAGTACATCGATGTTGAGTAAAATGGAGTGAAATTTACGAGTGGCTCCTGGGGAAAACATATGGAAAATTCGATTTTCCGTGGAAAATTCGATTTTCCATATTTTAACGCGAGCCGTGTTCATCGAATCATTAATTAGTAGAACCTGGCTTCGGAAGAGCAAAGGCTTGAGTGTTGAAGGTGGCTAAAGAGTTAAAATAAGGCTGTAATCTTGTAAAGAAAAATCTAGATTTTAACAGATTTTCCCACGCAAGCCCATCGAAATTATGAAAACCTACATCGTCACTAGACCGAAAAACATAATGGCTTGAGTGGCGCGAATGGATAAGTAGATTTTGTCGTTGGAAAATTCAATGGAAATTCTGTTTGATTTTTCCATATGTTTTCCCCACGAGCCTCTCGTAAATTTCCCTTCGTTTAACTCAACATCGACTTACTTTTCAACCCTATTCGAGGCTTGTATGTGAAAATGGGGCACCTAAATCTGTCACTATCTGACGGTCTAATATGATGGATTCAGCTTATATGCCAGACGGCAGGGCGACAAAATCATTCAGAACAGTAAAACAAATGTTGGCAAAAATTTTGTTGTTTCATATGGTTCTGTAGAGTCGTCGGCGTCGGTCTACTTTCATCGTCATTCTTAGTATAAAATATTCTAATGACTTTTTGACTTTTTCATTCTTCAATGTCGCTTGACAGAACTGTCCCATTCCCTGAATATCCAGAGAGACTTGGTCCGTCTGCATATACAGAGGAAATAAATAAAAAATTATATCTAATACAGCACAGCTATGAAATAAATCAATCTAAACATAATTAATCAGTCTGTCATAGGTACTCTTCCTAGCTTGGCGACTGGTCGTTTGAAAATCCCATTTTACGTTTCAACTTCTACCACTCTTTTTCTCCCATCAGAACCTGGAAACAGTTTTTCTCCACGATCATCACAGAATTTGCCCATTCTGAAATCAAATTTGATTACAGAATGCTGGAATTCTCTCTCTTGAGATTGAAGAAATATTCTGCAACACCTCTGCCCCCATGCAATTTAAATGTATTTACATTCTCTCTCTTGTGATAGAATAATATTGTCACACTGGTTAGCAATAATAACATTAGCCTTGACGCAGTTGATTGTCATCGTACTGGCAAAATTTGAGTAAGTGGCAAAATTATTGCTGTCACGTTTCCTATCTTTGATCGTGGCGAAAGTATAGTCTGCTACTCGGTTAGAATGAAAATTCGTGATGCTCGTGGTTCCTCACGCTCGCATTCGGCTCGCTCTCGGAACTTTTCACTCGCATCGAATTTTCATTCTAACCTTGTTACTGAATATACTATTCAACTTTTCCAAGTGTCCAGTCGTTTTTCTTATGTAGGTTATCGTCCATTATCACAACAATATCATTTTCTTTCATCGTATATATTTCTTCATCCATCGTTTCCAGTATTCATTCGTTATCTGCTGAACTCTCAATTGTTTTCTTACATCATTATTGTAATTTATACAGTCTGCATCTTGTACACCATTTGAAGATGCAATTAAGAAGTGATTTGGTGTTATCACTCCCAAGTCGTTGGGATCGGTTGAAACTTTAATCAATGTTCTTGAATTGAACATGAACTCAATTTCAGCAAATATTGTTATCTCATGTTTACTCTTACTTCGATTTATGTCTCATAGCTTTCCTCAACTCTTCAGACGCTCCACGTAGGTTGGTTCCATTATCTGACAGAATTTGCTGTGGTTGTCCTCTCCTGGTGATTATCCTTTTCAGGACCAGTACGGCTGAGTCTGCCATGAGGGTATGGGCTATTTCTACATGTAAAAATAACAAAGTTTCACTATACGGCTACCCGCCCATGTATAATACAACATTTTTGCCTAGATTCGTTGAACACCAATTCCACCCCTTGATCTGCATATTTCTCTTGAATATCTTTCAGAAATAAGAACGTGAATCAACGTTTGTTAGGAAAAATCTCAGGTCGTCAGACTGAATCATTGATTGAGCTGGCTTGATCAGTTCTTTCTATCCTTAATAATAATAATAATAATAATAATAATAATAATAATAATAATAATAATAATAATAATAATAATAATAATAATAATAATAATAATAATAATAATAATAATAATAATAATAATAATAATAATAATAATAATAATAATAATAATAATAATAATAATAATAATAATAATACTTTATTCATCTTTAGGATCACAATAGTGATATAAGACAAGTCAAAAGTACAGAGGCCATAAATGAGTGGGACATTTACATCACATCAACATGTTAAAATTATTTGGGGTATTATCGAGACATATATTCATCTAGATTATAGAAACAACCTTCAACAAGAAACATCCTCAGTTTTCTTTTGAACGTATTAACATTATTCTCATTTTTTATAATTATCGGTAGATTGTTATAAAACTTAATTCCCATATAATTGGGGTTTTTCTCATACAATTTAGAGGTATGCTTTGGTATCTGTAGCATATCACCGTGTCTAGTGAGGTAATCGTGGTTATCACAATTCTTAGAAAATTTACTGATATTTTTTCTCACATAGAGAACACAGTGGTATATATAGATCGAGTAGAGTGTCATGATATCATTTTGTAAGAAGTAAGGCCTACATGTTTCAGAAAGTTTCAAGTTGAAAATCAGTCTTATAATTCTCTTTTGAGAGATAAAAATTCGGTTTACATTAGTGGCACAACCCCATAAAATTATATTATATGATAAGTGGGAATACACAATTGCATAATATACATTCATTAGTTGATGTAGACTTAGTACGTTTTTTAGTTGAAGAAGTGCATAGTAACCACTATTGATTTTTTTACAAACATGATCAATATGGAGTTTCCAAGTCATGTCAGAGTTGATGTAGGTGCCTAAGAATTTTGTTGCGTCAGACTTTTCAATAAGATCACCATTTACATTGACATGAATTGGAAAATCGATTTTCAACCTCGAGTGGAAAAGCATGAATACAGTTTTATTTGGGTTTACAATCATAATTTTTATTCACCAAAAATAAGTACAATAGAAATAATAATAAAATATGCTAACATTTTGTATGGCAAATAAACTGAAAAACTTCCCACAGAAGTAAACTTGTGCGTGGGTTGAATTTTTCCATTTATATTGGCATGTTTAGTTTGGGTATTTTTTTTTCTACTGCATTGTTTTATAAAATATAAGAGTATATACAATGTAATATAGACTTACCTAACCTAATGTATAGTAGACATGCAAAATGAAGTAACAATAAAATAATTTAACACTATAAAAAACAGCAAAAACAGCAATGACCAATCATTATTTCTCAATTATTGTTCTACAATAGATAAAAGGGATCCCTGGTATCTATAAACTTTTGAATATCGATTCTTTTAATACTGCAAATCCATTCAATAGTTTTAAATTTGAATGATTTGTAAGAGTTGAGACGTTTTAGTGATTTTGGGATGGCGTTGAATAATTTTGGTCCTAGATAATTTAATGACCTTTGTCCTATTACCTTTTCAGTTTTGGGTACTATAACTTGTAACCTGATTTTTTGTCTTGTTGAGTGGTTATGGGAAATTGGAATTAATTCTGTCTTATGTCGGAATTGGTTGAGCAGGATTTCTGTGAGCACTATGAAATCTTTTTTTTCATTAAATTCTTCGAGAATAATTTTCATCTCATCTAGATTTTTATTGATACTACGTATATTCATTTGACAAATAGTGATATATTGCCGGTCAGGAATTTTTTCTTTCATTGTGTCGTTGTATTCAACTATGTCCGTGAAGATGTTTGTATCAATTTTGTCGATTTTATAGTCTCTTATGTAATTATCCATTCTCTTAATTGAAATGTCTCTTTTATTATGTAGAACAATAACCGATAAATATTTGAATTTGGGTAATCAGGTAAAGCTTAAGTTAAGATTGAGGTAATAAAATGTTGGACAAAATTTGAGAATTCAGTAACAGTATAATTTACTATTATAAATCAGTCTAGTCAAATTAAAAACATTCAAGCATAGTTATAATTCATGAGGTACAAAATAGTAATTTGATAAAATGATAACAGGACAGTTACTGTAACGAAACAAACAGAAGTCTCTTTAGTTTGGATTTGGTTTTTTGGTTTGATTTCTTGTTCTGATAGGTGTTGATGGAGCACTGTTACTTTGGACTTTGCTTCTTTCTTCCTTTTGGTTTTCGGTTCCCTCTCTTCCCAATAGGTTCTTATAGGTGTACGTTTCCCCGTTGATTATAAGTTTTCCTCTGTGTAATGTAGTTATTTTCTTTTGCAAGCTTATAATGTTCCAATAGGACTCGTTTTTCTTTCAATTCTTGGGGTGTTAATTCGTGGTCGATGGCGATTTCTGTGCCTTTCAAAAGTTTCCCGTTTTTAAAAATTTCTTGTTTCCATAGGTAACTGTTCAGCTGTATTAGAGTTGGACGAGATTTTTGAGCTTGCTTCCTACCTATTCTGTATATATTGTTGATGTCCCAAGCATTTAATTTAATTTTCAGTTTCTCTGCAATTATTCTTTTAGATTTTTCCAATAATTCCGTTTGTACTTCCTCCTCTGTTTCGTCTATTCCAAAAACTATAATATTGTTGTTTTTAACTTCCTATTGTTATTTTCCAGTTGTTCTTTTATATGTGTATTTTCTTCTCTAAATTCATTTATTTCTTGTTCAAGACCGGTTATTCTGGCGGTGGTGTGTGATAATTCTTTTTTTATTGATTTGATATCTTCATGCATAGCCTGATTTTGTTGCAGGATAGCGTTGAGCATACTTTTGATATCATCTGCCATTGCTCATTTCCTTTCTCTTGGAGTAGTAAGATACTAGATAGTTTTGAATGCTTGGAACAGTGTTCGTGTATAAACAGTTTCCGTAGCATTCAGTGGAGGTATCCAAAGGTTACTCTGGGAATTCCGAATTAAGGTTTATCCCTGATCTCGTACGTTAATTTGTAAAATGAAAAATATTTTGACTCACATGTGATGGTGGATCACTTAAATCAGTTTTCAACTGTTTTCACTATTAGATTTATTAATTTTCTTGGTCACTGGAAGAACTTTTATCAGAGCAGTTGCACGACTTGTTTTCGCGGTGATGCCGATACCAAACGTATTATTATGATTTCTTATGAACTCATCATCGGTGATAGATGTTTTAGTCGGCTTTGTTTGGACAATCGTTTATTCTTCTTTAGAGTTGCATATTCTTCCGGAAAAGTCTGTTTTTGACATTCTTGAATCCATAATTGTTGTTGTTATTGTTAATTCCGTCAACCGATTGCACCCCTACGCGCAACCCTCAGAAGTCTTCGAGAGACTTGTGTGAGCTAGGGAAGACGCAGCTCTTACCTACTAACGTGTGATGCCATGCACGAGACCGGTGAATCGGTGGATCGAACCCACGACCCCACGCAAGTAGTGATAGAGCGCCGGTTCTAGATAATGTGGTTGTGGTGGGTGGTGGTGGGTGTCAGAGGGCGCCACTTGTTCGGTGACGTCAGACAAGGCCTTGAACGGCACGTGTTCGAATGACGTCAGGCATGACCTTCGAGCCACATTGGTGGGTGTCAGAGGGCGCAACTTGTTCGCTGACGTCAGACAAGGCCTTGAACGGCACACGTGTTCGAAAGACGTCAGGCATGACCTTTCACCGACCTTCATGGAGCTTTTAAGGGTGGGTGGGCTATATAATGATATTTCTAAATAGTGGATTCGGTGGCGTAAGTACTCAGAACTCTCATAGGTATTTTTAGTACTCTCATAGCTATGAATGGGTATTTCTAAATAGTCGGGACGGAGTATCTGAAAGTCTTTTGTGTCGTGGGTGTATCTAGAAATCGACGTTGTGGATTAAGTGGGTGGGGTCAGAGCTGTGACATAATGTTTCAATGTTCGACCTCCCAGTGACCTTCACGTTGTTTTCAAATGCATGGATGAAATCAGTCATAATTTTGGTCACCTATTCGACATGTTAAACATTTGCATTTTTGTTTGGGAAGGAAGCACTTATAAAAAAATGTATCATAGAATTTTCATGTTGTATTCAGGGTTTGTGTTCGACTAGGAGATGACATTGGTATTGAATGGGAGACATTGAATTCACGGTAATAAAGATCGACAAGGCCTTGAAGGCCACGTGTTCGACCTTCCACCGAACTTATGATGTCAGTCACATCCTATGTGTACTTGGCCATCTATTCGACCTTCCACCGACCTTCATGGAGTTTCCAATCACCTTCACATAACTGCGTGCACCTTTCAAGTACATGGTGCTGTATTTTAGACATATATAGTTAGTATTATTACGGGTGATTGGAGAGTAATGCGGGTAATTAGAGTAATTGAAGGGTCTGACCTTGAATACTTGTAATTTACCTCTAGAGTACTTTATTTTCAAATTTATTCTTTCAATACACTATTGTAATTCTTTATTTCAATTACACTCTAGTTGAAACAGTCTGCTTGAAGATGATCAAAAGGTTTGACCATCTTCAAACAAACTGTTCACACATGGTGAAATTTATATATTTCCATACACTATTGCAATTGCTTATTACTCCTTCAAATTGACTTTCAATTAGATGGATCAGTCATATTAGCCTATATGAACTTTTTGACAAAGTCCCAGCATAATAAATTATTTGAATAGAGTTATATAGAAAAAACACATTGGTCAATTTTTTTTTATTAGGCCAGATACATTATTCGTAATGTTACACACTGTAATTGATACAATTTCTTGATTCTGTGAAAACATCATTGCGTGATCTCACCGTGTCCAAGGTTATATTGTCGAATTTCTTCATCATTTCAATTTTGTCTTCATACTGTTGAATTTTCATTTGAAGTATTCTTATATTTACCAAATGCTTTTCCAGTAGACTTTTAATTTTCATGGCGGTACGGTTGAAACTCTTCAATCCACTCATGAATCAGATGTAAGTTTGTTTGAAATGGTATGAAGGTGTCTTTCGATTTGAGATGGACATATCCCAAAGCCTGTATTCATACCTTTGAATGGCAACGACTCTGATGTGGGGGTAATTCAGTTTCAACCAATCACAGTACATGGATTTTGTTAATCACACCATACGTGTACTTGGTCACGCCCTATATGTACTTGCTGATCTGCTCGACCTTCATGGAGTTTTTGTGGGTGGGTGTCAGAGGGCGCCACGTGGTCGACGTCAGGCATGACCTTCGAACCACATTGGTGGGTGTCAGAGGGCGCTACTTTGGTTCATAGTGGGGGTTGTTTACTTTTGATTATAAAAGAAATGAATTTACTACAGATTCAGTAGAAAAATATAACCATAGCAGCTAGCAAGGTGGCGAAGAGTTATTCGGTGCCCAATAGAAAGAATAGTGAGTGTGTTTTAGTTTTGAAAATTGTTTATATTTTCCTTATTTATTTTCATTATGTCAGTTTCGAAAGTGGATTTACAAAAAATCAATTTTATGATTGAACAAGAAATAGAAGTATTAGAACAGAGAGTGTTATCATCATTGCCAGTGAATGAAGCATACATAATAAAGAATATGGCAATTTGTTCAACTCGGTTCGGTAAATCTCTTTTATCAACGTTAGTGGATGTAAACAATAATACATTATTCAAAACATGGCTACCAAAACGTGTTTCAGAGCAATTCACTGATGCTGATGTTACTTGTATCAATTCTTCGGGTGGTAAATATACGCTAGCATATTTTGGTCAAAGTCAACAGAGTTTCGTTGGCATGAAAACGCGATCGTTGGTCAAATTCAATCTCATTGACCAATAGTAATAGTTACTTTCCACTTATCATAAGCTAATTCTGATTATTTATATTATAGACGATAATTGTAGGGCGAATATAAAAAGTTTTCATAAATCTTTAAACACACTCTTTCTTGTGTGTCACCAAAAGTCTGATTGCCGAAAGTTCGATGTGAGTATTACTGATTATATCGTAAGCAAACTCATTTCAATAATTTCTATTTGATTTCAGTTCCATTCTTGAGAGATGTGGATGCAATATGCCAGCGAACATTGGAACAAAGCCACAGATATCGATTCCGCTGTTGCAAGGTTGTCTTCAGAGCTGTATGCTCTGGCCGAAGACGCTCACCATGCCACCATTTACGACTTGAGTGTATGTTATGATGAAGAGCAAAGTGAATTGTGGTTGCGAGACTGCGAGAACTACAAGAAGGGTGTGCATTTTTGCGAGAAATATTCAGACGGTAATTTGGATTTGGATCAACTCTGCAATCGCATGATTGTGTGTGAGCTGAAGAGATTTCTCTACCGCCTGCTGCCATACTTACCTGGAGGGATCATCCAAAAGTACCAGCTGGATGAGCAAAGCGATGATGAAATCGAAAATGGTCAAGAAAGTAGTGATGACGAAAAAGAAATTATTTTAGATAGTTTACATATACCCAAAACTAATTGAATTGTAAGCTAGTGATATTTAAATAAAAAACCTAATATCATTTATTCATATTTTTATTTACCTATTTCTCTTTAACATCAATAAATAAAAAAAAGGAAATGGATACTAATGAATACAAATAAAAATAATCAAAAATACATAATATATATATATATATATATATATATATATATATATATATATATATATATATATATATATATGTCTGTATGTGTTTCGTCAATATCTGCCATGAACTGTTCCATCCAATGCGTTGTATGTTAGAAATGTATCATGCAAAATTAGTGCATATACTTTGGTGTTGTCTGGAAACTTAACCTTTCTGGTTTCAAACTCAAGTTTTATATCAATTGTTGATGATTTTGTGGCATTCGGCTGATGTGAGCAATCGATGACGAACAGTGGATTCTGTCGAAATTGTCCAATGTCCATTAGAGGTTCACTCATGTCTTTGTCATAATAACTGCGTTGAAAACTCTCATAGGCATAATATGCTGAAGTATCGAGTTTTTTATCGAAATCCAAATTCCAACGTTCATATGGATACACTTCAGAGTTCAAATACACTCGAATATTATTGATATCGGCAGTTGTGAATTTTGTGATGTCTCTCGTTCTATCTTCAGATATGGTAGTGTTTTGGAATCCGATGATGACGTAACGAGGTGTTTCTAGAGCATTAGTCGTCTTTATAGCCCATATGTCTGAAGATGTTCCACGTAGTGATGGAAGTTCATATAGATCCCACATGCGATACGCCAACTTAATTTTTGCATTCAGACCACTTTTGTTGATCCTACTCAAAAGTTTGAGTTTGTGTTTATCTTCGGGAACTATGTGTCTTATTTTCCATTCAATTTTGTTGATTTCTATATCAGCATCAACCTTGCCAATATACGAGTTTTTGAAAGATCGTGCAATGATCAGAATCAATTCCTGTTTGGCATTCAAGATGCTTCTGTTGTAATCTTCTGCGAAACCCATCAAATATTTGAGTGGTAATTTACCACTGAATACATGACTAGTTTCATCCAAGATATCCTGTTTGACTTCTGAGAGGCCCCATCCGGTGGTCAATAATGTATTAGCATGTGATTGTCCAAATGAAATCATGGTTTTCATTGTGGATGTTATTCCTGGTTTTCGAACAACAGCTACTTGCTCACCTCCCATTTCATAACGAATTTCATCAAACAGAAAAGCAATGGCATTGTTGGAGAGAAAGCATTGTTTGCTGACCTCTTTGGGAGTGAATTTTCCTTCTATATAAATGAAACTCTCAGCAATGTCAAGTATCACATCTTGGTTATTGATCGCGATACGGATTTCATCTGAATTTCTAAACAATGGTGATCCATATGGTTTGTAGGTGTGCTCATGAAAACTTGTGAGGGAATGATCAAGCACCGGTTCGTCAAATATATTCAACTTCTCATTATTTGTTTCAAACACCATCGTTATTTCTTCAATTTGAGTCCAATTGTTTTCAAAAATTCGAGATCTCTCACTGATAGAGTGTGTGCTAGCTGTTTAGCATACGATTGTGGAATGAGCTTCTTTCTACTCGAACCTTGCTTTATAACGGAATTGGTTTGTGTAACGTTTTCAATTCTTTGATGATTACGTCTATTGTAACAAAAACCCATGGTGTAGTAGTAGTTATTCGATTTTCTTCAATTCCAAAATGATAACAATCTCTTCTTCACTTCCAAAATCAATGAGGTTATTTTTGTGATCCAAAATACGTACAGTAATGTTGTCGACAGACTGGCGTCCTTCCGGACTGATTGGCATATAAATAATATTATGCGGCTCCTTTGTGAGATTGTATCCCGGCTCAACATCGAGATCGAATGAAAAAAGAATGTGATTTTCTTCATCATTTACATATGAACCAGATATGATATTGCATTCCAAACGGATGAGTCGAACAGCTGTAATATTCACAGGAAGTATAGATTCATGCAGTTTATTCCGCTCAAACACTAGACGATCGAATCCCAACATTCGACCTATTGAATTTTCATGGGTCAGATCAATTTCATATATTGATTGCATCATACATTTGAATGTATTATTGTTGGCTCGAAGACTGAATATGTCATCCAATTTGATCTCGTCCTGCTTTTTGCCATGAAGCACTTCAGATTCAATTTTCTTTTGAATAACAACATTTAACTCTTCTATCTCGTATGCACCACATGGTATTCTGTCCACTTGAAAAGAAGTGTGTCTGAGGCATCATCTTCAATGACCCTGATGCCGATTGTGTTGTTATTTTTCGTGATGTTATTGATAGTGTTGCATCCATAGAATCCTATTAGCCCCAAGCCATAACGAGCATTCCTATCCAATTCAATGGGTGGGTAAAAATCCGCGCTAAGAACGCTTTTTCCCACAATTTGTAACTCAAACTTGCGTGACATGACTGATGACTCATCTATGACATCACATCAATTTATTGTTGTCTACAACACATGCGTAATAACCTACGTTTTTTCGGAGGTGTTTCATCGAAATCCATTTCATTCTTATTGGTACCAATATTCATATCATTTATATTGCAATAACAACAGAATATTTTCCGTGGTGCAGGACCATCATTTACATCAGAATCGGAAATATCATCACTTCCTTTGCCAGGGTGATGCTCACTGCAATATCTGTATTTCATTATGTCCGGATCATCTTGGAGGTGTTTGGGTAACTTTTCCCAAACCCAAGCAATTTCATGTGCTGCACATGCAAGTATTACTTCTTTAGGCAAATTTAAAAGCATGACTCGATCCATTTTTGTCAAGGTGCGATATTTTGAATACATCTTGAGAGAAAATCCCATCCTCTTAATAGCCTCTCGATCCATTTCTGGTGTGATGTCCATTTTATGATTGGGAGAGAAACTTCAAGCACAAGTGACCGCATAAAACTGTATTGAACTTCTGCTGGCGGTGATAGTTATACAGAATTTTGACACTCGATCCTTTTTGAAAGTATTGAATCAATTCCATTGGTGGGGGTAAATCACCAAAACTATCAAAATATGTAATTTCTCTTCCATATTTTCTGTATGCCACCCAATGTGTTCCTGGGCCACTCATTTCATCTAAATTCATGATGGCGGTCTCGCGATGGTGTGGACCTGAAGATGGCAATCTATCACGCATGAAAATGCCTCGAAAATATGGAATTTTCATTTTCTTGGCATAATATTTGAGGTCGAGGTCGGTGAGAGGACTTCGAGGAAGGGAATCAACTAGTTTTTTGAATTGTATGGTTTCAAGTAGAGTCCCAGTCCTTTACGATATGGTTTGAGGAATATACCACTACCGCTTCTACCCAGAGCAATAGTTTCCATTTTCTTATTGTGACGATTCGCTTCCATCAAAGCAACTCTACTTGCTTTGGCCGAATTTACAGCTTTGGTGATACCTGAAACTGCACCTGCTAAACTTCCAAGGGCAGACAATCCAGCAAAAATTGGAATCAATGGCAGAATTCCTCCAACCTTGGGAATCGGAATTATACGGGGTGTGCGGATTTTTTTCTTACCACCTGCAGCTTTGAGATATTTCCGTGCCGCTTGCAGTGCCACTGTAGTAGCCTTTTTTCTATCATTTGTTACGAATTCATCACCTCCAGAGTTTCTCAATACATTCCGCACTTTATGAACTACACCAGCACCAAATGCAACCTTTCTTATTTTCTTTTTTGTTTTCTTGGGATGATTTTTCCCTTTTTTTTTAATAGCATCCACACTGCACCCCATACCAAAACGTCTCTTCGTTTTCATAACGTTGGTTACTAGTAGAGCAGCTGCCCTTTCTCCAATTCCAGCGTCCTTTGATTTAACCCTATTCCAAGCTGCGTATTCAAGTTCTTTGTCTGCTTTATGTCTCAAAGTGAGATCAGTAGGATATTTTGAATATTGGATATCGTGACGTTTACAGGCAATATCCAATTTATTAATTCCGGGGTCGTTGCGAGCTAAACGCTCCCGCAATTTTGTTCCTGGTCCACAGTATTGATAACCTCCAGGTAAATGTAGCTCGAACGGTAGTTTGTTTATTAACGTATTAACAAATCCAAGACCTTTCTTTCTCTTTTCACTAATAGTACGTCCGTATCGTTTCGTGGTAGCCATTTAAATGAAATGTTCATTACATGTGATCGCTTACATAGTCTTCAACCACGGTACGATGCGCATTGTGAAGCAGAAAGAAAAGTTCACCGTAGACAATCTAGATGAAAAATTCGGGAGTGGATTAAATGGTCAGAAGTCATTGCGACATGGTCCACTACTTCCATCATCTGTTCGAGGACTCATAATTGGACCATCAAATTGCGGAAAGACGAATGCAATGATCTCGCTATTGACACATCCCCAAGGACTGCGATTCGCAAATGTTTATCTATATTCGAAATCACTTCATCAGCCCAAGTATCAATATCTACGAAACGTATTGGAACCCATAAAGGGGTTAGGTTTCTACACATTCAGTAATAATGCAGAAATCGTGGAACCATGTGATGCTAAACCAAACTCTGTCTTCATATTCGACGATGTGATATGTGAAAAACAGGATATCATAAGATCATATTTCTGTATGGGACGTCATAAGGATGTCGACTGTTTTTATCTTGCACAGACATATTCACGTGTACCCAAGCAACTAGTGCGTGATAATACGAATTTCATTGTGATATTCAAACAGGATGAGACAAATCTTCACCATATATTTTCCGATCATGTATCACCCGATGTAACATTTAATCAGTTTCAATTGATGTGTATCAAATGTTGGGAAGATCAATATGGATTTCTTGTCATCGATAAAGATAGAAAAATACATGGAGGTAGATACCGCATGGGATTCGATAGTTTTATATATCCATGACATTGCTTTCGAGATTCAATTGATTGTTGAATTCCATAGAGGTAACTGCTTCATTGTATTCTCTATATTAAAAAGATAATCAAAATGAAGACAGATAATGATTCAACTGCTGAAAATAGAGAAATGAATTTAAAACGTCAATTGGTTGAGACAACAGAAGCTGTACGGCAGAAATTCAACTCAATTAAGAGTGGAAATATTGAAAATCGGATGGCACTCGAAAAATTGTATGATCCCATAACGAAACCATTAAACGTTCTATCTTCAGCTGCTACCATGAAACCACCTTCAGTGTTGTCAATGAATCAAGGAAACTCTCGGCCTACTCCGATACATGCAATGAGTACTCCAATAGTAAAAAATAAATTTTTTGGAAGTGTATCTTCTGCTGACAGTGATACGGATACATTGGAAGATGAAGTGGGAACAACACTATATGAAACACCTTCATCATCTGGAATCAGTTCATCGGATCTGGATATGTCTCCTTCCAATCTTGAAAATGTATTGAAAAATCATTTGAAAAATGTCAAAACCAAAAATGCAGCATATGATACCATATTTGGTATACGTTTGGATCCCACTACACAAAAACTGAAAATGGGAAGTCTCGAGGTACGTTTTCAAAAAAGTGGAAACATTTCGTTTTGGAATGCTGATAAAGTGAAGAAACTTGAATGTCCAAGTAGTGCAGCTTTATATGATATGATATTTCTGAAATATCCACATCATGACGACGATGAGGAAATTCATAAAACATATGCCAAGATATTGAAAGTAACGAATGCTCCATATAAACAACACCAATTGAAGAATGGGTTCAAACAAACAAATTCTAAAAAATTTCGTGAAGTTATCAAACCACTGGGAGCCGAACAAAAGAAGGAGCTGGATTCAATCGAAAAAAAATTCAGAAAATGTTTCATCGCAAACCTGTGAATTATGTTTACTGGAACTCACCTGAAGAGTTAGTGGACCGTCTACGGCTACTGATAGCTTCAAAGTCAGCTGGCCATACAGGGCATGATAATGAAATAATTTCAATAATCGAGGAATTACGAGAAGAAGGTATAATATATTGATGCAATCACAAAAATTTCATCAGTTTGTCCTCATCATTTGATGCTGTAACATTATCGAAAGATAAGATGGATAATGAAATAAGTGATGCGAAACGACAAGTAGTCAATGAATTACATAAGCCGCAAGACGTAATTTTCCCAGAAGAATGACCAATATCAGAGGTTTTGCAGATTTATGGCAAATTGATCTTGCTGAATTACAACCCTATGCTAAAAGTAACAAAGGACATCGTTATATTCTTGTGGTGATTGACTGCTACTCCAAATACCTATGGACAGTACCTGTTAAAACTAAAACAGGTGCCGCTGTTACCGATGCAATGGCAATTGTATTGAAAGAAGCCAAATATTCTCCGAATCATTTACAAAGCGACCAGGGGAAAGAATTTTTCAATAGTAGTTTCTCATCTCTTATGCGGAAATATAAGATCAACCATTATTTCACATTTAGTACTATGAAGGCTGCCATAGCAGAAAGGGTAATTCGAACAATAAAGACGTGGCTTTACAGAGAATTTTCAATGATGGGACATCACAAATGGTTAGATATTTTACCTATTTTAACAAAGAAATATAACAACAAAATACATCGTACGATAGGCATGAAACCCATCGATGTGAAGTCTACAACAAAAATAAAATTCAATGGAATGAAGAGACTGGGTGCACATAAATTCCACAAGAAACAAAAGACACCTAAATTCCGAATGAATGATATTGTACGTATAAGCAAGTACAAGAATATTTTCGAAAAGGGTTACACTGCCAATTTTACAACAGAACTATTTAAAATTGTTAAAATTAACCAAACACACCCCATTACTTATATTCTTGAAGACATTGATGGAAGCCCGATTAAAGGATGTTTTTATGAATCAGAACTATTGAAAACGCTTAATGCTGATGTATATCTAGTTGAAAGAGTATTGAGAAGAAAAAATAATAAACTATATGTCAAGTGGTTAGGCTTCCCCAGTGAACATAATTCATGGATAGATAAAAGTGCTATGATTTAATATTCTCATTTAATTGTATTACATTTTATTTTCAGTAAGTTGTATAATTATTAATAAACTATGGAAAACATACACTCGTTTTTTTCACATACAATTCATTAAAAGTGATGAAAATGAAGAATTCTGATTCAAAGGAAAAGATATAGCTATTTGACTCACTCAACATTCAGTGTAGGATCTCATATATTAATCAATTCGTCATCTAACGTTTTTCATGCAAATAAAGAATAAAACACGATTATGATGATACTCATCTTTATTTAAATTTCTTATATGAATATTATACATGTCCCATCAATTAATTTTTCTCTGCATTCATTTTTCTCTGCATGCTCCCAAGTCCTCCTGTGTTGATAACTTGAATTTGATCAACATGTTTCATCGATTCTATCGAATACATGAAAGCTTCTACAGCTGCAATGATTCGTTCATCCTTCATTGATATATTAGTTAATGCTATTTGCAGAGAAGATTGAATAGCTGCAAGAATTAGGTCCTTTACGTTTTTTATTTCATCTTCGAGATAGGAACGGATCACGCAATCCTCTCCATCAACAGGAACTCCAATATTCTTCAATATTTTTCCCTGCATATCATATTGCCCATCTGTTGTCAACTTGAAACCGATACCTGCAGGTCCACGTATAGTTGATCCATTTCCACATTTTCTCTTACGTCCAAATTTATCTATAGCTCTATTCATCTTTCTCTCACAAAGTTACTTCAACAATGACAATGATAAGAAATAATTTTGTATATAACCATTTAATTCGCTGATACATATTTCAATATTCGAGTATAAGTGTACGAAAATATTGAAGGAAAGTATATATGAATATGAATCCACCTCCACCTGAATCAACAAAAAACATGTTCTAATATAAATAAAACAATATTTGAGTGATGTATAAGCAATTTTCTGACCATAGTAAATATGAATTTTCCGGTTGTTTTATGTGAAAGAAATTTTTTAGTATTTTGAATGATATTATTCAGTTATTTCTGCATCCAATAGTGTGATTAGATAATCGAGTCTACTCTCAGGATCTATATCGAATTCATCGAACAAAGATTCGACCATCATATCACATATACGAATGTTTTCATTGGGGTCATTTTGATAAAACTCAATATCACTATGGCCCCATGGAAGTGTATGCGTAGTATTTGGAATTATGAAACGTTTATCATCATTGAATGATAGGGCTACCTTATTTCTCATTTCAGTGAACATATCATGTGAGATGCTTCTGAATGAGTTCATCTTTCTAAAAATTTGACCCCCATTTTCAACAATATTTTTATAATCTTCACAGGTCAATTGGTTCTTTATTACAGATCTTTTCACCCCTTTGGCTCTTTTTACCTCATTTGCAACAGATTGAACATAGTATGCTTTGGCACCTGTACCATAAAAACTAATTATAGGATCGTTGGGGAATTCATCTTTGAAATTTCCTAAGACTGAAGGTGTTACAGGTATATTGAATTTGTTATCTTCAACGTGATTCGATGTATCAAATCTACATATATTACTATTGATGAAGTTATAGAAATTTTCAGTTTGCACTCTCAGAATTAGTGAATCCGTATCAGTATACAAAAGTGAAGCATTCTGACCGAATTCTCTTTTAACACATCCATAATAAAAATCATACATCACAGTCTTGGATAACTCCAAAACAGTGAATCCCAAATACAAGGGTTTATTGTAATGCACTCTCACTTTACCCAATTGGATAGCAACCAAATTTTCAGAAAAAATTGCACAACTTTTGAAGTTTGGTTTAGCAATAAGGGTGGAAGCCCCCATTTTGTTTTGAATATTATTCCAATGTGTGATAAGCCTTACATCTATTCTATTGTCCACGTTTTCCATCGTCTTACCATACACTGAGTTTACCATTAGTTTATAAAAATCTTTCTCAGCCTTATTGCTTGAGTTATTTCGCATTTCTGTATTAAGATTGATGTAAGGTTTCATCCAACATGACTGTTTAAATCTCATCACTCTGTGAGTGTGCATTACAATCAAACCATTGTTTATTGCCTGTTTCAAGTTTTTATAATGTACTATGTACTTTCGTTTGTCATTCAAGTTCGGTATCAATTTAGGGATTTTACATTTCGAATATGGTGGAATGATACTTTCCACCAGAAAAGGAAAATCAGCATGATAATCATGCAACTCTCGCGGGTAATGAATATCAACCTCGAGAACATATCCATATGGATCATCTCCCACATACATTATGTCCAAATTTGTAATTTCTTCATGTGATAGCCATGAAAAATCGCCAGTTGGTAATGCTTGTGACATACTATGCCCATAAAGATTTGTTGCATCCAAATATGAGATGAAAGATGATGGCTCGTTAGGATTAAAATCGGGTAGAAACTTATTATTTGCTTCATGTTTTCTTTCACTACATTGACTTATCCCCCCACGTATACCTTTTTTGAAAAAATTTATCATATCTATATCAGTGAGAAGATCTAACTCAATATCTGTATATTTCAACATTGCATCCCAAGATAGGCCTGGTGCACTATAATACTGAGCTGGATCCAATTTATAGGTATTTAAACACATCCTTCTGAAATTTTCGAAAACATCACATAGTAATAGTACGTCAGATTTCAAATACAAGTCCGAATAATCTCCCAAACTCTCACACTCGAATATATTCCAAACACGTTTAGCCCTCATATAGTCTGTGTCGGATATATGTTCTTCATTCAAGTTGTCATAGAATTGATTTTTAGTCGGTAAGGTAGTAACATTCAACTTGTCAAAATTGTCAACAAAACTATAAGGAAAGACACCTTTCTGTCTCATTAAATTGAATTTTTCTGAATCGGGAAAATGTTTGGAAATTTCTATACATTGTTCAATGATTAAATTAGCTCCCAACTTTTCCAGTGAACTAGACATAAACTTGAAACTATCTATAAACCTCAATTTTAAATAATTTCTCCTCGTTTCACCCTTTCTATTTTGATAGCTATGTGTGTAGATCTTTTTAGAAAAAGAAATGTACTTTTCTTTAGTTTGGGCAATTACTTCCACCCTATCATTTTCGCTATACAATTCTTTTATAAACATGTGGCAATCGTAACAACTCATATTATGACATATAATTGGAATGAAAGTGGGGATTTTGAAATTCAAGTTACATACAGAGTGCGCTGCAGGGAATCTTATTTTACCACTGATGTGACAATGATCACGCACCTTAATATCCCCTTCTGTGAAAGGTTTTTCACATATACCACATTTGGTGGCATTATTATACTCTTCTTCCTCTTGTGGGGTTTGTTTATGTATTGGTTTCACATACCGTAAATGTTGATGATAAATATTTTTCAAATCGTCTTCGATTCGCATAGTGAATATCTTGGCAGCATCAGCACCTCTATATGTAACAAATTTTGATAATTTATCATTGAAAGAACACTTTATCAGATATGCAAAAGAGTATGGTTCATGTTGGAACGTTCTATTCGTGTATGAGAATTCTGGGTTTGGTTCACTGGTTTGAATGGGTTTCAACACAGACTCGAAATCTGCATAAACAACAAATGGCACCTTCATTTGTTTTTCAAAATTTTCAAATGTTAATTCATTACCAGCAACCAAGTTTCCATATTTATTGATTTTAAAGTCATTTTGTGGTGTTGTTGTATAAACATGATTACAATCATGCATCTGATGACGTAATAGTAATCGTTCGTTTGAAAAGTAAAGTAAACAACCATCACAAAAAAATTTTTTGTGTTCATAAGAAGAAATTTGACCAGATACCAAACGTGAAAGATCTTTTATCCAACAAAAATGACTATTTCCCACATCATCTGCAATAAGCAACAAATTGACATGTCTTGCGAGCTTCCTCTGTGAGTATCGTAATGGACCTACAACTTCGTACATGACTTTATTGTCTTCAAATTTTGATTCTAAACCATACACATTGACTGAAATATCATTCAAATTCTCGAACGATTTAATATCACGTAATTTAACTGGAAAATTCATACCTGTAACATTTAAAACGGTGCTATAGTGGGGATATGAAGACACTAGCGAAATGTTGATATCAACAGGAAATAATGCTGATGTTATAGCCCACGCAAAGCAGCATTGATCAGTATTCTTCACATTGACAACAGCCTTCTTCATCTCAATAAATCGTGGTAGTTTGATGTAGGAAGATCCACCCAAGGGTATACTTATTTATGTTCACCTCAAGAAATAGAATTTTTTCACAACTCCATCCTGAAATAAATTAATTATTAGACCTATTATTTTCATACAATCATTTCATCACAAACCTGAATCACGATCAGCAAATTCCGATGTTTGAGCAATTATGGTGTCCCGGAAGGTGTCAAATAATCCATTCAAGTCAGTGGATAAATCAGCTATACGATTTTGTGAGTTGAATGACTTGATATCCATAACTTCCTGGGTTTGGATAACATAACTGCCAAATACTTCCATGTTGACCTTGACAGAGTTGTGCAACTTGATTACTTTCTCCAAAACGTCGACGACTTGGCATTTGATCTCATTAAAAAATGGACTATACTCAGTATATGTGTTTTCAGCAGATACCCTGTAGCTGGCAATTCGACACTTGAACGCGCTTTTGATTTGTTGTACTCCAACACCCAAATCAACACATGCATTTGTTCTGTGAATGAGTGTCCTCTTATGAGAGCTGATTTTGGAATGCGGAATTATCACACTACAGGAATCACACTTATAAAGTGGCAATACAGGAGATTCTAATCGTTTTTTAGAAAGGCCAGCCTGATGTATGTCTCCCTGATTGGATTGAATATCACCACTAGTGGAAGCTACATTATTAACTTTCACCTTTTTTCTGGAAGGGCCATCTAGAGATATACATACTTGATCAGACTGAAGATAAGCACCACTAGTGGAAGCTTCATCATTACCCCTCACTGTTTTTGGCGAAGATGTCACTGAACAACTTCCACGCTGGTGCCTGAGACGGCTATCTCTTCGTGTGAAAGATTTTCCACAAATGCAAGAAAACATGATTTCAAACTGAGTATTTTTTTTTGATAACACACAAGAGGAGCTTTTTGATTACACACGAAAACCAGAAGAATCTGACTGAGGAAAGAGTACAACACATCACTTATATACCAACTGGTGGTGGCGTGGTTGTAGGCGTGGTTGTGGGCGTGGTTGTAGGCGTGGCATTCCAATGCCAACAAAGGAAGTGAAGTGTTGAAGCCATGGATCGTTACAATGTCATATGTAATTGAATACTACACACTCATTCAAGGTTAATCTCAAGGTTATCCATCATAAGTTGAATGAAATCCTCATGTGAACTTCTTGTAATCCAGGAATGTGAATATCAAAAAATGAATAGTGCATTTTCTTTGTAGTGAAATATTGCAAGTATAAATACAGGTTATTCTCTTCAAAACATAAGTCATGAAAACACGATGAAGAGGGTAACATTCGATGAAAAGTATAATAAAATTCACTATATGATATCATGGAACTTTGCATATAGACATGTGAGAAAAAAATTCTGGGAATATAAAAGCATCGATAGATGGAGATTCAACAGGCGAATAAAGGAAACTTCCACCATCATGGAACCAATTTTGGATGTCACACATAGACGAAAAATATATTTTCAGAGATTTTGTGATAAGTATATTCGAAAATGTATTTACTAATTGCTAGTCTTTTATTGAGTGAATGTGTTCTATAGTGTTGTCATTTGATGTAATCTTGACTGATAGAGGGGAAATAAAATCTTTCAACTCACGCAAAGAAAATGTATACCTATACGCTGAAATGAGCTAAAAATATTGTTCAACATATATTGTCATTCTCGGAGCAAGTTACAAACCTACAATATCAGCTATGAAAAAAAAAATTGATGAGTTTTAATGAGAAAAAACCGAGATACATCTCGTTTATGCCCACAATGGAACCTGATGTGGTAGTATTATACAAAAAAAGCTCCAGGAAGATCGGTGAAAGGTCGAAAAGGTGACCAAATATATGTAGGGCGTGACGGACATCATTCGTGTACTTGAAGGTTACGTGAAGGTAATTGAAAGCTTCATGAAGGTCGGTGGAAGGTCGAACAGGTTGTAGGTTGGTGGAAGGTCATGACTGACTCGAACACGTGGACTTCAAGGCCTTGTCTGACGTCATCGAACAAGTAGCGCCCTACAGTACCGAACCGAAATCTTTATAACCGTGAATGAAATGTCTCCCATTCAATACCAATGTCAACTCATAGTCGAACACAAACCAACATGAAATTTCTATGATATTTTTTTTTTATAAGTGCTTCCTTCCCAAACAAAAATGCAAATGTTTAACATGTCGAATAGGTGACCAAAATTATGACTGATTTCATCAATGCATTTGAAAACAACGTGAAGGTCACTGGGAGGTCGAACATTGAAACATTATGTCACAGCTCTGACCCCACCCACTAAATCCGCAACGTCGATTTCTAGATACACCCACGATAAAAAAGACTTTCAGATACTCTGTCCCGACTATTTAGAAACACCCATTCATAGCCACCGAATCCACTATTTAGAAATATTATATAGCCCACCCTCCCTTAAAAGCTCCATGAAGGTCGGTGGAAGGTCATGCCTGACGTCTTTCGAACACGTGTGCCGTTCAAGGCCTTGTCTGACGTCACCGAACAAGTGGCGCCCTCTGACACCCACCGATGTGGCTCGAAGGTCATGCCTGACGTCATTCGAACACGTGCCGTTCAAGGCCTTGTCTGACGACACCGAACAAGTGGCGCCCTCTGACGAGTGTAATTGAAATAAAGAATTACAATAGTGTATTGAAAGAATAAATTTGAAAATAAAGTACTCTAGAGGTAAATTACAAGTATTCAAGGTCAGACCCTTCAATTACTCTAATTACCCGCATTACTCTCCAATCACCCGTAATAATACTAACTATATATGTCTCAAATACAGCACCATGTACTTGAAAGGTGCACGCAGTTATGTGAAGGTGATTGGAAACTCCATGAAGGTCGGTGGAAGGTCGAATAGATGGCCAAGTACACATAGGATGTGACTGACATCATAAGTTCGGCGGAAGGTCGAACACGTGGCCTTCAAGGCCTTGTCGATCTTTATTACCGTGAATGCAATGTCTCCCATTCAATACCAATGTCATCTCCTAGTCGAACACAAACCCTGAATACAACATGAAAATTCTATGATACATTTTTTTATAAGTGCTTCCTTCCCAAACAAAAATGCAAATGTTTAACATGTCGAATAGGTGACCAAAATTATGACTGATTTCATCCATGCATTTGAAAACAACGTGAAGGTCACTGGGAGGTCGAACATTGAAACATTATGTCACAGCTCTGACCCCACCCACTTAATCCACAACGTCGATTTCTAGATACACCCACGACACAAAAGACTTTCAGATACTCCGTCCCGACTATTTAGAAATACCCATTCATAGCTATGAGAGTACTAAAAATACCTATGAGAGTTCTGAGTACTTACGCCACCGAATCCACTATTTAGAAATATCATTATATAGCCCACCCACCCTTAAAAGCTCCATGAAGGTCGGTGAAAGGTCATGCCTGACGTCTTTCGAACACGTGTGCCGTTCAAGGCCTTGTCTGACGTCAGCGAACAAGTTGCGCCTTCTGACACCCACCAATGTGGCTCGAAGGTCATGCCTGACGTCATTCGAACACGTGCCGTTCAAGGCCTTGTCTGACGTCACCGAACAAGTGGCGCCCTCTGACACCCACCACCACCCACCACAACCACATTATCTAGAACCGGCGCTCTATCACTACTCACGCATGCGAGGCGAACGCACTACCAGCCGACCACCAAATCAGCGTTTTTGATATCTTCCACAGTAATCTCTATATCACATAGTTTTTGTCGAATTTTACCTAGCCAAATTTTTGCAATATGAGTGTCCTCGCTGTAGCTCGCAGAAGTTTTTCGGAGTTCGAAAATCTGTCAATATCGGGCAAGATAGGGTTTTTATCAAATTTTGTAGTGGTTATCGTGGTGATTTCTTTACAAGTCTTATTCTTGAATATCTCTTTCTTTGGTCAAGTCGATTCCTCTGTTGTTGATAGGAACTGGGGTCCAATCATGGAATCTCAGTGTCCGCTCCATTCATCTTCGACAAAACCCTGTGCCAGTCAGAAGGATCAGTCAGTTCCAATATCTCACCTACTCAATGAGCTTCAAATTTCCCCAGTTGCTTGCAATTTCCATTAATCCAATATAAAACTATAGCAGAATCTGACCAGTTGAAAGTTCTGTTAATTCTTATGTTTAGATCTGACTTGATTGTTTTCTCTAGGTGATGCTCGCTGTTCTGGTCGGGGAATTGAAATGGGTTGACTATGTCATTAGTTACAACTCGCAAGTAAGCTACAGCTGCAAAACTTTGCTTAGTGGAATCCATAGAAATATATATTATCATTGTTTAAATAGAACATAGTTAGTCAATGCCTGTGGAAAAGGTATTGGACACAAACGCGAGTGTCATCTAGCGTGATTAGTTACAAACATGAATATTTGACGTCATTTTAATGCAGGTTTCTTCAAAAAACTTTTGCTTTTCCATTGTTTTAATCAAGTTGCGACATGACTTGGAGGCCAGATCACTGAAGTTACGACATGGCTTGGATGCGAGCTCACTATCGCTATCTACATGTCGCATCCATTTTGATCCAATTATAATCCCATAAGATTGACTAACTATATTCTATATAAACAATGATATTATATACTTACTCTAGTATGCTAATCCCCATTTCAGAAGTGTTGTAAAAAGTTCAGGCTAGTCAGCAATGCGCATGCGCGTCATTAGTGATTTTTTTAACAGGCCCGGTTTTAGTAAAATATTATGGTACCTGTGAAGATTAACGAACGTTAATTCTGAATCTCGGAAAATAAGGTTGGAAACACCATTGTACTTATACCTGTTATTTGGATTTAGCCGATTTGAATACATATTTTCACATATTTATGGTTCCAAATATTCAGCAAAGGCCATCAGAAAGTAGAGTAGGGTTATTATTATTTATCGCAATGAAACGACTGATTTTTGTTATCACATTCACTTTTCAGCTGTAGTTAACCAACAAAAACCTATGGAACCACCCCAAATCGTCGGTGCGAATTTCAAGGAAGCACTGGATTGGAAAATAAATTGAAAGTACAAAAAGCTATGAAAATTTATTTCAGCTAATATCATGAATAATTTCAACTCAAATTGGATTTATAAACTTGGACGATTGGAAGCTCGAGGTTTTTTTTCTAGAACGATTCATGTCAAAATATGCAACTGCATTTAATTTAAATCATTTGAAGAGATTAACATGCTATTTCTACGAGTATCTCTGGTTGTATTACATCAGTGCAATTTCTACAATGGGGGTGCATGAAGAAGTGAGGCCAGAAGCATTTTCCTTACCATCAAAGAAAAGCACTTCCAAATTGACATTAATTTTCTGAGGCGATTCTGTGTATGTTTAGTACTTTTTGTAGGAATCTAGAACTTATAATATAAGCGGTGTGGCAGAAAGTTGTATCACTCGCCATGCATGCTTACGCAGACACAGTATTGGTACTGCACTAGGTTTCAATTTATTCCCTAGTCGTTTTCACATGAATCTTCATGAGGAAAATGTCTGCCACAAATTACAATTTTCTCACTCAAATCATGCATTGTCAAGTTAAAATAATATTTAAGCTTTTTTGAGCAAAGCATATAGGTACATAAAAAATTCCATTATCTACCAAAAATGATTTATTTCCGGTATTTTTCCTTTACACAACACTAAACAGTTCATTGTTTATTTGTAGGAAGAAACGGTTTTATTAGAAATTGTCTTTAGGGTCAGTTTTTCAAGTTTCACTTAAGGTGCATTTAGTCAACATCATTTTAAAATTGTGCTTAAATATATGTCAAAAGCGAAAGTTGAATCTGTTATATCAAATGGCGCCATTTATACAACAATGTTAAGTTTATGCTAAAAACCTTTGATGTTACCGTTATGTTTAAGATAATGCTTGTGCTAAAGTTGACTAAATCCACCCTTAACCTTCAGATTAATCAACTAACGGTTAGAATATGAACCTTCAAACATCATTCAAAGAATGTCATTCGCCATCTAAACTATCAGTTAGTTATCTTGGAGTTTAATTCGAACATGAAAAACGGGCCCTTGAAGGAACAAGATTAATGCAAATTCACGAATGATGAAAGAATAACCAACGACAACAAACACCACACAAAACGACAAGAGAAAATCTGAAATTCTGAAAACCGTCTCTGATCTCTGACCAGAGTGACAGATCTCAGTGACAAGTCTTCCTGTTGTTGAAAAGGCACTGTTGCACGGTCACTATAATTACAGTAGCATAGGGTACATTATTGTTTTAAATAATCTTTCGCGCCTAAAATTCGGAGTAATCTATCTCTAAAAGGTTCTTTTCAGTTTTAAAGAGTCCTAAATGCGCTGTCAAATTTCTCTCTTTCAAATGACATGTGTTTTATTGCCTCATAACAAAAAACTCTGAATTAGAACACCAAATCATTTTCAAACTTGGCAATGATCTTCCCAAACTACACTGATGACGCGCGTGCGCACATCGTAAGCGGGTCGCATACGCGGCATGCTTTTCGACGTGTAGAGTAAGTTTATAATATATATTTTCCCGCTGCCGACACTGTAAATAGTCCATACATGCTTAGCAACAAAACAGGTAAATGGCCTATATCATTCGTTTACTAATTCATATTGACAACGGAATGTAAAGAGTGTCATTTACATGCCTAGGGTAATAATGACTTTGCCTTTGACAAGTAATACCTTCAGCTTCATTCATATCAATTTTTATGTTATGAGACCTTTTGAATATTATTGTTGTCTGCTTATTCGGTAACTTAGTTACACGCACAAGCAACTTAGAATGAAATAGCGAACGAATAATCATGAAGGAAGGAAGATGTTTTTTCAAATGAATTCCATATTGATCTGGGAACCCCTCAGGGCAGTGTCCTTGGTACATTAATTTTTCTCATATTCATTAACGATCTTCCTAAATATCTAACTGAGGCAAAAGTTCTTATGTATGCAGACGACACATGCACAATAATATCAGATCACTCAAAACTTGCACTTACAAATAAACTTACCAAAACAATAAACCAATTCAAAGATTGGTGCTACTGTAACAGATTAATGTTGAATGTCTCGAAAACGGTTTGCATTGAATACCATGTAGCTCAAAAATCACCATGAAATTTCTCACTACTATCAAATAACACTTTAATCAGTACATCGAAGTCTGCAAAATTTCTTGGAACCATATTCGACTGTAATCTATCTTGGGAGAAACAAATCAATAGTGTCTGTAAGAAAATTAACCAGTGTTTCTATCTATTGACTGTTTTGAAATCCATGCTAGATAGGGATACTTCATTGAATGTTTATTATTCATACGCTTACTCTGCGATTTCCTATAGTACCTATCATAGCATGGGGGCAAGGGCGTGATATTCAAAGGGTATTTGTATTACAAAAAAGAATATTGCGATTTATTTTTGACCTACCTTTTCGGACCTCATGTCGAGATGTATACAAAAACCAAAAAATTATTACTGTTACTTCTATTTACTTATATAAATTATTGAGCCATATTTACCCAAACCGAAAAAAACTGTCAAAAAAATTCTGATTTCCACAATTATAACCCAAGACATACAAACGACTTGTTGCAAAAAAAAAGCGAACCACACATTCCAAAAAAAAAACCTCTGATGACTGGAGCGTCTTACTTTAACAGGCTCCCTGATAATATAAAAAATAGTAATTTGTACGAAATGTTCAAAGGTAGGTTAAAGAAAATCTTAATATATCATTGTTTTTATAGCTTGGGGGAGTAAACCTGTTGTTGACTTCCTTTATTTCTATTTTTACATCCAAGTGTTGTACATCTTCGCACTTGATTTTACCGTACTGAAGAGAGCTTAAGCTCGAAACACGTGTCTACGGTTGCACAACATTTTGAGGGGTTATACCCAATAACTTTTTTACTTATATTTTCATATATTGTCCCTCGCTAAATCCATCCTTATTTGTATTTTCCTGGGTAGGATTGTCACGCTGGTAGCTATAGCTACCTCCGTGGCGACGTTAGTTGTTGCCTTGTGAGTACAAGGTCTCCTAACCGATGCCACAAATGTGTGGTTGGCTTCCTGTTGTTGACTTCCTTTGTTTCTATTTTTACATCCAAGTGTTGCACATCTTCGCACTTGATTTTACCGTACTGAAGAGAGCTTAAGCTCGAAACACGTGTCTACGGTTGCACAACATTTTGAGGGTTATACCCAATAACTTTTTTACTTATATTTTCATATATTGCCCCTCGCTAAATCCATCCTTATATATATATATATATATATATATATATATATATATATATATATATATATATATACAAAGCAGGAAATTTTTTGGGTATAGCAGCAAGCAAAACGTGTACTCTTTTAACACTATATTTCCGATATTTCAACAGTGAATACTGTCATCTTCAGGGAAGCTACAAGTAACAAGCAAAATTGTACGATTAATGGAAAGAAAACTTTGAAGAAGAACCACTTACTGTGTTGATGAGAATGATTGCTATGGATGTAATATTAAAAATTATAAACAACATGTCATGTAAGTCACATGTGACAAAGATGAACAAAACACATTAAAATACGTCAAACAATAAAAATATTAATATTAAGTCATTTTTATAAAATTTGTTTAAACATTTATTTGAATTATCTCCACACGTGGAGAGATTCAAATGTAACATAAGAAATTTGGTTAGGATTATTCGACAACAGACAGTTGACATTATTGACATTAGATGTCAGACACTTTTGAAGTGTGACACGAAACCACGAATTGGCCGCTGCTAGTGGGTGAAATTAACCAATTGTCTCAACTCAAAAGAGATGAAGTGTTCCCTAAGGGAGAATTATTTAAGTTATGTGTAATATTATTGTCGATGAGGAGTAAATATGAATAAATTTCACTTAAGTGATTAACGTCAGTTTTTTTATTTAAGCAAGAATCTGATTGAGAGATGAAAGCCATTTCCATGAAAAGTCTTTTAGTGGTATTGTTTTCTTTAGTCAAAATTTTTGTATTACTATAGTTCATGTTATGACCAGTGCTATTAACATGTTCACTTAATGCACATCTTTCAGGATGGCATCTACAGTCACTTTTATGATTCTATCTTTTAATGTCCTCGAAGTCTGACCTATGTAAGTTTTATCGCAATTAGAGCAAGGAATACAATACACCAACTGTGATTGTGAAGTTAAAGGTGTTTTATCTTTAACTTTGGTAAAAATGGAATTAATTGTTAATATTGTTTTATTTGCAATTTTTATGTTCTCAAAAACTTTGAAGATTCTAGCAAGCCTGGGTGAGACATCTGCGATATAAGGAAGAGAGGTGAAAAAATATTGGATTTGGATCCTATCTGCATCATTTGTAGTAGTGATATTATTTTGCGAAATGTTATTGATATTATTTAATGAATCATGTGTGTCTATGGTAGACGTACTGTATAAAATCTTTTTTAATAGTGAAGGAGGATATGAATTATCAATGAATAAATTATATAAGATTTTTAAATTTTGTTGATGAAAAGAGGAGTCAGAAATACAGAGTATTCGATGTTTCATTTGTTTAACCAAATTAACCTTCATGGATTGTTTATGGTATGAGTGATAGTTCATAAATCTTCCACTACTTATGGGTTTTCTATACCAGTCAATGACTAAGGTATTGTCCACTGTACGACGAAATTTTGTGTCCAAGAAGGGAACCCTATGTTCTTCGTCTTCACGTTCTATGGTGAACTGTATATACGGGTCATAACTATTGAATACATCAACTACTTCTGTAGTTCCGTGATGTGGTAAGGCTATAATCAAGTCATCCACATATTTTTTAATGAAAAACAATTTGAAAGGTAAAACTTTTAGGACTGTATCCAGTATGTCATCCATGACATACATAGCAAGGATGGGACTAATTTTTGCCCCCATAGGGGTTCCAAAAGTCTGTTTGTAAAATTTATTATCAAATGAGAAATAAGTATTATTGAATAAGAAAGTAATAAGTTCAAAGAAAGTTTCTTTATCAACACTACAATGATTACTGATACTATCCCATCTTTTATCAATGGCTCGTATACAAGCATCCAAGTAAACATTACTAAAAAGTGAGACTACATCCAAGCTCGCTATAACATAGCCCTCGGGGAGTTTCATTTTATTGAAAATTTTTGAAACCTCAAAAGAGTCTTTAATATAATATTCATTATCAAAATCATTCGAAGTGGTCAAAATATCAGTAAAAAAAGATGCCAAATATTCTGTTGGATTACCAATACTAGAAATAATTGGTCTTGCTGAAAGTGTAGGTTTGTGGATTTTAGGCAAAGCATTGAATTTTGGGCACACACCTTTATAATTGGTGAGTTTCTTATACAAATTATATTAATTCTTCAAAATATTCCTCTAATTTTTTCCATAATTTATACAATAAAACAAAAATTTTTTTGAAAAATAATCCAAACTCAGTGGTCACTAAATCTGACGAAGGTAATGTCACTGTCATTTTAGAAAAATCTGAATACATGAATCTTTCTAATCAATTAATAGAAAATAGCCAATCCTACTTGTTAATTCCTAGAGACCCTACGTCACAAATACAAGTTATATGTAACCAATTAATAAAAAATATGTTCAATTTAAAACAAATAGATGAAATTCAAAAAAAGAAACTCACCAATTATAAAGGTGTGTGCCCAAAATTCTATGCTTTGCCTAAAATCCACAAACCTACACTTTCAGCAAGACCAATTATTTCTAGTATTGGTAATCCAACAGAATATTTGGCATCTTTTTTTACTGATATTTTGACCACTTCGTATGATTTTGATAATGAATATTATATTAAAGACTCTTTTGAGGTTTCAAAAATTTTCAATAAAATGAAACTCCCCGAGGGCTATGTTATAGCGAGCTTGGATGTAGTCTCACTTTTTAGTAATGTTTACTTGGATGCTTGTATACGAGCCATTGATAATAGATGGGATAGTATCAGTAATCATTGTAGTGTTGATAAAGAAACTTTCTTTGAACTTATTACTTTCTTATTCAATAATACTTATTTCTCATTTGATAATAAATTTTACAGACTTTTGGAACCCCTATGGGGGCAAAAATTAGTCCCATCCTTGCTATGTATGTCATGGATGACATACTGGATACAGTCCTAAAAGTTTTACCTTTCAAATTGTTTTTCATTAAAAAATATGTGGATGACTTGATTATAGCCTTACCACATCACGGAACTACAGAAGTAGTTGATGTATTCAATAGTTATGACCCGTATATACAGTTCACCATAGAACGTGAAGACGAAGAACATAGGGTTCCCTTCTTGGACACAAAATTTCGTCGTACAGTGGACAATACCTTAGTCATTGACTGGTATAGAAAACCCATAAGTAGTGGAAGATTTATGAACTATCACTCATACCATAAACAATCCATGAAGGTTAATTTGGTTAAACAAATGAAACATCGAATACTCTGTATTTCTGACTCCTCTTTTCATCAACAAAATTTAAAAATCTTATATAATTTATTCATTGATAATTCATATCCTCCTTCACTATTAAAAAAGATTTTATACAGTACGTCTACCATAGACACACATGATTCATTAAATAATATCAATAACATTTCGCAAAATAATATCACTACTACAAATGATGCAGATAGGATCCAAATCCAATATTTTTTCACCTCTCTTCCTTATATCGCAGATGTCTCACCCAGGCTTGCTAGAATCTTCAAAGTTTTTGAGAACATAAAAATTGCAAATAAAACAATATTAACAATTAATTCCATTTTTACCAAAGTTAAAGATAAAACACCTTTAACTTCACAATCACAGTTGGTGTATTGTATTCCTTGCTCTAATTGCGATAAAACTTACATAGGTCAGACTTCGAGGACATTAAAAGATAGAATCACTGCACATAAATGTGACTGTAGATGCCATCCTGAAAGATGTGCATTAAGTGAACATGTTAATAGCACTGGTCATAACATGAACTATAGTAATACAAAAATTTTGACTAAAGAAAACAATACCACTAAAAGACTTTTCATGGAAATGGCTTTCATCTCTCAATCAGATTCTTGCTTAAATAAAAAAACTGACGTTAATCACTTAAGTGAAATTTATTCATATTTACTCCTCATCGACAATAATATTACACATAACTTAAATAATTCTCCCTTAGGGAACACTTCATCTCTTTTGAGTTGAGACAATTGGTTAATTTCACCCACTAGCAGCGGCCAATTCGTGGTTTCGTGTCACACTTCAAAAGTGTCTGACATCTAATGTCAATAATGTCAACTGTCTGTTGTCGAATAATCCTAACCAAATTTCTTATGTTACATTTGAATCTCTCCACGTGTGGAGATAATTCAAATAAATGTTTAAACAAATTTTATAACAATGACTTAATATTAATATTTTTATTGTTTGACGTATTTTAATGTGTTTTGTTCATCTTTGTCACATGTGACTTACATGACATGTTGTTTATAATTTTTAATATTACATCCATAGCAATCATTCTCATCAACACAGTAAGTGGTTCTTCTTCAAAGTTTTCTTTCCATTAATCGTACAATTTTGCTTGTTACTTGTAGCTTCCCTGAAGATGACAGTATTCACTGTTGAAATATCGGAAATATAGTGTTAAAAGAGTACACGTTTTGCTTGCTGCTATACCCAAAAAAAAAAAAATTTCCTGCTTTGTATCCTAACTAGTCAGCAAAGACTACCCTTCTACTATATATATATATATATATATATATATATATATATTCATATATATATATATATATTCATATATATATATATATATATATATAGATATATACTCTATTTTGTCTGTGTACATGATATTTCAACCTGTAAATTAGTAATCCAGAAGTAATTTTCTGTATAGTAATTGTGTGAGTTTGACCTCACCAGACACGTCCAATCCATTGTATAATAGGAAAACGGATCTAATAAAATTTGATTTGATTTGATTTGTCGACCAGTTCACTAGTTCGAACCATCTTTTTTGGAAACTATTCTGAAGGCTTCGACTGGGTCATCTGCCGAGTCCAAATAGTCATCTACATATCGATTTTTCGTGATTGCGTAGATAATTCGTTCACCTTTTTCAGTTTCTTCTGCAAGTGTTATCACCTGCATTTGATAGACATCTGGTGGTTCATTGGGATTTTCTCTCCAAAGAAAACTTTGAGCATGTTGGTCTTCATGTCTGATTTTCACTCGATGAAACATTTCTCGAACGTCGCTGGTGAATGCAACATTTCTTTGCCTGAATCTCAATAGGACTGATCCGAGGGGCTCTAATAAGTCAGGTCCAGAAAAAAGGTTGTCATTGAGGCTTGTACCATATGATTTGGATGCTGCATCAAAGACTAGGCGTAGCTTTTCAGGTTTTTTGGGGTGATGATAACGAAAACCCATGTTCTTGGGTGTTGTTGCTTTGCTTCTTCACAGGTTAATTTTTGGATATACCCTTCCTCTAACATTTCTAACATTTTCATGGTATTTCTGCCTAAAATGTTCGTCGTTTATCATTCTATTTTCAACATGCTGCAGTCGTCTCAATGCTATTCCTTTGTTGTTCGGTAAAGAAATGTCATCTGATTTCCATAAGAGTTCGATTTCATATCTATCGTCACTGATACGTGTGATATCGTGGAGTTCTATCAGATAATTTCACTCGTCGTATGAAACCCTTCTTTCCTGCAATATTAGGACCAATAAGGGACGTATGCCTCGATAATAGAGATTTATTGCAACCTCTAATGTTTAATAAAGTTTTCCTTTATTTGACATATATTCAATTTACAATTTTCTTTTATTAAAATAAAGGAATAGAAACTTTTATTTAAGTCGTCTTTATTTTGACATATCTGCCAAATTTTTGTGAATCATAACTCGTAACCTATAAATTTGCAGTGAACATCAAAACATAGTAGTAGCTTGTGTGAATTTTGTAATCATAGTAAGTTATCTGAGAGAAAAGATAAAAAATGTTCAAGATTTACGTACCAGGACAATGGTTTTCCTCAAACCAAAGCGGGACGCGGGAGCTGGAGCGGGAACGGAAAATAGGAACTGTGCAAATTGCTAGAAAAATAGTACACAGAGCAAACCAAACAAATTTCGCTGTTTGCCTGCATTGCAGAATACTGATAAATCCACCGGTATGCATATTTACATATCCTGCTATAGAATTTAATCTCGCATTCATCCCGTTCCTGCTCCCGTCCCTCGTACAAGGGTTGGTTTGGGCAAACCTTTATTCTTGTGCTAGTTGTGCCTCGTAAGCATATTGCAAATTGATGCGCTGTTTGGGAAGGAGTAAAAAATGTATGCTGCTGTTGATTCAAAAATAATTTTCTTTGTAAACTGTTCAGCAGCACATACAAATGATATTAGACCAATGATGTTATTAGATGGTGATTGGGATGAATAGATGAAAAGATTTGAACTTTGACGTACTTGTCAAAATAAAGTTTAAGTAAAAGATACTAGAAAGAAGGTTATTGCAATAACACCATTACGAAACAGAATTACAAATCACAATACAGTATACTTTAATTAAAGTTTCTAGTAATTAAGTAAACTTATTTCAGTTTGCAATAATTCTCTTTCATGACTGACAAGAACAACATAAACAATGTCAGGGAATATCAGCGGTTCCACTGTTGTCAGATTCATATCAGTACCATCAATTTAGGTCAACAAAAACTACCAAAATCTAGTAAAAACATTCTACGTCACAGGAGTATACATATTCTAATTTTTTGAATGTTTCAAAGTCTCCAATTATTTTATAACTGAATGTTGAGTTGAATGTTTCACAAGGTGGGGAGCTAATGCAAACTGGTTTCTAAAAATAATATTCAGTTCGATTTTCGAGTTTTAGGAAAATAGCGAATTGGATCATTTTCTGGGCCATGGGCTATCTTTATGGCAACAGTGAGATTAATATTGTCTTGTCCAATAAGAATCATTGGTGGATTCTTGATATCATCAATAGGTAGACCTATCAGGCAAGGATAATGCTTTCAGTCATTGAAAAAAATTTCTTGTGAGGGCAACGATAAGTTTTTCACAGAATAGACATTCTTCATTTTGTGAATTTTGGCTCCATCATAGATTCCAGAAATGTCTATGTTAAAACAAATGTAAAAAAAATGTTAAATCTTCATAGCTTGAGACAATGTCGTTCGTCCATTGAACATTAAGCCTATGTCTGGTTCCCCTGATTTGAAGCGGTTGAGCTATTGAGTCATCAACAAGTGTCACTGTTGAGGCCTCGTCACGAATAGCTACTGTCTGAATCATACAACCATTTGAACCATACAAATTACCATTTACCATTCTCAACAGTATGTTATTTGATCCATGTCCAGTAGTGAGAACATTATCAGTTGTATTAGTTGTCGGAATTTCGGGCTCTTGTCATCTATTTAATGGAGTTGTCTGAATTTCAACTTTATGCAGTAACTTATGATGAGGTTTTCTGCAGTAATTCATCCCACAAGATTTCCGCAGTCGGCATTTTGAGGTCTGATGATTGTTTTTCAGACACAAAAAACATAATTTATTCTTGATCACCTGCTCCCATCTCTTGTCGATGTCATCTGACTTTGAGTTTTCACAACCTAAGATTTTGTGGCCGGTTTTTGTACAGTACTGGCAAAATTCTTAATTTTTTGAAGAGGTTAGTACAAAAGAATTTTCAAATTTTCGATTTGTCATTTGTCTTGACGAAATAGATGTACTGGTAGGGTTTCTTGAAAGCAACGTTACAAAAGAAGCTGCGTCCGCTTTGATCTATAACTATTTTGAAAAATCCTACAAGTTTCTGAAACCTTTACTGCATATTTCTTCTCCCCAGCGAAGTTTCAGGGTATTCGGCAGTTTGTGCACAAAATCTCTCAAGAGTTGAGGATTTTTCAAATGTGCAATGTATTTTAACGATTTAACAGGAGAGACGAAACATTTACGTGATTAGATATATCAGTACTTCCATGTCGTAATCTCGAACCACTGGTGTATTTTCAGTTTTGTCCAAAAAGCTATCTATGATTTGGTCTGTGCGTTCAATTCGCATTTGCAGAGACCTGATTACTTGGTTCAAGTTCTCTGGGCACATCAACATACTCTCAACTGAGCGTCTTATTTCACCTCTCAGGCACTTACTTAGTTTTATCATGGCTTCTTCATTCGAATATTCACAAAGGGTTGAAATTCTTCCAAAATGATAAATAAATATTGGCCATTCTTCCGGTCTACCATCGAAGAAGGGAATAGTAATTTTTCTACGACCGTGCGTTTTTACCCACTTTCCCGCACTCATTTTAGTTTAGAAAGTAAAATAAGTCAATTTATCGTTATTAAATGTACATTTCATTGTTGCTGAGAGTTATTTGGAGGACTCCGTAGAACAGAAGAAAACCATCTCGAATAAAATTCTTTCATGTACTGGCAACTTGCAACCAATGCCGTCTCCGTCATCTTCATGCACTTTGCAATCTACGAGTGTTACTCTTAACAGCCAGTTACTACAGCAACTAACTACTCTGGACCGGCTATTCTGACGCATTTGCAGAATGCAACAAATTGTGTTTTCTACATTAATATTAATAATAATTAGTGGATTTTCATGGAATGTTTTGTATGTTGAAATAAAATATATATTTTCAATGTGCTTTTTGAATATTTATGCGGTCGTAGAAAAAATAATGTTCCTATTTCATGCGTAAAGTGTCTTTCCCGCCCTTGACTGCTTGCCCGAACTCCGCTTCGCGTCGTTCGGGTCAACGGCAGTCGCGTGCGGGAAAGTATCACTTTCCGCACTTGTTAGGAAAATAACTATTGATTTTTGGAATCCTTGATATTAACAATTATCAGGTTTTCTTTGTCGTCTATGTCGTCAATGGTGAGTTTTGTCAGCTCTTCTCGTCTGCAAGCACCAGCTAATCCAAAAATTGCTACTAACTTAATCATGAGGTATATGTCATCGGGTGCTTCAGTCATAAATTTTGAAAAGTCTTCTTGAGTCTTTTAATGAATGCAATTATTTTGTAAAATTTGCTAATATCCAAATTTTGCTTTACTTTGAATACACTCTTCAACATTGAATATCTTGCCCCTAAAGTGTTCGGCTTCCATGTTTTAGACATTTCTAGAAAATAAGCCAAGAATACTTCTTCTTTATTTGGTGTTTTCACTTTCTTATTGTTGCACCATTCAATAAAACTCGTGTATTGATTCTCATACCTTTGTTTAGATTTCGTTGGCAATAACTCTAAGTTCGCATCTGTAGCTGATTGCACGATTTCTTGTGGAAGTTCTTCATCAGATGAATAATCCATTGTGGCAATTTCACTGAATCGAAAATTTTATATAAGTAACGCTTTGTCTGTCACTCTGACAATTACAAACAAATTTGTGTATTGATCGACATGACAACATCAATTGTTACCTACTCGTTATCAGATCAATCAAAGCCTATATATAGGGTGATTTTCATAACAATACATTTTTATTTATCAATATTTGTTCATTTTTTCAATAAATAGTGCAAAATGATGGATGATTTTGAACAAACCCACTTAGTATTGCAACAAAAAAGATTGAACTTTCATATTTTGTCACCCACCACTTATATTTTACGAGGATATCATATAAATGTTTTTCCCGCACTAGTGTGGGAAAAAATTTCCCGCACTAGTGTGGGAAAAAATTTCCCGCACTAGTGTGGGAAAACTTTTCCCGCACAACTGTGGGAAAATGACACTTTCCAAACTGAATTGCTTGCGGGTAGTGGGTGAATCACGCACGCTTGTAGGAAAAATCTTTTTCTACAGTATTACGAGTGAGACATTTTTCAGTTCGTGGCGTTGGGCACAATTGAGCAGTATCCGATTTCTTCTGAGGCATTTGAACTTCATTGTCTTTAGTCTAAATGTCTTCTTCTACTTGATGGTTTCAATAAATTTTATAAATTCTTACATCAAAGTATATTTCGACATTCATAGAAAACACGTCTTTCAGTTGGACTGAAAATGTACTTTCATTTTCAAGTTTGATAATATTATGGGTTCACTTTGACTGTCATCACTGATTGTACTGATTTTATTGAAAAGGGGCAGAATATTATTATTCATAAGTGAATAAATAGTGATAATTTCACTCGCCGTAAGAAACCCTCCTTTTCTGCAATATTAGGACCAATAAGGGACGTTTGCCTCAATAATACGCAGTTCCTTACTTTCGAGCCGGTAATACCACTTTGTCATGGCAACTACGTCTCCAAACAACGCAGAATAGAATATTATCTTGCTACTAATATGAATGTCAGTCTTTCAGACATTATCCATAACTATTGAAGAATTCGCGATAATGGAACTTTTTTTACTTTGTTGGTATGTGAAACTATCTCAATAAATACTACTCTTGCTCACAATACTATCGATAATTCTGTCAGAAATCTTAAACTCGATCAAATTGCTTTGAGGTAACAACACGAGTATTAAAGGAGTTGTGGTGTTACCCAGCAATTTGATCACGTTGATTTCTGACAGAAATACTATCGATAGTATTGCGAGCACTCGTGGTATTACCCCCGATGATCTCCCATGAATCTCAGATCCAGTCACTTTACATTTCTTGAAAATTTTTGAAAACTGTAATTATTCAATTCAATTCAACTTATTTTCCCAAGAAACATACAGTTTATAAGAGGGAAAAATATCACATAATGCAAATAACATGAAGGTAATTACAATAGTAAGAATAAATTAATGAATAAAAATCATGAAATCAGAATTAGAAAAGATTCAATGGAGCAAGAACTTCTTTAAATTATTTTTAAATCGCAATTTACCATACGTTTTTAAACAATTTGGAAGTTCATTGTAAAACTTCACACCATCAAAATAAATTGATTTCTTTTCAATATTTGTTTTAATTTTGTTGACATATAAATTTTGGGCTTGTCGGGTCAGGTGATTGTGTTGATCATAATTAATTTTGAAAATTAAAGTGGAATGTTTCATGTTATTCTTAACAAGATGAATGAACGTGCAAATTTTCAATTTGTATAGGGAATTTATATCCAGTAGCTTTCTTGGTTTGTACAAGTTTACAGTTGGTTCTTGGTAATCAAGTTTAAAAATACATTTAATAATTTTATTTTGTAATGATTTCAAAGGTTTAAGCAAATAGGTCGAAGCAGTGCCCCAAACTGATATCAAATATTGAAATTTAGAGTATGCCAACGAAAAATATATGTACTTTAGATATTTGAGAGGAAGCAAATTTCGAATTCTAAAAATGATTCCAACTAATGGTGAAATCTGCCTCCTTAAGTTCTCTATATGTCTTGCCCATGATAAATTCTCATCTATAAAGAGTCCTAAGAATTTTTGTATGGAATGATAATTTATGTATTCATTATTGAATTTGATCGGATCTTTCAAATTATCGTTTGACGATTTTTTTGTAATGAACATGAATGAGGATTTTTCATAATTCAATGTCAATTTATGACAGATGAGCCATAATGAAATTTTTTGTAAATCACTTTGCATGTAATTTTTGATATCACGTTGACTATTATGGAAAATGAATCAATCGTTTTGTAAAACTGGTTTTATTGTCGAATGTTCTAACATTAATTACCGATACTGCCTCATCAAAGAATAAATTCTGACATTCAATTTCTGATCGAAGTCGTACTTGGTATACACGGTCATTTTCTGCAATAGTAGTAATCCTTCTGCTCGCGTCTAGAAAAAAACAAATATGTCAATTTATCGAACACATCGACAAGGTACACTCACTTGTTCATTCTTCATTAGAAGAGCTCCGAGCTCATACTGACAAAAAGCAGATACATGGGCATCATCGGAAATCGGGGAAATGTTATTTCTCAATTCCAGGCAACTTCTGAGAATTGTTATTGCATCTTCGTACAGACCTTGAATTGAATTGGCGCATCCTAGAATCAACTTAGACAATCCCAGCATAGGTTCATCTATTTGGTCGGATAGTGAAAGACAATCTGTAAATTTCAATGAGATATCATTGTGAGGACAAAATTAGAATAAAAAGTGAAGGGCAATTATGAAAAGTCAAAACATTCTTCTCACAAAGTTGTACAGCCCAATAACAAATCTTCAAAGCTTGACATTTTGAAAGTAAGGATTTGGATTGATATCCCAAACGTAACTCAAAAATTACGGATACGATTCTGCATAACTATATTCTGAGCAGAATTATCTTTCTCATGGACATTCAAGGAAAATGTCCCAAAAACAAATTTTTAGCAGAAGCACTTCATTTTTAAACCTGGTAGAAGTCTTATATTCAGTTCCATATGACAAACATTCACAGAGAATTTTAAAAAACTGGAACTTCTGAAATATATTCAATTATCTTGAAACGAACAGAATATTTCCCTCAACCTCAATATCAAAAATGAATTATTGAATATAACTGAACAATTAAAGTATCTTGGTATTTGGATCGATGAAAAATTGAAATGCTACAAACATATTGAGGTGTTAACTAAAAAAAATTAACCGATCATTGGCGCTTTGAGAAGATGTCCTAAACTCGATAAAAAATCATAAATATGATTCTATATTCTCACATACTAAGTTGTATTACCTATTTAATGAACATTTGGGGATCTTGTTCCAAAAATAATATTAAAATATCAACATTGTATAGAACTTTTTGAAAGTACTGTATCGTCTCCCGTTTGAAATACCAATTGATTAACTATTTGCAATTACAGACAAATTTTCTTCAGATGAATTGTATAAAATAAATCCCCTTAAAAATGCATTCAATATCATAAATAAATTTTGAAAAAAACCTCTGAAATTCATAGTCATCTCACTAGACAATATAACTTGTTTTATCTCGATTCTGCTACCTCTACAGTTGGCAAAAAAATATTCACTCACGATGCTCTAGATGAATTTAACAAATTACCTTATAATATAGCAAATTGCAGAAGTTTTTCCAAATTCAAAATATCTGTAAAAAACACATTATTTCCTTACGGAATTGACATCCTGCTATCAATCTTTGTTCATTGATTTATGATGTTATTATGGTTTCATCATTATTGTATATATTTGCTATGTTTATCAGTCATTTATGATATATTTGTTTGAATTGCAATTGGTAATCATTTTCATTATTATTATATGTACAACTTCCTCATACCAGAACTTGTTCTGTCTGGAAGGTATTTACTCAATAAATAAATAACTAGAAATTTGAGAATATACACTCATCATACTAGGACACAAAACATTATGATCCTAATAAAAAAAATATCGAAAAATTACAGGTGCAACTGTTGCATTTCAACGAATTTTCAAAATATATCGACAAATGTAGAACTATGGTACAATTCACTCTTTTTGTTAGAACAGACATGTGGAGTTCCCAAGGGGTCTGTGCTTGGTCCACTTAAAATCATTGTTGTAACCTTGCTCTCTATATAAAATCCTGTAAGTCGTTCTATGCCGATGATACTAAACTGTATGCGAATGTCTGAGTTGAACATCAATCCCTTCAAAGATATATTATATCCACCTATTTATGCGCGAACAAAATGATCTACCTCATCCGCAAAACGTTCACTCACCTATCATATTCAAGTTCCATAAAACTATCACGAAAGACTGACGATGGCACAACATAGAGTGCGTGGAAACCTCATTGAATAAATTTCTATAGCTAAATATACCTTTGCTGAATTTCTGTTTGTTCTCAACCATGATATGCGGATACATGGTAATCCTACCAAATTTTTAAAGGAAAAATTTGTCACAAGCCAGTGAAACGTGGATAAAACAACGGAATGATGTCGTAAAATCTGACTAAGTGAATATTCTTCGATAAATAAGCTTGTATTTTTAATTGCTTTATTTGACATCTAGATTCTCCATTTCAGCTTCTATTTATGCAATGATTTCTTCTGTGGCTGTTGTCGATGGATGAATGAAATTTCCTTACTTAGCTTGAACATCTTGTTTCGTTACTAGTAGTAAGTGGTTGATTGGATTTGTTAATCGACAAATACAATCAACCACTTACCACTTACAACCTAATTCATATCTTGTTTTGGATTCTTGGGATGTTTTCTTTGAAGCTGGTAGGATTTTCTCTTCTGTCTTTCAGTGAATCTATCACTTTGAGAGTTATTCTATCAATTTTGTCCCAATCTTTCTGCTCCAGTGAGTTGTTAGGCTTTTGAAATATTTGAATTGTATCGAGAAAACGCCACGAGTGCACAGTTCAGTTTCGTTCAGAGATTGAATCGACAGACATATCGCTAATATTTCCCTCCTATATAAAATTTGTCATAAGAGGAATGCAATTATCGAAAAATTACAGCGGAAATTTCCCTCACGTGTAAAAACGTCCATAAGAGGAATGCAATTACCGCTGGCTCACAGCGATAATTGCACTGTAGTGACGCGTTTCGCGTCACGGCAGTGCAATTATCGCATTAGATGTCAATTCAAGTGAAGTCGCGCGATTTTAATGTCAGAAGTGAGATTTCAAATGTGTCATCTACCTAAAGAGTGAGGTGTGAAATTTCCTACCGAATACCACTTGTTCATTGAAAATTAACCAGATAATTCTGAAAAAAACGTGTTTTTTTATAAAAAACCGCACTCGGGGATTTTTTTCGTTGTTTCAAAAAATTGCCCTCCTCCTTCGGAGTCGGGCAATTTATGCTTTGAAACAACGAAAAAAATAAACTCGTGCAGTTTTTAAAAAAAAAACACGTTTTTTTTCAGAATTATCGGTAATTTTCAATGCACTTGTGGTATTACCCCCGGAAATTTCCCTCACGTGTAAAAACGTCCATAAGAGGAATGCAATTACCGCTGGCTCACAGCGATAATTGCACTGTAGTGACGCGTTTCGCGTCACGGCAGTGCAATTATCGCATTAGATGTCAATTCAAGTGAAGTCGCGCGATTTTAATGTCAGAAATGAGACTTCAAATGTGTCATCTACCTACAAGTGTTCATATCGCGATTGCTACGGAAGTAACTGAGAAGCTTACGGACATATCAACGCTAATCTGAAGTAAACAAATATCATTGTTTTCATATTTCTCGTCTAAAATGAACCGTTCCGGAACTTTTAATGAAGCCGAAATCGATAAGAATATCGAAAAAACGACTCCAGCGAATACTAAGAAAAGTAAGAAGTTTATTTGGAATCAGTTCATGGATTTTTGTAAAGCAAGAGGGTATAAATTAGAAAAAGACACGCCAGTATGCGAAATTGCGAAAATCTTGAAGGACTGGGCTCATAACATGAAGAAAAATGTTGGTGAGGAGTACAAAGAAAGCACCGTGAAAACTATTTGGAATATCACCGCCAAAATGATTATGGAAGAATACTTCCAGAAATATGGTATGAAAGTTGACCCATTCCAAGATGTCGTGTTTAAATCTGCACAGAACGCCAAAAATGCAAAGAGACGAGACCTACAGGCTCAGGAAGATAAAAGAAAAGTGAGTTCAACTGCCCTGAAGTTTGAAGAATTGGAAAAACTAGTAAACAGTTGTGACGAAGGTACCCCAGAGGGACTACAAAAAAAATTGTTCTTTGTTTTGTCGTATGAATTAGCGTGGAGAGGTGGCGAGGATGCAGAGCAAAACTACAGTTTTTCAAAGAAGAACTCGATAATGCAGGTCAAAAAACAAAGAGAATTGAGTAGAATCCAATTTTTGGGAAAACTACCCAAGGTGGATCCAAACAATGTGCTTCATCCAAGTGGTTAGTAACGAATAGAAGTAACAGTAATTTATGTCCAGTTAGATTATTTCACGCATTAAAATCGAAAAGAGAACACATTGAAAATGACCGCTTATTTTTAACTGCAAATCCATTTTGGAAAGTAACAAATCAATGGTTCAAAAACATACCTGTAGGGCGAAACGAGATAGCGAAGTGGACTAAGAAACAAGCAAACCAGGTGGGATTAGATGTGGAAAAAAAGAAAATTACCAATCACTCGTTGAGGGCAACAGCGGTGTCAAATCTGGCAAAGAGTGGAGTTGCTGAGCAAGAACTCATCAAAATGACGGGACATGCTAACTCTAAATCTATTGAAAGCTATTTGCAAATGGATGAAGAACACCATCAGGCCATCGTTGAAAAAATGCGGCACAATGAAAAAGGCAGCAGTTCTGTGGAAATCATAAACAATAAAAATCTAGAACCAGGCACGCCAGGAGGAAGCTTGGGATATAATGTTACTTATAATAATTGTACTGTTTATTATAACATTAAATAATGAAAATTCATTGTGCATTCTTGAAATTTTCACTAAACAAGAACGAATTTTTTGATTGGCTAAAAGAGTGAGGTGTGAAATTTCCTACCGAATACCACTCGTGCATTGAAAATTAACCAGATAATTCTGAAAAAAACGTTTTTTTATAAAAAACCGCACTCGGTAATTTTTTTCGTTGTTTCAAAATTTATGCTTTGAAACAACGAAAAAATAAACTCGTGCAGTTTTTAAAAAAAAACACGTTTTTTTCAGAATTATCGGTAATTTTCAATGCACTTGTGGTATTACCCCCGGTAATTGCACTGCGGAGCGATAATTGCACTGCGAAAATATCTCGTCGGCATGACAGCAATAACAACAACACTGACAATACTAATAAATGTCAGATATACTTCAAAAAGTGAAAGAATGTCGCGTTTTGGTGAGTGGTCCATACAATCCATTGAGGAAAATGTAGTTGAAAGTGAAACAGCAGCACATGCATTTTTCTTTCAACTCCAGAAATATTCTACCGTATTACACTCGTGCATCAAAATAAACCTGATAATTTTCCATTCAAGCATATTGTCAATAAAAACTGCATTCGGTTATTTTCATATTTTGTCGAAAGAGCCCTCCTCCTTCGGAGTCGGGCTCTTTCGACAAAATATGAAAATAAACTCATGGAGCTTTTAGACAACATGCTTTCATGGACAATTATCGGTAATTTTGATGCACTTGTATAATTACTTCCGAAAATTTAATCACTTATGGTATTACTGTCGATTATTTCATTCACACATTGCTGCACCAATGAAATTTTAGTCACATGATATGTCATATGAGCGGCCATTTAGGTAAACAAGCGGATATTTAGGTAAACACGGCTATTCATGTAAACAAAGCCAATCATCAAAGGCCAATCATCCTCAAATTATTGAACCCATCAGATAAACAGGAAATTTACAAATATGCAAAATACCTGAGGAATAAAAAACATATTTTTCGCAGAAGACCTGACCAAAACTAAGAGAATGTTGAAAATTACCAAATCCACTCTTCCTGGGAAAACGGTGTGGACTTATAAAAGTCAGATCTTCGTAAATATAGGCTCTAAAAATATCAAAATTACATGTGAAGAAGACATTGCGATATGAATAAATTATTGAGTTGGCAATTCTATAAACCTTTTGTATTCAAAAATTATTATTGTTCTTATAGTTTTGGATTGTAACACACTAAGTACTGATTTTAATCTTCAATTTGGTTTATACGTTTACCACTTATTAACTACATTTAGTGTATTTCCAGCTGTATAGGTATATATTAAAAATGTTGGATTACTTGAATGAATTGGAATCACACGAAGAAAGAGAAACAACTGAGTGCGAAAATATAAGTGACTATACCCACAAATGTTCTGGTGAGTGTTATTACAATATACTCCATCTCAATATAAGAAGTATAAGGAAAAATTTCGATGAACTCCTTCTATATTTAGAATCTCTCAACATAAAAAATATCGACACGATAATTTTGTCCGAAACATGGATGCTAGATGATTTAGACTGCTTTTGTATACCAGACTTCGAAATCTATTACAATGAATCAAGTTTTAATAAAAATGATGGCCGTAATTATATATGTGAGAAAGGAGGTTGATTATAGCGTCTCGGTCCATCATATGACGGATGTGAATTTACTGAATATTTCATATATGGTGAAAGGGGTGCCATACTCTCTAACAGCATCATATAGGCCGCCATCAACTGATATTTAACAGACTTGGAGAAATTTATATCCTCACTGACCGATTCTGACATACAAATGTTCATTGGTGATATAAATTTAAATATTTTGAATACTTTTGATACAAAAATTAATAGATCCGTTTGTCAAATGGCCAGCTTGGAATATTTTTCATACATCAATAAACCTACCAGGGTCATATTTTTTTCAAAATCACCAATAAAAAAATCCAAAATGAAATGAAGTTCAACTCACATATATTCAAAACAGACCTAACCGATCATTTCATGATATTATTATCAATTGAGAGGCCAACAGAAAAATATAATATCATATCTGAATCTACAGCTACTCACAACTATCTAAATCATTGTAAATTTAAAAAATGCCTGTCCCAGGAAAATTGGCTCCCTGTCTATCAAAACGATGATCCAGAAATATCATACAATACCGTCATTGAAATAATATCTAATTATATTAAGGAATGTAACCAAATCAAACAACATAAAAATAACAACAAATTAGAAGTAAAGCTGAAACCATGGATGACTCCGGCCTTATTGAAATCAATCGGACATAGAGAGTTTTTAAAGCAGAGACTTAAGAACAGTGATTCTGAAGAAAACAAAAATGAGTATAAACAATATAGAAATCTCTTGCGGTCCACGAAAGAGAACTATTACGAACAACGAATAACGGAATCTGCAAAAGATGTAAAAAAAAATGTGGAAAAATATCAATGAAATCACTAATGTTAAACAAAAACTTAATTCTGAAAATCTAGTTATTCTTGATGAACATGGAAATAATTTATCCTCCGATGATGAAATAGCTAACCACTTCAACAAATTTTTTTCCAACATTGGTACCAAAATGGCAGCAAAAATTAACATATCTTCAACTCCCATTCAACAATCAATCGGGCGTTACAAAGATTATATGTTCCTACACCCCATAACCAATAATGAAATTATCTCTATTAATTCAACCTTAAAGAACAATACATCTTCTGGCCCCGATAAAATATGTGAACACTTCATAAAAAAATATAATAAATTCATATTCTAAACCAAACCATGGTAAAAGGCAAAATACCCTCAGCATTTAAAGATTCAGTAACAACCCCAATTTTCAAATCAGGAAGCTGTAGATGTGCAACGAATTATAGACCGATAACAGTGATCAACAATTTTGCCAAAATCTTTGAAAAAAGCACCAAGAACAGAATACTGGATTATTGCGATAGTAATGAAATATTATCTGTCTCTAAATATGGCTTCAGAAAGAACCTGTCTACCGAAAAAGCTGTATTTGAGTTAACAAACAACATATTGACCGGCTTTCAAAATAAAAAAAGTGTCTCACAATATTCTTGGACTTGGCGAAGGCGTTTGATACCGTCAACCACACGATCCTGTTTGAGCGACTTGAATTAATAGGAATCAGATGCACTGCATTGGATCTGTTAAAAGACTATTTAACAAATAGAACTCAGATGGTCAAAATAAAAAAAACTCTGAGTGACCCCGCACCTATAACAATGGGAGTTCCACAGGGGACTGTACTGGGACCGATATTATTTATCATTTATCTCAATAAAATATTCTCCATAAATGAGTTCGAAGGTAAATTAATTTCTTATGCTGATGACACAGCAGTTACATTTTTTGGAAATACGTGGGAAGAAACATACCAAAATGCAGAACGCGAAATGAAATTAATTTGTAACGGGCTCAGTAGCAGTCTGCTGAGTCTCAATATCTCGAAAACAAAATTCATTGCCTTTTCCTCTACAGATAGAGGCCGTGATATCCCCAACAAATTACTAGTACATTCAGATAATTGTCATGCTCCAATGTCCTTGTCAAGAAATAATGATGACATGATCTATCAAATACTTGGGTGTTTTTGTAGATAAACATTCAGGCTGGGATGATCATATCAGCTACACAGTTAAAAGACTGCGAAAATTAATATACAAATTCTACCAACTGAGGAATATTTTGAATAAAAAAATGTTGTTGACGGTATATGACGCACTAGCTGCGTCTTTATTACGTTATTGTGTCATTGTTTGGGGTGGTACTTTCAAAACATCGGTTCACAATCTGGAGGTTATACAAAAAAGCTTGTTGAAAATAATTCTGAAAAAAAAATAAACGTTTCTCTACACAACTTTTATTTGAAGATTCAGAAGTATTCAATTTACAGGAGATATATATTTATCAATCACTTCTATGGATGATGAATACGACTCCTTCGACAGTCACTCATGCTTATGATACCCGTGGTACTGCGGATTCACAAGTCCTATATATCCCGCGCTTTACACTTACTCAGAATCAAAAATTTATAACCTACTAAGAAATAAAGACGATTATTATTATTATTACTATGGACCGAAGCTATTCAATCTTCTCCCTGCTGACATAAAAACATCAGAAATATAAACCAAAGAAAAAAACAAGTAAAAAAATATATGAAAACTCACACTCAACAATTTCTGAGAATTCTTGAAGATTAGTGAAATAAAATTATCATTAAACATAATACTTGAATAAATGTTCGTGTTCTCTTTCTTCCTGCTATTATGATTCAACTTCTGGTACTTAAAATGTTATACAGTAATATTAGCCTTGAAAGTATCGACTTCATACAGAAGAATGTTCCACAACTCAAGCTCTGCTTAGGTGGCTTCTTCTGTTACATCGTTCTCGCATACAAATATATTGTTTGTGTTTATATCTACATACTTATAGTATTCAATAACAATATGTAACATAATGTATTTCTCGATAATATCAATACGTTTAATTCTGTACTGATTGGCAGCAATAAATAGTATGTCAATAAAATCAACTTTTCATGTAATCAAGCCTAATAAAATTATCGAAATGAAATGTCGATTATCTGACATGGCACCGATTAATACGAATTCTTGTGATAAATCTGCAAATTTTTTTAGGAGGTGAATCCTGGTCGAAAATTAAAAACTTGTCTAACTCCTGTGTTGTGTCCGTAGAAGCAATAGTTTCCTAATGAAAAAATAAAATGCAGCATTGTGCATGAACGGATCTTCTGTAAATAGAATTGAAAAAATCTAGTAGGTGACTGTCACATTTTGTTTGAACAACTTGTGACATCTGTCGTAGTTTTTTGAAATTATTCTGCTTATTTTATTCAGTGGTATTTATTTCTTTGTCATGCCGTACACACGTTATACTCCCCGAAAATATGCGCATATGTACTACATTTGTGGTGAATGTGGAGGTAGTGCTACTGCTGCAGCAGCGCTTTATGCAGAACACTATCCAATTGCACAATGCCGCTCAGAGAATCGTTGATTTGGAGGTTATAACTTATAACACATTTGAAAAGCTTCTTCTTGAAAAGATGTCGTCTCTGCGTACGAGTAGATGAAAAATAACATTTTTGTAATATTATTCAGTGCGATGTTGAACAATCGTTATTGTGGTTTATAGTGTGTGTTGATTCAAAAAAACGTTGAATTAGTGTTCACTTTTTCACATCTCATTGAATGCTTCCAAGCAGTTGTATCGTTATTACTCATCATTTTATTTTGATAGGATAAAAATAAAAGACAACACTGACAAAGTCTAATGGAGTTGATTTCAGCTCAGAATAACACCACACTCTAATATAATCGAAATTCTACTCCTTCCAAAAATAATTATCGTATGTTTTAAACCATGGTAGAGTCTTGACAAAATAGGCATTCTTTTGTAAAGAATATCCACTTCCACTTGGTTATGGTTTTTTAAAACAATACTGTCAAACCGTTGTGAAAAAAATTGGTAAAACTCAAATCTGGCATTTTACCCTCATTTCTTGAAATACTGTATCGTTTTCTGAAAAACTGTTTCGTACGTCTGAAAGCATCACTCATCAATAATCTTCAGCAGCAAAGAAATTTGAATTGGTCCCAATTTGTAGGCATGGCACTCAAAAATCCAAGATGAGGTAGTGATTTTCCAGAAATTTAAAAAATGCTCATCATCTCGAAAACGGTGAGATTTTTATTAAGGTGAAATTCCAATATTCTGAATAGTCATGACCTGGTCTATCACCAGTTTCAATATTGTACAAGGTTTACCGTACACCCTGTATAAACGAATCCATCCCAGAAAAAACCGTGAAGAGTAAAGAGTCTGCCTGGAGACAATTTATGTCTTTTTGTCAGCAGAAGAAATATGAATTTTGTGCGACTACCCCAACCCTCATGATCACCGAAATCCTCAAAGATTGGGCATGGAATATGCATAAAGAAAATGGCGAGGAATATAAAGAGTACACGGTTGAAGTGATGTGGAATTCAACTGCGAAAACACTCCAGGAATTTTACTTCAATAAATATAAACGTAAGATAAATCCATTTGAAGATATCGAATTCCAAAGTACTAGGAATGCGCGTAATGCAAAAAGACGAAACCTGCATTCTTGTCCTCAAAAAATAAGGAAGGAAAGTTGAATGTTGAAACGTATATGATATAAATGATTTGATGCTGTTCATGAAATAATCTTCCTAAATAGCACTCGACCATAACAAATAGAGACTATTATTTTCTTTAATTCATCTCGAGTAAGTTGTATTTTGATACAATTCAATTCGACCATATGAACATTAATAATCAAAGAATAACTCCCTCGAGCTAAAGCTCTCGGGAGTTATTCAGATTATTAATGTTCATATGGTCTCATTAAATTGTCAAAATACAAGGTACTCTCGATAGAATCATGGAGAAAATAATAGTCATGGTCTTGGGATATTACCTACAGCCGCGTCCTCACTGAATCGACATTGTCGATCGATTCTGTCCATCGACAATGGGGTACTTTTCGAACCGTTGAATTAATATTCACACCGAAGGTTCCAAATATCCATTTATGCGAGACATATTTATACAACCAAAACAAAACTTACAAAAAGCACTAGAGCAATAAAATGAACTGCAATAATTATAACGAAAATAAAACTACTTGAGTATGGAATTATAAGGTATCAAATTCTAAATTAAAAATAGTGAGCAGCATTATTTTTCCACTGTGATTTACGACGTTCTGGAACAGTTGGGTGATGAACTTATTTATTGCTTCGTCTTCTTCAGTACGTGATTGAGCCGGGGTTGAGGGATTACTAAAAGGAGAACATGAAGAATACTCCGGGGACTTTTGCGGTAGTAAAGTCGTAAGTGAACCACCAGGGTTTGTTGAATATGGAAAATATTACTGTTGCTGAGGATGAGGATAATATTGCTGTGGTGCGGTTGCAGTGCTACGGGATAGTTGTACTTTCCTATTTTTCCTTCGAACAGAACTGTGCTTATTATACGAGGGCTGACAATAAAGTAAGGTCTCCAACGCTGCAACTTCGCCGGATCACGCGCTAGGCGAAATCTGGCAACACCGCCGTGTTCCTTGGTTCCCCCACTACCACTTTGCTGCTGGGTGAGGCTTCCCCGACCGCTCAGTCTTGGCTGAGCAGCCGTCAACGATGGAGGTACCACTCGCGTCAGCGTCCAAGTGCGAATTGCGTTCTGTAATACGTTTTTTGAGTGCGAAAAAGGTGACACCTATTGAAATCCATCGTCAACTAGTTGAAGTTTACGGGGAAAAGTGTATGGACATAAAAAACGTGCGTAAGTGGAGCCGCGAGTTCAATTCCGGGCGCACTAATGTTCACGACGAGGAGAGAAGTGGCCGACCGTCGGTCTCGGATGCGATTGTTCAAGCAGTGGAGGCAGAAATGCTCAAAAACCGCCGTGCGACAATTAGGGACTTGGAAGAGAAGCTTGGAGGAGTGTGTAGCAGCGAAACAATCCGTCATATCCTTGTGAACAAGTTGCAGTACCACAAAGTTTCTGCCCGATGGGTGCCGAAACAGCTGACCGAAGACCACATGAAGCGGCGCGTGGAATGTGCGACCAAAGTTGTGGCCCGTTTTGAAGAGGAAGGCGATGATTTTTTGGAAGGGTTTGTTACGGGGGATGAAACGTGGGCTCATCACTACACACCCGAAACAAAGGAGTCGTCCAAACAATGGCGCCATAGCGATTCTCCGAAACCCAAAAAGTTTAAGGCGACACTGTCAGCCGGCAAGGTGATGGCTACGGTGTTTTGGGATCGCCACGGGGTATTGTTGGTGGATTTCATGCCAAGGGGAACCACTATCAATGCAGCAAGGTACTGTGAGACCCTGGAAAAGCTTCGTCGTGCCATAAAAAACAAACGCCCGGGATTGCTGAGCAAAGGAGTGAAATTTCACCACGACAACGCGCGCCCGCACACAGCCAACGTTACCCTTGACCTGCTCAAGACATTTGGCTGGGAAATCATCGATCACCCTCCCTATAGTCCCGACGTGGCCCCCAGTGACTACCACATGTTCCCCGCCCTGAAAAAACATCTCGGAGGGAAGAAGTTTGATAGTGACGCGGAGGTTCAGAAAGAGGTCAACACCTGGCTGCGCGAGGCGGACGGAGAGTGGTATTCTGCCGGCATAGACAAGTTCATCGTGCGGATGCGCAAGGTGTTGGAAAAAAATGGCGATTATGTAGAAAAGTAGCCAAGACCTTGGCCTTTCCAACGGTGTATCGCTTTTTGTAAATAAATGTCATTTTCTATGAAAAAAAAATTGGAGACCTTACTTTATTGTCAGCCCTCGTATGTTGCACTGTAGCTTGAGCATGAGCTGTGGGCAAATTGCGCAATGTAATAGCCACTTCTTCGCCAAATATGCTAAAGACATCCTTCCTATTTTTTTCTGAATACATTTGTGTCATTATTGTGAATGCCTCATTAAGCATTCGGTCATCGCGTTTTCTTTTCTTTGGTGGCACATGTTCAACATTTGGAGACTTGAATAGTTTTTTTTGCACTTGTTCTTCCCTGCGTACTAGACTCTTTAGACTCTTGAAGATTACTTTCTGCATCATCATTTGTGGAAATGACATCTGCAGTAGTCTCCTGATTTTCAGTATTATCATTCATATCACTTGAATCTTCCTAGGCAACTACTGCATTTGAACTCTGTAATCAAAGTTTCTATTTTAGATCCTGATTAGTGTTCCTATTGTCACTGATTAATTTGCAATCCAAAAGAGTATCGCTAATTAAAAAATACAAGGTAGAATCAGAATATTATAAATGAAACAGATATTTTTATTTCAGATGCCTAAAAACGAGGCAGAATGGAAAGCTGTTGCCCAGGACTATTACAATCGTTGGAACTTTCCAAACTGTGTTGGAGCTATGGACGGTAAACACATATCATTGCAGGCGCCAATAAATACCGGCAGTGAATTTTTCAATTACAAGGGATTCTTCAGTATTGTTTTATTCGCCGTAGTCGGCGCAATTTATAATTTCTTTTATGATAATGTGGGATGCCAAGGGCGCATTTCTGATGGCAGTATTTTTAGTAGTACTACATTTCATAACTTTCTTGAAGACAATACAATTTGCCTTTGCCTGCCTTTGCATTTGCCTGAAGAAAATCTGCTCCAAAGGAGTGATGTAAAAAGCCCATACGTTTTTGTGGCAGATGATCCATTTCCTCTGCCAACGAACATAATGAAGCCGTACGCAGGGATTCACAATGAAGGTTCTGGTGAAACAGTATTCAATTATCGTCCAAGCAGGTCTCGAAGAATATCTGAAAATGTTTTTGGTATAATATCTAGCGTATTCCTAGTATTTCGTAAACCATTGCTATTGGAACCAGAAACTGCCTGCAAGGTAACATTAGCAGGCTGTTATCTACACAATATCCTTAGATTTATAATCCTCCTGGAACATTCGATTCTTACTGTTCTGATACCACAGACGTTATTCCAGGAGCTTGGAGAAGTGAAGATTGTTATCAATCTGTATTAGAAAATTTACCCAGAATACCCAGAAAAAGTGCACTGCATGCTCAACATGTGAGAAACGTGTTAAGAGACTATTTTATGACACCCGAAGGGGAAGTTCCTTTGGCAATACAAGTATTGTTAAAAATTATCGTGCATTAATATACAGCAAATTATGTATCGTTACAAAAAGTAAACTATAGGTGCATGACTTACCATTCGTTGAAGAAATTTAAAACGAATTGAAAAAAGAAATTTTTATGTGACAATATCTTCGAGTTTGACCACTTTGAACTCTCAACTGGGCTCCATGAATATGTGTATATTTGTGTATGTATATATGAGAAACAAAAAAATATGGATTTTTTTATCATACTTCAACATTTACATAATTTCATTAATGTCCATTGAATATTTTTGACCTGAGCAACTTTGTTCAATTTTGATCGCCACAATAATTATTATTTTCATTATTTTATATTTGCCATTCTCTGTACATTGTCTTTTTTTATTTATGTTAGTTTTAGATTTAAGTTTTTTTCCCCTGTCATAAACATGTAATGTTTCTTGGGGCAATAAAGTTGATTGATTGAAAAAAAAATTATATTTGTATTTTTTTTTTATTTATACATACCTCTGAATCCAACGTCTCCCTGGGCTTATTTTTGTCAAATAAGAATCTAAAACTTTCATAAGCAAACTATTTGGTTTTGTACACATCCTCCGTACCACTGCCAGATTTATTACTGTCCTTTATTTTTTTCAATTCTCTTGGTAGCTGACTTTGCAGATTTTTTATTTTCTGTTCCACCACTTGCTTGTCTATATTTAATTCTTTGGCAATATCCATCACGGCATCGTGCCTCATATTTCGGTCATTACAATATTTGCTTTTAGTGTTCCATATATTTGTTTTCGCTTAGTACGCTTCAGTAAACCCTTTTCACCTTTTCTTTTTCCCATTCCATTTTTCCCTACAAACAGCGTGCCACGACACACTTCACATTGATACTAAACTCAATCTGTTTGCCGATGTCGAATGTCGACTATCACGTCAACACTCTGGATTCAACTCGACTACCCTTTTTTACCGACAGTTGATGGAAAACCAATCGACATGTCGATCGACAAATTTTGTCGATCGACTGAGTCGATTGACGCGACATTGTCGACATTGTCGATCGACAGAGTCGATCGACAATGACGACTCAGTGAGGACGCGGCTTACGACTATTTCACGCACTTGCCAAATGAACCAATCAGGAGCTCCAGTCAAGTTCGGATTATCGATAATACCGAACTTGACTCTTGACTCTTATTGGTTTGTCAAGTTCGGTGTTTTCAGCTTCGTATACGTGACAGTTAAAGTCAAATATAAGTAATGTTCATCATTATTATCAGTTTCGTTCAGAAATTAATTGACAGACTAATCGCGAAAATTAAATCACTTGTGGTATTACTGATGACTATTAGAAATTCACAATCACAAATTTTCAAAGGACCCCGCAAACTCCTTATGGAATTTGGGTCCCAGTGGATTTTTTTGAATTTTTGGTATGATCTAGTCCATGTAATTCTCAACCAATTTTACCATTGCGCCAACCCAAAAAAATGAACAGTTTTGCTGATAGGGGGCGTTGAAATCACCCCTTGTGCAGATTAGACTATTTATTTTTGAACCCGGTAACAATATTTTCACTTGTTTCATTGTTGCCAATGTTGCACAGTATTGTGCTGTTTTATAAAGAAAATTCTTACGCCCTCCTCTTTGTCCCCCAACTCCTATTACGAAACGCAAAAAAATAGTTCTCGAGTGCCTTCAAATGTATCGTCGAATGTTTAAATATGCCGAAATACCCCCAAAATGACACAAAACGAAAAAATTTCTGTGGATTTTTCTGAATTTTTGATATGATGCAGTTTAAGTTATTTTGAATAGAAATTAATTGGGTGACAAACCCCAAAAATTCATTATTTTAGTTTAGATTATGGTGATCAGTTGTTTAATTTTTTATAAATTGAAATTCTAAAACCTCCCTCTTACACCCTACCATTATTTTAAAACACGAAAAATAGCTATTTGTATTACTAGGGAGGAAAGTGCCACTTTTCCTCCCGCAGGATGTAGTTTACTGCCCGACGCGAAGCGGAGGGCAGTAAACATCCAAGGGAGGAAAAGGCGCTTTACTCCCATGTAATACATATGATTTTTCCTCCTTCCCACTCAATAAAACCTTTTGTGACTTTGTTTGCAAATAGACCTATTCTTACTTGATGGAAAGTATAGACAATACAGTCATGTGTCTGAGAATCTGCGGTGGTGCAATGGCTAGCGTCTTGGGCTTGTAATCCGAAGGTCCCGGGTTCATCTCCTGGCAATTACAACTTTTTTTTTCAAGAACGTTATTTTACTTTTTTCTTGTTAGTGATTTGAATTATTGGACATTTAGATAGCTTATACATTTCGGATTGCTATTGAGTGATTTTCTCATAAGTAATGTTATGTGCCTATTTGAATGAAGTGTCGATAATTTTTTTTCTAAGAGCTGCGCTTGTAGAAAAAAATAATTTCGAGCACAAAGTGTCATTGTCGTTCTCCAAAGATTATTCTCTTTGTCGAGCAACAATCAATCACTTTGCGCTCTAAATACACAAATAGCTATTAAAGAACTAGAGTAGAAGTAACATTCATGTTTGATTTTTACCAGAATACAGGATATATAAGATGTTCTAGAAATTACGGAAACAATTTGATTATAATAGATTCACAAATTTCATCGTTTACAAGTTACTTGAAATGAAGGGGGAGGAAAAGTACTTTCCTCCCTAGGGAAGAAAAGTGTGAGTTTCCTCCATGGTTTGAAGGAGGAAAGTGTGTACTTTCTATAGGGGTAGGAGGAAAAATTAATTCTCGACTACTTGTAAATGCTTTATGAAAATAAATGTTTTAATCGGCTCAAATTGAGGAAATCGTCCAGTTGTTTAATTTCACCTTTCCCTCCATTCAGAAAAATTTTGGTGGAGGTCGCTGACTTCTAAGTAGGGCGAAGTTCATAATTTTTGATATTCAATTAATTGGGCGAAGATCTTTAAAATAAATAAAAATTAGACATCCACAATTTGAATTTGAGGTGGTGCCTGAATTAATTTTTTTCGTATTTTGAAATAGGGGTTGGGGTAAAGGGGATGTTTTAGATTTTCAATTTATAAAAATTTACACAGTTGTTCGGCATGAAATAATACGTAGAGATATTGTTTCCGCCTATAATAATGAATAGTCTATTCTGAGCAAGGTATGATTTCGACGCCACCTAGCATCAAAACTATCCATTTTCGGGGTTTATCATCCGATTTAATTCTATTCAAAATAACTTGAACTGCATCATATCAAAAATTCAGAGAAATCCACCGGAATTTTTTCGTTTTGTGTCATTTGGGGGGTGAGGGGATAATCATAAAAAAACTGTAATTTCCCTTATTTAGGCATATTTAAACATTCGACGATACAATTGAAGGCACTCGAGAAATTTTTTTTTTTGTGTTTTGTAATAGGAGTTGGGGGAAAGGGGGGAGGGGGTGAGAATTTTCTTATAAAACAGCACAATATTGTACAACATAAGCAACAATGAAACAAGTGAAAATATTATTACCGGGTTCAAAAATAAATAGTCTAATTTGTGCAAGGGGTGATTTCAACGCCCCCTAGCAACAAAACTATTCATTTTTTTGGGTTGGCGCAATAGTAACATTGGTTGAAAATTACATGTACTACATCATACCAAAAATTAAAAAAAATCCACCGGGACCCAAATTCCATAAGGAGTTTGCGGAGTCCTTTGTTGGATGGGATTAGGAATCTTTAAGTTGTTATATATCTTTATGGGTAGAGGAAAAATTTCTTCAATGTTTTTAATCCGTTTTTAAAACGCAGTATACCCATTGAAACCGGTTTTTTAACAATTACATATAGATGAGATTTTAATTGGGAATACCTTTTTTTATGGTATCTATGTCAAGGCTACTGCAACTGGGTAAGGCATTCCAAAGGTACAACATTTCAAATATCAGAAGTTTCCAAAACATCGGCTTTTTCTTTTTAGCCGCTTCTAATTCAGACGGACACCATTTGGATCTCTTGGTCAAGAACTCGTCCAACGGTGTTCTTTTCACTACACCTATTGCAAGGTTTCTGAAATCTTCGAAAAGGCTGTTCTTCAAGAATTTTCCGGATGCACCTGAAAAATTTGGCAAAATTAATTTTTTATTATACCTATTTAATAATCTTCCTCAAATGCACTAAGCAGTATGCGAAATATTCTAGATTAAAATTAGCCTCCATGTAATACGTGACATCAGATGTCCATTGCCTACTTGATTAGATGAAATACTTATATGGGACATTATCCTCATCTAAAATTACTGACTAGCATTGTTTAGAAGTTACGATGAAGACAAAATGAAAAATAGCTAAAGATACACGAGCACAAATACATTCAACCCTTTATATGTTACTGGTCGATATTTTGACCGCGGAGAAAAATGATAGTCACTGAACAGGTGCCGGTTTTGTTTTTAGCCAGAACACACTATATGACATCCATTTATAGGCGGTAGTCTTTATTTCGACCAGATTATAGCCCCTGCGCAGATGGTAAGGTTTGCGGCTAATATTTCGACCAGTGTTGATTTAGTTACACGCGGCCTTGGAGGTTACGATTGTGCTTGTGGTGTTTTTTCCATCTTATTGTTTAGTTCTGGACAGCATTACTTCAGTTATGTAACATATACATGGTGTAAACTAAATGATGTCATCAATTTCAGGTGGTGATTCTTTTTCATGTTTTATGGGAAAAAGTTCATATAAATGTCCTAACTTGCTTTTTTTTCAAGTGACGGAGTGTCAAAGTTTTAATAAAAATTCAGTTATTTATTAATTGCTCAAAACTCTTTTCGCCGATTTCCATGAAACTTGGTGTGTTTATTAGCAGTTACAAGTAGCTTGTTTTCATGAGGTTACATTTCAAATAATAATTAGCGAAGGGTCACCTGATTGATAATTATGGTGAAAATCATTGTACGCCACTGTTTTTCTCTAAGTTTCATATTTTTATCAGATTGAACAATTGAAAATACAACTCCCATATAATGCCGTGAATTTGAAATGGCAACACTTCAACAATCCTTAGATTTCCTTAATTAATTTATTTCTACCTGAACACCAATGAAAAAAAAAAATTAAAATGAAAAATACAGAAACAAAAAACTTGTCAGGAAAATTTGAAGGAAAGGTAATTTGAAATATTGATTTTAAAGAAATGAGGACTATACAGGGGAATAATTTCAGTTATTACTATCTGTTGAATGATTTCGTTGTAAAAGAATATATGAATGAATTTTTCTGAGGTTGTCAATATCCGATTTTTTTTTTCATATTATTTGTTTGTATTTCATTTCAGTCATTTCTTCAAATTGTTGAATTTATTGATATTACGCTTTCTTATGAGGAGAAATGTATGATTGTATTTAACTTGTTGTTAATTTTTTAAATCGTCCCATAACCGATTAGGAAGTTTTTTAGTGCGTTATTCTTTCGGGGTGCCTTCTAGCGGCCCGTCTCACGCTACGTCTGTAACAACCGAACCTGTAAGTGCTAAAAGGACCACGCACACATCTTATGGGAAAAAGTATTTCGGTGAAAATAGCTGGATTTTTGATATGTTGTAGTTGAAGCCATTCTGAGTAAAAGTCTCCATTGGCCCAACTCGATTGTATGACTAGATTCGGTGCTAGAGGGCGCCAAATCATGAATTTTGAGATTTTTTGAAAAATTCAGCTGATTAAAAAAATATGAATATTTCATTTATATTCAATAATGTATGCGACTGAGCATTCCTAAAGTCCCCGAGAAATATTTTTTCATAATACATAATAAAAAAGCGCAACTGCTTTTCTACAGGGTTGTCATGTCATCAATATACTCAATTCTTCAGTAAATGAATTCACCTACAAGGTTATAAGCTTATTTATTGAGTTTATCATTCAGGATCAATCAGAATGGTTCGTTGATCGACCAAAAATAATGAAGCTATGAATACAGACTGTTTGGAATAATATTATACAGGGTGTTAATTAAGTACGTTGACAAACTTAGGGAGGTGATTCTTTGAAGGTTTTCAGGACGAAATGTTCATATAAACATATGTCCCAAACGGCTTGGTTTTCGAGATACAGGGTGATAAAAATACATTTTTTTCAAGATTTTTTAGAGTTAACTTCGACATTTTCTACAATAATCAGTTCAAATTAGGCAAGTACAATCCATTCAATAGTACGCACGATACAAAATAATGCATTTCTCAAATAATTCACAGGGTCCTCCTTTTTTCAGAGTCAAGCTTTGTTCAACACTTCAGAATTTTTTTTTCCGCCGCCACTGACATATTATGAGAAAGGAATAATGAATGTTGTTTCATTTAACATATTTTTGCTCTCTTGATGTTTTTCATTTACTTGTACGGTTCAGGAGTTACAATGAAAATATTAACGCAAACATTTTCCAGTAACGCATAACATAAAGAAATTTGAGAAGGAAATAGTCTAACAAACTTGAAGGGTGATTCTTTGAAAGGTTTCAAGATGAAAAGTTCATATAAACATGTCCCAAGCGGCTTGGTTTTCGAAGTACAGGGTGATCAAAATACATTTTTTAGGAGTTTTTGGAGTTTACTTCGAAATTTTCGACAATAATCGATCCAAATTAGTTCAAATTGGACAAGTACAATCCATTCAATAGTGCGCATGATATAAAATAATTCATTACTCGAAGTGTCATTGCCACTCTCCAAAGATTAGCGCGTGACGCAATACGTCATTTTGTTCTCATTACACAAATAGCTATTTTCTGCTCGTGTAGAGAAAATGTAATGTTATGGAGCTCCTATACATTTTTTACCATAACTCAGGTTGAATATGTATTGCACAAAGTTAATTATGGCAAAATAATTTTGGACATTTTCAATAGTGAATAACTTTATTATCAAATACTAGAGCAAAGTAACATAAATTCCCTAGGAATAAAATTAAGTTCAGAAAAGGACCATTATTGAAATTGATATGTCAGAGCAGCTGCTGGAAATGGCCACCGCCAACTTCAATGCATGCGTTTATGCGCCTAACCATAGACTGGCGGACACGCTCAAAAATACCAGGAGTGTTTCTTATAATTCCGCATGACTCCTGTATGCGATTCCTCAGGTCTTCTTCACTTTGAACTGGAGTTCGGTACACTAATGATTTAAGGTGCCCCCAGAGGAAAAAATCAAGTGGATTCATATCGGGTGACCTTGGTGGCCAAAGTTGTGGCCCACCACGCACAATCAAGCGATCAGAATAATTCTCATCTAAATATTGGCGTGCAACCAATCTGAAGTGTACTGGAGCACCATCATGCATAAACCAAATTCCAATTCTTTCCCTCAGTGGGATCTCTTCTAGGAGTCCAGGTAAGATGAATTCAAGAAAATGTCGATAATGGTCACCATTGAGTCTATGAGGCAGAAAATGTGGCCCGATAAGGAAGTTCCCTACAATTCCAACCCAAACATTCACAGAAAACGTATCTTGAAAATGGTTTTCAATCACGGCGTGTGGGTTTTCATCAGCCCACATATGATTGTTGTGAAAATTAATAATGGCTTCACGGGAAAAGCATGCCTCATCGGTGTATAACACTTGAGATAAAAACCATGGATTTTCCAACAATTTATTTCGAATCCAAGTGCAAAAAGTTAATCTCTTTGGAAAATCCCTTGGCAGAAGAGCTTGAACACGCTGTATGTGATAGGGATAAAGTTGTTGCTCTTTTAAAATTTGCCATACCAATACATGGGTTACGTTAAACTGTGCCGCAATTTGTCTTGTACTGGTGTCTGGATGCTGCTCAATTTCGATTAGTACAGCTTCTTCTATCTGAACTGTTCTAACTCTCCTGGGTCTTCTTATGAGAACAGCAGACCTCTTGAAAGTACCCGTTTCACGAAGACGGGAGTGAATATTGATGAACATTTGTGTGCTGGGAATATGACGTTGTGGAAATCTTTCTAGATACATTCGTCTGGCGGCACGAGCGTTACCATCAGCCATTCCATACATTAAGTGCATGTCTGCCATTTCTGAATTTGTATATTCAACCATTTTATCCAAAGGAATATTGAATGAATCTGCTTTATAGCTTGCACTAATGAAGAATTAGCAATGAGACAGTTTCTCAACTTTCGATAACTGTCAAGTTGTTGATATTTAAATAAATTAATTAATATCAAAGCCCACTTTGCTATTTTTATGAATTCAAATTAATTACAAAATTTCTGCGTTACTGCAGAAGAAAAAACAAACCGAAATTTCTGATAAAATAATGTACTCCGTACGGAAACAAAAATTTGTTTGATTTAGTTTTTCGGAGTTATGACCAGAGATTCATAAATGAAAATCAAATGTGTAATGATCTGCGACTATTAGATAAACCCTATTAACTATCTTCCATTACAGGATTACCTTTCGGAAGTTTTTTATGTTGAAAAGGAAACGTTCAATTGAAAACTAAAAAATACCTTTTTTTAAAATAACAAAAAAATTGTATGAGTTCTCTATCAAGACTGATGGGTAAAAACATTTTTAATCAAATATCTCAATGAAAATGCACATTTTTACCATCAGAATCTTCAGGTTGAAAGTTAAGGTTTTCCCAATATCTGTCAGATCTAGTTTAATATCCAGCGTACCGCAGTGACGGGGAGATAGTAGTTTTCTGTCAGATATCACAAAAAGAAATCACATCTTTACAATAACAAGCTTTTATTTAGCTTCACTTGTAACTAACTAACAAACAATTTAATAAAAGTTGAATTTGACCCACTTCTACTACTCCGATTAATTTGAAATTTGGCAGGTTTCCGTAATTACGGTGACAATGCATTAAAAAAATGTTTGTTAAAAAACAAAATGGCGGCTCCAATATGGCGGACGAGTTTTGTGATTATGATCCGATTCTGTTCAAAATTGGTATGTGATGGTTTTTGGGTTGGAGATTTTCAGTTTCACATAAAAAATAAACTAAAATGTTGAAAATGAAAATTATAAAGAGAAAACATTTTAAAGTTTTTATACAATACACTGAAAAGGAAAAAATAATTCATTTCATTGTTTTATCTAGGTAATCTTGTACAGAAAGATTTTGATACTCACAGAATAACCTACAAAAAATGAAACAAATTATTTTTTCATTTTCAGTGCATTTGTATAAAAGCTTGTCTTTATATTTTTTATTGTATAATTTTTATTCATCGTAGATTTTTCTAATTCTGAAAAAATATTTCCATCGATTTACAATAATTGAAAATGTTTAATTTTCAAATTTTCTAATGTTATGCCACACTGGAAAATGTTTAAATTAATATTTTCATTATAGCCCCTGAACCGTACAAGTAAATGAAAAAATGCAAGATATCAAAAAGATGTTAAATGAAACAACATTGATTATTCCTTTCTCATAATATGTCAGTGGCGGCGGAAAAAAAAATTCTGAAGGGTTGAACAAAGCTTGACTCTGAAAAAAGGAGGACCCTGTGAATTATTTAAGAAATGCATTATTTTGTATCGTGCGCCCTATTGAAATCATGAATGATTCTTCTATAAAACAAAAAAAAAGATTTTGTACAGGGTGGTTTCCAATATAATCAATTTCTAGGTAAAAAAATTCGCCCTCGAGACTATGAGTTGATTAAGTTAATTATTATTCTTTGTATGACACATTGTGTCATACAAGGAAGGCCCCATTCAATTTGAATAAGTAGTTACTCTATTCGAGGATTCAAACATGACTTCGTCCTCAACACCTAAAGGTTCGGCGATAAAGGGCGCCAAATAATTAATTTTGTGTTTTTGTAGGATTAAGAAAGCTATAAAATATGAATATATTTTGTGAGTGAAACAAAGAAGTATATCTGATGTTCTGAGGATATTGAGTATATTTCCGTCGGCTATATATTTGAACCGAATGAACTGAGTTTAGCCATCTGAATCCTAGGAGAATTCAATCATATAGGCACGGAGTTATCAAACTTAGCCCTTGATTTAAAAAACTAGAGGATCATTCATAATTTGTAGATGACACAAATGTTTCTGCCCAAATTCTATTTATAAAGTATTTATGATGGTATTTATTGTAATGGTGTGTATTTCAGAACATTTTATTTTTTTCAGCAATAACTTGACAACGCCGCAAAATAAAAAAAAAGAAATAGTGAGAAAATTTACATGGATATTCTTTTTAAAAAAGTGATGCTTTGTGATGCCCTGCTTTAAAGAAACAATCTGTATATTTTGAAAAATATTTTTATTATACGCAACAAAGTGAACCGTGTAACTTTCGACTGAAACATTTGTCACACTCCTCATGAGAGGTGAAATACTGTACCTCGTCATACTAATGGGCCACCCGGTACATAAAATGCACCCTTACTCATTTCAAACACTATGTTTTCATATCGTCATTGAATTTTGGTCGATCAACAAACCATTCTGATCGATCCACAATGATAAACTAATTCAACTTATAACCCCGTAGGCGAATTCATTCACTGAAGAAAAGAGTATATTGTTGACAACCCTGTAGAAAAACAATGGCGTTTTTCATATTCTGTACTATAAAAAAATATTTCTAGAGAATTTTGGGAGTGCTCAGTCGCACACCATAATGAATATAAATGAGACATTGATATTTTTTATTCAGCTGAATTTCTCCAAAAATCACAAAATTCATGAGTTGGCGCCCTCTAGCGCCGAATCTAGTCATACGATCGAGTTGGGCCAATGGAGACTATTACTCGGAATGGCTTCAGCTAGAACATATCAAAAATCCAGCCATTTTCACCGAAATACTTTTTCCCATAAGATGTGTGCGTGGTCCTTTACTTTGCACCGAGTAACCCGTATCCCTACGTAGCCAGCTCTACGTCTATTTATCGAGCTGCTTTCCGAAACGAAACAAAAAAGTGGTATTACTTACGTAGACACGAATCCGAAGAAATTTCGTGGTGGTCTGCAATACTTTTCGAGTTATGACCTTTTCCATATTGAAAATCGAACATTTTCAACTATTTTTTCAGTAAAAAAACGATGCAATATGTCTGTTTCTTCTTATTGGCACTTTTTCCAGACCCTAATCATCTCATATTTCACAACTACCTAACCTTTCATTCTTGGGGTTCAGGGTTATGTATACTTTATAAAGTTGTGTTTGAATATGTTCGATTTTCAAGATTCAAAAGTTCATATATCGAAAAGTATTAGAGAGCCCCACGAAATTTCTTTGGATTCGTATTCATGCGATAAAACTACGTGAGAAATACCACTTTTTTTCGGAAAGAAGCCCAATATACTTACAGCTTGTCAAATCTATCTATACCTCTGAGATGCGCGAACGTTAAACAGAGAGGGTAAATATCCGCTACCAACTTTAATCGGGAAGGACAAGAGAGGACAGCGGCTGTTTTACCGCTCACCCAATATTCAGAGGCACAGATAGATTTGCCAAGCTGTACATTTGCCCACTTTTTATCCTGAGGCCATCGAAACATTTGGTTCTTTCAGGAGCTACGCTACTGATTTTATTTAAAAAAACTCACTGAGAGAGTTAATTTTTTATACAGCGTACATATCAATTCAGAGAGGTAATGCTAGAATATAGGTATGAGTACCGTTGCTTCCTCTCAATGCCGAAATGAAAATTTTATCCGCCCACAACGTATACCTGTTGTCTCAAAAATCTAAAATGATATGAACAACAAGCATAATTTTCTTTTAAAATAAGCCCAAAAAGATTTATTACCTTCTTCAAAACAAGATCTGTAGTGTTCACCGCTCCAGTACCAGAGAAAACCATTGTATTAGAGACTACTCAGAAGATGATGGCAGTAGTGAACACAGTACAAACAGCTTCAACCCCATTAGGCCTAGAAAGACTTCATAGAACCGGCTCAATGGAATGAAACATATCGGCAATATTTTCTACATGAGCAGTGTCATCCTGTGTTTGTCCAACATAAGATGGTTATTGGAGTATTTGAAAAAGGATGACTACACGATGGATATAAACACGAAAATATAATCCATATAACCACTTCAGTTGATACGATTTTAGTACACTCGTCAGTTTGACAAATGAACTGTCAAATAGAGTTTTCACCTGCGGAAGATCCTCAAAATGACCACTATCAGTGGGGAGCGGCAAAAAACGATAAAGTCATACACCAAGCAATAGAGCATAAAATGATGGAATTTTTAACAAAAATACTAGTAGAAAACTACTATGCCACCACATGAAAGACAGACCGTAGTTATATTCTAATATGTTTTCGACTCGCAACTGTCATTTATTAATTTGTTATAAATATTTACATAACAAGAAACGTGTTTTTTAAATTGTTTTGCTTATAAAATGAAAACTAATAAAGCAATCTGGTTGCTCCAATGAAAAAAACTGTAGATAATTGAATTACGAACAAAATGGGATATCATTAGTAACGGAGAAAAACTGGAAAAACCGTTTTTTTTTGGAAAAATTGATAATTCCGCCATTTTTCAAGAATTGGGATTGGCCTTTCTCATGTAAGTATTGAATCATGTGTACTTTATGTGTTCACAAGACAGGCGCTGTCGGATCCCTAGTTTTGTCACAATTGCAATAAAAAAAATTGCACTATCTTGCAGCGTGCCTGGATGCTGTAGTGATAGCCAGATTTGAATTTCTAAAACAGATTATGAAAGTAGAAGTATAGTACTACAAAATATATGTTCTCATTTTGCGCTACAATGGTGCGAAATGGGTGAAAAATTAATGCAAACATGAGTGTAAACGGCCGAGCCCGCGTTAGCTGCCGAGTGGTAGGAGAGTCCGATAGATGAGAGGAATTCTTCTCATGAACGGGTTACGTGATAATACACTTCCCCTCATCTCCCGCTCTCTCCTACCACTCGACCGCTTCCACCAGCTCGGCCGGTTTCAGTCATGTTTGCAAGCATTTTTCATCCATTTTGCAGCATTTCAGCGCAAAATGAGAATATTCGTTTTATGGTACTGTACTTCTACTTTCAAAATCTGTTTTAGAAATTGAAATCAGACTATCACTAGAGCATTCAGGCACGCTGCAAGATAGTGCAAAAAAAATTCAAATTGCAATTGTGCCAAAACTAATGATTCGTCAAAGCCTGTTTTGCGCACACAACAAGTACACGTGATTCAATACCTTCATATGAAGGGCCAAGCCTATTTATTGAAAAAATGGCGGAGTTATGAATTTTCAAAAATATCGTAAAATTTTCCGGTTCACCTCCGTTACTTATAATCCGATAAGCCAGGAATCACACTGATCGACCAGGACCGACCGTCCGCAACCGTCCATCTACGACCAAAAATTGAAGTAGATCAATGAAAACATTCAAACTCATACTGATCGACCATCCACGACCGTCCGCCAGAATAATTTTGTAAATCTGTCATTGATCTGACATTCAAAAGGTTATGTCAATTTTCTATTTATTTTAACGAAAAAAAAGTTAAAATCATAATTTCAATGCTCTTGTTGTAAATAATGAGTAGGAGTGATAGAGAAGAAGAAAGAATCATGATAGTGTATGATTTTTATAAACGATTAATGAAGTAATGTAGAAAAGTGTGTGGAATAGAGAACTTTATTTATATCGGGAACAAGAGGGTGAAATTTTAACCAATTACCCCAAATTACTAAAAGATCAATACAGTTACAAACTACCTACTATTGAATGTCCATAAATTACACCAACAGAAATTCCCAATCAAAAGAAGGCCAATTTACTATTTGCTGGAAACTAATTCCCGATGGAGCACCAAGGAATATCTCCTTTTTCTATATCTAGCACGTTAATTCTTCAACTATAAAGAATATGTAAGTTACTATTAGTTGAACTGGTACTAAACAATTATTCTCTTGCGTTAATACATTCCATCAATGACTTCTGTATTGCTGTAATTAGGATTACTCTGATTTAACGTGGCTCCTCACCGCTGTTATCAAAATATTCATCTCTGTGACGGTCCACACGGTTCCTGTATTGTTCCGCTGCTTTAAAAGCATTAAAACTTTGGATGTACCATAAGTTATAAAGTACTCACGAATTTCTGACTCAATTGGAAATATAACAGTTCACACGAATAATATTAAAATTTTCGTTTAGGTGAAAAACCGTTGAAAGTTTATCACAAACATGAGTCCAAATGATAATTTAGCGTATGGGCATTGCATCATAGTAGTCTGAGGCCGACCAAAATTTCATGCAGGTTGTAATTTCAAACATGGTCTTTGTAAACCGGTCGTGGACGGTCGAGAATGGTCGAACAGTGTAAGTTGTGCGATAAGAATATACGTGTTGGAAATTTTTGTCTTTGGTGGACGGTCGCGGACGGTCGGTCCTGGTCGATCAGTGTGATTCCTGGCTAAGGGGTGCAATTCTTGAATCACGCGCCTATGATTTCGAACGAGCGAATGACTTGCGAATACACAAATTTGCGAACGATATGCAACGAGTGGTCTTAACATGCGTAAACAACCATTTCGAACAAAATATGTCAGTACGTTAGATAGATGTGACGTTAGAGGTTTGTTTTGAAGTATAAAATCGTGATGATGGCAAATTTAGATGAAGTTGCTTATTTAGCTGCGTTGGGAGATCTAGAAGAGGCTGAAATATTTGCTCGAGCTCGAAGGGTAAATCGAGACTTATTGCGTAGTAGACTGATGCAACAGAGTATAATTCGAAATTATTTTGTATGGAGTATTATTATATCGAAAGGAAATAAACATTTCTATACATGAAGTTAACCTTTCTCTAGGTAAACATTTCATACAAAAAGGTTCATGAAAAACCTACCTACTTAATCAGTCAAACAGTACTTGATAATCAGTTACACGTTACCTACAGCTAAATTGCACTTTTCTTTATTGCAAATAAATTATTGTACTAATTTAATGATTTGGGTGGTATTAAAAATGATTGTAACTCATTTGTAATACAATTCAATGCACCAATAATCATATCCATTTTCTGCAGCTCAGCGTTTTGAAAAAACATATCTCCCATTATCGGTATTCTTTATAAAATTAGAGGGTACTTAGAAAGAAAAATTTTAATGAATATTTACTTTAGTTTCATATATTCTAAGTTACAATAATTAGGATCTATATGGGGATCTGCCAAAGCTTCTGTATTAAAACCACTTAAAAAACTGCAAAACAAATCAATCAAATGCATATACAAATTGCCTCATTTAGAACCTACTGAAAATTTATATAGAGGTCTTCTAACCGAAGCCACAAATGTGTGGTTGGCTTCCTGTTGTTGACTTCCTTTGTTTCAATTTTTACATCCAAGTGTTATACATCTCTGCACTTGATTTTACCGTACCATGAGAGCTTAAGCTCGAAACACGTGTCTACGGTTGCACTACAATTTGAGGGCTATACCCAATAACTTTTCTATTTATATTTTTATATATTGCTCCTCGATAAATCCATCCTGATATATATTTATATATACAGTGTGTCCTGCTTTTCATGAATACACCCTAATATCTCAGTTATTAATAATGCAATATCTTTGAAATTTTGGTGGTGATTATATGTTAGGAAAATAAAGTATTTGGCATAGTGACCATATTCATCGACCATTGGCGTGCGGAGTGGGGGGGTGAAAAAAAGCTGTTTTTTCAGAAAATGATATTTGGGCTCATTTTAGATAACTTTTTTTATCAGATTCAGAATCAGCATTCCCAAAGACCCCTTAATTCATATTTTCGAAATCTTAAGAGCTAATTTGAGCAGAAAAAAAATTAAATTCACTTTTTTCATGAATACACCCGAATATCTGTTATTATAAAGGAGATTTTCTTGAGATTTTGGTGGTGATTGTAATATTAGAAAAATGAAGTATTTGGCATAGTGAACATATTCATTCACCATTGGCGTGCGCTGTTGGGGGGCAAAAAAGGCGTATTTTGAGAAAAGGATTTTAGGGCTTATTTTAAACAACTTTTCTTATCAGATACACAATGAGCATCCCAAAAAACCCTTCCATTCATATCTTCAAAATCTCAAGAGCTGATTTGAGCAAAAAAAATTAAACTCTATTTTTAATAAGTTCTTTATTTGTAACTGATGTGGTAATAAAATTACCAATTACATTATTTCAGATTCTTGTGTTTTCAACATAACTACCTTCAGAAACAATACACTTCTCAACAATTCCTTTCAAACGTCCATTCACTTTACTTAAAGTTTGGGGAGTTATTTTCTGACACGCTTGCCTAATTGCAAAGCAAAATTCCTCTCTATCACGAGGCCGAGTAGCATAAACTTCATTTTGCAAATGCCCCCACAGAAAAATGTCACAAGGGGTAATATCTGGCGATCTAGGGGGCCATGGTTCGAAAGGAGAATTTCTACCTATCCATTTCATAGGGAAAATTACATTTAAAAAGTTCCGAACTATTAGCGAATTATGTGCGGGGGCACCATCTAATTGAAAGATTAAGTTTTGTCTAATGGCAATTCCATGAGAAAATCATAGAGATCATTTTGTAAAAAATGTAGAAAATTTTGTCCAGTCAGGTTATCCAGGAAAAAGGAACCAACAATTTGTTCGTTAAATATGCCACATCACACGTTAACTTTTTCTCTGTACTGGTTTTTACAATGAATTACCCAATTCGGATTTTCAGCTGCCCAAAACCTACAATTTTGACTAGATACCACACCGTTTGTTGTAAACGTTGCCTCGTCCGTAAACATCATGTTTTTCAGAAAAAGTCTGTCGTTAAGATAGTTACCCTGCAACCATAAGCAAAATTCAAACCGTCGTTCAAAATCACCATTTAACAGAGTATGTAGAAATTTTGGTTTAAATGCCCTAATCCTATTGCGTTTCAAACATCTCCATACTTTGTTTTTCGTTAAATTCAGTGTCCTCGCAACTGCCCTTACAGTACCATTTGGGTTGTTTCGAAATTCTGCTAAGATACGTTCGTCGTCTGGATAGTGTCTCTGATTTAAATTGTACTTTCCCGGTCTTGTCTTGAAAACCGCTCCAGTCCTTGCGAACAATCTGTTGATTTTGGCAACGGTGTCGTGAGAAATTGGTTCTCGATCATGACGCCTTCCATTGAATATTCCAGCAACCTGACGCGTAGATCTTTCATTATCACCAAATAAGCGGATAATCTCTACTTTTTCTCCAATTGTAAGAACTACTCTTCGGTTGTGTGCCATCTTATTAACACTGCTTGACTTTTTGACAATTCGTACTGATTACCGAACGTCAAACAAAAACTTTTGTTTCAAAGCACTCTTTTCAATAATTTACTTAAAAACACAAATCGGCAAGCCAACGGTAACAAAGAGCGCGTATCTTCGAAAATACCTAAATTGTAGTATAAGGGCAGTTGCAAAGGATACTGAATATAACGAAACGGATGTGTTTGATATTCAATAGGATCAGGGTATTTGAAGTAAAAAGATGTAAATAAACAATGTTTTTCTGCTCAAATCAGCTCTTGAGATTTCGAAAATATGAATTGAGGAGTTTTTAAGGATGCTGATTCTAGATCTTATAAAAACAGTTGTCTAAAATAAGCCCTAATATCCTTTTCTCAAAAACGCCTTTTTTCTCCCTCCAACACCGCATGCAAATGGTAAATGCATATGTTCACTATGCCAAATCATTCATTTTCCTAACATACAATCACCACAAAAACTCAAGAAAAGCGCATTTATAATAACAGATACTCGAGTGTATTCATGATAAAAGTGAATTTATTTATTTTTTCTGTTCAAATCAGCCCTTGAGATTTTGAAAATATGAATTATAGGGTTTTTGGGGAGACTCATACTGAATCTGATAAGAGAAGTTGTCTAAAATAAGCCCTAATATCCTTTTCTCAAGAAATGCCTTTTTCCTCGCCCCAACACCGCACGCCAATGGTAAATGCATATGTTCACTATGTCAAATACTTCATTATTCTAACATACAATCACCACCAAAATTAAAAGAAAATCACATTTATAATAACAGCTATTCGGGTGTATTCATGAAAAAAGTTAGTTTAATTTTTTTTCTGGTCAAATCTGTTTTTGAGATTTCGAAAATATGTATTGAGGGGTTTTTGTGGATGCTGATTCTCAATCTGATGAAAAAAGTTATCTAAAATGAGCCCTAATATCATTTTCCCAAAAAACAGCTTTTTTTCACCCCCCACTCCGCACGCCAATGGTCGATGAATATGTTCACTATGCCAAATACTTCATTTACCTAACATATAATCACCACCAAAATTTCAAGGAAGTCGCATTATTAATAACTGAGATATTACGGCGTATTCATGAAAAGCGGGACACACTGTATACATATTTTTTGTTCAAAAAATTCAATTTTGATGTTTCCCTAATATAAGCAGCATATGTTTCTTGGAAATAATAAAGTTATTATTATTAAGTTGTTTTTGCAGGTAATTTTTTCCTCAATGGCTAACTTATCATTTTAATATTTTTGCCTCATTGCTAATTTTGATCTCATTTGATCATTAAATTTTTGAGTTTCCAATATTGACGATAATAATCTTGAAGTAGCAAAGCGCCGCTTAGCTTTACACTCATGTCTAGCTTTTGGGGTAGGTCTAGGAGTCGACTTTGATGACTGAGAGTGCGGTGAACCTTGCGCTGTAAGCTCAAGGAGCGCATCCGCAGGGTTTCCCAAGGTTTCATGATTGTGAGTTCCCCTTGTAACACGTCCATTATAATTGTTTCTTGAGATTGCATATCATCTATAATTTCAAATTCTACCAACGACTCTTGCGTCTTTTGGTGCCCATCGACAGTTATTACACTTTGTAAATCAACAGTACGTCCTTCTATGGGGGTCAATTCATCTGATATGGGTGTTCCACCGCTAGTTGCATTACGATACTTATTGATGTCACTTTTTTTCTTCTTGGCTTTTGATCGAGCAACTTGCCAACACTGAAAATGATAGTAAATTACTTCAGAAAGGTGTTAATTTTTAGTTAAAATTACTTACTATTCTCCAGGATTTCCAGTCCTTTTGTGGACCCACCAGTTGATTAAGTTTTTCAGTACATTCAAGCCACTATTCTTTTGCTTTTTGATGAGTTTAGGATGGCGTACATTTCCCGCTCTTCAATTGCGGGTGTTTTTCTATAAATTCCACAAGGAACGTCTTTTGTTCTTACGTAATATGTTTTTTGGTATTTTTTACACTCAGTTTCACAGTAGGAATACTTTTGACAGGTATCAGCAAACGTCAAAATCGACTAGAATTCGCGGCGAGACCGGACGAACGTTCGACTTCATTTCGGAGTATTTTTGAACTCGAATTATACAAAACGAAGGAGTTTCAAGAATAATGTCAATCGTTTCTATTAGAAAATTTCCATGCGAATATTTGCACAATCGTATATTTTCGAATGATTGACATTATTCTTGAAACCCCTTCATTTTGTATCAATAGAACTCAATCCTACTCCGAAATGAAGTCGAACGTTCGTCTGGCATCGTCGAGAATTCTGGTTGATTTTGATTTTGACGTTTGGTGATACATGTCAAAAGTATTCCTACTGTGAAAATGAATGTAAAAAATACCAAAAAACATATAACGGAAGAGCAAAAGACGTTCCTTCTGGAATTTATAGAAATACACCCGCAATTGAAGAGCGCGAAATTTACGCCATCCCATACTCATCAAAAAGCAAAAGAATTGTGGCTTGAATGTACTGAAGAACTTAACTAACTGGTAGGTCCACAAAAGGACTGGAAATCCTGGAGAAAGGTAAATAATCTTAACTAGAAATGATCACCTTTCTGAAGTTATTGACTATTATTTTCAGTATTGGCAAGATGCTCGATCAGAGGCCAAGAAGAAAAAGAGTGACATCAATAAGTATCGTAATGCGACTGGTGGTGGAAAACCCATATCAGATGAATTGACCCCCATAGAAGGACGTATTGTTGATTTACAAAGTGATAGCTGTCGATGGACACCAACAGACGCAAGAGTCGTTGGTAGAATTTGAAATAATAGATGATATGCAATCTTAAGAAACAATTATAATGGGGAACCTCACAATCATGAAACCTTGGGAAACCCTGCGGATGCGCTCCTTGAGCTTACAGCGCAAGGTTCACCGCACTCTCAGCCATCAAATTCGACTCTTAGACCTACCCCAAAAGCAAGACATGAGTGTAAAGCTAAGCGGCGCTTTGCTACTTCAAGATTGTCATCGTGAATTTTGGAAACTCAAAGATTTAATGATCAAATGTGATTAAAATTAGCAATAAAGCAAAAATATTATAATGATAAGTTAGCCATTGAGGAAAAGAAATTAGCTGCAAAAACAACTTATCAAAACGCTGATTTGCAGAAGATGGATATGATTATTGGTGCGTTGAATGGTATTACAAATGAGTTGCAATCATTTCTAAGACTACCCCAATCATTAAATTAGTACACTAATTTATTTGCAATAAATTATAGTGCAATTGAGCTGTAGGTAACGTGTAACTGATTAGGTGGTACTGTTTGACTGATTAAGTAGGTAGGTTTTTCATGAAACTTTTTAAATAAAATGTTTAATTAAATAAAGGTTAAGTTCATATGTAGAAATGTTTATTTCTTTTCAATATAACGATACTCTATACAAAATAATTCCGAATTATACTCTGTTGCATTAGTCTACCATGCAATAAGTCTGGATTTACACTTCGAGCTCGAGCATTTTGATTAGCTGGCAGAACCAAAGGCTCGTTTGCAATAATACCATAATCCAAATCTTCATCACCATCTTCTGGTGCAACATCATGTAAATTTTAAAGAGAAACATTCTCAATTGAAAATTGAATCAATACATGAATCCCTTCCAAGAGAGGTTATCTTGTACGATGAAAAACAGCGACATGAACATCCTGTTCATATTTTCAATGAAATCATCATGTAAATTGTTGTCGATGCACATATTATGCAATATTGCACATGCATTAATAATCTTTGAAGCTCGTTCTGGGTTATAATGAAGTATCCGATGTTTGAGAAGACATCTGAATCGAAGTTTCAAGATGCCATTGCATCTTTCAATTATGGATCGTGTACTTTTTTTTCTCTCATTGTAAGCAACTTCACCTGCAGTTACTGGATTCGCTAACGGAATTTGCAAATAACTCCTTAAGGGATATCCTGAATCACCTAAAATATCAACATTAGAGAGTTCCAAAATGTCTATGTGTAACTTACTCTTACCCAATAAAAAATATGACTTTTGACCATTGTTATGCAACCTAAGCATATATGGAAGGACATTACTATTGTTACATATAAAACAATCGTTGATACTTCCTGGGAATCTTGCCAGACAATTCATAATTTTTGCACGTTCGTCACAGATCTAGTGAAATACGAAAACACAGTAGTTTAACAAAGATGGTATTGTCAACAAAATGTAATATCCTCACAAGTTGAACATTGATTGAGTGATACCCTTTCCTATTAACATACATATGTTCAGGATATAACATATCATTGATGTGGGGAGGATAAATTGCTACGTGGGTGCAATCTCCTATCACTCGTGGAAAATTATGGTTTACACGGAACCTTAAAAAAATGAAGACATGAAACAAGAATGAACTAGTTTCTCAACAATAAGCACCAAATCTTTAATCATTTATGATTACGTAATTTTTTTCACTGATACTCACTCATTACGCTTCTCATTTAACTCCTGTAAGTTTCTATGGAAGTAAACGTATCTGTTGAAGATCTCTGGACGATTCAGTAGGTCAGTTACCTCTGTAACTGCTCGACTAACCGATGACTGACCAACTGCTGTATTTATATTTTGACCTATATTAAATTGATAACTCCCATAACCAAGAAAATTCAGAGTTGTAAGAACCTAAAATATAATGATTTCACAAGGTCACTTTTCAATAAAAGTATGAACCTACCTTTACTGTTAGGTCCAGCGCAGACTTCCTTGATGGTGTCTGTGTATGGGGCTCTAATAATTCAATCAAATTCCACGTCATATCCTTTGTTAGTCGGTATGTTCTCAAAAAGTTTTGATCAGACATTTCGAAGGGATCATCTCGATGATGAAATTGTCTTGCGGGTTGAGCATTAAATATTTCAGCCTCTTCTAGATCTGCCAACGCGGCTAAATAAGCAACTTCATCTAAATTTGCCATCATCACGATTTCATACTTCGAAACAAACCTCTGTCACATCTATCCAACGTACTGTCAAATTTTGTTCGACATGGTTCTTTACGCATGTTAAGACCACTCGTTGCATATCATTCGCAAATTTGCGTATGTGCAATACATTCGCTCGCTCGAGAATACACTTTCCTTCCTTCATGCGAAAATAAGCCATTCTCGCATTCGAAATCATAGGCGCATGATTCGAGAATTGCACCCCTGGTCGTAAAACATTTGATTTTGTTTGTATTTCAGTTATCTACAATTCTTCCTTTTCGAGCAAGCAGATTGCTCCATTAGTTTTCATTTTATAAGCAAAACAATAAATGTTTGTAACAAATTAATAAATGACAGTTGCAAGTCAAAACATAACCAAATATAACTACGGACTGTCATGTGATGGCACAGTCAGTTTTCTACTAGTATTTTTGTTACGAAAAAATACTCTATTGATTAGCCTATCAGTGAAATCATGAGAAAAACCGTTCCAAAAGACACCGTCATTAACGAAGCGCAAATGTTCTTAAATAGAAAATGTCCGAAGTGGATTGGAAAATCGGGTACTATGAGATGGCCTCCTAGTTCCGATTTAATACCGTGAGACTCTTTCTTATAGGGGCACGTAAAAATGATTGCCTATTTTACGCAGTGCTATTCTTTGGTCCATCTAAAAATAAGAATTAGGAATGACATACGAGAGGTGCATAACAATATAGCCACTTAGTTGAGAATTAGAGGACATACAAAACCCCTCAGCCATATTTTCAAATACTCTTTTTTCTTTTCCTGCCTTCCCACCCATATCTATAAAAAAGGAGATAAACTCGATCCTGGAAACTACAGACCAATTACCCTGGTATCCGTATGTGCCAAAATCATGGAGAGAATAATTGTAGATAACCTCTCACCTTTCTTGCTTGTAAACGATGTGATTCCCCCTACACAACACGGTTTCATTCCTGGAAGATCAACAACAACTAACTCACTTTATTGCCTGGATAAATGGAACCTCTCCTATAGCCGTATGCATAGTCAATTCCAGCGACTCGCCAGAGTTTCGCTGTTCGCTACACAAGGATTATAATGCACAGTCGAGCACCAAACCACAAGATTCTGTTTGAGGACACGTAAAACTTCTTGCCCCAACCAGGGATACCATAGCCGACTTGTACGGGAGGTAATAGAGATCCTCAAACACACGGATAATTTCAACAGAAAAGAAGAAGCTGTTAACCTCAACCGAATATGGAATCATATTCTTAGAAATTCCAGAGTAACAAAAGAAAACTACGACATTGAGATAGCAGGAAAAAAAGGTGTCAATTAATGTTATCGAAAATATGCTTAACCCAGATACGATAATAAGCAATTCTGAAGTAACAAAGGATATCAACAACATTAAGCCGACAGGTAGAAAGTGGTCAATTAGGGTTAGTGAGAATGTACCAAATCCAGATACGGTAATTAACGAACAAAACTACCTAATCAGAATAAATACAATCTTCGCAGACGGAATCTCCAGTCATCTGAGATTATGCATGATGTAAAAGCCTCTGAAGAAGCTAGCCACTCGCGCTATAATGAGGATTCATACTGATGCATACAGACAGATTCAACAAACTTCCGAAATTTTTAATCATGAAATTGGTTGTACTGGGTGATCCAGTAAGGGTATGGCCAGAGACGATGATTTGTTTAAAAGAACCGTCAAAATGTTTTATACTTCTTTCCACATCAACTGCAATCTCTTTCTTCAGTTTTTCTTGAGCAGTGTATTTTGCTAGCCTCTATATGCCATGCAAGTACGTTTTCTTATAGTATAAACTGAATCATTGCTACCTTGGTGCAACCGAACCTTTCATATCATTTCAAATTCAAGAATGAAATGAATGTATTGAGAATAAGGCTTTATGAAAAACAAATGATCCTTCTTTGAAGAACTAATAACTCCGTTGTATCCTGATACCAAAGATGGAATGAAAGCTATTAGAGGTAAGACAATAATAAACTACCCAAAAGTGAGTCATTTGATAAGGCCAAGTAAACTAAAATTACTATAATATTCTAAAAATGTTGCTGCAGTAGAATACTTTATAGTAGCAACTAATATATTTTTTGGTAGATTTAAGTATATGAGTTATTTGAGAGTAAATCATTCTTCATCAATGGTAAATTTACTTGTCACTAGTAGTTATCAAACTGAGCTCCTTCTGCAAATAAAACGTTGATTGAGGCTTATAAAATAAAAAGTTTGCTTCTAGTAAAGAGTTTAATATCGTTAGGTCACATTGCGTTCCTGAAAATACATCAATAACAGCAAGTGACCAAATTCAGGAATCTAATTTTTCTTGTGGCTAATAAAGCGTGTACTTATCCCATATAGTAAGCAAATTTTCACTTCGTGGTATGCAAATTTTACTTGCTACTATTAAATTTTTTCCGCGTAGTAGCTTAATGACAAAGCGACCTTACCTGCATTTAATGGCCATCATTCATTATCGTATGCAAGTACGCATATCATGGATTAGGCTATTAAAATATTACAGATGATGAACATATAACAACCAATAAACCAAAACAAACCAAAACCCTACTATCAATGTCAGCTGGTCTCTAATGCAGGTGTTCATGATTTGCAATCGAGTGGCTGTAATTTTTTTTTTTCTAAAACGAAGCTAAATATGAAGAATATACAAGAAAACAAAAAGTTGTATTTTTACTTGCTCAATATAAAAAAATCTACAAAAAAGTAGGTAGCGTACTTTTTTTGCAATATTGTTAGCTGTGGTGCCCGCTGAGACGTCACTGGCCCAAATAATTTCAATTGAGTTAGGGCTAAATGAGCGCCTTAATAATTTCAACCAAATCGGTTCTAGGACTTTCATGATATTTAATTTTTTCCGGTTTTTTTATTCCAACGCTCTGTACTCAGAAACGAAGCAACTGCGGACACATGTTCTTAGAAACTTTTCTTCTTAAAATGACCTAACGAATCACCCCCTGCAGTTAGGATCCGTAGTTAGGAAACACCCTGTAAATCTACCATTGCTGTAGAACTACAGTTTTCATGCAATTGCAGAAGCCAATAAAATCTATCACCTGCACAAATTGCTGCCAAGTAGCAATAAAAAGCTCTGGACCATCTACTGGACGATTTCAAATACAGGAAAGTACTCTGCGCTGACTTGTAGTCCAACTTGATCAAATGACACCAACCTATCTCATGCATACACAACACCTTCAGTTCTCTCTGGTTTGAGTTGTCCGCTGCGTATTGGTAAGCCTTCAAAGCACCTTCCGTGTCAGACTAAAAATTCACTTGTAAAATGATTCTCGTTACCTTTATCCGACGTTTCTTACATTGAGTCTGCATAACCTTCCTCTGAAGAACAAAAACAGCGAGGATTGGCTGAATTCATTTTCAGACTCCTGCAATAGGAGAGCGGACGCGTCTACGCCTGCTTGAACGTTGGTTCCATCTATGGCGTAGAATGGTCTGACGATGGTATGGTACCATAATAGTGACAATCTGAAAATTCAATTCACACATATAAAGAAAATGAAGAATCAAGTGAAAGTAGTGCCTGGAAGGAAAGCATATTTTAATGAGATTATAGAAAAAGGCTTATTGCGATGTGAGTGTGAGTATATAAGTAAGTATCCATTTCCGTCCATATCGAATGATAAAAATAATTCAAAGTAATTTTGGAATCTGCAAATCAATACAAAGAAAGAAATATGCTAGCGGCAATTCAGAGAAGGTGGCATGGATTTGAATCCCGGCATGTCCACATTTTTATTTTTATTTCTTCAATTTCAAATAATAATTATATCCAGTTTCACTACCAGTGATTGTTCCCTCTGTGATCTCACAATCATTATGGAGCTGACAATAAAAACACTTAAAATCAGCAAACACATCTACAGCTAGGTTGCTGCTTGTCATTTCTAACTTTAATTTACTTGATAATGAAATATGGATTACATAATCTAGTCTTCCGCTTCAACTTATATAACGGGTATATTACTGAACTGAGAGGGAGCAAACAACTGAATTCATATTTTCTTTAGGAACAAAACTCCCACAATGTTTTCGGTTTTCCCGAATTGTTATACCACATACTATTTTGCCCAACTTTTTGAGGAATCAGAGGATTGGAGTATAGATGAATTTTCAAGATTACATAAAGAAATATTATTTTCAATAATGTTGTTTATTTATTTATCCATCACTTCATCTATCTGTTTGTATTATTTTATCATTTTTTTTATTTTAAAATTATTTCATTGTTTAATTATTTTTTAATTATCAGTTCGTTCGTTCACTTGTTCATTCATCATCAAATTGTCCATCTATTCATTAGCTCATTCATGTGGTTATTTATTCCTCTGACAGTTCATTTGTACACCCAAGTTCTAAGCCCATTTTCAGTAATAAACTTTTCACTAAATATTTTTAAACCTTTTACAATAAACAGTAATTGTAACTGATACACCCATAATGGAAATAAATTTTATATCTCTTCAATAATTCATCTAATATTTATTTGACAGTTTATTCATACACTATTTAGTCTTGAGCCCATTTTCAGGAATGAACTTTTCACAATGAATATTTTTCAACCTTTGATAATAAACAATGATTGAAAAATATTGTGTTCATTTATTTATTCATTCATTCAATCATCAATTCTGTCCTGAGTCCTTTTTCAGGAATAAACTTTTCAAACTGAATAATTTTGCAATCTTGAACTATAAACAGTGATTGAACTATGTACACCCATACTGAAAATAAAAATGTGTGAATTTTCTTTATATGTTCAATCATTCATTCGATTAATCAATTTTGTATCTATTCATTCATTCATCGAATCAGTTATTCATTTATTTGACAGTTAATTCATACACCCATCAGTCGTTAGCCCGTTTTCAGAAATATTCTTTCCCAAGTGAATATTTCTCAACTATTTTAAATAAACAGTGATTAATGTAGAAACATTTATAATGAAAATAATAGTGTATTTGTTGTTTCGCTCATTTACTTATTTTATCATTGAATTTTCCATCTAGTTATTCATTCATTCAATGGGTTATCCGTTCATTTGAGCGTTTATTCATGTACCCATCATTTCTGATATCCATTTTCAGGAATGGTCATTTCTAACTGAATATTTGACTATGACCAATAAACAGTGATTGCATTAGAAACATCCATGTGAAATGAATAAATTTTTAATTATCTGCTTACACCGACACTGACTTGTTAAAGAAATATGTCCATGAACTGAAAATTATTCTCAGCTTCTACATGTCGAAGTGACTGTGCAATTAAAGAGGTTCGGTATCTGTTGATCGCACGTTAGAAATTCCTCTAGCTCGCACAAGTATTTCTAATGAATCTGAGCGTTGCTCGTAAGGATGCAGACTTATATGAAGTCTAATTAACGTATACAATACATAAAAAAGTTTACAAAGTGTGCCGATTCGGCAAAGTTATGAGGTCATTAAAATTAGACCCTCGCATCTGGCTTTTTCAGAATCGATTAATAAAAACATCGAAAATTCAATGGCAACATTGTTCGACAAAATTTTGAGTCATTCTAATTTTCGGATATTTCCAAAAATTGCGTGGCCCCCAAAAACAAACACTCAACTTCAAAAAAATTCGCAATAGCATGTTGTCACAGATATACGAAGTCTCAACGTTCAGGTTATAATTTTTTTTGCCTGTTTTGCTTAAGGCCTATATCATCAAACATTCTTACTAGACCCATTTTCATTTGTTACCATTTCGCTTATTGGTTATGGCAAATCTCATACCCTGTTCCAGGGATACAAAAAACGTAGGTACCTACTTTGAAAGCTATCCGGATCTGTTTCAATAACCAGACACCTACAAGTGTGTTTATAATTGTTGTTAATAATGAGAAATGTATATTTCATAAAAGTCAATATGCTAGGTTTTAGTTAATGGGAGAATGAACATTGAATGCTGAAAATTATAAAAACAGGAAGAAAAACGTTATCAGGTACCGAAAAGTTCAGGTTTCAAATTGACTCTGAAAGAGGAAAGTTCATGGACAGTTGGTTATATAGAAAATATATTATATTATAGGAAAAGGATATTCGGATATACACAGTTATATGCGGTGGTGGTGATATAAGTCGTCCAAACCGAACATTGTTATAATGAATACCTGTTCTGTACTTAATTTCGTAAGTCATAATTTTATGGAATAATATTGATGAGTGAAGTTTTTGCCATTTCTGCATGCGAAGCCATTTACTACTCTTCAATTTGTGTGAATCGGGAATAAACTTTCTTTTACCATATATGAAACGAAGGCAGGACTTCTGAATTTTTTTTAAAATATAATCAGCTTGCACACCAGAGATGAAATCACATGTACTGCACCAAGGACAAACATAGTTAAACTCGGTAATTCATCAAAACATTTTATACGTTTTTTTTTGGTGTGATGGCTATGATAGGTACATATTTCAATGGTAATTTCAGAAAATCTAGTATGTAGATGTCCCTCTCGGGACAGTAATTTTTTCAATTGTCTTTCTTTCGATATGGCAATTCTTTTAGTGACACGACACGACACGACACGACACGACACGACACGACACGACACGACACGACACGACACGACACGACACGACACGACACGACACGACACGACACGACACGACACGACACGACACGACACGACACGACACGACACGACACGACACGACACGACACGACACGACACGACACGACACGACACGACACGACACGACACGACACGACACGACACGACACGACACGACACGACACGACACGACACGACACACACGACACGACACGACACGACACGACACGACACGACACGACACGACAAGACACGACACGACACGACACGACACGATAACATTCCCTGATAACATTCTGGATTCATTGAATCCCGAACATACAAAAGTGGAATGCGAAAGTATTGACGAAATTTCACTCATTTTTTTGGCAATTTTTGATCCAAAAACTTTGTTTGTCCCCTATGAGGGACACTCCGTTATAAAGAGTACGATAAAAAAATCAATTTGACAAAAAAATATATAAAAGGCAGTTTTTGGTTTACTATTGAAAACTTAAAATTTTCGTATTACTCTTCTAGTGGTTATACTGAAATGGATGATTTGGTTGGCGAAATACACGTCTAAAAATATGTAAAAAAGTGTGTGGGAAGGGATGTTATCAAGGTTTTCCTTACCTCTACTTTCTATGTTTGTGCAAGTCTCATTTTAAATAATTAATTACTTTTTCACTTCATATATATATTTTGATATATTTCATCTACCCCTTATATGGTAGAAGCAATTCTTCCTAATTTCCAAATTTATATTATTTTTACGATCATGAAAGTAAACTTCCACTATGGGCATGCGAGGAAACCAGCCAAGAGACATTCGAACGTGCCTCTAGAGAGATATACCTAAATCTCACTATTATAATTTTCACTAGCATTTTTCCACGATATTTTCACTCGCTAGTGCTCACAACACTTCGCTATCCATTATGACCTATTTTAGTTGAATGGACATTTTTGCGAACGGTCGCTCAGATTTTCTATTCATTCAGAATTTCATAGGAAAATAGCTATTTATGATTCAAGTTCGTAAAGTAGGACTTTTTTGTATGAGCGTGAAGTTTATTTAATGAGTTCAACAAACACGCGAGTTCAAAGAAGCCCTTTACGAAAGTGTTTCATACAAAGTTTTTTCTTCGACAGTTATTATTTTGCCAAATTATAGCAATTATATCATTAATTTGAATGTTTAATGATATGAATTGTCGTCGTATTATCAAATAAAGACTTCCGAGTTATATTTGACGCAAAATACTGTATTTTTCAAAAACGCATAAATGTATGAACAGTGTGTAAAAAATTACTTTACGCACAGTTGATGATTTTACGCACAGGTGATTTTTTACGCACTTGTGCGAAAAAGTATAACTTTACGCACTGTCAGTAGTGCGTAAATAATATATAATAATATTTACCAGCAATTATACTCCGACTGGTCACATCCGAATAGATCACATTGTAGTATTACCTCTTCTACTGACTATGCGCAAGTTGAAAGATTGAATCACCCTGGTCTGCCCACATCCATCCCGCTCGCTGCTCGAATATGCTTCAATATACTTCTTGCGCTGAACATGCGAGGTTGTCAGACGACAAGTGCGTGAACTAATTAAATCTACACATTACCTATGGATTGTACGAAATAGGAACAGCAATTACCGACGTCAGATAAATATGATTTTAGACGAAAATTGAAGAATTTAGAGAAAAACGTCAATCGTATCAGTCAAGTGAGTAAAAGTCACTCTAATGTTTTGTTGTGTTTTAGAACTACGTGGAAGATGTGCTGCAAAGAAAAATGAAAATGAGACACAACAATAATTTCTGATTATTATTTATCGACAGGGGTGATCTACTATGTAGATACAAATAGGACGGCATACATTCCTACATTTATGGCATTATAATTTCGTACGCTGACTGCCGTCAACACCCTGCACAGTCCTTGGCATGTGCCAGTCGATAGTCTCGGGGTACAAAAACAGTTGGTTACCCTTTTTTATATGACATTTCATTGTTGTTGGATTATATGGAATTTATAGACGGAATTTAAGGAATTTAAAGGAAAACTGCCATCGTATCAAGTCAAGTGAGTAAATGTCACTTTAACGTTTTGTAGAGTTTTAGACTATCTGGAAGATGTGCTGCAAAGAGAAATGAAAATGAGATACAACAATAATTTCTGTTTATTGTTCATCGACAGGGGTGATCTACTATGTAGATACAAATAGGACGGCATACATTCCTACATTTATGTCATTATAATCTCGTACGCTGACTGCCGTCAACACCCTGCACAGTCCTTGGCTTGTGCCAGTCGATAGTCTGGTGTACTAAAACAACAGGTTACCCTTTTTTACACGACATTTCATTGTTGTTGAATCGCTGGAATTTATATGATCTACTTCATGACTCATAGGCAAAGAGAAATGAAAAAGGAGACACAACAATAATTTCTGATTATTGTTTTTTCGACAGTGGTGATCTACTATGTAGATATGAATAGGACGGCATACATTCATCTAATTGACTGATCAATCGACTTACCTGTAAGGAAGAGTGATCCCAATTATATGAACAGTCTCGTCGAAAGATTATAAACACCCGGTAGTGCTAGAGCGCTGCACCGCAACTACGACGTTTGAAGTAAAAAGTGAACAACCTGTTGTTTTCCACTTTTTGCCACACTCATTTCTTTGACCAGAAATTCCTCACTAGTTGAAAGGCTTAACTAGATTGCTAAGGGTTGGGAACATATGGGGGGGAAGTTTATAATCTTTCGACGAGACTGTTCCTATAATTGGGATCACTCTTCCTTACAGGTTAGTCGATTGATCAGTCAATTATATTTCACAGTCTCGTCTCAGTTTATAAACACCCGGTAGATGTTGAAAGACTATCATGCAATCTAGCTTAACGAAATTATATTTCAAAATTATACATAATCCCAATAATATAGTATACACCATATGACAATAATATAATTGTAATCAATTACAAATACAATAGGTAAATTTACCAAATATAACAATGGGTTATAATCATTCACATTATGTCTGAATGTTTGAATTGGTTCTCTATTGGAAAACCCGAACCACGTAAAACGCTTTCTGCAAAGGCTTCTGGATTCGGCAAAATCGGTTTATTATAAAATTTAGTAAATACACCGGATCTTTCTGTCCATCCTGCAGCCTTCCTGATGGGCTCTATATTACATCCGCCCCGTAAAGCTGCAGATGTGGATGCATGTCTTGAAGAATAAGCAGAATATATACTAGTATCTATACCACATTCAGCAAGTACATTTTTTATCCAATGACTGATAGTTTGGCTAGAAGCTGCATGTATCGGTTTTTTAATAGTTTTTTAATAGTCAATATAAGATTTTCCTCGTCAGATGGGCGAATATCTTTAGTTATTTTTAAATATTCCAAAATTGTGGAAACCAGGCATAATTCTGGTTTTTCACGAAAAATTGGCAATGTGAGTAAAGGTTGAGGTTTGTTTTTCCCTGATGTTTTTATCCTTTCTGTGACATATATTATCATAGATGTATTATTGTACCTGATGTTATTGATTCTGATTTTTGAAAGGGTTTGTAACCTTTGCCCTGATATCAAGATCAATAATGTTACCATTTTCAATCTAAGTTTTTTCATACAGAGTTGTTCTAGGGGAAAGAACTTTGTCAAATGTATGAGTACAGGATATGGATCCCAAGTTGAGTTATATTTTGATTGAGGAGGGTTTGAATTATAAAGACCTCTGAGAAAACGTTTTACCATGTTTTGATCCTTATCCGGAAAATGGAAGATAAAAGCCAAACTTGATTTGTGTGAATTTATAGTAGAGAAGGATACCCTGGATTCAGAAATGTTGGTTAAAAAATCAATCACTCTACGAAGATTATATTGGTAGGGAGATGCTTTTCTGTCTGTACAGTACTTCCACCATTTTCTGAATACTGTATCGTATATAGTATGTGTTTTAGCTGATAGTGAATTAAGGATGGCTTCTAATCCTGACTCTGGAAAATTTCTTCGGAGAAAAGAGCTCCTGATAAAATTCCGGCCTCCAGGATAAGGTGTTTGTGAAGAGGGTGAGGTTGGCTGAAAGGAGATAAAACTAAATTGGTTTCAGGTCCAAAACATAATGACTTGGTATAAAGTAATTTTTGAAACATAGGGTACCAGTTTTGACCAGGCCATTTTGGCACAACTAAAATCCCCTTTGCTTTTTCATTGACGATTTTCTTAATGATTTTATTTATTAAAGTGAACGGTGGAAAGGCATAAAAATAAATATCTTTCCATGACATTAGGAAGGCATCTACCGCTACTGATTCAGGATCAGGCTTCCAAGAAACATAATTTGTACATTTCGCATTGAGTTATGTTGCGAAAAGATCAATTTGTGGCTTACCAAAATGTCTACAAATCGTTTCGAAATGTATTGGAGATAGTTCGTATTCTGTTTCTGTTTCAAGAGACCTAGATTCCAAATCTGCTTTGGTATTTAACTTTGTGTTTATATAGGATGCAAAAAGGAACATGTTTTTGTTTTCACAATATCTCCATATATATTGGGAAATATTGTTCAAATTATCGAATTTTATACCTCCCATTCTATTGATATAGGATATTGCGGTTGTATTGTCAATTCGGATTAGTACCTCACAATTAGAAAGGGTTTTCGTGAAACATTTGAGAGAATTCAACGCAGCTTTCAATTCTAAAACGTTTATATGGTTTTTTCTTTCTTCATAGTTCCAAAAACCTCGGAACCCTTCATTTTCACAAAAGGCTCCCAATGCAGTTTTTGAGGAGTCAGAGAAAATTTCAATTTTGAAAAATGGTTCTTTGATACTCATTTGACTGTTCAAAACATTCGTTTTCCACCAATATAGATCATTTTTTATATATTCTAGTATTTTCATTATTCGATCAAACCACGGCGACTGCAGAATTTTTTCTGATGGCCCGAGAAAGTGCTAGGAATCGCACGTAAAAAGGTAAGACCTCGTTAATCCTTGGCTCGTACAAGTTTCGACTTTTGAGGGCTGCCGTTCGTAAGGGGACGACAGCTGGTTAACGGAAAACACAATTTTAACAAAATCACCCTCACTGTCAAGTAGAGCCAGATATTTAGCTCTCTCCAAACTTTTTGTGTGAGCCCAACCATATTTGACTGCGGGACAAGCTGCCTCAAGAACACCTATGAATTTGGCGAAATCTCTAATTGACTGTTGAGTAGTTTTTATGAGCTTCTTTGAAAAGGTTTCAATGCTTTGTTTCTTTTCCAATGGAAGTGACATGTGAAGATCAATAGTATTGAATATAAATCCAAGGTAACGACATTCTTGACTCGGAAGTAGTTTACTTTTCTCTGTATTTATAATAAACCCTAGAGACTTTAGCAAACTTACAGCCGTATGCATAGTCAATCGCCAGCGACTTGCCAGAGTTTCGCCGTTCACTACACAAGGATTATTATGCCCAGTCGAGCTCCAAAAGAGTGACAACTACGCGATAAGTCACATTTTGGCGAAACTCTGGCGATGTACCACTATTTTGGAGCTCGACTGTGCATTATAGTTCTTGTATAGGGAGCGGCGAAACTCTGGCGAGTCGCTGAAATTGACTATGCATACGGCTATTAGTGTTGCTTGTGTATCTTGTGAACAACTTCCATATGAACTTGATATAATAATATCATCTAGATAAGCTACACATACAATTCCCAATTTCCTTAGTTGGCATAGTACTGGTTTAAGGACCTTATTAAAAATATATGGGGCGATATTCAATCCGAATGCTAATGAATTAAAATGATATAGGCGTCCTTCAAATTGGAATTTCAAATATTTTTTGCTTTTTTCATTCATTGGAATGAGAAAATAAGCATCCTTCAGATCAATTGTACAAAGATAGCTATCCTTATATAAAAGGTTTTTTACACTACGATAGTCTTCTAATTTGAAGTGTGGAGGGCTGATGAATTTATTCAAATTCTTAAGATTCAATATAAACCGAAAAGAACAATTTTGTTTTTTAGTTAGAAAGAAATTTGATAAAAACTGCCCCTGTTCATACTGAGATGTTGATATTGCACCTATAGCGCGCAATTCTCCTATAATTTTTGATACAGCAGACATTTGACCCTTTTTTATTATATTAGGGGGTGTCAGTCTTTGATACGGCTCAATTTTAAAAGAAATTTCATAGCCTGTTATCCACTCTAATATTAGAGGTCTATCTGTAATTTGTTTCCAAGTTGACGAAAAATTACGCAAGCGACCAGCGTAGTTTACCTCTAAATTCTCCTGCGTTTCGGTTGTTCCATTTTCTTCCCCCACGATTGTTGGTTCCGCTTCTCCTTCCTCCCCCCTCTTTTTGCGCCGGTATTTCAGGGGTTGGCGCTTGGCGTTTAAAGAGCTCGTCGAGGGTTGGTTGGTTTGCCAGTTGTATTGATGGGACATGGTGTGGCTGGTTCTAACATTTTTTAATTTCAAATCTGCTCTCTGAAGCTCTTTATTGTTTTTCACATTGGAGGCGAGGCAATCTCCAAAGAGCCATTCATCTATGGGTCGATCCATTACAATTTTTCTGATGGATAGATCCAAAGCACTCGAAACACCATATCGGCGGTGACATGAAAGCGTATGTTGGACATCTGTCAGTAGTTTGGTGGCATTCGCCAGATGGAGCAAATGTTGGCTAGTTTCTTCTGATGGAGATGAGAAAAAGAGATTCATAGGAATCGCCACAGCACATATTGCCGCACTCAGTTGCTCCTGTATTTTGGATATAAAATTATCCTGTTTGCTCAGGGGGTCGCTGAGACAACCCTGGACTTCTGGGTTCAGTTTTGGAGGAATAAGGGCAGGCACATTATTTACGACTGGATATTTATCCATCAAATCCTTCCTTTCCGTTTTTTCTACACCCTTTCGAAGAAAAATAGTCCATCTATTAGCTATTTGCTCGTGAACGTCTGGACCTGATATGTTCAAGGCCAACGGGTCGGCACCTAAAACCTCGGAAGCTACCACTGGCAAAGATGGGTCTACGAATGTTTGTTGTAAGTTATTCTGTTGTGCTGTCTCTAACTCTTCCTGTTGGCGATCCATACGTGAGTCATTACTGCTGTAATCCTCTGAATCACTGGAGCTTGAGCTCGAGCCTACAAGAATAGTACCATGTAAGGAATAACTATTTTTCAATATATATAATGAATACATTTAACAACAAATTTGGAGTGTTTTAAACGAGTACATACATGTGTGTGTACTTCTACGTTCGGATTCCGGTCTAGAATATTCCAGGACTGTATTCGTTGTCAAAAACTGATCGCCTACAAACCTATGGAGGAATAAAGAACACATGTGTGCGTCAGAATTCAAAGTATGAGTAGTACATGTGTACCACGAAATTTATCGAAGCACTCACTAATGAAACTATTTTCACGTCTATTTGTTACTGTACGACACACTAGAGTGAGGAATTTCTGGTCAAAGAAATGAGTGTGGCAAAAAGTGGAAAACAACAGGTTGTTCACTTTTTAACTTCAAACGTCGTAGTTGCGGTGCAGCACTCTAGCACTACCGGGTGTTTATAATCTGAGACGAGACTGTGAAATATAATTGCTGTAGTATGAATGCCGTCGGAAACCTGCACAGTCCTTGACTTGTGCCAGTCGAAATCTCGAGAACAAAAACAGTAAGTTACTCTTCTTACATGAAATTTTCTTGTTGTAACAAAAGAAATTGAAATTTACTAATGAGTGGTTTGATAGTATCACAAAGTTAATTTTTTTTAAGTAAGTTTCGAATCTGACTCGACATCAAATACAAGCAGAATGTAGAAGTGATGATACTGTAGAACATGTTTTTGAAAAGTATCCCACTGCAGAAAAATATATGGACAGTACCGATCTAACCCTTGGTTAGAAAATATGAGAAATCAACTGTCTGATAAGTGGATTTGCCAACCAATTTCCGGCACTGCAAATACCGAAACCGAATGTAAAAACTCACACGGTGTTTTTGATGACAGGAAACAAAAAGGGGCATTTTTAATAGCTCTTTGAACCATTTTGGATAGAGGGCTGTCAGTCCTCGGCATCCTAGGCTGTAAGATTAAGCGGGTGCAGGGAAAATATTTTGTAACGAAACTCGACAATTCCAGACGTCATAACAAAAAGTTCCTTCTATGTTCGAACACTGTAACGGTTCCCCCTTTCGGAGTCTATCAAATGCTCACAAAAAACAGGAAGGGGGTACAATTCGAACAGGCGAAACACCTACAAGGCAAATGACGAATTGTTACACGAGGTACGATAAAAACCAGGAGGAATTGATCGGAACCTAACGGCAAAAATAAAGGCACATTCTAAGGCTCCATATACTGGACCAGTAAAAAAAATTTATGTCACCTGGGAGGTAATAACCTTCAATAAATATATGTTAGAGTGTATGGAGGGATAACAAAATTCCTTTGAAGGCCATTACTTCAAAGGTAATTCTTATCCGCCGAATTTCCTAGTTAGCGGAAAATAAAGTAAAGATCAATTTGTATCAGAGTCATTTCTTGAGACAAAAACCACATGGTATTTTGAACCTCGGAAATAAATTTAACACTGCCCCTCATTTTAAACGCGTGGAGCAGTAAAAAATATTTGACCCAACATTTTGTTTAGGTCCTCCGTTAAGTTGGAAAACATATAATTATATATATATATATATAAAGGGTTATATTCGTGACAGATTCGATAAATAATGTTCAAATTAGTGGGAAGCAGTCAATTGTAGACCATTTATACGATTTCTTCGTTTTTTTGTCAAGCAATCATAATTTGTTGTCATCCTGCCATTTCAAATTTTTGACACCCATGTTTCTTTTTGTCCCCAATTTACTCTGAATTTCATGTTAGTAAGTATTCTCTATTTGTAACACTATGTCATTTTTATATACAACTAATTTTAGTTAAGTCTTGAAGAAGAAAATAAAAAGTTTCGAAAGCTTGACAAAAAAACGAAGAAATCTTATTAATGGTCTACAATTGACTGTTTCCCACTAATTTGAACATGATATATATATATATATATATATATATATATATATATATATATATATATATATATATATATATATATATATATATATATATATATATATATATATATATATATATATATATATATATATATATATATATATATATATAAGAAAATATAAGTAGAAAAGTTATTGGGTATAGCCCTCAAATTGTTGTGCAACCGTAGACACGTGTTTCGAGCTTCAGCTCTCATCAGTACGGTAAAATCAAGTTCGAAGATGTACAACACTTGGATGTAAAAATGGAAACAAAGGAAGTCAACAACAGGAAGCCAACCACACATTTGTGGCTTCGGTTAGAAGACAACTAACGTCGCCACGGAGGCAGTTATAGCTATACCTGCCTCCGTGTTGTTCGGCCAAAAAAAAAAGGTTACTAAATTACAGAATCACTTCTCATAAAAGTTATAGTAGATTACATCCTGAAAGATGTGCTTTAGCAAAATGTCAATGACCTTGACCACCGAATGAACTACCCTTCAACAACAGTTCTTGCAAGAGAATCACATCTTTCAAAAAGATCTTTCTTAGAAATGGCCTTTATCTCTCAAGAGAATACCTCCATCAATAAAAGAACAGATATAAGCCATTTGAGTGAAATTTATTCTTTTTTACCTTCTCTTGACATTAAACACTATAAAATCAGACTAACCGAACGCAGAAATTCTAACCTACACTGAAATTTATTTGTCTCGGAACAAAATAATGTCACTTGTCAAATTAATAACTGTCACATTTGAAAATAAACAAATGAAGTATGTCTCTATGTACAACTAATTTGTCATTTCGTCCAGTTCTATATTATTTAAAAAAAGAACTGAAAATACTGCATTTCTGATGTATTAATTAGCAGATATTCAATCTTCTTGAAAAATGTTTCTTATAAATAACTTTTATGAACATATGTGTAAGCGTCCTCAAATAAGATGGGAGTAATCATAATTTTGAATTTATAATCTATTATGACATTTCCAATTGTAGTCTCCCTGATGATGGAATAAATGATTCTGAAAGCTTGGAAAAACTTAAAAGATTTTCCTTTTACATAGCTGCAGGCCCTACAATCAGTTATTCTTACAAATTCTGAAGAAAAAAATTGCAAATATCAATTCAGCAATAAATTTTTTTTAATTTCATTGTTTGGCTTTCGTCTCTCAGTGACGCGCCGCACAGCAAGCGCAGCAGAACATTCGGACAGATCAACTTAGATACAGACATGAATCCAAAACACCTAGTAAGTAGACTACTGAACCGGACATTTCAAACTGGAAATCACTGACGACAGAACAATAAAGTAAACCCCAACAGGTCTCAGTGTTGAGAGAACCCCCAAAGGTAAACCCGGTATTTCGCTCGTCAGTCTTAAACCAACCAACCGACAGCCTTTTGGTATTCACGAAAGTTTCAAATCGAATCATACAACTTCTTAGAAAGGAAATTTGTATATCTGTCGCTCATTTCGACATTTTATTGATCAGTTACAACGAATATGAATGGTTGCAAAACAATCCAAATAGGTACTTTCATTAAGTATATCACAAAATCTTGGATGAAAATATCAGTCAGAGCAGAACCTGTCTTATACCATATAAAAATCATAATTTCACAGGTACAACAAAAACCGTTTGGGGGAACAAACTGTGATAGAAAAGAAGCCAGGCGGTTTCGGGGGCCTGATAAATCTATATCTATATCATTTAAATATTTTAGAACAGAAAGACGAAAGGCTCAAAACGTTTGCAAAACTATCCTCAAATTGTCATTCTCTTGCGAATTTACAACCAGTCATTTTACATATACATCGAATGGAAGATATAATATCCTATGAAGGAATATCGGGGGATGGTGTGAGGAAAGCAGTATCACGGTTGCATGCTATGAAAAGTCGAAAGTCAATTTCGTGACAAATCAAAGTGCAAGTTACATTGAGACGGAATATCACTACAATGTACAGCATTTGTTGTAAGTGAAAAAAAAAAATTTATTGCTAGGTGACTCATGGACGTAGAAATGAATTCGTCCATGAGATTCATTGGGATGGTATGCGTTCACTGGTGGGAACGATTGCAAAGCATACATATTTCCCGTTTCATTTCTCCAAACTTGAGATCAGTGCCAGCGTCTGACATAACATATTTTCAATCTCAGTTTGATTTACTTGTCTCCATTCATAGACCCCTACCGGCCCTACCCATTGGGGCGCTATCTTACTCGGGTCTGCCATTTCATCCAGCAATCGTTTACCCGTAAAGATGTGCAGGGCATATATTTATTAACTACAAATATTGATAACACGCTATAAGACGCAATGTAATCAAATTGAAGCCAAAAATATCTATCTTACCTTTTCTCAAACGGACGCTGGGAAACTATTGCGCATGCCGAATTCTGAATCACGAGAAATGTCATGCATTTTTAAGGTTATGCTTCTTTTGACATTTTCAACCGTCCCATATTGAAAATGGGCTAACATTTTTCTATAATGTGGATAAATGAAGAATGAGAATTATACAAGACGGTCAATTAAACTTCGTGTCATTAAAAAACGATTCATTGATCCATTTGTAACTCTAATAATAAAATGTCTGTTTGTTACCTGCTACCAGAGTTTTATCAATCAATTTTCTACCAAAAACGGATGAAAACTCATTAAACTTGAAGAAATATGGATTGGGTATGTGACGGACAATTGTTTGAAAAGGTAAATCTCGTTCCACATCGGCCTCATAACCGCAAGAAAAATAGTTTGCTAGTAGTGATGTATTTTTTGACTCCTGAACACGAACTCGAAGTAAAACGCGGCGATCTTAAAGACTTTCAGGCATGAACCTAGAAACTTATAAAATGTGTATTATTCTCAGGAATAAAAACCTATATAGTGCCGCCCTCTTATAATTAGCACAATCTACACTTGCTCTCTGTAAACTTATCCATATTATGAGGTTATGTTGAAAATTGGAATTTGCGGAATCAGCACCACATAAAAGATATGCTTCTCATATCTTCGATAATTGTTGCTGCCGAACCATGCACGCTAGAAAGAGATGAAAAAACAAAATCGTGTCTTTGAATAGAAATCTCTGGCGCAAGCGCATTTATTCAGCAGCGTCCAATTCGAAGTCGATGCTCATTTTTTTTGGCATCACAAAGGCTGTCTTTATTATCCATATTCGTAGTTAATAGATATATGGTGCAGGGTGGTCCTTTTTAATAACAATAATAATGGTTATTGGCAGAGGACGGCCATTATTATTAATTCTTGTCGAAAGTAGATATTATGATGACTTTGCTAAGCAAAAGCACGACGAAATAACATAATTAGACATTTTCTACGTGGTGGAGTTTTTGCTAAGGTATAGAATCCATCATAGAAGAATTTCGAAAAGGAGAAAAATATAGTACAAAAAATAATAAATACCAGCATTTAAACTGATTTTCTAAGAGAGGAAATTTGAACAAATGAAAAGCTCCATGAAGGGTATTTTCAAAATACGATAAAAATTCTTCGATATAACAAAATATGAAAATCCCACGATGTTTTTGTCCATTTGGAGAAACTCCATTGCTTAGAAAATTTCAGCTCCGAAACGGAGTTCATAAAACTTATTATTTTGTTGACCTTGTGCTTTACACAAATGGTTCAAACATTGTCAAAAACAAGATTAATTAACATCAGCATTAGAGGTGAAGGAATTAATATAAAAACGGTTCATATCCAGGTCCAAGAGACCACTACCATTACGAGTTTGTGTATGGAAAAAAAATCTATGTGTAGCCTCCACAGATGTTCTCTATACAACACAGATACCTGGCAATCAGGATAGAAAATGATTACCATCAGCATGTTTCCAGTTCTGAGGAATATCAAGGGGCATAAGTATGGACACATAAGGAACGAATACAGGTTGGCCTGCAAAATTATTTTGTAAATTCTATAATAAAACTCTTATTAGGCAACAAATACACATTCATTACAAGTGAATAATTACCATATTTACATGCATACACCATACACTGACTGTGTATACCTTACTAATCACAAACGAGAAATGCCAAAATGATCATTACAAAAACAAGAAACCATGAATACAAATTTCAACCAGGTGGGACAACATTTGAATGAACTTCTTTGTTAATTTTTAGGATCGCCTTTTCTTCAGATTCTTTAAACATCTACAATGTGATCTATTCGGATGTGACCAGTCGAAGTATAATTAAGGATTAAACGACTTACCTTAAGGAAGTTCAATCCAAATTATACGAGACTGGTCACATCCGAATAGAGAAACACCCTCCCAACGATACACTTATTTATGTGTGTATATGCATATAAGAGTATATAGTTTTGTATACGTAGACAAGTATCCATTTTTGTTAACCTTACCCCAAAGGCGATCAAGTAACCATCATCGCAAAGTATATTGAAGCATATTCGAGCAGCGAGCGGGATGGATGTGGGGAGACCAGGGTGATTCATTCTTTCAACTTGCGCATAGTCAGTAGAAGAGGTAATACTACAATGTGATCTATTCGGATGTGACCAGTCTCGTATAATTTGGATTGAACTTCCTTAAGGTAGGTCGTTTAATCCTTAATTGGATACCGTTACTGTTGCTTCGCAGTTTGGAGTATATAATAACTCTTATTAAATGAATAGTTCGTTTCAACCAAAATTGTAATATGAAATATGAGTATATTATGAAACTCTTATCTGTTCTTTTCTTCAGAAGGAGTTGGTGAATTTCTATCCAAGTTCTTGAAAAAACAGCCATATCCATGAATATAGATTCTCCACTTGTCTAGAGACATCGATTTTTCATAGATTGCGGGTATGATTTATTGTTCATACAATGCATATACGCCCTTGGGGTTGTTAATAAATGTCACCCTTAGTTGGTAAAAATGTTGAAATACTCATCCAGAGATTGAGCGATTGGGGTAAAGGAGGAAAAGGACCTTACGGAGCAGTAGCGGAATTCAAATACTATAACAGCAGTTTCCAAAATGATCGAAAGATGACAATATTATATTTCGATAAGTTGCGAAGAACTAGGATGTTTGTTGGAATGTGAATAGGTATTGCGAAAAAGTACTATAACTCTCATGGAGTCGATTAGGAATTAGAATATTCCAACAGAATTTAATTCGATTGCAAACATTCTTGTGGTCTCTGCGAATACGAAATGAAATAAGGTATTATCTGTTTTTATACTGTGGTTCGTTTTTCTTCATCGAAATCCCATTTTGGTGTAAGATTCTTCGAAGAATGTATACAAGGTGGAACTGGTGGAAAACCGAGACAAAGAAATATGTGAAATTCATTTGTGGCGATTTAAAACTTCACCATCCTCTGAGTAAGAAGAGAGGAGATTCCACCAAAGTTAACGAGATAGGTGGACGTTTCTTTTCTCACAGTGTTTTAGTTAATTTTTTATTTTTTTTCATTTGAGTAAAAAACATTACACTTTCGAACCAGCAATTTTGAATATTTCTTCACCGCTACAACGGAGAACAATTATTTGTATTACAATGAATTAATTGGTGAAGGATCTGGGAATATTTACAATTATGAAATTTATTAATAATTCCTAATTTTTCACATTTTAGATTCTCTTCTCGTTTTTGTCTTTTCATCATGAGACAATTCAGAGAATGCAGAGAAAGTCTGCTTGATAATCAACATGGTTTTTCTTGAAATAAGTCAACTGTTTGGTTGATAATCAACATGTTTTTTCTCGAAATAAGTCAACTGTTTCCATACTACTTATCTATGAGCAAAAAATATTGATTGTCTTGGAAGGTAGAGGTCAAATTTATGCCATTTACACTGACTTTTCCAAGGCATTTGATAGAGGTAACCACCATATTTAATTGAAGAAGATTGGAAATTTCGGTTTCTCGGAACACCTGGTCAATTGGTTTGAAAAATTTTTTTTATAGGTCGTACCTAACAAGTGAAAATCGGGGGATGCAAATCCAGTATTATATCAGTAACATCAGGAGTACCGCAAGGATCGCACTACTCACCCCTGTTATTCAACATATTTTTGAATGACATCGGGAGCTGTTTTGATAACTGCTAATTTTAATAAATGTGAACAACTGTGAATGTGAATTTACATCGTCTGAAATATATTAAAAATAAATACTGCCAATACATCTTGACGTTTTTGTTTGTCCCGATAAGTTATTGCTTCTAAACGACTGTTTTCTTGAAAATAAATTCAATGTTTTCAGTAAAATCGTATTCAAAAATGTTTCCTGAGTGATACAAACAATTCCAAATTAACTAAATAATACTTGTCTTTCCCGTACATGTTATCTTTAATGTTATCAATACTTCCAATACAATGTCACAGCATCCAGTGGTATTTCTGAGTCGTTACTATAGAAACGGTTTGTAAGATGAGTAGTAATTTCAATATTTTTTATTTGTAGGTTGTCCTAATTTTGGATATCAGCGGTGCTTGTCGCCGTGAAGAATTATTACATATAACTATTGATGCCATCGAAGATGCTGGACTTATATTGATTGTTAAAATATCTGATACGAAGACCTATTGCGCAAGAACGATTACTGTTTCAAGTTCTGATTATATTGAGATATACCGCCTCATACAAAAAGTAACAGATTATTTTTTAAATATTCGAGAGGTAAATGTATTAACCAACACGTGGGGATAAATAAAATAGGAGAAATTCCCAGCTTGATTGCAAAATGGCTTAGAGAAGACATGTATAAGAGCTACATAGGTCACTGCTTCAGAAGAAGCTCTGTAACTCTTCTGGCCAATGCAGGGAGCAACATTACATCCAAAAAACGTCATGGTGACTGGAAATCTGCCTCCGTAGCAGAAGCATATATAGACGATTGTTTGAATAACATAATCGAGATTTCTTACAAAATATTGAATTGTCCATCTTCTACCAAACAAATTAAAATATCTTTTATAATTGTGGAATCCACTCCTCAAGAAATATCCAACATTTCTGATCAGCAGCAACATGGAACATCTTCGGGATTTTATTTTGGAAGTAAATGTTCAAACTTTACTATCAATTATTATACCAATAAATGAGATTGTTTTATGATGAATAATCAATTAATAATTGATTCTGTTAAAAATAAATCCTTCAAAAAGTAATATTTCATGTTTATTTTATGAATTAGTTTGGCAGTGAAAAAAAATTTTTTTTTCAAGGTTGAAAAAAGTAAACATTTACAAATCAATAGAGATGCAGAAATATCAAGTTTTTTTGACAGTTATACAAAATATTATATTTCATTACGAGTTCCGCAAATAGGCTTTTTCCGTGCGTGCGCGACATGTTCCCGTGGGAGCCGAAGCCGAACACGGGAAGTCGTGCAAGCACGGAAAAAGCATTTATGGACGAGTAATGAACGATATTTTTCATTATATCTACCAGAAAACCACAGATTGTTAAAAAATATTTATTTTTAACGATGAAGGAACAAAAACATGTATTATTAATTGAAGTATTTATGGTACAAAAATATCCAGAAATTTACAAAAAAAACAAGCGTTATTTACCCTCTTGGTAAGGAAATATTCAAACAATTTGCAATTTCCAGAGAACTGTCAACAATATATCATTTAATTTTGACATGTAAATAGGTAGCTATAATGACACCAGCACACGGAAAATTTTTCCTTGCGGGTGCACGGAAAAAACCCTTTTTCAGTATGCTAAATAAGCTTGTAAATATAGTGTAATAACTCCATTTCTGTGTACAAATTACATACTTACGAAGCCAACGGAGCTCTCATATCAGTTCCCAGCCTAGCATACATCAAACAAGCTATTCCGTTCTGTCTGTCTGCACTAAAGCCCAGTATATTTATCAGTCGCATCAGAGAAGGTGGAAGTAGTGAAATTCCAAGTTGAAACAAGCCATAACCGAAAGAAACAGCTCCCATTAGTCGAATTATCACTTCTTTTTCTATTTTCTGGTTTTCTCTTAAAAAAGTGCTATTGAACTCAATTTGCTTTTCAAGGACTTCAAGAATACTTACATATAATCCTGCGAAGAAAAGGATAAGGAAAAGTTGAAGGAAGATAGAGCATTGTGTAGATTACTGAATTGGCCACCCCAAGATCTGTCTTTAGAACGATTGGACAAAGCATTGTTGACAGACATGGATTTTTTGAGAGAGTTTGAGCCGAAGTTGTTGGTTTTTCTAGAATTATTACTTTTCAAGTTCTTGGAGGGACCAAGGTATGAGTGATTGTTGGAAGGACTATAAAGGATGGCAGATTTTGAATTTGGAATTGGTTTTTTGATGTACCCATTTGTCGACGATTCAGGAATTTCCCATACTAATGAAGTTGAATTGGCTAAGTCTGGTTGTGTCTCAACTGCCGATAATAGAGCGTGAGCCGGATCTGAAATTATGGAAAAAAATTAGAAGAAGAATCTTGTACGCACTATTCTGCTGAATACGAAAACTCTTATATCAGTCCTTTGCGACCGGGTTATCCTGACCCTAAATTATGAAAAAGGTAAAAAAAATTAATTTAAAATAAAGTCATTAAATTTCAGTAAGTTACATTTTACATGTATTTTGTATTGTACAAAGTATTGCCAGAACATGTCCAATTCACCTGTAATTTGGTAGTGAAAGAAAGTTTTTTCTTTATTCTTGAAATTTCAACGCAACAAAAAAATATATGTTGTATAGAGAATATAAAAATGCATCACAAAATTTCATCACCAACTGTCTTCCAGGGCGAAGGACGTTTCCATGTTAGTGCAAGTTCAAATATAATGGCGAGCGGGTTAGAGAGAAAATGTACATAGGGAAATTGCACAATTTTTGCAAAACAAAAATTGAAGAAAAGAACGTTATTTAATGGTAAAAATATGTTAGTCGACTTCTTCACCTTGATCTTCATGACGTTTCTCTACTCTCGTTTGAATTGATTGGAATTAGGAATTCCTATGTCATCATCTGTAACTTTGATTAGTAATATTAACTAGGTAAAAAAACATATTGATGGCTTCACACAATTTGAAAACATCCTATATTCAATACAAACATCAAAATGTATACAACTTGCAGAGTATGTGACTGGTGACAGTACCTGAATCAGCAGTTGCAAATAAAAGAGGGACTAAATATCAATTTCAGCTTCATTACATACCTACAAACAAATTATGATTTCATAATTGCTTCAAGCATAAACGTTTACTGGTTAACTGAGAAAAATGTAAGAATTAGTAGTAAGAGTTTTCAAATTTACATAAGTATAAAAAAGTTCGAACCGGGGTCGTATAATCTATCTCTTGCCAGGAATGCCAACGCCTATGACCGCTAGACCATTACAGATTTTTGATTGCAGAGATTACATGAACAATCTTAATAAACTGAATTTTTTTTCATACTCTTTCAATAATGTTTTAGAGAATAATCCGGTCTCTCGGGACTGCCAGAGTCGACGTTCATTTCTCAATATGCATAGTACCTAAATCGTCATGACTTATAGAATGACAACTTGAAATATGTTGTTGGCTCTTCCTCATTAAGGGTGGATTTAGCCAACTTTAGCACAAGCATGATCATAAACATAACGGTAACATCGAAGGTTTTTAGCCTAAACTTAACATTGTTGTATAATGAATTGCGCCATTTGATATAACAGATTCAACTTTCGTTTTTGACATTTATTTATGCACAAATTTGAAATAATGTTGACTAAATGCACCTCAAGTTATGACTTCTCCAAATAAGGAAGTCATAGGGCCGCGAATACCTGGTAAATGGAATATTATCAAAATTTGGAGACGAAATAGTAAAGAAACTTATCCATTTTCACCTGATAGCGATTTATTTACATTCAGTAATATTTTGTATCGTATGCGGAAGGATGCTGATAAAACTGTAGAATAATATTATTGCTCCTCCTAATGAACCTCACTTTATAACTTTAATGTATACACCAAAAATGTAAATGGCCTAAAATTGTGGAAGACCTTTCCAACTCGTTCCTCTGATAATGAATTCTTATCCACTCGCGTATTCCTTCAACCCAAACTAATCAGTAGGATTGGATTGTAGAACTTCGGTTCCGGTATTTTCATTCCTACGTGCAAACTGCTCTATTTTGTAAAGGTCTTCCTACAGACGATCATGCCTAGTGGGAAGCCCTGTAAAATGAGCCTCAGCTGAAGATAAACACTACAGCTGTCGAGGAGACTATTTTTTGAGGCTGGTTCATGTAAATGTAAAGTAAGGTAACGCAAGAACGCAAGAAAGTTGAACTATTGGAATCGTCAGATACGTTCATGATAAAACGCAAAAAACATTGCGTGTCTACACGATTTCAATCGTTCAACTTTCTTGCGTTCTTGCGTTACGTAAGCTTATTATGGCAAGTACCTGTCAGAAAACAACTACTCCCCTGGCTAGGACCACGACGGGTATTGAATTGAAAATAACAGATACTTGTGCAAAGTTCCTCAAAGCATCAGAGGACGCAGTTGATAGTGCCCTCTGTGACCAACCGATATGTAGTTTTTGCACAATCGCGTTATAAACAATTTAATGGCAAATCTTTCTAAATGCGCCGATTTAAGGGAAATCATCCTATTCAAATTCTGTGACCGGCATATGGAATATGTCAATATCTTCAATTTGTATATTTTGGATTTTCACCTGAGAAGTGGGAAATGTGTTGAAAATGTCACTGGAAGTTACTCTTAATGCTTGAAAGTGCACCCAAAGTCGCCCGAACTCAACTCGTATTAACTTCAGTTCGACTTTGGGTGACTTCGGGTGACTTCGGACGCACTTTGAAGCGTTTTGATCAACTTTCAGTGATATTTTCAACACATTTCTGACGTCTCAGGTGAAAATCCAAAATATACAAATTGTAGATATTGATCTCTTCTTCCAGATGCCGTTCACAGAATTTGAATACGACGATTTCCCTTAAATCGGCGCATATTGCAAGATGTGCCCTTAAATTGTTTATAACAGGATTATCTATCAGTTTCAACAATATTGTTTGTCCAGCTTCGGATTTATAAAAATTCGAGGTTTTCCAGGATTTTCTCATTGGAAAATGCACCGATCCGGTTGTATGAAAATCCATTTTGTAGGTTTTATAAATCTCTACAAAAGTTTAATCGATTGTAAAACGATTCCTTGAATAGTCTTTGAGATATTTCCAAAAAATCAAAAAAGTTGTAATTTTCTCACTATTGCTTGTTTAAAAAATTCCACAAAGCGATTTTGCTGGGCGAAAACTGAGGTTTTCATTAACGAACTATCTTATAAAAATCAGTATAGACCATTTGCGTCTTTTCTTTTGTGATGGGAAAAATATCTATAGCTTGGTCTGATAGCAAATTGTTCTAGAAACCTTCGATGAGTTTGATGGAAACACCTGGAAGCACTTACTTTTTTCTAGATCATACGCGAATATTCTTATTGTATTATATGATATTCTTACTGGTTCAAGAATTATGTTTTCCTATATATGTTGTGCAATAATTGTGAAATTTGGAATCAGTTGAGTTGTTCAGTAATTGACAGTTAATATTAAGTAAATATTCGAAGTGACAAGTATACTTCAGGATTGTCAAATTGAGTTGAGATAATAAAGACATTTATACAGTAGCGTATGACTTATTCAGTACTCGAAAACGTAACCGTAAGTACTCACCTGGCAAATGAAGTTCTCCTATATTCTCCTTGTACAAATTCATGATATCTCTGTACACCCTATTGTATACTTTCCAAGCCTTTCGCAACACCCATCCACCCTTCAAATATCCAGAGATATCCTGCTGAAGAAAAGTCAAAATGGCTATGCAAACTTGAGAGTCTGCTAATATTATTTGCGTCTCCAACTCATCGGCGAGAGATTTTTGAGTAGTTGTATCATTGGTTCCGAACACTTTAAGAGAGACTTGCCGCAACCAACCGTTTTCGGTGGCGCATCTGCTCTCAACTTCTTTGAGCACCGTGATTGCTTTGGACAGTTTTTCCTCTTCAAAACTCATGAGAGCATCCTGAAATCCAGTTAGATGCATAGAAACAAATGAAACAACATAACCGATTCTTGAGATCAGTATATTTTTGTATACAGGGTGTTCCAAAAAGGTTGAAATTATTTGTTGCTTTCCAATAACATTTTTCTATTCCATATTAGAAAAAAACTGTCATACTGAAATTTTCGATAACCTTCAAGAAAAAGATGTGGAACACCGCGCCACTGTTGCAGGACCATGTATATCAGTCTTAATTTGAAACTTTCAGAAAGTCCTCAACATCACTGTAACAATCATCAAAGGACCCCGCACAAATCAAATAGAAAATGGATCCTCCTCGAATTGGCTGAAATTTAGATGTGTTGTACTTTATACCCTTCTGATCAAAAGTCTCCATTGGCCCCAGAACTAAATATGGACAGTTATATAGGTATCGAAAGTCAAAGTTGCAACTAGTGCGATCACAATAATTGAGTTTGACTCTACTTATAATGGCGATGACTTTGTTCAGTTTTAACAGAAATAATAAAAATTTCTGAATTGTCAATGAATGTAACATTTTTACAAAAGCTACTGTTTTGAAGATTTTTATACTCGCATTATTTTGAATAATATGACTTTTAAAAACGTTCTTATTTGTTACGTGTGTGATGGACTTTACCCCGAGACTCATGACTCTAATAGATGGATAAGAAAATGCCGACAAATGTGAAATCGCCATATGTAGATGAAAGGGGTTGAATAGACCACCCAAAGCATAGTATAAAAATATACAATGCCCAAAGTAAGAGATGCGAATTATTTTTCGATTGCGGGAGAGATCTGCACTATCGCAACTATGATACCTAAAAAACTGTCTATTTTTAGGTCTCGGAATAAATAAGTACGGATTTTTCAATTTTCCGAATATCTGTACATCCAGCAACAACGTATTGAAATAATCGATTTTATCTACCATTGAACAAATTCAAACACAAATAATCAAGTTTCAAGGTAAACTAATAATATATAAATACGTTCTCATTTTTAAAAGCCCAAAATGTCCAGGTATAATCCCAGTTAAGCCAATTAAATTCTAATTATGAGTGTGAATAATTTGTTGACTAGAAAATAATTCTGCCGAATAGAAATTCAAATCAACCCACTCATATGGTAGTTTATACTTCTGATTTTTCGAAAAACTTTGCCGACCGGAGGTTTCCAATAAAAATATTTAAACCTTAGATAAGAATAGCCCAAAATATACTTTTTGTGCCACCTTAGAGAAAATTTTAATGAACAACCTCTTAAGGGTAGTTGGTACTTACAATTTTTCGAAAAACTTTGCTGACCGGGGCTTTCCAGTGAAGATATTTTATTGAAATGGTAACTGTGATTGCTCGAAGCATACTTTGTTTGCCACCATAGAAAAAATTGGGATCAGCTCTCACATAAGGGTAGTTTATTCTTTAGATTTTTCAAAAATCTTTGGGGATCAAGTGTTTCCACTGAAGATATTTCATTGAAACAGTAAATTATGATTGCTCAGAATATACTTTTTGTGCTGCCGTAAAACAAAGTGGAATCAGCCCCTACACAATGGTAGTTTATTCTTGTAATTTTACGAAGAACATTGCTTACCGAGGGTTTCCAGTGAAGATATTTCGTTGGAACAGCATGTTATGATTTCACAAAACGTACTTCATGTGCAACCATAGAAAAAAATCAGATCAATCCCCATATAAGTTAGTTTATTCTTATCATTTTTTCAAGAACTTTTGCTGACCGGGGGATTCTAGTGAAGATCCTTCGTTGAAACAGCAGGAAAAAACAAAATAGCGGCTCCAAAATGGCGGACATGATTTGCAATTATGGTCCAAATCGATTCAAAATTGATATGTGTTTAGTTTGAATCTAGGAAAAAAGCGCACAGGAAAGGAGCGCACGGGAAATAAGCGCACGGAAAAAAGCGCACAGACATATAAGCGCACATGAAATAACCGCACTCGGAAAAATGCGCACATCGTAAAAAGCGCACTTGGAAAAAACCGCACGTACATTAATGCGCACACGCAATAAGCCCGTACTAAGACTTTTCGGACGCCCTGTCCCTGTGTATATAAAAAACTGCAGTTGTTTGTGTATAATTTAAACAAATAAACAAAATAGACTTCTAAACATGTCTTATTACTTCTAATAAAATATAACTAAATAATGTAATTAACAGTAAACTATTGTAAATTAGCTATTCTTCTCAAATAAGATAGTTTGTCATCAGTCTCATTATATTTGTCTACAGAGCTAGCAACAAGCGCATATAGCATATTTCCTGTGCGCTTTTTTCTTTTGGGCTTATTTCCGGTCACCGTTTAGTTTCAGTGTCGGATATTATGATTTGTTTGCCGAAGCAAAAAAAACAAGATGGTGGCTCGAAGATGGCGGATGAAATTTGTAATTATAGTTCGATTCGAATCAAAATTTGTGTGTGGGGATTTTCAGGGTTGGAAATTATGAGTTTTTTGTCGATGCAAATAACAAGATGGCGGGCGAAATCTCTCCTCACCCCTTGATCACTCATACAATTTGAATAGGCAAAGTACGAAGTGTGATCGAAAATGTAGTTCCATACCTAACTTTTCATTTTGGTGCCTTCTTGCGGGAAAAACAACTGCTTCGTATTCCACCTCATAACATTTTATTTGAAAGCTGATGAGAACAATTCACGAAAACATAACAAAAATTGAAAAAATTAGCATTGTATGAACTTACAAATTGGAAAATTTTGCATAAATTGCTCTAAAATGTCAGACAGCGTTTCGAGACTAACCTATACTCATGTATGGCAGTTCATGGCGAATATTTTGAGCGTCTACTGTGAATTAATGTAGTTTGGAATGATTGGATTTAAATTTATGCTTTCCAATTTTTAAGTTTATGTAATGTCCAATTTTTTTTATTTTTCAAAGGCTCTTATTCAACTTGCCCTATTAGTTGGTATGTATGTATGTATGGGACAAATCTTGCAGCTGACTTTCAACCCACTTCAAGTTGTCGAATCAACTTGAACTTTGGTAGGTGTTCACAATTGCGATGACAATGCATTATGGAATAGCAGCTCCAGGATGGCGGATGAGATTTTAAATTATGGTCCGATTCGATTCAAAATTGGATTGTGAGGGTTTAAGGAACATATTTTCAGCATTACTGAAAAAAATTTAACAAAATTGATAAAAAAGATTTTATACAAATGCGATGAAAAGAAAAAAAATCTTTTTAGATGTGAGTCGTAGGTTATTCTGTGCTTAACAGATTCGAAGCTTGCCGCGAGTACAAAATAGTTATTTTTGCGAGGTAAAATTTTGATACTGTTACGCACAGAAAAACCTACGTCACAAATCTAAAAAAAATATTATTTCCTTTTTAACATATTTGTTTAAAAGCTTGTTTTTATCAATTTAATTAATTCATTTTAGTCATACTGGAAACTTGTAAAACACCCATATGCCAATTTTGAATCGAATATAACCACAATTACAAATTTTGTACACCATCTTGGTTTTTTGTATCAACAAAAAAATTATAATTTCCAAACCCTGAAAATCCCTACATACTAATTTTGATTCGATTCGGACAATTATTCCAAATTTCATCCGCCATCTTGGAGCCACCTTCTTGTTTTTTTGCATTGACAAACAAATCATAATTTTCGTCCATAAAAACCAACAAGTATCAATTTTTAATCGAATCGGACCATATTTGCAAATCGTGTCCGCCATTTTGGAGCTGCCATTTTGTTTTTTCTATTAGAAAAATTCCTTTATGCATTGTCTCCGAATTTATGTCAAAATTGCTTGCAAATGAGGTATCATAATTTGGAATACCAAACAGTTGTTTTTCCCGCAGGAGAGCACCAAAATAAAAATTGAGGTGGCAAAGATTGACATGGCTGAATTCCTTAAGAAATTACCTTTTCAATGATGTATCACACATACCACTTTCTCTATTCATATTTTTTTTTTCTTTGGTGTCTTGGCATCGACTGCTATGGTCATTAGCCACGTGTTCTGGATAGGCCTTGTTACTAACTCCATGCGCCACCTTAGGATCAGCACTGTTAATTGGAACGCAACAGTGAATCGTGCTGGACTCGCCCCAGTCCAGCCACGAGATTTGAATAATTCAATCGGTCAAATTAAATTTAAAAATCCCAGCCGCAACTGGGGCTCGAACTCCGGACCTTTAGTCCCAAAGTCGGACGCTCTAACCACTGCGCCACGCCCCGACATCCCTATTCATATCGTTCGGGTGATAGTGCCCAAAGGGTGGTGGTGGGAGAGGTATGGCAGGTGGGGTTATGATAGAAAGATGTCCCTCTTGGATCAAAAATCGACGTGTTTTTGCATGCGTTTTGAAGATATTCGATTGGTGCCCCACCCTGTATATATTTTTGTGTCGTGAATAATCAAATTTGAAAAAATATACATAAAAGCAAAAATCAACACTGGGGTCTCAATGATCAATACTTAAAAAATAAAAAAATATACCTACAAAACAGTGAATCCAAGTTACCGTTGTCCACATAGGGATATCTGAAATGGCAATAGATACAGTTTTGGGTAAATGGGAAAAACGTTGTGAAACTGAAGCAACATCTAAGTGGAAATGAAATTTCCACAAACAATTTTTATTTTGAATTTATTTTGGAAAAACTGAATTGTTCATTTCTCATTCTATACTTTTGTGGTGTTGTCGTCAGAGGCGGAACAAAAAATACTTCTCCACAGAAAATTCATAAGATTTGTTATGGTGATTTCAGTTTTACTGTGGGATGTTTAGTTATCGAATAATCATCATTGACTTAAGTTTTTTAAATCCAGCTCTTTTTCAAAGAATAGAGTTTTTTGAAGTATTTCTCTTTCTAAATTCAATGACGGTTTCAATACATTTCGGATCCTTTTCGGCCATCATCCTGGATTTTTTAAAAGATCTTCACCAACATGTCACCCCAAACTTTTGATTTTCTTCAGATCTCGGATATATAATTCCACCATTTTTTTCAAATTCTGGCTCCTACTCGAAAATTTCTTTAAAAATTCGGGACGACCTGACACACAATGATACTGCCATCTATGATACATCAATGAATGATGAATGAAAAATACTTCACAGCACTGTTTTTTTTTTTCTAAACAGGAACGTATTTGAAAAATCGAGTTGATGATGGTTGTTCGATAACGAATCGTCAGACTGTAAACTCTCGGTCAGCAAAGTATTTCAAAAATACTATCTTTATGTGGGGGCTGATCGCAATTGAAATATCTCCATTGGAAACCCTCGATGAGCGAAGTTTTTTTTTAATCACAAGAATAAACTACCCTTGTGTAAGTGCTGATACAATTTTTTCTTCTATTGTGGTACTCTTAGCAATCACAATTTACTGTTTCAATAAAATATCTCCACTGGAAACCTTCGGTCACCACAGTGTTTTGAGAAATCGCAAGAATAAACTACCCTTACGTCGGGGATGATCCCAATTTTTCCATGGAGGCACAAAAAGTATATTCTGAGCAATCATAATTTGCTATTCCAATGAAATATCTCTTTTGGAAACCCTCGATAAGCGAAGTTTGTTCTTAATCACAAGAATAAACTACCCTTGTGTAAGTGCTGGTACATTTTTTTTTCTATTGTGGCACTGAAAGTATTCTCTTAGCAATCACAATTTACTGTTTCAATAAAATACCTCCACTGGAAACCTTCGGTCAGCACAGTGTTTTGAAACTACCATTACGTCGGGGATGATCCCAATTTTTCCATGGTGGCACAAAAAGTATTTTCTGAGCAATCATAATCTACTATTCTAATCTACGGTGAGCAAAGTTATTTTCTTAAATAATATATTAACAAGAATAAACTTCCCTTATGTAAGGGCTGATCCCAATATTTTCTATAGTGGCACTAGAAGGATTCTCTTAGCAATCACAATTTACTGTTTCAATGAAATATCTTCACTGGAAACCCTCGGTAAGCACAGTGTTTAAAAAAATGACGGGAATAAACTACCCTTATGTGAGGACTGATTCCAATTTTTCCATGGTGGCACAAAAAGTATATTCTGAGCAATCATAATTTCCTATTCCAATGAAATATTTCCATGGAAACAATCGGTAAGCAAAGTTTATTTTTAATTCACAAGAATAAACTACCCTTAGGTAAGGGCTGTTACCAATTTTTTTCTATTGTGGCACTTGAATTATTCTCTTAGCAATCACAATTTACTGTTTCAATGAAATGTCTTAACTGGAAACCCTCGGACAGCACAACGTTATAAAAAATCACAAGAATAAACTACCCTTATGTGGGAGCTGGTCCTAATTTTTCCATGGTGGCACAAAAGGTATATTTTGAGCATTCTTAATTTACTATTTCAATGAAATATCTCCATTGGAAACTCTCGTTAAGCAAAGTTTTTTTTTAATCACAAGAATAAACTACCCTTATGTAAGTGCTGATACCAATTTTTTTCTATTGTGGTACTAAAAAGTATTCTCTTAGCAATCTCAATTTACTGTTTCAATAAAATATCTTCACTGGAAACCCTCGGTCAGTACAATGTTTTAAAAAATCACAATAATAAACTACCCTTACGTCGAGGATGATCCCAATTTTTCCATGGTGGCACAAAAAGTATATTCTGAACAATCATAATTTACTATTTCAGTGAAATGTCCCCATTGGAAACCCTCGGTGAGCAGAGTTTTTTTTTTAATCACAAGAATAAACTTCCCTTGGCTGATCCCAATATTTTCTATGGTTGCACAAAAAGTATATTCTAATCAATCATAATTCATTATTTCAATGGAATATTTCCATTGGAAACCCTCGGTAAGCAAAGTTTTTTTTTAAATCACAAGAAAAAAGTACCCTTAGGTAAGGGCTGATACAAATTTTTTTCTATTGTAGCACTAAAAGTTTTCTCTTAGCAATCACAATTTACTGTTTCAATGAAATGTCTTCTCTGGAAACCCTCGGTCAGCACAGTGTTTTAGAAAATCACAAGAATAAACTACCCTTACGTGGGGGATGATCCCAATTTTTCCATGGTGGCACAAAAAGTACATTCTGAGCACTCATAATTTCAATGAAATATCTCCATTGGAAACCCTCGGTAAACAAAGTTTTTTAAAAATATCACAAGATCAAACTACCCTTAGGTGAGTGCTGATCCCAATTTTTTCTATGGTGGCACTTAAAGTATTGTTTTAGCAATAACAATTTACTGTTTCAATGAAATATCTTCACTGGAAACCCTCGGTTATCACAGTGTTTTAAAAAATAACAAGAACAAACTACCCTCATGTGGGAGATGATCCCAATTTTTTCCATGTTGGTACAAATAATACATACTGAGCAATCATAATTCATCATTTCAATGAAATATCTACACTAGAAACCTTCGGACGACAAATTTTTTTTAATAATCACAAGAATAAACTACCCTCATGTGTGGGCTGATCCCAATTCTTTCATGGTGGCACAAAAAGTAAATTCTGAATGATAATAATTTACTGTTTCAATGAATCATCTTAACTGGAAACCTTCGGTCAGCAAAGTTTGATAGAAATCATATGAATAAACTACCTATAAAATAAAATCTGGAAATTCCAAACATAATGGGACATAATTCCATATAATAATACACAATATACTCATTCATTATATTATATCATTTATATTGAAATCTTTTCCAAAGAAATGAGCAATATTCCGGTATATGGTTTTATTGTGGATGGGCCGTGGTGGCCGTGTTGGTAGGGCGTTCGCCTTTGGAGCAAAGGGTCGAGGGTTCAAATCCCCGCATAGTCATCGGTAAGGGCTGCGTCTTTCCTAGGGTTGCGCGTAGGTGTGCAACCGGTTGACGGAAATAACAATTGCCTCTTTGGGTAATATAAATGCCATAATATGCTTGGTGATTTGAATATAAAATCTTACCGTCGCAAAAATCTGTCTGGTGCTAGTAAAGCCATTCGTAGATTGAGTAATATGAAGTTTAGGGGAGCACTGTTGAATTGCCAAAACGGCGATGTTTTTGTATTAAAAATATATCGTTCAACTGTTCCAAATCAAGTTTACGAGCACGTTCATGTTCAATACTTATTATTATACCCAATGCACTATGTCTCACCTCTCACATTGTACTACGTATATATGTTTTTTTCAACTTCAAGTTTGAAATTGTTCTTTCGGCAGAAGCAGATGTTACCGGTAACGTCAAAAAAATTTGAAACAACGAACGAATATCCGGAAGACTGCTCAAAATACATCTAGTTTCTGATGTAAAATATACGGCCAATTCTGCAGTGCTAAGCCCAAAGGGCGTAAGTCAAGAAAGACCAGAGATACGCCTGTAAAGCTTAGAATTCCAGGTGTATTTTACTGACGTTTTGGATGGCAAGGAACAATGAGATTCTGCCAAATTTGTTGTTCAAGTCAACGGGTCAGTCATAGGGAACATGTATGGAGTGAAATTTAAATTATGGAAAGAATCGAGATGCGTCCTTTGGGCTTAGAATGGCAAAATTCATAGATTGTTTTCTTTTTTCGAATTTCATTTGAAAATCCACTTTTCCAGTTAATTAATTGCGTAGATAAGTTATGCGAGAAGTCATTTCCTTATTTTTTTAGTATTTTTTCAGCATGATCCCAAATTTCTCCTGTAGATAGTTTAACAAAACAGTCTGGATTTAAAATGAAAGGTAGCTCATTACTTCGTTCATGCTGATAAATCGTGTATACTGAGTTGATTAATTATTATATCGAGAGACTCGTAGAAGACTTTAATTTGGAATCTTTTCAGACCATCTTCTATTCTAGTGTCATTTGCGAGTTCATCAAAAAATGTCTTGACCTTTCTTAGGCGCTTACCAGATGTCAATGTTGGCTGAATGTCCCACGATTTCACCAAATTGAAAGCTTCTGTATGCAATCTCTCTAAAACTTTTAAAATTATCCATTGCTCAATATCTCGCATGCTCGGCCCAGATCAACAGTAGAACTTTGTAGCAGTTTAGACACCAAATTAATATTTTCCAATATTTTGCTTTGGTATACAAGAAGCAAAATAAAATTATAATTACTCATACTCTTTTGCAAGGAGTTTGCTTCCGCTCTGTCAGCTGTTTTTTTGCAAATCAAACTAAATGTTGACAAACAATTATAATTAGAAAGTTTTAGCAAAGAGGTCGAAGGGGCCCCTCCGCACAGCGGGCTCTGCGGGCCCCTTATCGCCGCCACTGGGCTGATCCCAATTTTTGCTATGGTGGCACAAAAAGTAGGTATATTCTTAGCAATCACAATTTATTGTTTCAATGAAATATTTTCACTGGAAACCCTCGGTCAGCAAAGTCTTTTAAAAAATCACAAGAATAAACTATTCATATATGGGGGCTGATCTGAATTTTTCCTTTTTTTGGCATAAAAAGTATGTTTTGGGAAATCCTAATCTACTGTTTCAATGAAATATCCCCTCTGGAATCTCCCGGTCAGCAGAGTATTTCGAAAAATTTCAAGGATAAACTACTCCCAAATCGGGGTGGAATTGAATTTTGAATATGGTGGCAAGAAGGTATCAATCTGTAGAGGCCAGAAAAGTGTTTTTTACTTCTAAGAATTAACGTTGTTGTTTATGGCAACAATGTTTATTTTTCTCACGGGCTGTTCGACAGCTGGCGTGTGACGTCACGTCACGTCACGTCTACGATTTTTTTATAGTTTTTTTCACCTAATATTAGATCTGAATAATTTCAACATACATTTGAATCATTTTACGCCCGAGAGAAATTATCCTTGATATTTTAATCGCTAATATAAAAACTTGACCTACCATCATTACTAGGAACGAATGCCCTGCGAACATAACGATACTGTCAGGGTACCGCAAAAATATTTTTTCAGCTTCATCGCTCCTATTATTTATGATCAGTTTGATTCCTTCTCTTGCTAGTATCCACTCAGACACTTGATTTTCACTTTTCGGTAACGCAGCTCCTTGTACGAATCCATTGGGCTGACTAGAATTACTTTCCATTTCAAGCAAAACTGAGTTCTTTATCCATTTCGAAATTTCCGGGTTTACATACGTGCCAAATTAACACGTTTTTATTTCCGAGGAATATCATCCTCTCCTCTAGTCAAGTCCATGTTACTTTTCACACATTTCTATCTTCACTGAAAATTTCAACTTATACGTCTGAGTTGAGGTTATTTTGACATTATCCGTTGTCACAAGCGAAGTTCACCCCCATTTGCCTGCATTGCTAACGGAGTGGAATGACGGAGTTGTATCGATTGCAGATAGCCAAGCATCCTTCGCAGACTTATACAAGGGTGTTTCAAATTTTAGTGAAAGGGGTCTTTGAAATATTGTATTATTGCTACAGCCCAAATTGATTGTGATGAGTTTCAATTATACTGGTTATTGCCATCAGGGCCAGTTTTTTATGTTCTAGTTGAGCTCCAGATAACTAACTAATAGTTTAGATGGTGAATGACATTCTTTAAATGATATTTGAAGGATCACATTCTAACCATTAGTTAATTAATCTGGAGTTTAACTGGAAGTCAAAAAACTGGCTCTCAGTCATTGAAATCACTTGCAGAGCATGCCCTGTATGTATGTGGTCATTTCCAAGCATATGAAGGATAATGTTCATTGTTTTATCACATTTGTGTACGTGAGGAAAATTACACAAATCGACGTCAGATATAATTCCGTATGAGGAAGTAAGTAATTTTTTCTGTCGGATATTTGCTTCACTTTTTGGGAATGTGTGGAGGGATGGGTATTTTCGAATTTATTGTCGAAACTATTTGTTTCATCAAATTGATACTCTCCAATACAACCCTCGAAATTTGTTCGCTTTCATGCATTTATTGTCTGCTCAGAGTCTAGAATGCTTCTTTCTTTGCTCGCGAGTGGCGCTGAGTCTGACTTATGGTAAGTTAGGGCTTCATTTATAACTGAAGGCTACTTAAGGCTTTGAATTATCATCCGTTGGATGGAACGAGACGACTCTAATGTTGTCTAACCTATCCTGGCATTCCTGGCACTGATGAGAGGTAAATTATTGAACAAAATTCAGGATGATATTAATTTTTCTAGTACAATTAGCACCTGCAATAGTGTCCGTATGGGGAAGTAGTTGTTTTCTGGCAGATGTTTGCCTCGTATTTTCCAATTTTTGGGAATGTGTGAGATGGATGTTGAGTTTCAATCACCTGCCCAGTGGATAAATACTTTCAAAAAGGAACTGGGATTACGCGAGGAGAAAGATTAAAACAAATAGGTTCGATAAGCCTGTCCATCAGAGTTTTTTTAAAATCTTCAGGCAAAGTATACATATTACAACATGTTCAAAATGCAGAACATGTGAATTATACTGATATTACTGAAGGTACTCATACAAGCTGACATGTTTATGGAAAAAATCCCTTGTTATGTCTGATAACCTTAATGATGAACACACCGATAAGTTTTTGATAACAATCTTCATTATCTATATTTAGTATCATAGTATGAGCAATATGAGTACATATGAGCAGGTACAATCAATAATTGTATGTTTCTACGTTCGTATTCATTCGGGAACTGCCGTCCTAAGCGGGGTGATGTAGGCTGTTCGCTCTGGTGGCGATATGACATGGCGTGGTGGTGTCCTCTATATGTCACATCCCTTAAGTTATCAATAATTTTTTTTCAATGTATAAGGTAGTTTTTTTTTATTGGTGTTTTGGCATCGTATAAGGTAGTTATTTTATACAATACAATTGTTTAAAAAACATTGTTTTGTCCATATTCTAAGTTTTTTGCCACATCATTTGAAGAAAAAGGTTAACAAACGATAAATACTTACTTCAGTTTAAGAAATGTTTTTGTTCACATTTCCTTTCTTCAGAATGTTCAGCTATTTTCCTTTGACAACAGCTGGGTCAACATATACATTATATCGCATAGTATTGAATCTCTGAATTTATTTTTATTTTTTTTTAATATTTGTATTATTTTGCATTTTACAATTCTTCAATACTAAGTATCTACTATTTACATAAGTATTATACATGATCCTACAATTAATTGTAAATGGTATGTTGATGGCCTCAAATTTTTCTTGTATTTAAATTATATAATTATTGTTCATTCCATTTTTCATTTATATAATGAAATTGTATCAATTGCTAACCTCTCAATCAGCTCACTATTTTCCCTTTTTGTGCAAATGACACTTCAGCCACCTTTTTAATTGTTCACAAAAGTACATCACCATAAATGATTTTCCATTGATCGATTTGTTTGTGGAGATAATACTGCTTTTCCAGCCATTATTCCACAAAACAGTGCGAAACTTATAAACTACCGCTCTATCAACATGACGGCTGCGCTTGCGCTTGTCACATGATGAAAAGGTCTATTCAAACCATGCATAACAGCAAAACGGTACAAAATGTATCGGCATATGAAAAATGTCACTTATAATAATATTGTTGAAGATCACCATGTATAAACATATTTTATTATCAAGTGATCGCAGTGTGTCATAAATGAAAGTTGTTATGTACGAATATCTTTTGTCAACTGTATGAAAATAAAGTTACATTTTTTCGTTTTGCATTAGTTTAACGCTAGTTGTAATTCAGGAGTTTATGGTATAGCTGCTGAAATATTTGATTTTGTTGTCGCTGATATTTTGTTCTGGTGAAATGGAGTTTTCGAAGACAGTAATCGATAAACTTGAAGGGCAGTCTAACTGGGTGGACTGGAAATTCCAGATCAGAATTTTAATGCAGAGTCATGGAGTTATGCAAGCAGTAGAAAAACCTCTAACCTACCCAAAGGAGTTACCAGAGGATGCAACCAATGACATATTACGGATTACGGTCAAGACAGAGTCACATTCTGAGGACAATTTGAACTGCCACTTATTTCGCGGCAATTATCAGCTTATATGCATTGTAAATAAGCAGATAATACAGCAGAAACTTAGCTTTGCCGAATTTTGGGTTGATTTCAATAAAAATTTTGCTTAGAATGTGACCACAGATCGAAGTCTATCCTTCATATGTCATTGGATGCAACGGGGGCACGAAAGGCAGAATACGCAAAAAGTTACGCACTGGTGAATAAAACGGAATGTACAGCACATAACTTCATAGTATCCAGTCTGAGTTACGGCAATTGATCAACATGTGTAGTACAGCACAAGACATGTGGGATAAACTACACAGTGTGTATGAACAAAGAACTGAGCAGCGTCAAGTTCGTCTAATCAATCAGTTTTTTGGTATTCATGAAAAGGATTCCAATGATAGTATTGCCAAACATATTTCCAAGCTTGAAAAATTGTGGGTTCAGCTGCAAGATGAAACTTGGAGGGAAGAAAAAGTGAAGCTTTCAGAATCTCTCTTCATCAATAGAATTCTCAATACTTTGCCGGACGAATACTTTGAGTTCACAAATGCTTGGGACTCAGTGCCAAAAGAACAGCGGAAATTAACATTGCTACGCGAAAGACTATGCATAGTAGAGCTGAGACTGTTAGAAAGAAATGGAGAACAGGATGAAGCTTCAAAGAAGACTGCTCTTCTAGCCAAACAGGATGAATTCTCGAAGAAGACAGCTCCTTTTCCAAAGTTCAGATCGAAATTTTCAAAATTCGATGATATCAAGGAGCAAAACCATCAGTATTCACGTAAATTCACCTGTTACTGCTGTGGACTGAAAGGACATCTGAAACGAGATTGTCCAAATAGAAAATCCAAAGAAACCTCTCCAGCGGGTGTTGCTGAAAAAGATATGTGGATTGCCGATTCCGGAGCAACCCAACATATGACGAGTAGAAGAGAATGGTTTTCCACATTCGAAAGTTTTTCAACACAACAACATGTCCTTGTCGGCAATAAACAGTATATGAGTGCAGTATGAAAAGGAAACATCAACGTTGAAATGTTTCTGGATGGAAAATGGGTCCAAAATTTCCTGAAAGATGTTTGGTATTTACCAGAGGCTGGTAGAAATTTATTTTCAATTTCTGCTGCATGACGTCAAATTTGGACAGTTGTGAATGTCTGATAATGAAAAACAGAAAATCTGTTGCAAGAGGAGAAAGAAGAAACGGTCTGTACTTTATGTTCTTGAGAGTCAAATCACCAAAAGTCATAGTTGAAGAAGTGAGTTTGGCAAAAGAAGACAGTTTACAGATATGGCATGAACGTTTAGCTCATCAAAATAAACGTTATGTCCAGAACTTCTTGAAAGAACGAGGAATCAATGTGACGTCTGTCGTGAACACCGAGTTTTGTGAAGCCTGCGTATATGGAAAACAACATCAATTAAATTTTGGACAACGTTCCGTCAGAGGTCAAAGTCCTGGTGAAGTTATTCATGCAGACGTTTGTGGGCCATTGCCAAAAAACTCTCTTGGTGGTGCCAGATACTACGTTGTCTTCAAAGACGAGTTTTCGAAGTTCAGAACAGTATATTTTCTGAAAAAGAAAGGAGGAGTTGCCAAGAAACTGGAAATTTTCCTAACTGAAGCCAAAGTTTTGGGCCACAGTGTAAGACAGCTTCTATTGGACAACGGAAAAGAGTTTGACAATCAGACTGTCAGAAATGTCACTCAAAGATTTGGTTTACATCATCGTTTTGTCATGCCTTATACTTCTGAACAGAATGGTGCTGCTGAGCGGGAAAATCGTACCATAGAGGAAGCTGCTAGAAAGTTGCTGCATTCTAGAAATTTTCCAGAAAATTTATGGGCCGAAGCAGTCAACACGGCTGCCTACATTTTAAACCGCTCAGGTCCAACTCCAGTTCCAGGGAGAGTTCCGATCGAATTATGGAGAAATACAACCCCTTCCATAAGTCAACTGAAAATTTTTGGAACTGAATGTTTTATTTATATTCCAAAACAAAAAAGAAGAAAATGGGACAGAAAAAGTATAAAAGGACATCTGGTTGGTTATTGTGATGGAAAATATGGACACAGAGTTTGGGTTTCTGAAAAAGAAGATGTTATTTTGAGTAGAGATGTTATTTTCAAGGAAGAGCATGCTATTGAAGAACATCTCACTTTCTATAGACTAGAAAATGCCCAAGAGATTGAATCAAAATCTGAAGAACTTGAACAGGTAAACGTTGTACCTGTTGAACCTCAATCAGTTAACCAGTCTGCTTACGAAAGAATGGAACCTTCTGCAGCTTCAGCAAATAATGAATGTGACAAGAAAATGCTTCGTGATAGATCGATACTCACTGTTCCAACAAGATTCAGAGAGTTTGCTATGATTGCGGAAAAGGTTGAACCAAATTCGTACAAAGAAGCAATGGAATCAAGTGATGCACATAACTGAAAGACAGCTATGGATGAAGAAATGCTATCGTTAATCGTTGTACCCTTGCCAACAAATAAAAAGGTTATTCTGAATCGATGGGTGTTTAGGCTGAAAGAAAATCCGGATGGAAGTATTTCCAGGTACAAGGCAAGGTTGATTGCTAAAGGATTTTCTCAAACACCTGGTATTGATTTTGGAGAAACTTTCGCTCCTGTTGCCCGTGTTGTCACAGTGACAGAAAGTTTACAAATTATGCAGTTTGATGTCAAAACAGCCTTTTTACATAGATATTGGAGCGAAGAAATGTATATGGAACAGCCGGAAGGTTATTCTGATAGCTCAAGTCGAGTGTGTACATTGATCAGAAGCCTTTATGGATTGAAACAATCTCCAAGATGTTGGAATCAGTGTCACTCTAATTTTATGTGTGAAAACGATCTACAACAAAGCAGAGCTGATCCTTGTCTCTTCATAAGAAAGCATCCAAAGAAATTATTGATTGTCGTATTTGTTGACGATAGTATAATTGCTGGAGAAGATGAAACAACGATGCAAGGATTCAGAGTAAAACTCGAGGCCAAAGGACCCCGCACAAATCAAATGGGAAATGGATCCCTGTCAAATTGGCTGAAATTTGGATATGTTGTAGTTTATACCCTTCTGATCAAAAGTCTCCATTGGTCCGATACCTAAAAATGGACAGTTATTTAGGTATCGAAAGTCAAAAGTTGCAACTTGTGCAAATCGCCCATGTATAAATGGCCATGACTTTGTCCAGTTTTGACAGGAATAACAACAATTTCTGAATTGTCAATAAATGTCAAGTTTCTACAAAAGGTAATGTTTTGAAGATTCTTATACTAGCATTATTTTGAATTTTTTGAAGAAAATGCCGACAAATGTTAAATCGCCATACGCAGACGAGAGCAAAGGAAGAGATGCGAATTCTTTTTCGATCGCGTGAGAGGTTTGCACTAGTCGCAACTTTTGACCTTCGATAACTAAAAAACTGTCCATTTTTAGGTCTCGGGCCCACGGAGACTTTTGATCAGAAGGGTATAAACTACAACATATCCAAATTTCAGAAAATTCGACAGGGATTAATTTCTCATTTGATTTGTGCGGGGTCCTTTCAAATAACTTATTATGAATGCATCAATTTTCTCGGTGTTCAAATACAAAGGGACACAATTGGAAATATATTCATTCATCAGGCCCCTTATATTAGACGCGTACTAGAAAAGTTCTGAAGCCGTTGCAGTTTCGACTCCTATGGAAAAGAGGAAGAAAGTGATTGTCCACTTGAAGAAAATATACCTTTCAGGTCAGCAGTGGGCAGTCTTATCTATTTAGCAGTGGCAACCAGACCAGACATTGCTTTTCCTGTTAATTTTGTGTCTAATGCAATGGAAAACCCCAAGAAAATTTACTGGAAAGCCGTGAAACGGATCATGAAATATCTGATTTGCACAATTGACTACGAATTATTTTACGAAAAATCAGATATATCTCTAGAAGTGTTCAGTGATGCCGATTATGCTGGAGATTGTCTCTCCAGAAGGTCTACCAGTGGCATTGTGAGTAAATTCGCAAATGGGGCCATTTCTTGGATTAGTCAGAAGCAACGATCAGTTTCATTATCCACAACTGAAGCTGAATATATTTCTGGTAGCGAAGCAGCTAAAGAAATTGTTTGGCTGATACAACTGTTTGACGAAATTCTAAGCCAAAAATTGCCAGTTCCTGTCCTACAAATTGACAACGCAAGTGCTATAAATCTTATAAGAAACCCTGAGTTCCACAAGAGGTCAAAGCATATAGACGTGCGTTATCATTTCATAAGAGAGAAAGTCGCCGATGGAATTTTTGATGTCGTCCATGTCAGTGGAGAAAATCAGATTGCGGACATTCTGACCCAACCTTTATCGAGAATTAGATTTTCCATTCTGCGAATCCTCCTTGGTGTCAGAAAACCAGGTTTAAGGGAGAGTGTTGAAGATCACCATGTATAAACCTATTTTATTATCAAGTGATCGCAGTGTTTCATAAATGAAGGTTAGTTGTTATGTACGAATATCTTTTGTCAACTGTATGAAAATAAAGTAACATTTTTTCGTTTTGCATTCCTGAATTACCAATATAATTAAAAAAATATTATTATTATTACGAATGTACGTGTAGATTTATGAAGAATATAAAAATGGGCTAGTGGACTAGTACTGAATATATCAAAATTCGAGTAGGTACTCTACGGTGTTGCTTTTATTAGACTTAAATTCGTTTCTACAACAATTCAAATTAAATATGATCTTCAGAGAGTTCTGAAATCCGAGACAGATATAGTCTCCGAAACGTTAATGTTTTTTGGAGAAGAGATGTATTTGTTAGTTAATTCGAAGGTAAAATTCCGTTAACCGGGCGCTACAAGCTACAAAAAAAGTTTTTTTGGGACTTACGAAGTTTGACCTCCTGAACAAAAAATCCAAATGAAATATACACACCATAATTCACCAGTTTTATACTTTTTTTTTTTCATTGAAAACAGTTTTTTTGTCAACAAATTGTAGCTTTTTCTAGCAAATACAAAATCAACAAATTTATGATGTTTTGTTGACTGAATATCTGTCATTCCAGTTGTCAGGTTAGTAACAATGGAATTGACGGAAAGGCAATTCTAATTTTGCGACATTGCCAATGTGATTCCAGAAATATTCAATTCAGATATGACATGGAATATTTTAGTGAATGAGTATGAAAAATGAGTTGATATAACCACAACATTTTCTCATCAACACTCTGACTGCACATTGGAAACAATGATATTCATACTGATTCTAAATGACTAGCAAAATTCAAAAGAACGAGACAGATCACGGAAATGTGCGCAAACAAATATGAATATAGATGCGCACAAAAAAATAAAGAACACTTTTCACATAAAATAACCCACTTCAATGACTATAAATCAACCGGACAGACCCGATCTTATGCAAACCTAACCGAGATTACCCGACTGTACGATACGGATAGGTTGCGTCTTTTCTATCTGTTTGCGCATGCGCATATACCAAAAATGAATGTTTGTGATACGACACGTTTATTTAGGTATTTATTTGTTCGCAAAAAATGCCTGCTACATGCTCTGTTTATTTAAAAATATCTTTTGTGCATTCAAAATATTAATACCAAGATTTTTTTTCCAATCCAGTTATCTCACAACGAAATGGCTTCTTTCATAACAAAGTAGCCAGTATCAATGTATTTTACTGACTCAACAACAACAATGAGTCTTAATTACTTAAGAGTAATAAGAGTACAATGCGACGTTGTCAGATTCCCTAAAACTCCTGCATACTGAATACTCATGAATATGAAATGTTTGTAGTGAATAGTTTTCGGAAGTATTGGCGCCCTAGAGACTGGCAATTTTTTCATCAATAATAATAATAATAGTTCCTAATAAACACTCGAAGAGTGAAGCATTCTTAGTGAAGATATTCAGCAAGAAATATGCAAGCAAAGCGATCACGCGCATTCCCATTACTACTTTTGTAACTTATCTCTGACTTCTTGGTGAAGATATCTGCGAGAAAGACGCGAGCGAAGCGGACGCGCGCATTCCCATCACTACTTTATCGATTTCTGACGACTTTGAGTAGAAATTTTCATCCCTTATTCGTTAGTGAACAAGACCAGAAAAACGCGAGCGAAGCGAGCGCGCGCATTCCCATCACTACTTTGTCGATTTCACTCAACTTTCAGCGCGGATTTGCAAAATGTCGGGAGAGCGCGCTCGCTTCGCTCGCGTATTTCTGGTCTTGTTCACTAACGAATAGGGTTTGAAAATTTCTACTCAAAGTGTGAGGGGGTATAGTTAGTATGATGATACCATTTTCTTTGCAGAAATTATATGCCTGTAGAGTGCAATGAGTGCTGTGATTGTCAATAGCTAACAATACAGGATCCTCTAGAGAGGCTTTGGAAAACTGCTGAAAATGCTTGAGCCAATCTAAAAACAAATCTTCCGTAATCCATCCATTATCTGAACACGTATAAAGCGCTTCTGGAGGGCCATTTTTTAAGATGTGGGTCCATTCGCTTACGAGCAAAGATAACATTGGAGGTATGTAAATACCCGAAGCAATAATTGCACACATAACAGTTGTATTCTTTCCTCTTTCAACACTTGTTGCGAATCCAACTCTTTTTTGGTCCTTCTCTGCGTAAATCTTCCCAGGATTTTGAACACTTTCGTCGGCATTAAATATTCTTGACTGAGAAAATTTATATTTTGCCATAAGTTCTTCTAAGTTATTATAAAATCGTGAAACTTCAACTCTATTAAATGAGTGTATCCTATTTATGCTGAGTTTTTCTAGTTTCCTCAAATAAATCCGAATATTCCTTTTAATAAACCCTTCCAACCAGTCTCGTTCTGCTGCTTCATTTATTTCTAGAAAAGGATGCTTCAGATTTTTTTTTTCGTATAATCCTAGGCACAGCACTTCACTTCCAATGGTGTTATCCCATAAAATAGTTTAGAAAGTTTAATAATATGAAAAGTAAGTGCTTCCTTTTCAGTCTTACTAAAAACTGGCTTACGTAATAAAGCTGGTTTAGAAGATGTTCCAGCTCTACGGCGATCCTGTGAAGTTGATCTAGGTATTCCGAAGGCTATTGAAACTTGTCTCAAACTGCGTCCATTTTCTATCTTGTAAGGCACGTTCGACGCTTCCTTGTGTATATGAGGCTTTGGCCGTTTTTCTGATGTATTTTCGGGGCATCTGAAAAAAGAAGTAATAGATTATGGGTAATACCGGCCAGGCCGATATTTCCCCCAACGGCATGGTTGGTATTACCCCATATTTACATAGAATAGAATAGAATAGAATTTATTGGTGTTTTTTGATTTTAAAATCATTACACAAGTCACAAAATAGCATAGTACATTTTTCTTAGTATATAGGGATAAAAAAATAACAGACAATTACAGTATTCAAGAATAAACACGTTAAAATTAAATCAGTAAGGTGGTTGCATAATAAATACAGGATTGTGTCAGCTACGCTACATTCACCTCAGTTAAATTACTTGACAAAAATTCGTCAACTGAATAAATACTGTGTCTCAGTAGAAGCTGCTTGATTGCCAATTTGAATCTGAAGGAGCTGAGTTTCTTATAACTTTCCGGAATTTTATTGTAAATATTTAAATTTATGGAATTTTTAATAGAAGTATTAAGACGAAGTTTGGGATTGACGAGTAGATTTTTATTTCTAGTGGAATAGTTGTGTGAGTCTTTAGGTTTGTTATACTCGTGTAAGTGATTATGAATTTCTATCAAACAATAGTATATATAAAGTGCGGGAAGTGTTAATATTCTTAGTTGCCTGAAAAGCGGCCTGCAAGAGTCTCTGAATCCAGCCTTGGCAATGACCCTGACAGCCTTCTTCTGCAGAGTAAAAACACGATGTGCTTGACTAGAGTTACCCCATAAAATTATGCCATAACTTATATGGGAATGAAAAAGTGAGAAATAAGCCATTTTCAGTACATCCTTTTCGATGGTGATTCTCAAGCGTCTTAAAAGAAAAATTTGATTTGATAGTTTTTTCGAGAGTATATCTACATGTTCGGTCCATTTGAGTTTATTATCTAGAGTGATACCCAGAAGCTTGATTGGAGCTTCCGTGATGAAGGTCGGATTTGTAGAGAAAGTCATTTTTCGTGTTTTGGCATTGTTCTGAATTAAATTATTAGGAGTTAGCCACTCTCTGATTTTTTTCGAAGCAACAATATCCTTCTCAGTCAGTTCTTCTAGATTTGTATCAGAATTATAGTAGGTAATGTCATCTGCAAACAGGACACACTGAGATGGCTCAACATAATAAAATATATCGTTTATAAAGATTAGAAACAGCAGTGGTCCAAGGGCCGATCCTTGGGGTACACCTGATGTTATCGGTTTAGATACTGATGTATTGTTATTATAAGTAACATATTGAGTTCTTCCACACAGATATGATCTAAAAAATGGCTGTCCCTCTCACCCCATAAAGCTCAAGCTTATCAAGCAGCCCTTGATGAGGGACACAGTCAAAGGCCTTACTGAGATCACACAGGGTAACTGCTGTTTGTTGACCATTTTCAAATCACTCGACTATGTCACTCACCAGCCTTCGGACTGCTTGAATTGTAGAGCGGTTTTTCCTAAACCCATATTGCTGGTCATTCATGTAGTTATTCATGTCGAAGTACGTTGTTAGCCTTTTTTTGATAAGTATTTCAAAAATCTTACCAAAAATTGGTATTATCGAGATTGGCCGGTGATTCTCAGGTGAATCTACGTTTCCTTTTTTAAATATTGGTATCAATTTGTTCACTTTAAAAGCTTTAGGAAAAACCCCTCTACAAAAACATGCATTAAACAAATCTGTAAGTGGTTCTGCGATAACATATTTTATACTTTTGATAATTTTACTATTCAGATTATTGACGTCGTAGCAATTTGTATTTTTTAACGAGTCTATTGCTTCAATGACTTCGGTCTTACATATAGGAAAAAAGTAAAATGAGTTTTTATTACTTGGTAATGACTTTAGGAAATCATTGGCATCCTTATCAGTAGCACTGAGGTGTTCAGTAATCAATTTGATAGCGGACGAATAGTGCAGCATGAAATCATCCGCTGTTAATTTACATTCATTGACAGTCGATTGAGAACCTTTATTACGTTCGAAATTTATCAATTTCCCCGCATCTCGGCACCTGTTTTGGGAGCTTTCAATGAATTTACTATAGGCTGTTTTTTTGGTCTCATTAAGTACGAAATTGTACTGCCTTTTGTAAATTTTATATATATTTTCATTTATATCGCTCTTCGAGACTTCACTGATTATTCAGTGAGGTGAGAGTATCTCTCATTTCTCTTAGTGTATTGTTGAAAAATTGCACAGGGTGTCGAGGGTGGTGACTTGCTTGTGCTTTTAAGGGAAAGTGTTTGTCTACATAGTAGTTCAAAGTACCCGTCAGTGTCTCAGTTAGTAGATCAACATCATCAGATTGATTGGCTGTAATCCAATTATGAGTTGATATGTCCTCTTTAAATTCATGTAATTTGTGGGAGGTCAATCTTCTATGCATAATTTTTTTGGGTTTATCAGTGATCAATTTGTCAATCAGATTATACTGTGCGCGGTGATCTGATAAGCCCGTTTCAATAACACCTGTCTGATATGTGTCCGAGTTGAAATTAGTCATAATGTTGTCAATGCATGTACCCCTTCCAGTTTTTATATCTAATCTTGTGTAATCATCAATTGTAACTTCTAAGCCGAAAGATTTGATAAGTAGGACCAGGTCGGTCATGCTTGGAGAGTTTATTTTGAAATTAACATTGAAATCGCCAACGATAATTATGTGGATATATTTGGATGTGAGAAAGTGAAGTAGTTCTTCCAATTTGTCAAGGTATATGTGGATGTCACCTTCTACCGGTGATCTATAAGTAGTTATAATTGCACACTTCAATTCAGGAATTTCGATTCCACAGAATTCAGCATGTGACTCCATACAAAAAATTTTAAGTTCAATAGTTTTGGATATTATGTGTAATTTATGAAATATTGCCACACCGCCGTGCTTTTTAGTGCTTCTACAAAAGGAGGCAGCCAGGGTAAAAGTTACAAATCACTTTTTTCTCAAATCTATTGAGACCAGATTGAATTTTAAAGCTAGAGATATGAAGGACCATTAACCAATCATATCACTGCAACAATTTGAAATGAAATTCATTCATTTCTTGAAACTGTACATACCTTTCAAAAATTACTTGCGTTCTATACACGACCTTCGATATTGTAAACTATCGCAGAAATGTTTAACACGTCCACCCTTATATCGCAGACAACACAAACTGAAACCAGGTGTTGAAATACACTGACTGACTTAATCCGATAGTGGAGGGGGCGTAGCAACGGAGAAATTATCTGTCCGGAATTACCCCCGGGGTCGGAATTCCCCCACTTTCCCCTATTGATTGAAAGTTGATAGAAGATGACTTTCAATCAATACTAACAAATTAGTATTTATTTAATGTTTTAACAAATTAGTGTTTATTCAATGTTTTAACGAATTGATGTTTATTCAATATTTGGAATCGTCAACTATGGTGTTTTTCTAACGAACCTATTTAGGTGGATACACACATATTGTCACGATAAATTGCACTAAATAATCGTTAGATAAATTGCTAAGAAAAGTCTATTAAATCGTACCTATATGATCTATTAGGTGGATACACACGGAACAATTTATTGTAGCGATAAATTGTACCACATAGGTAATCGTTAGAAAAATTGGTAAGAACAATCTCTCAGTTAAATCGTACATGATCTACTAACGCAAAGTTTTATTGGACCAATATATCTGGAAAAATCAATTGGTCCAATTTATTTGTACGTGTGTGTTGTTTGGAACGATTACCTATTGGGTCAGATTTAAAGTTCTTTAGCTTCCTAAATAAGAAACGTATATCGCCAGATGGCAGTGCGTGTTCTCCCGATGGAATTAATACAAACTCCGCCTCACTTCTAACTTGGCGATTCTCGATAGATACAGGTCCGAATTAGATAATTCGGTGCTCGTTCTTCCAAATTACAAATCTAGATTAAAGCCTGTTTGTTTTCGTGGTAATCTGAAAATTTGCACGAGAATTTCAAATGTATGATTATAATGGAATCCAGTCACACAATATATCAAGAATTAAAAAATATTTTAGCAAAATCTGTATGAACTATCTGGGAAATGTTTTGAATGTGAATTTTAAGAAGAAATATACCGCAAAAAAATAGATAATGACGTCTGAAATATCAGATAAAAGGTAATGTCAAATAAATCATGACATGCATGCAGCACAAAATAAATATACAACGCTGACGTAAACAGTATATATTTTTTTAAATGTATTGGACCAGAATTACTTTTATGGGAAACTTGTTTTTCTTATTACACATTTCAAACTAATTTGACCTGTATGTTATATGTAGGTTGTATTATTTAATCGTTGAATAAAATTTACACTTGCAGACGTCCGAATCATTTGATATTTGATAGGTGTCCACTGTTCATAATTCCAGTAGCAGGTGGGTACTCCAATATAAATGTTTTTGAAGAAAGAACAAAAAAGCGAGATTTGTGATTGGTTTCTGATTCCATACAAAATGGGTATGTGCAGGTTTTCGGGGTCGTAGATTATGAATCTTTCGTCAAAATTAATAATTTCAAAATGGCAGACGAGATTTGTGATTATGGTCCGATTCGATTCAAAATTTGTCTATGGGTTTTTCTGGCTCAGAGTTTATGAATCTTTTGTCAAAATTGATGAATTTAATATGGCGGTTCCAAGATGGTGGAGGAGTTTTGTGATTATGTCCGATTCGATTCAAAATCGGTGTTTGGGTTGAGAGATCCTGATGATTTCTGTTAAAATTCGTGAATTTGAAATGACAGAAAAGTTTTGTAATTTCTGGGCGTGTTCTACCCTACCTATGTAGTGGTTTTTGGGTTCGAAGATAATGATTTTTCTGTAAAAATTCAGGAATTGAAAATGGCAGACGAGTTTCGAGATTTATGGTCGAATTCTATACCGTGTGATACAGACTCATGGTACACGCCCTATTCTCCTTCGTTTCTGTAGCCATATTTCTGAAATTTGGAAAATTCAATATGCTCACTATAGGGCATTTTTGACATATTTGAAAAAAAAACAATTTTAGTTTTTCCGGAAATGACATCAACTTTCTATTTTCAAATGAGACACCCTGGTTGAGTATATTGTTTTCCTTGAATTTGATAAAAATAATTGTGAACCTTCTTCAACATTAATAAATAAACGGAGTTAATAAATTCGAATGATTACGATTCTCGATATAAATGCGGCCAAATAAACATAAAAAGCCGTAACAATCACCTGGTATCAAGTTAATATGTTTCGATTGTTTACCTTGCTGCGCTTCCCCATTAAAATATTCCGCTGTAGCTTTTCAACTTCAAAGGAACATCAAAAATGCCGCGCCGCCCAAATAAACCGTTGTATTGGAAACCAATGTTGAACGGAGTTGCCGATATGTGATTCACAAGAACAAGTTATTAGGTAATATGAGCAAATATATGCCACTAACTCTGAAATTCTCGCTACATAGCCCTGACGAAGTAAAGAGTGTATTTCCCGATAAATATGAATAAAAAAATGGTTCTAAGACATGATTTTATTCAAATGCACGAATATTTTCTTTAGATCATTCGTAAAATATGTCATATTGAATTATTAAGTTTCGAAAAACTCATCTCCTATTCCAAAAACTCCTAGAAACAAATTTGGAATAGAATCTGACCTTAAATCTCGAGGACGCCATCTTGAATGAAAGTCAAAATCACCGATCCAAAGAACCCCTACATTCTTATTTTAAATGGAATCGGACAATAATTATTCGTCCACCGTTTTGTAGCTGTCATTTCGAATTATCAAACATTGACAAAAAAATCATGATCTCCGACCACAAAAATCCCTATACCTATACCAACTCAAAATAGAATCAGACCGAGAATCAGAAATTTCACCCGCTATTTTGGAGCCACTACGTTGAATTATCAAAAAAAAATTATGACATTCCAAACCCAAAAGCTTCTATATACGAATTTTGAATGGAATCGTATCAGAAATCACGAAACTCGTCCAACATTCTCAAACCGCCTCTTGGTTTTTCCTAATATAAAAATGTTATGGAGTATTGTCCCCCAAGTGATGAACGCATGTTGTTGAAAAAAGCTATTAATTGTAAAAGTTATAATATTCCATAGTTTCGATCGACCCGAATGAGTTTTCTTTTTTCCCATTACCGATCCGACCCTATGCCAGATGTCATACTGGCTATATGATACTCTCTCTTTTCCTCACCAGTCGTGTGGGAGGAGCAACCTAAGGGGCGTGTCATTTAAAAGAAATTCAGTTCCATTTCTGAATCTAGAATTGTAAGTAATAATTAGTTTTCACGGGTCGACGGCTAAACCAAACCTTTATTAGTTGACTTTGATAAAGCTGGATATTTCTCATTTAAAATGGAATAGAGCAAGGAAACCCATTTCACGAAAACAACACATTTTTGTAAAATTATTCCCAAAAAAAAATGAACACCTAGGAGAAAAATGAGGAAGTCGTTTAACTGGGCGAATGCTAGACTTCGATACTGAAAAGAAATAACACTAAAATATTCGTTCGTTTTGATGGTGGAACTGAACGAAAATGCCCAAAAATGGGGAAAAATATCCTTTTCATTCATTTAAAAGTCAAAAAAAAAAATGTTTTCATTATTTTTATCTTTATACAATCAAACAACCCTTCTCTGCTAAAAATAAAAAATCGTTTCTGACTCCCCTTTTTCAGGGATGAAGACCCTCAATTTATCTGTGATCGGTGATCTTTCGTCATTTTGAAAAATATGGCGTATCAAACGTTGAAATGGAAGAGGTACGAGACGAGGTTTTGGCGTTTAGTGGAATTCGAAGTTTGAAATTGGGCGTTGTAAAACTCAAACATGGACGAAACTGCTGCGTTACTTGTAGGGATGAAGGGGTACATAGTAATAAAACGAAGGTGAATGACAAGGAATAGTACAAAATGAGTGAAAACATGATTGCTGAGAAAAAGGAGTTGAATCATATGTCGCTTCTAGGACAATTGCGAGTCGATGAACCTAACGATTTCAAAAATTACCTGCATATGGATGACACAGCTTTCAAGCAATTATTATGATTATTAAAAGAAAAACTAACCAAGCAAGATACGGTGATGCGCAAGACAATCGTACCGCCCTTCCAACTCAAACAAGCTCAGACAAATTGTAGCGTTGGTTTACAAACTATAGGCCGATATTTTAACGGATTCATTTGCAGATAAATCGTCAAACGATAAAACTATCGCTTTAAATTATTGTACAACTCCATTTTTTTCTACAGTCCCCTAAAGAACCGTTTTATCTGTACAATCTTGGAGATCCAACGATACATTTCTCAAATCGTTCTATAAATTGTTCCGTGTATATCCACCTATTAACGCAAAGTTTTATTGGACCAGTTTTTCTGGTCCAATTAATGCATGTACTAAATTGTACTGGACCAAGCTGTTAACATCCTGGTTTGAAGTCGTGTATGGCCACAATCTATAGTCGTGATATTGAGTTGGGCGTTGTCACATCGCGTGGGTAGGTTAGGTTTGAACGTGAGTGGGCCCGTGTCAGGCCCTGCTCCACTGCGGCCAATGGCCTATTGTGGCTCATCGCGTGGGTAATAAGTCTTTATCGTAGACAAAATTGTGTCACTATACGTATTTCATTCGATTACAATCGAAGAATGAAGAATAGTGATGGTGACATTATCACGCAACTCAAACTTGTATTACTTACAAGTTTAAAAATCCAAACTATCAAAAAAAATCATAACTTGCGTCTTCAAATGGTTGTGAAGAAATTATTGTATCTGGACGTTTGTCAACGCTGTCGAATATCAATGTTCATGTTTTCCACAAAGTAAACTTCTGACAGTTCTGTCATTGATTTTTTGTGGGATTATTGCTGAAATAGTGGTTTTTGAACTCATTCGTGATATATAGTGGCAATACAATAGTAAGAGAATCATAATGGTGCAATCTTGTTGGGTTTGCAAACAATCTATATGTTCAAACCTGAATATCAGATTCCATTCGTATGTACCGTAGACGTTACAGTGGGTATCAATCTGTTTTCGCCCAATAAAATGAAATTAATACGTGAATTCAAACCTTTACATGTGGAGATAATGAAATAGATACCTCAAAAAACATTTAACTTCATTAGTTTTTTGGATGATACATTAAAACAAAAAGGTTGCCAAAAAGTCCAAGAAATGTCTATTAAAATTTTGATTTAAAAGAATTTTATGATAATAACGCACCTAATAATAATAATAATGATGAGAATTTTCGAATTTGATTTCAATCGTCCGTATGATCTGAAATTGGGCACACATAAACCGATTGCAATACAAGGACTTAATTATAAAAGTTTAATGATAATGATAATAATAATAATGACGTGAATTTTTTATTCAATATCCACCCACTTCAAATCATCCGAAAATTTTAAAATTTGGCATACTTACCAAGGACCGACGATAATATAAGAATTTTATCATATTAATGTTTTATTGATAATAATAATAATAATGAGAAATTCTAAACTCAATTTCCACCCACTTCCAATCCTCTTAGACCGGGGAATAGTGACAGATTTTGGGAAACGATTTTACTTAGTATGCCTTTTGGAGGGCAGTTCTGTCCGTATATCCTCGTGATAGTAATGCATGAATCAAAGAGTCGTCGTAGGTTCTTCATATTGAAAAATAATAATAATATTTTCGAAAAATTATGTGTTTCGGTACGATTCCAATCAGGTTGCCATGTGTTTTGTAATAAAGTAACAGACGTAAAATACTCGAAAAACCATTGGTATACCATCAGGATGGGCGGAGAATTCCTTTTTCCAAATACAATTTCACGTGACCATACCAGCCATTCGGACCCAACCTAACGGCCTGCCAATAGTTTTTCGAGTATTTTAGTTTTATTATTTCATCACGAAATACATGGCAGTCTGATTAAAATCGTACCCGAATAATAATAATAATTAAAATTATTATATTTTAATATGAAGAACCTACGACGACTCTTTGATTCATGCATTATTATCATGAGGATATACGGACAATACTGTCGTACAAAAGGCATACTGAGTAAAATCGTGTCCCAAAATCTGTCACTATCCCCCGGTCTAACTGAATAATCTTAAATTTAGCAAACATATCAGGAACTGACGACAATTCCTTAATATCAATATGATAATAATAATAATGATGAGAATTTTCAAATGCTGCTTTACATCAGTACACGTACTTTGTCACTGCAAGGGCTCTAAAATGAAATGGTTGCAGTGTAAAGGCTTTTAGCGCGGAAGCCAAAAATGAATCTATGCTAATCTGATCTAGTAAAGATATTTTCAAGCGAAGTTTAAGAGAACACAACTTGATGCCATGCAGGGCAGCAACAACGCCTTCATTGACTGCAGAACATTGCAGATCACGGCTTGCTTTTGCCCGCCAGTATTTCCAGGCGATCTTGTCCGCGAGAAGTCCTGATACGAACCCCATCGAACATATATATGATATTCTTGGGAGATGAATTAGAGCCCTGCAGAACCCCAAAGGTCCTTTTAATGAGCTGAGGGACAGTTTAGTGAATTTGGTAGACATAATTGAATAAGGACTCTGATATTGAGTATAACAGGCGGTTATCGTTGCTCGAGGAGGGAACTCAAGAAATTAGCAAATCACTTTAATGAAACGAAAGAAACACAATTTTGTCTTATTTTCACTAGTTTTTTATATTTACGACCGGTTTCGGGCTTTATCCCATTATCGAGTATAAAAACTAACTAATACAATTGTACTCTCAAACCTAGTTATATAGGGAGTTTGCAGGTAAACTGAATGGAGAGGAATTAAATGAAAATAAATGAAATCAAATGAACATGGGTGAAACGATATAAATTCAATACTGGAGGTTATGGAAATTACCTGGGTTGTCAAAATCACAAACTCAAAAGTGGAGACCTACATAAATCGAGTTGCTCGTTGAGGGTTCTATATTTCGGGTTTTTAATTGATTTATTGATTTCCATGGCTTCCAACAGATTCATTTTCTTTCCTTTATTACATGTGTGTAGGATTTTGAGATTATCTTTATTTATCTTGTGTTTGGATTCTTGCAGATGTTCGTACATTGTGGATTTTTTGTCGAAACAGACGTGTTCACGGAGCCTTACGTCAAAATTTCTACCTGTCTGGCCTGTATATATTGCAGAGCATTCCCCGCATTCTAATCTATATATCCCTGATTTTTTCATTCTATCTCGTTTAGGTTTTGCATTGAACAGAATTCTGCCTAAATTATTATTACTTATGAAAGCTGTTGTTATTTTGAATTTAGAAAAATAATTTTGAATGTTTTCTGAAATTTTACCTGAGTAATTAATGCTACCATATTTACGTGTATTGTGTTCTTCGATATTTGGGTATAGTTCACTCATAACCGTTTTATGAGTTTCACCTGATATTAATTTCTCTATTAAAGAAACTGGTACTCGATTGTTTACCGCAATTTGTTTAATGATGTTTAGTTCATCCTGGAAATTCTTATCAGGTAAAGGGATTGCGAAAGCTCTGTGTATCATTGATCTAAAGGCGGATAATTTCGAAGAACACAATACACGTAAATATGGTAGTATTAATTACTCAGGTAAAATTTCAGAAAACATTCAAAATTATTTTTCTAAATTCAAAATAACAACAGCTTTCATAAGTAATAATAATTTAGGCAGAATTCTGTTCAATGCAAAACCTAAACGAGATAGAGAAAAAATCAGGGATATATAGATTAGAATGCGGGGAATGCTCTGCAATATATACAGGCCAGACCGGTAGAAATTTTGACGTAAGGCTCCGTGAACACGTCTGTTTCGACAAAAAATCCACAATGTACGAACATCTGCAAGAATCCAAACACAAGATAAATAAAGATAATCTCAAAATCCTACACACATGTAATAAAGGAAAGAAAATGAATCTGTTGGAAGCCATGGAAATCAATAAATCAATTAAAAACCCGAAATATAGAACCCTCAACGAGCAACTCGATTTATGTAGGTCTCCACTTTTGAATTTGTGATTTTGACAACCCAGGTAATTTCCATAACCTCCAGTATTGAATTTATATCGTTTCACCCATGTTCATTTGAATTCATTTATTTTCATTTAATTACCTCTCCATTCAGTTTGCCTGCAAACTCCCTATATAACTAGGTTTAAGAGTACAATTGTATTAGTTAGTTTTTATACTTGATAATGGGATAAAGCCCGAAACCGGTCGTAAATATAAAAAAAAAACTAGTGGAAATAAGACAAAATTGTGTTTCTTTCGTTTCATTAAAGTGATCATGAATTTCCACAAAATAAACAAGTCATCAATTACACAAATCATTTCAGAATAGAAAACAAAATCTTCATTTTTATTTTATTGTTGTTTCTGTGAAACTCTGTACGTACTTGATTTTTGATATCTTCTAGAAAAAAATGTTAGTTTGATTATCTGTATTGTGAATTTTGTTTGCATATTGTCGTAAATACATTAAAATTTCGTATTTCTGAATTTGAATAATGTGCGCTGAAAATGTCTTTGGAATATTTATTCTTCACAATATTCATTTATTTTAATATGTATAAGAACATGTATTTATTGAATATATAAATTACCATTTTTTAGTAAATGCATTTTTATTCTTTTTTTTCAGTCGACTGTCTCTAGCTTCACATTAATTGAAAACGAAAGTCTTAAAAGTCTTTTTCTTTTGAAAAATTTGTGAACCTAATTTTCTAAGGATCGATACTATCCGAGTCAATGCAGTTTTTTATGACATCAGGTATGTCGAATGAGTTTTTCTATCTCACGAAGTCCCATCGGATGTATATTCTAACACTTTCCTTGATATTTTCATCATTATTTCAAATTCAGCATTTTTTTTCTTGTGATTGAACCCTATTTTCAGGAAATGCGTGCGCTCCTGTCTGTTGTGGGTAGGTCACAGTCGATCGCTACCTTCTCTCTTCCCCGCAGCCCGCGCGTCAAAAAACAGAGCGACTTCAAATCACTCCGTGTTGTAAGTATGGCAATGCTGAGTCCATCTGTATTTATACGATATCATACGGCCATGAATTAATGGGCCCAGTTTATTTTGACGTATGTGTTGTTTGGATTGATTATTGTGTCAAATGTAATCAATTTATCTTTGATCGGTGATCTTTCGCCATTTTAAAAAATATGACCGATTAAACGTCCGAACGAAAAGGTACGAGACGAGGTTTTGGCGTTCAATGGTATTCGAGAGTTTGAATGTGTGTTGTGAATCAACCAATCAATCAATCATTTATTTGACTAATTATATAAAAAGATTACATTTGTAGCAGGTCATACGTTCATCTAATAGAGAAAAAACATTTATGGCAAAAAGGACGATTTCAAAAGTAAAAAAATATTATAAATTTAAAAAAAAACAGAGTATATTATCATACCACCATTCAATATTCCTTTGGTGATTACAATGAACAGATCCCCTCTCGTGACCATGCTGCGACTGGCCAATACATGTAGCGTGTTAGTAGATTTAGACTGGACTCTACCTCGGGGAGTATTTCGTGGCGCAATATTAGAGTATTTCTTGAATATATCTATTTGAAACGGTAGGTATATATGTTTTAATCATAATTTTATTTACTATTGAATAACATTGTCTGTCCGCTGAAGCATAGTCTTCACTCAGTAACTATCTAGTATCATCATGAAATACCTATATTGCACGACCAAATTTAAATTTAGAGAACAGTTCATTGCTACTCAACCTCAAAGTTTTTGAATAGGTACACAACTCACTTTATGATTGAGCAATGAAATGTAAAGATTTCTGTATATTTTTCATCCATGTAATTAGACCTTTGGTCTGTTTGGATACAAATAAATAAATAAATCACAGCACTCCTGGGTTGAACAAGTTAATGGGCGTTTCCATATACTCGCTGACTGAGTAAACACAATTGACTAGTAAGAAATATTTTATTGTATATTTAAATTTAGTTAAGCTCATGGCTTTCATAGTTTGGGGTAGCTTGTTGTACAACTTGACATCCACAGAATTTTTTGCCGACACTGCGAATCGGTATTTTGGTTGTATCAACATGTTTCCATTTCTTGTAGAATAGTTGTGGTGGTCTGTATGTCTTTGAAAGGTAAAAATATTTTTAAGTATCTCGGTTACACAGCAGGCGAGAGGTAGAATCTTATGAGCTTGGAATAAGGGACGACATGTGTCTCTGTAGTTTGCATTGCATATTAGCCTAACTGCTCTTTGTTGTAAGCCAAAAACTCTCATTAGATCTGTAGCATTAGCATTACCCCAGAGAATTACTCCATAATGGAGGTGAGAATGAAACAATCCAAAATAAGCTGTTTTGAGTACTGGTAAGCTTGTTGATCGTCTGAGATTGTGTAAGAGGTATAGCTGAGATGACTTACTGCATAATTGATCAATATGTTTACCCCATTTCAACTGATCGTCGATCGTCAACCCAAGGAGTTTAACATAATGGCCCTCTGCGACATGATTATTTGTGGAAAAAATCATATTGAAAGTTTTATCTTTATTTAATTTGAGGAGGTTTGAGCTGAACCAGGCTTCTGCCTTGGCCTCGGCTTGTTTAGATAGTTTATCGAGGATGGTAGCATCCGTATTAGATTGATACAAGGTAGAATCATCAGCATAGCATATAAATTTAAGTGGACTGAGGTGATGAAAAATGTCATATACGTATATTATAAAAAGTAACGGCCCAATAATATATCCCTGGGGTACTCCATAATTAACTATCTCTACTTTCGACAAGTGGCCACCTACAAAGACTGTCTGTTTTCTGTTGAATAGGTATGATTTGAAAAATTCCAATGCAACACCGCGTATTCCATAGAAATTCAGTTTCTCGAGTAGTAATTTGTGTGAGACACAATCGAAAGCCTTACTGAGATCACACAAAGTCACCACAGTGTGCGAACCAGTTTCAAAGCCCTCGACAATGTCCCACACAAGTTTTTGTACTGCTTTGTACTGCTTTGTACTGTTTCTGAATCCAAACTGTCCGACATCGAGGGTTTCAACGTTATATAAGAAAGTGTTTAATCGTTCTTTGATAATAATTTCCACTATTTTTCCAAAGATCGGTATTATAGATATTGGCCGAAAATTATCTGGTAAATCACTACCGCCTTTCTTGAAAATTGGAATTACCTTGGATACTTTGAAGACATCTGGAAAAACGCCACTATGACAAGGGTTCAATTAAGTTCAACATGGTGTGTTTTAAAATTTTGCTATTCAGTGCAAAAACGTCGAAACAAAATGAGCTGCTCAGTTTTCTTATTACGTTATATACTTCCATGCATGTTGTGGGTGCAAAGAAGAAGGAGTCTTTGGGAAATTGGGATTGGAAAGTTGAACATGGGCAAAAAAAATGGCTGCGTTACTTGTTGGAATGATGGGGTGTATAGAATTTTTAAAAATGAAGAAAGATGTGTGAAAATTCGTAAAAATTTGTTTTTACGAATCTCTCATCAGGTTTTCGAAGAAGGTAGATCCGGGACCTACAGCTTGCGTAAAAGTGGATTTCGAACCATTTTGGCTCCGTGGCAGACGGTGGGAATCATATCCAGGACTGGCAGTCTGGGAGAGAGGCAAACGCTTTAACAAATACCCCTACAATATGGGTCAAATTATGGTTACTGAAAATAGAGTTGAGTCATTGGCCGATTCTTCGACAATTGCGAGAAGATCATCCTGACGATTTTAAAAATTACCTGCGTATGAATGACGCCATTTTTAGAACATAATGGACGATTCCAGTACCCCTGTTCAGTGTTGCCACAAATGATTTTCTGGTGGAAACCTCTGACATGTTTTAGACCTTTTCTGATAGGGTTGAAACGGATACAAATTCCAATTATTAAGAATCACGAGTGTTCCCGGATACATAAATCGAAGTAACATTGATGAAATAGACAAAATAAAAATATCCTAGGGAATTTCATCTGTCATGTTGAAAAACGTACTAGCGTGAAATTCCCTAGAATATTTCATTTTTGACAATATCATCATTAGTACTTTGATTCGCATTTCCGGGAACATGCAGGAATCTTTCTAATCAAAAATTGTATCCATTCCAACCCTGAATCATGTCAGAAAAGGCCTGGAAAATGTCAGAGGTTTCCACCAGAAAATCATTTGTGGCAACACTGAACAGGGGTACTGGAATCGTCCATTGGAGTTAGTCCCAGCAATCACAAAAATCTCCGGGAGGTATTGAGATGTTTAAAAAATGTAGTCACGTCCATGTTTCTATGAATCGTAATATGTACTTCCCAAAGAGGTCCCTGAAGGATATTCAATGTACTGTTTTTGTTCTTTTGTGGCGTTTTTTTAAATGTCTGTAGGATTGTATCGGAGATGTGCACAAAATGTAATTTTGTGGATGTTTTCACCTGGCATAACATTCACCCTTAAGACGTTCACCGAGAATATATCTAGCGTTCGCGTAATGGCAAATGTGATCATGTGATTTTAGTGAAGTTTGAGTTGACCCCAATCTGTTTTTCGTAAAAGTATTCTTTTTATAGTGAAGTGAAACGTTTGGCCAAGACATAATATATTTAGTAATCAAGTCGATCACGGACTGCAAAGTAAGGAATGAATGATCAATATTCAGAAAATAAATAACCTCAATAACATAGGTATACCATTTCTGACTTGTAAAATCATCTTCATAATCGTTATGTACCTTATCTTTGTGAAGTGACACTGTATTATTGAGAGTGTATTCACAGTTTTGTTTTAATCAACTTGAACCAGTCAACAACCAGTTTTAGTGATATTTACATTTTTGGAAAGTTATTCAATTTAATTTGTATGTGTGTTTCTTTGTTCCTTTTAAAATAAGTTTTACATATCTTTAAATCGCCCCAGAGTTCTCTTCACATTTTGACTATTGTTAATTTGTACATCACTGACATAAATAACGAGATGAAAGTGCATTTTGTGATGTCCCAGGAACTTCTCTAACAATGTTTTATGTGCAGTGATTTAATGTAGGCGAAAAGCTTTGAAAATGTTATGTTATGTCTTTAAAAAGGCCTTGAAGAAAACGTGAAAAGAATGCCTTTTTAGGAACATCCTAAAAATAGCCGTGAGCTGCGGACATTTGCACCTACATACACGTTCTACTCATTTATGAACAGAACATCGCAGTGAAGGTTTGATGTCTCAAAAACTCTTACTTTTAACATCTCTGAGATGTGTTTGTGCTCGCTGGGAGAAAATACTAACAGCAACCCGTACCGTACCGCTGACGAACGGCGCGTCGGACCGAATCCAGCCGAGTCCAACCGACAACCCACGCTGCCGCGACAGAGTTGCCAGGTCAAAGAAACCATTATTTTATTCCACCAAATTATTTTAAGTTTATCAATAACTTTTTCAGACTTGACCCATTGACAACCTTTTTGTAATGAGAATTTAATTGACAGAATTAAACAAAAGATACTTGACTACCATCCAGTGGCAACGAGAAGGGGCCCGCAGAGCCCGCCGTGCGGGGAGGGCAGCTCCAGAAGGGGCCCCTTCGACGTCTTTGCTATTTCCAGATTTTATTGCCACATGTATGAATATCCTAACAAAATTTGCCGGGGGGGCGAATTCTTATCGCCGCCACTGCTTCCATCTAGTGACAAAACAAAATTGAAATGTTCTTGGGAACAAAATGGATTTCGATAGTACGTATGAGTATTTTTAGCCCATCCCAACTTTTTGATTTTCGTAAACATTTTTACAGTTTCAGACACAAATATTTCATGATTTATGAGAATTTGTTGTTTGACAATGGGAATTATAAAAAAAGCAACACATCTCAATGGAATTTGTCATCTAATCTTACTAATTGTTGACGGGTTATCTGAAATTCTAGTCTAGAACTCCATCAGCCTATTTCTTCCTCATATTCCGTCATGAATTCATTAAGTTTGTTCTGTTCCTCTAATTGAATGTTATCTTGGATTTTTTTTATTTTCGATAAATAATTTTCAGTATTGACAATGCTGTCCACTAACACGGCTCTCGGCCCGAGTGTTTTCAACAAGCATCTGCGTTCCGACTGCATCAACTCAACGATTGGTCACTGTGATAGCGGGAAGTTTAAATGACAAGACAGATCATCCAAACTAAGTTGAAAATGCGTTAATTACTATCCAACCTAACTTGACTAACCTTACGCAAACAGAATAACCATACAAAATTGTTACAACATAACAACTATATATCCAAATTTCAGTTGGCACGTAGACGCAATGCAACAGGACGCTTCATACAACCGGCTTTAAATCATTTTTAGCGAATTGTTAACAGGAGGGGTCCAGATTTCTGTAATCACGAATTCTGGAATAATTCTCAGTAACGGACACTTTATATCGACAATTTTCGAATAACAAATAGTTGACTTCGCAGGGACGTCATTATGACCTCCACGAAATACGTCAATTTGACGTCATAAAATAAGACGTAATTTTAAGGTCTCATTGAGGTCGAGGAAGTCACGGACCACAAGGGACTTTAATAAAACGTCGTGCTACCTGGGCTTAAAAAACCATATGTTTTTAACTTTTGAAGTTATCATGTAAAAGGCCTTATGTCAAACTTATATTTCAAAGATACAAGGGCCATCCAAAAAATAACTCTACTTATGTATGTGACTACTTTTGAAGTGTATGTAATAATACTTCAAACTATTTCAGGAAGCTCATTTTCTTCTTCCTCAACCTCACGAACAGTGATATCTTGAACGCATTCGAAAATATTGGTAGTCAGAAATTTCAAATATTTCCAGGAAACTGTGTTCTCAATACTCCAATTCATACAATTTATTATTTAAATGTGCTAACGAGATGCGTCGAAAGACTTTGGAAGAAATCCACGTTAAAAATCGCGTAGAACAAAACTATGCGATCAGACGTCGTGGAATTTGTCAAAACCTCATCGGGAAGCAGATGGATTTTTCCAGACTAGAATTAGATGCTAATAAAAATGTAACTTTTGGAGTTTTTCAGTTGCGGCTGTCTCCGTATCATATATACATCAGGATAATATATATGGACCAGGATGGAAGACAATGCATTGATATAGATCCGAAACTCAATGAAATTGGTTTTATTAGAGTCACATAGTATTTTTCATTCATAGAAACAATACTAAATATCAGTTGTTCGTGAGATTTTAAATGGATGCAAACGAAATAACAAGACTTTACTGCAAATGTCGGTCGGGTGCCAGGGTGATCGGAATGTGCTGCCATGTGGCAAGTACCATTTGGTACCTCAGCTACAGTCGGCATATTTTGGAAAATATAAAATGTCCATCTACGAATACTATGGAATGCGTTCAAAATGTCTATGTTCGTGAGGTTGCGGAATGAGAAGTTACTTTTTGTATGGCCCTTGTATTTTAAAAATATACGTTTGGCTTAAGGTTTCTCAAATATTAACGTTAAAAGTTGAGAAAATATGATTCTTTAAGTTGCTTTTAAAAGAATGAACTGAATAACTTCCGAATAGAAGTACTTTTTTGAATTCCACGGTATGGTGAAATACTGTTTGTAACATAATAGTATTGCTTTTCTAAATGGTCAACATTACTCATCCAAAAAATCTTGAAATCAAACTAGAAAAAAACTCAATTCTGAGAAGTAAAGTAAGCAACGTCGAAATAGCATGTTTTAAGTACTTTGTGATGACCCTGGTAACCCAACTACTTTTGGATCATGAAAATGTTTTCCAAGGCATGACACATTTAAGCCAAATCACGAGAATGAACTAGAAATAGTCTCAATTTGTGATAAATTACCTTAATTTTCTGTTTTTGTAACTACTTTCAAAATCACCCTGTTTCTCCGAAACCCATCATACTATTTGATTACGATCCATTGAAAGTGTATCCGACAGATCATGATCTACAACATTTCAGAGTTTCATGGAATTCCACAATTAACCAAAATCCCATGTATTCCGTGCATGGTCCTTTGTTGAAAAAGTTCAAAGAGAATCTTAATTTTTTTAAAGGCCGAAAAATCAACTTTTTCCTAGAGCCTACTTATTCGCGATGGATGATCTAGGAACGATGCTGAACTGACTTCTTCACTACAAGCTCCTTATTCCATGTGGCAAATTCGAAGACAATCTGAAGTAAGATTGGACCCCGCACTTTTTATAGGTAAAATGGTTCTCGGTGAAATTGTCTGAATTTTAAGTATATTGTATTATTCGATGTGCTGATTGAACGTGCAGAATCGCAAAGTTTGTTGATGGATAGATTTTGAAGTTAAAAATCAGTAATTTATATTTAATTATTTTGTCGGGATTTGAAAGTGCCAACTTTATTTTTTTTTCGTTCTTATAATCAACGTACCTTCATATTACTAAATATCGTTCAGATGGTGCAGATTATATCATTATGTACAGAGTGAAAAATAAAAACATTTTAGTAATGTCTGAAAATTCGATGTAATAATGAAATATTGATAAAATCATTTTGACATGCAATATACTATTCTCATTCCATCATTATTCACAATTCATACATTTCGTACAGGGTGATTTGAAAAAATGGTGAAATATATGGCCGGTTCTTTCGTACATATCCTGTATATCCAAGTGAATTGTCATCCTCCGAAGATAGCTGATACCGAATAAACACGATTTCGTTGAAATAAAGGGTGATCATGAAAATTTTCGATGATAATAATGACAAAATATCAACGTTTCAGAAATCACCCTGTAATTCAGGATTAACTCTGTGAACTTCCTTCATTATTATTTAGTATATTTATCATTCTCTCCTCAACACTGTCCCAAAAATTCAGTTTCCTACTATTACTCGTTTCATAGTTATTAATTGAGAAACTTATTACCATTTGCATGACGAGCTGAAGGAACTTGTTCACGCGTACATTCTACTGGTACCAAGATTTTTCACAAATAGTGAAACGTGAGAATGTGGAGATCAAAATAAATGTAAAAGAAGGTGAAGATTAGATCACATCAGATATATGAATTTAATAATGTAAAGTACAGTTAGTTGAGTGAATTTTGTTGGTTGATAGAACGCTTGTATTTGTAATAAGAGAATTTGAATCTGGGCAGCGACGGTTTTTTTCCAATGCGTGTTCCTCTCGTATAGAGGTTTCCATAATTTTTACATTTGCTGGCTATCAATAGAAACATATAGACATCTATTATATTTCATCAATATAGGTAATTCAATACGTAAAGTTAATAATAATTATGTGTCGTATATTCAGTCAGTTCCTAAATGGTAGATGGAATTGGATGGACCGTCATTGGTCATCACCCTGCATTTAATGTTACATTCATTTTGATCTCCACGTTATCACGTTTCACTATTTGTGAAAAATCTTGGCCACTAGTAGAATGTACGCGTGAACAAGTTCCTTCAACTCGTCATGTAAATGGTAGTGTAGAGGAGAGAATGATGAATATACTAATTAATAATGAAGGAATTTCACAGAGTTAATCTTGAATTACAAGGTGATTTCTGAAACGTTGATATTTTGTCATTTTTATCATCGAAAATTTTCATGATCACCCTATATATCCCAACGAAATCATGTTTATACGGTATCAGCTATCTTCGGAGGTTGATGATTCACTTGAATATACAGGATATGTACGAAAGAACCGGCCATGTATTTCACCAATTTTTCAAATCACTCTGTACGAAATGTATGAATTGTGATTAATAATGAAATAAGAATAGTATATTGCATGCCAAAATAATTTTAATAATATTTCATCATTACATCGAATTTTCATACATTACTAAAATGTTTTTATTTTTCACCCTGTACATAATGATATAATCTGCACCATCTAAATGATATTTGGTAATATGAAGGTACTTTGATGATAAGAACGAAAAAAAATGCAGTTGGCACTTTCAAATCCCGAGAAAATAATTAAATAAAAATTACTGAAATCTATCCATGAACGAACTTTGCGATTCTGTACGTTCAATCAGTACATCCAATACTACTTACGATATACTAAAATTTCAGACAATTTCACAGAGAACCATTTTACCTATAAAAAGTGCGGGGTCCTTTGTTGAAAAAAATTAAAAGTTTTGAAGTCCTCCAATGTGACGTGAAAGTCCAGGATGAGGTCGAAGTGGTGGGGGAGACCCAGGACCGGTTCAAATCTCCTACTATGTTTATGGTTCTGTTAATGGATATTTGAATGCGATGTTACTCCCAATCAAACAAGACAAGAAGAAACCGCTGTTCCAAATAAATTATGTGTTTTATAGATGTTTATATTCCACATTGTAAATGATACTATTGCAAATGATTTGAACAATGTAACGAATTTTTGATACTTAAAGAAATGATTGTTAAATTGATTAATCAAAATATACCTAATAGGTATGAAATAAATCATAAATAAGTGGAATACATAAAATAAATATAATTAAACCACGGTATTTTATTTAACTGTTTATTTCTAGAACGGTGTTTGATATCGAAATAGGAGTAACTAATCAAAGTAAATCCAAAATCGATAGCAGAATGCAAAAATGTCAAAGTATACAGAGTGTCTCAATTTCTTCTAGTGAATATAGAATGTATCTTTATCTTATCTTCATCATACCCTGTATGGGGTAGGTGAAATTTGACTACATAAGGAGAAACGTCTCAAGGATTCACCCATCTCCATATCAAATTTTAGCTAAAGATCGAGTTTTTTTAAATTGAATTGAAATGAATTTCATCTCGAAAACTGTAGGTAACACACCTTTATAGCTTCAGGAAATTATTAGATGAAATTGTTGAGAAAGTGATATAGATATACTGAAAATGATATAAAATATAAAGGGTGTTCCATTTTGAATATATATTGCTTTCTAGTGAAAGCGGGAGCACCGCATTGTCCATAAAATATAACACATGAGTAGATCAACCATCAAATTTTCGAGAAGTATTTTAATTGGTTTGCTAAAATTGGTATAATCAACTGTTTGAGAGCATTCTCTCGTAAGTCCTCGGTAGTATAGTGGTCAGTATCCCCGCCTGTCACGCGGGAGACCGGGGTTCGATTCCCCGCCGTGGAGAATTTTTTTTTTAAATTTTTTATTCTCACTTTCAACACAAATAAATTATTTCCAACGACCTACCTGAAAAACATATAATTTCGCAATGTAACCTACCACAGAAAAATACGTAAACAGACCGCACTAGTGCGAATTATTAAATAAAGCACCTAAATCTTAAAACTACGTTTTTCTGTGTACATTTATGTTTATAGGTGAATGTAGGTGTACGCATAATGGAATATTCAATTTACTGTTAAATCTCGTACTATTTTGTATTTTTGGTTTTCAGGTTGGTCATCGAAAAAGTATAGTGTACAACTCGTGCGGAACCTGGTCATTTCATTCACGTGTGACAAGATGATAAACCACTCGCCTATGGCTCGTTGTTCATCATATTGTCACACACGTATGAAACATTCTATTTTCCGCACTAGTTGCACAATATACTATTTTCAACAACCTACACTTGAAATACGCATTTCGCACTAGTGCGAAATGAAAAATTACATGAAATAGATCTTTAAACAGAAAACGCTAGTGCGAAATATGTCGTTTCGCACTAGTGCGAAATGAAATATTAAATAAAGTACACTTCAATCCTAAAACAAGGTTTTTCTGTAAAAATTGTGTCTAGCTTTTGAGGGGGGCAAAGGGGGTGATATTTTGTCAAACCATAATATTCGACGGTCAGATATTATTCACTATTTTCAAGAATTTTTTCGATTTTAATTTCGCGAAGTTTTACAACTTTTTTCGGAAAAAGAGGGGTCGAGACCACCTACCTGATTTTTTTTCGCTGTAATTTTTGACTTCCAAATCCGTCAAGAAAACTTCCGAAACCCTACGCGTTCTCTATCTAGCAGGGGGGACAATTTCTCCGACATTAATGTATTCTCATAGGAACTGAACCGACATGTAAAATTTCAATTCCATAGGATGAGAGAAAGTGGTTCTAATTCAGCTTGCAAGATTTGTACCCATCTAACACATACACACACAGAGCAAGTTAAATACAAACTTTTAACTTTTATTTAAAAAGGCGGGTGAAAAATCATTTGAGGAGCTCATTAGAAGATTCCAAAAATAGCAATCTCTGTTTGTTCTCAATGGACCTTTCCACGACATATGATAGAACACTGTAATTAGAAAGTGTATACGCTAATATCAATCGGGACTTTTTATTTATTTTTTCTGACCGCTACTTTCTCTTTAATCAGAAGAAAAGTGGTTTCGTGACGTCACGTTCATCAAAACTAGACTTTGCAACGTTGTAAAACTTGTTCACCATGGAATCTCAAATTCTCATTACACTGGATTGTGTCATATGACAGTTGTCATTTGATAGCAGATGGATTCGTTCGTCTGTTTCACGGAGCATCAATAAGAATCGTTTGTCTCTGTTTAACTCGTTTGCCTACTTCAATATTTAATACAAGTAGAGCAGTTCGATCAAATATGTATGCAGTAAACGAACAGGCCCTGATTTCTTTTTTGAGGTTAATGCTGTTTTCAATTTTTTGAAATGTTTTTGTTGTTTGTGCTCTAAATTTTTTTCTTAATTCCTGTATTCCTGCAATAACTGTGAACTTGTCGAAAAGGTGCTTTGTACCCGGTTGTCTGAATACCAGTAAATATTCTAATACACTGGATTGTGTCATATGACAGTTGTCATTTGATAGCAGATGGATTCGTTCGTCTGTTTCACGGAGCATCAATAAGAATCGTTTGTCTCTGTTTAACTCGTTTGCCTACTTCAATATTTAATACAAGTAGAGCAGTTCGATCAAATATGTATGCAGTAAACGAACAGGCCCTGATTTCTTTTTTGAGGTTAATGCTGTTTTCAATTTTTTGAAATGTTTTTGTTGTTTGTGCTCTAAATTTTTTTCTTAATTCCTGTATTCCTGCAATAACTGTGAACTTGTCGAAAAGGTGCTTTGTACCCGGTTGTCTGAATACCAGTAAATATTCTAATAAACAATTTGTTATGCTCCTAAATATGAAGCGCATTGTAAAATGTGGTTCGAAGCAATGAATAGTCATTGTCATTTCCAACTGAATATTACTGATGTATTCAAGCAACGTTCAAGGTACGATTTTAAATTTTAGTCATTGCAAAAAATAAATTCATATTTGTCAATCATCTCATAATCTACCCTCGGTAAATTATCCGAACTTCCGTTCACGAAGCCTTTCCATATTTAATACACAAATAAATTCACTCCAGATTGGTCATAATAACACCTCCCTACAGTAATAATGAATATATATATATATATATATATATATATATATATAAAACAATTATCAACCTCAAATCTCGAGATCACTTTTGTTGCATGAGAACTGTCATAATGATTTGCGGTGTTGTCAATGCTCGTTCTTCATCGAAAGGATGGTCCGTTCAGGAAATTTAAAAGTTACAAAAACAATAAAAAGTAGCTAAAATGTGGATTTTTTTCTATGAGTCGATCAAGTGACGAAGTTTTAATTATTTCTCAATGGTATTGAATGTTTCGGAACGTGGATTGTGGTGGGGGTTGTTTCCGATGGACGTGACGTCAGCGGCACACTTTCAAATGAGATATTTTTTCAAAATGAAAAAAATATAGTGGAACTCTTTGTTAAATGGACGTTTCACACTAGAATCTATCGATTTAAAAGTTTTGCAATTTATTTTTCTTAAATGTAAAGGTCCATTGAGTCAGAGATTTTAGATAAAATCGATTTTCCACATATAATTTTGTGAATTGTAATGAAAGAAAAATGTCTTTTTAAAAATCAATTATAATAAATACTTATCCAGTGCTACTAACCAAAGAATTTGTTAGATTTTCAGTTTTTTTTCTGTTCTGTTTGTACCTGATTGTACCTTTATTGTTTTGTTTCAGATTATGTTGAATGTTTGTGGTATAATGGTGGAATTTGATGCTAGTAAATAAAAAAATATATTTTGAGTTCAATTAATCAACTAGCCAAAATGCTACTAATCAAAAAAGTTTTAAATTTATTTTGTTATTTTTTTTCTGTTCTGTATGTTCAAGTAGTTATTTTCTGTTTATATATCACACAAGGTAACTTACACTTTTTCATCGTGGTTCTTCTAATGCTGAAAATTTGTTTTTTCCAATTTTCAGTTGAGATCGTTTCCTCTTTCAATATATAAGAATATCTTGTACAACTCTAAATGCGAACTCTTGAATACCACGTCAAAAGCACTGCATGCGAATATCACAAACTGACCTCACATGAATCTTAACAGAAGCAGTTGACGTGAATTTCTCAAAGAAATCGCCATTTATGCGAATTTTTCACTCGGCAGAGACACTGCCTGCGATGATCACACAGCTAGCTTTAATGCGAGCTCACAGAGACCTCGTCATGAGCAGTACATGAGAATTTCTCAAAGTACTCGCTTCAAGATTTTGTAGAGAACTCGCCACAAGATTTCGATTTCCACGTGGGATATTGCTAAGATTTTGATGAGAATATCCCGGTGGCGGACATTTGGAAAAAATATAGCGTTCTCGATAACCTCTCAGATGAGACGTTATAAAAGGCGTCACAATTACCTAAATCGAAATGTTTTAAGGACCTCTTTGTAATGCCTGAGACGTTCTATGATCGGTTATGCACTCCGATCATCACAGACGATTGGGAATTTAAAATTAGATGCCAGCGCTAAAGTGACATAAGGTCGAACAATTCTATATATGAATAGCGTTTTATAAGCGCTTTTTCATGAAGGAGTCTTAATATATATATATATATATATATATATATATATATATATATATATATATATATATATATATATATATATATATATATATATATATATATATATATATATATATATGTACATTACTAAGTTCATGGGTTGAACCGCGTTGAGAGTTTATAACTCGACGTTTCGGCTCCTGCTTTGGAGCCATTTTCAAGAGTGTGACTGCGAGGCCTCTATCTGCCTACTCCTCGAGTCGTGGTCTTGAGAGATATCAAGGTCTCAACCTGCCTACTCCTTGATCTCAAAAGACGATCCGATGTTGGTTGCACTGTAGTATTTATAGGTGGTTGGCTACCTGGAGGTGGGCGGGTCTTACGGGTTTTCTCGTTTGTCTTGTCTGCTGGTGCCTGCTGTGTAGTTGGAGTGTAGTTGCAGGCACCAGCAGACAAGACAAACGAGAAAACCCGTAAGACCCGCCCACCTCCAGGTAGCCAACCACCTATAAATACTACAGTGCAACCAACATCGGATCGTCTTTTGAGATCAAGGAGTAGGCAGGTTGAGACCTTGATATCTCTCAAGACCACGACTCGAGGAGTAGGCAGATAGAGGCCTCGCAGTCACACTCTTGAAAATGGCTCCAAAGCAGGAGCCGAAACGTCGAGTTATAAACTCTCAACGCGGTTCAACCCATGAACTTAGTAATGTACATATTTCTGACCGCGGAAACCTTTCCGAACATATATATATATATATATATATATATATATATATATATATACTATATATATAACAGAAAGTTATTCATGACATCTATATATTATCCAACAATAATAATATTTCCCATCAGTTATTCGTCAATGATGCATTTGTTAAACAACTTATTCAATATGTGTTGAAGGAGTTCTTCTTTTTCTACTCATGATTTCACAAAGTCTTTGATGCATATGCCAACCACTTTTTTGACAAGACATCAGTTCCGAATATTTGTGATACACTTCGTGAACAGAAAAATAAATCAAACAATACTAGGAGTATGTCCTGATGGTGTTGTACACTTATATTATACACTTATATCACTTCTTCAGTGCAAACATATTTTGGAAGGTAAATCATGACATAGACAGTGACCGACTAGCAAGGAGACTAAAATTTAACAAGGAGAGTTTAATCCCCATAAGACAATGGGGACACTAATAGAAAGAGATGAAAGAACATTTGTGACGAAATGTGACGTAGTTGGACGTGTCATGGCCGCCGTTCTCTATAGACAGTGGCGGATTAGCTTTTGGTATATGAGAGTTACTGCTGAAAGTTTTGTCGAGTTCGACTCTGTACTCATATATATTGACGAGGAAATGGAGAGGAATATGAGGGAATTCAGCGTGAACCTGACCACGTTGGAGAAGGAGAAGAAGGAGAGGGAGATGGTGGAAAGAACAGGCAAGAGAACAAGGAGTGATGCCATAGTAGATGAATTCCATAGACAATATTGTCGATTCCCGAAGACCAGCGAACTGGAGAATCTGATACGAGAGGATGAAGAGAGACAAAAGAAATCCAGACAGGATACGGCTATGGATGATATGGTAGCCCAAACAGCGGAGGCCATGCAGGGGGCAGTGAGCACGATTCTAGATCGCTCACTGGAAAGAATGAGGGAGCTGGCAAAGGAACTGTCATCGACCAAAGTAGACGACATGGGAAGAGGAACTAGAAGAAGAAGAAGAGGAAGAGACAAGAAAGGAAAGGCGTGTAGATGGGGGGAGAAATAGAGATAAGATCGCTAGAGCATGGATCGTAATCAAACTACAGCTTGAGAACGTGGAAAAGGCGACCACACGATATGCAGGTGGGAAGGTACAGTTCCACAAGGAAGAGCAACTAACGGTGGCGCACAGCATACAGGTCATCGTAATACAAATGGGAGAAGTGATGATGGAAGCTAGCGTGTTGAGGAGGGAGGGAGAGTGACAGAGTGAAAGATATGGAAAGGAGAATGGACGAGAATGAGGAGAAAATGGAAAGGATGAGAGGAACGACTGAACGCGCGATGGAAAGAATGTCCATGCAGAGGGGAGAGATGAATAGGAAGATCGAGTACAATAGGAACAAGAGGCCAGAGCCAGCAACCAACATAAGAAGGAGGACGACAACACACTGGGAGCAGGAAAGCACAGGGGAAGAACAAACTGCAACGGGTAGAGTGCCAAGACCGGCTTACCAAAACACGGACACGGAGATGGAAATGGACGCGGAGACAGGGTTCACGACGGTCGAGAGGAGGAAGAAGAAAAGAATCCAGCAGGAGGGAGGGAGAACCTATGCGGACATGGCCAGCGTACCACAAAGAGGGGCGGCGGCACCGAGGACAAGGCAAGGGTGGACGACACCACCAAGAATAAGAGAGGTTGCCATTACAGGGGCCACGGAGGACGTGGGCCCGGCTACGGCCAGAATAATACAGGAGTGCTTGGAAAAAGAAGGATGTATGGATGACGAAGGGAAGGTGGAAGTGGAAGTGGCATGGGCACAGGCCTATGCCGACGATAAACTAGTGGTGATAGTCGGGCCCTCTGTGAAGGAGGTGGAGAGGACATGGGAGGAGGTATGGAGAGAGTGTATATGTTGTGGGCAGATGAGATGTGGCTGAAGTACAACGAGAGAAAGACAGAAGCGATGTTCGTCCCTGCCAGGAAACTGAACAGAGGACCGGTAATCAGGGCGGCAAACAAACTGATACCGTGCACTGGTACCATCCGATACCTCGGGATGGTGATCGATGGAGGCCTGCTCTTCATAGATCACCTGAAGGAGGTCAGGAAAAGGGCCAGTGTGGTGGCAGGGAAGCTGAGGAGATGGGTGGGGAAAGATGTAAGACTTAGGAGAGAATGTGTGAAAGTGATATATGAGAGAGTGGTGAAACCTGCAGTATTGTATGGGGTGCAAGTATGGGGGATAAGAGCGAATGACAGTCGGGTGAAAAGACAATCGGGAGCAATCCAGAGGCCATTCATGATTGTGGCCAGTGGGGCGTACAGGACGACGCCCACGAGCGCCCTGTGCGTACTCACAGGCCTGACTTCACTGCACATAGAGGCAGCCTGCAGGTACGAAGACTGGTGCGAGAACGGGAGGGAGAATATCAGAGAGAGAGAGTATCAGGGAGGGATAGGATCTATCCATGGATGAGTGGTAAGTTACTAGAAGAAGTGGAGGGAATGAAAGAGGTATACGTGGACGCCGGAAAAGGAGAAGATGGAAGAATGGGGATAGGATGGGCATACTATGGGGAGGGGGAATGGAGAGTGGGAACGGAGAGGATAAATGAGATGTCGAGCATAAACGAGGCAGAAATGGTGGCAGTACAGAGGGTAGTTACAAGGTATGGTGGCAACATCAGGGTGGTAAGTGACTCTCAGGTGGCCGTCGATAGAATACATGATAGTCGATCGGGCAATAAGAAGGCAACAATGGTAAGGAAGACACTAGAGGCGAAAAGGCTGAGGGGATGGGCCACGAACGTGGTCTGGAGGAGAGGGCATGAGAGAGAGAATGAAGGGAATGAAAGAGCGCATATGGAGAGCACAAGAGGGATGAATATGGACAGAATAACATGGGAGGCGAATAAGGACTATAGTAAAAATGAAGAGCGAAAAAGGATAAGGGAGAGAATGAGAATCAAATGGCAGAATGAATGGGAGAGAGCCACGAATGGGAGAAGCAGACTGGTGGGGATGGAAAGCATTCCGGTGACCCGGAAGGCGGTACAGTTGATAACTGGGCATGGATATTTATCCAGATTCGGAATTAGGGCAGAGGTACCATGCCAGTGCGGATACGGGGAGCCGGAAACAGCGGAACACATCATCAGTAACTGCAGAAAGAGAGAGAGGATGCTTTGGAGAGACAGATTGAGGGAAGAATGTGAAAACAGGGGTGATTGTCAGATAAGGAGCGAAAGGGGAATATATGGTGCATGGATACACTTCATGAATGAATGGGCGGAAGCAGTGGTAGAGGACGAAGGACCTGTAGGTGACGCGGCAGGAAACTGTATTATCGGGTGGTCGTCAGAAAGGCAAAGCCAGAATCAGGGCTCCAGCGGTGGTTTGATGAGGTGAGGCAAGCGGATGTTGAAAGAGAATTATGTTAATTTTAAGGTTTTTCTTATCTGGTATTTCTTTTCATCAGAAATTTTTTTTTTATTTATTTCTGTATCGTGTTTTTTTTTTTTTTTCTTCTTTCAATTGTAAAAAGGATTGATTATAAATAAATTGGAAAAAAAGGGGGGAGAAGTATTTCCCCGCTAATTTGGGCCTCCCCGGTATCCTGACGGCTACGGGCATCCGAGTACCGGGAGGGCTAGGCGAAGCGGAGGTTTGTAGGGGTTCTCGTGACGGTGGGCGCTAGATAGGGGGTTACGCGTCGCTTTAAGGCCAAACGGCCAGGCAAGCTTTGACGCAACTGGCATTTTCCTGTACTCATATCCAAGTACGTCACTATGACGCGTCGATGCTACAAGATTCTGATTGGCTAAAGCTTATTAAAAACCCTCCTGTTAGTTTATTCTCTTTGCAACTACGTCACATTTCGTCACAAATGTTATTTCATCTGTTTCTCTTGTCTTATGGGGACAGACTCTCCTAGTCGAATAACGTTTAGTCTCCTTGGCACTTTATTAAGCATATTTCATCTTCAGCTGCATCAACTGTAACTATGGCGGCGGAGTTTATAAATTGAGCTTAAACCACAGACCTCATAAAAGAAGTCTGTGGCTTAAACGTTATATGACAGGAGAGTCTAATCCACATAAGCCAATGGTAATTAACACTTATAGAAAGAGATTAAAGAACATTTGTAATGAAATGTGACGTAGTTGGACATCAAGGAGACTAAACGTTATTTGACTAGGAGTCTAATCCCCATAAGACAATGGGGGCATTAATAGAAAGAGATGAAAGAACATTTGTGACAAAATTAGGGCTGTGTCAAGTCAACGGTCGGACAAGGCACGCGCGTTCAGTATGAAGTATGACAATGAGTCGGACCGATCAGATGATTGAAAATATTGGTCACATATCAAACCTGCCCTTGACATTTACAGAGTAGTCAAGGTCAGGTAAAGTAGAAAGAAATGATAGTTTCTTAAAATTATAACTTGAAAATATTCTAAATATTTTATGGCAGACGATAATTTCAGTAAAATTTAAACAAAGTGAAACTAAAAGGCACAATAGTGGCAATTCATTGTCGTTCATTTATCGTAATTATGAAATTGAAACAGCTAATTGCTACTTGATAATTGTTACTTGGTGCTGCATGAATCCACACTAAGGTTTGTTAACAGTATGAACTGAAAGTAGGTATTCATTATCCATTAGAATCACTAGATCAGAACAGTACAGTAACTTCAGCAGTCTAGAAATAACCTTTACCGATTTTTCAGCTGGAACGATAATTATTAATAATCCTGTGTTTCTTAATTATTTCTATCAAACTATTAAAATTACCAACTTCGTATCTATAGGAAGGTGTAAGTAGAACCAAATCGATTGTAATCCCTTCAATGTCTCGATAATAATAAGATCATCATATTCTAGTGCATATACAATAGTATTATTGTCATTAGATTGCTACCAAGATTAGGAACTGCCATTAGGTACTCAAATCTCGAATAACTAAAACTACAAAATGAGCAAACACTCCAATAATTGAAATAAAATCGAAGTATACACACGAACGTGTATAGCACACATAAGCACACTTGTGGTGACGATGATATTCCAACTAGTATGGTAAAATTATGTTCAGGATCAATAGCAAGCTTACTTTGTTACATAATGAATAACTCATTCCAATATGGCATATTCCCAGAACAAATTAAAATTGCGTTAATAACGCCGATCCATAAAAAAGGTGATTGTGAACTATTCGAAAATTATCGGCCAATTAGTGTTCTGCCATTCTTCTCTAAGCTGTTCGAAATGGCGATGTGTGATCGTCTTATGGATCACATGAAACAGCATAAGTTTTTCAATGCCAGTCAGCATGGATACATAAAAGGCAGATCCGTGGAAACTGCCATTACACAGTTTACCGGAAAAATTCTTGATTCATTCGAAAATAATGAAATTATGCTGGGTATTTTTCTAGACCTCTCCAAAGCATATGACTGCTTGAATCATGACTACTTATTGATAAAACTTGAAAAATATGGCATTAGAGGAAATGCTTTAGATTGGTTTGAATCCTATCTAACACATCGTCAACAGAGAGTCAAAATTGTGAATGATGGACAGGCAACTAAATCTAACTTAAAATACTTCAAGATAGGAGTCCCTCAAGGTAGCATAACAGGACCAGCACTTTTCATAATTTTCATGAATGATATTTTGGAAATCTTAAATGACTTTAATGCTTCTGCACATCTAACTAACTAAGTAGATGACACTAATTTATTGGTTCAAGTTCAGATTATCCAGACCTAATACGAAAAACGCAGAACGTAACGAGAAACATTTATGATTGGTTTACAAAAAATAAGTTGATACTAAATGTTGAGAAAACCAACGCTATATTTTTCAGGACATAACAAGAAAGAATTGAAACACCTGGAAATATATACATACTCAACAATGAAATCAAAATTCAAAATAATACCAAATTTCTGGAAGTCTTTATAGAGGAACATTTACAATGGAACGCCCATATCATAAGCTTAGGAGCAAAACTGAACCAGAAATGCTATAGCATTAGAGTCATAAGCAAATACCTTAACGAAAACTCCTTAAAAATTATATACTTTGCAAATTTTCAATCCTGTGCTAAATTTGGAATAATATTCTGGGGATCCCAAAGTAATATTAATGACTTATTTTGCATTCAAAAGAGAGTGATTAGAGCTATGTTCAAAATGAAATTTCGTGAAACCTGCAGAGGTGTTTTCAAAAGAAACAACATAATGACAATCTATGCATTATATATATATATATATATATATATATATATATATATATATATATATATATAGTAGAAGGGTAGTCTTTGCTGACTAGTTAGGATACAAAGCAGGAAATTTTTTGGGTATAGCAGCAAGCAAAACGTGCACTCTTTTAACACTATATTTCCGATATTTCAACAGTGAATACTGTCATCTTCAGGGAAGCTACAAGTAACAAGCAAAATTGTACGATTAATGGAAAGAAAACTTTGAAGAAGAACCACTTACTGTGTTGATGAGAATGATTGCTATGGATGTAATATTAAAAATTATAAACAACATGTCATGTAAGTCACATGTGACAAAGATGAACAAAACACATTAAAATACGTCAAACAATAAAAATATTAATATTAAGTCATTGTTATAAAATTTGTTTAAACATTTATTTGAATTATCTCCACACGTGGAGAGATTCAAATGTAACATAAGAAATTTGGTTAGGATTATTCGACAACAGACAGTTGACATTATTGACATTAGATGTCAGACACTTTTGAAGTGTGACACGAAACCACGAATTGGCCGCTGCTAGTGGGTGAAATTAACCAATTGTCTCAACTCTTCATCTCTTTTGAGTTGAGACAATTGGTTAATTTCACCCACTAGCAGCGGCCAATTCGTGGTTTCGTGTCACACTTCAAAAGTGTCTGACATCTAATGTCAATAATGTCAACTGTCTGTTGTCGAATAATCCTAACCAAATTTCTTATGTTACATTTGAATCTCTCCACGTGTGGAGATAATTCAAATAAATGTTTAAACAAATTTTATAACAATGACTTAATATTAATATTTTTATTGTTTGACGTATTTTAATGTGTTTTGTTCATCTTTGTCACATGTGACTTACATGACATGTTGTTTATAATTTTTAATATTACATCCATAGCAATCATTCTCATCAACACAGTAAGTGGTTCTTCTTCAAAGTTTTCTTTCCAAAAAATTTCCTGCTTTGTATATATATATATATATATATATATATGAATGTGTTCTGAAGTTGTTTAAAAATACAAACTTCTCTGAACATAGACCCAATGAAAGATATCCATCACGTAATACCAATTTAAATTTTCCACTACACAGATTAGTAATATCAGAAAAGCATCCGTCATATGCATCGATAAAATTTTACAATAAATTCAGCAAGTTCAAAGAGAAGTTAAGAAGGCACTTATTGATCTTGAGCCTTACCCCCTAGATGACTATTATCTACATATATACACATAGCTCTAATCCCGCTCACATGATCTACTGGGGGACACCCATATTGTCAGAACGAACTATATCAAATAAAGAAACTGACAAACTTTAATCCATCAGATGGCTACCTGATCAGAAAATGAAATGAACAGATCCATCCTTATCCCAACTGCACAATGTAAAACTTCACAACATCAAACCGTACTTCGTCAGACTGGACGCCGGCAGAATGAAAAATATCGACTGTACTTTCCTGGGGTGGGATTATGAACACTCGATAAGAGAGCTGTCACAATACGTAGGCTAGAACGATGGTTGTTCCCGATTCGAAACGAAGTCGAAATCATGAAATTTCTTTGAATAGAGATATAATGGAATTATATCTACCATATAGACCATTGATATCGACTCAAGTTGCAATATATTTTGAATTGTATTCGTTTTTATAATTGATAAAATCTGACATATGTCAAACTTACAACGGATCGAGTGTTCGTAATTGCACCCCTGAGGTGCGTTTCAATATTACGTCCGACGTGCGTCCGACTTCTAACTTTTTTTACGAAGCGTTTCGATATTAGAACGTCCTGTCCGAAAACTTCATTCCATCGTTTCAAAATTCTTGAGTGGAACGTCCGACCGTCAACTATTTACACCACGATTTAGGAGAGCGTTTCAAAATTCAATCCGAAAGATATCGCCCTACGAAACAACTATGACGTCATACATCGTCCGTTACCGGACGTCAGACGTTAAATTGAAACGCACCTCTGGATTGTTTTTTCGACAAATATGTAAATGATCAGAATGAGCTTTTGACAGAAACTTTTTGTATCAGAAGTGAATTTTAACAGAAAAGTAAATCTTCAAATTCGTACATCCTCCGATTCGTATTTCACAAAACCAGCAACTCAGCAGACCAACAATTATCTATACTGTACCACAGATTAGAACTTAATCTGTGACTGTACTACCAAAGAGTAGGGGTCATAGACAAGAGAGATCATTCCCAAAATGGCGCGAAAATGGGCCAATGTCCTTGAATTTTACTACAATGTTTAGAATTGTCTGTCAAATATCAGAATTAGATGACTGCTTGAATTTTCTTGAAGTCTTACTATTTTCTAGTGATTTTCCTGACGATTTTTCACAAAAAGAACGTTTTTTTCAAAGCGAATTGACTAAAATTGTCCAATACATAAATATTAACCGTTATTAATTTTTTGGTGTTGAAGTGAATTTTTATTTTGAACCTTTTTTTCTGCCGAACATTTATTGGTTGAATTCTTGAGTTTTGCATGCATTTATCGTTTTGAAAATGAGTTTTTTAGTTTGAAGTAGTAACTATAGTTAGTAGACTAGTAGAATTAGTATTTACCTATTTGATATTAATATTTGCATGTGATCATGGAAGGTAGAACTTCCGGAAATGGCTGTAAGTGCTCTGTTAAAGTCTGTCCTAACAGATTTTATTCTAGCTCGCGTAGTTTGGAGAATATAAGATTTTTTAGATTTCCCAATCCGAAAGATTTTGAACGAGTTCATCAATGGAAACTCGCTTGTAATGATGGAGATATAATGAAGAAAGAAGCGAAAACATTATATTCAAATAACAGGATTTGTAGCATACATTTTGAAAATCAATTCATCATTAATCATAATTTGAATCATACTGCAGTCCCTACATTGAATTTGTTTCAGAAGTCAAGGGTTGACAAAGGCACACAGACAGAAGTAACTACAAAAGTTGATCAACAAACACAAACTTATCTTTCAACAGCTTCAGAGTGTCAGACCCAGACATCGAACAGTCTTTCTTCACAAACACCAAGGAAAAGCAAGTTGAGGGATTTAGTAAAGGTAACACATAAAAAATATTCAGAATCTTTGTTACATACATTTTCCAGTCCAAATCGAATAAAATAAGAAAAATTGAGACTGAAAAGGCTAAACTGGAATGCTCATTCGAGGAAATGAAAATGAAGGAAGAAGAAATTTCCAAAGATATATTTAAGAGAGCATGTGATAAGTACCTTCCGCCGATTTTCGGAAATACTGCCAAGATTGTCAGTGAATTGAAGGATAGGAAACCAAAGGGCAGGAGATATACGAAGGAGTTCAAACAGCATGCACTTTCTCTTTTTTATAGCGGACCAAAAGCTTATCGACAAATGGCCAAAAATTATAACTTTCCCTCGGTGCCTACTTTGAGGAGGATGACTGAGAATATTCAGAAAAAGCCTGGACTCAATGATTTTGTTTTTAGGAGCCTTAAATGGAGACTGCAAGGAAAAGGTGAACTAGATAAAATATGTATTCTGTCAATGGATGAAGTTTCTTTGAAAGCAGGTATTCAATATGATAAAAAAAATGATGAAATAATTGGATTTCATGATTTAGGTGAGAACTCATCCTTGAAATATTCTACGAGAGAGATTAAATTTTTTGTTCAATACTTTTGCAGGAAAGGGAAAGGACTTCGTTCCAACAAAAAATGCATTAGTTTTGATGACAAGAGTAGTTCACTATAATTGGAAACAACCCTTGGGCTATTTCTTCCTAAGTTCAGCATGTTGTGCTTCAGATCTCAAACCAATTGTATTTGATTGTATCACCAAAGTGATGGAGACAGGACTTGATGTTAGAGCTCTTGTATCTGACATGGGCTCAAACTTTGTTCAGTTTTCAAGAAAATTTGGTGTGAATATAAATAATTTAACATTTCAGGTGAATGAGAAGAAAATATTATATATATTTGATACACCTCATTTACTTAAGTGTATAAGGAATATATTGATGAAATATGAAGTACAGTTCGAGAAGAAGATGGCAAAATGGGATCATATTGAAGAGCTTTACAACTTAGAGAAGGAAATGGATTTGAAAATGGCAACCAAATTGACTGATGCTCATATATACACTAACAGTTTCCAGAAAATGAAGGTGAAGTATGCTACCCAGGTGTTCAGTGCAACTGTTGTTTCTGGTGAGATTCTTTTAATGAGCAGTATTTTGTACACTGCTGATGATGAAAACTATCAAATAAACCTTATACTTTCAGCAATATATACTTACATTGCTAATGGTGAAATGAGTGCTTCCGCAGCAGCTACAGCTAATTTGTTGGAAAAATTTGACCACCTATTTGACATCCTCAACTCCAGTACAACAAACACTAAAAATCAATATAAGAAACCATATACAGGAACTGATAATGAAGAAACATTTTTAAAATCAATGCTGACTAATCTGGAAGATATGAAAGTTTTTAAGCAAACACACACAGGTAAGAAAGATATAACAGAGTCATTTTCAAGCATTACTTGTTTTCAGGTTACCATCAAAAGTGTGATGAATTTATGGACTGATTTGAAGAAAGAGGGATTAATGCAAATGAAAACGAGACGTTTGAATCAAGACTGCATTGAAAACTTTTTTGGGAAAATAAGGCAGCAGGGGGGCAATTCAGTAAATCCAACACCGATTCAGTTTATGAATGCTTTCAAGAAACTGTCTTGCATGGATTTACTGAATTGTGTTGATACATTCAATTGTGCTGCTGATGTTGATGTACTATTGATGAGTGGAGTGCCAGAAAAACCATTTCCTGTTGAACTCGGAAAAATTCGACAGAAAAAAACTACCTTCAAGGTACAGGGTTATTTATAATGGCAAGCAAATATGACATTGCTTTTTTTTTGTTTTTAATTTTCATATTTTTAGTTCTTTTGTAGTTTTATTTTTATTCATTTATTTTATTGCTTCATTGAAAACTCCATTTATTTCAATCTATGAATAGGAATGTATCCATATCGATATATTGAACTAATATCAACATTTCGAATAGATAATTCCTATATTTAGATAGTGGTAGGCAGATATGTAACATTGCTAATTTTTTTGTTTTTGTTTTTCTAATTTCTTATTTTTTTGCAGTTTTATTTTTTATTTGTTTATTATAATGCTTCATTGAAATCTCCATCTATTTTATTCTATGAATAGGAATTTGTCCATATCAATATTTGAATGGATATTTCCTATATATATATATAGATTTAAAATGTTTTTGATGGTGTTCTGAAAGTATTATAGAAATATGATGGGTGAGTGTTTCTATATCTCTATAATATATGGCTTCTAGAGTAAAATGTTTTTGTAGATTACAAATGCAGACTTTAGAAGAAACGATTTGCCAACCAGAAATGTTGAACAATATATTAGTGGATATCTTTTGAGAAAATGTTTAAGAAAACATGCTTGTAAAGTATGTCAGGATTACGCCCAGTCAACTGATAGTCTAGATTCTACTAAACTGTTCTGCCACTTTAAAGGTAAAGCTAATTGTACCATGGATCCTCTTCTTAATGAAATGTTTTGCAGGTGATACTGACAAATATGGAAGCAAAAAAGGGACCTTTGGAAAATTGTTAATGCCAGAAGATTCATTTGTGGACTACGTATCGATGATGGAGAAAATTCTTATGGAAAATATCAGATCTGTAGCTACTGGAAAAACAGGAGAACAACTTTATCAAAAATTGAAAGATATTCCATTTGTACACCCCTGTGCAGAGTTTCCATATGTTTATTTATTGCAGTTATTCATACGAATGAGGATATTTTATATTGCAAAATATGCCAACAGTAATTTCAAAAGTGAAGAAACTAACAATCGAAGAGTCAAGAAATTACAAATATTACAACACAAATGAATACGATGTGAGTTTGTTATAAAACCTTTTTTGTATATATTCAACCCAAAATTTATCTAATGATTCAATAAATTTTTAGTACATAGCATTGGACGCAGTGGAGGGCCTGATACGGGTACACTCACGTTCGAACCTAACATAGCAGTTATGAAATTGGGATTATTGATAGTATTGTTAAAATGTCCAGGGACACAAGGTCCCACTGTGAGTAGCTAACTATAGTGTATTATTTTGTTCCATCCTGTTTTATGTTTCATGTAACTACTGCTCTCAAGAATATGTTGATGTACATTATGAACATAAATCAGCCATACCCTATGTTAACCTAAGGATTTGGATTCAATTATAAATTGAATAATTTATGCTAATGAGGAGAAATATATTTTTTTCATATTAAAGGTAAGAAATGTCCTGTTTTGAATACAAAAATCTGATATTTTTTCGTTCTTTTTCAGAGTTTGTGTTTCATCACCAGAAAATAAAACGATTGTAATTTTTTTTTACTGTACTATAGGCACTGTAGTTGTAATGGAAATATATATTTATGTAAGGGCGGGGATTAGCGCAGTGGTTAAGCGCTCGCCTGGTAATCGAGAGATTGCAGGTTCGATTCCCAGACGGTGCGATCTTTTTTCATTTTCAGATGTGAAAGTCTGAATGACTGAGGCTCGTGTCGGCTGGGAATAATCCTCCACGATTCACTGTTGCGTTAAAAATTAACAGTGCTGCTCCTAAAGTGGCGTATGGAGTTAGTAACAAGGCCTATCCAGAACACATGGCTAATGACCATAGCAGTCGATGCCAAAACACCAAGGAAAAAAAAAAAAAAAAAAAAAAATATTTATGTAAAACGTTGTCATTTTACAATAAAATGTTTGAAACAATGTATTTTACTTAAGACATCAGGAGTGCACATACTTGAAGTCTATACCAATGTTGATGTTTTCTATAATTTCAAATTCACCTTTTATTCTTTGTAACAAATTATGACAGCGAAAAAAGTAGAAAATTAACTCATTTTATGACTAAATACCTTATTATTTGAAGTAAAAGTGGGTATGGGGAAATATTTATATGATACCATCAATTATGAATAAATATATGCAGTGACCTTCTGGATATTTCGTCAAACTCGACCGTAGCCACACAGGTTAATTTTAGTCGTAATAACATGATAGATGATCATGTGGGCTACACTTTCTAGTTTGAAATACCTATAAAAGCTTTATCAGGTCCTTCTAACAGTTATGGTTCATTCATAAAGATCGGTGAGACAAGAACGATATTAACTTTTGAAGTATTTCGCCACTGATTCATTTACATTAAATTACTTCAACTTGGTTCTCAGCAGTGTTGAGGTTCAAGCAAACTCCAATGAATAACTTCAGCTATTACAAAAACTATTGCACATAATTTAATACTGAAAGTGAATGACACCACTCCTTAAAATCTTGTTGAGATTAGCAGGCACTTATGTCATTTCAAACTTGTTCCACGTCTTGTAATCTCTTCAATTTCGTAGGGTACAAGCAACCTTTGAAATAATTCTTCTCTAGATAATGTTAACAGAGATTTGAATAATCATATATGATGAGTAAACACAAACTACGAATGCAGTGGCAAGCACATAAGAATGGTGTAGTAACTGAAGATGCTCTCCGCATCAACTAATGCGTAACACCTTCAACATAGTTATATAATGTTACAATATCTTATCAAAAAACATTAATATTTTAATTATTTTTTAATCATTTCTTTAATTTCAAAAAAGTACTGTCAAATAGTAGCAGTTATGTTTATTTAACCTAACCTCCATCTCGATTTTTGTGCTCTTCTTCTTCGTTATTCGTTTGTAATGTCTTCTGGTGTGCTATTCTCGAATCATTCGACTTCCAATTCGTTTACGAATAAAAGAGACAAATATACTTATTTCGTGTGTATCAGTGTGAAACAGAAAATCGAATTCGCATACGTACAAACTCGAGAATAGCACCCCTGACTCTGACGAAATGTCACATGACCTGCTATCCCGGCTCCTGATTGGTGACACCAGAATCCAACCAGATTTTGAATTTCATGAATGAAATGGAAATGACAGTTGATTCAAGGATTCCGAAACGATTTTACTATTTCATTCATAAATACGTCATGTGATCTCTCTTGTCTATACCCCTACTCTCTGGTACTACCACCGACTGGACTTGCTCCGACCGAGCCGATTGAATTCGGTCAGATTCGTATTTTATCAGAAAGTGAAAACAGCAGAATCGTACTTTGTCAGACAGAGAATTTGGCGACTGATACATTTTTCGTAGTATTGCCGGTGCTTATAAATGGAAAGCAAATTGGAGAATTGTTCATTTATTTTAATTCAAGAATAATTGGAGCGTTAATTGGTCAAAAGTTTTTATTTTTTGAAACGATCGATTATCTTGTTTTGAGCGCTCATACACACAATGGATCTGCAACAATAATAGTGTTCATGATTGATGAATATTTGAATTTGCTTGAATATTTGGAAATATGGTGGTGTTTGTTCGCTGTTCTTTTATAAGTAAAATTTTATGTTACAAATGAAAATGTTTAGTATCTGTATCCTGACGAAAAAATAAAATTTTCAAATTCGTAACGAAATGGGCATTTTTATTTTGTTCTGCTATTGGTATATGCAATAAAGTAGTTTATCGCCATCAACTCATCTGCATAGAGATGTCTAGTGTTTTCCATTCGTCATTAATATATATATATATATATATATATATATATATATATATATATATATATATATATATATATATATATATATGTTGAAATTTACATTTAATAGGTATTCATGAATCGTTGTTCTTTTAGAGATCTCAGTTTGGAGATCATAAAATTAGCTCAAGCTGAGGGATGACAATAATAAAAGCTGATAAGTAATTTCTCAATAAATACAATAGTATGGAAGTAAATTAGACGCAGAAATACCGCTTATGATTCATGCCATTTAAAGATAGAGTAATTACATATAAATACCAATATGCCTGTAATTCAATTGGTAGTTAATGGAATATTTTTACAGGTTATCTTATTAGATCCAAAGAAACTCTTAGACTGCAGGGATATTTTCCATATTCGTCATCAAAAACATCAAAATGTTTTTGATAATCCTCATTGTAAAAGCCATTGTGTCAAATGATTTGTTCAAACTGCCTTGTATGAAGTTTTATGAAACAAACCAAGATGGTTTGATCAACCTATTTAACCTTGAGCCACGGGCTTTATATATCCTCGTTTATTGGCTTTGAATTCATTTGTATTCTATTTTTGTATTGAATGATCCGTATCAATATCATACCATAAAGAGCAAAAAAACTGAACTTGGAAATCAATTTCATTCACCATAAATTATGTTATTCAATTTTGTTATCGTAAATGAATATAGGTACCTATTTATATAATGATTGGCATATTTTGTAGGAGTTGTGTGGAACAAAAGCCTCTACTTGGTTGCAATGCCTCCAGTTGAATAAACAAGGTTGTGAATTCAAATTTCACAACTTGCATCTAATAGTGGTCCAATTTGTCTATAATTCGTATCATCATACCTACCTACCTTATCGTTCTACAAATTCAATAAAAAACTAAATGGGTTCAAGAATCAATAAACGATTTATTGTATATTCACAATGAATCTGTTATAATGAAAATTCACAAAATTATATTATCATAGAATCACAAAGGAAAATTTGGATGAATATTTTTTCAGTTTCATATATTCTACATTGCAATACTCAGTTTCTACCTATATCGGGATCTGCCACAACTTCTTCATTAAAGTAAAACCACAAATTTCAAAATTACCTCATCTAGAATAGACAGAAATTAAATATAGACCTTGGATTCACTTCTATAATATTATTAGGCATTTTTCCCCTAATATATGCAACATATTTTTCTTGGGAATAATAAAGTTATTATTATTATTATTCAAAATTGATATTTTAATAAATTTAAATGTAAAACTCAGACATTGAACAGCAAACTTTAATTTTAGAGTGCCATAAATATCCTCTTTTATTGGACTTGAATTCATTTGTATTCTATTTTTGTATTGAATAATACGTATCATCATACCATCAAGAGCAAAAAAACTGAACTTAAAATAGGCCTTTTCATTTAGATGATTTTTTAAGGCGCATGCGTTCGTTTTGAGACCCAAAGTCTGATTGGATATTGGGAAAGTGAATAGCCATTGGTTAGTTTTGAAATAACAATTTGGGATTGGCTCAGTTCAAAATTAGCGGTATTTTCACATTCTGTCAACCGTCAACTTCATGACAACAGACAAATGCAACCATTGGCGTTCGTACTTCGAAAGTGATTAATAATTACTAGTGAATAAAATACCTATTCCCCGTGGTTTACTTTTATTTTTGTGTGTTATATACCATTTCTTGTGGTAATTATAGTGTAATTGATTTATTAGCTCGACTTTACTGTGTGACACCTACAATGGTATCGGAATGTTGTGTTGGTGCAGAAGAAATCGGAAAAACCATACTCGAACCTTTCACAGGTAAGTTTTAGTTTACTTTTAAAATGATTTTAGAAGTCAAATGGAATGAGTTCACTGTGTTTACATTTCAGTTATTAAATTTTTTAAAAGTTTTTCAATTCTATAAACTTCCACAACCTGAAAAGTCGATAGAATTAATCAAGAAAGTTTATGCAGGTGTGGAAGGCAAATTATTAGTCAACGGTTTTCCCTAAAGCTCTGCTTTTGAGGGGTTTTCTCCGAAAATCTGAAAGTTTCGTAAAAACAAATTTAAAATTTAATTGATGAACTGTTCCATCCGCCAAATTATAATCCCTTCACAAAGAAAATGTTTCAATTTATTTTGATTTTTTGGTAGGCTGATTCAGAATGCCACAAGTCCTTGACAAATTGAAAATATTTGTTTAAGATGATAGAATTTGATGAAGAAAAATTGTTTATAAATCCTTCTACACTCGTATTGATTTTCTATATTATTTCTCACTTTTTTTAGGTTGTGGAAAGGTAAAACTCTGGAAAAACTCAATGTTTCAATAGGGTTTGTTGCAGGCTTGTAAAAAAAATGGGCTAATGCCATGATCCTCTATCGATCTACAAATTGAAAATATGGCAAATGTAATAATAATGAAAATTCCATGTTGCGGAAGAGGATTGAAGAACTGGAAAGGAATGAAGCTGGAGAAGACATGAATAACTTTGTGGAAAGTCTAAAGCAGAGTGATAAAAAGTGTAAGTTTTATACATCTCAAACTTTTACCAGCGTTCTCACATAAATTTTCATATTTGCAACACATAGAGCCTTTACAGTATTGGGGATGTAAAAATTTGAAGGTTAATCGACCTTTGGAGAAAAAAATCCTTTCAAAGAACTCGTTATAGTTTTGATCAGATTAAGCACTGGTTCATTAATTGAAGATATACTTACATTATAGATTCAATCTTTAAATATTCCACCATTTTTGAAAGGCTGTGATAAATTAACACCTGAGGAGAAAATTGAGACAAAAATAATTGCAAAAAAAGAATGTAATATGGAGAACATGTTGTGGGTAGAATAATATCTTTCAGATTGTTGAAAAAAAATTTGCCAGTTAGTGTGAGAGGAATATTATCCCAAGTTGTATTTGTTACTGCTTGGTTGGTTAATTTTCAAGTACCTAATGTGAAAGAAGAAAATACCTTTTGAAAATATTGTCGAATTACTTCCATTTTTTCCAAGGACTGACAGTTTGCTTGTCTTCTGAAAACAACACTTATTTCTCATGACTGTATAATACATTTTTGAATGAGTTCTTTTCCTGCATCAATTTTAGTGTGAAAAATATTATTCTTCTCTAAAGTCATCATTGTATTTGCATTCTGTTGAAAAAGAAATCAATTTCATTCATGGCAGTTTTTTTTAATTTCAAAGAAATTTCAATTCTCACATTGAATAGTTATGCAGTTTTGATAAAAAGCAATAAAATAATTGAATCATACTCCAACCATACTCACATTTCAAGTCTTGTATTTTTTGTCATGCTTATCCATATATATCATATTCATTTAAGTCGGAGAATTAGCTGTGTTGAAACATTGTTAATGTACCTAACTGTTTTCTTTTTTTTTTCATGAAACGAGATCTGCAAATGCGACCAGGAAGAAACTGCTGGAATTTCTTCTACGGAAAACATTGGCTCATCAAAAATCAACCACACTAATGGCTAGTTTGGTATATACGAATATTGCTAAGCAAATGAAATTGTATCTTACAAGAGTATTTTTTGACATAACTAATGCAGTCTTTTATAGCTATTTATATTCTACAATTTTCAATGGTAACATATTTATTTTATGGAAGAAGTAAGACTATGGACTGTTTATATTCAAAAGTTGCATTAAACATGAATAACTGAATTGTTAATGAAAGATAGTTATGTATGAGAAATGAACAGTAATGCATTAATATTTCTGGAGAGCTGTCATACATATCACTTTGCCGAAAAGCACCCAGAAGCAACAATATCATTTTCTGCTTGTAATTATTCTTTTCCAATGTCTTATTCGAAATAGTTCAGTCGTAACTCAACAAATTATTATTTTGAAATGATAATTATTTACTGGTTGCTAAGTTTACGATTTTTTTTGTCATCGGGGAAAAAATTTAAATTGATTTAATTCTCAGAAATCATATATCATTTTCTAGAAGCAAAGTGTCATAACAATTACCTTTTTCATAAAACCTTTATATATTGAGCATAATTTCATAAAACCATTTTTTTAAAAATGTTTTTGCTTGAAAATATATTGAGATTAACAGGGCATATTTTCCTAAGTACATTGCCAATGATATAATAAACTATATTTGTTTTTTTACTATTTTTCATTATTTGTTTTTGATTAGTAACCTTGAAAATTAAGTTATATCAACCACTTGGTATTAAAATAATAGTGCTAGTAATGGAAAAACGTTTATTATTACTATTATCATAGTTTTAACTGACTAACTCAATTTTTGTTTCAAATATGTACTTTTTAAAATGATTTATCTATATATTGGTAACATTATGCAATTAAATGACAAATTGTGTGCGAAGCACCAGTTTCAGTTGAACAAATGTTTGCAGTTTGTCAAAGTTAAATGAAATGTACCTAGAAAATGCCATCAAAATTATATATTATGTTAAAAAGTATTTGATGTTAGTTTGCTGTCTATTTTTCTAATATGTTTATTTAATGCAGTTATTTTTCAAATAAAATAAGCATCACTCGTTTATTTTTATGCCATTACATTAGATGTATCACCAGTAATTTTAACAATAAGCATTCTTTGGTTATTTGCGATCATAATATTTATTCATAATCATTTGGATGTTGATTTGTTCTCTTCACAAATGATCTGGGGTAGTCCAATTTTTATATTTTGTTATTGATAGCTAGTGGACCAGAAAAGCAGTAGTGTAAGAGCACAATTTTCTTGGTTGAAGAATCTCACAATTTTCAATATTATGTTGAGCTGTTAAGGCTGCCAAATCCACCTAGCTTTTTGGCATTTTCTTTATAGCATGTGAAATTGTAATTGTGTAGCAATTTATTAATTACTCAAATAAGTTTAATTATCATTAATTTTTTGAAGTGGAGAAGAGTTTATATATAGCTTCAACTTAGGTTTATAAATTTTTTTAATTGTTGAATTTGTTAATTCCTTCAACCTGTTGCACTCCTACGTGCAACCCTTAGAAGTATTCGAAAGACTCATGCGAGCTAAAGAAGACGCAGCCCTTACCTTTAACGTGTGATGCCATGCACGAGACCGGTGACCAAGCTGGGAATCGAACCCACGACCCTACGCTTGAGAGACAAATGCTCTACCAGCCGACTACCAGGGCCCATGATTATGATTACAAAATTTACCTATTTCTTACATTAATATTGTTTGTGTTGTAATCAAAATTGGTAACAAGGCTTGTATCAAATATAGTAGATATAAATTATGTCGCATTGCTATAAAGAATCGTTATTTTGAATGAATTTGTACAAACTCACGATTGAGCATTGTGGTGCTGTAGGTTTTACAGTTTTCTTACAGTTGAAAAGCAAATGCGCCACACAATTATTAATCAAGACATTCAAGACATATCATACAATATTTTTACAATATATTTTTAACAATATCAGATTTGTTTTTTCGAATAAACTTTAAGCAACAACTTTGTTTCTTTCCTATTCCCCGATACAATTTTTCAATGCAGCAATATTTCATCAGACCTTCCTTCCTATTCAACTTCTTTAAAGTTTCTTGACAGATTTTATGAGTTTTCAATCCACCATCTGAAAACTAAATGATAATGAAGAAAATCTATACAAGTTTTTTCACATTCAATCAATACTTGAGATACCTGTTTTATTTCCAAACCTCTGACTTGTGTAATAGACAATTCTACTTGTATATTCTACCTTATGGATTATGATTGCAATCCTAAAATGGAATTTGGGTGCTTTTTGATAAAGTGTATTCGTATTATAGGTAATCTATAATTAAAACATTGCGCTTATGCTTGCCTCAGAAACTGACTGTTTATTCTGTACAATTTACCATTTTCATGAGAATAAGAAAAAGTGCAATTTTTTTCATATTGAACTATACAATCTGGGAAACGCTTTCGATTAACTTTGTGGTACTGTTTAGTTCCTTTGTGTATTATTGGAGGATGAATAATTTGGGTGCCATACATAAAAATGTAATTATATTTCTGTGGTCCCATACCTCTTTTGCTTGACATCCAAACCTAATGAGAGTTATAGAACGGAAAGTAGCATTGACTTTCCAACACTCAATTTTCGTTATTTCTATCCATAGGTTCCACATTGATGGAATTACTACCCATGAAATGAAAAAATGCCATAACAGAAGAGAATTTACAAATATATATAATATACCTATAATAATCTGTGTTGTGAGAAACTTTCAATACCCAGAATACAGTAAAAATTATAGACATGATCTCACAATAATTTGAAACTGAATATTCACTGATTTTTTGCGTATTTCCCTTAAAAATTACCAGAGCGTGTAATCTACCTGATAAATGATAGAACAGAGACCTACTGGATATTCTCAAACATTTATTGGTCATTGCCATGCAAGGTATTACTTAAAAGTAGAATCTAGCCTCTTTCAAACACGATACTGGGTACCACCTATTCACTTATCTGCGGGAAACTCTGAGGAACGAAAAAAACAAATTTTAGATTTTTTGCAGATACGGGCTTATAATTGAGCAATAGAACAAGAACCATTGCTTCGTAGATTAATTTCAATTATCATTTGAGGTTAGATATACATACGTTTGAATAGAGATCATTCTTATTTTCTCAAATCGGCATTTCTCAAAAACAATATACTATACTTACATCAAATGAAAAAGCATTGGAACGAAAAAAAAATGCTTTATATGTTAAGTAAATATAACCTACTTTATACCACCAAGAACCTTTCATTCTCATATAAAACAGTATACACGAATATTTTCAAATAGTGGGTTTTTTTCTCCATGTAAATTCAAGTCAACTATCCATGAGAAAAAAGATTATTTTATTTCCTTTAAAAAGAAAAAATATTCGACGGCACTGCCGTTGGATCTGACAGGTAAACAAAGTTAGTCATTTGTCATCTAAATGAAAAGGCCTATTCTATTTCATTCACATGTTCAGTGTGCATGTCTGAAAATTCAGTGTAAGTTATTTAATAATAATAAAGGTCTTTATTTTCATCAACCAGATAAACATAAAATACATTTTTGAGTAATATGAGCACAGCGCTCCAGGTCGATAGAAAAATGCCGAAGATCAGGTGACAGCACAATCTGTGGTTGCAGATTCATCACTCCCTCAATTGTCAAATTGAACTGTCAAAATCGTCATTTCCTTCGTTTTTCTGGATTGGCCACTGTAAGCAGAATCCACCAGCCAAATGTTTTCCAACCTATTCACCCACCTGACCCACCCCATATCCAACGATTATACACTACGAAGGATGGCCCAGTTCAGTTATCTGTCAACCCACCCGCTTGCCAGTTGCCACCAGCAAAAAGTGACGTCACATGGCCTCCACTGTCGTTGGTTTGCCGTAAGAGCCCATGCATTTTTTCGGTTTTTATAACCTTTTATCTCGGTATTTATAAAACAAACCTATTCAATTTTTGGGCGTTTCTGGTTGGTGCGTTAATTTTCTTCTGCCCCATTGAGTTTTCAGAACTCTAGATGACCTAGTTTGCTGTGGATAAACCATACATTGAAGTGATGCCAAGTGCGTTTTGAACACATAAGACACTGAAAATATTTGTGGAAAATTATGTTGCAAAAGTTGGGCCCAATTTAATAAATAGAAATTAATGAGTTTTATGTGTTATGAGTTGAAAATTGGAGTGTCATTCAACGTATTTGCACAGGTACACTTTCTCAGGGCTCGGTTAAGGGGGTTCTGGCCAATTCGGTAGGTAACCAGTAGGACAGAATAAAGCTCAGGAATTCAGTGGATATGCAGAGTTTAATGAGACAACCGGAGCTTCAGAGTAAATTATCAGTTTGCTGAAATATGACTAGAATAAGAAATTATACAAAAGGTGCATAAACTAAATAGCCCTACCTGAAATATGACCAGGCGACAATCCAGAGGATTTCTCGAATTGAAATAACCCAATGGTTCAAACTTAGCAAGTGAATATTTCTAACGTTGTTCTATGCTCAAAGTTTTCACGCTAAATATATTCTTTTCAGTAACTCGAGAAATTCTTTCATTTCTTGCAAAGGACAAAAAACAGCAGAATGCCGCAAAAAGTTTAAATTAGATACCGTAGAAACCGCCGGTCCGGCAGCCTGTGGTGTATGCAACCCTACAATGACGCAATTGACAGGCGGGTTGCTTAGCCTCGAATCTAGGCATCTTAGATCAGATCTACTTTATAATAGTTATATATATGATATGATAGATGGCGGTACAGACAGAGTACAATAATATTTACTGGATATCTCAGTTCAAGGGCTAACAAAAGACACAGTCTTTTGTCGCGCTACAACGTGCCCCCAAAGCTTCGGTGAAAATGGGCTCATTGAACTGAAGCTGGTAAGTGATATAACTTCAAATGACTGGCATGAAACATGCCTCATTCCTTATTTTTATCGTGAGGATCCACCAGGAGGTACGTAGCTTCACTGATCTGCTTTTTTATTTTGTAGGGTCCTTCGAAAAGTAGCAAAAACTTTTTCGTTTCGGACTTCAGGGAAGAGGACATATTGTTGGCCTTCAACAAGACCAGTTCCTCAGGTAAAAATTTGTGATAAGGCTTTCCAGGATTCCTCACATCGCGACGCGCAGCTTTTCCTTGAAGAGTAGCTTCAGCTAAAATTAGTTTTTGTTCCAGTGGTAGGACTGATGAGTTCGTATCGAGCGGATTTCCTAAAGCCGGTGGGAGGAGTCGCAAAGGCCCAACCCCTAACTGAAGCTCTCGAGGTGAAAAATTCGTAGACTCGTGCACCACGTTATTAAAAAATTCCTGGAAACGCGGAATTTCATATGCCCACCGTGAGTGTTGTTCACTACAATACGTCCGAAACAGTCGGCCAAGTTCACGCATAACACGCTCTGCGGGATTTGCGCTGGGGTGCCTAACTGAAGTGTACACCAGCTTGATGCCGGCCTCGCTCAATCTGCTCTGCCACAATTTGGAAGTAAACTGGGTTCCTTGATCTTGTAATACCCGCTTTACTAAGCCGTAAGTCGGGAAGTAATCCTTAAACAAACGGTTAAGCATTGCTCTAGAAGTAGCTCTCTTCAGAGGGTATAAAACTACGAATTTGGTGAACAAATTATAAACAACAAGCAGATAACTAACTCCCCCGCGGCTTCGAATCAACGGTCCATAAATGTCCATGGCTACAATGTCTGTTTTATCGGTTGGCACGATTTGCAGATGGCGCGGCTTTGGCAACGCTGTAACTTTAGCTTTCTGACAGACGACGCAGGTACGTATAAATTTCTTGATTTCACGGTACATGTTTGTCCACCACAATTCTCGTCTCATCGCTACCCAGCAGTGCTGCCGTTTTGTGAGTAATTACTCCTTTTGTGAGTATTTTCAACGCTGCGGAGTAAATGCGGAGTAATCGGATATTTGTGAGGAATTGTGAGGATTTCGATAGGTCATTCACATACATTATTAAATACGAATTTTGATCATAAAGACATCTAGCTGATGCTGAAACAAAAGTACTAATAGGCAGAACGATATTTCTGCGCATGCGCCAAAATAAAACTAGATGAATACAGTCAAGCACGACTCTCTTGGTGTTGATTCTCTCTTCACGTCACTCGTTGCCACCTATCGGATGTCGTGTACCACTTTTTGCCTCATTTTTTCAAAGAACCATATATCATAAATTCTTGTACTGACAGGTGACACTAGTTAGATGTTAGATTAGTACTATTGTTAATTTTTTTCAAAGAAATCTCTATCATTTCAATTCATATCAATCAACCATTGCGTCAGTTAGTGAAAAAATATTGGGAGAATTTTGTGAGGATTTTCAAAGTTTTGGGAGTAAAATGCGCGGATTTTGATAGGGCCTAGTGATCCTTCTGATTAGTGTCCAGCGGCAGCACTGCTACCCAGGTTTTCCAGCAACCGTAATGGCCTAACAGTTGATGATAAACACTAATAGCCTCCGAAACCAAAGATCTTGGAACACATAAGAGAAAGGTACTTTCATCTAAACCTCGTTTATACAAAACGTCCTGGTATACTGCAAACCGCATCTGCAACTTTTCATCAATTTCCAGATGGCTTTTAATATTCGACAGCTTCTCATCAAGGTTTTGATAGTGGATAATATTTTTTAATAACTTTTCAAATGAGTCTGGCAAGTTGAACATGGAAAATATTTGAAAACACTTATCCTCTGGAGTGAGAAACCGGACACAAGCGTGCCTTGAAAGGGCATCAGCTGCTATATTTTCCGGGCCTGGAACATGGGTAACCTCAAAAGAGGATTCTTGGAGCGCCAAGGCCCACCTAGTCACCCTGGGAGAGAGTAAACGACAGGAATGGATGTACGTTATTGCTTTGCAGTCGGTATGCAAAGTGATTGTATTTCCTAGTAGGTAGACTCTCCATCGCTGAAATGACCATAGTACGGCCAGGACTTCTTTTTCGAAAGCGGTGTATCTTCTTTCCCTCTCCAGTAAGAGACGTGAGGAATAAGAAATAACTTGCCGCTTGTCACCGACAACCTGAAAAAGTATGGCAGCAATGCCAATGTCACTAGCATCTGATTGCACGTGCCAAGGTAATTTGGGATCCGGGTGGAAAAGTAGAACTGCTTCCTGCATTGCTTCCTTGATAGCTTGGAAAGCTGCAGATTGTGATTGTCCCCATTTCCATGACACTTGCTTTTTTAACAAGTATGTTAGAGGTGCTGACAGCTCAGCGAATTTATACGAGAAGATTCTGTCATATTGACAAAACCCTATGAACTTCTGGAGTTCCTTGACATTACGGGTCACTGAGTAATCTCTGATTGCCTGAATCCTTGTGGGATCAGGACGCACGCCACTGGTACTTATGATGTATCCCAGGTAAGACATTTCTGTTCTGAAAAACCTACACTTTGAGAGTTTCAAAGTGAAACCCGCCTTTTGCAACCTTGCAAATACTTTTTTCAGATGAACCAAGTGTTCTCCTATAGAAGAGCTAAGCACTAAGATGTCATCGATATAAGTTATCGTAAAACTTTCAAAATCTCTTCCCAAAATCAAACTAAGACAACGTGAAAAAGAAGAAACAGCCGTTGCCAAGCCAAAAGGCAAGACACAAAACTTATAAGTTTTGGTGCCCACCATAAACCCGGTATACTCTTGGTCTTTCTCCCGCAGTGGTATCTGCCAGTACCCATGAGTTAGATCAAGTGAACTCATCACGGTTTTTCCTGCTAACATTTTGATGATCTCTTCAATCGGGCGGGGGTGCTCAAAATCTGACTCCATAATGGAATTCAACTTACGAGCATCTAGGCAAACCCGTACTGTCCCATCTTTCTTCAATGTAGTCATTAGGGGTGAAATGTAGGGTGAAGAGCAACGTTTAATCACTCCCCAATTTTCCATCTCTGAAATAGCCTTATCCACAGCAGCTCGGTGAGCTATAGGGATAGGGTAGGGCTTGACAAAAAACCCTGAATAGTCTCGTAATTTGATAGAATGAACATATTCTTTAGTTAACCCTGGTTTATCACTGAAAATATCTGAATAACATTTTAAAATTCTTAACAAGTTGTTTTTTTTCTTTTTCGGGCAGCTGAGAATCTTCCAGAACCCCTGAGAATTTATCCTTATTTTGTAAGAAGAAATTTGTTTTGTTTTCATTTTGCATTGTACAGAGATTTGTTTTATTTTGATTTGAAGCAAGATTAGGGTTTGCTGAACCTAAGCCACCCTGTATTTCTGGAATCGCTTTTCCTTGTAAATTTTGGAAATGCCTACTAGAAACTGCTCTAATATTTAAAGGTTCTAATACATCCCACTCATGAAACATATCCAGCTCTGGTATAATTATATTTTCCGAATTAAACTGAAAACTGAGATTCCTATCAGCCAAATTTATTATGACCTGAAAAGATCTCATAAAATCACACCCTAGAATAACAGGATACGAAAGTCCTGCAATGACTAAAAATTCCTGCACAAATTCCAAATTTTGTAATTTGAATCGGAGTTGGGCTTGCCAAGACACTTTTTTTAATTTTGATTTAAATGCCCCGACCACACGCACACCTGGTGCATTAAAATGTGCTATTTCACCATGGAGATCCTGTAATTGTGACCAAACCTGTGAAATAACAGATATGGTACTCCCACTATCAACAAGTGCAGGATAACCATATCCATAAAAATTTATCATTACGATAGGTGATCTATTGTCCGAGAGAGTGTGGTAAAATCACACTCCTCTAACAATTCCTCCAATGGATTATTGGCTATATTCATTGGAGCTCCTTTTAAAATTGTCCCCACATTCGAACTCAATGGGGGGACTCGAACTCGTTTCCCTATAACGAAATGTCCTCTACTTCCAAAACAGAAATATTTGGACTCTTTTTATTTTCAAAATTTCTTGAATTGAAAAATTGTTTGTTTTCTCTGGCCTGCTTATTGGATTTGTATCCCTGCATTGAGAAATATTTTGTTTTCTCAAAGTATTTTTGTAGTACTCGTCAGCCTTACGTAACCTGGAAACAGCTTGGGCTAGGATAGTCGTTCCCAAAAGAGAACCTGCTACATTTGGAGGGAAGTGTGGAGCTATCAGTTCAATGAGATCACCCTGGCTGTAAGGGGGTTGAAGATTTTTTGCTGTGGCTACCCAATAATTAAAATGATCCACAAATAACCCTTCCTTGTATTGGGCACTCTCTAGTTTGTAACCTGAGTTTATTTAGGATTCTAGAGTGCCAAAAATTATCCAAGAATGCTACTTTAAACTGTATATAAGTATTACATTGATCAGAAAAGACATTCCACCACAGTTTTGCTGAACTTTTGAAACAGCCATTTAAGATAATTTTAATTTTATTAAATGCTGTCCCGTCTAAGTCGATACCTCTTTCCAAAACCTGGAGGAAATCTGGTGGCTGAATGTTATCAGTTTCAGATCCAAAGGATGGCATTAATTTACTAAATTCTATGAGGGAAAAGCTGTCATTGACAGGCTCTCTAGCTATATTTCTACAAAAGTATGGATTGCCACCTGGTCTCACAAAATCTTTTTCTGAACTAGGTAAATAATTATGAGATTGAAAATTTTGCTTAAAATACGACTGGTTAGGTATTTGATTCTGATTATGAAAATTTTGCTTAAAATACGATTGGTTAGGTATTTGATTTTGATTATTTTGCAGCACTCTCGAAACAATCCTGCTAACCATTTCAGTAAGATCCTCGTGTTGTTCAGGCGGTAAACATATAGGGGTTGGTTCCTCAAAATCTACCCTTTGCAACTCTGGAATGTTGGCAGTTGCTCCCAAGTCCTCATGTGCCCCCAAGTTATGGGTTGCCCCCATCAGAGGTAGTTGAGGATTCCGAAAAACATTTTCCTGATATTGATTTTTTCCTTTTTCAGGAGTTTTTCGTATAGTGGGAAGATTTTGCAGGGCTTGTGTTATCGGCGTACGATTCCGTAGACGATTAAGTTTTGGTACAGCACCCATAGATGGTATATTTGCTACAGGGTTCTGTGCATTTGAAAAACCAACGACCGGTGGTGAATTACATGAAAAGATCCTACCTTCGTTTTCATCCTGGTTAGTGGTAGGGGACTCACTTCCATCCAGCTGCTGCGGCAGTCCCTCGTTCAATCTGTCATAATTTAGCGATTTTTTAGGCCTGAGATCGTAATTGCCTGGAGTTCTCTGCATCCTGAGATTCAATGAATTATCCACGCCTACTGGTATACTGAAAAAAAGGCCCCACGTTGGGCGCCACGTTGCACAGGTACACTTTCTCAGGGCTCGGTTAAGGGGGTTCTGGCCAATTCGGTAGGTAACCAGTAGGACAGAATAAAGCTCAGGAATTCAGTGGATATGCAGAGTTTAATGAGACAACCGGAGCTTCAGAGTAAATTATCAGTTTGCTGAAATATGACTAGAATAAGAAATTATACAAAAGGTGCATAAACTAAATAGCCCTACTTGAAATATGACCAGGCGACAATCCAGAGGATTTCTCGAATTGAAATAACCCAATGGTTCAAACTTAGCAAGTGAATATTTCTAACGTTGTTCTATGCTCAAAGTTTTCACGCTAAATATATTCTTTTCAGTAACTCGAGAAATTCTTTCATTTCTTGCAAAGGACAAAAAACAGCAGAATGCCGCAAAAAGTTTAAATTAGATACCGTAGAAACCGCCGGTCCGGCAGCCTGTGGTGTATGCAACCCTACAATGACGCAATGGACAGGCGGGTTGCTTAGCCTCGAATCTAGGCATCTTAGATCAGATCTACTTTATAATAGTTATATATATTTTATGATAGATGGCGGTACAGACAGAGTACAATAATATTTACTGGATATCTCAGTTCAAGGGCTAACAAAAGATACACAGTCTTTTGTCGCGCTACATATTATACCTATATGAGGAAGTGATTTTGAAAAATAGGTATCAAATTGTTTGTATGGATCTAATAGAAAGTAGAAAATTTCAAATTTAATCGAAAAAAACTCGGAGAGTTTTATGATAATAAAATAAATGTTGATAAATTCAGTTATTTTTTAGTTAGGTGCATGTGAAATTATTATATGAATGAGCATATAAGAAAAGCATTGAAAACAATCAATAAATAAGTACAACTGAGGGCAATTTCAAGTAGTGATTCATTAGTAAATAGAACAAATTTGTGTTTTTAGCTACTTACATATTTTCCTTTCTTTAAAAAACATGAAGTAATAACACATTGGAAGATTGCCCAAGGAAGTATGTCATTTTTCGATAGCTATATCACTGAAATGAAATTATAATATGATGACTGGAATGCTCGTCATGCTGCGCGACTAGATTTCTCATGGAGGCCGCCATGTTTGTTTTGTAGTTCCTGGCAGTGGCGGAGGAATCGAGATTGAGTTGATTGTAACCACTGAAATGAAATTATAATATGATGACTGGAATGCTCTTAGTTCCACTGCGCACCCGTATAAAGTGATAACTATAGGAGATGAAGAAAGGAGGCACATGCAATCTAGCAGAGAAATACTTTATTGCTTACTTGTATGGGTGCGAGAGAGACATTCATCTGCACGTACGTGTTATTAGTTTCCCAATTTATGGTTTGTAAACACGCCAGTGCAGTGCAGCGCGTCTTTGTATCAGTTTTATATGTTACAATCAACTCAATCTCGATTCCTTCGCCACTGCCAGGAACCACAAAACAAACATGGCGGCATCCATGAGAAATCAAGTCGCGCAGCCTGACGAGCATTCCAGTCATCATATTATAATTTCATTTCAGTGATTGTAACATATAAAACTGATACAAAGACGCGCTGGCGTGTTTACAAATCATAAATTGGGAAACTAATAACACGTACGTGCAGATGAATGTCTCTCTCGCACCCATACAAGTAAGCAATAGAGTATTTCTCTGCTAGATTGCATGTGCATCCTTTCTTCATCTCCTAGAGTTATCACTTTATACGGGTGTGCGCAGAGGAACTAAGAACATTCCAGTCATCATATTATAATTTCATTTCAGTGAGCTATATTCATCTCAAGTATTTTCAATAAATCGAGAAATAGTCGAATAAATAAACAATATTTGGTACTATCACGAAGTAGGATATTCAACACGCACTAAACAGTCGATTCACTTTTCACTTTTTCACGACAAACTAAGATGTTTTTGGCACTGAAAACACATTAACCGAAAATTTAAATGATTCACCAAATACAAACACTGAAGAAAACGACGGAAAAATGTTACAGGCAGGAAGAAAAACCGCTGTGAAAAAGTATAAAAATACATGGGTTTTTATGGCAGACGAACAGTTCTGGAGGCCACGTGACGTCAAATGACGATGCACCTGCTTTGAAATTTGACCAATGAACGGACATAGGAAATGGGCCATCCTGTGTAGTGTATAATCGTTGAATAAGGTTAGTGGACGATTCCAGTAGGTACTCCTATTCAGTGTCACGACAATCAATTCTCTGTGAAAATGACTCAACGATTATGCACTACAAAGGATGGCTCAATTCCTATCTCCGTACAATGGTCAAATTTCAGCGAGGGTGCATCGTCATTTGACGTCACCTGGCCTCCAGAACTGTTCGTCTACCATAAGAGCTCTACTTATACATTGTTATGACTAGAAAATAATGCACATGCGAACGGTTCAACGATTTATTCTAAACTCCCCCTTTTACAATTGATGATGATGATGATTGTTGGTTTGATGGGTTTCGTCGTGAGACATATACCCAGGAACAAGTTTTTTTTTTAGAGTGTTAGAAGAGAGTGTACAGTTAAGTACGCCTGGGAGGTCCCATATTCTCTTCTGGTAGTAATAATATCGACATCGACGATACCGGGGGAGTTATAGAGACAGACACAACAGAGGTATAGACTTTTCTCGCTTGGGGACAACGGCCAAGCTATACACATCCCATAAATGTTGCCTCGGAAGACAGTTAAAGCACCCAGGTTACTCGATAGATAGGATCTGTAATTAAAATAGGAGGGTTAGTTTATAATTCTATAGAATGTTTTTGCAGGAATTGTATGAGTATTTTGCAAGTTTCAAATGTTAAATTCTGAAGAAGTGTATGAATATTAATTGGAGTAGGTATTTGGCATGTTGCCAGTTTCTTGTACAAATCATCATTGTCGTGTAATAACCTCTCACCTGGGGGTGATCTCTTCAAAATCTCGAAATATAATAATAATATATATATCTTCGCCAGAACAATGACACCCCTACAAAAGAGATCGTCCAGACAGAGAGTTATTTTTTTATTAAAAGAAGGTAGCGCGATGCTCGCTGCCACCAGATCAGAAAAGTTTTAAATCCGTTCGGATCATACAGATTTAGAATTTAGTGGTGTCGTGGTTTCTAGCGGTCGGCTAGGTTATGTCACAAATTAAGTCCTTGGAGGGTAGACTCGGCCACGGCTTAAATGCATGGACTTTACCTAAGGTTTGAAGGGATTAAATAATACCAGCCAGGTTTTAACGAACTAAATTTATTAAATTACTAATGAGGCGGAAAGTTGAGACAACAATGTCAAAGAACTAAATTAATGAACGATTTCTCTCTAAACGGGCACAATATCGAAATACTCTCCTTAAATAAACAGACAGTTCCAGGGTTATTACTCTCAAAATATAACTGAATCTGGATATGTGTTTACACTGATTGTAAGTAGTTATATCAAAGTTCTATCTTATTTTATTTTAAAATCTAACAAACGGAAAATCAATTGCCCGAGCAAAACAAAAAGAACAATTATGAGACTATTTCTCTCTAGTTCAAGTACTTAACCCTATTGTTTGAGTAGTATGCCCTACCTGAGATCTAATATAAACCTAAATAAACTATCTGCGCGAGGGAGTTTTAAGAGGCCCGCTTAAACACTCCTCCCTGTATATTAGGTATATATATATAAATCTATATATTGCTAGCTATAACCTAATTTGGAAAAAGGGAAACCCAATTCGTTGTTAATCTGTTCGATAATTCCCAAAAATATAGCTTACAGGTATATGTCAAATCAAAAAGGTACAAATACGCTCACCACACGAATCGAAGCTCGAACTCTTCAAGTAATCCAATTAAACAAGCCACTTTAGTTTAGACGTTCCCGAATCTTGCGAACGGAAATTAAGGAACTCAAAATGTTCCTACGACTTACGTAAATTAACAAAAGCCGCCACAAATTATACCAACTCAACACAAAAGCCTCTTCGCGAAACAGTGACTTGAAATACCTCGTATTTCAATCCACTCCAGATATTCCCTAACTCGAGTCTCGACTATAAGACCAAACTGGCTTGAACCCCGAACAAACCGACTGGAACCCTGATTCGTACCCGACTCCCGAATTTTTCTCAAAAATTCCAAAGCTTGCCAGTTTGAAATTCCACTTCAGAAATCTTCACAGCCAATCAAATGCTCTCGAATATTTTCTAGTCTGTGGTCCTACTAATGCCCTCCCTCAGCTCGAAGAGTAAGTATGCGAAATTATCGATAGAGTTCTGTTACTCATGCCGACTAAGACGGTTGGCTATATCTATCCCTCAACCCTAGATGTCGCGACTATGCTATATCTGTACAATTTTCCGAATTATTCGTGCCCGGCTATCCGGCTAACCAATTCGAGGGCCTGGGAGGTACTTAAAATTTAACGATGTTTGAAATCGTCTAGCGCCCTTCGACCTCTCCCTTAATAAAATTGGAATCTTTATTGCATTTCTTTGAAAAACTTCTAAACAATTTTAATGGTGTTCGTGTCCTTTTGACCTGGTTAAATAATAAAGTTGGGTTTTTGTTTAGTCTGGTTTTAAAGTATCAAGTCGTTATTTTAATGCGTTTTTCTTTTTCTGTTTTATGTGGTTTGCCCTATTTGACCCTAACACCGATACTGAACCGATATGAGGTTCCCTTTTCCAACGATAGACTTTTCGAAATTTTGTCTATACAAAAAAAATATATATATATTTCTGTACTTTGTTACAGTCGTGTGTTAGTCGGCATTCCAAAACGACATGTTGCAGATCACCATCTTCGCCACATTCACATAGAGGTGTGGGTTGGATGCCAAGTCGATAAAGATGATGGGGGGTAAGACAGTGTCCCGTTCTTGCTTTGATAATTGTGGTTATATGACGTCTATCTTTAAAGGGAAATTTTGCATACCATGGTTGTGTAGGAAATTCATTCGTAATTTGTCCATAAAAGGTTGGTTTGTTAGTTATGTTTTCTTTCCACTCCTTGCGCCAGGTTACCCATATTTTTTGTTTGATTGTTGGCAGGAAGTTGTCATGAAAAAGTTGAACTTGCATAGGGATGTTCAGCATTCGTCCGATATTAGCCAGTTTGTCTGCCCTATGATTTCCTTTTATACCGAGATGTCCAGGAAGCCAGGAGAGGCATACCACTATATCTGAGTGAAGCATGTCAAGTATTAATCTTTTCGTTATGATACTTATATGATCTTTATTATTTTGATAAGTGTCTTGTGTTATTTTCTGTAAGGCTGATTTTGAATCGGAGAATATGATTATTTGTTTTTGTTCTTTCGAGAGACAAATATTAAGAGCCTTATGTATTGCTATCATTTCTGCTGTACAGATCTGGCAGTATATAGGTAGATTTTCGGAATAACTTATGTTCAGTTTTGGGATGAAGACTCCATATCCAGCCCTAGAGGTCACAGGGTTAAGGGATCCATCAGTGAATGCCCAGGTATAGTTTGAGTACTTCTCTTGAAAATGAGTTGTGAATACATCATGATTAGTGAAGGAATCTCGTGTAGAATCAATATTCAGCACAGGGATATGTGCCAGTTGTTCATCCAGAGCATATTTATGACAGGGTAGGATATCTGATTTATACATATTTGTTTGAAATGTGTCCAACTCGCTGAGGGCTTCAACGTAATATGGTTGTTTTCTCCTCTTCCAATAATTTCTTTTCCCGTTGCAGTGGTGTGCAAGGCTGCGTATTGAGGTTATCATTGGGTGTGAGTGGTAAGTAAGTTTGTTTAAAATCAACTTTCTTGTTAACCAGTGTCTTCTTGTATCCAGCGATGGTTCTGCACATTCTGCCAGAAGTGCTACAATAGGAGTAGACTTCATGCACCCTGTAACTATTCTTAATGCTTGATATTGTATTTTATCTAGTTTTGCTAAAGCTGTTTGACTCGATGGTTTCAATAACTGTCCACCATATTCCAGGTGGGATCTCACCAGTCCTTTATAAATCGTCATTAGAGTGTGAGGATCTGCTCCCCACCAGGTGCGACAAAGAGCCCGCATTACATTTATTCCTTTCACTGCTTTTTGAGTAATATATTCTATATGCGCTGTCCAATTGAGTGTGGTAGTAAGAATCATTCCTAGATATTTTATTTGATTGCTATAAGGAATAGGATATTGGTTGACGGATATAGATGGATATGGTTGTCGTGAAATACCTTTTCTGAATATAATAGCTTTAGATTTATTTGGAGCTAATTTTAGGTTGTAGGTAGTTAGTCAGTCTGCAAGTTGACTTAATGCTAGATTCATTTGATGGATAAGAGTGTTGATTGAGGATCCCTGTGTCAATAACACAATATCATATGCATACTGTATAATTGTGATATTTTCATTGAATGTGTTATGAAGCGAGGCAGTGTAAATGTTATATAGTGTTGGGCTTAATGGAGAGCCTTGTTGTAGACCATAGGAGGTGAGTTGTGGACCATGTATCGTCCCATCCCTATCTTTTATATTTATATTTCGATTTGACAGAAATTGAAAAATGAGGTTGTTGAGTTGGCTAGGAATTTGTAATTTTGCAATCTCGTGGTATAGCTGGAAAATATTGACTGTATCATATGCTGACTTAAGGTCCAGAAAACAAGCTATTGTGAAATAGTTATCACTGAATCCGTTATATATGTAGCTAGTAATGGTTGTTAAGGCATCTATACATCCCTTATTTCTTCTGAAACCAAACTGTAATTGTGGTAATAAGTTATTGTGTTCCAGAATCCAATCCAGTCTTACATTTATAATGGTTTCTAGGATTTTACCAAAGCATGATGATAGAGCTATAGCTCTATAGTTTTCTGGTATATTTATCTCTCTATTAGGTTTTAAAATTGGTAATATTACTATGTTTGTCCATTCATTCGGTATTTTGTCACCTACTAGTAATTTATTATACAATGTGATTATTATCTTCTGACTCTCTATGGACAAATTTTTTATCATACTATAAGATATGTTATCCATTCCTGTGGCTTTATCCGTTTTCCTTAATAGAACATTACGTAATTCATTTATGGTAAATTGTGATATTTCATTGTTATCATTAATAATAAGGAAGTCTGGGTTATATACACATGAGGTAAAAATGATGTAAATAGAAAATGTATACAGTTGAAAACGAACAAGAAAATCAATTAATGCATTACCAAAATTAGTCCACTAGAAAAAATGTTACTAATCAATACTTGAACAAATTCAGATTTTGCACAAAATATTGTTTGTTCTTATTTCAAAATCCCAATTTTGGGGTACATTACATTAGATACACTTACTGAACTTACTTTCCGCTGAACTAATATCAAGAGAGGGCCAATAAAGTTTACGAAAATTACATCTAAGAGAATCTCTTTCCATACTGAATACATTCATTCAGACGACATTAGAATATGGATCATAAAGTGCCATACTTCAAATGAAAATGCCCTACAGCTACATGTCAACATACTTCAACCAAGATACATAGAAATCCTGGTGTGATCTCTTATAGCTGTGAAACCGTCATACAAAAGTGTTAAGGTACGGCCTACTTGATTCGTGATATTTTTACTGCGTTGATACCGTTTCACCTCTTTAGCACACAGATGGCGGCAAAATTACAAATTCATGATGACGCTTGGACAAGTTTCATGTTATGTAATTTTCAACATTGAATTTTATTTGTTGTGATATTTATTAACCATAATTTGTAAACATTCAAATTTCAATCAAATAATTATGACTCAGTACTTCGGAATGTTGGAAACTCGGTTATTTTCGACTTATACGCCATCCATCGACGAATGAAGCCAACGGTATCAGTGCAATTATAGTCTCAACAACTTTGTTGAAACAAAAGCGAATCGGTGATAACACCATGGTTTCTATACATCTTGACTTCAACATAACCTAAAGCAGTTTCTGTTTGAGTTCATTTTAACATTCTGTCATCAATTGTTGATTTTCTGTATGCTTCCTAATGAATCTAATCTTATATATTTGTCATTTTCCAATCGTTACTACTATATTCCCCCAGTTTTATGCCATTGCAAGTGGTTGAATAATTCGGATCATTATTATCTTTCGTGCGAAAATACTATAGATATAGTCTGCAAATGAAATATTTTTTTTTATTTTCACTGAAGAACTAAAAACCAAAATTCCCTAAACTCTTTGATTAAGTGGTAATTACACTAGTGTCTGGGCACAAAATTTACAGCATATAGAATACCTAATTTTTAATATTGATACCTCAGAAAACTTCGAATATGATAAAATCCCCTGCTACCCCCAAAAGCTATACTTCATAGGTTGAAGTTCAATTTTCTATGTCTATTTAGGAACTTTGAAACATGTGATAAATTCACAATAAATGATGATCCTTTGACATAATTTTGAATGTGAAAACATATCCAGGGGTGATATCGTCATACCTACCAATATACTATTCAAATTGCGCAAGAAGTCCATATCATGAAGTGGAATGGAGAGTTATGTAGGAATATTGATGAAGTGGAGATAATTTGAGTTTTTTCCTACTTTAAAATGTAAACTACTATTCTAGCATGAAATTTCTTATATTTTACAAGGTTATAAGGACAAAATGAATAAAACGGTGAGAAAAATTTAATTGTTCGTAGGTAAATTATTACCAATTAATAATAATAATTAAAAAAAACCCTCACAATTACTATTAGAATGTACCCAAAGGCGGGTGGAGGTCGGTTATCAGTATTATTTGCCATAGGGCTTGTGATTCAATAACGTTAATAAATATTTCATTCCATTCCATAATTATCTTTGACATTTTTTCTTTCCTAACAGAATGAAGTTATGACTATTATTTCATGAAAATTTATCATGTTTTTCAATCTACCTCGTAGGTCGAAGAAAACAAAAAGTTGATAAAAGCAGTTTCGTTTAGGGGTCATCAGCAATGACATTTTCTGAGAAGCTAATAATTAAAAAAAGTATTCCATAGATAGATACGTAGCGAACTTCATGACTAACAATATATGATGATTAACGAAAGATGCAGAAATGGTCAATCAGATATTCAACCCCAAAAGTTCATACTGAATTCGATTACGCATTTTCAATACAAATTAAAATATCATCATAGTGTATAATAATTATTTGTATAACCTCAAAGCTATAATATCACTAAGGGTACGTAACAAATTGCCTGTGGTATGATTTCTCGTCGTTTTCGGACTGATTTTGAATGGAATCAGACAATCTTGTGCAAGTTAAACGAGACGGTGACGTATACGTTCGCATAGGTATCGATATGTCCTCCCCCATCAATGCACCCGTTGTTAGCGGGGCGAATCGAGCTTCAATTACTGAAGAATTTTTCAATGATATTATTCATTTATTATCATCAAAGGTAAGACCTCGTTAATCCTCAGCTCGCACAAGTTTCGACTTTTGAGGGCTGCAGTTCTTATGAGGACGACAGCTGATTAACGGAAAAAACAATTTTAACAATTTAACAAAATTTACCTTTCGAACGTTGGGTGGTGTATTGCGTTTTTCGGATCAATTCGATTTCTCGAGGAAGGTTTATTTTTTTGTATTAATTATATAGAGTAGTAATGGTTGATCACAGTTCAATCAACGAAAACCATTCATTCAGATACAGATAAATATTTTTTCAAAATGTAAATGATTGACATACAATGTTTCATATTTAAGCAAGGTACAAATAATTTTGTATATCTAGGTCAATAAATGTTATTAATGTATAAGTGTGTAGGTTCGACTGATTTTTTTAAGTACCTAATTGATATTGACGCTATTTCTATAGTGTTTTTTATATTGCTACGAATATTTTCTGGTTGAGGATTGGATGTTGATTTTCACGCAATATCACTTGTTCTGTTACCAAATCCACCTATTTACAGCCCAAATTGGTATCCTGATCTGATTTTAGGCTTGATTTTATATTTCAATATAATATATATTAATTATATTTCAATATAATATATATCAATATATTTCAATATATTTACAATATATTTCGAACTTCAGCATTTGTTGGATATTGATAATTTATAATAGATAATTCAAATTCTTTTACGATTACTACTTTTCACTGAGCTCTCTCTGAAGTAGGAATACCTATGAAAAAATCGTGGAAATTAAAATCTAGACAGGTGGATGAAGAATGTATTACTGCTAATAAATATAAGTAGGTGGTATAATATTCGCAATTCATCAAAAGTATTATGTTGTCATTTAAATGACTCTGCCGTATTTTTGAAACCCTAATATGATTAATAGGGGTTATGCACTAGTAAAGTTTTAGATTTCTACCTGAAGTAGTTCCTCGCTTGTTTAATGAGAATAAAGTGCTACATTGTATGCTCATTAAAAATATATCGCCAGGCAATATCTATTTTTTCATATTAAGCACCTATCTCTCACATTCCTTATATATCTCTCACACTGACTAGGTATACGTTAAAAGTCACACGTCATTGAAATCCAAGAATGTATTTTTGTATTTATCCCTAATAATTCTACAAAATTCAATCATGCACTGTTATTAATATATCTGCAAAGATAATCACAGCAAGACTGATTGTAATTGATTTTGTGGGACTATTTCATGAATTTCTTTTTTAGAGACTGATAAATGAGTTTAACAAATGGCATATTTATCAGTTATACCTTGACTTTTACTCGGGTAAAAATATGACTAGAATCAAAATTATGACGATCATTATCCTATATTTTTATCAATCTTGAAGTGTGTTCTGCCAAAGTTTTGGTTGAAAACGAATCCCTTCGTATTTTGATGACATTTTAAGTACAATTCTAACTTCCACAATAGCTCGGATTATCTAACGTTCATAAAAAGAGATATTACAGATCACTTGAAGAAACTACTGTGTTAGCGAAATGTATGTCGTGATATTCAAAAGATTGTGAAGATCGAATCGTTCTCCATGTAGTTTGTACTATTACAAATATGTATGACAGCTCACGATTGATTTTTAATTACCATCAGTACTTATGCGGTTAGTTCCCCCAGTACCATCAGTACAGTATGGTGGTCAAACTCGAGTTTCTATCGTAGTCTCTTTATATTAGATTCATTTAGCATCCATAACTCTATTGGCTATTCATTACTAGATGAGGGTGAGGTGCTAAGAGTCTATATAAATCACGTATTAGGGCATTAATATTATATATTTGTCGAAAGGGGGAATATTTGAACTAACTATTATATTTCAGCTATGTTTCAAAATTATTTTCCAATTTTTGCTAAAAGTATGACAGCCATGACTATGTCATATTTCTACGAATATTGTCCTCCCCATTGAAAGTTGACGACTTGCGATAACATCCGTTCTCATTTCTCCATGATATTTGCATAGCCAACTTAAATTATTGGCATACAATGTAAAATTTGTATTTGTCAATATGAGACCCATAATAACAAATTGATGATTTTCTGTATTTTATTTTAATATATTGAAAATTAGTACAAACGAGTTCATGGTTGAATTTAGTGGACCACTCAGGTATCATTTTATGGAAGTCATGGAGTTGATATTGGTCAATACATATAGAAACATGAAACGAATTTCAAACCTATGTATGAGAGAACACATAAGTTTGGTCTTTCTTATTTGGTATACGATGACACTTCACACAGTCTGCTAGCAAATTTCAATTTATTACGTTTTTCTCCATATATGTTAAGAGCTTTCGCTGCTAATCTTGAAAGGTGAATTGATCTATAAAAAATTGTGTAAACGGTACATGTACTAAACATATATTGAGGCAAAAATTCACTGATATTTGTGAGCTTTCAATAACGTGTACTGTTGAACCAGGCCACTTTGGTCTCTGAGTTGCCTAAATGAGAAACAGGGGAGGTAACTGCGATATAAAGATCGAGCACGATTTTTCATTAGAAAGGCATAAAGAAGGAAAGGGTTAGCCTAGTGCCAAGCTGTTCTGGTTGCGCTATAGCAATCATCCAATATTACAATCAAACTATATCACCTATAAAGTAATGGTGTCCACTATATATCTCAGATGACAATTATGTGATATGTGTAGCATATATTTCCTCAATTATCGAATGTATAAGCTTTCAAGTTAACGAAATTAATTTATCAATTAAGTGCGAATTATCCTTCTCATTCATATGTTTCAAATAACGGGTTCTTCTTATTGGTTCCATAACCATGATGCTTTCCATATTACCTGTTATCCTGAGTATTTATGCTAAGTTCCTAGCACAACTCCCAAAAAACTGCAAACTGTATTCAAACTGGAAACTATTCCATTACTTATCCATTTAAAAAGAATTGGGAGAAGCTAAGGCATTTTTTCGCCACTCGTAGTATAGCAATTCTGTGGAAGGTATTGCAGTATGCTTTATCACCAATAATAATTTCGCCATTAAGTGAAAATTTTACTTAAATTAGCGAATATCATGGGCAATTTCTGGAATGACGTCAAGTTTACTAGATGTATCTATAGACCCCCAGGTCCTACTTGACTCGAATTACTTTTGCATTTGCTTTTGATATGAAATAGGTATCTTACTATACTTTAACTCTATTTAAAAGAGAATGTGAGTAGTATTGCCAATTTCCATTTGGAATTGGGATTATTTCTCTAGATTTCGAACAAAAAACAAACAAAAAAATTTGGACTATAACAGTTTTATCAGAGAGTCAGACTTTGAAACAAGATGTTTCCGGCATTTCGGGCGACAAAGATAAATCACTCAAAATCGAATGAAAATCCGTTAAATCATTCAGTCTGTCAAATTTATGAAGAAAATGAATCACAAACTGATATTAAATCAATTCGCATTGACAGAACTGTAAAATTTTGAATTTTTGAACCAGTCCACCACATAATCCCAATGCATTTTCAATCACTTTTATTGTTCTTAAAAACCCTTTTTGATTTTTGTTTACACTCATTTCACGGCAAGCTTGCCTCAACCTACCATGCGAATTTTGACTACTTCGATATCACATACAAACCACCCTATAATTTTGAATGTCTGCATCATCTTGCTGAATGTACATTTCCAGTCATAATTTGCATCGAATAATTCTTGATCATGGGAATCAACTAAAATACCACACAATTAGTTTTTTTCTGTAATATTATTTCTAACATTTATCAATCAAGTATGGATCTGCAATTTCCAACATATAGTATCATGGTGGTAACAAACGTAGCCTCATTTGTGAATATATATTTTCTCAGAATATCATTCAAACATGTTCCATAGCCAAGAAGCAATAGTCTAATTCTTTTTACTCATCTCTTTCAATCATTGTACTCATTATCTATGTGATTGAATGATTATATTTTATAAAGGCACAAAGATCTTCTATGTTTTCTTTAATTCACATTAAATTGAATGGTTGAGAATGATTTGAAGCTAAGATATTGTCACCACTATTATAATATCTTCTATTTCTACTGGCATAACCAACTATGGGGATTTTCCTGGGTTGACTAAAAAGTGCTTTTACAGATGCTGGTGTAAAATTCCATATGATGAGTTTCGTTGAATTGTTTTCAACTTTTCCGCTACTTGTAGCCTAGATTCCAAAAAAAAAATAATAATTTAAATTTTGCCTCTCAAGTACAAGTGACATATTGTTCATATTTCTTGAAAAAATTTCTCTCAAACTGTCATTCAATTATCCCGTATTTATATACATATGGTTAAACGTTACAACAAGAACGTGATTTTTCACTTTGTAATAAGTCGAGTATGGATTAATCATATACCCATGAGAGATAATTGAAAAAATGCGTTAGCGTTGGAATCGACCATCAACAAAAATATAACTACCAATTACTATGAACGAAAAAGTGTTTGGACTATGGATTCAAGTCACAACGTTTCAACTGGCTAGTATCTCTAGTCGTTATCAAGTGAATCACAAAGCGGAAAGTTGAGGTGAACATCCATCGGAAAACAACTACTTCCCCCTACGAATATTGTATGACATCTGACTTCCATCCAATCCTTGGTTATCCGTCTGTTGTGAGTGACAATATTTACGAAATGTTCAGAATTTATATCCAATTTAGCAGGTAATAAGACCTATTATCTTAGTCATTGTTCCATTGTACCAATTACCAATTTCACTACTCCATGATGCTTGTTTCACCGTCCGAATATTCATAAATCAATAATTTTTAAACACCTGCCATAGTTTTGATCTATTACTGTTGCTTATAATTTAAATCTGTGATATCTATAATATAATATATTCTCATACAATTTTCTAAAATCGTATATCAATCACATAATCGAAATTAGTAATTGGTACAATAGAACAATGACTAAGATAATAGGTCTTATCACCTGCTAAATTGGATATAAATTCTGAACATTTCGTAAATATTGTCACTCACAACAGACGGATAACCAAGGATTGGATGGAAGTCAGATGTCATACAATATTCGTAGGGGGAAGTAGTTGTTTTCCGATGGATGTTCACCTCAACTTTCCGCTTTGTGATTCACTTGATAACGACTAGAGATACTAGCCAGTTGAAACGTTGTGACTTGAATCCATAGTCCAAACACTTTTTCGTTCATAGTAATTGGTAGTTATATTTTTGTTGATGGTCGATTCCAACGCTAACGCATTTTTTCAATTATCTCTCATGGGTATATGATTAATCCATACTCGACTTATTACAAAGTGAAAAATCACGTTCTTGTTGTAACGTTTAACCATATGTATATAAATACGGGATAATTGAATGACAGTTTGAAAGAAATTTTTTCAAGAAATATGAACAATATGTCACTTGTACTTGAGAGGCAAAATTTAAATTATTATTTTTTTTTTGAATCTAGGCTACAAGTAGCGGAAAAGTTGAAAACAATTCAACGAAACTCATCATATGGAATTTTACACCAGCATCTGTAAAAGCACTTTTTAGTCAACCCAGGAAAATCCCCATAGTTGGTTATGCCAGTAGAAATAGAAGATATTATAATAGTGGTAACAATATCTTAGCTTCAAATCATTCTCAACCATTCAATTTAATGTGAATTAAAGAAAACATAGAAGATCTTTGTGCCTTTATAAAATATAATCATTCAATCACATAGATAATGAGTACAATGATTGAAAGAGATGAGTAAAAAGAATTAGACTATTGCTTCTTGGCTATGGAACATGTTTGAATGATATTCTGAGAAAATATATATTCACAAATGAGGCTACGTTTGTTACCACCATGATACTATGTGTTGGAAATTGCAGATCCATACTTGATTGATAAATGTTAGAAATAATATTACAGAAAAAAACTAATTGTGTGGTATTTTAGTTGATTCCCATGATCAAGAATTATTCGATGCAAATTATGACTGGAAATGTACATTCAGCAAGATGATGCAGACATTCAAAATTATAGGGTGGTTTGTATGTGATATCGAAGTAGTCAAAATTCGCATGGTAGGTTGAGGCAAGCTTGCCGTGAAATGAGTGTAAACAAAAATCAAAAAGGGTTTTTAAGAACAATAAAAGTGATTGAAAATGCATTGGGATTATGTGGTGGACTGGTTCAAAAATTCAAAATTTTACAGTTCTGTCAATGCGAATTGATTTAATATCAGTTTGTGATTCATTTTCTTCATAAATTTGACAGACTGAATGATTTAACGGATTTTCATTCGATTTTGAGTGATTTATCTTTGTCGCCCGAAATGCCGGAAACATCTTGTTTCAAAGTCTGGCTCTCTGATAAAACTGTTATAGTCCAAATTTTTTTGTTTGTTTTTTGTTCGAAATCTAGAGAAATAATCCCAATTCCAAATGGAAATTGGCAATACTACTCACATTCTCTTTTAAATAGAGTTAAAGTATAGTAAGATACCTATTTCATATCAAAAGCAAATGCAAAAGTAATTCGAGTCAAGTAGGACCTGGGGGTCTATAGATACATCTAGTAAACTTGACGTCATTCCAGAAATTGCCCATGATATTCGCTAATTTAAGTAAAATTTTCACTTAATGGCGAAATTATTATTGGTGATAAAGCATACTGCAATACCTTCCACAGAATTGCTATACTACGAGTGGCGAAAAAATGCCTTAGCTTCTCCCAATTCTTTTTAAATGGATAAGTAATGGAATAGTTTCCAGTTTGAATACAGTTTGCAGTTTTTTGGGAGTTGTGCTAGGAACTTAGCATAAATACTCAGGATAACAGGTAATATGGAAAGCATCATGGTTATGGAACGGGTGCATAGTCTAGTATAGTGAAACCAATAAGAAGAACCCGTTATTTGAAACATATGAATGAGAAGGATAATTCGCACTTAATTGATAAATTAATTTCGTTAACTTGAAAGCTTATACATTCGATAATTGAGGAAATATATGCTACACATATCACATAATTGTCATCTGAGATATATAGTGGACACCATTACTTTATAGGTGATATAGTTTGATTGTAATATTGGATGATTGCTATAGCGCAACCAGAACAGCTTGGCACTAGGCTAACCCTTTCCTTCTTTATGCCTTTCTAATGAAAAATCGTGCTCGATCTTTATATCGCAGTTACCTCCCCTGTTTCTCATTTAGGCAACTCAGAGACCAAAGTGGCCTGGTTCAACAGTACACGTTATTGAAAGCTCACAAATATCAGTGAATTTTTGCCTCAATATATGTTTAGTACATGTACCGTTTACACAATTTTTTATAGATCAATTCACCTTTCAAGATTAGCAGCGAAAGCTCTTAACATATATGGAGAAAAACGTAATAAATTGAAATTTGCTAGCAGACTGTGTGAAGTGTCATCGTATACCAAATAAGAAAGACCAAACTTATGTGTTCTCTCATACATAGGTTTGAAATTCGTTTCATGTTTCTATATGTATTGACCAATATCAACTCCATGACTTCCATAAAATGATACCTGAGTGGTCCACTAAATTCAACCATGAACTCGTTTGTACTAATTTTCAATATATTAAAATAAAATACAGAAAATCATCAATTTGTTATTATGGGTCTCATATTGACAAATACAAATTTTACATTGTATGCCAATAATTTAAGTTGGCTATGCAAATATCATGGAGAAATGAGAACGGATGTTATCGCAAGTCGTCAACTTTCAATGGGGAGGACAATATTCGTAGAAATATGACATAGTCATGGCTATCATACTTTTAGCAAAAATTGGAAAATAATTTTGAAACATAGCTGAAATATAATAGTTAGTTCAAATATTCCCCCTTTCGACAAATATATAATATTAATGCCCTAATACGTGATTTATATAGACTCTTAGCACCTCACCCTCATCTAGTAATGAATAGCCAATAGAGTTATGGATGCTAAATGAATCTAATATAAAGAGACTACGATAGAAACTCGAGTTTGACCACCATACTGTACTGATGGTACTGGGGGAACTAACCGCATAAGTACTGATGGTAATTAAAAATCAATCGTGAGCTGTCATACATATTTGTAATAGTACAAACTACATGGAGAACGATTCGATCTTCACAATCTTTTGAATATCACGACATACATTTCGCTAACACAGTAGTTTCTTCAAGTGATCTGTAATATCTCTTTTTATGAACGTTAGATAATCCGAGCTATTGTGGAAGTTAGAATTGTACTTAAAATGTCATCAAAATACGAAGGGATTCGTTTTCAACCAAAACTTTGGCAGAACACACTTCAAGATTGATAAAAATATAGGATAATGATCGTCATAATTTTGATTCTAGTCATATTTTTACCCGAGTAAAAGTCAAGGTATAACTGATAAATATGCCATTTGTTAAACTCATTTATCAGTCTCTAAAAAAGAAATTCATGAAATAGTCCCACAAAATCAATTACAATCAGTCTTGCTGTGATTATCTTTGCAGATATATTAATAACAGTGCATGATTGAATTTTGTAGAATTATTAGGGATAAATACAAAAATACATTCTTGGATTTCAATGACGTGTGACTTTTAACGTATACCTAGTCAGTGTGAGAGATATATAAGGAATGTGAGAGATAGGTGCTTAATATGAAAAAATAGATATTGCCTGGCGATATATTTTTAATGAGCATACAATGTAGCACTTTATTCTCATTAAACAAGCGAGGAACTACTTCAGGTAGAAATCTAAAACTTTACTAGTGCATAACCCCTATTAATCATATTAGGGTTTCAAAAATACGGCAGAGTCATTTAAATGACAACATAATACTTTTGATGAATTGCGAATATTATACCACCTACTTATATTTATTAGCAGTAATACATTCTTCATCCACCTGTCTAGATTTTAATTTCCACGATTTTTTCATAGGTATTCCTACTTCAGAGAGAGCTCAGTGAAAAGTAGTAATCGTAAAAGAATTTGAATTATCTATTATAAATTATCAATATCCAACAAATGCTGAAGTTCGAAATATATTGTAAATATATTGAAATATATTGATATATATTATATTGAAATATAATTAATATATATTATATTGAAATATAAAATCAAGCCTAAAATCAGATCAGGATACCAATTTGGGCTGTAAATAGGTGGATTTGGTAACAGAACAAGTGATATTGCGTGAAAATCAACATCCAATCCTCAACCAGAAAATATTCGTAGCAATATAAAAAACACTATAGAAATAGCGTCAATATCAATTAGGTACTTAAAAAAATCAGTCGAACCTACACACTTATACATTAATAACATTTATTGACCTAGATATACAAAATTATTTGTACCTTGCTTAAATATGAAACATTGTATGTCAATCATTTACATTTTGAAAAAATATTTATCTGTATCTGAATGAATGGTTTTCGTTGATTGAACTGTGATCAACCATTACTACTCTATATAATTAATACAAAAAAATAAACCTTCCTCGAGAAATCGAATTGATCCGAAAAACGCAATACACCACCCAACGTTCGAAAGGTAAATTTTGTTAAATTGTTAAAATTGTTTTTTCCGTTAATCAGCTGTCGTCCTCATAAGAACTGCAGCCCTCAAAAGTCGAAACTTGTGCGAGCTGAGGATTAACGAGGTCTTACCTTTGATGATAATAAATGAATAATATCATTGAAAAATTCTTCAGTAATTGAAGCTCGATTCGCCCCGCTAACAACGGGTGCATTGATGGGGGAGGACATATCGATACCTATGCGAACGTATACGTCACCGTCTCGTTTAACTTGCACAAGATTGTCTGATTCCATTCAAAATCAGTCCGAAAACGACGAGAAATCATACCACAGGCAATTTGTTACGTACCCTTAGTGATATTATAGCTTTGAGGTTATACAAATAATTATTATACACTATGATGATATTTTAATTTGTATTGAAAATGCGTAATCGAATTCAGTATGAACTTTTGGGGTTGAATATCTGATTGACTATTTCTGCATCTTTCGTTAATCATCATATATTGTTAGTCATGAAGTTCGCTACGTATCTATCTATGGAATACTTTTTTTAATTATTAGCTTCTCAGAAAATGTCATTGCTGATGACCCCTAAACGAAACTGCTTTTACCAACTTTTTGTTTTCTTCGACCTACGAGGTAGATTGAAAAACATGATAAATTTTCATGAAATAATAGTCATAACTTCATTCTGTTAGGAAAGAAAAAATGTCAAAGATAATTATGGAATGGAATGAAATATTTATCAACGTTATTGAATCACAAGCCCTATGGCAAATAATACTGATAACCGACCTCCACCCGCCTTTGGGTACATTCTAATAGTAATTGTGAGGGTTTTTTTTAATTATTATTATTAATTGGTAATAATATAATAAAACGCTATTCCGTTGAAATAGAGTTTCATCACAGCTGATACTATCAATTGTTAGGCCGAGCGGTGCCTTTTTCAATATTTTATAGGAGCGTTTATATAGGAACACATCAGGAAAATCATACATTTACTTACCTATCAAATCTCATCTCCGGCAACCATCAGGAAGCTGCTACCAGCTTTGCAAACACACTAGTTTTAATTATTTAAGTTACTTTATTTATTATTATTTTCAACACTTTTCTGGATTTCAATCTATTCAAATACTTCTCCAAATTGTTAATCAATATTATCTGGGCCGAAGGCCCAGGTGGAAGATTAAATTTAACTGAATAAAACAAAGAAATCGGCCAAAAACATTTATTATGCCGAAAGAAAAAAAAATAGAACGCCGGAATAACTAAGAAGTTTTAAATTTATAAGTTATTAAATCAAACCGAATTAAAAACCAGTGAATTGAATAAAATTTTATGACATTTACGTTTTTAAACTACTCAAAAAGATATAATTCTTACTAAAGTATTGAACTGATATTTTGAAACAGATCATTCACCAGAAAAGGTCACGTTACTAACAAACATCTAACACTCTCAAGATTTAAAACAGGACTGCCGTTTAGAAGCATAAAATATATGTCCTTCAAGTTAGCTTGGGTTTCGAAATCGTTTAGGCAGTAAATATAAGGGTTGTTCGAAAATTAAATAGTGAATTGACTTTCTTTTTCAGTTTCTTCTACAATCGGCTTATGCATTAAATATTTTATAACTCAGATATTCCGACGTTACGAGAAAAAAAACATAATGCAAATTTGTCGCATTATGAAAAAAACTCTTTATATCTATACAATTGATCTTATTCCTACTTATTCTATGTCATGGATCTTTCTGTAACACTCGGTTATGGTTTGAATCAATTCTATTAACGGAAATATGACGTTGAATTCATAATGAAAACTGATTATTGGACATAAAATATTTGGTTCGAATTTATAAATACCCCTCGTAAAACTCTCGAAACTGTGTTGGAACGATTTTTATAGCAACCATATGGGCGAAGGTTTTGGTGCCCTTCTCGGTATCGTAAACTAAATGCTGAATTTAATGGCTTCCGGATGTAGATTCAATGGTTGTCCTCTTCGAGAACTTTTAATGAATTTCAAGATTACGTTTTGTTACAATTGCCCCCCCTAAAAAAAGTTACAATTTTTTTTTCCATAAATAAATTGTTACTTCAGATCCATTCAAATATCTAATTCTAACAAGTTACGATTTCGTCAAGTCTTAATGGTGCACCCTGTATAATACTGTACCGCGCACTGATGAAATTCCGCGACGCATAGATATTCCGCGAACTACCAACCCGCGCACTTACCCGCACTTTCCTGTTGGTATACCGTATATCGATTACGCGCGAATGTGGTTCCTGCGGTGATGGTCAACCCAAAGAAATGGTTTCATGGGACTGCTGCTGCACCAAATGCATTTTCAACGAATGCAATTCAGGAGATGATAGTTGCCCCTAGGTTATGAAAAGAACTACGCCTATGGTGGCAATGTCGCCTCGTTCACTGATGGCGAATGGCTAGCTGAGACCTAACTATATAACTCTGAAACAGACTTGTTACCTATATCAAATTATATCAAAACATTTTACAATCACCCAGCTTCTTGCTTTGAGGATGCAAGTGCTATACTTCTTTCCTGAAATTTTCATGAATATTGGTTAGCGTTGGACTTACAAATTGACAAATATTTGGTTCAACGAATCGGATTACTGTTTGTTTATTTCTTTTTCAACTTTTTGAATTCAACATTCATTAATTTTTCGCATATTTCCACAGCATATAGATACATAAGTGATTCATTTCCATTTATTTTTCTTCAACACGCACCTCTGACAATATTAAAAGTTACCAGTCTATCTTTTTCTATGTGATATACTTGAAACGACTAAAGTAATTACTGAAAACTAAGTCATATGTGATCTCCAAGTGATTAATGGCCAATTAATTCTTGAAGCTCGACAATATAACCCGATTGACGTATCCAACTATCATCTCACACATTTATTAGTTCTGTCACCTATTTTCATTCAACATTTTCTCATATTTTTAGGCATAATTCATTTCTCTCAAGTTATCCTTTCCTTCAATATACTCATACCAAATTCATTCACCAAATAGTTGAATACGTGTACTTCCACGACACTAGAAATGCTCATATACTTATGTCATTATGAAAAAAAAATTTAATCTTAAAAAAATAAATATTATTATACTCAGAAAAAAAAATCGCTCAGTATATCACAAATCGTGGAAGATGTTATTAGTTATTGATATTAGTAAAACGCTAGTGGCATGCTCTGACAGTGTATAAAAAGCAATGTCGACATCACTACCATACCAGGTCCCTACGAGTCTACTCAATTTCTTCAACTCTTTCTCTGTAGGTTCTTGCGAGCTTTTTCACCATTTTCTTTCACTTTAACGTAGTATGACTTGGGGATACACAATATGCTTCCGCGGGGTGTTTCACCAGATGGACTCCATTCGTCCATGGGCTCATTTATTCACCTATTCGGACAACCTAGAATTCAATGTCTCCATTCGACAAGTTCCGAATACGTTCCCAAGGCGTGACATTTCCATTCAACATCACGTAGTTAATCACGCCTCCATTCGGCTAACACGACCCTCCTACATCTGTCACACTCACGTTCGTTATATCAACTCATCAAGATAGATAACTTTTTACAAATTTCCATACTCGCTTTACCCGAGTTTCATATTCTATATTTTTATCTCTATTTCTCTAGATCTTAAAGGCTCGCTACATTTTTCACTATTTCTTACACGTGCGTCTCTGGGAATTCCTTCACCTTTCATGTGACGTCTTATTTTACTATTTTCATTGTCAGGTTTCTCTTTTTCTTTCTCATTTTCCGCGTGTGTCACTTTTTTCATATTACTTTCATTTTTCTCTATTTACAATTTGATATTTTCGTTACCCCTGTATTTCACATAATTCCATTTTCTCGATATCTCTTCATTTTCTTATTTTCACGGGGTTGGTATATCACTTTATTGTATCTGTTGTTTCTTTCTCTCGATATCTCAATTTTTATAAAATCCCTCGCTACCATTTGTCAATCTGCTTTATTTTATCAACAATTTTTCTCATATTCGACTTTCAAGCTTTTCAATCAATTAATTTATCTAACCAATACACATGTTAAAAACAATCTTAGATTATTGCAAAATAAGTATACATATTTAGAAACCCCATTATTCAAGAGACATTTTATGGGACTAAATTTTACAGCGAGAAAAACTTCGCAAAACGGTTCTCGTGAAAGAAGATACCTTGTATGACACAAAACTGATTTAATTCCTTTTGTCTACTTGTGCCTTAATCTATTTAAGAAGTTACTAGATACTGTTTTGTAATAAAATAAAAATCACACCAAATTTTATAAAATGATTCTGTAAACGGAATTGGTCCGTCCTTGACTTATAATCAATAGGGTTTCACTATCCGTTAAGGAGGTTTACTGCAAAAATTACTATTTTTACTGAAACAATCTGTGATGAAATATGTGTTAAATTTTCCTTCTGTTAAAACTAGTAGCATATTTTATTTTCAATATTAACTTCTGAATTTGAATAAAGTTATTGAGGCCCTTTCATGACATTAACCCTTTTTCCTTGTTCATATCTCCTTTTCTATCTTTCCAATTGTACTCACGCCATAAAATATCCCTTTTAGAATAATAAACGAATAACTCCAAAATAATAATCATCAACTCGATCACCTATGTTACTTTCAATTTAGTATTTGTATTTTTCATTCATTTTTTTTTTAGTACCTACTGTCTATCTACCTCAATACTTTCAACTAATCGATACATCTAATTACATTCACACCTGCAGTGGATATGGAGTTCATAAAATAATTTCATATCAGTCCCTTTCTCAGAATTTCAAGATTTTGAACTATTCCCGTAACTACCTGTATTTATTACCATACCCCGATTTCAGAGTTGAATTGAGGTGTTACAATATCAGATATCCTATTCAATTTCTATTTTAATTTGCTGTGAAAGCTCTAGTTGACATTCATATTATTTAACAGTAACCTTTAAATGACCCACTTTGGTCGATGCAACTTCTTTTTTCAAATAAAAAAAAATAGCCTTTTAAGAGAAATTCATATATAATTAACAGAAATTGCTACTTATCAAATTCAATTACACACAATTTTGATTCAATTCTTTAAACTGCTTACTTTCAACTTAATACCAAAATGCAATATGCTTGCTTTCAAATTAATACAAAAATGGGAGTTGAGATGTGAACTTTATTGTCAACACTCCTCTGAGATCATCCAATACTATATTATAACTCTAGTTTTTCTACATGAAATACATGAGAATCATTGTCTTACTTTATTTTGTGAATCATTGTCTAACTTCATTTTGTAGACGTGATTAAGAACAAACTATCTCAGAATATTCGATAATTTCAAAACTTATCTGACTGTAAATCTGAATTGAGGCCTATGGAAGTAATTTATTCAAGTTCAATTAATTTTATTTCAAATATTCAACAAATGCTGAATCAACAGTACAAAAATAAAAATGATAAAAAAAATTAAATTTCTAGCCGCTAGTTTATTTATGGTCATATTGATTAAATTATAACACTTTACTTAAAAAATAAATTGAGTGGTACAAACACATGTGTCAAGCAATCAAATCAAACAATGGCATTTATTTTATTTCGGGAAACATATGAATAATCTCAGAATATCGCTGGACAATAGGTTCGAATTGGGAAGTAAGGTCATATAATATTTCTAACCTTCTTATATATACCTACTTAAGGTACAGTATATTTATTGCTGCTGATAGGACCAAGTTTTCATTATTTCAACCTCTCGACCACCCATAGAGATTATATTGTATCACCCAACCATTCAAGACCATATGTTTGACTGTTTCGTAAAATTCCTCCGCTTATGCTAAAACTCTAGTAGGTAAAGAGAGCAGAGAAATCCTAAATCAACATATCCACTGAGGCGACTGGGATAAATTGATTAAACTCATTAACTTCTTTCTTTTCACAATTACACTCATTCTTAGTTCTGTTTTCTATTTTCATAAAATTCTTTTTCTACTTGAGGTTTATCAACTATCCCTTTTTACGACTATGCCGGAGTCCTGTCTTAACATCTGTTTAATTTAATTTCAATTGTCTACTTTGTCAGTTTACAGATGCCGAAGTGAAATTTTCCTTCTGTGTTCAGGTTCATTTTTTTTTTAAATTCGAATATCTGTTTAATTTTACTGTTTTTTTTTAAAGATTGCTGTTTTTGCTGATATTTTAATATGAAAATACCAATTGTTTTCGTTGTGACTAATAGATTTAAATAATCAGACTAATCTAGAACTTACATTTTTCTGTATTCAACGTTATCTCCTGTATTTGGAGAGTTCACTCTTCATTTATCTAATTAAATAGGCTCAAAGGCTATATACACAATTTCAAAGGAAAAATTCAAAATTTGTCAATTTTTTTTTTTGATCGTCTAATTTTGTTCATTAGTAAAGCACAATTTTTTTTTTTATGGATTATTGCAAACATAGCCTTATATCCTTGCCGTGCTTGTGAGTTTTTCTAAATATATAATGACTGTGATTATAGTGAGAATTAAAAATAATATTCTGTAAAGTGAAATCATACAAAACCATGGAGATATTTATCTGCATTTTATTTTTCGTGACTCGAGTAAATCCCAATGAAATCAAAAATTAATAAAAAATTTATCAAGCAGCTTATAGCTTCTTTTTTATATAGTTACTTGTTGAATTCAAAACAGCAGAAGGCTCTTTAGGTTTGGTCCAGGACAAATAATTGTCAGGAAATTTGTAAACAATAAAATATCAAAACTCTTCTAGTTAGTCAGTACAAAATTCAAAATAAATGAAAATTTTTAAACGTTTCGTACTAAAATTCTCGAATAACAGAATACAACACACATTTTTCTATTTCAGATTGGAAATCGAAAATTTTGTTTCATCAAAATACGAAATTAATATACAAGCAAGGCATAAATCCTCTAAGAGTAGCAGAAATTCAAAATTATTAGTATATTACTTTTACTCTACATATTCTGTTTTATTATTATTTTTTTATGAATTAAAATGGATTTTCTAAACCAACTACTTATCTACCTACAATTTCAAGATAACACCATACACACATTGAGAAACCAATATAAAAAAAAAATATAGTTGCAAGAAAATACCATATGGATTAAGACATCAACATAATAAATACATATAATTTCAAGAAAATACTCCACGCATTCGAAACCAATATAATAAATATATGTTTTCAAGAAAATACCTCACACATTATGATACCATTATAATAAATATATATTTTCAAGAAAATACCCCACACTCTCGACGCCATTATAATAAATGTATATTTTCAAGAAAATACCCCACACTTGCGACACCATTATAATAAATATATATTTTCAAGAAAATACCCCACACTTTCGACGCCATTATAATAAAACGCTATTCCGTTGAAATAGAGTTTCATCACAGCTGATACTATCAATTGTTAGGCCGAGCGGTGCCTTTTTCAATATTTTATAGGAGCGTTTATATAGGAACACATCAGGAAAATCATACATTTACTTACCTATCAAATCTCATCTCCGGCAACCATCAGGAAGCTGCTACCAGCTTTGCAAACACACTAGTTTTAATTATTTAAGTTACTTTATTTATTATTATTTTCAACACTTTTCTGGATTTCAATCTATTCAAATACTTCTCCAAATTGTTAATCAATATTATCTGGGCCGAAGGCCCAGGTGGAAGATTAAATTTAACTGAATAAAACAAAGAAATCGGCCAAAAACATTTATTATGCCGAAAGAAAAAAAAATAGAACGCCGGAATAACTAAGAAGTTTTAAATTTATAAGTTATTAAATCAAACCGAATTAAAAACCAGTGAATTGAATAAAATTTTATGACATTTACGTTTTTAAACTACTCAAAAAGATATAATTCTTACTAAAGTATTGAACTGATATTTTGAAACAGATCATTCACCAGAAAAGGTCACGTTACTAACAAACATCTAACACTCTCAAGATTTAAAACAGGACTGCCGTTTAGAAGCATAAAATATATGTCCTTCAAGTTAGCTTGGGTTTCGAAATCGTTTAGGCAGTAAATATAAGGGTTGTTCGAAAATTAAATAGTGAATTGACTTTCTTTTTCAGTTTCTTCTACAATCGGCTTATGCATTAAATATTTTATAACTCAGATATTCCGACGTTACGAGAAAAAAAACATAATGCAAATTTGTCGCATTATGAAAAAAACTCTTTATATCTATACAATTGATCTTATTCCTACTTATTCTATGTCATGGATCTTTCTGTAACACTCGGTTATGGTTTGAATCAATTCTATTAACGGAAATATGACGTTGAATTCATAATGAAAACTGATTATTGGACATAAAATATTTGGTTCGAATTTATAAATACCCCTCGTAAAACTCTCGAAACTGTGTTGGAACGATTTTTATAGCAACCATATGGGCGAAGGTTTTGGTGCCCTTCTCGGTATCGTAAACTAAATGCTGAATTTAATGGCTTCCGGATGTAGATTCAATGGTTGTCCTCTTCGAGAACTTTTAATGAATTTCAAGATTACGTTTTGTTACAATAATTTACCTACGAACAATTAAATTTTTCTCACCGTTTTATTCATTTTGTCCTTATAACCTTGTAAAATATAAGAAATTTCATGCTAGAATAGTAGTTTACATTTTAAAGTAGGAAAAAACTCAAATTATCTCCACTCCATCAATATTCCTACATAACTCTCCATTCCACTTCATGATATGGACTTCTTGCGCAATTTGAATAGTATATTGGTAGGTATGACGATATCACCCCTGGATATGTTTTCACATTCAAAATTATGTCAAAGGATCATCATTTATTGTGAATTTATCACATGTTTCAAAGTTCCTAAATAGACATAGAAAATTGAACTTCAACCTATGAAGTATAGCTTTTGGGGGTAGCAGGGGATTTTATCATATTCGAAGTTTTCTGAGGTATCAATATTAAAAATTAGGTATTCTATATGCTGTAAATTTTGTGCCCAGACACTAGTGTAATTACCACTTAATCAAAGAGTTTAGGGAATTTTGGTTTTTAGTTCTTCAGTGAAAATAAAAAAAAAATATTTCATTTGCAGACTATATCTATAGTATTTTCGCACGAAAGATAATAATGATCCGAATTATTCAACCACTTGCAATGGCATAAAACTGGGGGAATATAGTAGTAACGATTGGAAAATGACAAATATATAAGATTAGATTCATTAGGAAGCATACAGAAAATCAACAATTGATGACAGAATGTTAAAATGAACTCAAACAGAAACTGCTTTAGGTTATGTTGAAGTCAAGATGTATAGAAACCATGGTGTTATCACCGATTCGCTTTTGTTTCAACAAAGTTGTTGAGACTATAATTGCACTGATACCGTTGGCTTCATTCGTCGATGGATGGCGTATAAGTCGAAAATAACCGAGTTTCCAACATTCCGAAGTACTGAGTCATAATTATTTGATTGAAATTTGAATGTTTACAAATTATGGTTAATAAATATCACAACAAATAAAATTCAATGTTGAAAATTACATAACATGAAACTTGTCCAAGCGTCATCATGAATCTGTAATTTTGCCGCCATCTGTGTGCTAAAGAGGTGAAACGGTATCAACGCAGTAAAAATATCACGAATCAAGTAGGCCGTACCTTAACACTTTTGTATGACGGTTTCACAGCTATAAGAGATCACACCAGGATTTCTATGTATCTTGGTTGAAGTATGTTGACATGTAGCTGTAGGGCATTTTCATTTGAAGTATGGCACTTTATGATCCATATTCTAATGTCGTCTGAATGAATGTATTCAGTATGGAAAGAGATTCTCTTAGATGTAATTTTCGTAAACTTTATTGGCCCTCTCTTGATATTAGTTCAGCGGAAAGTAAGTTCAGTAAGTGTATCTAATGTAATGTACCCCAAAATTGGGATTTTGAAATAAGAACAAACAATATTTTGTGCAAAATCTGAATTTGTTCAAGTATTGATTAGTAACATTTTTTCTAGTGGACTAATTTTGGTAATGCATTAATTGATTTTCTTGTTCGTTTTCAACTGTATACATTTTCTATTTACATCATTTTTACCTCATGTTATTACTTTCTCGAAAGACTGGAAGAACACGTATGTTAAAATTTTATTTTTGATTTATATATTATCTGAATGAATATTAATTATTTTTCAAAATATCATATTTTAGAGGAAGTTTAGGGCTAGTCAGCCAGCTTGACAGATGGCCGAACTGCCAGAGGACCAGGAATTCCAATTGCAAGATAGATAGACATCCTGAGTGTCAACTATCAGTATGAGAATACTGGAGAAAAACCTGTCAATATTCCATCAGCGAACTGAATTCTGCTGCATAGTGGAATTTAACAAGCTACATAATAATTTCTTTGTTTGAGATGAAAAGAGTGGGTCATAATTTCTTCCAATTCAATAATATATATTATATCATTCAAAATTTTTAAATGATGATATCAATTTTTCGATCACTTAATACTGAACATCATAATATCATAACCATTTTATGTTTAATTGCGCATTACTTTCCATACAGAAACATAAAGCTATTTATTCGATATTTCACAGCCATAAAAATGAACCAGAAAATCTTCATAGAAGGTTCGATAACATATATTTTGAAGAAACGTCTTCAGTTCACCAACCTAGGTAGGAGAATTTCTTATGTTCTCACCTTAACATTGATATATTGCATAAAATTGCACAATGTCATTGATTTATTCCCATATTATTTCGAATTAGTGTTTAGTAAATTCCATCTAGATAGTTGGTAATTTGAATTAAAACCAATAAAAGTGAGTTGATAGAAAAAAAAAACATCATACCAAGACGTCTATCCAGATTATCGAAAGCCTACGGATATAACCATAATGACATATCGCATACCCACTGATTTGAAGTGTGAAATATATTTTTATCAAATATTTCATTTCGCTAATAATACATAATTTACAGGTTATGATTTGAGTGGTGAAAATGTGCAATATGATCGACTTTCTAACGTGTAATACGGTGATAATCCGGTTTTTCAATCATCCCAATGAAACATTTGTCCACTAATGGGTTGAATAAATTCAAACACCATGTGTCACATATTTTCAATTGACTAGACTCAGCATGATGTAACTATTCTGTTTATTTTCACCATTGGAAATTATATTAAAATTAACTTTTCAATGATGTTTTTTGGAACATGGAATAAAGTAAACGTTCAGTTGAAATACATCTGTATGAAATATTTCTTTATATCATCTCCATTTGAGATGCCCTCAGTGTCATAGTTCAAATACTTCGACAGGAAGCGATCAATTTACGAGTTTTGCTATGTCACATTCTTTATAGGTGAAAAATTCAAATATTAATCACATACTTGATAAAAATAACTGAAAGAAATAACTCTTACCCAAGCGACGGCGTTGATATTTGATGTATAGTTGCATTCTCTTTGCATTTGAAGAGGTTTGGTAATTTTTGTCTATCCCTATATCAGAATAAATGAGATTCAATTGCTCCAAGTGCACTTCCTAGAATATATGTGAGATGTCATTATTCATACGGATTGATCTAAATATGAATATGCCTCCTTTCCATTTCAATTTATTACCGTAATCACCTTTGAAAATGTAAATCTGGATATCTGATTATTTATACTCGGTTTACATCTTATTTTGAATACATATACATATCTGCGAGACAATTCTGTATATTATTCATAGATATCTGAAATGAGTTGAATACCTCGCTATCGCTAAACACTCTATATATTTCTTATCAACATCTGCAATATTAATGCGTATCACCTAATCGTGCGTTTTTGAGCTACGTGTTATATCAGTGAAAGCATATTGGGAAAAACATTTTAAGTATATGACAATTCCATATTCCCGAACATTCCTGTTTATCGAACCCCTGCCGATTGCCAACGAATGATGTATATTATTGGCAATAACACGCGGGGTTCAAATATTTTCCTGATACCTCAATTTAACATTCGAACACATTATCACATTATAATATCAATGCATTAACCAGTTTATCAGTGAGAGCATTGAAGAATTTCCAATATTAATTTAATTTTCCTGAACTGAACTACGTCACTTTATCCATATTCTACTCATTCCTTTCAGCACTTATATTTTCACCAGTGAGCGTAGAGACACATTCAGCATTATGTTTATGATTGAAATACTCCAATTTAATTCATCCAATCATTAGAGAAATGCATAATACAGCTCATATTCATATGTAAAGTATCAACGAATATTATAAATCGAAACCATACACTGATCAGAAATGATCAATTCATCAATTATCTTATCCCTTTGAACATTCAACAGATTAACTTTCCAACTCCATGCTTTTTATTAGGTATATATCAAACTTTAAAGCAAACCCATACATGATTCAACAATATTCATTATATCAGTATTAGGTTTTAGCTGATCCTACAATCTAATTCTTATTCAACGCCAAATCAATATTGATCATATCTTCATCCTTGCAACCTCTCAACAGCCCATATAACATCAATTCCGTACTCTAACCCCCTTCCGATACCATGCACAATATCAATCCATTTCATATCATCCACGAACCGTCCAATGCAAATATTTCATCAGGTCATAAAACTTTAATCATTTGAGAAATGCTCAATCTTTCTTCTTTATTGATACCAAATATCAAGAAACACTGTAAATCATATCCACACATTACAAGTATCACTCATCGTTTGATCCTAACAGTCTAACTTCCTACAATCCTACTGTAAAATGCCGAAAACAACTTTACATTCGCTTTTGCATTAAGTATCGATGAATACGCTTACATAACTAGCCAACTAAACTTGCACATCAACCCAAGGCCAAATAGATTCTCCTATCTGCTTGGTAACAATAATTTCTAGACCAACCTTAGAATTCGTGAATTTTTTCCCTAGGTCTAGGGAAAAATCTTAACATTTTAACGTTTATTTATAGGTGATAATTCTTGAGATATGCGACGTTTTTCCCTAGATTCTAGGTAAAATCGACATACTCCTCCTCCTCTATATAAAATTTGCTGTTTATCCTTACTCCGAAGACGTCATTTTTGGGAGGAGGCCCAGAACCGGCTCAAATCTCCTACTCACATGGAGATAGATTGTTTAGTATTTCTTGTGCTATAGTTTTATTTGGTAGGATAAGTTTATGAGTTGTATTTGAATTAGAAAATCGCTTTATTGTTGACCAGATATACGTGAGGGGGGTATCGCGGTTGAGTGTTGAACAGAAGGTTCGAAATTTTGTCTTTTTCTTGATTTTAAGTTTTTTCCTTGTGGTTGCTATTGTTTTTTTAACATATATGTAATTTTCCATAGAAGGATTGTTATTGAAATTTTGTAAGGCTACCTTTCTCTTTGAAATTTCTTGAGTGCATTCATCATCCCACCAAGGGGCTGTATGTTTGCATGGTTTTTGTGATGGTTTTGTAACTGGGATAAAGTTGTCACTTGCTATATTTAATATTTCATAAATTTTTTCAAATGTGAGGTTTATGCTATTTTCTATATTTTGAGATGTTGAAATATTGTACGATTCCCAGTCAGCATCTTTGTAGAGTTTTCGTATTGGTCTGACTCTCTTACATGTTGGGATTTGTGAGATTTCGCAGTGAGTTGGGAAATGATCGCTCATACCACAGTCTTGGATAACATTCCAAGAGCATTTATTGGCTATTGTATTGGTTGTTAGTGTTATGTCCACCGCTGACTTATTTTGTGTTGGTGGGGTTAATCTAGTTGGTGATCCATCATTTAATATAACTAAATTTAAGTCTTCTATAATTTTTTGTATAATGCGACCATTTCTATTTGTAGACGAGCTTCCCCATGAGGGGTTATGGCCATTGAGATCACCCATTAATAAGAAGGGCGACTGTATTGATTCACATATATTTTTTAGGGTATCATAGCATAAGTTTATATTCGGTGGATTATACATGTTTATAATCGAAACATTCTGTACTGGTAAATGTATGATTTGAAATTGAAATTTGTCAGGTTGATTTGGTATATTTGTTGTATGAATGATATATTCAATATGGGATCGTATGAATATGGCGATTCCTCCCTTACCATCCTGTCGATCTACTCGAACAGAAAAATAATGAGGGATATTGATGTTATTGTTTGTAGTCAACCAGGTTTCATTTAGTAGTATGATATCTGGATTATAATCATTTATCAAGATTAACAGATTACTTCTATTATTATAAAAACTACGTATATTCCATTGAATAATGTTAAGTGTTGGGTTAGTATTCATCTGGTTCAATTGAATTTGTGTTTTGTAGTAGGGTTTTCAGTATCATTTCAAGCTTTTTCTTTGTCCTGGTTATTCATATTATTTAAATGATCAATTAGTATATTAAATGAAGTAGGCATTTCTATTTGAGGGACCATCTCATATTCACCTTGGGATGAGGTTGAGACATTGGTAGGAGTTTTCGGATTATAGTTAGGGTGCTGATAAATTGGTGTTTTTTGCCTTGGTATGAATTGTCCTTGGGGGGTATTTAAGTTTTCATTATGGGCTTGTCTATCAAAGCCAAGTGATGGGGCCAATCTTCTTTTTCTTTTATCGGTGTATCCTGTACTTGTTCTTTGGGCGTAAGTGATAAATTCCGGATCGGTTTGTCTACTCATAGTTATTTGTTGGATAGACGAGATACTATCTGTGTTGGTTAAGGTTGGATATTCCGCAGGTTTATATAAATATTGGCTATTTGTTTTTGGTTTTGGTATGAGTTCGTTGGCATCATAAAATGACATGTTGGAGTACGACATATGCTGTCTGATAAGTTTTTGTCGATCATATTCTGGGCATTGTTTACTAGTGGATTTATGCTCCCCATTGCAGTGTCTACAGTGGGGAGGATTAGAGCATTGATCTATAATATCATGTGTTTGGGCGCAATTTTGACATATTGACTTACCTCGGCATTGATTTTTTGTATGTCCATAGAGCATACATTGATAGCATTGAACTACCGGCATTCGATATGGTTCCACCAACATTACATAAGAGTATACTTCTATTTCTGATGGTAGACTTTTACCTGTGAAGGTTACACATACTGTTCCTGTTGGTAAAAAGCTGATCTCTCCATTTATATTGGTTCTTCGGTTCAAACGTCTGGCATTGATGATTTTACAATTTACCTTTTTTGTTTCAGAATGTTGTATGATTTCTTCCTCTGTTATATCGTCATCCACATATCTGAGTATTCCCCTGCAGGTAATATTGTTGCCTGGAATGATTGTTTCAAGTCCTTTAGATATTAGACTTCATGGTTTAGAAAATTATTGGCTGCTGTGTAATTTTTAAATTCTACACTAATGCGGTTTCTACCTTTACGCCGAAGTTTTTTAATCTCCCCTACATTCAGATTATATATCATTTTGGCAATGGAAAGTTGGTGTAGATTTCCCAAATTTGAATTGTCGTTGGTATTGGATGTTTTCTTCTGTACATATACCTCATAGGGTCCTGTATCTGTATAAGAATATTTTAAAGCTCGATCCTGCTTGCCTGTTGTTCCATCTAATGGTTTATCAGGAGGGTCTTTTCCCCCAGGTTCCACGTCCACGTTCATATTCTAACCTCAAAGTTTATAAGTATTAAGTACTTACTGAAATATTTTCAATTTTAGTTTGTATATACACAGGAAGGTTGGGATATTATGTTTAACAAAGGAAATGTTAGTAATCGCACTTGATGATAGCAAATTTGAAAAAAAAAATTCAAAAGCCTGATTTGCACACACTTTTGACTTCTTCTCCCAAAAGAGGTTACCCCTTTTACAATTCACATAGCAGATTTCAGCTATGAATAATACTTTAGTCATTCTCTTATCTGGTTGAGTAAGTGGGTCAGAGACCGGTACCTGCTCGTACTCGATCCTGAATGAAAATGGATATATACAGGGTGCTTCCCCACTACACAGGAGTTGGATACAATGATGATTACAACAATAATACCGGTACATCCGGAAATGGTCGTCACAACATACATATAGATATACTTTTTGATAGCGGTTTTTCTTCCAGTTAGTAACATTTTTTGGTCGTTTTCTTCAGTGTTTCTGTTTGGTCCAGTCAATGTTTTTTTATTAACAAAAACATCTTTAGTTTGTCGTGAAAAAGTGAAAATTGAATCGACTGTTTAGTGCGTGGTAAATCCTAACTTGTTTTAGGGCACAAGTAATTAGCAATCTCGCTGGTTTTTTTTATAACTAGTTTAGAGATACTGATTGATATAAAAAAAGTTCATTGGTCAGTCAATTTCCAAGGTCAAAAAATTTTCAAAAAATATTTTTATTTTCAAAATTCTAGAATATTTTGGGCTGGGATAAATATAATGGAAAATAAAAAACACCATCTAGAAGGGAAAGTTTTCTACCAAGAAGAAATTCTGCTCTTTTTTGTCAGAGTTATATTTGTCCGCAAAAAATTCGATACGCCATCTTGTACTAGAAACAAGAGAAAAAAATTCGCGATTTAAATTCAAAATTATTACATTATTCATGTGGAAGGACTATATTCTGAGGATTCGTAATTAAAAAGTTTAAACATTTTCAATTTTTTTGTTTCAAAAATTTTCAAAAAAATTATGAAAATATTTTTTTTAGATTTTTTATTTTTCTCTGTGTATAAAATAATTAATTTAAATTAAAAAGTCTTCATTTGTTTTTTCATTAAAATTAGAAAAAAATTACACGGAATCATCTACGTTTAGTATATTTTCGTTATCATCGTCATTGTTTTCAGCATCAGATTCATCAGAACTCGTCTCTGCTATAACATCATATGATGTTATGACCGTTATAATACACAGCTGAGAGCAGACGAGCTACTGAGCAGCCGACCGCGCACACACTGAAACTCCCGAAAACCGGAGCAGCTGCGACATCAGCAGCCTAACGTATTTTATACCTGCATACATTTCTATTGCATTTCTTACCTGAGTTTTTTCTTACCCGTCAACTATATACATTCTATTGGTTCAGTGTTCATCTGTGTTCAACAGTATCGAAATTTATTTTCAACAATACTCGTACGAAGAGATAACAATTAGAACAAAAAATGCCATTTTCTTGATATACACAAAAAATTATTATAATTGAAAAAATTTCCGCACTGAATGAATTTATGCTTAAAGATTCTTGACATGTATTTTTTAACCTACATTTTAAAAATAGTTTCAGCCAAATAAGTTTATTTTTAATACTTTTGCAGAGGCCTATATATTTATATCGCTATGAAATTTAAATTCCAAAAAATTTCAAAATCATCACAAGAGCCATATTTCATAACGAGACAAAATTAATGATTGGAAAATTTTATTCGTTAATGAGGTCACCTAAATAACATTTTCCGAAATGAATTTTTTTTCCGAATTATAATTATTTTTGAGAAAATTTATAATCTGAACAGTCAATTTTCGATTCTAATATACATATATACGCGTTTTTTTCTATACAATGTTTTGTTAAAAACGAAAAATAAACTATAGCATTAGAAAGTTCAGATTTCGTACTTGAAAATAGAGTATTTGAAACTACAATTTGAGATCTCGTAAGTACGTATCAGATTATAATGTAATATGCCCGGTTCTAAAAAATAAGTCCTCACGCGGCTGACCATGCATCCCGTGTGTAGTATGCATAAGTTCCTAAATGATTTTTTTGCGGACAAAGTATAACTCTGACAAAAAAATGCAATTAATCTTTTTGGTAGAAAAAAACTTTCCCTACTAGACTGTATTTTTTATTTTTATTATATTCATCCCGGCACAAAATATTCTAGGATTTTGAAAATGAAAATATTTTTCGAATTTATCAAATATATTACTAATAAAAAAAAAGTTCAGCGAGATTACTAATTACTTGTTCTCGTGACCTCCGCCAACTGGACTATAATAAGTGATGACATACTTCCTTGGGCAGTTTTACCATTGTGTTACTTTCATGTCTATTTACTCCAGATCATGTCTGAAAAAACATGTGATGTAGCTTCTAGTAAGAATGTTTGGGTCACATATTGTAGTGTATTTCATTTTCAAATAATTATTTTCATTCTCACAGAATCTCCTTTGAGTCAATAATTAAAATAAAAAAAAACTGGAGTGGGTTAATGAATAAAGGAAAATATGTATGAACACAAGTTCGTTCTATGTACTAGGAAAATTGCTACTCAAAATTGCCCTCAATTCTGTTCATGATAAAAATTGTTAAAAAAACTGTACCTACATGTATATTGATTTCATTCAAAACTATTTAGTTTTCATGAGATGTTCAGGATAGTCATGAAAAATATGCACTAAATATACGTTTTTACATAGATTGTTTTCAATACCTTTTATTATTTGCTCATTCATATATTTAATTTAACATACACTTAACTGAAACAACTAAATTTATCAAAATTTATTTTATTTTCATATAAAATTCTACGAGTTTTTTTCGATTTAAGTTGAAATTTTCTACTTTCAAATAGATCCATAGAAACTTTTCTTCTAAAATAACTCACTCTTGAACACTGGTTGTACTGACAAAAGTTATATATCATATTCATCTTAATAACCGCAGTTGACTGGATTGATTATTTCTTGAAAATTCCCACTGAGCTGAGAACCTGCTGGTCAAACTGATTTCAAAACTTCATTGTATGCCAGTCCCTCACACGTCTCGAATCATATCAAAATAATTAACCAATTCATGATCGAATCCCTTCGATAACAGTACATCAAATTATGCCAGTACTTCTACTAAAAACTGACTCTGAAATTCGGTCATTTAACGTAGTACAATTACAAAATCATTTTCCTTTGATTCGAGGAATCATTACTGTGCAGCTTGGCAACACCGCTAAGCCCAGAGTATGTATTATGTGTTGCTTTCCATTCTGTCTGATGGCGCATGGTTTTGGATCGCGCAATCTGACGAAGTCACGGTCTACACAATCCGGTCTGACAAAGTACGAATTTGAAAAAATTCGAATCTGTTCAGATGCACTTCTGCTGTATTCATTTTCTGTCGTAATACTGTTTCGATGGAATCATGTTCTGATAATTTCCCATTTCTTTGCAGTACTAGTTCAGATTTTTACTGGTTTACATTTTTGTCGTTCCTACAGAATGCAGTCTCCATTTTATCATTATAAAAATGTAAGTTCTGACAGCATACAATCGCCATATGTACAGTTGACAATTGTCCGGTCGCCAAAGTACGGTTCTTACATAATACGAACTGTTTGTTTAGATATTTGAGTTTTTACATTCTGAAGAATTACCTGTCGGATATTTTACATTCTGCTAATATGTATGGACCCGATCTACTGTGATTTTGTTTCTGAAGCTTATTTTCATTTTTTGTTTTGTATCTATCCATGTTATACATATGAAATATTCCATGAAATAAAGATTATTTATTATTATTATTATTAACTCAAAGAGTTCTGTGGTTTAGCGGTAATACAGATACTTTATTAATCATGTTATGTACACAAAATACATTTATGACAAGTCACAGCTACAAAAGTAGTGAAGTAGTAGTTACAAAAATAGTAAAAAAAATTATGTACAAAATATATGTGTAAATAAATAAAATAAAATAATGTAATACAATAATATGTTATTCCAGACATAATGGACATCATTAACACGATCTTGAGCATAAGTCGATCAATCATACAATCAGTTTGTTTGAAAGTGGTTGACAATGTTTCACTTTGAGTAAGGTTATTCTGGACTTTCATTGTCTAAAAAAGAACAAAGAAAAATTCAATTCTCTGCAATTTTTAATCACGACGTTTCAACTGTTGAAATCTACAGTCGTTATCAAGTGTATAATGCGACAATCTCGAATTGGACAATATCAAGAATGATCTGCGACGAAATGGGTACCCCAAAAAACATATAGAAGAGGTTCTAGCTCGCAGGGGGGATAAGAACAAGAAACCAGATGAGCCGACACAAACCACCCTGTGCGTTCCGTATGTTAGAGGTCTATCGGAAAGAATAAAGCAAATTGGGTCGAAATACAAAATACGGACATGTTTCAAGGCAGGTAACACTATTCGCAGCCATCTCACAAAGACCAGACCACGTAACGCTGACATTGACTCCAAAAACTGCATCTACCGCATCCCTTGTGAATGCGGCGAAGCTTATCTTGGAGAAACTAAGAGACCACTTAGCGTTAGACTCGCTGAACACAAGAGAAACACTCAACGAGGAGAAACATCAAAGTCAGGAATAGCGGATCATGTCTGGACGACCCAACACAACATAAAATGGACTGAAGCCGAAGTCATCCATAAAGAAGAGGGCTGGTATAGAAAGAAGTTTAAAGAGAGTGCATATATTATGAACAACAAAGTCTTTAGTCAGGCCAGCATAGAAATCCGTAATGTGTGGAAACCCTTAATTAGTGGCATGGATCAATTGAAATTGCGATAAGAATTAACAATGCTGTATCGGAGTGACCTGGCACAGTAATTAACAAGCTTACCTGAATACCGCCAAATTACCCCTAGGCTAATGACACAAAATTATCCACAGCATATATAAGAAGTATCCTTGAGATTGTCGCATTATACACTTGATAACGACTGTAGATTTCAACAGTTGAAACGTCGTGATTAAAAATTGCAGAGAATTGAATTTTTCTTTGTTCTTTTTTAGACAATGAAAGTCCAGAATAACCTTACTCATACAATCAGTTTATTAAACAATTGAAAAGTTATGATTCCCTGAGAATAGATACACCTTGCTTTACACATTTCACGTATTCCTCAAGAGAGTAAAAGGAGGTTTCAAGCAAAAATAATTTTATTTTCTTATTGAAAGCGAATGTTCCCAATTTTCTGACTTCCACAGGAAGAATGTTGTAAACGTTCAAGTTCAGTGAATTATTTTGGGATTTACTGAGCCTATGTCTTGGTCCTCTTATTATATCTGCACCTCTGGTGTTGTGCTGGTGAATGTCTGATTGTGTTATTAATGTAGGAATTTTTTTGTGAATTTCTATCAAAGTATTCCAAATGTAAATAGAAGGAAGAGTCATGATTTTTAAATTTTTAAAGAGTGGTCGGCAGGTTTCTCTATATTTTGCATTGCACAGAATTCTAATAGCTTTTTTTGTTGTCGGAAAACGCTGGAAACTGCAGATGAGTTTCTCCAGACAATAATACCATAATTAAGATGCGCATGGAATAATGAAAAATATACTGATCTCAGGGTGCTTATATTTGTGCAATGTCTAAGTTGTCGCATACTGAAATGAGAGCGTGACAGTTTCAAGTTAAGTTGCCTGATGTGCTCAGTCCAATTTAGCTTGTCATCCAAAAAGAAGCCTAGAAGCTTCACATTTTTATCTTCTGGAATGTGTTTCTTGGTAGAGATTATCAAGTTTTGCGATTTATTGTTATTTAATTTCAGCTTGTTAGCTATGAACCACTGTTCAGCTTTCTCTTCAATTTCTTCCGATAAGGTTTCTAGGGAATCATATTCCTCATGAGAATAAATTAATGTAGTGTCATCTGCATATAGAACACATTCGTTTGGGGACAAGAAGGAAGGAAGATCATTAATGTAAATTACAAATAACAGTGGGCCCAGGACCGAACCTTGTGGTACACCGAATTTAACGTCTCTAAAACTGGACAATTTGTTTTTGTATATTACAGCTTGGAATCGATTTGTCAAATACGATTCAATAAATGTGAGAGTGATACCTCTGATTCCGTAGTAGCTGAGTTTTTCAAGAAGGATTTCATGGGAGACACAATCAAAAGCTTTAGATAAATCGCAGAGAGTAATACCCACATGATTACCTCGTTCAAGACCCGCGACTATTTGTTCTACCACCCTTATTGTTGCACTTGTTGAATGATTTTTTCGAAAACCAAATTGTTTATTACTAAAAAACTTGTTGACTTCGAAATACTTGGACAATCTTTCTTTTATGATAATTTCAAATAATTTCGAAAAAAATATCCTTTGATAATGATTGAGTGAACATAGTAAACATAACCCTTTTATAACTCTAATTTCAAATAGTTTTAAGGTCGTCAAGTACTTTTATGCGAACTGTCGTAGTGGCAAGACGTATAAACCAAGTGTGTCTGAAGCAGCTAAATATCAGGTGTGCTTATACTAACTTTTTTATTCTTTAGTATCTTATACCGAATTATTCTAATACTGATAATTGGATCATTTATTGTTAACAGTTGTCTAGTTAGTACAAAATGAGTACGGTCGAGGGGGGTGATAATTCAACCCCCAAAAAAATTTTTTCAAAATTCTAGAATATTTTGGGCTGGGATAAATATAATGGAAAATAAAAAACACCATCTAGAAGGGAAAGTTTTCTACCAAGAAGAAATTCTGCTCTTTTTTGTCAGAGTTATATTTGTCCGCAAAAAATTCGATACGCCATCTTGTACTAGAAACAAGAGAAAAAAATTCGCGATTTAAATTCAAAATTATTACATTATTCATGTGGAAGGACTATATTCTGAGGATTCGTAATTAAAAAGTTTAAACATTTTCAATTTTTTTGTTTCAAAAATTTTCAAAAAAATTATGAAAATATTTTTTTTAGATTTTTTATTTTTCTCTGTGTATAAAATAATTAATTTAAATTAAAAAGTCTTCATTTGTTTTTTCATTAAAATTAGAAAAAAATTACACGGAATCATCTACGTTTAGTATATTTTCGTTATCATCGTCATTGTTTTCAGCATCAGATTCATCAGAACTCGTCTCTGCTATAACATCATATGATGTTATGACCGTTATAATACACAGCTGAGAGCAGACGAGCTACTGAGCAGCCGACCGCGCACACACTGAAACTCCCGAAAACCGGAGCAGCTGCGACATCAGCAGCCTAACGTATTTTATACCTGCATACATTTCTATTGCATTTCTTACCTGAGTTTTTTCTTACCCGTCAACTATATACATTCTATTGGTTCAGTGTTCATCTGTGTTCAACAGTATCGAAATTTATTTTCAACAATACTCGTACGAAGAGATAACAATTAGAACAAAAAATGCCATTTTCTTGATATACACAAAAAATTATTATAATTGAAAAAATTTCCGCACTGAATGAATTTATGCTTAAAGATTCTTGACATGTATTTTTTAACCTACATTTTAAAAATAGTTTCAGCCAAATAAGTTTATTTTTAATACTTTTGCAGAGGCCTATATATTTATATCGCTATGAAATTTAAATTCCAAAAAATTTCAAAATCATCACAAGAGCCATATTTCATAACGAGACAAAATTAATGATTGGAAAATTTTATTCGTTAATGAGGTCACCTAAATAACATTTTCCGAAATGAATTTTTTTTCCGAATTATAATTATTTTTGAGAAAATTTATAATCTGAACAGTCAATTTTCGATTCTAATATACATATATACGCGTTTTTTTCTATACAATGTTTTGTTAAAAACGAAAAATAAACTATAGCATTAGAAAGTTCAGATTTCGTACTTGAAAATAGAGTATTTGAAACTACAATTTGAGATCTCGTAAGTACGTATCAGATTATAATGTAATATGCCCGGTTCTAAAAAATAAGTCCTCACGCGGCTGACCATGCATCCCGTGTGTAGTATGCATAAGTTCCTAAATGATTTTTTTGCGGACAAAGTATAACTCTGACAAAAAAATGCAATTAATCTTTTTGGTAGAAAAAAACTTTCCCTACTAGACTGTATTTTTTATTTTTATTATATTCATCCCGGCACAAAATATTCTAGGATTTTGAAAATGAAAATATTTTTCGAATTTATCAAATATATTACTAATAAAAAAAAAGTTCAGCGAGATTACTAATTACTTGTTCTCGTGACCTCCGCCAACTGGACTATAATAAGTGATGACATACTTCCTTGGGCAGTTTTACCATTGTGTTACTTTCATGTCTATTTACTCCAGATCATGTCTGAAAAAACATGTGATGTAGCTTCTAGTAAGAATGTTTGGGTCACATATTGTAGTGTATTTCATTTTCAAATAATTATTTTCATTCTCACAGAATCTCCTTTGAGTCAATAATTAAAATAAAAAAAAACTGGAGTGGGTTAATGAATAAAGGAAAATATGTATGAACACAAGTTCGTTCTATGTACTAGGAAAATTGCTACTCAAAATTGCCCTCAATTCTGTTCATGATAAAAATTGTTAAAAAAACTGTACCTACATGTATATTGATTTCATTCAAAACTATTTAGTTTTCATGAGATGTTCAGGATAGTCATGAAAAATATGCACTAAATATACGTTTTTACATAGATTGTTTTCAATACCTTTTATTATTTGCTCATTCATATATTTAATTTAACATACACTTAACTGAAACAACTAAATTTATCAAAATTTATTTTATTTTCATATAAAATTCTACGAGTTTTTTTCGATTTAAGTTGAAATTTTCTACTTTCAAATAGATCCATAGAAACTTTTCTTCTAAAATAACTCACTCTTGAACACTGGTTGTACTGACAAAAGTTATATATCATATTCATCTTAATAACCGCAGTTGACTGGATTGATTATTTCTTGAAAATTCCCACTGAGCTGAGAACCTGCTGGTCAAACTGATTTCAAAACTTCATTGTATGCCAGTCCCTCACACGTCTCGAATCATATCAAAATAATTAACCAATTCATGATCGAATCCCTTCGATAACAGTACATCAAATTATGCCAGTACTTCTACTAAAAACTGACTCTGAAATTCGGTCATTTAACGTAGTACAATTACAAAATCATTTTCCTTTGATTCGAGGAATCATTACTGTGCAGCTTGGCAACACCGCTAAGCCCAGAGTATGTATTATGTGTTGCTTTCCATTCTGTCTGATGGCGCATGGTTTTGGATCGCGCAATCTGACGAAGTCACGGTCTACACAATCCGGTCTGACAAAGTACGAATTTGAAAAAATTCGAATCTGTTCAGATGCACTTCTGCTGTATTCATTTTCTGTCGTAATACTGTTTCGATGGAATCATGTTCTGATAATTTCCCATTTCTTTGCAGTACTAGTTCAGATTTTTACTGGTTTACATTTTTGTCGTTCCTACAGAATGCAGTCTCCATTTTATCATTATAAAAATGTAAGTTCTGACAGCATACAATCGCCATATGTACAGTTGACAATTGTCCGGTCGCCAAAGTACGGTTCTTACATAATACGAACTGTTTGTTTAGATATTTGAGTTTTTACATTCTGAAGAATTACCTGTCGGATATTTTACATTCTGCTAATATGTATGGACCCGATCTACTGTGATTTTGTTTCTGAAGCTTATTTTCATTTTTTGTTTTGTATCTATCCATGTTATACATATGAAATATTCCATGAAATAAAGATTATTTATTATTATTATTATTAACTCAAAGAGTTCTGTGGTTTAGCGGTAATACAGATACTTTATTAATCATGTTATGTACACAAAATACATTTATGACAAGTCACAGCTACAAAAGTAGTGAAGTAGTAGTTACAAAAATAGTAAAAAAAATTATGTACAAAATATATGTGTAAATAAATAAAATAAAATAATGTAATACAATAATATGTTATTCCAGACATAATGGACATCATTAACACGATCTTGAGCATAAGTCGATCAATCATACAATCAGTTTGTTTGAAAGTGGTTGACAATGTTTCACTTTGAGTAAGGTTATTCTGGACTTTCATTGTCTAAAAAAGAACAAAGAAAAATTCAATTCTCTGCAATTTTTAATCACGACGTTTCAACTGTTGAAATCTACAGTCGTTATCAAGTGTATAATGCGACAATCTCGAATTGGACAATATCAAGAATGATCTGCGACGAAATGGGTACCCCAAAAAACATATAGAAGAGGTTCTAGCTCGCAGGGGGGATAAGAACAAGAAACCAGATGAGCCGACACAAACCACCCTGTGCGTTCCGTATGTTAGAGGTCTATCGGAAAGAATAAAGCAAATTGGGTCGAAATACAAAATACGGACATGTTTCAAGGCAGGTAACACTATTCGCAGCCATCTCACAAAGACCAGACCACGTAACGCTGACATTGACTCCAAAAACTGCATCTACCGCATCCCTTGTGAATGCGGCGAAGCTTATCTTGGAGAAACTAAGAGACCACTTAGCGTTAGACTCGCTGAACACAAGAGAAACACTCAACGAGGAGAAACATCAAAGTCAGGAATAGCGGATCATGTCTGGACGACCCAACACAACATAAAATGGACTGAAGCCGAAGTCATCCATAAAGAAGAGGGCTGGTATAGAAAGAAGTTTAAAGAGAGTGCATATATTATGAACAACAAAGTCTTTAGTCAGGCCAGCATAGAAATCCGTAATGTGTGGAAACCCTTAATTAGTGGCATGGATCAATTGAAATTGCGATAAGAATTAACAATGCTGTATCGGAGTGACCTGGCACAGTAATTAACAAGCTTACCTGAATACCGCCAAATTACCCCTAGGCTAATGACACAAAATTATCCACAGCATATATAAGAAGTATCCTTGAGATTGTCGCATTATACACTTGATAACGACTGTAGATTTCAACAGTTGAAACGTCGTGATTAAAAATTGCAGAGAATTGAATTTTTCTTTGTTCTTTTTTAGACAATGAAAGTCCAGAATAACCTTACTCATACAATCAGTTTATTAAACAATTGAAAAGTTATGATTCCCTGAGAATAGATACACCTTGCTTTACACATTTCACGTATTCCTCAAGAGAGTAAAAGGAGGTTTCAAGCAAAAATAATTTTATTTTCTTATTGAAAGCGAATGTTCCCAATTTTCTGACTTCCACAGGAAGAATGTTGTAAACGTTCAAGTTCAGTGAATTATTTTGGGATTTACTGAGCCTATGTCTTGGTCCTCTTATTATATCTGCACCTCTGGTGTTGTGCTGGTGAATGTCTGATTGTGTTATTAATGTAGGAATTTTTTTGTGAATTTCTATCAAAGTATTCCAAATGTAAATAGAAGGAAGAGTCATGATTTTTAAATTTTTAAAGAGTGGTCGGCAGGTTTCTCTATATTTTGCATTGCACAGAATTCTAATAGCTTTTTTTGTTGTCGGAAAACGCTGGAAACTGCAGATGAGTTTCTCCAGACAATAATACCATAATTAAGATGCGCATGGAATAATGAAAAATATACTGATCTCAGGGTGCTTATATTTGTGCAATGTCTAAGTTGTCGCATACTGAAATGAGAGCGTGACAGTTTCAAGTTAAGTTGCCTGATGTGCTCAGTCCAATTTAGCTTGTCATCCAAAAAGAAGCCTAGAAGCTTCACATTTTTATCTTCTGGAATGTGTTTCTTGGTAGAGATTATCAAGTTTTGCGATTTATTGTTATTTAATTTCAGCTTGTTAGCTATGAACCACTGTTCAGCTTTCTCTTCAATTTCTTCCGATAAGGTTTCTAGGGAATCATATTCCTCATGAGAATAAATTAATGTAGTGTCATCTGCATATAGAACACATTCGTTTGGGGACAAGAAGGAAGGAAGATCATTAATGTAAATTACAAATAACAGTGGGCCCAGGACCGAACCTTGTGGTACACCGAATTTAACGTCTCTAAAACTGGACAATTTGTTTTTGTATATTACAGCTTGGAATCGATTTGTCAAATACGATTCAATAAATGTGAGAGTGATACCTCTGATTCCGTAGTAGCTGAGTTTTTCAAGAAGGATTTCATGGGAGACACAATCAAAAGCTTTAGATAAATCGCAGAGAGTAATACCCACATGATTACCTCGTTCAAGACCCGCGACTATTTGTTCTACCACCCTTATTGTTGCACTTGTTGAATGATTTTTTCGAAAACCAAATTGTTTATTACTAAAAAACTTGTTGACTTCGAAATACTTGGACAATCTTTCTTTTATGATAATTTCAAATAATTTCGAAAAAAATATCCTTTGATAATGATTGAGTGAACATAGTAAACATAACCCTTTTATAACTCTAATTTCAAATAGTTTTAAGGTCGTCAAGTACTTTTATGCGAACTGTCGTAGTGGCAAGACGTATAAACCAAGTGTGTCTGAAGCAGCTAAATATCAGGTGTGCTTATACTAACTTTTTTATTCTTTAGTATCTTATACCGAATTATTCTAATACTGATAATTGGATCATTTATTGTTAACAGTTGTCTAGTTAGTACAAAATGAGTACGGTCGAGGGGGGTGATAATTCAACCCCCAAAAAAAAATCCAAAAAAAAGAAATGGCAGAAGCTTGAATATGGTGAAATTGGTGATAGCAGTGATATGGATAGCAATGATGAGGAAATCATAAGCATTATTGAAAATAATAATTCAGACAATCATACTTTATATAATATGGATTTGAATATTCAGAATCTTCCTTCCATTGACGTTTCTAAACCGATGGATTTGGGACAAAAAAGCGAATACAATGAATTGACAAAAAATAACCTTGAAAATAATAAAAAGACCGAACTTCTTTTATACAAAGACGGTGCTTTGGGACCATATGTAGTTATAGTTGAGGCCACGGAGGAATCCGGAAATCATATTGGTAGACTTAATCATTTAAAAATCGCGAAAGATATATGTGATTTGAAACTCGGTAATATTAAGAAAATTAAAATTAAAGGTAGGAATAAAGTAGGGGTAGAATTTATTACAAAAAACAATGCAAATGAATTCGTCAACAATTTCAATTTGAGTGATAAAGGTTATAAGGCTTATATTCCATACAGCAGTGTAACTTGTAAGGGAATAATTAGGGGAATCAGCACACAATTTAGTGAAGATGAAATCAAAAATTTAATTACTAGTCCATTTCGAGTAATATCCGTTAGACGGCTCAATAGAAGGACCAGGGAAGATGGAAAAGTAGTTTATAAACCTACATCAACAATGCAAGTTACGTTTGAGGGGATAATATTACCAAGACAAATTGAAATATGTTATTTGTGTTATGCAATTGCACCATATGTGCCCCCTGTGACACAATGCTACTTTTGTCTAAGATACGGACATACTAAAAATCAATGTAAGGGAAGGAGGAGATGTTTTCAATGTGCGGCTCTTCATGATAGTGAGGAAGAATTTGAAAATTGTAACAAAATGAAATGCTTGAATTGTGACAGTGATACACACAAATCAAACAGCAGGGAATGCAGAGAATATGATCGACAAAAAAATACGGGATAAAATGTGTTTTGATAATATTTCATTTCATGAGGCCGCTCAATTGTTTCCTAGAGAAATGAATGTAGGTAAATACTTTTAACCAAAATGAATATCCACTGCTGGAAACTGATAGCAGACTACCACAAATTAACCACATATCGGTAAGTCAAAGGAGAGTGGTACGTGGCGCTCAATACAAGAATAAAAGAACCTTTTCTCAGGCGGTATCCAATAATAATATAAATAATAGACAAAACGATAGAGACAATATGAACAAAATTAAAGTCCAAATCAATGAAATATTGTGCCATCCAGATGGCAGAATAAATCATCCTAATAACGGGGTTATGTTTAATTGAAATAGAAATAATATTTCTAATATTCCTGAGGTATCGTCAGGAAGTATAAAGGAAGGTAAACATAGTAATATTAGGCCTACAAGTGCAACACAACACAAATCGTCTCACGATCAAGAAATAATAAATAAATTTATAAATATGTTCAGGGAATTACCTCAAAATGTAAAAGAGCAAATTATAACTTCTATAAGTACCTATGATCTTCCAAAAGATCATAGGAAATTTTAATATTAATTAACACCAAGCAATGGGGCAAAACGGTAGATGGAAGGATAATGATTTGGTATTAATGCAATGGAGGATAAGAAGTGTTAGAGCTAATAGACATAATTTAATAACATTTATAACCGAGTACTCACCAGACATAGTACTCTTGAATGAAACATGGTTAAAAACAGATCAACATTTTCACATTCCACAATTTAACATAATAAGACACGATAGACTTGACGGGTATGGCGGAATTGCAACAGTTATAAGAAAACATATTAGGTACAACATTGTTCAATTTGACCAGTCTGTTTTAAATGATGATTGCCAGATTATAATAACACAAATTGACAATATAAATATTATTAACATTTATTGCACCAATAATAATTTACCCCCAGTTGAGTCAATTAACTCATTATTATCAAGATTAGAGGGTGATATCATATTAATGGGAGATCCCCTTTGGGGTAGCCGTCACATAAATCGAAAGGGAAATATTTTAATGACAATAATGAATGATGCTGAATTAGTGGTCTTGAATAATGGAAATTCAACAAGACATAGTAATCCGAATGAAAATAATAGCTCAGTAGGTAGATCTTACAATTGTATCAGGCACACTAGCAGCCAAGTGCAATTGGGAAATTCTCACAGATTGCGGTAATAGTGATCATTATCCCACCTTATGCCATTTCAACGGAAAACATAGACTCATAGACAGAAATCAAAGGTTTACTTACAGCCAGTGGCGGATTTACCAGCAGGCTGAGTAGGCTGGAGCCTAGGGCGGCAAATTTAGTTCATAAATTTATTATTTCGGTTTACAAATTAAAAAAAAAAATTATTATACACACACATAAGTAATACGAATTTCGAAAATTGGAGAGAAATTGAAATATTTAACAAAAATCGAAATATTCTCATATACAGTGCTAATTAATAAATATTTCAACATCTCTGCATGAACAATTCCTAAACGCTTTACTAATTATACATTAATGATTATGAACTTTTAGAATATCGCGATTCGATATTATAATCGAAATTTAGTAATTTTTACATATATTCTTCACTGATAACTGCTATAATTTTTTCTCCTTGTACCTAATAATTATGAGATCTGCTTACCCAATTCAATCGATATAATATCGATGGTCTAATAAAAATACTGACTAAAATTGACTAATTTTTATTAAATAAAAAACTAGTTCAATATCTTATAGAGATCATATTGTAGTAGATTTAAACTCTAGTTAACTGACTAAAATAATTTATTTAACGAAATACAATGATTCACAATACTCTAATTTACATAACATTCACTCTACTATTTATATTCGACTTTCACTTCACTGACTCCCCGACTGTCCGCTGCGTAGTTCTTTTTATACTCGACGTTGACTTCTCTGAATGCTCCAGAATTTTCCATCGAATCGCCCAGACTCACCGCGGCGCCCAGATTCTTCTCGGTGCAAGCGCATCGACAGTCTCCCGCGGTTGGTCGCTAGCTATACGTGAGAGTTCAGGTCCGGCGTCGCCCGTAGATTCGCCACATTGCCCCCTTCTTAGAGATATTTCGTCCCGAAATGTGATCCTTGGAGTGTGTCGATATTTGCAGGATTCCCCATATCTGCATCGTGATGTTCGATGAAAATAACACTCCACAGTCTTCATGTTAGGTCGTGTAATAGGATTACAACAAACCAAAATCTGGATGCCGCTGGATCGGAATATCGTCTCCAACATACTTCTTATAACTCTCCAATCCAGCCCATCAATACCACAGGATAATTTTGGGATTGCCAAGTCCACCAGATTCTGGTTCACCATCGTATCTCTTAGTTGGGTGAGGCTCCTCCAGACATCTTCATAGGACGGTTTGTCTTGGGAATGCTTCTTGGTCACCAAGTAGTAGATGTTCCTCTGGCCCTTCTTCAGCTGTAGCACACCTCCAATTTCTGGATTCTGTTTCCGTAGTGTCTGGAGTTGGCCAAATTTCTTGGAGAACACTACAGCGATGCCCCTGGACATTCGAAGATCTTCTGCGACGCAGTGTGCTAGGGCGTAATCGACTGGCACTTTGAAAAGGTCCCGTGGCTCCTCCCGAGTTACCCCGTGTGACACTTTCTGTCCATTTGAGTATAAGGACATGAATTTCTGGAACGTCATCGCATCCTCTGGTGGTCTGAGGGTGCGGACTTGGTCATGATTTCCAGCGTAAGGGGCCAACCTGTTGAAATGAACGACCCTGGGTTTACCTCTGGGTGGCTTGTGGATTCGGTAAAGCAGGTCGTTTATCCTCTTGATGATCTTGTACGGACCTTCCCATGAATTCCGTAATTTCGGTGACAGGCCCCGGCGACGCATCGGGTTGTACAGCCAAACTAGGTCACCAACCTGAAATCCTCCAGCATCGGCATTGATGTCATAAGTCGCTTTCATTCGGTCGCTGGCACTCTGGATGTTCAAACGGACTCGTTCGTGGATGTCCTCCATTCGCTGCCGGAGTTTACTGACGTAGTCCTCTCCCGCGGTATCCTGTCCTGGTGGCATCCCAAACTTTAGGTCACAGGGAAGTCGCAGCTCTCGGCCCATTATGATACTAGCAGGGGTTTGGCCGGTCGACTCGTGTACTGCGGAACGGTAGGCCATCAGAAACAAATGGAGATACTGATCCCAGTCTCTTTGATGGTCAGAGATTACCTTGGACAAGTGGCGATTGATAGTCCTGTTCATCCGCTCAACCATTCCATCGGACTGTGGATGTAGAGCTGTGGTTCTCGTCTTGCGGATGTTCAGCAGGTGGCAGATTTCTTGGAACAGGTTGGATTCGAAATTTCTGCCTTGGTCCGAGTGCAGCTCCAAGGGGACACCGAATCGACATATCCACTCTTTCACCAAGACGTCCGCGACGGTGATGGCTTCCTGGTTGGGCAGGGCATAGGCTTCGGCCCACTTGCTGAAATAGTCCATTGCCACAAGGATGTATTTATTTCCATGATCTGATACGGGGAACGGGCCGGCGATGTCAATGGCGATTCTTTCGAATGGACTACCTACATTATACTGACGCATCGGGGCCTTGGGTCGTGTCCGAGGTCCATTGCTGGCAGCACAAACAGCACACTTTCTGCACCAGTCATTGACATCAACTTGACAATTGACCCAGTAAAACCGTTGTCTTACTTTCTGCAGGGTCTTCGTCACACCCAGATGTCCTCCAGCAACTCCATCATGGATCTCTCGGAGTACTTCCTGTCTTCTGTTCTTGGGCACCACTATCTGACGTCTGTCCTCCCCACCATCTTCGGACTCCAATACACGTTTCAGGACCCCATTGTCCAGGGTAAGGGAATTCCATTGGGCCCAGTAGGATTTAACTGCTGGGGAATATCTTGCGATTTCCTGCCATGTCGGTCTTTGATTACTATTTTTCCAACCGATGACTAAACCAAGATCCGGATCTCTTTCTTGGTCTTTCTGGACCTCGTTGTCATTCCAGTTATTGTCAACTGCCGTGGTTCTACAAATCGCTGCTTCCTTCTCTTCTGCTCGTCGGCAGTGTGAGCAGTCGTCTGGGCATGGTCTCCTTGACAGGGCATCTGCGTTCTTGTGGCCACTCCCTGCTCGATGTTCGATCTCGAAGTCAAATTCTTGGAGTCTTTCGATCCAACGTGCTACTTGGCCCTCGGGATTTTTGAACTGTAGAAGCCATTTAAGGGCTGCGTGGTCGGTCCTCAACAGAAATCTTCTCCCGTACACGTATTTGTAAAAGTGTTCTACTCCCTTGACAACAGCCAAAAGTTCTCGTCTGGTGACGCAGTAGTTACGCTCCGGTTTACTGAGAGTTTTACTGAAGTATCCGATCACCTTCTCTTGCCCATCCTGGATCTGGGACAAGACAGCTCCAAGTCCCACGTTGCTGGCGTCCGTGTCCAAAATGAATTTTCCACTCGGAAGGGGATAACTCAGAATCGGTGCGTTGATCAATGCCCCTTTCAGCTTCCTAAACGAGTCTTGGCATTCTTCGGACCATTGGAATTTTGTTTGACCTTCCGTGAGCCTGGTCAGTGGTTTAGCGATGTTGGCAAACCCCAGCACATATCGGCGATAGTATGTGCACAAACCAAGGAAACTACGTAGTTGGTGTATGTCTTTCGGGATAGGCCACTCCTTCACTGCTTTAATCTTCTCGTCATCCACTGCTACTCCGCGCCCAGAGACAACATGGCCAAGGTAACGTACTTCTTTTTGGAACAGGTGGCATTTCTTGGGGCTCAGCTTCAATCCAGAGTTTCTCAGTCGCATGAATACCTCCTCCAGGTTTTTAACGTGGTCTTCGAACGATTTGCCAACTACAATAATGTCATCGAGATATACCAGACACGTCCTCCATGAAAGCCCTTTCAGAACCGTCTCCATTAATCTCTCGAATGTGGCTGGAGCATTACAAAGCCCGAATGGCATAACGGTGAAATGCCACAGTCCTGAGCCGATGGTGAAGGCTGTCTTTTCTCTATCTTCTCGAGCCAGTTCTACCTGCCAGTATCCACTCTTCAGATCAAGGGTCGAGAAAATCGTGGAGCCGGCCAATGTGTCCAGGGTGTCGTCTATTCTCGGAAGAGGGTAACTGTCTTTCTTCGTCACGTTGTTCAGTTGACGATAGTCTACGCAAAACCGTGTTGATCCATCTTTCTTCTTCACCAGCACGACTGGAGAGGACCATGGATGGTTCAATAATTCCATCTTTCCTCATTTCACTGACTATTTTGTCAGCCTCTTCCTTCTTGGCAAGAGGAAGTCTTCTAACTGATTGTCGGATCGGCCGGGCATCCCCAGTATCAATTTTATGCTGAACTACATTCGTTCAACCCCCTTTTCCTTGTCCGGTATCGAAGATGTCTTGGTACTTCTTGACTAATTCTCTCAATCTGGGCTGTTGGGCTGGTTTAATGCCCTTGGAAGAGATGGTAACCAATTTTTCCAGTTCCGCTGTCAGGTTGTTGTCTTGACTAACAGTACCGTGTACACTCCTGATCACAGAGGAAATTGACGAACAGTGCCCCAAAACAGTTCCTTTCTTCAAGGTCACTGGGTAATAATTGACATTCATTACCCTTACTGGCACAAATTTATCAGCACGCAACAAAGTCTTGCCTAGTGCAATACCTCGTCCAATTTTCTCATCATGAAGCTTGGGCTCGAACATCACCACGCTTCCATTGCTCGCACCTCCGTCCAAGCGAGCCTCCAGTATGGTCTCAGCCCTCTCGGGTACACTTACATCTTCAACCAGCAGAACACGAATCATCTCTTCACTTCTTCCATGTAGCACCAGCTCTTCTCCGTTCACACGTAGGACGCCATCTTTGAAGTTCAATTCAAACCCTCTGGAATTCATGATGTCCATTCCAATAATTGCGTCGTCCTCAATGTCCGCTACTAATGTCCGATGTTTCACTTTTGTGCTGCCTAGAATCAGTTCAATCGGTAGCTCACCATGTACAGTGGCCGGCTCTCCTGTTGCTGTGCGTAGCTTCCAGGATGTTAGTTCCATTCTCTCTGGTGTTTTAATAAAAGCAGGTCCAAGGATTGTCCTAGTCGCACCTGTATCCAGCAGCATTGCGCAAGGCTTGTTGTTGATGAAACCGTCAACAAAGGCTCCTTTGTTCTGTCGTTGGAGGACAGCGACATATGCATTGTTCACCGGGTCTTTCTGAATAGTGGCCGACGATTGCCCCTTCTCAAAAACCTTCGTTGGTCTCGACCTCTTGAGGGTTGGACATTGACTACGCACGTGTCCAAGTTTCCTACAGTTCCGGCATCTCACTAGTCTTTTCTCAGGCAACATTTCCTTCACGACCTTCCTTATGGCAGCTTCCAGGTCAGCAGGCTCCTGTGGGTCTTCCTCAATAAATCGGACTTTACTTTGGCTTCTGCAGGATTGCTTTGCCGCCTCAAATTCCAAAGCGCGTGCCAGTGCATCCACGAGATGTGTTGGACGAGCTAGTGTCAATGCTTGTCTGGTTTCCTGGTCACGAAGTCCATCTAAGAATGCCTGAACTGCTAGTCGTTCCATTACTTTTTCCGGTGTGGCTGGGTATGCAAGGCGAACCAAACGTGCAATGTCTGCTTCAAACTCCTGTAGGGACTCGCTTGATTTCTGGCAGCGGTTTTTGAGCTGTGAGTGGTATACATGTTCTAGATGGGTCTGTCCATACCGTAATTCGAGATGTTTAATCAGCTGCTCGTAGTCCTCTTGCTCTTGTGCCGTGAGGGTTTGTAGAATATTCGTTGCTTCTCCACGCAACGCCAGTGTTAGTGCCACAGCTCTATCTCCTGCATTCCATCCATTCGCCTTTGCTGCAGCTTCAAATTGTCGGCGGTAGTTTGCCCATGGTGTTTTTCCATCAAACTGAGGTGGTTTCATAGAGAGTTTTCCTGTTTCTGGACTGATTTTTACATCTTTCAAACCCCTTTGAACATCATCTAAGTTCAAACTCAGTTCCAGCATTGAATTTTCATTGACAGATTCTGTGGTGTGGGTAGTGTCATTCTGGTTTTCCAACTTACTGAGTTTCTCCTTTATTTTGATGATTTCCGCCTCGAGTCCGCCTCTGATTTCATCGCTGATTGTTTCCTTCAATTTTCCCATCTCTTCCTCGATTTCATCCTTGATTTTCTCCATCTCTGTCTCGACAGTCCCCATTCTTTCTTCTAATCGGTTTGCTACGCCACAAAGTTCTTCTTTCATGTTCTTCGAGTTTTCTAGAAGCTCTTCTCTCAGACTATTGGAATTTTCTAGCAGCTTTTCTTCCAGATTTTTCGAATTTTCTAGGAGTTTTTCTTGAAGTTTTTCTTCCAAATTCCTCGAACTTCCTTGAAATTCTTCTTTCAGACCATTCGAATTTTGTTACATTTTGTCTTCCATTCCGTCGAGTTTACTAATTATGGAACTCATATCTATTCCAGAAACTTCGAATAAAAACGTTTCTGGGTCCTCGCCCTCCTGGACTAATCCCTCTGCAAGTCTTGTTTGAAGCACGGCCTTTTTACCACTTGTGTCAAGTTCCCTCTCCTCCAGTTCTTGCTTCAATTCCGCAACCTTCAATTCAACCAGGCGAACTTTCCTCGAACACATTTTGTCTTAGTCTATGTCTCACAGTCTATTTCACGGGTCACCAGTCTATTATTATTATTATTGTCTATCTCACACAGTCTATTTCCCGGACACTAGTCTATTACTATTATTATTGTCTATTTCACACGCGAAAATAATTGTCCGAAATACACACTTTCTACTTACACGAACACTCTGTATTTAAAGATCGCACTTCTAACACCAATGTAGTAGATTTAAACTCTAGTTAACTGACTAAAATAATTTATTTAACGAAATACAATGATTCACAATACTCTAATTTACATAACATTCACTCTACTATTTATATTCGACTTTCACTTCACTGACTCCCCGACTGTCCGCTGCGTAGTTCTTTTTATACTCGACGTTGACTTCTCTGAATGCTCCAGAATTTTCCATCGAATCGCCCAGACTCACCGCGGCGCCCAGATTCTTCTCGGTGCAAGCGCATCGACAGTCTCCCGCGGTTGGTCGCTAGCTATACGTGAGAGTTCAGGTCCGGCGTCGCCCGTAGCTTCGCCACAATATTAATCAAATAACTGATAGTTAAACGACTGTGACTTGACAATAAAAAAATTCCCTCCACAAAATATGAAGTGAGACAATTTGCTCATTAGAAAATTGATACATTTTATCAGTTAATTATTTTATTTGCAGTAAGAAAAAGTTTGGAAAATCCAAATGAGCAGGCCTTAAGCGCTCATGTCGTACACGAATTATTTAAATTAAATGTTTACATCAGTATATTTGATAACTTTTTCGCAAAGCCAACTTTTTCAGAAAATGCCAATCGGAATGAATTAATTATAATAAGATAAAACAATACTCAGCTGCAATTTTTTATTCAACGGCTTCTCTCCAGTTAAACAAGTATATTAAAAAAAAATTGAAGTGTCAGAGCAGAGAAGAGCAGAGAAGAGTCAGAGCTAATGAACAAGATTTCGTACGATATAATAAATGATTTTGCGAATTCAAAGTCTCGCAAAAAAGTATTGTAATGCTTTTATAATTTAACTTAAATCATAATGCTAACAAATAATAAAGAAAAGATCTATTTATTGTATTGTTTTTAAACTGTGAGTGTAATAATAAATGTTAATCAACGTTCGCCAAATGTATGTTTTTTACGTAAGCTTAATTCATATTTTGTAAGTATTGTATAGTTTTAAGACATACCTTACCTTACTTTAAAAGTGGTATACGATTGAGATATTTTTTCCTTAAAATAATGTTTTTTGATAATTCTTTGCTGTAAAAATAATCAAGGATCTAACACGGTACCATAGTTCTCAATAATAATAACTATATGGGAAAAGTTGATGTAACGAGGATGATGGAGCACAAATTATAAAGTTGGAATTTTATTGATAGAAAATTGATATGATTGTGGACTAAGATATCAAAATTTAGAGGCGGCAAAAATTGAATAGCCTACGGGCGGCAAATCTATAAATCCGCCACTGCTTACAGCTAGTAGATTATTTCATAAAGCAAATTGGGAGATGTATCACGATTATTTAAATGCAAATTATGATAGTAATACAGTACTTACGTATTCTCAACTTTTCGATAAGATTAATGAAGCTGCAGAAATATCAATCCCTCGGAAGAAAAATGATGTCGAACAAAATCCGGTGTGTCCGTGGTGGGACAGTGAATGTGAGGATAAAGTCCGGGACAGAAAAAGAATTATTAATATATTTAAGAACCATCCTTCTATTGAAAATTATATTGAATAAAAAAAAAATAATTGCTCAAACTCGAAGATTTCTGATTAAGATAAAACGATTAGGCTTCAAAAATGTATGTTCCACACTCAATAGAGAATCAAATATTACATATATATGGGGGATGATAAAAAAAATTTCTGGTTGTATTAATAAACAATATAATAATAATTTGCCTGATACAAATATCGCTAAAGCTATTCTCGAAAAACTATCTATATGCAATATTAACCCTGATTTTCATATAGCTAATACACCTGACAATTCGGAACCTTTTCAATTAAATGAAATGTATATTAGTATGAATTATAAAAAAAGCACATCACCCGGTAAGGATGATATATCCTACAGCATGTTTATAAATTTACCAGAAAATATGAAATATAAGCTGTTAGATATTTTTAACGGAATTCTCGGGGGAGATCCATTACCCAATGCTTGAAAAGAATACCTAATCTTGGGATTCCTAAAATTGAATAAAAATCCAACGGATAGTAACAATTATAGACCATTCGCTAAAGCATCCTGTGGACTAAAAATCTTTTAAAAAATGATTAAATATAGGGTAGGATGGCACATGGAACATAACAAAATTTTATCAGATCATCAATATGGGTTTAGGGAAGGAATGGGCACTATGGATTGTTTATCATTCCTGGTGTCGTACATACAAATGGCCTTTGGATTGGATCAAACAGTTGGGGCTATCTTTTTGGATATTAAAAGCGCATATGATAACATTAATATCCATAAATTACACAATTATCTTCTTAAATATGGTATTAAGGATGACATTTCAAATTTGATTTTTAAAATTTTGAATAATAGACTGAACTATATTCTGGACAAAGAAGGTGAAACACATGGGCCGATGATGGCAACTAGGGGTATTCCACAGGGATCTCCAATGAGCCCATTATTATTTAACATTTATATGCGTTCATTATTCGATAATATTCCTAACCATAGCAAAATAATTGCTTATGCTGATGATATCGTATTGTTAGTTAAAAGCAAATATATTCATGATATTGAAACTAATATTAATATAACACTTCATATTATCAAAGAGTGGATGAAGCAACATGATTTCACATTGGCATTATCGAAATGTGAAACTGTAGGGTTTCATAATAAAAGGAGGCAAACTGAAAATTTGATTGCTAGAATTGATGCACATACAATTAAGTCTGTAAGAGATGTCAAATACCTTGGAATGATAGTCTCACATAATTTAAAATGGGATAAACAAGTTGACATGGTTACAGCTCGTGCAAACCTTGGTTTGAATACAATTAAATGCTTTTGCAAGACATGGTGGGGTGCAGATCCGAAAAACATGATGATGGCATTTAATGGAATAGTTAAATCACATCTTGATTATGGTTCCTTTTTATTTAAACCATGCATAAAGAAAAATCTGAACAAGTTAAATAAAGTACATTTTCAGGGATTAAGAATAATAACAGGGACTATGAAATCTACTCCAACTAATGTACTTTTAGCAGAAACGGGAGAAATAAGTTTAGAATCTCGAAGACAATGGTTAGCCTCCAAATTTATATGTAAACGGTTAGACTATAGACTGTGGTATTAGAAGTTACCATACGTTCCATGATGGTGATGGTCCTGGTTTGGCAACACTGCAGAGCTGCGTACGATATGCAGATGACAGCCGACGACAAAAAGAACAACATTTTACAAACAAAACATAATGTATTTTTATTCTGAAATAAAACCACAATAGTAGTTAGAATCCATGCTTTACATCACCATACTACATTTTGGCAACGAGGAAGTGGAAACTCATTGTGCGTGAAGTATTCGGAAAAATACCGCGAACGGTGCGAATACTTGACATTGAACAATAGTGGTAAACAAACCAAACGGAAAAAGACACACATATCCTTTCAACATTAACATACTAGACTACAGTGAAGTAATTATAATTTTAAATTAGTTAGGGGTACATTTTCTTTTAAGAGAGGACAGTGAACAGTCGTGTGCAAAATGACTACGTACGAGTACGCGAAAAATTTTCATTTTGAGAGATTTGACTCTACCAAAGAGGAGTGGGAATATTATTCTCAGCGGTTTGAGATGGAACTGCTAATGCATGACTTGTTAACAAGCGTAGACACCCAGGAGAAGAGGCGTAACTTGCTTTTGTCTAAGGTAGGCCCAGAACCATTTAAAATTCTAGTCGATCATTTCAAGCCAGATCCTGTAAATACTAAGACCTATGAGGAACTGAAAACAGTTCTGAATAGCTATTATGGAAAGCAAACATACATTTTTGCTGAAAGAATACAGTTTGCATCTAGATTTCGTAAAGACGATGAATCTATAACTCAGTTTGTTATTGCATTGCGGGGACTAGCTGGAGACTGCGAATTTGGCGACAGCCTACAGGAGCGATTACGTGATCAGTTGATAATCGGGTTGAATTGCCCAGAGTGGCAAGAACAAATAATACGCATGCACCCTACAAATGCAGCAACTTTCGAACAGGTTCAGGCTTCTGCTACTACTTTCGAACAAGCTGCTATTCAATCAAAGCGATTAATGGTGATCTCAAAATCACAACCTGGTTCACATACAAATTATTTGAAAAATTATTCAAACAATAAAAAAGTATGGCAGAAACACCCCCAACCAACTACTACCAGTACTGATAAGCAGGTAGTTATTTTAGATCCACAAAAACATTGTATTTTTTGTGGGAAACCTAAACATAGTGACAAAAGCGATTGCCCGGCATCTGGAAAAAGATGCTCAGAGTGCTCTGAAAATAATCACTATGGCCGTGTGTGTATCTTAGCAGGAAATGCAAAACTGCTTAAAAATAAGCAAAAACGAACTGCTCGCCATGTACGAGAAACTACAGAGTCAGATTATCAATCCTCTGAGAAATCTGAGGGCACTGGTAGCGACTCCAATGAGAGTAGTTTTGCTAATGTTACAAATGTTCGAAAAATGAGTTCAGTAAATAAAGTAATGATCAAAGTTTGCATTAACAATGTGAAAATTGATATGCTGTATGATACTGGTGCAGCTCATTCCGTAATAGGCAACAAGATTTGGCAAAAATTGGGTAAACCAAAATTAAAACGAACTCAGAATCTTATTGCCTATACTGATTTGGAAATACCTACTCTAGGGGTAGAAGAAGTTGATGTCCAGGCCTTCAAAGGTCAGAAACATACCTTACCCTTATATGTTGTTGAAACTGATGATATTCCACTTTTTGGGTTAGATTGGTGTTTGAAATTTAACCTGATACTTCCACCAGGCTCAAGAATTTGTAATTTGACATCCACTAAAAAAATCCCTGAAAAACTAGTGGGTTCTGAATCCAATATGGTCCAGGAGAAAAATCATCCAATAGCCCGGGAACAAATGTTTGAATTTAGTAACATTCTAATGGAATTCGAAGAACTTTTTAGTGGTGAATTAGGAGTTATAAGAGGGTTTCTAGCCAAGATCCACATCGATGAGAAAATAAAACCAAAAACTTTCCGACCCCGAAATGTACCCATTCCATTACAGGAACAAGTCAGCGCAGAGATTGATAGACTCATTAGGGATGATGTATTAGAGTCGATCGATACTTCGATCACTCCTATTGAATGGGCATCACCAGTAGTTATTGCCATGAAATCAAATGGAAATTTTCGAATATGTGGTGATTTCCGTGTTACCATCAACCCACATGTTCAAATCGACAATTACCCACTTCCGAGATTTGAGGATATCACTGCGAAGCTGAGTGGAGGAAAGTATTTTTCATCTATCGATTTGAAGGATGCGTATCTGCAATTGAAGGTACACCCTGACTCTAGAAAATACTTGGTAATAATTACGCATCGTGGGTATTTTGCCTATAAACGTCTTCCTTTTGGAGTTTCATTTGCTCCAGCATTATTTCAGCGTACCATGGATCAAATCTTGTCAGGTCTAGATGGTGTGGTCTGTTATCTCGTCGACATTTTAATAACCGCTTCCACGATTGCCCAACATAACCAACGAGTCCGATCAGTTCTGAAACGGTTACTAGGAGCCGGAGTCAGAACACAGAAAGCAAAATGTCAATGGTTGAAAAATAGTATTACGTATTTAGGTCACAGAATTGATAGTGAGGGCCTGCATCCAACACAGGACCGTATCCAGGCGATTCAAAACATGCCGTCACCGACAAATACTACCCAACTTCGGTCATTCCTTGGTTCTATTACCTATTATGGTCGGTTTATAGAAAACCTCCATGTACAGTTGCTCAAGAAGGGTCAAAAGTGGGAATGGAGTGACAATGATGCAGAAATATTTTCAAAGTTGAAAAACAAACTGACAGCATCCAATACACTGGTACATTATAGCCATGACCTACCCCTTGTGATAACCAGTGACGCTAGTGATAAGGGGGCTGGTGCAGTCTTGTTCCATAAATATCCAGATGGGCAAATGAGGCCAATAGCTTTCGGTTCAAGGAAATTCTCTGATGTGGAAATGCGTTATTCCACCATTGATAAGGAGGCTTTGGCGCTCATATTCGCTGTAACAAAATTTCATCAGTATGTCTATGGTCGTCCTTTTACATTATTGACAGGCCATAAACCACTTGAAAGAATATTTGGGGAAAATCGCGAGACGCCCAAAATTGCCAGTAATAGGTTACTCCGGTGGGCAATGCTGTTGAATAGCTACAATTTCACCATAGCTCACCAAGCTGGAAAAGACAACGCTGCAGCCGATGTACTATCCCGATTACCCATAAATGATGATACAATCTCAAGCCTTGAGGAGGAAGGACTTCCCAAAAGAGGACACCTGTTAAACTTACGTCTACGAAACTTGCCAATCAGCAGACGAAAATTGAGAGACGAAACGATCAGAGACCAAACGTTCCAGAAAGTTGTACATTACTTAAATACGTATTGGCCGGATAAGAAAAATACACCAGAAATAATATTACCCTACTATGAAACACGAAATGAACTGTCGTTTGAGGAGAATATTCTCTTATGGAAGGGAAGAATATGCATACCCGAAACACTACGGCAGGAGGTTCTCAAACTCTTACATGATGGACACCTGGGTATAAGTGCCATGCAGTCTATGGCTAGATATCACGTATTTTGGCCCAACATTGATTTGGAGTTGATTGACCACATCAAATCATGTGTTTCCTGTCAAGAGTCAAAACAAAATGACCGGAAAGTTCCCTTATATCCTTGGAGCGTGCCACCCGAGCCATGGTCGCGAATACACATAGACTTTGCGGGACCATATGAGGGAAAGATGTGGTTAATAATCATAGATAGTTATACGCGATGGTTAGAAGTGCTTCCGGTTAACAATATTACATCAGAGACAACAATCAGTGCATTAAGTGATGTTTTCTCCAGATTCGGACTTCCAAAATTTATAGTGTCGGATAACGGTCCTCAGCTCGTTTCGGGGGATTTCGAACAATTTTGTACAGTAAATAATATCACTCACATTAAAGTTACCCCGTATCATCCTAAATCAAATGGACTAGCGGAGCGTGCGGTACGAACATTTAAAGATCGAATGAACGCGAGCGACAAAACGTTGGACTTGAAAACTAGGTTAAATAAGTTTTTGTTTTCATACAGAAATACAATTCAGCGATCCACGGGAAGAACTCCAAGTGAACTAATGCTTTCTAGAAAACCCAGAACCTTATTCGACCAACTTAAGCCCGATTTAAAACGTAATATGGAGAAGTCACAGTGGGACCAAAAATTAAATCACGGTAAAGGATCACAGTTACTATAACCGGAGTTATCAGAGAATCAGGATGTGTGGGTCAACAATCCACTTCGAAAAGGATCAGAGCCCGGAAAAATCATTAAACAAACTGGACCGTATTCCTACCTCGTAGATACACAGGGTGTAACCAGACGTAAACACGCTGACCAGTTACGACCGCGAGTCCCAGATGACGGTTCAAACTCAAAAGAACCCTCATCATATATTGATCATTCATCAACTATAATTCAAATACCCAACTTCGGAGATGAGCCAGAAAAGGAGCAGATGGATCAGAATGATATACAAATTCGTTTCAGTCCAGAGCACTCATTTTCTGAACCAACACCTGTTAATCCTATTCCAGAACAAGGAACCAGCAGTCCCAGTCCAACCGTGGAACCACGAAGGAATCCATCGCGGAACCGGAAACCACCGGCCCGTTTTCAGGATTAGCCATATTCTTATTTCTCTGGTGGGGAAGGAATGTGGTATTAGACGATACCATACGTTCCATGATGGTGATGGTCCTGGTTTGGCAACACTGCAGAGCTGCGTACGATATGCAGATGACAGCCGACGACAAAAAGATCAACATTTTACAAACAAAACATAATGTATTTTTATTCTGAAATAAAACCACAATAGTAGTTAGAATCCATGCTTTACATCACCATACTACATAGACCACCAGTCTTATATATACTAACAGTAGTGAAAATACTATGTGAACAAAAAAGGGATATTGGACATCCTCCTTATTTGGTGGTAGCACTTGAAAAAACAGAGATATACGAAAAATTGATATATACAAACGATATTATTCCGTATTTTAGTAAAAATTTTGAAACCTATATACAAGAAATCAACATAATTGATTTACATTTACATAAAAATGACATGAATGATAGATCAAAATTTTTGGAGGCTCGAGACAATCTTGATTCGGATTACATATATGTATATACCGATGCGTCCAAAACTAATACTAACTTGGGAATAGGTATATATATATATACCACAATTGAATGTATCCTTTTCTTCTCGAATTAATGATTTTACTAGCATATGTGATGCTGAAACTATGGCTATTCATAAGGGGATGATGATTTGTTTGAAGAAAACAAATAAAAATTTGATTCTTACTGACTCTAAAAGCGCTTTGGAAAGGATAAGTAACAAAAAACATAATTCTAATATTGACTTCATAAGTGTAACAATTCAACACATGGTATATCTGTCACGTATGAGTGATATACAATTTGATTTTGCCTGGATTCCTGGACATTCTAACATTGACGGCAATGAAAAAGAGGATAGCTTAGCTAAAATCGGAGCAATACTCAACATTCCAATGGCTATTAAATTAGACAAAAATAACTTACTACCTATTATTAAAAATAATATTTTGACCGATTTTTATTGTAACTGGAATATAGACATACAGCATAAAGGCCGTAATTATGCGAAAATTCATGCGGAATATCCGAGAACACCATCGTATTTAAAATATCCGTTTATAGATAGAAGGCACATTACTACGATCATACGAATGAAAACAGGGCACTGTACCAACGAAGAACATTTGCATAGAATTAAAGTAATAGATAATCCATATTGCGAATGCGGAAAAATAGAATCAATAAACCATATATTTTTTGATTGCCCTATCAATGTTGTCCATAATTATGACATATATACAGAATTACACAAACAAATTAATGGGGTTTTAAGAAACTTGAATCCACAGATTATCATATTGATAAATAAATTTCTTAATGTTAATTGCATAAAATTATGACTCAAACGTGATAATTTATGTATAATTTAGTAGTGTACATAATTTTAACTGAATGATCTGGTTAGCTTACTTACCCTTACTTATATCATACTATGATCCTACATCTTTACACCATACTTACTCCTCTGTTTGTGCTATCTGTCCAAATACTAATAACCTTGCAGCACAGAACACGAAATGACACGACACTTGATGCCATATTTCTACGTTTAACAAGTTGAAACAAATGAGAAAAAAAGTATAGATAGGAATCGTTTAGAAGACAATATTAGAAGATATTATTCAAAATGCAGATAAGGAAATTATTATTGGGTTGCAACATGATAACGTTTCAGACAACGTTGTAACCCCAGGAGACGCATTGGCTGAATGCGCCGGAAGGAAGCAATAGCCAAAAAAAATACAAAAGAAGAAGAAGGTCGTCAAGTCAAACAAATGACCGCGCTGGTCTAACCATCTTGGTCAGACGAGAGACTTGACTCAGCCTTATGTGACGTAGTTGGACATGTCATGGCCGCCAAACATGTGACCGTTTTGTTCCTTGGTTTGAGTTCGACTCTGTATTCATGTCCAGGTACGTTACTATGACGCGTGGATGCTACAAGATTCTGATTGGCTAGAGCTTATCAAACCCTCCTGTAAGTTTACTCTCTTTGGTTGGACATGTCATGGCCGCCATTCTCTATAGACAGTGACGGATTAGTGGTCTCCGCACTCTTGGTATATGAGAGTTATATGTGACAGTTTTGTTTCTTGGTTCGAGTTCGACTCTGCGGTGGGATTACGTGAGCCATAGAATTCTACATATCGCTACGTTTTGACGTAAAAGGTATTCCGTGTATACAGTTAGCGACAGTTTCCAGGCGACAAATAGATATTTGACAGCATTTGAAGCGCCATCTTGACCCTTTCACAATAGAATTCTACATTTAATAGCTACAGTTGAAGAAAGTGGTATTCCGTGTGCACTTTAGCTACACTCGCTTCGCACGATTGTCGTTATTTGAAGCGATAGCCTAGAATGTGTCGTGAAGACAAAGAAATTCTCGTTTAGAAAGGGATAGAGTGTTACTTTAAGAGGTTAATGCCGGAAATTTCGAATTTCAAACAACCGACTTTGATTGTGTCTACAGACGTCACTATTTAAAAAAAAAACATTGAACCAAATTTTTGGGTGCTTGAAGTAACTCGATAAATTATTACATTTCTGTATTTTTGTTTAATTTAGTAAACGGTTGCACGCCTTTTAAATAATTCAAACTTCAAAATAAGAATTATCCAAACAATTAGGTATACAATGGGTATATAAAAAAATTAATAAGTAAAAAAGATAACTTGGAAATAAACATACAGTAGCATATAATCAATAATGCAATGCATGACTTATCACATGAATCCAATCAATATTAAAATGAATAATAAGTGCAGTTTATTCATTTATTATTACAAGGAATGTTTCAGTAAATTTCATAATTCCTAATAACTGTTACCAGTCTCATACTTCTAGATGTGTAGGAATGGTACGTAAGAGTAATTGGTAGAGGGAACTTTATGAATACCAACTGGGGATCATTATAGGGGTTGAAATAATGGAGATTTGAATGGTTGCCAAACCTTTCTCACAGTTTATTGGAAGTTACAAAAAACAATAAATATATAGAATCGAACGCACCTATTTTGGCAATCTCAACTTTTCCTCTGAATATTTTCCTGAAGTGAAAATATGAGTAGGGATTACAAATGGAATTTTTTATTTTGATTTCTTGTTTCAATAGTAGAAATATCGATTTGTTTTTCATTGATTCATGTTATGCATTTGTTCAAAATTTGTTCTTTCCTTCAACCTCCTACATACACCCTTGCAAGCAACCCTCAGAAGTCTTCGAGCTAGGGAAGACAAGGCCCTAATCTTTCAACATGTGATACCATTTATGGGACCATGCTAGAATTTGAGTCCATGGCCTTATGGTTGAGAAGCAAACACTCTACCATCAAGACCACAATGGCTCTATTTCATTATGAAAATATCCAGAAAAGAGCTGAAAACTAGATTACTGCTAATGGAATTTTTGCAGTCATTTTGTTTCATACACCTAGTTTTTCTCACTTGTGGGAGATATTCGATATCTTTTACATTATTATGATAAAAATATAAAATTGTACTCTCCACAAATGACAATATTCCATTTGCAGTATCCTCATTCCATGTCACTGAGGTTGAAAATATTTATTTATATATCTAAACTGATGTTTGGCTAGACCTATGAAATTGATTTTTTGAATCAATCCTCTGAGGTACCCTTGTAAATGTAGTTGGACCAAAAATAACATTCCTCAACGATAGTTGAAGCCCACATTGATTTCTTGTTCTCTTCCGTGGCAAGACCAATTATAAAAATTATAGGCAGGGCAGAGGTCCGGGATCTTGTAAGATTGTGTGAGATGTCTTCGTAAAATGCGTATTGTTAATAATTATACTGAATCATTCTTCCTTCAAAATCTTATTCTGTAATATAAACATTGATGTTATCCATTATAGCTGCTCATCTCTTTGAGGAATTGGTTGCTCAAATATTTCTCATCAATTTGTAAAAGGATTCAAAAGGAAAATCCACGTAATGTACGGCAAACATAAGAATATTTGTACCAAAGGTTCGCCGTTTCGCCCGTTCCTGAGATAGATTTCCATAACTACTCCATAGCTCTATTCTTAATTCTTTTACTAACATTTTTGAGGAAAAATATCCACATATTTTTTATTTTTTTATGGTTATAAAATAGTTGAATGATTAATGGTTACAAAAGTTCATAAAGCAAACATGATAAATTGAAAATTCCCAAAATTTTATCGATGTTTTCTGAATGAGATAGAAATTACGAACTCCTCCGATTGGAAAGCAATATGAAAGCGAGCACACGGAATACCAAATGAAGCGACTGTAGCTATTAATTATAGAATTCCACATTGACAAGGAAGTTCTCGCTTAGAAAGAGAACGAATGATTTTGTCCACAGGACACTGTGTCAGAACCAAAGAACACGAACGGTGATATTCTTGTGATTTTGGAAAATATAAATATAATTATTTCTGAATATTCAGAGATTATTGGTATGGAATAACATGTTAAAAAAATAAGGGCATCCTCTTTCCTAGGTCGCACAAGTCTTTCGAAGAATTCTGGGGTTGCTCGTAATTTACATACGAGTGGTTCATCCTTTCGCCACAATAACGCTAGTAAGTAATTGAAAAATGTCGGGGCGTGGTTCAGTGGTTAAAGCGTCCGACTTTGGGTCGAAAGGTCCAAAGTTCGAGCCCCAGTTGCGGCTCAAGGAGACTTAAATTTAACAAGGAGTGTTTGATTCCCATAAGACAATGGGGACACTAGTAGAAAGAGATGAAAGAACATTTGTGACGAAATGTGACGTAGTAGGACGTGTCATGGCCGCCGTTCTCTATAGACAGTGACGGACTAGCTCTTGGTATATGAGAGTTACTGCTGACAGTATTGTTACTTGGTTCGAGTTCGACTCTGTACTCATACCCAAGTACGTCACTATGACAAGATTCTGATTGGCTAGAGCTTATTAAACCCTCCTTGTTAAATTTTAGTCTCCTTGGTTGCGCCTGGGATTTTTTAATTTAATTTGACCAATTAAATTATTAAAATCTCGTGGCTGCACTGGGGTGAGTCCTACACGATTCACTGTTGCGTCCCAATTAACAGTGCTGCTCCTAAGGTGGCGCATGGAGTTAGTAACAAGGCCTAATCCAGAACACGTGGCTATAATGACCATAGCAGTCGATGCCAAGACACCAAGGGGGAAAAAAAGGTAATTGAATGGTACAAAATGTATTTCATAAATAAATCCAGTTAATGCTCTCAACACAGCTAGCCCATATGGTCTATGGTTCCCAATATTTATTTTATTTTGGACTTTTGAAACGTACTCTACTCTACTAGATACAAATACATACAAAAACAGGTGAATGGCGACTCGATGTTTTTCCCTATCTTCAGATATTTTCAATTATAGTTTGGCGAGTTTTTACAACTTTTTTTGAAATGGAGCGGGTCCGATCCTTACCACGTCCGAAACTGATGGATTTTTTTTGAGCTGTGGCTTGAGCCTCGGGCTTTGATGTTGACATCAAAAAATTTGATCAAACCGCCATGAAGTGAAGTCACTTGAGGGCAAACCATTAGTGCATGAGCAACGGACTTCAATGCTCTATCACATACACGCTTGCATGGCAGCATAGCGCATAGCATAAAGAAATATCGAAGTTCAGCCAATCAAAATGCGAATATCCGACGCTACTGGCATTTTGATTGGCTGAACTCTGTTATGTACTATGCTATATGATATGGCAAGTGTGTAGTGTCGTTCGCTAAGACGTACTCTTATTGCTCTAAGATGGATTTTTTAAAAGAGAAAGACATATGAATTACAAATCTATAAACTGTTGGTCTCTCAAGACAAATGGATCACTGTCAAACCTCATTACTCTTCTTTCCATGTTCTAGTTTCGAATTTACTCCCTTCTTTGAAGTTCATTCAATTGTATTCCGAGTAAATTCTTTGCAGGCAGCATTTTTGTAAGCAAGAAAATTTTCCGATAGTTGGCGCTGCAGTATCTGTCAAACTTGTCATTGGAATGGGGAAAACAATGTGAACCCCTATTTGATTCAATGATAAATAAATCATCATTTCTTTTTTGAATTTTAAGCGATAAAGGTAAATTTTGAAGGATGTTACTTGTTGAGAGATCAATTTAGAGGACATATCCAAATATATTGGCGATAGAAATCGGCCGATAGTGAAACGCCAACATGCATTGAAAGCGGATGTATTATTTTGTGTCAAGTTAAACATGTGGAGAAATTCGAGATATTTGGTCTGGTTTTACAAACTTCTGCTTCAACATCGGATCCTCATGAAGTCAATTGAAATTTAAAGAGCATTAAAATTATAGCCAATATTGAACATCAAGACGTTTCCTTGAAATAACTGAAATTGCCAAGATACAGTATAATGGTATAAAATCTTCTGAAATTACCATTATAATCTGTTTCACACAGATATGTATTTGGAAATGGGTTTTTCAATTTTCAAAATGTTCTGCCACACCTTGCACAATAGGGAACAGGCATGTGTCCCCGTTCTGAAATATTATTATTTGCACACAAACATTTACACCCGAGAAACTAAGTGACATACTCAGAAATTGATATTTATTGTTTTCTTTTCTCTAAGGGTCGGTATTATAAAACTATTTTGACAGACAACTAGAAGTTAACTTGAGGAATGACGTCACATCTTACAGTTAACTTCAAAATGTAGGAGTTAACTTTATCGGGAGGACGTGGTATCAGTTAAAGTTAACTTTGTAGAAAATGGTGGTTTTCGACAGTTCTTCTGTCAATAATTTAGCATAAAACTCAATTTGATTGTTTTTTTTTTCGCAATAAATGTTAGCAAACGATGTCCTGGTTATTTTCGAGGAACTTTTAAGCGGCGATGAAGGAGATGCTGTGATTAGTATTGAAGGCCCTCGGGGTCGAAGTATATTTAGAAATCGGTTAAACCATTTTATCTTGTGGAACGAAATATAATTTGAAAATAAATTAAAACGGATTTCAATCATCAAGATAGTCTGAATGCTTGTTAAAGGGGTACATAGAGAGGCAAATTTGCTAATACCAACTAATAAGTCAACATTTCTAATAGTTCTAATTACTTTGGAATTATAAGTATTTTCAATGTTAGAAATAATCTTCTACCGCCAGTAACACGTTAATTACACTCAGATTTCATGCAACATGTTTATTCTTGGTAGTTGTTGTAGATTTTGGAGGATTCTCAAATCTATCAGCAATTTTATTATTTATTAGAAAATGTCTCAGGAAAAACTGCGAAAAATTCTAGGTTACATTGTTACATATTTGCCTTCTTCTTCTTCTTTTTATTTCAGAAATGAGACTTTTATAAAACTGCCATTTTAAAGCTGAAGTTAACTTGACTGTTAAAATTAAAGTTAACTTCGAGAGATGTTTATAATACCGGCCCTAATTCGTAATTGAAAATGCTACTTTTTTCATCCCATTTGAAAACGTACCCCTAGCGACTCTGACGGACAAATGCATCGTTACTTCACACAGTCCAAACTTTCACTGTTAGAGGGCTCTTAAAGGATGTGTAATCATGTGTAATATTTCTCTGAAACTGTCAAAATCACTCAAAGTTCCAGAAACAACCACAAGGAGCACTAGTGTTTGGGGGAAGTTATTCGAATCAAGGTCAAATTTGGTTTGAATCGAAGAGCAATTTCAAATCTTAATATTTCGGAAACAAATGGGATTTACGGAATTATTTTTACTACATGTGATTTATGAGACCCAAATCTATGCAGAAAACCCAAAAACCAAAATCATGCGTGTTCCCTTTAGGAAGATGTATATTGATACATTTGTATCTTTATAAGTGTTTGAACTGCGGGACCCAGTAATACCTCTTGCACTCGCTGCTCATTATTCGAATCTTGAGAAGTATTTTGGTACATTAAACTTCGGCAAGCTGTTTTGAAAACCAAGAAAATGTTAATTATTTGCTACTCAAATCACATGTTGACTTGGTTTGTTTTCCCCATCCTCGAAGTATATATTTGGGACTGTAGGTATCGCACCCTTTGCGCGTTTTCGCGAATTTGGCACTGTGTCAAGATTTTCCAAATTTTACAGGTTACAACAATAAACTCACATTCATTTATGAACACCACAGAGTTCTGTGATGAACACTTACTGTAACTATACAAAACTTCCAAACTAACAAAGGCAAGAATCAATTATAAAAATATCTAATTCACAGACTATCACACACATACAATTAAACAACAAACAACAACAACAAACAATTAAACAAACCAATCTTTGCCAGTTGTCCCAGCCTAAGATAATAACAAACAACAACAACAAACAATTAAACAAACCAATTTTTGCCAGTTGCCCCAGCCTAAGATAATAACATAAAATTAATTTCCAAAAACTGCTCAATGTTTTCAGGACGACACAAACAATGTCAAATAATTCCGATCTCTTTCGATTCGAAAGCAAGACTTCTAAAGGTACACGGAATACCGAACGAAGCGATAGTTAACAAATTTTGTAGAATTCTACTCTCGCTATGAAGCGAGGGTACACGGAATGCCACTGCTGTACTCATGTCCAAGTACGTCACTATGACGCGTCGATGCTACAAGTTTCTGATTGGCTAAAGCTTATTAAACCCTCCAGCTGTTAGTTTACTCTATTTGCTCACAGAGCGCATTATATCTATTTAGATATATGCGCATTATTCGTGCATTTTACTGAGATCGACGATCAAGTGAGAAGCCGTGTTTTGTGCTGTGATTCTGCTACCGGAATGATGATTCATGTCGTTTTATTGAACTGTTATTCCCATTCTGATAGATGTGATTGGTTCTCGAGCCGTCACTTGTCATTCTGTTGCTACCGGTGGAGAGGAAAAAAACGCAGCTAGAGAAATCGGAAAAAGTAGAAACTAGAAAGAGAGGTTTCTCAAAACAAAATTTAACCATTTTAACCTCAAAGACTAAAAATATTGTTTTTAATAATTTAATTTTTACTTGAACGAATCTTTTCTTGACCTGCTTGAATTTGCATCACTAAGACACTCCAAAACGATGAAATCGCAAACGGAATATAAGTTGAAATCCGCCCCTGAGGATTCTATATCTGCAGTGAAATTTGGCCCCAACACTGATCAATTTCTTTTGGTTAGCTCGTGGGATGGATTTGTTCGATTATATGACGTGACTGCTAATAATTTGAGACATAAGTATGCTCATGACACCGCAGTACTAGACTGTTGCTTCACTGACGCCGTTCATTCATACAGTGGGGGCCTTGACTCTACATTGAAATCGTTTGACTTCAACACTACAAAAGAGAGCACTGTAGGTACCCATGGCAATGCTATCAAGTGCGTTGAATATTGTAGTGAGGTGAATGGAATAATCACTGGCAGTTGGGATCATCATGTTAAGCTATGGGATCCTCGTACCCCTATGTGCAGCGGAAGCTATAACCAAGGAGAGAGGGTTTACACAATGAGTGTGTGTGGTGAAAAATTAGTCGTTGGAACTGCTGGTCGTAAAATACTGGTGTGGGATGTTAGAAATATGTCTTACACATTACAAAAACGAGAATCCAATTTGAAATATCAAACCAGAGCCATCAGATGTTTCCCAAATAAGCAAGGCTACGTTCTCAGTAGTATAGAAGGAAGAGTGGCAGTGGAGTACTTGGACACAAATCCTGAAATTCAAAGAAAAAAGTATGCATTCAAATGTCATCGGATAAAAGAAGATGGACTTGAAAAAATATATCCAGTTAATGCAATTAGTTTTCATCCTATACATAATACTTTCGCAACTGGTGGGTCAGATGGTTATGTGAACATCTGGGATGGATTCAATAAAAAAAGACTGTGTCAGTTCCATCAATACCATACCTCTGTCACTTCTCTCAGCTTCAGCCATAATGGTTCAGTATTAGCGATTGCTTGTTCATATTTCCTGGAAGAAGATAACCCTCCAAATCCTCTGCCAGAAGATGTGATCTATATACGAAGTGTTACAGATCAAGAAACAAAGCCCAAATACAGTTCTTCCTAAAATTGTGTTGTGTTGTGTGTTGATAATTGTAATTGTAAAAATGATACTTGGCTTCTTATACCTTTCTCATAATATGAAATTGCTTCAAAAGGTAGAAAAGATTGTCAGTTATGTAGCGAGAAGCCCAGAATATTACCATGGACAACAATCATAAACTCGTTTCATTTTATCAGTTTATAAATTCATGCAAACTTTTGAATGGAATATGTATTTGTATTTTATAGATTTGATATTGGTTCAACAATAAAAATCAATTTGATTTGTAGATTCTATTCTTTATTTCATTTATTTATCTGAAAAGTGTGTTCCAAAAAATTAGTGATTTACAAATGTGAGAAAAGAAACACTTCAACAATTTTTTACACTAAAGTAGCTCATAAAATAATAAATATTGAAATATTCCACTGATTCCAATTAGTACTTCTGACTACTTATTATCAGTACCTCACATAAGTTGTAACTTTCTTGTACAAGAAGACAACCTAATAATATATACTTTCGAGTTATATTTGACGCAAAATACTGTATTTTTCAAAAATGCATAAATGTATGAACAGTGTGTGAAAAATTACTTCACGCACAGTTGATGATTTTACGAACAGTTGACGATTTTACGCACAGGTGATTTTTCACGCACTTGTGAAAAAAAGTATTACTTTACGCACTGTCAGCAGTGCGTAAAAGAACTGTCAGAAAATATTTTTCTACAACAGTACATAAACTAAGGTTTTACACAATGTTCACAGAGCGTAAAGTGATACTTTTTAGCACAAGTGAGTAAAAAAATCAATAGCGCGAAAAATCATCAACTGTGTGTAAAGTAATTAGTGTGTTTTACGCACTGATGGTCATACATTTTTTTTAAAAGACGGCAGTGTTTTGCGTCAGATTGTACTCTGAAGTCAGCATTTGATAATACGACGAAAATCATGAGAAAACATTCAACAATTGTTACAATTATTTGTCAATATAATAACTGTCATAGAAATTTTTTTGTTGAACTCTGCTTCGCCTCATCCAACGAACTCCATGCTCATACAAAAAAGTCCTACTTTACGAACTGTTTTCAGTTAATGAATATAATGAAACATCAATTTTGTGACCTCACCCCACCCACTTTCTTTTCCTCCTCAAATTCTGTCTTTCAATATGACCATTAAATATTTAGGAATTATTATAGATAAAAACTTGAAATGGAACCAACATGTAACATATTTAACGAAGCGAATAAGGAAACTAATTTACAAATTCTATCAGTTAAGGGATATCTTGAGTAATACTGATTTTGGTATACAAATCCCTAGTGGGGAGAATTATACAAAAATCATATCTCATATAATACGGTGACTCATAGTATGACAAACAAATTACTGAAAACATCTAACTCTAAAATAATTTACATACAAGATTTGCATGCTATCTATCCCTTAAGGCTTACAATTTATTACCTTTGAGTATTAGAAATATCAAAAACTACAAAAAAATTTCGATGCAATGTAGGATGTTTATAAATGACAACTATATTTCATTCATAAAACTAATCGATTAATCTTACCTTACTTTTTATTTGTATTTATAAAATTGTTTCAAATTAAAATAATTTATTTCAATATAGTTTAATATAGAATAGTATGATAAATATAAGTTCTGCACAAAATAAGTGTTGAATCACTTAGGTGCATATTTATGGAAAACAACATAGCCGTAGGTATCACCAGTGAAGTGATTACTAAATAGTATGTAGTAAGTTTCATTAGGCTTACTTATAGTATATTAGGAAAAACATATCAATTTATTGTTAACCTTATAGACTACAAGCCCATATAACAATTTGGGGGAGTCATTTGACCCAGCATGAAACATACTCAGAACGATGCTGCTATATGAAAAAATAATAGTCAAAAAATAACTTTGTCACTATGCCGTCAATTCTTGGTGGTGCAAATGACTGTAATAATAATAATTTTTTATCTGAAGATGAGCTTTTCCGTCAAAATAATCATTTACGGCGTTCCTCACGTTGGTAGATTATGAAATAATAATCTCCTAGAACCTACTACAGTGCAAAAATAATGGGACTGGAAGCCAGGAAAAGTTTTCAATTTCCGAAAATAAAAAAAAAACTGGAATCTGGTCCCATTATTTTTGTACGGCAGTAGGTACTAGGAGATTATTATTTCATAATCTACCAACGTGAAGAATACCGTGCAGGAATATTTTGTCGGAAAAGCACATCTTCAGATGAAAAATTAGTATTATTATTATTACAGTTATTTGCACCACCAAGAATTGACGGCATAGTGACTAAAGTTATTTTTTCATATAGCAGCATCGTTCTGAATATGTTTCATGCTGGGTCAAATGACCCCCCAAAATTGTTATATGGGCTTGTAGTCTATTAGTAAGAACTATCGTAGGTAATACCACAAGTGTATCGGTGATTATCGAAATAGCAATTCCTTTGAATTTGAGAATCAAATTATGTTGCTTGGCAACATAATTTGATTCGAAAGCAACATAATTTGATTCGAAACCGAGAAGGAATTAACGATAATCGCCGATAACACGAGTTGTATTTGTTAAGATTATTTCATGAATAAAATCGAAACCATTTTTATTTATTTACTATTCAATTTAACTAGGAACATTAATCTGAAATTATGCAACTAACAAAACATTTACTTGATATTTCAAACATCCCTCTATTTCAGTTACCAATGACAGAGCGCGTCATTCGTAGTTTCGTCATTGCATGTCTAGTCTACTGCTTCTCGCTCGAGGTTATGTTTTGACAACATTTTGATTTAGTGATTTGATTAATCAACGAGTATTCAAAATTTGTCGAAAATTGTGAAGTTGATATGAATTAATAGTGAGTGCTTATTTAGTTTTGGTAAAAGTTTGGTGTTGTGTCATTATAGCAGCTTGCTAGTGGTAAGTTTGTGTTTTGATAATAACCAATCAGGAATCGAACTACAAAATCGAAAACACATCATATACATGCATATCCAGTAGCCAATCAAGAGCCGAACTACAAAATCGAAAACATGATGTTTTCATTTGTCAACACAAAAATTTCAACCAATCATAACACGCTATTTTAGCATAAGTGAAATAATCACTGATACACAATGAATAAGACATAATAGAATTAAGTATTGTATGAAACTGTTCATAAATATAGCGTTCTTAAATGTAATAAATGTAATGTGTATACATGTTTGTATGTATATGTTTTATACATTATTTATCAGTATGGAATTATTGTTATTCGAAGACCCTTAAGGGTTAATATATTACGGCCTTCCAGACGGGGGCGAACTCTTTTATTTTTGGATTTAGAAAAACTACAAAAAATGTAAGCAAATTTTTTTCGTAACCGTGAAATATATTTAAAAACGAAACATTGAGTTATTGACCGTACTAATGAAAAAGTTGAAAAATTATTTTTCGCACTACATACGTCTATAAGAACCTCGCCGATATTTCGAATTCATATTTTTCCAAAGTCATTTAAGCCCGTGGCACACGGTCAAATAGTTTGATCAACTGCACTGGATAGACGATATTCGACCATGAGCATGGCTCTTTCCTTTAGTTTAGTTGCGGTGCAACTCGAATAAATTTGACTGTTTCGTCTTTTGATTCTTTTGCTGACTTATCAGCAACATTCGAGTTTCAGAAATTTTTTGAAATCAATATCTCAATTTTTCTTCTCTTTTTGAAAATTTCCTGGACTATATTGTTATTGCAGAAAAAATGTATTTAAATTTATTGTAGAACACTCATTAATAATCCCAAATGTATAAGCTATCCAAATATTCAATAATTTACATCTGTAACAAAAGGAAAATAACATGCCTGTTCGGAAATTAATTTATTTTCATGAAAAGTGTTTTATTGACTACGCCGCTGGAGCTATATGCCTTAATTCATTGTATATCAAGGTGGCAGATGCTATGATGACATGTAACGTCAAAAATACAGGTATTAGAGAGGTCAAAAATATAGTTCAAATTTATCAATTCAACGAACGTATTTACTTCTAAAACCAATACTGAACAATAATCCAGCAATGCCTGAAAAAAAACTATCGCATGTCGAAATCGAAACCCAGAACCAATGCTAACCTCAGCACCTTCACAGCTACTTAGAGTGCTTTGAATTTATTGTCTTCAGTTTCCATCATGCAAGAATCAATATCTCAATTTTTCGCTATTTATTGAAATATTTCCCGGACTATTTATAGTAAGGAATTAATTCAATATAGGAAAAAGTCGATTGGAATTTTTTGTCAAACTGCTACTTTTGTGATATCTCGTTTGGTTTTCGAATTTTTGGCGTTTAAAAAAAATTAATGTTTTTTCAAGATATAAAATAATTTTATCTGAAAATTTTGTAGATCTGTTCGAGGCCAATAAAACTATTTATATGCGTTTTTTCGATATCGCGTATCGCTTGAGAGTTTTGGTGTTAATGGAAAAAAATTTATATTTTCCAAGTTTTTTCCCTATTTAACGAAGTATTTATATAGCTTATAATAATTTAATTTTTATCCTCATTTCTTCGTGTAATTTCTGTTATATCCATTTGAAAATATCACGAATCATCCAGTGTGTAGTCAAAATTTAATTATGAAATTTTATGTTTTTTGGATATTTTGATTTGAAAAAAATTCGAAGCTTATGGCGGTGTAATTTTTCCTTAACATTATTTTTAATCAGAAAAAAATCGTTTGAATCGGACCACAAATAAAAAAAGTTACAGTGGTGCACCGCTTTTAAATGGGTCACTCTGTATATGTGAAAGTGACGATAAATCTATTTCATCTACCCAACAAGTTCAGTCTTCCCAGTCCTTCGTCCTAAGCCTAGATGATACATGAGAGGAATTTCCTTGAAAAATTGACTTGTAAGGCTTTAGAGATACCAATAGGAGTAACCCCACCTGGAAAGATTAATAATAACCATAACTATAAACCCGGGGTGTACAGACAATTTGTCGCGGATTTAAACATCCCTTACTACACTTGCTCTCAAATGCGTATCCAAGATCTGCCATTAAAGCGTGCGTTATTTTTTATGTGTTGCCAAGTGCCAGAAGCATTTTTTTAAGTTTTGAGTCTTTCTTTTTCATGGTAATTTGGAAGTACTGAATTTGTGTTCAAGTGAAGTTTCTCAAAGAATGATTCAGCTTATTGAAAGAATTACTGATTTTTTCTTAGAATGGTTGTTCTGAGGAATGGGTTATTGATCCTATTATTACCCCTTGAACTTGCTCTAAATTTGATCACTCGACAGCCGAAAACTAAAGACATGCTTATACATCCAAGGACACTAACTATGGAACAAATTCTCTTAACCTCACAGATTAATTTGGAAATGAATTATCAAATATTTGTCTACGATCAGCTTAGTAGCCTGTCCATTTGTTTGAGTAACAGTTTTCTGAACTACTAGACCTCTGCACTTTGTACAGTTACATATCTGGTTTAACACAAGGATGAATAACAAGCCTAGTTTTTCTTTCACACAACTCTGAGGATTACTTTGAAACTTTCTGTAAGTATCTTTTTAACAATTAAAAATACTCACAAGATATGAGCAGGGATGTAAATATAATTCCCACCTTGATTTAAATATTGAAGCATATTATTCAAAAACAATATTTTGTTTATCAGTAAATCAAAGAAATATTGATATCTGGTTTAATAGTAACAAAACTATCAAAAAATTGGTTTTAAGTTATCCTAGTATACACAAGATGTTTATATACAAAATAATATAAGTGTTATTTTTCTTCATCTGTTACAAGCAAATGAACTTGTAATTATCAATGCCTTAGGTAATGTTGATTGTTATTTGTCCACATTTCCTTTCATTTCAATAACCGTTTCATCTGATACCTCTTAGATTTCATCTCTTCTCTTTCTTTGACTTGTGCTCTCTTCTCTTGTGGTGTTTCTTAGAATAGTCATCACTAGACTCGGATTTGTTTTCTTTTTTAACTTTATAATCTTCTTTATGTCTGTACTCTTCATACTTGGCATTATTCGATGATTTGGAATACTTGTCTTTTGTTTCTTGGTCTTTCCCAGAGTAGTGACCACTAGTCTCAGATTTTATTTCTTTCTTAACTTTATGCTCTTGTTTATTTTTATACTCTTCATATGTGGCATTATTCAATGATTTGGAATATCTGGAGTACTCTTCTTTTGTGACAGGAACAACAAGAAATTCATTGAGTGTTAAAATTTCACCCTTCATAGACGTTCGTACTATAACTCTGCTAGATTCATCATCCAAACCTTGAACCTCACAATAATTTCCCTTATGATTACCAGCTATTATTTTGGCATAAGTCCCCCTTTTGAGTATCAAAACTCTTCCTTCTTCATCACATGCAGCATCATTTGGGAGTTCACTTTTAACCATTCTATTAGCCCCTAATCCTAAACCTTTTGGCCGCAGTTCAGGAGCATCTGCTACCTTTATGTTTGCAGATCTTTTCCCGATGCCCATTCCATCTTTCCAACCCATTCCTCTCAACACAGCCAAACCATAATCACTGACAGGAATTTTTTCGTAGTCTTCCAGTGTAGGCTCCTTTTCACCTTCTAAAGATAGGCTTTCTTCATTCAATGGAAGAACATGCACTTTATTGTCAGGTTTTCTTTCCGATAGACGCCTTTTAGCGTCGTTTATCAATTCCCTAGCTGCCAATTCATCCAAGGTAAGTTCAGAGTCTGGTCTATCATCTTCAACTTCCTTGTCCTTAGGTTCCTTTGCCTCTCTCACCCTGTCCGAAAGATTTCTTTTGTTGCCTCTTAAAGGAATAATTAGCGGTTCATCAACTATTTCTATAGCGTCCTTTATTTTAATTGACTGGTCCTCAAAGCACTCGACAAGCTCAACTTTTTTTACTTCAGGTTTATTTAGAATGAAGGGAACTTTTTTACTGGATTTACTGAACCCAAATGATATCTTCTTTCCTGGTTCCATGACGAAGTTTTTTTAAAAGACGGTCTATTTTTTTCTTCGATATTTCAACATTATTATCATTTTGGCCTTGTTAACGACACCACCATCTACCCATTTATCACAAATACAATGGACAAATCAACAAAAGGTCAACAAATTTAAATTGACCATGGCCATCTTTAATTAGCAACAGTCCAATGACCATCTACTTATTCTTCTTCTTCTTTTTCACTTTTTTTTTGGCTTTGCATCCATCAGGCGCATTCAGCCAGTGCGGCTCAAGGGGTCACAACGTTATCTGACTTGACATCATTGTGGTTTTCGGCATTTCCGATTCTTCGAATTTTTGGTGCTAGAAGATTAGTAAGATGCGGACATGGTCCATACATATTATCAGAATGTAAAATATCCGACAGGTAATTCGTCAGAATGTAAAAAGTCAAATTGGTTAACAAACAGATTCGTATTATGTAAGAACAGTACTTTGGCGACCGGACAATTGTCAAGTGTACATATGGCGATTGTATCCTGTCAGAAATTACATTTCTATAATGATAAAATGGAGACTGCATTCTGTAGGAACGATAAAAATGTAAACCAGTAAAAATGTAAACTAGTACTGCAAAGAAATGGGAAATTATCAGAAAATGATTCCATCGAAACAGTATTACGACAGAAAATGAATACAGCAGAAGGGCATTTGAACAGATTCGAATTTTATCAAATTCGTACTTTGTCAGACCGGATTGTGTAGACCGTGAATCCGTCAGATTGCGCGATCCAAAACCATGCGCCATCAGACAGAATAGCAAGCAAGCAACACATAATACGTACCCTGGGCGAAGCGGTGTTGCCAAGCTGCACAGTAATAATTCCTCGAATCAAAGGAAAATGATTTTGTAATTGTATTACGTTAACTGAGTGAATTTGAGAGTCAGTTTTTAGTAGAAGTACTGGCATAATTTGATGTACTGTCATCGAAGGGATTCAATCATGATTTGGTTAATTTTTTTTATATGATTCGAGACGTGTGAGTAACTGGCATACAATTTGTGATTGATTGAATTGATTTGATAATGAAGTTTTGAAATCACTTTGACCAGCAGGTTCTCAGTTCAGTGGGAATTTTCAAGAAATAATCAATGCAGTCAACTGCGGTTATTAAGATGTCAGTACAACCAGTGTTCAAGAGTGAGTTATTTTAGAAGAGAAGTATCAAATTGTTTCTATGGATCTATTTGAAAGTAGAAAATTTCAACTTTAATCGAAAAAAACTCGTAGAATTTTATATGAAAATAAAATTTTTTTTTTTTAAATTAGTTGTTTCAGTTAAGTGTATGTTAAATTAAGTATATGAATGAGCAAATAAAAAGTATTGAAAACAATCTATGTAAAAACGTATATTTATTGGTACATATTTTTCATGACTATCCTGAATATTTCATGAAAACTAAATAGTTTTGAATGAAATCAATATACATATATTGGTACAGTTTTTTTTAACAATTTTTATCATAAACAGAATTGAGGGCAATTTTGAGTGGAGATTTTTCTAGTAAATAGAACAAACTTGTGTTCGTGCATATTTTCCTTTATTTATTATCCCACTCCAGTTTTTTTTTTAATTATTGATTTAAAGGAGATTCTGTGAGAATGAAAATAATTATTTGAAAATGAAATACACTGCAATATGTGACCCAAACATTCTTACACGAAGCTACATCATATGTATTTTCAGACATGATCTAGAGTAAATAGACATGAAAGTAACACAATGGTAAAACTGCCCAAGGAAGTATGTCATCACTTTAGTCCAGTTGGCGGAGGTCACGAGAACAAATAATTAGCAATCTCGCTGAACTTTTTTTTATTAGTAGTATATTTGATATAAAAAAAGATCACTGGTCAATCAAAGTAAAAAAAAATCGAAAAATATTTTTATTTTCAAAATCCTAGAATATTTTGTGCTGCGATGAATATAATGAAAAATAAAAAATACTGTCTTGTAGGGAAAGTTTTTTTTCTACCAAAAATATTGATTGCACTTTTTTTGTCAGAGTTATACTTTGTCCGCAAAAAAATCATTTAGGAACTTATGCATACTACACACGGGATGCCTGGTCAGCCGCGTGAGGACATATTTTTTAGAACCGGGCATATTACATTATAATCTGATACGTACTTACGAGATCTCAAATTGTAGTTTCAAATACTCTATTTTCAAGTAGGAAATCTGATCTTTCTAATGGTATAGTTTATTTTTCGTGTCTAACAAAACATTGTATAGAAAAACAGCGCGTATATATGTATATTAGAATCGAAAATTGACTGTTCAGATTATAAATTTTCCCAAAAATAATTATAATTCGGAAAAAAATTTCATTTCGGAAAATTGTTATTTAGGTGACCTAATTAACGAATAAAATTTTCCAGTCATTAATTTTGTCTCGTTATGAAATATGGCTCTTGTGATGATTTTGAAATTTTTCGGAATCTAAATTTCATAGCGATATAAATATATAGGCAAAAGTATTAAAAATAAACTTATTTGGCTGAAACTATTTTTAAAATGTAGGTTAAAAAATACATGTCAAGAATCTTTAAGCATAAATTCATTCAGTGCGGAATTTTTTTTATCTCTTCGTATAGTTGAAAATAAATTTCGATACTGTTATACCAAACAGATGAGCACTGAACCAATAAACTCAGGTAAGAAATGCAATAGAAACGGATGCAGGTATAAAATACGTTAGGCTACTGATGCCGCAGCTGCTCCGGTTTTCGGGAGTTTCAGTGTGTGCGAAAAAATGTTATTAACTGGAAGAAAAATCGCTATCAAAAAGTATAAAAATACACGAGCTCTTACGGTAGACGAACAGTTCTGGAGGCAGGTGCAACGTCATTTATTGACATCACCTGGCCTCCAGAACTGTTCGTCTGCCATAAGAGCCCATATATTTTTATACTTTTTCACAGCGGTTTTTCTTCCTGTTAGTAAAATTTTTCCGTCGTTTTCTTTGTGTTTGTATTTGGTGAATCATTTTCTTTATCTTACTCTACCTTTAAATGGCATAAATCATAAGCGGTATTTCTCCTTGGGGTTACAAAATAAATGAACATGTTCATTTGCAAAGTTTAGTTGCGGCTAATTTACTACTTCAATACTATTGTATTTATTGAGAAATTACGTATCAGCTTTTATTATTGTCATCCCTCAGCTTGAGCTAATTTTATGATCTCCAAACTGAGATATCTCTAAAAAATTGTTTTTTCCGTTAACCAGCTGTCGTTCCCTTACGAACGGCAGCCCTCAAAAGTCGAAAAGAACGATTCATGAATACCTATTGAATGTAAATTTCGACATATATATTTTAATGTCGAATGGAAAACACTAGACATCTCTATGCAGACGAGTTGATGGCGATAAACTACTTTATTGCATATACCAATAGCGGAGCAAAATAAAAATGTACATTTAGTTACGAATTTGAAAATTTTATTTTTTCGTCAGGATACAGATACTAAAAATTTTCATTTGCAAGGTTAATGCTTTTGTAAAACAAAATTTTACTTATAAAAGAACAGCGAACAAACACCACCATATTTCAAAATATTCAAGCAAATTCAAATATTCATCAATCATGAACACTGTTATTGTTGCAGATCCATTGTGTGTATGAGCGCTCAAAACAAGATAATCGTTTAAAAAAATTAAAACTTTTGACCAATTAACGCTTCAACTACTCTTGAATTAAAATAAATGAACATTCCCAATTTGCTTTCCATTCAAAAGTACCAGCAACACTGTACGAAAAATCCATTAGTCGCCAAATTCTCAGTCTGACAAAGTACGATTCTGCTGTTTTCACTTTCTGATAAAATACGATTCTGACCGAATTGAATCGGCTCATGTATCTGTCGGAACAAGTCCAGTCCGTGTTAGTACAGTATAGATAATTGTCGGTCTACTGAGTTGCTGGTTTTGTGAAACGCGAATCGGAGGATGTACGAATTTGAAGATTTACTTTTCTGTTAAAATTCACTTCTGATACAATAAGTTTCTGTGAAAAGCTCATTCTGATCATTTACATATTTGTCGAAATAACAATCCAGGAAAGTACAGTCTATATTTTTCATTCTGCCGGCGTCCAGTCTGACGAAGTACGGTTTGATGTTGTGGGTCCATACATATGAGCAGAATGTAAAATATCCGACAGGTAATTCGTCAGAATGTAAAAACTCAAATTCGTAAACAAACAGATTCGTATTATGTAGAACCGTACTTTGGCGACCGGACAATTGTCAAGTGTACATATGGCGATTGTATCCTGTCAGAAATTACATTTCTATAATGATAAAATGGAGACTGCATTCTGTAGGAACGATAAAAATATAAACCAGTAAAAGTCTAAACTAGTACTGCAAAGAAATGGGAAATTATCAGAAAATGATTCCATCGAAACAGTATTTCGACAGAAAATGAATACAGCAGAAGTGCATTTGAACAGATTCGAATTTTATCAAATTCGTACTTTGTCAGACTGGATTATGTAGACCGTGAATCCGTCAGATTGCGCTGACCAAAACCATGCGCCATCAGACAGAATAGCAAGCAACACAATCACAGATTAGAAAACATACAGATAGGAAGCTCCGCCCATTTCCTTTGATGTTTCGATTGCCGACTCTATGACCTTGGCCCTTTAAATTGGTGTGCACCAATGTTGCCAGATCTATAACGAACATCCCGGGCACTGCATGGAACGTATACATTTGATTTGTCAATAGGGTATTAGACAGTATCAATAATATAAGTGATGGTGTTGCAAATATTATAGAATATATTAAAATAGACGTCAAAAATCATGTTGCTGCCATTTTAAGGGTAAATAATGCAATATAATGGAAGTTGAAGTTTGATTATTTGGTTACCTGGCTTGGCGCCTTCAAACAGACCCATGATTGGTGTGACGTCACTTGGCAAGGTCTGTTCCGGTGTAAAACGTCAGATAAGCAACGTTCTTTGTCAATCGCAAACGATAAAAAGAAATGACTATATTACATCCAGTAATATTACCGAACACACCATCTACCACATTGTCAACTGTCAATTCGAGTCTTATAGCTAAATGTCAGTTTCAGTTTGTATTATTTACTTCATTTTTTTACTCAGTAACATTTGAACTTTGTTTTACAATGGAAAATAATTTCATCAAAGCTGATAGCGCTAATTTGCCAAGAGTGGATATTCTTATGATTGGGAGATATTTCATATCAAATCCAGACTTCCATTCGGCCGAGTTCAGGAACGTAAAAACTTCTGTGTAAGTATAAGTAATCATTCTAATAAGTTTTGAACATTCCCAACATTGATATTCATTGTAAATTCAGCATGTAATTCAACTGTTCATCCACTAAAAATGGTCTTATAACATTTTTTGTTGTAGGTCTTCGAGACAATCCTATGGTGATGATGCTATTGGATATGTACAGCTGCGAAGAGAAGCAAATTTATGTATTGTTAAGTGTAAGATTTGTCCTGAACACAAAATCATACAATGTTACAATTATTGTTGAAGAAAAAGACAGCAACGTGATGAGTGTTCAATGTCACGATTGTGCTGCATCAGAAGCGGGCTGCAAGCATGCAGTTGCATTTCTAATGTGGGTCCATCGTAGAAGTGAAGAACCAGCTTGCACTTCAATTGAGTGTTATTGGAGAAAGTCCAAACTGGCTAAAGTGGGGAGTTCTCTGAAAATCATCAAAGCCAAAGACCTATGTAGGAAAAAAGCAGTGCCAGTTGTTGACACAACAGAGGATGAGGCGCTGGGGAAGCTCATTTTCAAAGATTTTGTGAAAAATGCAGAGGAAAGAAAAATTGAATGTCAGGTTCTCCGACATCATCATTTCTGATGTTAAAATGATGTCCCTTCATAATTTGATGATGAAATATAGAAATGAGTGTGGCAACGATAGCACCAAATTTTTGGAGTGTCTAAAAAATATGCCAAATGGGTCAGTGTTACAAAAAATCGAAAAGGAGACTAGGGAGCAATATAAAAGTGGTCTTTGGTATGAACTGAGGTATGGCAGAATAACAGCTTCAAAAGCGTTTGAAGTGAGTCGATGCAAAACTGCAACTGGCTCATTAGTTGCCACAATTATGGGTGTCAAGATGCTGGACACGCAAGCAATGAAACATGGAAGGGACATAGAAGATAGTGTGAGAAAAACTGTTGAGAAAATGTTAAAAAAAAAAATTGAGATGTGTGGTCTCATTATATGTGAAGACATTCCAATTTTAGCAGCGTCACCAGATGGTAGATGTGAAGATTCTATCATAGAAATAAAATGCCCAGCAAAGTTAGATACTCTCAAAAGCTACCTGAAAAATGGCCAGATTACAAAGAAATGTTTAGCCCAAGTTCAGCTTCAGATGTTTGTATCAAAGTGGAAAAAATGCTATTTTTGTGTTGCTGATCCTAAGTTCGAACTAAATAATGAAGTACAAATAGTGTTAATAGAACATGATGATATATATATTAATGATATTGTGAATACCTTGGTTTCTTTTTGGAAAAAAAACATTTATACTCTATTATATAATAGTACAATAATAAGATAAGACATATTTTCTTGTGACATTATTTATTTCAGTTGCACCATACAAATATCTTGACATAATAAAATATTTAACAAATATTACATGAATAAAATAAAAAATGTTTTATTTTATAATTGGCCCCTGTAAATTCACAAGTCCACAAGCTATGGTAATGATATCATCTGTTATGCTTATCAAATTAGAATTGAGAACTGAATGAGGTTTCAGCATCAAGAATTCTCGAATTCTTCTTATAACACGTTCAATGTGAATCCTAAGGCTGGCAATTTCTTTGGTTTGTTGAACATGTGCTTTTGATAATTTGCTTCCAGTAGCAACACTAGGAGGCCTCAGTAGTCTGAACCCTTGTAGGAGTAATTCTTCTACATGCTTGAATCCTCTATCTGCCAAAATACAAGCACCAGGTGGCAAAGTATCTAAGAAATTACAATCTTCAACCAAAAGTACATCACTTATTCTTCCCCCATAACCAGGAGAAATATAGTTGATGAGGCCATCAGGAGTACATGAAATCAAATATTTCAATGTATTTGCTTTTTTGTATTCGGACCATGTCAAAGCTTGATGCACAGCTTTTGAAGGCTTTTGTATTTCAATTTCAAGGCAGTCAATAATACAACTCACACTGTTATATTTACACCGGAAAGCAATGGGTAGATTCCATTTAATACTGGAATTGGTCACCTTTGGCATGAAGGATCGTAGAATAGTAGAAAGTCTTGGTATAGTCATCATAAAAATTTTGCTAGCATACGATGTAGACACACCAAAAAGATCACCAAGTTCTGAAAATGTGGTGTTTAATCGTATTTTTCTCAAACATAGCAATATATGTTTTTCAGAAATATTAGAATGTTTCTGTAAAATATTTATAAGAAAATAACACTCTTTAGTTAAACTAATATAAAACCGTGGTTTTTTTCTTATGAGCCTGAGAGTGTTCTCAAGAGATAGTTGAGCAGTTTCTTGTTCTTCGATTATCGATTCAGTTTCTTTGGCACTACAATCAGACGTCATCTCTGACACTTGATATGAGGATGAGTCTCCACTTGTTGATGGCAGCTGTAACAATGATTCACTGTCTGATTCCGTTTCTTTCTAAAATTCAAATTTTAAATATTTACGAACTCTGCCCTCTATTGACAAGTTTTCTTTGAGCAACTGAACTTTAAATTGAGAGGTTGATATATTTGCAGTTGAAGTAACTTTTATTGGAGATACAGCTGTGCTTTTCAATTTTGTTATGCACTGGGTGCTTTTACTTCTAAACTTTTTCCGAATATTCACTTGAACTGATTTTGAAGTAGAGGGTTCTGTCAACTTCTCTTCGGGGAATACTGAACCTAAAATAAAACCATAAGTAGTATTTCAGATGTTAACAATGATCAAGTTATTTCTTTACAGAAATCTTTTGGACTTAACTTGAATGACAAGGGGAATTGTGCAACCTGAAGAAGTACATTATATGAATGATGAGCTTCTTCTTCAAGTATACTGATAATAATAATAAAATGCCCACCTGTATCTTCTGCATCCTGTGTTTTTACTGATGTACTTGTTTGAGCTGTCTGGTAATCTAAACCTTTCACAGATTCTTCCACTTCTGACAATCTCCTTCGCTTCAAAGATGATGGTGAACATGTGGTTTGCTGTATCCTTGTGGAGCGCCCCTGACATTCAAATTTTGAAGGGAAACATCCATCCTTCATGCGAATTCTTTTCACTGAACCCATAATCTTGTACTGGATATAGTTCTCCATATCACTTGGTAACTATAACGGAAAGTTTCGAGTTATTATAATAACATCTTTTCAACCTTACCTGAACTTTACTACACTACTGCATACATTTATAACTCATGAGATGATATAACTCACATTGAAATGATCCTCACAAATATACAGATGGCTTTTGCTAGAGAATTCTTTCACATCCCTTCCTGAAATCTCCAGCCATTTATTTCGAATTTTGAAGGCACTGAAATAAATAGCTTTTCTGGATTTCTCCGTAAACTGTTGAAACATAGCGGTACCATACAACTATGAAATGTTTTATCCATTCTGATTCCAGAGAAACTCAGTCAACAATACAACAATTCAATAATGCAAATTTAATACGGTCAAGTCGTGAACAATAAAGAAATGTTTATGTTTTGTTTTGATAGACTTCACACTTCAGCCTTCACTGTCATTTGTCATATGTCACTTGCGGAGTGACGTCACCCATTTATGAATAAGCGTTTTAGCGCCAAATCACTTCTTTGAAAATCAAAGTCTATTTTTCGGCTTATTAAATATTATTTTCACAAAAAAATAGTTTTCGAGAGCATATTGTGTATAAACGTCTACTATGAGACATTTTATCAATTTAAGTCTAATACCCTATTGTCATTAGTGTCAAGAATGAGAGAATCTATGAAGAGAAATTGACAGATATTTTATTATTTTTTGCAGAAATTAATATTAGTTAGCTTAAAATGATTTAAATGTTGTGCTAATATTGCTAATCTAAAATGCAGTGTGTTCCATTTGGTTAACACTTTTATACAACTGGAAAATTTCATGAGTAAATTTTTTTCAGGATAGATAATTAATTTCCAAATAATTTCTTGATTCAAACTGAAATACAATAATGTTTAAATGTAAATATGTAGAAGAAAGAATAAAATAAAAATATTTAACCCTGCAAAGATGAAACTTCGTAGGAGAGAACACATAGTCTCCACTCACAAGGGATTCAGATGATAATGGTTTCAGTAAAGAATCAATGTAAGAGTACCATGTGCAGTGCAGTGGTAGATTTGTATTGAGAAATTGTTTGGAGCTTCATTTCAGTTAATGTTTCTCTTCTGTTTAAACAGATCTAGTAAAATTAGTTTTATCAAAGTAAACTGTTGATACGAAGATTCTATTAATCAGTCAAAAATTTGTGAAACAATAAAGTAAGGAAAGAATTGCATTTTTTTTTTCGAGTGAATGCATTTGTAGATCTTCAAAATTTAGCTATTTGATTTCATCGGAATCATCCAAAAAATAAAAACTTTGATTGGTACCCATCAAAGCGTGCAGTCTTCAGATATCAAATGATTTACAAAAACTAAATCTGGAGAAAAGCAGTTTTCTACAATTTGGTGGACCAGTTTTTATGACGTAACAAAAAAAATATTGGCAAAAATAATTTATTATTTCAAAATCAATCACAATTTTATACCTGGGTTCCTAATGCAAATTCATTAAAAAAGTAAACTTTGTAATTTTTTAGGCACAGTTCTAAACCTAGCATTGCTATTTTTCATTACATAATATTCATAGTGGAAAAAATAATTTTATGAGATAAATATAGGGAAAGTTTTCGCAGGGGTAGTTGAATTTTGAGACTTTTGTAAATATTACATATTTGATTGGTACGACTATTTGTTATAAATTTTTCAAATTTGTCTTGATGGACATTTCATCGATGCATACAGTATAAAAGATACCCTGTGAATGCCTTTGTTTTACCTTTAGTTTTAATATCTCACAAAACTTTGTTGTACCCAGCAGAAAACTTAATTTTTTTACAATTAACAGAAGGGATCCTGTAGAAGGCATCAAAAATATATTCTGTAAATATTTATAACAAGGGCCCAAAAAATAAATAGTATGGGCGAATCGTTTGAATTCATCTGTATATCGTCTGCCAAATTTATTAGTTTTGTTTAAATTTACTTGTGCCCTAATAAATCGAGCCATCTCATGATTCAAATACTTATCCCCAAGTTGAAGAAAGTTTTCTTCAGATGGCTCTACAACTTGGACTAATTCTTTTTTCAAATTCTTATTTTCGGATTGAAGAGCTTTAATTTTTTAGCTTGAGTTTCCTCATTCTGGGGGTATGGCTGGAAACTTTAGTTCTTTGTGTTTCAACTGGTACCATAAATGGTTGCTGCACATCAAGGCATTCTACTGTTGAAAGTGTGCCAGTATCACAGATGGAAGGAATTGTGATAACCTGCAATAAATTTTTCTCCTTGGATAGTATAGGACTTTCAAAATTTGTATCAAGCTCTCTCGAAGTGCTTGCAACATCAGTATGAGCTGTAAAAAAGTTTAGCATGTAATTACAATACCAAAACAATGTTTCTGCTATTTATATTAAAATAGTTTTCAATGGAATAAAAGAAACTAAGTAGGTAACCACATTGTACTTGAAATGCTTCACAATCGATAGGCACTGCATAAGGAAGTAAATGTGACGTTTCAGAAAGATTACTGTACATACAATTTTCAAAATGCAGGCTACAAACTCTAAACTTCCCATAGAAATTGCCTATAGGTATATCATCCAGAAGTTCTTCTCGTACACAAGCTTGTACATGAAGGGTGCATCTGAAATAAACAAAAAACATTACCATTATTTAATATGAAAAACTGACATGTTTTCATCACATTGCAGTAATCAATTCTTCTATACATTTTCTTGCTAAAGCTCAACTATTTGATCAATTTCATTAATTTATAGAATAGATACCATCTACTATAGAATGAATACTTTACATCTTTCATCTTTAGGAACCCTATGAAATTTTAATATTTCTGTGGTATCAGAAGATGAACGCGCAGTTTTTGTACATGCAATGAAATCCGCTTCTTTCTTGTTTATGCATTGTCACTATTGTCAGTTCTACTGTTTCAAATTAAATTGCAACAAAATCCAAAAATCCCTCGAAAATCGAATAAACCTAACCTTATTAATCTGACAGCAGTGACAGCCTTCAAAGTGGGCTTTAAATTGGTGTGCAATTCCATCTCTCTCTAATGGTGGATTTATGCAGCAATCATAAGTCATAAGTCTTAAGTCATAAGGAAGAATATTCGTCAATGATTGGTTGGTCCGTATATTCCAACCAATCATTGACGAATATTCTTCCTTATGACTTAAGACTTATGATTGCTGCATAAATCCACCATAATTTCGTTTGTCTTGTCTAACCTTCCCATCTGTATGTTTTCTAAACTGTGACATAATGGTGGATTTATGCAGCAATCATAAGTCATAAGTCTTAAGTCATAAGGAAGAATATTCGTCAATGATTGGTTGGAATATACGGACCAACCAATCATTGACGAATATTCTATCTTATGACTTAAGACTTATGACTTATGATTGCTGCATAAATCCACCATAATACATGCCCTGGGCGTAGCGGTGTTGCCAAGCTGCACAGTAATGACAATCAAAGGAAAATGATTTTGTAATTGTATTACGTTAACTGAGTGAATTTCAGAGTCAGTTTTTAGTAGAAGTACTGGCATAATTTGATGTACTGTTATCGAAGGGATTCAATCATGATTTGGTTAATTTTTTTGATATGATTCGAGACGAGTGAGGGACTGGCATACAATTTGTGATTGATTGAATTGATTTGATAATGAAGTTTTGAAATCACTTTGACCAGCAGGTACTCAGCTCAGTGGGAATTTTCAAGAAATAATAAATCCAATCAACTGCGGTTATTAAGATGTATGTGATATAACTTTTGTATGTTAAATTAAATATATGAATGAGCAAATAAAAAGTATTGGAAACAATCTATGTAAAAACGTATATTTGGTGCATATTTTTCATGACTATCCTGAACATTTCATGAAAACTAAATAGTTTTGAATGAAATCAAATACATATAGGTACAGTTTTTTTAACAATCTTTATCATGAACAGCATTGAGGGCAATTTTGAGTAGCGGTTTTCCTAGTAAATAGAACAAACTTGTAAGTTCATACATATTTTCCTTTATTTATTAACCCACTCCAGTTTTTATTTTTATTTTAATTATTCACTCAAAGGAGATTCTGTAAGAATGAAAATAATTATTTGAAAATGAAATATGTGACCCAAAAATTCTTACAAGAAGCTACATCACATGTTTTTTCAGACATGATCTGAAGTAAATAGACATGAAAGTAACACAATGGTAAAACTGCCCAAGGAAGTATGTCATCACTTATTATAGTCCAGTTGGCGGAGGTCACGAGAACAACTAATTAGCAATCTCGCTGAACTTATTTTTATTAGTAGTATACTTGATATAAAAAAAGTTCACTGGTCAATTAATTTCCAAAGTCAAAAAAAATTTCGAAAAATATATTTATTTTCAAAATCCTAGAATATTTTGTGCTGGGATGAATATAATGGTAAATAAAAAATACTGTCTTGTAGGGAAAGTTTTTTTCTACCAAAAAGATTGATTGTACTTTTTTTGTCAGAGTTATACTTTGTCCGCAAAAAAATCATTTAGGAACGTATGCATACTACACACGGGATGCCTGTTCAGCCGCGTGAGGACCTATTTTTTAGAACCGGGCATATTACATTATAATCTGATACGTACTTACGAGATCTCAAATTGTAGTTTCAAATACTCTATTTTCAAGTAGGAAATCTGAACTTTTTAATGGTATAGTTTATTTTTCGTTTTTAATAAAACCTTGTATATTATATTAGAATCGAAAATTGACTGTTCAGATTATAATTTTTTTCAAAAATAATGATAATTCGGAAAAAAAAATTCATTTCGGAAAATTGTTATTTAGGTGACCTAATTCACGAATAAAATTTTTCAGTCATTAATTTTGTCTCGTTATGAAATATGGATCTTGTGATGATTTTGAAATTTTTCGGGGTCTAAATTTCAAAGCGATATTTATATAGGCCTCTGCAGAAGTATTAAAAATAAACTTATTTGGCTGAAACTATTTTTGAAATGGCTGAAAACTATGACGATGATGACGGTAATATACAAAATGTAGATGATTCAATGTAATTTTTTTCTAATTTTAATAAAAAAAAACAAATGAAGACTTTTTAATTTAAAAAAAATATATTTTCATAATTTTTTTGAAAATTTTTGAAAACTTGAAAAAAATTTGAAATTTTTTAAACTTTTTACTTACGAATCCTTAGAATAAAGTCCTTCTACATGATTAATGTAATAGATATTCGAGTGGAATGTAATAATTTTGAATTTAAATCGTGAATTTTATCTCTTGTTTCTAGTACAAGATGGCTAATGGCGTATCGAATTTTTTGCAGACAAATATAACTGACAAAAAAGAGCAGAATTTCTTCTTGGTAGAAAACTTCCCCTTCTAGATGGTGTTTTTTATTTTCCATTATATTTATCCCAGCCCAAAATATTCTAGGATTTTGAAAATAAAAATATTTTTTGAAATTTTTTTGACTTTGGAAGTTGACTGACCAGTGAACTTTTCTTTATATCAATCAGTATCTCTAAACTACTTATAAAAAAATCAGCGAGATTGCTAATTACTTTGTGCCCTATAACAAATTAGGATTCACCACGCACTAAACAGTCGATTCAATTTTCACTTTTTCACGACAAACTAAAGATGTTTTTGGCAATAAAAAAACATTGACTGGGAAGTTTGATGATTCACCAAACACAAACACTGAAGAAAACGACGAAAAAATGTTACTAACGGAAGAAAAACCGCTATCAAAAAGTCTAAAAATACACAAGCTCTTATGGTACACGAACAGTTCTGGAGGCCAGGTGACGTCAAATGACGATGCACCCTCGCTGAAATTTGACCAATGTACGGAGATAGGAATTGAGCCATCCTTTGTAGTGCATAATCGTTGAGTCATTTTCCCAGAAATTTGATTGTGGCGACACTGAATAGGAGTACCTACTGGAATCGTCCACTGACCTTATTTAACGATTATTTCTTAAGTACGTGTAGAAAATTCAGGAGCGTATTGCTGATATCAAAATGAGAAGAAAAGTTCCTATAAACATATGTCCGCAAGTTATTCGTTTCTGAGATACAGAGTGTCAAAGTTGAATTCTTATTTTTATTTTTTGTGAATAATTTCAAAAGAATTTTGATATTTGGGTAAAGTTTGGTATCTGGGAATATTTATTATTCAATTTGTGTAAAAAGTATATAATTGGTAGAGGTCACTGCGAGCAACCGTTTTCGAGTTATTGAGATTTGAAATAATCGATGCAAGTGATTTTGAATTACAAGATTTTTAAATTTAAAATAAATTCAATGAGAAATCAGTTTTTTCATAATTAACATAAAATTTGATTAAGACATTGAAAAATCATCCCAGATACCAAACTTTACCCGAATATCAAAAATATTTTGGAATTTATTCACAGAAAACAAATATAAGAATTAAACTTTGACACTCTGTATCTTAGAAACGAATAACTTGCGGACATGTGTTTATGGGAACTTTTTTTCTTATTTCGAGGTCACCAACACGCTCCTAAAGTTTCTACACGTACTTAAGAAACACCCTGTACACTACACAGGATGGCGTATTTCCTATCTCCGTTCATTGGTCAAATTTCAAAGCGGGTGCATCGTCATTTGACGTCACCTATCCTCCATAACTGTTCGTCTGCCATAAGAGACCATGTATTTTTATACTTTTTCACAGCTGTTTTTCTTCCTGTTAGTAAAATTTTTCATTTTCTTTAGTGTTTGTATTTGGTGAATCATTTAACTTTTCGGTTAATATGTTTTTTCAGTGCGAAAGACATCTTAGTTTGTCGTGAAAAAGTGAAAATTGAATCGACTGTTTAGTGCGTGTTGAATATCCTACTTCGTGATAGTACCATATTGTTTTATTCGACTATACCTCGATTTATTGAAAATACTTGAGATGAATATAGCTATCGAAAAATGCTTAATTGATGACATACTGCTTCCTTGGGCAGTCTTCCAATGTGTTATTACTTCATGTTTTTTAAAAAAAGGAAAATATGTAAGTAACTGTAAACACAAATTTGTTCTATTTACTAATGAATCACTACTCGAAATTGCCCTCAATTCTGTTCAAGTTGTACTTATTTATTGATTGTTTTCAATGCTTTTCTTATATGCTCATTCATATAATAATTTCACATGCACCTAACTAAAATAACTAAATTTATCAATATTTATTTGATTATCATAAAACTCTCCGAATTTTTTTCGATTAAATTTGAAATTTTCTACTGTCTAATAGATAAACACAAACAATTTGATACCTATAATTCTTTTTCAAATAGGTATAATACGTTGAATGTCACCCCAATTTTCAACTCATAACAAATACAACTCATTAATTTCTATTTATTGAATTGGGCCCAACTTTTGCAATATAATTTTCCACAAATATTTTTAGTAAATCGAAGTGTCTTATGTGTTCAAAACGCACTTAAGCAGAGCAAAATAAAAATGTCCATTTAGGTACGAATTTGAAAATTTAATTTTTTCGTCAGTATACAGATACCAAATATTTTCATTTGCAAGGTTCATGCCCTTTTGTAAAACAAAATTTTACTCATAAAAGAACAGCGAACAAACACCACCATGTATCGAAATATTCAAGCAAATTCAAATATCCATCAATAATGAACACTATTATTGTTGCAGATCCATTGTATATGAGCACTCAATACCAGATAATCGTTTCAAAAATTAAAAATTTTCTACCAATTAAAGCACCAATTATTCTTGAATTAAACAAAATAAATGAACAATTCCCCAATTTGCTTTCCATTTATAAGCACCGGCAACACTGTAAGAAAATTCCATCAGTCGCCAAATTCTCAGTCTGACAAAGTACGATTCTGCTGTCTTCACATTCTGATAAAATACGAATCTGACCGAATTCAATCGGCTCATGTATCGGTCGGAGCAAGTCCAGTCGGTGTTAGTACAGTATAGATAATTGTGGGTCTGCTGAGTTGCTGGTTTTGTGAAACACGAATCGGAGGATGTACGAATTTGAAGATTTACTTTTCTGTTAAAATTCACTTCTGATACAATGAGTTTCTGTGAAAAGCTCAGTCTGATCATTTACATATTATTTGTCGAAATAACAATCCAGGGGTGGAATTACGTGAGCCATAGAATTTTATAGACGACAGTTATGTCTCTGTCTCTCCCGTGAATTCAACCATAATGACACCTCACTTATTTGATGAAAAGTAGAATTCTATGGCTCACGGAATCCCGCCCATGATCTTTGGTCAAACGTCATAATGCCCGGTTTTATAGAGGTTTTATAAAGTAGAGTTGGGTTAAGACTCGTATTAAAATACAAGTTGGGCCACAGAACACTTTTTTGTTCTGCGAGTCAGACACAACATGAACATAACCTTACATTTTAAAAAATTTCTGTTGAAGTCGTTAGTGGCGCAGAAAATTTGGGGAACAGAATTTTAAAATTATAGTTCGGCGCCTCGTCCTTTGAGATCACTAAGGTAGTGTCGTTTCTGCACTATATCAGCCACACTTTTAAAGAAAATAAAAGAAAGCATTCCGTGTTCTATGGCCGTGATCCATCCTCACGGAACACCTTAACCTCATCTTCGTTTTTGTGCTTAGAGAAGTCACACGTGTTTTAATTTTCAGGAACAAAAAATTCTTTAAATTAATAAAATTATTTTATTTTAGGCCTTTAAATGGGAATCCATAAACGGAAACGCAGAAGATCTCCAGAGTCTTCCAGAGAGTACCATCTGGAAAAAAGACTGAAAAAGAGTCTACTGGAAAACATGGTCGCCGGTCTAGAACACGTAGTTCAAGACAAAGCGATACAGCGGGAGCAGAAATGTTGACTGCCCTGTCTGATTATTTCAGAGCAAATGTGACACGTAGTCATAGTATCTCTAGAGCACGTAGCCCAGACACAAAGAGGAGAAAGTTAACAGGGGCAAAAATAAATTCCAGAGCACGTAGCCTGGATATTGATCATAGATAATCTGAAGAATTGTTCAATCCTGAACATCCATTGTCCACCAGAGAGTTCCAGCGGCTCCGATAACGCGGATAGCAAAACGCTATCGAAGTCAAAGCGAAAAGGGGGAGTAAAAATGTTGACTGTCCTATGTCTGATTATTTCAGAGCAAAGTTGACACGTAGTCATAGTAGTAACTCTGGAACACGTAGCCCGGACACAAAGAGGAGAAAGGTAACAGGAGCAAAAATAAATTCCAGAGCATGTAGCCTGGCTATTGATCAGAGATCATCTGAAGAATTGTTCAATTCTGAACATCCATTGTTCAGGAGGTGGAAGCAATAGTTCACAAGGATTAGAGATCAACCGGGTTGTACAAACACCAAACTATTTTTGAGTGCCAACCCTTCAGATTAGGAGTCTGAGGGCAACTAGCATGTGGCAACATATCCTAAGTATTGGACTAGACAGCTATCATTAAAGACATGATAGGTAAATATCCTTTTCCATCCAACTGGCAAAATCTCAGGGCACCCTTTCTTAATGCAAGGGTCGATCTCTTGGACGTGGTTCAGCAGAAACCTTCCACCCCACATGTCAGACAAATTGCATTGGGAAAGTAAAACCCACATTGAAAATTCACAAAGATTTGGAAAGTGGACTCATACAATAGCTTAGCCGGAGAATATAGTCAAAAAGGTACGAAATAAGTTTGTTATATGTTCGACCAGCATACACTTCAAGTTTAAGTTGAAATTTCTAAAACTACAGTTTGTGGGTTGGATTCCTTCTGCTTGACTCCGTCCACTTGACCTGAATAAAAGAGTGGTTCAGATACAAAACTATATAGGATCAGGAATGACTGTGTTGTGCAATGCTAAGAACCTGATCCTGGTGGGAGAAATGCCCCAACAAGGCACTAAATATATTACCGCTCTTGAGCTATGCAAGCAAAATTGTCGGTAAAATTCATAACCTCATATCTTTAGTAAGAAGGTCCAAACAGCTCCAAATTTATCAGTAATTGCCAAACAAACGGCATTTAGTAGCCCAATAGATAACATTCTTTTGGGAAAGATTTTGGCGAAAAATACAAAAATGCCAAATTGGTCCAGAAACAGTCTAGATCTCAAGGTGACACTTCCAACAAATAAAAAGGAAGCTGTCACACAAGAGAAAGCAGATCATTCCTCCCCATTCTTTAAACAGGAGGGGCCCATCTTATGTAGCCCATCTCATGTAGAGAGGGACATAAGACAAAGGACATACAGGAAGACCAAGGGTCAAAGATAGGATTGGTAAGTATAGCTGGAAGACTGAAGTCTGTCCACAGTAATTGGAAAAGAATAACGACCAACAAAATCATTTTAGAAGGGGTAAGGGGAAATATGCAACCTTTTCACCAGAAACCCCTTGGCAACTCCAAAGCTGAGAGTATATTATACCCAGTTAATAACAGTACGCAACTGATATTATGCATTAGGGACCAGTTCTTATCCCCACCTTTCATAGCAGTGAAACCTAATAAAGAACCTAGATTTATTTTGAATCTAAAAAACCTAAATACCTATTTGAACTCGCACTTCAAAATGGAAGACTAGAACAGAACTGAAACTAATTCAGCATCTTATACTTTCACTAAATTACTTAAACCTGCACGGGACTGGCTCAGGCAATGAGAGGTCACATGTTGTTTATATCTTGACGACTTAGTAATCAGTAGCAATGACTACAGTAGAAGTGAACACCACACGAAAACAACCGTAAACCTATTAGGGTATCTTAGGTTTCATAATTAATTATGAAAAATAGTTAATGTACCTCATCAAATACAGCACAGTAGGTACTTAGGAGTTATATCAGACTCCCTACACATGAGATTATCCTTGCCGGATGATAGAAAACAAAAAATGATATGCATCATTGATACATTTTTCACAATGGAACTTTGCAACAATAGAGATATTTATTGGACTTCTAATTCCAGTATGCCCAGCTACCAAGTAAGTATGGTTGGCTTTATACGAAAAGCTTGGAAGGGTGAAAGTACTTGCACCTCAAAGAAGTAATCAATACAAAATGGCTATTCCTAGGTCAATAGACTTTGAATTAACTTGGGAGAAAAAGCTATTTCCTATTCCTTCAACAGTAGGTATAAGAAGGGACAAATTTGACTCAGTTATTTACTCATGCAAGCCTCGCCGGCCGGGAGGAAGTTTGTAACGACCAAAAAACGCAGGAGGGTGTTCGAATGAAGATGAAAAACTTCACATTATCTTCCTAGAATTATTAAGCATTGTATAGGCTATCAAATGTTTTGCAAGAGGCCTGACAACCAAAGATGTCGGAGTCGGTAACACAACATTAGATACCCAAAAGTTAACAAATCTGAGTACAAATATTTGACAGTGGTACCTATTTTAGTCCAGAGTTTTGGTAAAGATTTTTTTATGCATTACCGCCGTTTTGCCATACCCTACAAACTTTGAAGAACAAAATCTTTACAGACAAAGCTGTCGGAATAGTGGTAGTCCCCAAATGACCCACACTACCGTGGTTCCCTACTTTTCAATAATTTCTGAAGGAAACCATTCCTCCATAATATTGGAAACCTCCTTACTGCCCTTGGAGGTTCACAACACTGGGAAAAATGACCCTAGTAGTAGATAACAAATGAGAGAGCAACGGGAGGAGGGTCTATACAAATGAGAGAGCAACGGGAGGTATACGTCAGCAGAAAGTGCACGTGTCAGGTATCAGATTACATTTGATAACATCCGGTCAATGAAATTTGATACGGGTTCAATGACCTCTTTCAAAATTAATGCACGTGTCGGATATCAAATAACTTGGAATTTGCTGACGCCATATTTCCGGTAGACAAAATTTGATACGGGTTCAATGACCTCTTTCAAAATTAATGCACGTGTTGGATATCAAATTACTTGGAATTTGCTGACGCCATATTTCCGGTGGGCGAAATTTGATACGGGTTCAATGACCTCTTTCAAAATTAATGCACGTGTCGGATATCAAATAACTTGGAATTTGCTGACGCCATATTTCCGGTAGACGAAATTTGATACGGGTTCAATGACCTATTTCAAGGTTAATGAATACACGTGTCAGGTATCAGATTACATTCGATAATATCCGGTCAATGAAATTTGATACCGGTTCAATGACCTCTTTCAAAATGAATGCACGTGTTGGATATGAAATTACTTGGAATTTGTTGACGTCACGTTACAGACCAGTCTCGACAAGTAGGAGAAATCCGAGATGGGTTTAATGACCTCTTTCAATAAGTGCACGTGTCAGGTATCAGATTACATTCGATAACATCCGGTCAACGAAATTTGATACGGGTTAAATGACCTTTTTTAAAATAAATGCACGTGTCGGATATCAAATTACTTGGAATTTGCTGACGCCATATTTCCGGTAGACGAAATTTGATACGGGTTCAATGACCTATTTCAAGGTTAATGAATGCACGTGTCAGGTATCAGATTCCGTTTGAAAACATCCGGTCACGTGTCATCAGCAGAATCCAATACAGGTTCAACTACCTCTCATAAAGTCAAAACCTATGAGAGAGCAATAGGAGTCAAGGTCACCTATGAGAGAGCAATGGGAGTCAAGGTCAAAACCTATTATATTGTTTCATTTGGAAAGTCCTGAAGTCGGAAACGATACAATGAAATGGAAACTTGGGAAGCACACATCTTTGTCAAAGATGATATGACTTGAAGATAACAAATGATTTTCAAAAAATCACTTTGCTTCCCCTCCATCGCATTTTTATATATTACTATAAGATAAGTTTATCCAACTCCAGTTTGTGTGAAACGATCAATATGTTCACAAATCTTATCATTTTACAAGCCATTTGGCAAGGGTTTCTCTTCATTCAACAGCCCAACAACGTTTGTGAAGTTTTCATATGCTTTGATATTAATGGTACTTGGAATGAAACTTGGCCCTCCAAGTGGGCGAGGATGATTCCGTTTGAATTCAATGATGTGGAAACTCTAAAAATTTCAATACCAGCCAACAGCACAGAATACAAGTTAATAATGAGGAAATATAATTCAACTGAACGGACAGATAGGATCAAGCTATATCCCTCTTCACCATCAGCTAATATAAGTGATGATTCAGAGTCTACAATACTTCAATCTCTGATTTACTACATAGCTTTCTGCTCTTCAGTAACAGTGCTCTCTTCATTGGTGGAAAGATTTCAAAAAATATGGAGGGAACTCACTGCCTGATGGATCTTATAACCAAACATGAGAAGCTCAAACCTTTATATAAATTCACCGAAGATGAACTACGACAATTTCCACTACAATATTTGATTCGTAAGGCTAGACCTCAGGAACTTCTATTGGTATGGCACAAACTACCAGATGAATATATGGGAAACTTTGAACTACAGGTTCAGCTACCTTGCTTCATTCATCACAATCGACCTGAGTGGATGGAACATGTAGATGGTCCGGCTCCTTCACAATCAAAATGTTATTCATGCTTGGGAAGTTTAAAGTGATATGTTTTTAGGGTATTTGAATAAAAAACAATTTTTTCAATATTCTCGTTTTATTCGATAACAATTACAGATCCAAAATTCATTCATCTATCAAATTCTCTGACATCAATAATAGGAGATCCAACACTGCGTCCTCATCTTTAGGATTCAACTTTTGATGACCCCAGGCTAATGTTTGAACATTATTGGGCAAAACAAATCTTTTGTCATCACTAGATGATAACGCAATTTTGTTTCTCAACTCCGTATAAATAGTGTGTAAATGAGAATTAAAAATGTACATTTTTCGCAAGATAGAGCCACCCCTTTCAACAATTCGAATATAATCAGAAATTTGAAGTGAAGTCTCTATAACATTTTTAGAAACCCCTTTAGCCTTTTTCATCACTGTTGTAGCTTTAACACAGTATGCCTTCGCACCTGTACCATAAAAACATTCTATTGGCGTTCCTGAAAATTCATCTTTCATCCTACCGACAACTGATTTTGTTTTAGGAATTTTGTGAATATTGTCAAATGTAAAATTTGATGTGTCGAAGAATTGAATATTTTCCCTAATGTCATCGTAAACATTTTCTGTGAATATCTCCAAAATCAGTGAATCGGTATCTGTGTAACACAGTTTTGCTTTATCGCCATATTTTGTTTTGATATAGCCATAAAAAAAAATCATAAATGACAGTTTTCGAAATATCCAAAATTGAAAAGCCTACGTAAAGCGGTTTGTCATAGGTTACTGTTAATTTCTCCATTTGAACAGCTACCAAATTTTCATCGAACAGTGAACAGGATTTGAAATGAGGTTTTGCTATAAATCCTTCAGCTCCCACAGACCCTGGAAGATTTTCCCAGTGACTGCAAAGTTTTATGTTTTGTCTCTTATCCACGTTCTCCATAGTTTTTCCAAATATTGAGTTTATGATGAATTTGAAGAGATCACGTTCGAATTCGTTCCTGGCAGAATTCCGTAAATTGGTATTCAAATCGATATATTGCCATGGTGACTGTGTGAATTCCAAAACTCTATGCACCTTCTTCAGCTTCAATCCGTATTTCAAACATTGCTTTAAGTTTCGGTAGTGTATGATGTATCTTTCCTTTGTCATCAAATTTGGAGTTAACTTCGAATATTTACTTCCAGGAGGCTTAATATTCTCTGGACAGAAAGGGAGGTCATTGTGATCATCATGTAAGTTTGGCGGATAGTCCAAATCAACTTCCAATACGTATCCTTTCGATGATGTATCCCCAACTACAAAACAGTCAAAGTTCTCTAGTTCATACTGCTCAAGCCATCTGAAATCACGCATTGGAAGATATTCACTCATAGCAGCTCCATACAAGTTTGTTGCGTCAAGATATAAAATATATGAGTTCGGTTTGGATGGATCATAAGTTGGTATGAATTGATTATTAGCTATAGCCTTTCTTTTACTACATTGGCTTACACCACCACGAATTCCTTTCTTAAAAAAGTGAACCATATCAATATCAGTTAAGAGCTGTAGTTCGATCTTAGTTAAACGAAGCATAGCATCCCAACTGAGTGAAGGAGCTGTCACATATTGGGCTGGATCCAGTTTATATTTTTCTAAACACACATCCCGGAAATTCTCGAATACATCTGCCAATAGTAGAACATCTGATTTCAAGTAGACATCAGAATATTCTCCCAAAGTTGAACATTCAAATTCTTGCCATACTTCACGAGCTCGATCGTAATCCTCGTCTGAAATATCTCTACTATTCAGGATATCAAAGAATTCAGATTGACTTGGTAATGTAGGTTGGTTCAATTTTTCATGAGAATCTACATATGAATAAGGAAAAACGCCTTTGCGTCTTATCATATTGAATTTTCTATCATCATGAAAATATTTTCTCACCTCCCGACATTGGGATGGTTTCAGTGTTTTACTCAGATTATCTAGAGATTTGGATAAGAAGCGAAAAGAGTCAGTAAATCTCAGAGAGATATATTTGTCTCTCACTTTGGGGTTTTCTGATTTCTCAACCAAGTATGATTTGGTGAATGAAATATATTTCTCCTTATTTTGAGCAATTACTGAGATATTCTCTTTATTCGAAGCCAGTTTTTTTATGAACAGATGACAGTCATAATTTGTCAAATTATGGAAGAACACAGGAATGTATCTCACCAGTTTATATTGCAAATTGCATCTGGAATGAGCACTCGCACGGTATACACCTGTCAAGTGACAGTGATCTCGGACTTTGGTGTCTTCAGGTTTGTATGAGTTACCACAAATATGACATTCTGTGGAAATCTGAAATTCACTCTCTTCTTTTATTGAAAGTGGCAGAATTTCTTTCACATGTTTCAAATGTTTGTTATATAGATCCAGAACGAGCTCATCCAACATTTTAACAAAAACCTCGGCGCAATCACTTCCACGATATTGTACAAATTTCGAGTATTTGTCATCAAAATTACACTTCACATAAAAAGCGAATGAATATGGCTCGTGTTCATACGCTTTTAATGTGAATGAATGATCATCTGATGGTTCAGTATGATGAATAGGCTTCAGCAAACTCTCAAAATCAGCATAAATCACAAAAGGAACTGGAAGTTGTTTTTCCAGATTGGTAAATTTGAGAATATTTCCAGGTACAACCTCGCCATACTTGTTAGTAATCATATCTGGTTTTGGAAGTAAAACGCACAGATGATTACAATCATACTGTTGGTGAGTCATCAATTTTTCACTTGTAGGAAAGAATTGGAGACAACCATCACAAATATATATACGCCCATTATGCTTAGACTTTTGCTTTGAAACTAACTTTGATAAATCTGTAATGAGGCAGTAGTGATAATTTTCATCCAAATCATCTATCACTAGAAGGTTCACATGTGTTGCAGATCGATGTGTTGTGAAATGTAAGGGTCCCACGATGTTGGTTGTCATTTTACGTTCTTTGAATTTTGTTTCTATCCCGAAAACATTGATGGATATATTGTTCATTTTTTCAAATTTGGATATATCCTTTAGTTTAACTGGAAAATCAATACCTTGGAAGTTAAGTAATGTAGTATAATGTGGATATGAAGATGGGCTAGAAGGATCTCCATTAGATGGAAAAATCGCTGCCATAATGGACCATGCAAAGCAAGCATTATCCAAGTTCTCCACATTCAGAACGGCTCGTTTTATATTAATGGATTTGGGCAACATGACATATGAAGAGGCTGATAGTGGATTGTATTTGTTCATATTCACATCCAGATACCATATCTTCTGTAATGACCAGCCTGAGTCTCTTTCCTGGAATTCTGAAGCCTTTGAAATCATTTCGTTTCTAAATTCCTCATAAAGCCAATCCAAGTCAGTGGAACGAGTTGTGGTTTGGTTTTTTGTGTTGAAGGATTTCATATCATTCAACTGTTTCTCAGATATGATATAATGTCCGAACAGTTCAAAATTAATTTTCAAACTTTTATGTTCCTGTATATATTCAGAGATGATGTTCAGAACTTTCGGTTTCACATCTTCCATGAAGTTGACATAATCAATATGATGTCCACTGCTTTTAAATCGATAACTTGCTATTCTATTCTTAAATGCATGTTGCAGTTTTTCGATGCCATCTTCCAGTTTCGATGAAATATTCGCATGCAACCTTTTTCTTGACTGCTGAGCGCTGGTGGATGCAACACTCAGTTCGAGTATTTTTGACTGCGGAACACTGGTGGATATATCATCCAATTTGACTCTTTTTGCTGGTACACCATTAATTTCTTTGGAAGGACAGCTTTTTTGCAAATGTCGGCGTAGATTATCTCTTCTCGAAAAATTCTTGTTACATTTGTCACATTTCATGATTAATCAACCTCAGTGGTGGAAATACTAACTGTAATTGTTAGAACAGTCCCGATTAAATACATGTAGCTCTCGATATACGCTTGCGCATTGCTGTTTCTATAGCGATCAATGACCTTGTGGGGAACATCTGGTGTCTAGACAGACGAATGCTATGAGGTGAATGACTTGCCGAGTTATCATTGATGATGAATTGCAGATGTTGCAAGGTGGACGACAGCTGGTGTCGGAATAAACAAATATTATGACTTGTCGAGGCAAGTCTCAAGTGCTGACATGATAAATTCCTGTAATAAAAATCTTAAAGAATACAATGCTTTTTTGGAAATATATTTATTGAGATGTGTCCATAATATACATTTGATATAGAGAATGAACATTTGAAAGAGCACATACACAATTATCTTTAGTATGATGAAAACAACTTGTTTCAGATGCTCGTAAACCGGGATGTTCTTCAAATTCTATGACTGGTTGCTGGGTGAATTTTTTGATGTATTCTGCTTTTTCCCTTCCTTTGACAAAAATAGTATCAACTCCCTCAGTGAGCCTCTTCATTATATTCCCAAATTGATGTAATGGTGTGAATCCATCATTCCAATCTATACAATGATGATTATACATCAACCAAGTGGCCTGACTATGGAATTTTGGTGGGAGCATGTTCAATGGAAATGGAGGTTTGAACACATAGTGAGAAACTTTAATTCCATCGAATGCAGCCAATTCCTTTGTTATAAATTTATCATTTTCGATAGTGAAACCTTGCACATCTATAACCAATATCATATTTTCAATTTGATAAGTTTTCTTATTAATGATTGTTTCGAATTGTATGACTCAATCAATTCTTTGAGTACTTTCAGGTTCTTATGATGTTGCTTCAATCTTCTTCGATACTCCGATATCATTTTCGAACTGATTTTTCTAATATGCAAGTCTATATATATATATATATATATATATATAACAACATGCGGAGCATGCGCATTAAGATTTTTTAACAATTTTCGTCAATGGATTATATGAAAATTCTTTCTCGTGTAGAATAAGGCAGTATGCAGTTACATCTTTGGGTGTGGTTTCAGCAGTTTCAATTTCAATTCTAAGTACGATGGAACCGGTCTGAATAGCTTCTCTTTGACGTGAACAGTCGATGTGGACCAGAGGTGCCTTCACTTTGAATTCATTTGGATTGAGAATAGGTTGATTTGATTTGAGATAGTAGTAACTCTCTTGGAAGTTGGCGTACATTTCATAGAGTTTTGCAAACTTGTTATTTTTGAAATCAAGATTCAAGTCATTGTAAGGATATCGTTCGGAATTCAGAAATACTCTCAAATTGCTGAGATTGCAGTGGTCGAATGTACTCATATCAGTGGTGAGCTTTCCTTTTTTACCTTGTTGAAATGCAATAATAACATGTCGCGGAGTTTCAACCTTCGTAGTTGTTTTCACAGCCCAAGTATGTCTTGTTGTTTCATTCAGAGAAGGGTACTCAATCAATTCCCAGCTTCTGAATTTCAGAGGAAGTTCGACATTGCTATTTATTATTTTATTCAACTCTAGTTGTTCCTGAATACTTAGTGTCACGTGAGGGACACACCAACTCAGTTTGCTTATGCTCACTTTCGGTTTTTCAGAATCATCTATACTAATCACAGCATCCAAATCATGACTCTCACGAATCAAAACTAGTTCTTGTCTCATATTGATCACAATTTTTCTGAAGTCTTCAAAAAAGCCAGCCCATAGCTTGAGCGGAATACATACATTGAAATTCCCATCATCATCAACTAATATTTTATCTCTCGTCGCAGCATTCACATCATCAAGTTTAGGAAACCAACCAGCATTTTGCATAGGTATACTTTCATTTTCATTCATGGATAGGTAATTTTTCATCGTTGATACTAGTCCAATGTTTCTGACAGAGTCTACCACCACACCGTTCAGCTCATATCGGAGTTCACGAAATAAAAACGATATTGCATTGTTGATGAATTTTATTTTCGTAATTGGCTCCCCATCCGGTCTTGTGAGTTTTCCCTCTATATAGATATATGAGTTACAAGGTGATGTATAAGCGTCCAAGTCCTGAATTGGAATTCTTATTTCGTCATTATATTTGATTTCACTGGTGATATAAGGTTGATATGTATGAAACTGATAATCTTCGATTGCATTATCACTGAATGGTTCACTCGTGATTTGTAGCAATTCCATTATATCAAGAGTTCCAATCCCAAAGACTTCAAGTACTCTTTGTGTTTTGGTGTTAGTAATTCGGCAGTTGCTTTCATACTATATTTCGAAGGTCGCTTAACCTTCTTTTTATAGGGTTGCTGGAATGCTGATTTATCAAATCTCCAGACCATTGTTTAAAGAGTCTTCCTTCTCAAGTGCAATCTAACAGTAACTTCTTCGTTCCGGAAATCAATTAAATTCAAATTTTGATCGACAACTCTCACCGTTATGTTGTTGATTGTCTTGATAGTGACGGGGAAATACAGAATATTCAATGGGGTTTCTACTATTTTATACCCTCTTGGTACTGTCGGAAAGAATTGATGAATCATGTGCACTGGATTGCCATTCAAAAATGAACCCATCGCAATATTGCAATCAACACAAATTGTATTGATTGAAAGAATTTTCACTTCATGATCTGATTTGTAGATGTTATTTGCATTGAGGACTCTCTTTCCGAAGCCTAATAATTGACCAATGGAATTTTGTACTGAAAAATTGATTTTGATATTGGTCCGAATGACCACTTTTGAAGTAGTCCAATTTGGGTCGATTGATACCTCAACATATTCATTGTTACTGGTCATCTGTTTAATGAGGATATCGAGAATATCTGTTACATCATAAAATCCTTCAGGAATTATATAACTAAATTCATCTCGTTCCCCCCATACCAAAACATTGTTTAATTTTGTTATATTCGGAATAACATTGAAAGAATCGAAATTTGCCAAGCCTATTTCATACTCCATATCATCATCTAGATAAATTGGAGGGTTGAAATTATAACTCAACACTGAAGATGAATCACTCAATGTGAAAGTAAAAGACATAACTTCCCAATGATAGTTTATTGATTAGTGAAGGAAATACATCAGAGATACTGATTATATAAAAACAAAAGACAGTATTGCCCACACTGATAAGAATTAAACTTCTGTAAGGAATCATAGTTATATTTGATATTTTTAACGTCACCAGCGCCGAGGAAATATTTTATCAATTCCTTTGGTGGTTTGAGATTTCCATAACTATCGAAATATATAACTTCATCATTATTCTTGAAGTATGCCGTCCAATGAGTTCCTTCTCCTACGTCAGAATCAAGATTGATAATGCCGCACTCCTTGCTCTTTATTTTTGTGGGAAGTTTATCCCTCATGAAAACACCTCGAAAGTAAGGAATCATCAAACGTTTCGCATTCTCTATCAAATCGATATTGGTTAAGGCTCGGCGTGGTAACTTCAACAGTTTTTTTGATACGGTTGAGCAAACATTCCATAACCTTTGCGTGGTCTCGAATATAAACCTTTTCCTTTTTGTTCCATCGCTAAATCATGTCTCTTTTGCTCAATGAGCCTTCGTTTATCAGATTTTGCTTTGTTAACTGCTGAAGCAATAGATGCTGCCCCACCTCCTACAGCACCTAGCGCACCTAGTAGTGGTAGTAAAAATGGGAGAAATCCACCTTTCTTTGGAATTGGTATGACTCTTTTCTTCTGTTTATTCTTTCGTTTCTTGGCAAGTTTCAGTTCACCACCCTTTTTTTGTTTCTTCGGTTTTTTTATTTTTTGTTTCAATCCCATCCCCAACTTGCTCTTAAGATTCATGATATTAGATACACCTAATGCTGTTACTTTTTCCCCCAATTGTGCATTGGATGATTTTAAACGTTCGGAAGCAAATGTTGCCAGTTTCTTGTCTGCAATATTTCTTGATTCTATATCTTTACTTTTGGAATAAGCAATGTCGTGTTGCTTACAAGCCTCGTCGAGTGGATTTACGCCTTTGTCCCCTCTCAGTAATCTCTTTTTCAATTTGGTACCAGGACCACAGTAATTATATCCAGGGACATGTATTTCTACTGGAATTTTATTGATCAAAGTATTCAGAAAACCTCGACCTTTCTTTCTTGTGTTTCCACTCGTACTAACGACTGATTTCTTTTGCTGTCCCATTATATTATGTTTTGATCAACTTAGATACACGTATATATACCTATTCCATCTGCACTAATGTTAGTATAAAGATTATTTCAATAAGATGAAGACCGAAAAACAAAAGGTGTTGCTTCCGGTTATTAATCATGATGAGATCAATGTAGAGAATAATGTTAGAAAACATGGTGCGCTATTTGGAGGTCAATCTAAAAGAGGTTTACTCGTTGGAGCAAGTGGATCAGGCAAAACTAATGTGATGTTGTCTTTGCTGGAGCAACCCAACGGCCTTCGTTTCACGAATGTATACTTATTTTCAAAATCATTATATCAACCTAAATATAATTATTTGAGGATTTTGCTGGCACCTATGAAAGAAATTGGTTTCCATGAATATAAGGATTCTGTTGAAGTTATCCTTCCTGAAAATATACATGATCATTCAGTCATAATATTCGATGATGTTACTACATGTGATCAAAATATAATCAAAAATTATTTCTGTTTCGGCCGTCACAGACACACGGATTGTTTCTATTTATGTCAAACTTATTCTGCCATTTCCAAACAATTCATTCGAGATAATGCTAATTTGCTCATGATCTTTCAACAAGATCTAACAAATCTGAAGCATATATATGATGATCATGTCAGTATAGACATGTCCTTGCAGAATTTCAAAGAACTATGCTCTTATTGTTGGAAAGATAAATTTAGTTTTCTCGTTATCGATAAAGATTGTTCCTTAAATGAGGGGCGATACAGAAAAGGTTTCGATACATTCATTTATATATAAACATCAAGATTGTGGTATAGTTGTCAGTCATCATGAATAGTCAATTAAATGAACAACTATTAAGAGCAAGGAAAGCTTTGAGAAGAAAATATAAGACATTGAAATCCGATATAGCAAAATCTCATTCACATTTAGAAAAAACTTATGAACCAATCACTCAACCTTTGAAAGAGTTTTTGTCTGCTGTTCAACAGCCCCTAACGACTCAGTTCAAGCAAGAATTGAAAAATGAAATTAAATCACCTCATTCAAGTTCTCAGTCGACACCCCAAAAATTGCATAAATCAACACCTCATGAGTTTTATCAACCAAAATCTCAAGAATTTCATGAACCGACACCTCAAGAATTTCACCAACCAACACCTCAAGAATTTTATCAGATCACTCCTGATGAAGAGACATTTCAACATGATTCAACCGCTCCAAAATCCGACTTCGATGGAAGTTATTTCGAGGAAAGTATGCGCCCTGTACTGAATCCACAAGAACAATACTTACAACAGTTTGCGATTCCTTTGCCCCGTGCATATATAGAAGACAAAATTTCAGATACGAAAAATACGTTTGATGACACTTTTGGAGTTTATTTTGATCCGTCTACGGAAAAATATGCCATAGGTAGCTCCTCTGTGGATTTTGATGGTGCCGATATTGTTATTGATAACAAGTTCAAATACAGTGGAACTGCAGGCTTATATGAATTGCTGTTCAAGAAACAACCCCTTGGGTATAGAAATAAAGATGTTGATTCATATATCGATATAATGAGAAGAAGTAATGCACATTACCTCCATTATGATCCTGCAAGGGGTTTATCAACATCACATGCATCAAAGTTTGTTAATATAATAAAACCACGAATTACATCCTTACACTCTTTAGCTAAAGAACGAAATCTTGAAAAAACTCAAAAAGATACCAGTTTATCTCTTCCCAAATACAGGTCAAGAATTAGTTCGGCCCCAGGTAGGAGTACAAGGAGTAAAGTGGGCTCAGGGCTAACTATGCTTGATTTCAACAACATACCGGTTGAATATAAATATTTTGATGATTTCAATGAGCTAGTGGAGCGATTGAAACTCTTGATTGCATCACAATGTGCTGGAAATACCGGTGTGAAAAATGAAATTACAAGCATATTGGAGGAACTTCGCGAGGCAGGAATAATAAAATAAAAAATCTCCAAGATTTGACATCATTCGGTGTTTAGCCGTGACATCATGCCCATCGATAAATTCGGAAGACATTTCCTGAGAACATCTCAAACACCATATGCTAAACCAGAAACACTTTCAAGAGCCTCACCGATCAATACACCTTTCTACATATGGGATCCATCTTCGTATCATACGAAATGTGTTCTTCATTTGAGGGCAACCAAGGATATCAGGAAGAGTGTTGGTTTTTTTGTGTTGGAAAATGATGCGACGTCCTATGAATTTCCTGTTTCTGGAAAAATTGAAAGCATCAATTCTATACCAAATGATGTATATATATCACTAGTTGAAGAAGATGCAGATACTGTTCCGTTAATTAGCCTCATAGGAAAGGTTTTAAATAAAGGTGATAAGATCACTTTTTTAGTCAATCAGCAGCAACATAATCAACTGTATGTCGAAATTGTACTTCAGTGCCCGATAACTGAAAATGGATAAAGTCAAAGAAGACATTGTAGGAGAATTACACAGAAATTCACGAAGACGATTCAAAAGAAGGCGTGTTATCATCAAGGGTTTGAATGATCTACTTCAAGCTGATTTAGTTGAAATGATTCCTTACTCCAAAACTAACAAAGGATTTAGGTACATTCTGGTCGTTATAAACGTATTTTCCAAATATGTTTGGTGTGAGCCCGTTAAAACTAAAAGTGCAAGAGATGTGACTGATGCCATGCAAAAAATATTAAGAGATATGAAAACTAAAACCAAGAATTTACAAACTGATATGGGAAAAGAGTTCTACAATGGAAAATTCAAGCAGCTGATGGATAAGTGGAAAATTAATCATTACAGTACTTTCTCCAATTTGAAAGCTAGTATAGTTGAAAGAGTAAACAGAACTTTGAAAAATAAAATGTGGAAACAATTCAGCCTACAAGGAAGCTACAAATGGTTGGGTATTCTACCTGATATAGTTTCTAACTATAACAATTCCGTACACAGCACGATAGGAATGAAACCCAAAGATGTAAAAAAAATCCATGAGAAGTATTTACTCAATAACATCTATGGTCATCTCAAAACAGTGGATCCAAGGAAACGAAAATTTAAACTCAATGATCATGTAAGAATAAGTAAGTACAGGGAGGCATTTGCTAAAGGGTATACACCAAACTGGTCCAATGAAATTTTCACTGTGAGAAAAGTCTATCAGTCAAATCCTGCTGTTTATTTTCTCAAAGATCAAAATGATGTTGAGATACAAGGTGGATTTTATGAAGAAGAACTCCAGAAAGTTAAACATCCCGATGTGTTTCTAGTAGAAAAAGTCCTAAGAAAAAAAGGAGACAAACTCTACATCAAATGGTTAGGCCTGAGCAATCAGTATAATTCGTGGATATCAAAAAATGATTTTGTATGATATTTTTCCAAATAAAACGATATGAAATTCACAAAACTGTTTTATTTATACAATATTTACATTATAAATTATTCACAAAATCTTTGCTTGAAAATTATTTGTCTATGTGTTGAATCCAAAATTGGAGCGATGATATTCGAAGTTACTGTTATTCGCCTCTCAAAGCGCATTCTATCGATTGCTTCATAAGCCCAATATGTTTTCCGAGAATTCTTGTATGCAAATTGCCATGTGAACATATAATAAGTTTTATTACGACTTTCATCAATGGCCACACTCCTATTCATGGTTTATCAGAAAACTCAGCTAAGAAAACTTCTGGGTAAAGATGGATGAATTCCAGAGTTAGACTTATATTTTCACTATTGTGGTTCACCCTTGGTTGCAGCAGATTTAAAGCATTTTGCAACACATCACCACTCAGCTTGCACAGTCCATTTTTCAAAATTTGGAAATATTCTCCATAATGATATCTTTTCAAGATATCTACCCTATAATCAATTAGGGATTGGAGTTCCCATAGGTTGCAAACTGTTTCGAACCCCAAGTACACAGAGGAGTGGTCTTTTATGATTTTGACTACTCTTCCATTAGTAAATTGGCTAAACTCAATGGTGAATCTATCGTCTTCAATGGTCTTCGGTTGATCTGATGAGTACAAATAATTGGTGATGATTCCTTGGTGTGTCAAAAACTGCTTCCACTCGTTTTCTGTGAAAATCACTCGGTCTCCCTTATTTCCAGTAATTTCAATACATGGAGCGAAATTAAAATCATATGAAAGATTCACAACAACAAATTTACATTTGGATTTATTCAATGGGAATTTTCTTTCACACAAAACCACTTTTGATTTTTCTTTGCAAAAATATTCTTTCGACAAGTCAAATTTGAAATCGGTATTTCTCATTTTGATAAGAGAATGGTTGCTATAATATTTTCCCCGGTTTATATATTTTTATCAAAATAGTAGAGGGGAGGATTTTTCGAGAAGACTTGTATGTGTATGAATCTCTTTGCTCTCTTATAGTTTTGACCTTGACTCCTATTGCTCTCTCATAGGTTTTGACCTTGACTCCCATTGCTCTCTCATAGGTGTTGACCTTGACTCCTATTGCTCTCTTATAGGTTTTGACTTTATGAGAGGTAGTTGAACCTGTATTGGATTCTGCTGATGACACGTGACCGGATGTTTTCAAACGGAATCTGATACCTGACACGTGCATTCATTAACCTTGAAATAGGTCATTGAACCCGTATCAAATTTCGTCTACCGGAAATATGGCGTCAGCAAATTCCAAGTAATTTGATATCCGACACGTGCATTTATTTTAAAAAAGGTCATTTAACCCGTATCAAATTTCGTTGACCGGATGTTATCGAATGTAATCTGATACCTGACACGTGCACTTATTGAAAGAGGTCATTAAACCCATCTCGGATTTCTCCTACTTGTCGAGACTGGTCTGTAACGTGACGTCAACAAATTCCAAGTAATTTCATATCCAACACGTGCATTCATTTTGAAAGAGGTCATTGAACCGGTATCAAATTTCATTGACCGGATATTATCGAATGTAATCTGATACCTGACACGTGTATTCATTAACCTTGAAATAGGTCATTGAACCCGTATCAAATTTCGTCTACCGGAAATATGGCGTCAGCAAATTCCAAGTTATTTGATATCCGACACGTGCATTAATTTTGAAAGAGGTCATTGAACCCGTATCAAATTTCGCCCACCGGAAATATGGCGTCAGCAAATTCCAAGTAATTTGATATCCAACACGTGCATTAATTTTGAAAGAGGTCATTGAACCCGTATCAAATTTTGTCTACCGGAAATATGGCGTCAGCAAATTCCAAGTTATTTGATATCCGACACGTGCATTAATTTTGAAAGAGGTCATTGAACCCGTATCAAATTTCATTGACCGGATGTTATCAAATGTAATCTGATACCTGACACGTGCACTTTCTGCTGACGTATACCTCCCGTTGCTCTCTCATTTGTATAGACCCTCCTCCCGTTGCTCTCTCATTTGTTATCTACTCCTAGTGGCAGGTCTTTAATCAGAGAAGCACTTCTCAGAAATGGATATCCAGAGGAAGAAATAAATATAATGTTGAAATCCTCATCAAATTAAACAACAAAACAGTATGAAGGAGTATACAAGCGATGGCAGTACTAGTATGAAGGAGTATACAAGCGATGGCAGTACTATTGTAATGAAAGAAACCTAAAGATCTTCATAACAGAAGAGAGAGTGATAATACATTTCCTATACCACCAGTATAAAACAAAGATTTCTTTCAGCTCACTTAACACCTATCGTTCAGCCTTAGCTCTGATTAGGTACAAACATAGAAATTCGTAAAAGTAGGAATTTCAAGCGCTCCCTCAAAGGAAAATAATTTCATATTGAGACCTCCTTCGAGACGTTACAATTACATTTGGGACCCACAAACTGTCCTAGAAATTCTAAAAAAGAAATCCCCGTATGAGTTTTATTTTGCAGCTTTCGAAAAAAGCAGCTACACTACTAGCGCTTATCACTGGAGACCACCTCCAGATTTGCAAAGAATAAGACTGGAAAACATACTGATATCAGAGAAAGAAATGCAGACCTTAATTAAAGATCATATTAAAACTACTCGGAATGATTTGGAACAACTTTGTTTACAAATCTCATTTTTCAGCAACATCAGCATTATGCCCTGCCTCAACACTAGAGGCATAGGTATATAAACAAAACAAGTGGGATACGGTCTAGGCATTGTCTAAAGAAGAATAGTCAGAAAATCCCTGTGCAAAATGCATTGGATGGCCGTCACCTGAGACATCTATACTATTTTACTGGAAACATTGAAAATGTATCCAGTAATGTGGCGCCGTTATCGGATGGCACGCAAAACTATACTTCTGTCTCTTTTTAAAATAGAACGCCAGTTTTCATTCACTTCATTCAGAAATGTGCAGAATATTGTCATTGGTGAGATGTTTACCAGAATAAAAGACGAGTTAAAGTTTGCATTCGGATGTTTCGAATATCAGATGATGATCAGTGGTAAAATTTTATATTGCTGCAATTAAGCCTAATATAATGAAACACGTAATGTAGCAATATTCTTACTGAAAAATGATCCCTTAGTATAGGTACAAAAAAATGTTCTATTACGATATTATATCGCTATTGATAGGTATGTATTAGTGCTTGAAGGCACCCAATAAAGTAGGTAAATAATAATATATCAGTATTATTTGTACAAGCTTTTGTTTAGTTTCACTCACACGTAACAGGTATAGTATCTACTGTCCTGTATAACGGGGTCAAAACTTCAGTGGAAATTTTGAGCCAATTCCACTGATCCAATTATCTTTAAATTTGGCAGGTGTCCATTAAATTCATTCAGGTTCGTTACGACATTCACACGAGAAAAAAACAAGATAGCGAACATTTTTGTGATTCATTGTCCAACTATTCATAATGCGAATCTCGAGTAGATTTTGTATTTTTTCAATATTCGAAATGGCGAATACGATTTTTGATTAGATTCTTCCAAAATTGGTATCTATACAAGGGCTTGTTGTATTGGAGACCAATACGAACATTCAAGATGGAGGACAAATTTTGTGATTCATGTTCGAATCCGTCCATGATAGATCTAGAATTATTTGGGTAGGGCAGTTCAAGGACAATTCAAGGAAAATTCAAGTGTTGGTGGACAGGTGTTCTTTAATTGATGGTTCGATGTTATCAACAATGTATATGGACATATAAGGAGAGTTTCAAAGGAGGTTGTCACCAGAAATCATTCATCTCCTACACGGGCCTAAAATACATTTTTTGTTGTACAATATAGTTATTTGTGTATTTAGAACGCGAGGAGCGCGGTAATCTTTGGAGAGCGGCAATAGCACTTTGGTCTCGAAATATACACATGCTTTTTTCTTCAAACGCAGCTTTTAAACATAGAAACGATTGACAAAATTCTTTCAACATAGGCACCTAACATTACCCATGAGAAAATAAACACTCAATAGTAATCCCAAATGAATAAGCTATCCAAATATCCAGTAATTCACATCTCTAACAAAACAAGATAACTTGCTTGAAAAAAAAAGTATGTTGAGATCGAATCACAGGCCTTCAGCTCGATAGCAGCTACGCTCTCAACACCACCACAGTTCCTAAGAGTGTTATGAATTTATTGTCTATACTAAACATCATGCAAGAATAGGTTCGTTTTCAACGAAAGAGATCGAGAGATCGACCGTTTCCTCAATATTTTCGCACTAGAGCGAAAAAGCTGTCACAAAACATTTCTGAAAAAACATCAGCTTTGCGTTGAGATCTAAAAGCGTCAAAGGCTACCTACTTTGGTAAGCGGTTGTAGAAAAAAATATAGTTTACTGACCATGCACGATCATCGGGGAGATGTAAATATTTATGGTTTTACGCAGTGTCCACGTACAGTGCCTAAAGTGATACTTTTCAGGACACGTAAGTGAAAAAATCAAATGTGCGTAAAGTTATGTTTTACGCATCGTTTATATAATTCCAAAAGACAGTATTTTGCGTCAGAATTTACTCGTCAAATGAATACTTCATAGAATAAAATGTACTCAACAATTGCTACAATTTGCCAATAAAATAACAGGCGTAGATATAAAATGTACATTTTCATAAAGAGCTTTTTTGTACTCACGTGTTTCCACGCTCATAAAAAAGTCCTAATTTACGAATTTTTGTATCATATATAAATAACTATTTCATCTTCTTTATATGAGTTTTCTGTGCGTATTGGTCATGAAGTCATAAAGTTTCATTTTTGATAAGGATATCCACTTATAGAGGTTATTTCGAACGATCGAATGAAACTTCAAATTCAGTCGCAGATAATGCCATTATATCAGTACCTAATTTCGAAAAAGAACTCTTATTAGGTTTTACAACTTTGACTTCATGGTAAATAAATAAACTTGAAAAAAAAAACATTTTAGAGAAAAGTTTCTATTTAAATGTACTAAAAAGAAGAAAATAAATTTTAAAGTGAATAAACGCATCATTTTGTTACATTATAAAATTTTAAATGATATAAAAGTTTGTCGCGAGAAGTATATATGTAATTCTTATAGTATATAAAATTCAAAAATCACCTCAAGATTTATTCACACGACAAGCTTTTATATCATTTAAAATTTTATAATGTAACAAAATTATGGGTTTTTCGCTTTAGTGCATTTAAATAAAAGCTTTTATCTGAAAAGTTTTTTTAAGTTTATTTATTTCTTATTTTAGTTTTCTGTGAATATGTTTCTTAGTCTGTTCATTTCAATCAATGCGCCATTGTTGCACGGTCGCTTGCCTGTTAATTTACCGTTGAAAATTTTTCCTAATTTCTACGAGTTCTCTAAATAGCTTTAGAGGGGGGCAGAGGGGTGAATTTTTTTAAAACCGTTTTGTTCAATGGCCAGATAATTTTCACTATTTTTACGGATTTTTTTAATTTCTATTCCGCGAGATTTCCTATTTTTTTGTGACAGGAAAGGAGGGCGAATCCCCCGATCTATTTTTGTTTTCATCATTATTTAACATGTCCGAAACTGTTGAAACATTTTCCGAATTCCTTTGCGTTCTCTACCTAGCTTTTGAGGAGGGAAAGGGGAGGCGAAATTATTTAAAGCATAATTTCCTTTCCGACGGTCAGATATTTTTCACTATTTTTACAGATTTTTCCGATTATAATTTCACGTTTTTTCCATTCTTTTTTTTCGAAAAAAGAGGGAGGCGAGTTCCCCCCTAATTCATTTTTTCTTGCTGTAATTTTTGACGTCCAAATCCGTCAAAAAAACGTCCGAAAACCTTCGCATTCTCTATCTAGCTTTCAGAGGACGGGGGGGGGGACAATTCCTTTTTATAAACCATAACATTCGACTGTCAGATGTTTTTCACGATTTTTAGAGATTTTTCCGATTTTAATTTCACGAGTTAGTTTTCCAACTTTTCGAGAGGAGGGGGGGCATCCCCCCTCCCTACTTATTTTTTTTCGTTGTTATTTCTGACGTCCAAATCCGTCAATAAAACTTCCGAAACCCTACGCGTTCTCTATCTAACTTTCGGGGGAAGGAGGGACAATTTCTTCGACATTAATGTTTTGTCATCGGAACTGAACCAACACGAAAAATTTCAATTCCATAGAATAAGAGGAAGTGGTTCTAATTCAGCTTGCAAGATTTGTATACCCATCTAACACACACAGAGCAAGTTAAATAAAAGCTCAAAATAAAAACAGAAAATAATATGGTAACTGTCGGAAATGGCATTATCACCTTCATAACTTGAAACCAATCATCGGTTGTCATCAAGAACGTTGGACATCTTCCCCCAAACGTTAGTCAAGAGAAATCACCCTGAACATATCTACTTATGCGAATTCGAAAACTGACTGAGATCTAACAAGACAAAAACAATGAAATGCCAAACACCACGAAAGTTCGCTACTTTGCTCTCTCGTTTACATGCAAATTGCAAGTGGCAGGTGGAACGGACACTGAGCCAATCAAAAACACGAAATAATGTCCATTCATTATTCACTTTACGCGATTACTACGACACTTTCCATCTCATTCGTTTGTCTCCTTTTTGGGGGCAATCGTGCTGGCGCCATCTACTAATAAACCCCATCGTCATCCAATAATAATCCCATAAGGTTGACTGACTATACTTCTTTAGACAATGGTCTAGGGTACTAGAATTCCTTTTATTTGTCCAAAAGGAAACAATTCTAACTAGCACCATCGGCCTAGGGATTAAGGATACTTTAAAAGAATAAGCGGGAATCGACACGGATATATTGATGGGATACTCAACCCGATACGCTGCAACGTCTGCGGTCAAAGAAGTCGAAGGTATTGGCGAGCTTCTATAATTGTCCATTGGAAAATTCCAAGACTTTGCTAGGACAATTATAACACCATAATGTAAACGGTGTTCTCAGACCATGTATATTATCAAAATCTGGGAAAAACCTAAATCGATAAACAACTACCTTAGTGATCTCAAAGGACGAGGCGCCGAACTATAATCATCCGATTAAACGAACTTACCTGTGAAGTTCAATCGTGATTATAGGAGGCGCCTCGTCCGAAGAGATCACACCCACCTCACCCAGATGAAAAATACATATGCAGACTGCAGAGCAGATGTATGTATATGTAATATATTTTCTAATAATCCCCTAAAAAAGGTTTTTCCTGAATCGGTAAACTAAATGAGGTTAAGGTGTTCCGTGAGGATGGATCACGGCCATGGAACACGGAACGCTTTCTTTTATTTTCTTTAAAAGTGTGGCTGATATAGTGCAGAAACGACACTACCTTAGTGATCTCTTCGGACGAGGCGCCTCCTATAATCACGATTGAACTTCACAGGTAAGTTCGTTTAATCGGATGATTAATGTTACTAGGAGTGTGAACTTCTCGGAAGAAGACATTTTGGAAAACTCCGACAAAATCACCCACAACAATTTCAAAAACTGCCTGTAGCATAAAACCTTAAGACAACAAGTACTTGTGGCAAAGGACTGAGGGCATGATTTCTGAAAAAAATACATTGTAGTTAACAAGGCAGTGTTATTTTAATTACACACACCTAACATCTACTATTATAGATGTATATAACTACTTACTGGTCAGTAATGTGTCTAATAAGTTGATTACCCACAAGTTCAGTAATATATATACTGTTGAATGTTTAGATAAACGGAAACAATAATCTAAAGTCTCCATTCTATCTCTGAAAACCCTAGGCTCTCGAGGTGCCTCAACTATTTGAATAATATCTTCCTCATCATCTGTTAGGAAGTCATCAAAAATTTCAAATAAATCTCTCACTTCATCCATATCTAATAAATTTTTAAACGAAAAACTGCAAAATAATTTTTGACAATAGCAAAAATAGTAAAATATGTATAATATGTATTATATTTTATGTTTTTGACATAACCTCTCATCACAGTTTACTGTGCTCTCATCCTCATCGCTTCATATTAGCATTTTGCGCATGACAACCACTAAACTCCAGAGTTAACCCGAGACAAATGGTGGGGCAAGGTTAACTCCTACCCTGGTTTATAAAACGCTATATCACTCACCGGTCACCGGGTTAACTCTTGGGGCAGGGGTAACCCGAGCTTATAAAACCGGGCATAAACGCTATATCACTCACCGGTCACCGGGTTAACTCTTGGGGCAGGAGTAACCCGAGCTTATAAAACCGGGCATAACCGAGTTTGTGCCAACGTTTTCTTATGTACTACATGAAGCATTCCCACTAAAAGATGAAAGCTTTGTTTGGCTCAATATTCTAATTCAATAATTCTGCAAATGACTGACAGCCCTCCTGCGCAACTAGAGAACACCAGCCCAAAGAGATTAAACATTATTTGACTAGGAGAGTCTCTGTCTAATCCCCATAAGACAATGGGGGCACTGATAGAAAGAGATGAAAGAACATTTGTGACGAAATGTGACGTAGTTGGACATGTCATGGCCGCCATTCTCCAAAGACAGTGACGGACTAGCGCTTGGTATATGAGAGTTACATATGTGACAGTTTTGTTTCTTGGTTCGAGTTCGCCTCTGTACTCATGTCCAAGTACGTCACTATGACGCGTCGACGCTACAAGATTCTGATTGGCAAAAGCTTATTAAACCCTCCTGTTATTTACTCTCTTTGACACCAGCACACTAGCTTATTTACAGCGCCAGCGGCGGTTACTTAAATAGGGGTAACAATTGGAAATACTACAATTTTATAACAATGGTAAATTCTGTTGCTCAATAGCAAGTTTGTTCTGAAAGTAAGAAAACTTGGGGACACCCATATTGTCAGAACGAACTATATCAAATAAAGAAACGGACAAACTTTACTCCATCAGATAGCTACTTGATCAGAAAATGAAATGAACAGATACACACTTATCCCAATTGCACAATGTAAAACATCAGAACATCAAACCGTACTTCGTCAGACTGGTCTTGTTTAAAGGTTAAGTCGGTGGACAGGACGCCGGCAGAATGAAAAATATTGACTACTTTCCTGGGGCGGGATTCCGTGAGCCATAGAATTCTACTTTTCATCAAATAAGTGAGGTGTCATTATGGTTGAATTCACGGGAGAGACAGAGACTGAGACATAACTGTCGACTATAGAATTCTATGGCTCACGTAAGTCACGTAATCTGACGTAATCCCACCCGCAGAGGTGCGTTTCAATTTAACGTCTGACGTCCGGTAACGGACGATGTATGACGTCATAGTTGTTTCGTAGGGCGATATCTTTCGGATTGAATTTTGAAACGCTCTCCTAAATCGTGGTGTAAATAGTTGACGGTCGGACGTTCCACTCAAGAATTTTGAAACGATGGAATGAAGTTTTCGGACAGGACGTTCTAATATCGAAACGCTTCGTAAAAAAAGTTAGACGTCGGACGCACGTCGGACGTAATATTGAAACGCACCTCAGTATGTGTAGATATTCTTTGATTTGACACTCGAATTGACAGTATTGACAGTAACCGACATTTGAGTCATTTGACATTGATTGATTATTTATTATTGAATACATTTTTGAAAACTGTTGAAAGTTGAAATGTAGAATGTTTTCATAAATTTGAACACTTGTGGTCTTATTGTGATTACCTACCTTCTATAGATTTTCTTCCAACAAATAATTTGATTTCCTAACAAAAAGGTTAATCTTTTATTTTACATCATTTCCTGCACTTGATTACCATCTAGCTTTTCTGCTTGAACTCAGATAATTCTCAAGTTGCATGTTTACCATTTATATTTTTATGGCACATTACAAGAGGAACACCTTACCTCAATTCACACGAACTAGATTCTATATTCATACTAGGTTCTGAATCACAAAATAAAATAAACAATTCTTTGTAGGAACGACTGTTTGCTAGAATTATCCATCTCGATAAACCACCTACACTACTTTAAAAATGTCTGCACCACCTCAGGCTTTGGTGAATAGGAATAAAAAACATTTCCTTGGTGTACCTGCTCCTCTGGGATACGTTGCTGGAGTAGGTAGAGGGTAAGTCTTAAGTATGCTTTAAAACTGAATTTACCTTAGTAAATTTTATATTTCAGAGCCACAGGATTTACAACTCGTTCTGATATTGGTCCAGCAAGAGATGCCAATGATGTTAGGTAAGTAAAACCAAACTAGTTTTGAGGTAAACTATGCCTTTTGTTCACAAGAAGCACTTTCAATAGTGTCCTTGAGGAACATTGCACAAATATCTGTCAATCAAATGTAGTCCAATATCTGTCGTGGTATTAGCCAGGGAAGTAGTTGAGATTTTTGTCAGATATTTACATTGTATTTTTCACTGTTTGGGAATGTTTGGGGGAAAGGGTATTTTGTCAGCATACTTTGCAAAAATACAAATTAGTTATTAAATTATTGATATTGCTCAAGAGCAGATGATATTTTTTTAAGTCTAGTTGACTTTAAAAAATGTCATTGAAGTTTTGAAAACATTATCTAATAATATTTTTAATAGTGATGATCGCCATGCTCCTCCACCTGCGAAAAGACCAAAGAAAAGTGAAGAGGAAGAAAAAGAGGTAATTTCTATAATAGTTTTCTTCAATTGGTTTTCCTAAAGATGGATTGCAATTTGTATAAATTCAAACATAATTGAAAAAAAAAATGAATTGAAACTATAATGAATTTTTAGGAAGAGGAAGACTTGAATGATTCCAATTACGATGAATTCAGTGGATATGGGGGATCATTGTTTTCCAAAGATCCCTATGACAAGGATGATGCAGAAGCTGATGCAATTTATGAAGCAATTGACAAGAGAATGGATGAAAAAAGAAAAGAATACAGAGAAAAACGTCTCAGAGAAGAACTTGAACGCTACAGACAGGAAAGACCTAAAATTCAGCAGCAGTTTTCAGACCTGAAACGAGATTTGGCTAGTGTCAGTGAAGATGAGTGGAAATCTGTACCAGAAGTTGGTGATGCTAGGAATAGAAAACAACGAAATCCTAGGGCAGAGAAATTTACTCCTCTACCTGACAGTGTTCTTTCCAGGAATTTAGGTGGGGAATCTTCGTCTTCTCTAGATCCTAACTCAGGATTGGCAAGCATGGTACCAGGAGTAATGACACCAGGTTAGATTAAAATGGATGTGATTTTAATAATTTTTCAGTCATGAAAGAATAAATGAAATAACTCGAATAGTTGAGACATGAAGTTCAGCTGTACTAGAAGGTCAGGGCAGTCTACCAGATGATTTTCTTGTCAGATTACAAAAAAACTATAAATATCTTTATGTTCCTCAAAAGAAAATAATACGAAATCAGTTAGTATCTCATTATCAATTTCCTGTTCTGATTTGTGATTGTTCTGAATGCAAAGTACTTCATGAAAAGTATTTGTGTGGGTTCCACTTCTTTGAATATGTGCATAGATCGATCCAAATTGTTATATTATTGATAACTTGGTGAGAATACTTGCTAGTTGAGGGGGAAAAGGCTGTTTATTCTCATATGCTGTGAGTTTATCAATTATTTTGGCATGTTCTGGAAATTTTTTGAAACACTTGATGGAATAGATAATGCCCCTTTTTCAATTATACGTCTAAGTAACGTGTACATGACTGTACTTCAAATTTAGCATAATTCTCAATGCTCTCTTCTGAAGTAAGAACACTTTCAATATCTCAACCACTGATTTGAATTTAGCATGACACACAATTTTTAGTGAGTGAAATTTTACATATTTTTTAATTACCCTAAATGTGTAACAGATTGAGTATCATTCAGATTCATGATGTTGCTCAAATCATAAATCATGAATATTAAATCCTTCAGTAGGATTTGACCACATTAGAGCAGGACTCCCCATTCTGTAGTCTTCCAGTTTATTCAACAATATCTTATGATTTAAGCAATCAAATGCATTGGATAGGTCTAAGAATAATCCCAAGGCAAAGTATAATTCTACAATGAGTCTGTTATTATTTTATATATACACTAGACACTGGAAAATTGGTGACTGGGTTGATTTTCTTTTCTAATAATAATAATGAATCAAATAATAATGTTGAGAATTATTTATTATTTTACAAGCATTGAGAAAGTGAATCCATTTATTAAACATTGCAGTTTTGAACAATTTCGAGAAAGCACTCAGTAAGCTAATTGGTCTATAGTTATCAATAATTTTTTTAATCGCCCTTATTTTTTAATACAGGAATTATACATGTCCTTTTTGGCAAATCTGGAAATATGTAAAACTTGATCAAGTTGTTAATGATGTTGATGAGAGGTTCTGTTAAGTGAACATCAACGACTTTTACCAATTTATTTATTTTGTTTTGTTTGTTTATTGAATCCGAATTATATTCAATTCAAAAGTCTACCGACCGAGGTACTTCTGCCCTGCTCATTTTATTTGTCATGTTTGTAACAATATTTAAACAGTTGCTTTCACTAACTGGATCAACAAACATATAATTTCACTTTTGTGTAGTGGCAGCATATCAAATATGTTGACCAGGAATTTTCAAATCAATGCATCCTCAAAACAGTGCTCTCATTGATTTTTCTCTTGATATTCAGTTGATAATTCACCTCGTGAGTTGAACTAAAAACTGTTTTTGTTTTTAAGGTATGTTAACGCCAACTGGAGATATGGACTTGAGGAAAATTGGCCAAGCAAGAAATACGTTGATGAACGTAAAATTATCCCAGGTAAGATTTTTGTAAATTTTATAAATTAAAGAAAGTTTTGCACAAAATGATCCAGAAAATGATGCAGAATTTATTTACTAAAAAAATAACATAAAAATAAATATCATTTATCCACACGTGGAGTAAATGGAGGAATAAATGACACAATTTTACTCTGAGCCAAGTGAGAAATGCATTGAGGCATCACTGATAACATCATACCAGAGAGAAATGTATTGTTAAAGAAACAAATTCTAATTTTCCTATTTCAAATAATTTTTCTTTTTAAGTCTTAACATTTGTATATTTTACCTACAGATGTTAAGTTTTGTCTTTGGTACACTTATATTTTGCAGCATTTTTAAATGCCACTAGGAATTTTTTCTATTTTTCAAGTACTATATCACTACTTGTTATAATTATTATAAAAGGATCAAATGTTTCAACATCATGCAATGTGACCACCCTTGTATAAAAGTATCGAATCAATCAATCGTTGCATTCATTTCATGTAGGTACAGCCACCACCACCATCTAGTTGGTATTAGATTAACCTTTCGCCTAATTTTCCAAACACATCAAAATCATACATGATTCTTGCATTCATTAAGGATCACCCTTTTGGAGTTTGACTCTCCTTCTAAGAGAGGTCACCCGTCGTATATCATAGCGATTGAGATTTGATAGTATGGAAAGGAGATCGAGACCGGTGCGCGGAAGACAGTCAAGAAGGGCCAGGCTAAAGGTGTACAAGTTTTTCAATAAAAGTGGTTTTTTTTGGTTCAGTACCGGCTTTTTCAACAATTTGCAGTGCTGCATTCGCATTCTTCATTGGATTAATTAAATGCATTGTTGAAGGCCGACTTCTGCTACGACGATTGAAGCTGTTTTTGTGCTACCTGCCTTTTATATTTTTTTTTACGACTGTACCGGTAAAGCTAGTGCCAAACTCCTCTCACAAAAAATTGTCTTGTCCACCCAACTCCTGGTTTTCTGGTCTGGATGCAAGAACCCCACCAAGATAACTTCAAGTGGTGATCATTTCCCCACCGTGGAAACCTAAGAAGGTTCCTCAATACGTCAGCGTTGGTTGAATAGCTGATACGACCTTCAACCCCTCTGTATTTGGCAGTCTTTCCTGTTGCTGTCTGCAGTCGGAAGCCGCCCCTTCTCACACCTCTCCGGATGGTCTACGCGGGATAAAACAGGCCAGAATTGCATTTATTTTATCATGTTTTTTTATTTCTTTTGAACTGAAACGTTCGTATTATTGATATTTTTGTTTTGGTGACATTATTCCTGGAATACTTGATTTACCTACCTTACTTATATCCTAAGTATCTATCTACCTACTGTACTCTGATTTACGAAATTTATCATTCAATATCATCCAGACATTTTTTTTTTTTGATTAATCAATATCAGTGTAAAGCGATACATAGTACTATGCTGAGCTATTAGCAATTCATCCATACTTAACATCCATGCATACATAAGGGTGCTTATATCATTAAGTATTGATATTAAGAGTTATTATTATTCTCATACACCTACTGTCTTCCAATGGTGCACAAATTATATCAGAGTTTTCTTCAAGTTGCAATTGTCATGTCAACGTAATTATTTCTTTAAATTCAAGTAAATCAAGTACCAATTTAAACAGAATATTTTATTCATTCCACAAATCTCTCACTACTGAATATCGGAATATTTACTGAGAAAATATTCTATTTTTAGGTAATAATCATCGTGTCTGATTCTTAGTTTTTCGGCACGACTTTAACCATCGATCAACTTTTACATTAGGAAATCAGATATAAAATTAAGTGGCGCTCAAGGGTAGCTTTTTACCACTTTTTGAGTTTCTCTAATCCATTGCCCATTTTGCTCTCCGACGAACAGCACCGTGCTTTATGTGACATTTGTATCTGCCTGTCTGCCAGTTATAGATTTAATTAGATAAAAATTGGTAGCGGTAAATAAAAAATGTTACAATTTGAACCAATCATAAATGTCTTATAAATAATGTGATCAAATAAATCTATTCATTTGGCTATCTATTGAAATTGACTAATCCCATTTCTCATGTAAGACATTTTGTTTTTCATTAAATATTACTTCCAGGTATCTGACTCTGTTACCGGTCAAACAGTAGTTGATCCAAAAGGTTACCTTACTGATCTGCAATCGATGATACCCACATATGGTGGAGACATAAATGATATCAAGAAAGCTCGTCTACTTTTGAAATCTGTTAGAGAAACAAATCCTAACCATCCCCCAGCTTGGATTGCAAGTGCTCGTCTGGAAGAAGTGACAGGAAAGGTGCAGGCTGCCAGGAATCTCATCATGAAAGGGTGTGAAGTGAACCACCAGAGTGAAGATTTGTGGTTGGAGGCGGCTAGACTCAATCCAGCCGATACTGCAAAAGCAGTTATTGCTCAAGCGGCAAGACACATACCTACTTCTGTAAGTAATTCCTTAATATGCCTTGGGTTATTATTGTAGGATTTTTCCACGAGTGTCTGACAGAAGTTATTCAACAGTTGGCAATGGCAGTAATTGTTTTTTCAATGACATTTCTGTTGTATAGGATATTGGTAGAGGCTTGATTTTCAATTCTGTATGATCAGAATTTGCTTTAGTGGCATCTCCTTCAAGTATTGTCATTGCATTCAATATTTACTTCTCATTGCATACATTGATGACACTCTATATTTGAGTCTACTGCAATAAACTTAACAATTAAATTGAATTCCCAAATTTTGAACATAACAAGTCTCTACAGATCACATTCATCCTCCCCAGAGTCATTCAATCATTATCTACGACAATACCTTCTTGAAAATACAAATAAGTACAATAAAAATATTTTTGATGCAGGTTTTCTGCATGCACTAAATGGACACTCTAAGGGTTCAAGAAAATTCTGGTACTTGAATTGAACATTTATTTTTTAAGAATACATAGTCATATCATACCGATTATTCTCAAAACAAATTTTACTGACCATTATTCACTAATCTTGCAATTTGAAGTGGAAGCAACAATAAAAAAAAACAGCACCTAGAATACAAGAATCACGGCAGAACTTCTACTATTGCAATGAAGTAGAAGAATCCACAGAAATATTTTTCGAGAAAATACAAAGGTCCCTGAAAAATAATACAAAAAAAATTTGAATAAGGGGAATGGTGACGAAGAAATGGATAACCGAAGCGATTAAAACATCAATCAACAGACGCAATCAAAAATTGGCTCAGTCAAAAAGATATCCTGGATTTGCTAAACAAATTCAAAATTTGCCGAAAAAGCTCAATAACATCATAAAAGAAGCAAGATTAAAATATTATCAAAGAAAATTGAGTCCAATAGAGGTAACACAAAACAACTATGGCACACAGTAAAATCAAACGACAAAAATTGACATAAAAGAAATAGAAATTGATAAAGGTAAAATATCAACTACTAAGAAATAGCAGACAAATTCGTTGACCACTTCACTGCTATTGGAAAGAACTTTGCCAAAAAAATTGATAAGAAGGTACTAAAAGACAATATTCGAATACAAAATACTACGTTCCTTGAAGAAATAGGTGAAATAGAGGTGTACAGGTGTAGAGGTGATGATGATTTATTAAAAAAATTGTAAGGCACCAGAAATCGACAACATCACTGCTGAAACCCTGAAATGTATTGTAAACTTAATCTCTCCTCTACTGAAACACCTCTACAATAAAAAACTGGCAACAGGGATTTGGCTAAAGTTACTAAAATTTCAGAGATGAAACCAATTTATGAAACTGTTAATAAACTCGACTGCAATAACTACAGGCCCATATCTTTGATTTTGAACATAGGAAAAATATTGGAATAAATACAATTTACTGTCACAATATCAGTTTGTTTCAGAGAGAATAAGTCAACTGATGTTGCAGTGGAATTTTTGACAACAAAAATATTTGAATCCCTAGAAAGAACTAACCCATCACTCTGCATTTTTATAGACCTAGCAAAGGCGTTTGATACAGTGTAAGCCATTAAAAACTGTTGAAAACACTTGAGCAGATGGGACTGCCAGGGAGTATTTTGACCTTATTGGAAAGCTATATGGAAGATAGACGACAATGAGTGAACATAAATCGACAATTGAGAGAATTCCATACTATTGAATACGGTGTTTCCCAGGGCACTGTCCTAGGCCCAATATTGTTTAATCTTTATATAAACAACCTGTACAATATATCGTCTGAAGGAAAAATAATCAGCTTCGCAGATGACACTGCAGTTCTTGAAAAAAGCATTGGGGTCAAACTATTTTGTGTTCACAATGCCTTTCTCAAGCAGGTGAACTTTTGTTTTCTTTAAATTGTACCTAAATTGTAAAATGATTGACAGATAGGCAAACAATGACACAAATACAGGTAGAGAATGATACACAGATGGACAAGAGGATTATAAAGATATACATTCAAACAGAGAATAATTGATATACAGACTAATAGACTGGGATATCGTGACAGATTTCAGGTGACGATTTTCTCTTTTATGCCTTTGAGACCAGTGAAAGATATGAAAATTCTGACGAAAATGATGAAAAATTTGAGCGGTCGCCGTTTGCCCACGTGCAACCCTTATGTCTATAATTTTTTCGCTGCTATTGTCTATCTTAACATGCCGTTGGTGTACATGGCAGCGGCGATAAAATCGTCCCAAAACCCATGTATTTTTTAATGAAAATCGAATTTTTTATATGAAAGCCACGAGGCAACCGCTCAAATTTTTCATCATTTTCAGAATTTTCATATCTTTCACTGGTCTCAGAGGCATAAACGAGAAAATCATCACCTGAAATCTGTCACCATCTCCCAGTCTATAAGAATGATTGATAGACGAAGAATAATTGACAGATAGATAGGCGGAGGATGATTGATGAATAGACAGACATGGAGTTATTGATGGATAGACAGAAGGAGAGTAACTAATGGATCGACAGACAGAGAATTCTTGATGGGTAGATAGACAGAGTATGATTGATGGATAGATATACGCAGAATAATTGACAGACAGATGGAGAATGATTGACTGACAGACAGATGAAGAATGATTGACTGACAGACAGATGGAGAATGATTGACAGATAGATGCAGTATGATTGTTGGATAGACAGATGGAGAATGATTTATGAATACTTATACAGACGGAGAAAGAGTGATGGATAGACAGACGGAAAATGATTGATGAAGAGACATGCGGAGAATAATTCATGGATAGCCTGATAATGATTGACAGATAGAAAGAAGATGATTGTTGGAGGCAAAGAATAAAAAAAACAATTTATTTCCAACAGGGGTACCCAGTTACAGGAAATGTTGATATAAAATTATATACTGTCTTCTAAGCGACAGCAAATAAGGAAAATATCTCTTAGTAAATGATATAAATGCAAAGTACAATAATGTAGTTAATTACTAAATATTAATATAGGTGAAAAACAAAAAAAAAGTATTCAAGTAATAATGTAATATTACACGATTATTATAAGTTATTAACAAAATATGATATAACAGCGTTCAAAGGGTCAAAATGAATATCACAAATCTTACAAATTTTGTTGTAGCTACTGCACATGAAATTCACAGGTGATTGTAGCACAACATTTGTTCGTGATGCTTCGCAATAAAACTTCAAACCATGTCGACCTCCGATTCTAGGTACTAAGAAATGTATATCGTTTAGAAGAACACTACTATCGATATTGTTGTTAATTAATTTATGCAAGAATTTTTTACCAAGTATAATTCTTCTTTTTTCCAAAGATATCATTTCAAATCGCGACAACAAAATGTTATGATCGATACCTCTAACAGGATATTGTCCATCGACTTTTAGACATAAATATTTTAGGAACTTTCTCTGTACACTTTCAAATGACTTTTTTTGGTAATCGTAGATTGGGTTCCATATCAAAGAGCCATGTTCTAACTTGGATCTGGCATAAGCAAAATACAACAATTTCAATGTGGCAATATTTTTGAGTAAGCTAGGAATATTCAAAGAGGTTGCCAGTTCATTAATAAAAATTAAAAACAGAAGAGGTCCCAGATTGGAACCTTGTGGCACGCCGGACGTAACTACGTATGAAGCAGATTTAAAAGATTCATATTCTACAAGTTGTTTTCTTTCAACTAGATATGGTTTCATTAAAATTTGCAGTTGTCTAGAGAAACTCAATTTTGTTAATTTATTTAGAAGAATATAGTGGTCTATTTGATGAAAGCCTTTTGAAAATTTAAGTACACAAAATAAACTTGCTTTTGTTTGTCCAGATAAGTACAGAGATATTGATTTAAACATGCAAAATTTGTTATACATGATCTTTGTTGAACGAAGCCATGTTGAGTAGGCAAAATAACTTTCCGAACATGAGAGTACATGACATTGTACATACATATCTCATAATTCCTGATATCAATCAGGATGGATTTGCTATAGTTTCCTTTTTTAATATTGGGCAGACTCGTACTGTCTTCCACAACTCTGGGAAAACACAGGTTTTTAAAATTAGGTTGAATATTGCCATAAGAGGTACCGGCAGTACTCCAATACAGTATTTTACTACAAGACTAGGAATACCGTCAATACCTTTAAGCAGTAACAATGTCAATTTCAGAAAGAGCACCCATCTGTAAAATATCTGTATCCAAATTATTAGAGTTTCCACGAATCATGTTTTCATCAGAAGCCAAGTATACACTTCTAAAATACCTTGCAAATCCGTTGACAATATCCTCAGGCTTGTCGTATACCTCATCTCCATATTTCATTATACCCGATATGCGCGAATGACCTTTTTTACTGTGTATGAATGACCAGAATTTCGAACTGTCTGATAAGATATTAGTTTCAGCTGTGTTTGTGAATTTATTACATGCTATGTATTTTATTTTTAACAGTTTTTCTCAGTTCTGAAAATTGACTTTGATAAATTAACTCCTGTATAAAATGTGTCATTTAAAGATGACTGTATTGTCATTTTGACAGCGATAAAAAAGGTGCATCGTTTTTTATCACCGATAAAAACGCCTGTCCTCTTTAGCGTCTACATCTAGTATGCTTACGTCACTTTAATGTCTGCCCTGTCAGTTATTTAATAGACTGGGATCACACGCCTATTTTCAAAAATGATTAATAACTGGCTGAATCTTCCTGAGTAGCTTCATTTTGCCGAACGCCCAACTTTTTCGTCTTCGAAAATTCTCGATAGTGGTAGCTAATAAAATGCGCAGGCGTCAATCATGTCGATTTGGTGAGTGCAAAAAATTCATTAATAACAGTTAGTTTTTCAGTTGAACCTCGAGGTAATTCGATGAAGTACTCGAAAAAACTTTTGTCCTACAAAATGGATGGTAGGACTGAAGAGTCCCCCACTCCCAACATGTACCAATGACGTGGTCATAAAAATTCATTAATAACCAGCGGATTTTTTTACCGTTGCTTGGTTAATATTTGTATAATTGAAAGGTCATATTGTCCTACAAATTGAATGGTAGGTGTTCCCAGTCCTACGCTCCGAAATTGTCAATTCCATGGTAAAAAAAAAATTATTAATAACTGTAGGACAATAATAACACATGAAAGGTTAGTGTATTCTTCACCTAAATAATACAGTGTCCTACAAAAAAACGGGTATGTATCGCTAGTCCTACAAAAATTATTCAAAATAAAGAATTATTTTGAAATTGTGGTTTAGCTAATTTAATATACTTTTATTCGTGAAGTAATGTTACTTTCAATGTATAATTGTTTGTTCAATTCAAAAATATCATAATTTACCTGAAAAGTTTATGAAATAAGTGGGAAATTTTGTTTAGCTTTCATAATTTTTATAAACATATTGAAAACAACAATAACAAAGTGAAAACCTTGAAATAACCAATCTGCCCTCCGGGGCGGCTTAAATGATGAAATTTATAACTGAAAACTTTCAAAGAGGTCAGACGAATTGTGAAATTCTGCCCTACGGTAAAATAGGATGTATAGTATCTCCAGAGGCCTCAAAAAGTCTAGTTCGAAAGAGATATTATATTTTACGGGGGTCAAGTGGCCAATTCTCATATCCTAGTAATAGATATGGACAATTAATTATTTCATTTTGTTCCTGATATATAGCCTTTTTAAGCATTCAAATTGTCACTGTGTACATGGAAAACTGTTGAAGTAGAAATCATAATATGAATCCTCATGTAACTGATAAAGACCCATTCTTTTTCAAAGAATTTGTAAAATAAAAATGATATTGATATTGATATTCATCTATTTCTTTGAACAGTGTCTTGTCATGCTATGTAATGCAACACCCTTTGTGAAATATAATTTCTTATTCGAATGGAGGGACTTACGAGCTACAAATCAGATTTAATGTGTTTATTTCTAAAAAAAATCGATTTCGAATTAAAGCAAAAAAATCAAATCGATTCTTAATTCGCAAAACAGCAGTAATGGAATTTTCGACACCCTGTAGCTCGAAAACTGGCCATAGGATCGATCTGTGAACTGAACAACGTAATGAGGATGGCGGATCAAGGAAATATCATATCAAAAATGAGGATAAATGTGCCCAATTACAAAATATTTTGATCATTTTTTATTTCAGAAGGTATGATCGAAATATCTGTAGGCTAGTTAAGAGCTACCATCACCGAAAAGTCGAATTTCTTCCTCATCCCTTCCAGCTAAGGTTTGTTGGCATACTTATCAAGAATGGGGTTGAAGATAATGAACTCGATGAATATTGGCAACACAGCACCTGTCCGTTCTCGATTACAGCGCCAATCAGTTATAAATTTCCCGATCGTAGAATCCGTTTCTTGCAAAAACCATTGATTTCATAAAAGAGATATTTTTTGTATGGGTTCAGTGGTCCCATAAGAATTCCGGAAAGTCGCAATTTTTTTAATTCATCATGTCTTTCAATTTTTTTTTTCTTAAAAATTATCATAACCAAAAATCACAGAAGTTCCGGAATTTACACAAAAACATTGAGTAAGACAAAAAAATATTTAAAAATTCTCAAACAAAAACTGTGGACTCGAATCAACTTTCCGTTTTACCAAGGTAGTGTTTGCTCTTAAGCCCGTGGCTTACCGTCAAATAGATTGATTTTACTGCCTTGAAATGAAGTTAATTCAATTGGTTTGTGTCACCATGAGCCATGAGCTTCAGATTTGGGTAAAACTAACAGTTAGCCATACAATTTTTGCGCTCACCAAATCAACATGACTTTTGCCTACGCAGTTCATTAGCTACTAATATCAAGAATTTTCGTGGAATTGACAATTTCGGAGCGTAGGACTGGGAACACCTACCATTCAATTTGTAGGACAATATGACCTTTCAAATATAAAAATGTCAACCAAGCAACGGTAAAAAAATCCGCTGGTTATTAATGAATTTTTATGACCACGTCATCGGTACATGTTGGGAGTGGGGGACTCTTCAGTCCTACCATCCATCCATTTTGTAGGACAAAAGTTTTTTCGAGTACTTTATCGAATTATCTTGAGGTTCAACTGAAAAACTAACTGTTATTAATGAATTTTTTGCACTCACCAAATCGACATGATTGACGCCTACGCATTTTATTAGCTACCACTATCGAGCATTTTCGTAGAGGAAAAAGTTGGGCGTCTCGGCAAAATGAAGCTACTCAGGAAGATTCAGCCTGTTATTCTTAATAATTTTTGAAAATAGGCTGGTATCCCGGTCTATAAGTATTGTTGATAGTTGATACTGAAACAGAACATGAGTCGTTTTGGGAAAGTTTCGACTCAACAAATAACAAAAAATATAGAAAAAGCAATCCCGCAATCCACAAATACTAAAGCGTCAATATGGAGACAATTTATATTCGGTCGTTAATTTATCAACAGTAAAAACACAAGAGCTTTTTTTTATCGGATAAATTTCGTTTTGTAACGAAATAATTTTGCCAATCAGTAATTTTACGAGAAAAACTGACATGACAAAATCGCGAGGATTTTGTCAAATGTCAGTTTTTCAAGCAAAATTACTGATGGAAAAATTTTGAGTTAAAAAGAAATTTATCCTTAAAAGAAAAGCTCGAGTGTATTTTGGCAAGATAAAAATCTGTTTTATGTTTCTTATAGTTTTTATGTGCCGTCTCCTTCATTTTTATGTGGCTAATAACATCAGCGTCGAACTATGGGGGAAATTTACGTGATTTTACTGTTTTTAATGGAACTGTTTGAATGAAAATGTTTGATAATTTATGATATAATATGTTATATGCCGGCACTTCCAGTGACGTCGCTCCATTCGGTTGTTCTTATGAGTTCATACATAGCTGGGAAGTTTGCCTTACGAAAATTGAATTGCTTATTGGCATTTGTTGCATTGGTAGAAAAGTTATTGATATGGGGAGTTATACAGTTCAATGAAATAGAAAGTGCAGGATGGTGAACATCTATGTTAACAAATGGCTGCTCATATTTAGATACGAAACAATCTTCACAATTGGTTATTACAAGATCAAGCTTGCGATTATTGATGTTTGTTATTGAGTTATACTGTTGAAAAGCAGTTGCTTGCATGAAGTTGCGAATGCACTGAAATTTAGTGGCGTTAAAGTCTATGTCGTACTTAGGAATGTTGAAATCACCAACCAATAGAAAATTTCCATCAGTGATAGGATCGGAACTTTCCAGAAAGTCGAATAGTGTTTCGTAGTGAGTATTAGAGCAACTAGGAGGAATATAAATTACAATGATGCTTAAAGAATGATTGATGAACAGACAGGCGTAGAAAGATTGATGGAGAGACAGACAGAGAAGGATTGATATATTAATAACAGACGGTAAATTATTAATAAATAAACAGTCGAAGAAGGATTGATAGACAGAGAATGATTTACAGGAAGAGAAACGGAAAATGATTGATAGATAGACAAACGGAGAATGATTGAGGAATAGACTAAAGAAGAATTATTGATGGATAGACCGACGGTGAATTATTGGTAAATGAACAGACCGTGAATTATTGAGACAGACAGGATTATTGATAGACAGACAGAGAATGATTGATAGACCGACAACTAATGATTGATAAATAGACAGACGGAGAATCATTGATGGATAGACAGACCGAGAATGATTAATATGTAAACAGACGGTGAGTTATTATTGATAGATAGACAGACTTATGATTGATAAATAGACAGAAGGAGAATGATACATGGATAGACAGAAAATTGGTGTGGATAGACGGTGAATTATTGATAGATAGACAGACTTATGATTGATGAATAGACAGACGAAGAATGATTGATGGTTAGACAGAAAATGATTGATAGACGAAGAGACGATGAATTATTGATGAATGGATAGGCAGACAGAGGATTTTTGATAGGCAGACGGTGAATGATCAAAAGACAGACAAAGAATGATTGATGACAGAGAATGACTGACGAAAAATCATTGATGAATAAATAGTCGGAGGATGATTCATGGATAGACGGAGCATGATTGATAGACAGGCAGAGAATGATTGATGCATAGATAGACGAGGGAGGCATTATTGATGGGTAGAACGACGGAAAATGATTAATGGATAAACAGAGAGACAATGATTAATGAATAGACAGACGGGGAATTATTGATATATGAACATACAGTGATAAATAGACAGACGGTGAATTGTAGATAGATAGACAGCCAGAGGATTATTGAGCGACAGACTGAGAACGATTGATATAAAAACAGAGAATAATTGATGAATAGCAAGACGGATGATGGTTCATGGGTACTATGGTAGACGGAGAATGACTTATGGATAGACAGTCATTTAATATTTGATGGATGAAAAGACGGTGAATGATTGATAAATGAACAGACGCTGAATTATTCATAGATAGCCATACATAGGATTATTGATAGACGTATCTCTTGAGAGATTATTAGAAGAAGAAGTTTTGACGTTTTGGTATTATTCCATTTTATTACTCTTCTGCAGATTTTTCATACTGTATTCAGTGTCCACAGATGTAATGCAATATTTGTCGCCGTATTAGCTGTGGTACATTAGTCGTTTTTTGTTAGACGTGTGACTTTTTTAAGCCCCCCCTCCCTGTTAACTTTTGAACGGTTTAACGTGCAAACATGGAACAGAAATCATTTTCAGTGGTATCACTACTACTATTTTTTGAAATAAAAGTTATTGTGATTGACCCCATAAAGGGGGTGGAGGGCACATCCATTTTGAAAATTTCAAATGGCATCGGGGATCTAATTACTTACACATTGTTGAAAAGAGAAATTAATCCTATTTTCAACCATCTACATTCTTTTGATCTTCGTTAATACGTATTTCGACAATTTCAATCTCTTTGCGTTTTGAAATTTTCTAGTTTAGGTGCCTTCAGCGCCATCTGTCGAGTAATTGCAATGTATCTTCTCTCAAAAAGTAGTATCGGTAATACCATTGAAATTATTTTTTGTACCGTTCCACATCAACCCGTTCAAATTTATCGAGATAAGGTTATCATTCAGATCCGCACTTATACGTGATATTTCTAGTGCATATGGTAAACATTTTTTTAACAAAATCCAAAAAAGTTTAGATGGTTGAGAATCGAATTGTCTCTTCAACGATGAGTCATTTGTCACCCATGTCATTTAATTTCTCCCCCCGCTCCCTTCATCAAGCAATCACGTCTTTTATTTCAAAAAGTAGTATCGGGGATAACATTCAAAACGGTTTTAGTCCCACGTTTGTACGTCAAACGATCAAAAGTTAAAAGAGGAGGGGGGACAATAATAAGCCGCACTGTATACCTGAAATGAAATTTGTAATATGGCCAATTGCACCTCACTGGAAGTAACGACCAATAAACGAAAGAGAGAGAGAGAGAGACATTTGTAATGGGTGGGATATTTTTTACCTTCTTTTTTTTACAGGTAAGGATTTGGATAAAAGCAGCTGATTTAGAAACAGAATCGAAAGCCAAAAGGAGGGTTTTTCGAAAAGCATTGGAACACATTCCGAATTCCGTTCGTTTGTGGAAAGCAGCCGTGGAAATGGAAAATCCGGAAGAAGCAAGAATATTACTCTCTAGAGCTGTGGAGTGCTGTCCAACAGCTGTGGAACTTTGGTTAGCTCTTGCTCGATTGGAAACATACGAAAATGCGAGGAAAGTTCTCAACAAAGCAAGAGAAAACATTCCAACAGATAAACAAATTTGGACCACTGCTGCAAAACTCGAAGAAGCTAATGGTAACGAATCCTCCAATATATTTTATTATTTTATTTTATTCATATACAGATAAAGCATAACATTTTGAATTGACGCTTCAATATAAAAATGTTCATTTAAGGTGCATGAATATAGCACATTTGCCTTGGTTGCGCTTTGATCCAATTATGGTGCAACATAGAGATGATTTGATTACTATGACAGGCAAATGTTTGCTCTAGGACTATTGATTTTTTTTCAGCTTCTCAATAGCAAATCAAAAGGCCCTTTATGTAGTTTAAGCTTTTAGCTCATAAGTCTTATTTTATTTTTTTATCTTTTTGTTTCTCCAGTTCTGTACAAAAATGTTTTATAGATATAGGTAATCATACTTCATGTCTTAAATGTAAATGGGTATCTATTCCTGTGTACTAAATAAAAAAAATTAAAAATTATTAATAAAATTATATATTCAAATCAAAATAGTGGGGTTCTGCAGCAAGTAAATGAGAACTCTTTAAAGTATGTCCAAGCTTTCGGAAATTATATTATTTCCATCATTAGGGAACTACAATAAATATAATCATGAACTGTAAAACATAGAAGTAATTTTAACTATAAATGACTCACATCTTTGTTGAGTATGATTACTGTGATGTTAAATATGATGATAAACAATTCACATCCGCCATTGCCACCATGTACGTAAGAATCAAAATTGCAACTTAGAAATTTGTTGTACGTAATTTGACTTTTGATGAATTAGTTCAAACTTGATACTATTGGTTCAAAAATTTGGTTTCTTAAAGGAAAATCAACGAAAAAAAATAAAACATAAAGATAGTAAATAAATTAAAAATGGTTGTGAAGTCTCATCTAACGTCAGTAAGTAAGAATATATTTCACTCAGATGACTGATATCTGTTATTTTATTCATGGTGTTGTTGTTTTCAAAAATATGTGCCATTTCAAGAAAGGAGCGTTTGAAAAATTTTGACTCAGTATCTAGAATTTTTATAGATTCATAGTTCATTTGATGGTCAAACTTGTTCACATGTTCCGCTAAGGCACATCTTCTGGGTGTAATCTGCAGTCACTTCTATGTGCAATGATTCTGGAACCTAGACGTTTGACCAACATAAATCATATCACAGATTTGACAAGGAATACTGTAAACTACATTTATTTGGTAAAGGTACTTTGTCTTTGACTTTGCTATGGATAGTCTTGATTGTGAGAACTGTTTTATTAGATATTTTGATATTTGGTAAATTGTGAAAAATTTTATATAATTTGGGTGTAATTTCTTTGATGTATCTTCTTTGGTGACAAAAAACCTCAAAATTCTATTAAACCTGTTTTTAGAAAATGTATATCCTTCTAGTTTAGTGAAAAATATACTTTTTAATACATCTACATCTCTTGAAACTACCGTTACTAACAATGTACCTCCCAATATCATTAATAACAATGATATTGATGTTGTTCCATTAAATGTTACCTATGTTTCATTGCCATACATTTCTAAGTTGTAATTTTGATTCTTCTTATGTACATGGTGGCAATGGCGGATGTGAAATGTTTATCATCATAATACATCTTCAGTAATGTATCACCTCATATTTAACATCACAGTAATCATCCTCAACAAAGATGTGTCATTTATAGTTAAAATTAATTCTATATTTTTCGTTTCATGCTTATATTTATTGTAGTTCCCTGATGATGGAAATAATATAATTTCCGACATGTTTTACATTGGACATGTTTTACATTTACTTGCTGCAGAACCCCACTATTTTGATTTAAATCTTAAATAGTCAGCAACGATTACCTTTACTCTAAAATAATATATACAGTGCGGCTTTTTTTAGCCCCCCCCCCCCCCCCTGTTAACTTTTGAACGGTTCAACATACAAACATGAAAAAAAATCGTTTGGAGGATTTCACCGATACTACTTTTTGAAACAAAAAATATGGTGATTGCTCGACAGGGGGCGCGGGGGGGTACATCAACTCAAAATTTTTAAATGGCATGGGGGGTCAAGTGTCACATCGTTGAAAAGAGAATTCAATTCTCTTCACAACCATTTGAATATTTTTGAATTTTGTTGAGAATTTTTTTTCCAATTTCGATTTTTATGCCTTTCGAAATTTTCGAATTGATGTGCCCCCAGCGCCACCTCTCGAGTAAATGCAATGTTTCTTCTTTCAAAAAGTAGTATCGGTAATACCCTTCGAAATGTTTTTGGTTTCATTATTCCACAACAAACCGTTCAAATTTATCGAGGTATGAGTAGTTTTCAGATCCGCTTTTATATTTGATATTTCGAATTTTAATTGCAAAAAATATTAACAAATTTCAAAAATAATTAGATGGTTATGAAGAGAATTGAATTCTCTTTTCAACGATGTGACACTTGACCCCCCATGCCATTTAAAAATTTTGAGTTGATATGCCCCCCGCGCCCCCTGTCGAACAATCACCATATTTTTTGTATCAAAAAGTAGTATCGGTGAAACCCTCCAAACGTTTTTCAAATCAAATCTGTACGTTGAACTGTTCAAAAGTTAACAGGGGGGGGGGACTAAAAAAAGCCGCACTGTATATCCTGCATTCTTTAAGTACTTTGCACCACTTTCCGAAGGTGAAGTACTGATTCAAACTGGTATAAATTTGAAATTGTAGGAAATAGTAGGAAAGCAGGTGTGATGTGAGTTGTTTAGATGCCAATCCCGACTTCTAATGCTTGCTTGGAATGCGCACGGACCATTCGGGGGTGGTGCTGTAGATTTCTAGGTTTTCATTAATAGGTAAATAATAATAATAGCCACCCTCTACCCTCACAGGCTGTACCTTTGGGTACACACAAGTATTTATAAAGAAGTATTATTATTTTAATTTTAATTCATGTTATACATTTCATACTAATATTGATTTTATGATGTTGCTGATATTTTCAACAGAACATCTAAACCGTGTGCTAATGGTTTCATAGGAATGTTTCTTGTTGTTGGAGCTTTACCGTTTCTTTATATCTCTTGATGTCCTCTGTACATTTGTTTTTTTTAATCCCTTCCTATGTTGTCATCTAATTCTACTTCTTCAATTCACATAAACTATAAACTGTTTTGCAGAGATATTCCAACATAAATATAAACATTTCAGGAAATCATAGTATGGTAGAAAGAATAATAGAACGAGCAATAACTTCACTGAGTTCCAACGGTGTGGAAATTAATAGAGAGCATTGGTTCAAAGAAGCAATAGAGAGTGAAAATGGAGGACATATACATTGCTGTCGAGCGATAGTTAAATCTATTATTGCATATGGAGTCGAACCAGAAGATCAAAAGCATACTTGGATGGAAGACGCTGAACATGTAAGTATCATACTGCTTCAGATATAACATTTTCCTTTTGAATAAGGAGTTATTTCCTCTTTAATTCTATACTTTCTAGATGAAATTTGATATTATAGGAATGTAGGCTTTCACGGCTGGCGTCAATGTTTTGTTTGGTTTCCGGGTTTTGCCGCGGTCTTTGGTTAAAATCTCCAAACGTTTCAACTGCAACTGCTGAAGATGACTGCCGCAGTTGCAGTTGAAACGTTTGGAAACCAACCAAAACAAAATTGATATTGTTTGTTGGTCCATCATTCAAAACCTATAATTCAAAATTCTGCAAAAAAGAGCACTCAGATACCTGTGCAAAGTCAAACGACGGGTCTCTTGCAGGCCCTTATTTGCTACGAACAAGATTTTATGCTATCCTCATTTTAGAAACAACTTGTCTATAACACAAACATTAAACAAATTTTCCCTCTGCCACTTCTACCTATGCCACCCGACATTCCAATGATCTCAGACCACCTCTACCTACATCAATCCTCATTAAGGACTCGGTTGTGTATAATGGTCTCAAGATGTATAATCATCTACCACATCACTTGAAAACCTTGGATAACATTCGTTTCAGAAAAACACTAAAAGACCTCAGTGTTAGACCCTATTATATATGTCTATATACATAAGCCACGAATGCCGAATCAAAAGGGGAGTACCACAAGGATCCATACTGGGCCCTTTTGTATAAAAACCTCTTCTTTCTTTAACCATAATATTACTAAAAATTACCTAAAAATGTAGGTACCTACATTTTTGACTTGTCATAGCACTAAGGTGCAATAATTTGACCAATAAATATCTTATCTAATCTAATTTGTCATTAACATTATGTTCTTTAGACAATAAGCATATATTTTTTTTTCTTTGGTGCTTTGGCATTGACTGCTATGGTTATTAGCCATGTGTTCTGGTAGGCCTTGTTACTAACTCCATACGCCACTTTAGGAGCAGCACTGTTAATTGGAACGCAACAGTGAATCGTGAATCGAACCACGAGATTTTAATAATTTAATCGGTTAAATTAAATTTAAAAATCCCAGCCCAACTAGGGTTTGAACTCTGGACCTTTCGACTCAGAGTCGGACGCTCTAACCACTGCGCCACGCCCCATTATTATTATTATCATAATGCAATCAATAGACTAACTTATATCAAAGAATTTTCATCAAAAACTGGAAATATTTGGTCATGGGATATTTGTTCCAGTGTATCAACCAGGGAGCCTTTGAGTGTGCTAGAACGGTTTACAACATTGCCTTAGCTGCTTTCCCTGGCAAAAAGTCGATTTGGTTGAGAGCTGCGTATTTGGAGAAAAATCATGGATCGAGAGAAAGTTTGGAAAATCTTCTTCAGCGAGCAGTTGCACATTGTCCGAAAAGCGAGGTTAGTAGAAATGAAATATCCTAAGTAAAGTATATATTTTTTTGTGGGAAGTCTAGAAACACTCAGTCTTCGCCGTTACCCACAATATAAACCATCTACTTTGCGTTTAATTCTAAAAACGTGCTCGCCGGTATTGAATTTATAAAAGTGCTGAAACTATAGCCTGAATAATAAGTAATTATAAACGTACCTTGGATTGTATCGTGAGTTTTTTTCCCTATACAATCTTCGTAAACTGGGACTGAAGTTGAATACATTTAATAAATGAAATGATTTATTACTCATGAACGAAACACAACTTTTTAAATTGCTTTCTGATGCTTCTGTCAAAACTGACAACTCTTTCCTATCGAATGATCTTTCTAACAGTGTTGCCAAAATTATAAAAATAGACGAAAATAGTAGAAATCAGTACATACTTCCTGAAAATGGAGATATAAAAATAGTATATGTCATGGTATTGCTGTCATTGAACATTTAAAAATCAAACTACCAGAATTTCGATTAATAGAATTTCCATTTTATCATAGGTTCTTTGGTTGATGGGCGCGAAAAGCAAATGGATGGCTGGTGATGTGCCAGCTGCCAGAGGTATTCTATCACTGGCTTTCCAGGCCAATCCTAACAGTGAGGAAATCTGGTTAGCTGCTGTCAAACTGGAATCGGAAAACAAAGAATATGAGAGAGCTAGGAGACTTTTGGCTAAAGCTAGAGGTAAGTAGTAAATGGAGGAGTTTTTCCAGTTTATTTTATTTGATTACCAAGTTGTCTCTATTTCATTTAGAAAGAGGAGCTGTCTATATCTTTTCCAGGAAATCGTTATCTTTAATAAAAACTCGATAAATAAACCATTCTAGGTTTATGACATTTCACTAGAAAATAACATGTGCTTATTCTGCTCATGAACATTTGTTTTTTTCCATCGAAATTTTATGAAAGCAATAAGTAATATTTATTCAGGAAACAATAAAGTTGATGTTTTAGCCAAGGAAGCAACGAAATTTGATAACATCGAAAACAAATATAATTTCAAAGACATAATCATTCTTGTCAAAAAAGACACCTTTACAAGGTGGGAGAATAATTGGACAAATTTTGTAAAAACTTCCAAAAATCATTATGCATTAATCCATCGCTCGTTGCCGAGCAGGGTTCCACATATAGACGAATTATGCAGTTAGCAGAGCCTACTCTGTTACCGTTACACGTCTAAAATTAAATCATGTTAAATAACCTGCACATCTCCACAGAATGGGCTTACCTATTATAAACATATATTTGTGTTTGTGATAAGGAATCAATTGCTGACTCATGTATTTTTTACTTGTGAAAAAATACCAACAAGCTAGCCGAAAACTATTGAATTCCTTTATTTAACCTAACCACCCTACTAAGTTTGAATGATAAACATATCTTAGACAAGTTAGTTAGTTAGTGAAGGTCGATTCAGATACACGGGTGCCCATGCAGGGTTTTTGAAGCACGTGCGATTAACACGCATATGCATTTTAGACGCTTGTGCCTGAAAACTGTACGACAATTCACATACGTGCCTTTCACGTGCGTTTCTATCTCAAGGTCAAATTTAATTTAGTTCTGTAATAATGTTGACAATACTGGAATAATTAATTTTGAGTTTTTCAAATTATTCCGCCCTATATTTCACTGAATGTGAATCTTTTATCCTTGGTTTATTTACATCAACCTCAATTTATCCTATACATAATTTATCGATACCTCAGCTCCTACAACAAAATATTTATATACCTATAATTTGGAAATCTGAAATTATTCATCATCATTAATGGAGATGTATCTTTATTAATGAGAAATGAAAGAAGACCATGGTTGAAAAGGATATAAGAAATTTCAAATTTGATGGATGATATGGGAGTTGATCCTGAAAGTTTCAATTCTATCAGAATGAATGAACATACCTACCTTTCAAAAGTTAGGTACTTTAAGGAGTAGAGTTGCAGATAGAAAAAAAATCCCTCATTCAGGGGCACTATTTCAGCTTGTGGCTTATATAACCCACCATGGTATACCTAGAGGTTGAAGAGTCGGTCACTCCACAATCTCTGTAATAAATCCAGAGGTATCCGATGCAATGTATAATAAATACTCTAAATAATGTATTTTGAAAGATTTGTATAATTTTTCTTTTTACATTTTCATACAGTTTCCCTGGATATTCCATCTTTTCCTATACAAATATGAAAAAATGGAATACCTACATCCTGAAAATAATGCAGAAAAGGATTACAACTTAAAAGTATCATTGTATCAACCGAACTGCAATGTAATCAAGTATTATGTTTAACAGTACCTATATCAGTATTCAATACATTTCTCAACCACATTAGTAATATATCGTCCAACGAAATTGATTATCCATCTTTTTTCCATTGTCAAGTTCCGAATAAAACAGAAGAGTGGTTTACTAGTAGATAACCATATGCAGAATTGGCAATTTCTTGAAGCACTAGGAGCAATTGATGGAGAATTTTAGATGGTGTGTGTTCTGTAGAAGCCCATAGCAAAATTAATCCACTTCCATAATATGTATATGACCATCGAGATGCAGCCCTTGATAATTTTTTAATGCCATGAAACCATTTCCTTATCAAAACAAGTTGGTAAAACTATTTTCACCTGCAGCTTCTGTAGAGCTTGAAGGGTAGTTGTGAATTCCAAATGCCTTTGGAATTTTGTACAATAGAAGGAGAATTTATAAATAAATAATAATTTGTTATTAACCTTTTTAATCTTTATTACTTGGCCAAGTTCATCATTGCCAACAACAAAAAGCTAGGGATATTTCATCAAAAACGCATCAATGCTAGGAAAACACTAGATCGTGTGCATGCTCACCCCGCATTCTTGACGCAAGCCGACAGACACAGGTGTGAACGTCGACAGGCATGCATTTCTCATGTATCTGAATCGGCCTTTAGGTAGTTAGATAATAAGCATGATATCTAATCGAAACTATTTTAATACAATTCTGTGGAAAATGGATCCTCCGATGCCAACTTTCCTTCACACACACACACACACACACACACACACCCATCCTGGACAAGATCAGACCGTCCATTTTTTTTACAATGGAAAATGAAACCCAGAAGGCGTTAACCTTTCTTGGTGTAAAAGTCCAGAAGACAGATAGTAAGCAAACGTTAGTTTGCAGAAAACCAACGCATACTGGACATAACCTGAATTTTGAATGAAACCACCGTGGATAGACGAAGAGAGGAAGTGTCTGATCGTTGGTTGACACCAATGAGAGTCTGACCAACGAATTATATAATATCAAGAAAGGCAGAATGGGTTCTCGGAAAAACATATAGGAGCGGCCCTTGTCCGCGGAAGAGGTAACACCGAAAAAAACAGATGAACCAACACAACCTACTCTGTGTTTTCCTTATGTGAGAGGTTTATTGGATAAAATAAAGCAAAGGTCAGGTAACACCATCCGTAGCCAACTCAGGAAAACTAAGAGGAGAGTAAATGTCAGAGAATCGGTAAACACAAGAAAACTACCCAGCGAGGAAAAACATCGAAGTCGGGAATAGCAGATCATGTCTAGACTAATCAACACAATATCAAATGGTCTGAGAGAAGAGCATTGGTGTAAGAGAAAATTTGAAGAGTCGGCATCCGTTCTCAATAATGACGTTCAGTCAACTGAGCATAGATATACGGGATGTGTGGAAACCATAGAAATATATATTATATACTTACTCTAGAATGCTAATCCCGCCAATTTTCTCGGCGAAAAGCATGCCGCGTATGTGACCCATTTACGATTGTGCGCGTGCTCGTCATCAGTGTAGTCTGGGAATATCGTTGCCAAGTTTGAAAATCATTTGGTGTTTCAATTCAGAATTTTGTGTCATGAGGCAATAAAACCCATGTCATTTGAAAGAGAGAAATTTGTCAGCGTATTCAGGACATTTTTAAATCGAAATAACCTTTCAGAGATTGATTCCTCCGAATTTTAGGCGCAAAGAAACTTATTTAATACGATAATGTACCCTATCTTACTGTAATTATAATGACCGTGCAACTGTGCTTTTTCATCAACAGGAAGACTAAGATCTGTCACTCTTGATAGAGATCAGAGACGGATTTTATAATTTCAGATTTTGTCTTGTCGTTTTGTGCAGTATTTGTTGTCGTTGGTTCTTTTATAATTCGTGAATTTGCATTAATCTTGTTCCTTTAAGATTTTTTCTATAAAACCGTTTCTTGCTACAGATAAAAAATGAACTGTTTAGTGTTGTAGTGTGGAAGTAAAGGAAAAATACCTGAAATAAATAATTTTTGGTAGATAATGACATTTTTATGTACCTATACTTTGCTCAAAATAGCAAAACAAAATAGCTTAATATTATTATAGCTTGATACAAAAGGCATGATTCTAGTTAATGTCTTTAGGAAGAGACCACAATGCAGAATATCTGAGTGAGAAAATTGTAATTTCTGACAGACATTTTCCTCATGAAGAATTATGTAAAAAATGCAATAGTATCATTTAAAATCTAATGCCGTACCAACACTGTGCAAACAAATTTCAAGTAGTAGCCACACCGCTTATATTAAGTTCTGACTATTCTTGATTAGTTATTGATTCCTACAATAAGTACTAAACTTAATAGAGTCTCCTCAGAAAATTAAGGTCAATATGAAAGTATTTTTCTTTGATGATAAGAAAAATGCTTCTGGTTTCACTTTTTCATAAACCCCAATTATGGAAATTGCACTAAGGTAACACAACATATTTTGACATGAATCGTTCTATAAAAAGAAAACCTTGAGCTTTTTATAATATGGACGCATCCAATTTTTATAAATACAAATTTGAGTTCAAATTAGTCATAATATTAGATGAAATCAATTTTCATAGTTTCTTGTACATTCAATTTATTTTCCAATCTAGTGCCTGCTTGAAATTCGCACCGACTACTTGGGGTGGTTCCGTAGTTTTTTGTTGAGTTTAACTACAGCTGAAAAGTGACTGCGATGCCAAAAGTAGTTTTTTGTTGAGTTTAACTACAGCTGAAAAGTGACTGCGATGCCAAAAGTCAATGAGTCGCTTCAGAGCGATAAATAATAATAAATCAGTACTCTACTTTCTGATGGCCTTTGCTGAATATTTGGGATCATAAATATGTGAAAAGATGTATTCAAATCGGCTAAATAGCAGGTATAAGTACATTGAGTTTTCCAATAACTTATTCCCCGAGATTCAGAATTAACAACGTTTGGTAATCTTCACCAGTACCATAATATTTTACTAAAACCGGGCCTGTTACAAAAAACACTAATGACGCACGTGCGCATGCGGACTAACCTGAACTTTTTACAACACTTTTGACATATGAGATTAGTATTCTAGAATAATAATAATAATAATTAGTCTTTATTTATCCTCATAAAAAATACATACAGAGCGCAAATGGGCGAAGTCTAGTCATGACTAGACGAATCCAGTCAATTCCTACTCAATATATAAGTATATAATATATACAGGGTGGGTCGATGGTACCTTAGACGTTTACGAAGAACGGGAAATGGGATCATTCTGAAAATTTGGTTTCTCAAGTAGTTGCTCTTGGTCTATCGATCTAAAATATTTTAAGCAATGCAGCGTTGCCGCTTATACCAGAAAGTAGCAGCATCTTTGTTATTTCAAATGGGTCACCCTGTATATTACCGCATTTTTGAACTTGTCATTCCTTTCTGATTATTTTTGCCTCATACTCCCCTATTCCTATCTCTAACGGTTTTTGAGATATTGGTTATTTTCCATATTTTTTATCCAAAGCTCGAATTGAATGTTTATTTCTGCGTTATTTGGATTCTTAGGAAGTTGCAATTTTATGTTTAGTTCATCAAGATAATGTACATTGATTCTGCATAGAGAAGTTTGTTCTGCGTTATACAGGGTCGTTCAAAATTCATGATCTTACTGCTAGAAACGAAAAGGGTTGAAAGTGCGTTTTTTTAAATGGAACATTCTGTATATTATGAAATATTCCGAAAGATGACTAAATTCCCTTCGAATTGATATATCATGTTCCTATACCTAAATAGCCAGAATTCCGAGATAATAGCAATTTTCACTTTCGCTTGAATTATTGCCTGTAATTTTTCGAGTACATGCATTTTCAAATCGAGTACATGAATTTTCTTTGAAAATTCATGTACAAGATAAATTTACGGCAATTAATTCAAGTACGAGGGGGATTTGGTAAGAAAATTTCACACCGAGAAATGAAAATCATCCAACAATTCATAAGAAATAACTAAAGATGGTTTCACCTGAACTATTAATAACCACTGAAATATTGATATGTAAAATACTACAAAATTTTCATCAATAAATGTGTTTAAATTTGGAACAAAAAAAATTGCTAGATGCCAGTGAAATAAGGAGTGCTACAACTGTATCTCCAAATACCCGGATTTTGAAATGTTTGGAACCCAATGGTCGGCATTTTGAAAATTTATTGTGAACGTTTTCTAATTTTTGACGGATAATTAATGAAATTATGTTATAATCGTACAAACTTCCTTTTGTTCATTGGTTGTAAATCAGGGTACGTTTCATTGAATTTTCTGCACGTTCTTGCTATAATTCCCTCACATTTTCTATGAAGAATGAACAATTTCATCAGAACTTCGTTTGAATAGTTATTTCCCTCCTTTTCAATTATTTTTGAGTCACTTTCGTTAAGAAACACACATCGGTATTATTAATAGTGCACTAATTGTCAAATTTTCATAATGTCATGTACCATCATGACATTTAATAGCCACCTTAGATGATTATGAGAAAAATAAATGGATTTTTTTTGAAAATTTCACACCTCACTTTGATAGCCAATAAAAAAATTCGTTCTTGTTTAGATTCCACGGCAATCCTAAAAATTTCCGGAAATTTTATCCTCCTGGGTACCCTGGGCGAAATTAATAAGTGGAAATTTTTCTGTCAAACATATGACATATGACAAATTGATATTTTGCTTCAATGGAGGTCTAGTTTTCATATGAAAGGAGATAATTATGTATTTACTAGATATTTGGAATGTGTCTGAAAACATTTTCTCCACGATTATTGAAGAAATTGTCAATTCTGAAATCATATTTCAGAAGAAGTTCAATACACCATTTGTCACAAGTTTTTATCATAAATCCCGTAGTTCAGCGGTAGTGTTGCGGCCTATGAGTCGCTAGGTCGATGGTTAAATTAATACACGATAAGAACATAACTTTTTTATTTCCTTTGTTCCAAATTTAAACACATTTATTGATGAACATTTTGTAGTATTTTGTAAGTATTTTATGTATCAATATTTCAGTGGTTATAAATAGTTCAGGTGAAACCATCGTTAGTTATTTCTTATGAATTGTTGGATGATTTTCATTTCTCGGTGTGAAATTTTGTTACCGAATCCCCCTCGTGCTTGAATTAATTGCCGTAAATTTATCTCGTACATACATGAATTTTCAAAAAAATTCATGTACTCGAAAAATTTCCGGCAATAATTCAAGCACTTGGGAGATTACAAGTGAAAGTTGCTATTATCTCGGAATTCTGGCTATTTATGTATAGGAACATGATATATCAATTCGAAGGGAATTTAGTCATCTTTCAGGATATTTTATAATATACAGGATGTTCCATTTAAAAAAACGCACTTTCAACCCTTTTCGTATCTAGCAGTAAGATCATGAATTTTGAACGACCCTGTATAACGCAAAACAAACTTCTCTATACAGAATCAATGTACATGATCTTGATGAACTAAACACAAAATTGCAACTTCCTAAGAATCCAAATACCGCAGAAATAAACATTCAATTCGAGCTATGTTTTGGATAAAAAATATGGAAAATAACCAATATCTCAAAAACCATTAGAGATAGGTATAGGGGAGTATGAGGCCGAAATAATCAGAAAGGAATGACAAGTTCAAAAATGCGGTTCTTTCTGGTATAAGCGGCAACGCTACATTGATGAAAATATTTTAGATCGATAGACCAAGAGCAACTACTTGAGAAACCAAATTTTCAGAACGATCCTATGTCCCGTTCTCCGTAAACGTCTAAGGTACCATCGACCGTGACCCACCCTGTATTTTTATGGTAGAAACCCCTGATCAACCAACTATATCAGTTGAATTTTCAGTAGTAATATCCTGACAAAATGCTGAATTATCAGAGTGCTTGCTCGAGTGATGTTTTGTACAGCAACACAGTTTGAGCGACTGACAAGGTGAAAGTATATTGAAAATTCTGCATTTTGCAGGTATATTTGATAGGACAATTTAACGAATACATTATTATGGACTAAATGCGTATTGCAGGTTGCAGGAACGATTCATCTTGAGTCATTAATGTTAGTTGAAGAGTTGAACCGTCAAACTGACGTTTCTATTTTTACAGTGATTGTTGTAACTATGGAAACGTATAAATAAGGAAGAGGCGAAACATCGATTTGAAAATACCACGGGCTGGAGACAGTGTTCTCAAAAAGTCCTTTTCTCATTGGTTTGAATTAAAAATTGATGGCATTTGATTGGTTTATGTAATATGAGGGAAATTGTCAATAAAATTCTGTATCAAGGACCGTCTATCAGAATAACGGGCCATAAATAAACCAATTACGATAGGTGTACCTGAAAGTTTCAAAATGGATGAGGCATTGTTATCCCATCCATTAAGATTGACGACTTGAGAGGCCCTACGACACAGAAAAATTTCCTCATGGCGGGTAAATTATTCGCAAATTCATAACTTTTGACTTAAAAATCATAAATGTTTGTTGATTTTCATATGACTAACAAACCTTGTATACAGTGCGGCTTTTTTTAGCCCCCCCCTTTTAACTTTTGAACGGTTCGACGTACAGATTTGAAAAAAAAACCGTTTGGAGGGTTTCACCAATACTACTTTTTGGTACAAAAAATATAGTGATTTCTCAACAGGGGCGCGGGGGGCACATCAACTCAAAAATTTTAAATGGCATGGGGGGTCAAGTGTCACATCAATGAAAAGAGAATTCAATTCTCTTCACAACCATCTAATTTTTTTTGAATTTTGTTAATATTTTTTTTGCAAATAAAATTCGAAATATCAAACATAAATGCGGATCTGAAAACTACTCATACCTCGATAAATTTGAACGGTTTGTTGTGGAATAATGAAACCAAAAACATTTCGAAGGGTATTACCGATACTACTTTTTGAGAGAAGAAATATTGCAATTACTCGACAGATGGCGCTGGGGGCACATCAAATCGAAAATTTCGAAAGGCATAAAAATCGAATTTGGGAAAAAATTTCTCAACAAAATTCAAAAACATTTAGATGGTTGTGAAGAGAATTGAATTCTCTTTTCAACGATGTGACACTTGACCCCCCATGCCATTTAAAAATTTTGAGTTGATGTGTCTCCCCGCGCCCCCTGTCGTGCAATCACCATATTTTTTATTTTAAAAAGTATTATCGGTTAAACCCTCCAAACGGTTTTTTTTCATGTTTGTACGTCAAATCGTTCAAAAGTTAACAGGGGGGGGCTAAAAAAAGCCGCACTGTATAAATAGTGGTTTACAAATTTATAGGCAGTGTGCCAGAGGTAATTTTACCTGATGAGCCCACAAATGCGGTAGACATTTCCAGAAGCAATATGGCAACAAAATATAGAAAATGTATGGTAACACTGTCCGACAATATTTTTGGGGCATTCTAGTTTGCGTACGATCCTAAAAGTTTGCGGGGGCCCTAAGAAAAAAAACTCCCGAGAATTTTTGCAAATAGCTTGTTGTCCAACTCGACATGAAGAACAGATATACTGAGTCTCAATGTTTAGGTATACTATTTTTTGTATTGGGACACATCGGAATCCAATCAAAACCCTCGGACACCAATTATTTTTAAGTTAAATGAGCCCCACGTTTTTAGTTTTAAATCTTACAAGTATTTTTATGGCTATTAAAAAATCACAATAACAAATGTTCAGAATAATCTGTAAGGGTTTGGGAAAAATTATTGTTTCTACTACCTCACTAGAAAACTTTATTTTCGACCCCTAAAGAAGGGAGGAAAATGGTACTTTTCCTCTCGATTTATCAGGAAGAAGATGCATTGAAATCAATTTTTCCTCTTCAGCGAGATCTTTTGGCAGGTCGTCTTCGCTAGAACTCATTTTCAAAACTTAGAAGCAACTTAAAAGGGTAAACAACGTGACAGCTTATGACAACTGTTATGTTTGTATTACCAAACAACGCCATAGCAACAAATCGTTGTCAACACGATGACGACGACGCAACGCTTACTTAATATTTTGTCATATAGACGCATTATAATTTTTAGGACGTTATAAAAATGACGACCTTAAAGGTAGTAGAAAAAACTATATACATACCTCAGGAGGAAAATGCTTTTCCTCCCGCGGATATTAATGCCCTCCGCTTCGCGTCGGGCATCAAACTATCCGCGGGAGGAAAAGCATGATTTTCCTCCCTTGGTATGTAAATAGCCATTATTGTTTTTAGTCCGTTTGAAATTGTAGTAAGTATATAAAAAAATTTATCTCAATAATTTTTCCTATTTCAGTTGCTACTTTTCATTCCGTCTCTAAATGTAGAAAGGTATGTAAGTATGGATTGTCAGATAATTTACTTGAACTAGTATCCAAAGCTATTTACAGAATAGATCTGTTATGGTGAGGTATAATGGAAATACAGCTGGAAAGTTTGAAGCCAACTCTGGGATTCCACAAGTTTCAAATTTGGGGCCTATTTTTACTCTTCATTAATGACTTACCATCAGTTTTGAGATACTCTGAATGCTTATTATTTGCAGACGATCTGAAAAATTTCAAATCTATACAAACGGTTAGAGATTGTGTTCAACTGCAAAAAGATTTGAAAAGTCTATCAGAGTGGAGTTTTATGAACAAATTAAAGAGATGTAACGTGGTAAAAGACTTTGGTATCGTCATTTTTTTTTGTATAATTTGTTTTTACGAAACAACCAACAGCAGAGCTTGTGCGAGCAATATTACCTATAATCATTCGCTATCTTTTCAGAACACATCAAAAATATATCAAATCGACTGTTTGGCTTTATAATTGGGCAAGACTCAAATTTCACCAATATGCAAACCCTCAAAAGTATTTACTACAGTAGGAGAGGCCTAACGAAGCATGCTTGTAACAGTAAAGGCGATATCAACAGGCTAGTAGGTTGCAAAAAAAAACGCTTTGTTACCAAAAGTCTTCACCCTTCAAATCAAAACGGGTGCTATGCCAAGGAAGATGAAGAATAATTGTGACTAATCATCAAACCGGAGGAAGCCCTCAGAATTACTATTAATTACTAATTACTATGTGTTTAAAAAAATATGGCGATTCTTGTAAGCACTTATTTATGGAATTGTGAATTCTAACTGTGATATCCATGTATATTTTGAATTGTGTCACTTACAGATCGACAAGTGTAAGGATGCCTCTGAGATGCGCAAACAGTAGAAAGCGTGAATAGATGTGCGACAAAGATCGACTACTGTTTAATAAGGCAGAGCAATTGAGCTCCTGCCCCACTCCAGGGTTTTGTCTACTGCGCAACCAATTCTCGGAGGCATCCTTACGCTTGTCGATCAGTATGTAAAACAACACTGTAACATGTTTCAGGAAAGGGACACCACCCGTCTTGCCTCAGGCTACACTCTAAGACAAAATTTTAATTTCATTGTTCCCAATCACAAATTAACATGTGTATCTAACGGACCTCATATCATGTCTATAAGACTTTATAATAAACTTCCTATATCCATTAAAAAAATTTCTAATCTCAGTAATTTCAAAAATTGTGTGAAGAATCTTCTCTACAAGAATGCATTTTATTCTCTTGATGAATTTTTACAAACTGATTTGGCTACCACGTTATGAATGTTTGCTTGTGTACTTTTTGTTATTTATATTGTTTTTTTACTTATATCATAGAATTACCTTTTTACCACTACTGTTAATTTAATTTAATTTGTTGAAATGATTTTAGACTGCCATTTTATTTCTTAACCTTTTGTATTTGACGATTTCCATGCTTGTAATAGTCTCAGGAAATAAAAGATTGTATTGTATTGTAGTTGGAGGACAGGAATAAAAGCACCAAATTCAGATGAGATTGTACCACCTAGACAGGCGCTTTTGAACATATCTGCCGTATTTATCTGTGAATCTGTAGGTTTATATACATCCTGGCCACGTCCAACAAGCCCAATGTTCAACACGCGTTTTTATCTCTCTATGTCACTTCTAACGTTTGAAAATGTGTTCGCCTGAACTCGAGAATACACCCCCAGAAATCAGTAGTAATTTAGAAATTCTGGTCTTGAGAGCCTACATTCCTTCTTCCTCTACATTACAAAACTTTGAATTATTTCAGGATCTGCTCCAACACCTCGTGTGATGATGAAAAGTGCAAAGCTGGAGTGGTCTCTCAATGATCTAAGTGGAGCTTTGCAGTTACTAGACGAAGCTCTGAAAGTGTTTCCAGATTATCCTAAATTATGGATGATGATTGGACAAATTCAAGAACAGAAGAAAGACTTGTCAAAGGCATTCGATGCCTATAATGCCGGGGTAATACATAAATGTTCCTTATTGCATAATTTATTTACAATAAATATGATTTCAGATAAAAAAATGTCCGAATTCAATCCCAATTTGGCTGCTTTTATCAAGGCTTGAAGAAAAGCGTGGGCTGCTCATCAAATCCCGTTCGGTTCTTGAGAGGGCTAGGCTAAAGAATCCTAAAAATGAACATTTGTGGTTGGAAGCCATAAGGGTGGAAGTTAGAGCTGGAATGAAAGATATTGCAAATGCGATGATGGCAAAAGCTTTACAGGAGTGTTCTACTTCCGGTGTTTTATGGGCTGAGAGTATCTTCATGGAGCCGAGACCACAGCGGAAAACAAAATCGGTGAGTCTAACAAGCATTCAATAATTTAATGTAGATGAATAGTTAAATGCAAAGATTTTCCTATTTTCCAACATGAATAGAAATTCCAGTGACAAATTTTTAATTATGAGAAAACTCGAGTTTCCTGATTAATGCCTTCATGGCTATTGGTTTATACCTATCTAAAAGGTGAACCATGGAATAGCTGAATTAGTTTTGAATAACGATAAATGAAAAAAAAAGTTAATTTGTAAAACCAATAAAATGGAGAATCAATCATCTATCAGAATAACATTTTATAAGACCTAAAAACACAAGAATGAAATGTATCGAACTGATTTATTATCCGATTAGAAATTCATCAAATGTATAATATGAGAACCAATAAACATCATACATTAAAACCATTCTAGAGAACAATATTTTGTAGATTTGAATTCGTTGAGAAAAAAAGTGTCAGAAATGAGAAAACTAAGTAATCGCAACTCTCAATAAGTTAAGCTGAGAGAGAGATATAGATATTGACATAAAACATAAAACAGACTCGAAAAATAGCGTTACTTAACCGAATTCTATCTAAAAACGTAAAACCAACAAATTATCCGATTATCAATATCATTTGTGGCTCAGTTAGAAGACCAAGATTTTAGAGCAACATCCAACATCGCCACAAAGGCAGTTATAGCAAACTACGTGACAATCCGATGCAGGAAAATATATGGATTGAAGAAGTTCCAAAAAATTTATGGTTATATAAAATCGATTCTGACAAATGTTTTTTTCATTTCCGGAATCTATTCAGTCATGAATTCTACAATGAAAAATAAAAAGTGGTTAGGTTTGTACAAAATGGAAGTAATAAACTATTTACCTTTTGACAAAATCTTTTTTACTCTACCAACAGGCATATTGCTACAGGTTAACCATCACTTTTCGAATATCAGTTACGTCACGACCAAACAAAAAAACAAAATAAGAATAGAAAGACTGATCTGTTCACGTTTCCTTCCATTATACAAACTATGGAATGCACTCTCCTATTGATTGTTCACTTGATCAATGAGAAAAATCTAGAGAATCTAAATTCCAATATATTTTGGGTGGAACTTAGATGTTATTAAACATGTACCAAAAATGTATTTTTATTGTTTTCACACATTTAATTATAGATATACTTTTGAATTGAATTTATCTCTTCAATTCAAATTGTTTAATCTGTAATTTAGTTTAGTGCTTATATTCGTTTCATGTGCTTAAATAAAAGAGAATTTCCCGTATAATAAATAAATAACGATAACCAACAACGACACACCCTCAAATGTATCATACACATAGATAAGAGAGAGTTCTATCTTCCGGATCATCCCTAACCTCAAAACAATCTGTCAAGCTTATCAACTTTCCACCGAAAATACCATTTCGTATCCAGCAAAATAAATATATTTCACAGAACCTGCATATATTGTTAATTGTTTACATACTATGGCATTGTGAGGAATTAACCCGAAACGGTATAGAAAAATAATATTTTCATATTCATAATGGCTTGTTTTGTATACATTTCTTAAGAAAAATCGCGGGTTTTACGTTGACACGACTACTGGCTCCACGTAGGGGAACAACTGAGATTTAAATAATCAAAATGTCCATTTCTGATAGATTTCGGTTCTATACCTTACGGTTCTATACCTATCGGTTCTACCATTTACATGTTTCATGAATATCAATTTGTCGATTTGAGATTGTGATTTATGGATTGGACGATGTCAATTCTTGTAACTTTCTAATATGACGCTTTGCAGACTTACGATATTTTACAAAATATTGTTCTTGTGATTTGCAGGAGACCAAATAACGGTCTTACATTTTCGTTTATTCTCCTTTGATGGTATTAAAGCTATTTGCACCGGTTCAACTCAAGGTTACCTTACAACTTAAGTACCTTACATTACGATTTTGGTTTGCACCGCTATTTGAGGAAAACATAAGCCTCAGTCAATATGAGCCTCAGATTCTCCAGGCCAAGATGCATATAACTCCTGGTGGAATTACTTATAGCTGTGAAATTGTCATCCAAAACTGTTGATGTACGGCCTGCTTGATTCATGACATTTTTATTGCGTCAAGAGAGTCTACTCAATTTTAACATAGATGGCAGGCAAATCATTACCGATCATGATGACTTGACATGTCGTTTTGACAAACGCATGCTGCGTCATCGACATAACCTCAAATTGAACCATGTCATCATGTCGAAGTCGAGAGACAAAAAATGCTATACTCTACCCTAACTTTTACGAATGACAGAAAAACACAAGAACAAATAAATAACAATAACCCAACAACTAAAAACGTCGCAAAAGTACCGAACTGAGCGAAAAGTATTAAAAGAACAGAAAAATCACACGATATATACCAATTAGGCTATCCAGAACACGTGACCACGGCTCTTTAAAAATGGCCGGCTGTAGGCACACATGAATGGTGTTTGTGTTTGGCACTAGCTTCTACTGCTAATAGTTTTGTTTAGTTGTGATTTGAAATGTTATTATGGCTGTTTTAACTAAAAGTGATTTATTTATTATCATTAGAACGAGTAAACAAAGACACTGCATCGATCTATAGAGACAAAAGGAGAGTGATAAAGTGCATGGATCCTTTTACTTTCACTCCTTGTGAAATGGACATATCTCTAGATCTTTTCACAACAGTAACGGCATTCGACATTATTACATATCTGCTGTTGACTCATAAACAAGAAAGCCAATGAAGGCCTACAAAAGTTTAACAGGCTATAAATATCTTGAAGCTGGATTTGCCCATGATTGTGAAGCAAGAAAAATGGATGAACATACTGTTGTATGGATGAACATAATGTTGTTGTTGCCAAGGTAGGTACTGATTTTTCGTAATTTATGAACTGTTTATTAATGTTTTCAATTAATTTTCAGATGAGGCATTCACAGCGAATGGATATTCTTTTGATGCGACGATGTCTTGTGGCTGCTATGGAAGTGGTGTCCATATTCATTAAGGAATATTGATATGGGGCAGTATTCAAATTTAAAAACCTCAACTATAATAAGCGGTGGAATTGCAATTACCCTAAAACGTGACCATGCTTATTATTACCAAACTCATTTACAAATGAAACTAACTGAATGAAAATACTGCGATTTTGTGATTTGGTCACCCAAAGGATATATGTTCATGAGTAAATTTTCCCAGATGAATAATTCTGGATAGTTGATTTCCCAAAAGCGTACAATTTTCGTAAAGTAGTTGTGCTACCTAAGTTTCATAAAAGGAAGACTTTTTTAGAGTTAAGATGGTGTCTTTGTAAAAAGGTGAGGATGGCCGAGTTGTGCTGCAGTGTGAAAATGATATCTGTGAAATTTTATTGGACCCTATAGGACTGTCCGATGTTCCAAAAAACCCCTGGATTGGTTCTCAGTGCATGAAGTTATGACTGTTTCCTCAACACTATTATTTGTAATATATGATTGCCTACACATTTATCTATTTTTATTTTCGAATCTTCATTGGATTGGTCGTTTTTTTACACACCGAGTGTCAGATATCGCAAAGTAATTTATTTTCACTTGTTACATATTTTTACATACTAATTTGTTATTTTGTAACATGGAACTATGTATATTAGGGTATCCTACTTAATAAACATCTATCTATCTAGTATTTGATTTAATATACCACATTATCAAAATGTAGCTAGCTAGGAATTTTTAAAAACTTCACTAAGTCGCGATCTCCACGGCTTCCACAATTTACAACATAACACTTTGTAGGCATGTTTTTTATTCGGCAAAGTTTCATACAAAAATTTCACTCCAATAGATGAAAATTAACAATAATCAGTCTCGTTCAAACAAAAACAAATACAATGTATGCCTTCAGGCGGCCATCTTGATTTTAGTTTGACAGCATCTTGGATAGCCTAGCCTAATATGCAATGTAATTGACATATAACCTCAAAATAATGTTAACGTTCAAAAACTCAAAAAATGTATCTAGTAGGCACTTTGGATTGTTGGAAACTCCACTATATTCGACTTAAGCGTCATCTATTGACGAATGGAACAAACTCTATTGACGCAATTACAGGATCAAGAACTTTAGTTGAAACAAAAGCGAATCAGTAAACGCACCAGGAGTTATATGCATCTTGCTCCAGGCATAGGTTCCACCAGGGTTCCTTGATAGGGGGTTATGAAATGTCATCGATTTTGTCGGGCATCTTGTTTCGTCATTGGAGGGAAATTAAGGTGGCTATCCTGAGATTAGAGGCGTCAAATTTGAATTACACTAAAAATCCCATTTTGTTGGATTGAATTCGAAACCAATCGGTGGGAGTAAATTGAAAAACGTGCGAGTGATTAATACATATTTGATATTGATATATTCTCTAGTTCGCACAAGTATTTCGAAGGCTTCTGAGAGTTTCAAAGTTGACGAAAATAACAAATTTTTAATGAGCCATTTCAAAAAAGAAAGAAAAGGTGGAATCTGAGATTTGAAATATATTTCAAAGATTCAAAGACTAATCTTAATATATCTGTTGTAACACTAGTTGAATAAATTGCACCATTCAAAGAGAAATTCTTTTCATGTCTAATAAAAGAAATCGAAACAAATTTCTTATGTTGACATTATTGACATTATTCCAGAACCTCAGGTGCAAGAAGTGTGATTTGTTATATGATTGATCTCTATTTTAATCTAAAATGTGTGAATGTGAAATGGGGTAAATGATTAAAATGATATATAGATAAATATTTATTCGTCCTTAAAGTTTACTCAAATATAAAAACTTATCAGACTATAGTCACTGTGTCATTCACCCTGCCTTGTTCACAAAACTAACTCACATTTCATCGACAACATTTATAATATTTTCAGAAATGATTTGAGTACTGTTATTTATGATATGAGTCAATGTTTTATTTTATAAATTCATTTATACATTGTTTCATAAATAGTAATTTACTTCTTTATGTAGAAAAAATTTAACATTTCTATATATCTACCTGAAATCCTAATTGAATGGAAAGTAGTAAAATTGTGCATATCCAATATTTTAAATAAAGCTGAACATATCATTTGTTTTTGCAACGTTCCATAATAACTTTGAGTTTGGATAGTTCTTACACTTGGTAATGGGAACTTTTCTTTTATTTTTATTTCTTCATTCTGATAATTGTTGTACAATAGTGTTTTTCTCGTTCTTTGTAACGTTGTTGTAAACAAGGGGTGCAAGGAGACTGTGAATCCTCATCTGAAATGGCATAAAGACCTATCAATATCAATCATTTCATAGCACCAGGAATAGAATATAATGAACAAACCATTATTTGATGGTAAACGATCAGCCATGGGTACAGATTCTTGCAAGTATCTCTCTATAGCCAATGGAACTCCAACAGATTGATACGATATAGCAGTGGAGATACCAGATTTTTACCAACACGTATTGGTAGGAATAACTAAAAAGGAACACCAACATTATATCATATTGTCACAGCAAAAATATTGGCTTTCAACAGTTTCTTTCCAAAACCAAATTGAGTTATGTTTCTCATTAGAACAGTTTGAACTCACCGTTGTTCTAAGCATTTGTCTTGACTTCTTATGTAGGAGAGATTCTTGAAGATTGGTTTCAAAATCTCGTTCATTAAAATGGTCTGAAAAAATCCTGGAAAAATCAATACTACAGAAATTGATCCATTGCTGCTTTACTGTTCTTGGGAAATATATGGAACGACAATTTATCATCATGGTATGATGTAGCAGTATTGTTACAATATTAAACAAGTAACTAGCAATACAAAATACAAGAAATAGGGACAATATTTTATTATGATTTATCTGAGCCACGGGCTTTAGTAACTTTATTTATTCGCAAATTGACGTAAATATAACCAGTTACCAATTTCATGATAGCCACCTTAATTTTCCTCCAATGACGTATTCTCTCCCTTTCCTCAGTCTTCCCCTTGTCTAAATGCTCACTTATTTCATAACCCCTTTGTTTCAGAATCTTATAAATCTTTGTAATTACTGATTAAAATATACTTTTAAAAAGCTCAAAAAATTCTGTCTAGTTTTTTACTATTTTATTTTGACAACAACAACTATCTATGATCCAAAAAGTACATAAAAATCATTAACAATATACAAAGTGTATAAAAAAGAATCAACATATACACCCCACCGTGTAAAATCTCTATGAATTTTCACCCTCTACATCAATTTTACATAGTTTGTTGACTGGTCTACGATATGTTCCTCTGGATGTTTTGACTTCCACCACTCTAATTACTCCATCTTTTCCTGGAAAAGTTGCTACAATTTTTCCCAAGGGCCACATGTTTCTAGGATGGTTTTGGTCGACTACCACAACGACATCACCCAATTTGATGGGTTCTGTGGTTTTTGTCCATTTTCCTCGTTTTGTTAATGTGGGTAGGTATTCTTTAAGCCATCTCGCCCAGAAAATGTTCGCCATTTGTTGAGATCGTCTCCATTGTTTTCTCAAATTTACGTCGTCTTGAAGAGAAGAATGATTACCAGATGTACCTATTAGCAGATGGTTTGGTGTCAAGCATTCAGGATCGTTCGGGTCCAATGAAACATGAGTTAAAGGACGACTGTTGACTACATTTTCAATTTCTGCGAAAACAGTTAACACAACTTCATCCCTCGGTGCTTCTTCTTTCAATATATTGAACATAACTCTTTTTACTGATCCCACTAGCCTTTCCCAACATCCACCCATATTTGGGCTACTGGGAGGAATGAAATGCCATTCAACATGCTGTTCAGCTAATTTGCAGATCATCTGTTCCGAATTGAAATTCTTGAAATATGTCTTTAATTCCTCGCTAGCACCTTTGAAATTCGTACCATTATCTGTATAAATAGCCTTTATAGGACCCCTTCTTGCTATCATTCTTTGTATAGCCATGATGGTACCATCTGCCGAAAGTGAATGTGCTATTTCCAAATGTATGGCTCTTATTGACATACAAGTGAAGAGTACACCCCAACGTTTCTCACGACGTCTACCAACAGAGACATATAAAGGTCCAAAGTAATCTATGCCTGTAAATGTGAAGGGTTTCACATGTTCGGCAAGTCTTGCAGGTGGTAGTTGTCCCATTTCTGGAGGAACGGGTTTAGTTTTACGAATTCTGCAGAACTGACAATTCTTGGATATCGTTTTTACAGCACTTCTTCCTTTTATAATCCAGAATCGTTGTCTCAGATCATTGAGAACTGTTTCAACCCCTTGATGGTGTCTTTTCTCATGAAAGTACTGAATGATCAACTTGGTAATTCTACTTTTTGGACCAAGAATAATTGGTTTTTTCACATTATCTTCTACGAACTCACAATAGTTGATTCTTCCTCTCATGCGTAAAAGTCCATGTTCGTCTATAAAAGGAGAGAATTGCAAAATTCTAGAATTCGACTCTAATGGCTTGTTCTGTTTGAGCAGTGCTATATCATATCCAAAACTTTCATTTTGGGATGCTCGAAGACAACTTTCCTCTGCCAAGCTGAGTTCTTCTACAGTCAATTCTTCCGTACATTTTTCTTTCTTCAGTTTTTTGCAGAATCGGTGAACCCAAGCAGTAGCTCGAACAAAACGTCTCCATTTCGAAAATCTGTTTACGTCAGGTAGTCCTGAATCTTTATCCACCGCCATGGTGAAGAATACAGGATTGATCTTTTCCTCAGAATCTTCTTTAGAATACGACTGTACGAAATCCTGTTTTGGCCAACAATTTTCAGGATTTCGGAGGAACGGTGGTCCATTAAACCATTGCGAGTTTGCACGTAGATCAGACTGGCAACTGAACCTCGTCACTCCATCTGCTACATTTTCATTTGTGGGAACGTATTTCTATAAATCGAAAGAAGTTAATTCTTGGATCTCTCCAACTCGATGAGAAACGAATTGTTTATAATTTCGACCATCGCCTCGAATCCAGTAAAGTACGATTTTAGAATCAGTCCACAAGTATGAAGTTCGAATATTCAACTGTATTTCATTCCTAATAGTATTCAGTAGTCTGCTACCCATCACCGCTGCTTGGAGCTCTAATCTTGGGATAGATATCGGCCTAAGAGGTGCCACTCTAGCCCTCGCAGAAACCAAGACAACATTAATACCTTCTTCGGATATTATTCGCAGATAGGCTACGGCAGAAAAAACTTCTTCGCTGGCATCGCAGAATACATGAATTTCAATTGATGAAGCTTCCAGAAGAATATGTGAATAACATCTTGGTATTCGTACATTTTCAATTTCTTTGAGTTCATTTAGCCAGATGATCCATTTTCGAAAAATACTCTCAGGAATGGCATCATCCCAAGTAATACCACATCGCCAAATCTGTATAATCCGTCCTCTAATGGTTAAATTCGTGAGGAAACCAAAGGGATCGAATACAGACATTACCATCTTCAGAGCTTCTCGCTTGGTTGGCGTTTTCATCCCACTCACTATTTCATTTTTTACTTTGTGGAATGAAATATTGAATGTGAATTCGTCCTCTATCACATCCCACCATATACCGAGAATTCGATTTGCTACAGACTTGTTCAAATCTTTAGCCACAGTATTGGTATCAGCATATTTCTCAGTCACTTTTGGAGAATTAGATATCCAGCCCACTATTTAGAATCCGCCTTCACGGTGAAGGTTAATCATATCACCAATTTTCTTGATCGCTGTCTCTTCATTTGGAGTGGAGTCAAGGTAATCATCGACATAAAACTGGTTCTTGACATCAAATTCTAGGTGTGAATATTCGCTCGATACTCTCGCATTGAGGTTTTTTATGAATTGCGCTGAACATGGGGAACAAGTAGCACCAAATGTCATCACCTTCATTTCATACTCATCCAGGTGTCTGTTGGGGTCTCCATTTCTCCAAAGGAATCTTTGCGCACAACGATCTTCAGCTCGAATCTGTATTTGATGGAACATTTCGGAAATATCTCCGCAAAAGCCCCATTTCCATCTTCTAAACCTCATCAGCACTCCAGGGAGGGAACTCAAGTAGTCTGGACCTTGCAGAAGATTATCATTGAGGCTGATTCCAACAGATTTGGCTGCGGCATCGAAAACCAACCTCAACTTATTCGGTTTATTAGGGTTGACTACACCGAAATGAGGTAGATACCATACTCGTGAATCATTTTTGGTGCATACTTCTAAAGGTTCTAGTCGTCGAATGTAATCTTTGCGTAAATAATCTTGAATTTTGTTACAATATTGATCAAAATATGATTTGTCTTTTGCCATCTTCCTCTCCACGCAAAGAAGTCGTCTAAATGCATTTTTCCTGCTTTCTGGCAAAACAATCTTGTCTCTCTTCCATAGCAGGCCAGTTTCATATCGTCTTTCATTCTTCAATTTGGAAGTCGTGTTTTCTAGGATTTCCACAGCTCTCTGCTCTTCTTTATTGATTCTAGTACTTGTAATAGTTACACCAAAGGCTTCAGTTGAGAAGGAATCCATAATTAGACGATTCAAGTCATCATTTTCATTCTCTGGGCAACATACATGAAACGAAAAGTTATTTTCCGTATGTGAAATTTGACCAACATTCCCATGAAGGACCCATCCTAAGTGTGTTTTCGTAGCAACTGGACTTGTAATCGGACCCTGGAAGACTTTTCTGGCGACTGTTAAATGTATATTGTCTTGGCCTATCAGAAGAGTCGGCTTGGCGTTCCTCATATCTTTTATTGGTAATCCCTGAAGGTGAACTTCGTTGAAATCAGACATCAACACTGTTTGACTCGGTAGCGCCAAGTTTTTGATAGTTCGGATATTTTTCATCTGGTAGATTTTTGCATCGTTTTGGATTCCAGCAATTTTCAAGTCGATACATCGGGAGTCTTCGTTGCTCTGTACAATTTCGTTAGCCCACTGCATGCTATACTCACAAGATGGCCGAAAGTGAAGGTATTGTGGATGGCTCTCATAGTTATAAATGTTGTAAAAAGCCTCTAAAACATTATGTGTGCACTAAATGCTTCAGTGTTTTTCACCAAAGTTGCATCATGCGAATGAAAAAAACAATTACCTTTATTAGTGGGAACAAAGTGATTTGCTGTGAAGCCGAAAGTGAAAATGAAGAAAACACAAGCCAGCCTGACAGCGTTCTTGAACAAACTATTAGAGATCTGGTGGAGGATAATCACTGGAAATGCAATTATATTACCAAACTGAAAGAAGAAACGAGTGTATGGAAAAGTGAAGCCCTTGAAATGGAATCTAAACTCAATGAACAGGTAGAAATCCAACGACAACAGATTGTAAAACTAGAACAACAAATCACCGTTTACATACAAAAACAAGCTGATAAATATCTTGAAACAAAAACAACTGAAACTCAAACTGATGAAAAACATTCGACCAAGGAATTCCTATCAGACGCGGAACTGGACAAAAAAAGGAATACCCCGGCAAAAAAGGACAATGTGTCTCCGAAACCCAATGAATCACCAAGCAGGCTCCATATACAGGGTGATAAGCAACGGGAACCAATAAATTTATTCATTGACAAAGCTCTACAGCAGGAAGAGAATAAAATAGAAGTGACTGAGACTTCAACTTCAACTCCAACTCTGACAATTATACAGAGTATTGAGCAAGGTACACAAACTAGAAATGACAGACTATACAAAGTGGAAGACATAAGATGTAAAAAAAAAGGAGGAAGAAAAGGCAATCCAGGAAAATTAATTCCTTTGAAGTTGAAATATTAAATGATGACAATATTCAACCCAATGAAGATACTCGATTGAACACACTATCTCAAGAAACGGACATATATTCAGTGGACATTTTGAACGACGTTTCTCACAATGAGAATCAACATCAACCCTCAGACGTAGAAAATCACCCAGATAATGGACTGAAAACCAACATAGCTGAGTGTCCAGTTGGGCAAAATGATGTTCTCAATAATCAAGTAGAAATCACAATAAGGTCATGTGAGGAAACTTCAAGCATTGTTGAGGAAACCCATATGCACAGGGACAAAATACTTATAATCGGTGATCAGTATGCTACAGGATTTTCTGACGTGTTAAGAAAATCTATTCAAAATGCCAAATACAATATTTCTGAAATTCTGAAACCGAAAAAGGAGCTATCAGAACTAACTAGTACAATTTTCAATGACACTTTTGACTATGGGTCCGAAGACTATGTCATAATCATGTGTACTACTAGTAACATCAGTAACAACAAAACGTTACACGTAGCACTAAGACAACTGTTACCCATAAGTAAAATTACGAATCTACTACTCATTACGGAATGCGATAAGCACATAGATAATATTATTATTAAAAAAATACTAGGACGAGCAAAATTCTTCAGCAAACAAAACCTATGCACATCCCTGAAGATTATGATCGACCATAAGCAAAAAGGAAGAAAACTTGGAATACTTGAAGATGTATTGAGATTCCTCACACAAAAAACCGGTAGTATTGTCCTCAAGACCATAAGCAGAGTTTCGAGAATGGATAGTGCCACAAGCAGTACATTGCAAGAGGACTATGTTACAATGAGTGCAGAAAACTCTAAGGAAAATTCTTTTTTCGAAAATCGAGACCAAAACACACAGCAAAGGTAACGAACAAAATCTGCCAACAAAAGTTCTCTCTATTATTATTGAATATTCAATCCATACGTTGTAAAAGTGATGAACTGTTGGTATATCTTGATGACAAAAACTTTCCAAATGTAATTGTGTTAACTGAGCACTGGCTTAATAATGATGAACCTTGTTTTATACCTAATTATATTGTACCCTCTAAATATTGTAGAGCTTTGGGCTATGGAGGCACCATGATTTTAGTAAACAAGGAATTCTCCGAAAAATTTCCTGTTGAAAATATTTCCAAGTACAATCACTTAATAAAAGAGAAAGTATTTGAATGCTCCATTTGTCACTTCAAAAAAATAAATTTGTATATATTGTGCCTGTACAGATCACCATCATCGGATGTGAATCTATTTTTAGAGGACTTAGAGTTAATACTAAATGACTTATCAATAAATTCCATTATACTAGTTACTGGTGATCTCAATATAGATTATAATAACAACAATTCTACAGCAACTCAGTCACTTGTAAGACTACTTGAATCATTCAACTTGAGTATGCATGTCAAGTCAGATACCCGTATATCACAGTATTCCTCATCTTGTATCGATTATATCTGTAGCAACTTGGTTGAAGAGAAGATCAATTGCTCAGTTTCATCCTCCGGACTATCGGACCATGAAACGGTTGAATGTACAATATGTTTCAATGATACAGAAAATAATGTTAAATATAAATATGGCAGGCTGTACAGCAGTACAAATTACGCGAAGTTTTATCATAAGTGTCTTAACTTAAATTGGGCTTTTATTTCATCTCAGACTGATGCATTCCTAATATTTCACAATCAATTAGTGAAGGTATTCAATGAATCTTTTCCTATTCAAAAAATCAAACTCAAACATAAGAAACCATGGATAACACAAGGAATAAAGACGTCCTCAAGAAACTTACGCTCACTGCACTGCATAAGAAAGTTTACAAACAATCCCATTATCCACTCTCATATTAATCTTTATAAAAAAATCTACAGAAAAGTCCTAAAGTTAGCAAAAGAAAATTACTATAAGAACAGAATTAATAATTCGAGCAATAAAACGAAAGAGACTTGGTCGATTATAAAAGATCTAAGAGGCAATTGCAATAAAAGAAACCTTATCGACATACCTATTAGTCCAGATAAGATGAATGAATTTTACTGTTCCATAGCACAAAAATTGACCGAAAAAATAGTAGTACCATTTGATCCTTTGAATAATTTAAAAAATCACACAGTAAATACCAATTTCGTATTATATGACACCAACATAAATGAACTGATTGAAACAATTAAGGATATCAAAAATAAAAGTGCATCTGGTTACGATGATATATCCATTAAGATTATTGAAAATCTTCCAGTCAGTGTACTTGAGGTACTAGTATCACTGATTAATCATTCATTTCAAAATGGTTTGTTCCCATCCTTCCTGAAAACATCCGTAATTATTCCCCTACACAAAGGAGGCAACCTGGACGACCCCTCTAATTATAGACCAATCTCCCTTATCCCGACCATTGCGAAAATGATAGAAAAACTGGTTAAGAAACGACTCAGCTCTTTCCTCCTAACGCATAATATTATTAGTAAGAATCAGTTTGGATTTCAGGAACATAAAAACACCCATAATGCGGTGTTTACATTTCTATACGAGGTCTACTCAAACATCAATGGTGGAGATGTTGCGGCGGCAGTGTTTTGTGATCTAACAAAAGCCTTTGACTGCGTGGATCACGAGATACTCTTGCGGAAACTAAATCACTATGGATGTAAAGGAGTGACTCTGCAATGGTTCAAATCATATCTCATAGGTCGAAGACAAACAGTAAAATCAAATACAAATGAATACTCGAAGCAAATTGAGATCAATTCTGGTGTGCCTCAAGGATCTGTATTGGGTCCCATACTTTTCCTGATATATGTTAATGATCTCACAAATATTGACTTGACTGGTAAAGTAACACTCTTCGCAGATGATACCACGATTTTGTGGCACAGTAAAACAGAAGAAGATCTGAAGGAAAAAATATCTGTAGATGTAAAAAAGATCAAGTTATGGTGTGACTCGAATCTTCTATCCTTCAATATAAATAAAACAAATATAGTTACTTTTAGATGCTCACTTGATAATTTTTCCTTTGATAACGGAGTCATTGAAAATACAGACTGCACCAAATTCTTGGGAGTCTTCATAGATAAAAAATTAAAATTTGATAGGCATGTCGAGCAACTCAAAAGTAAAGTATCCTCTGGATGCTATGCAGTGAGGGTAATTTCAAAAGAGCTTGGATCCCAGACTGCTAAAACAGCATATTATGCCTTAATCGAGTCACATTTAAGGTACGGGATACCTATCTGGGGAGTGTGTACCCTAGACCAACTAGAAACTGTGCAGGTGCTTCAAAAAAGAGCAATTCGATATATTTATAAAGCTAAACCTCGCGACTCATGTAGGCCATTGTTTAAAGAAAATAAAATTTTGACAGTGACATCTTTGTTTATATTAGAGACCGTATGCTTGGTGAGGAAACACTTCACCAAATTTGACAGTGCTCAGTCTAATTATTCCACACGCCACAGCATTAATAGTTTGAAACTGCCGATACCCAGCACGTCTTTGGTGAGAGATTCCTTGTATTACAATGGTGTTAAAATGTATAACCACTTGCCAAACCATGTTAGGGGTACATTAATGGATATTGAAATATTCAGGAAAACTGTCAAAGAACTACTGAAGCTCAGACCATATTACAGCCTTAAAGAATTCTACGATGACTCAATCTGAATACTTCTCGAATGTCCTAATATAGGTATGGGTATACTGATTAGAATTTTTGTGATTACCTCACTCTCATTAGGTCTGCTTATATATTCAAGTTTGTGTTGTTTTTATACCTATGTATGTTTCGACAAAAACATTTGTTCAATGTTTTTATTCAATGTTCTATTACAGTAATTTTAATGCTATAGTTGTATATTTATATTTATTTTATATATAACACTCTTTACTGACTTCATGCTTTGTCGACAAGAAGAAATTCTTTAATGACAATAAAGTATATTTATTATTATTATTATTATTATTATTAAAATGGTTGAATTTCACCGTCAATTCCTAATTTCGCAGCCATATTCTCATCAATCAATGAAACAGTTGATCCTTCATCGAAGAGAGCAAAGGTTTCAAAACAGCCATTTTTTCCATATAATTTGATTGGTGCTATCCTCAATAAAACTTTTGAGGTACCCATATTGACTGTTAGAACTGGTGCATTTTTGTCCTCACCAAGGACATCTTTGATTTCAGCAGGATTTCTATTCTCGGCTTGGGTGGCTTTATGTAGGAGGAAGTGATGGCGTCTTCTACATCCATCAACTCCACAAAATCTTCTGGATTTACAATTTATTTTTCTGTGACTTCTGCCCAAACAAGAAAAGCATACCTTTGCTTCTACTATCTTCTTCCAACGATCATCTACAGAGTCTTCTTTCATTTTTGGACAGTTGACAATAGTGTGACTACCAAAATCTTTGCAATAAAAACAACGTGGTTCTGATTCATCTTTCTGACTATCCTGGATCTTGGTATGGAAGAGCTTTTCGTGAGGTCGACCGAAAGTGTTTCTGCTACTGCGACTCGGGATATTGGCTTGCTGGTATTTTGGTGTAACAACACAGCAAGCTGCTGATGCTATGGAACCAGCCCAGTCAGCGAAGTCTTTCAAAGTAGCACTTGTTTCTTCTTTCTGCTTTTTCATAACAACTATCTGACCCCATTGAATCTTCAGGTTATTGGGAACTTTCTCCAGAAGCTTCTTCAATAAATAAGGATTGTCTAAGTAGTTTCTTGCTTCTAGCTGTTCCAATGTAGCAACTAGATTATTAATATTGCAGGAAAATTTGATGAACATATCATAGTCACCATCTTTCAACACAGGAAAAGCTTGAATCTTATCAATTAGGGCATCAATGATATACTCAGCTCTACCAAAACGCATCTCTAAAGTCTGAATGATGAGATTGACATTTTTTGGTTGAAGCATCATTCCTCGAACACTATCTAGAGCTTCTCCTTTCAGGCATTTTTGCAATTTAAGCATTTTCTCGTCATCAGAATATTGACAAACCTGCACACGTCTGTTGAATTGTGTGATAAATAATGGCCAGTCTTCAGGTTTTCCATCAAAGATTTGTAGATCTTTATCTAAAACTTGCCTGCTGATAATGGTTCCTGTGTTGTCAGAAGGAGAAACACTCTGTATTGCTTTTTCTATTACTTGACAAAGCCTATTCAAGCTGTTTTCTTCTCCTTTTCTTTTATCTCCAAACTCTACTGTTTCAGGATTGGAATTTTTACTGGATATTGCGTTTTGAGTTACCCAGTTTTGAATATCTTTATATTTTTCTTTCTGCTCCTTATATATTCCACTTTCATCTTCTTGAGAATCACTTTCTGTATCATATTCAATGTCTTCTAGTTGAGCTTCAGCTAATTCTTTCTCCAATTCTATTATTTTCAGCTGAGATTCTATTTCTAGTTTCACACTCAACCTGGAAACTTGTTCGGTCGGTGAACGTTTTTCCTTTGTATCTGCTGAATGTACAGATATTTCATTTCCACTGAAACTGTGTGGAGCACGATGATCTCTCACTGACGGTACAGCATCACTTTGGTTTTCGGTAGTAGTAGTTGCAGTATTTGGCCATACAAAGTTTGAATCAAAAATTGTATTTTTTCCGAAATTTTTCCTTGCAGACCTTAATTTTTCTGACATTTTTTGTCAAAAATGTCACTCAATTTTTCAGAAATATTTTCAAATCTCGATTTTCTTCAGAGTTGAGTTTCTTTCGTATTTCCACCTTAGTTCTTGTTCGGCTCAAGGACCATGTTTCAGAATCTTATAAATCTTTGTAATTACTGATTAAAATATACTTTTAAAAAGCTCAAAAAATTCTGTCTAGTTTTTTACTATTTTATTTTGACAACAACAACTATCTATGATCCAAAAAGTACATAAAAATCATTAACAATATACAAAGTGTATAAAAAAGAATCAACACCCTTCCTATCATAAGAACCCTGGGTTCCACTTAACTACTTAACCTCACTTTTCCTACACGAAATATTTTCCTATTTTCTTGATGTTCAAAGTATTTCGAGCACTTTTTCTGGATTTTGCTGATGTGATTGTATTTTTCCCTTTATTTATGGTGACCAAACCTACAGCTCTCTAAATACTAAACCTGATTGAGGCTGATATTGAATATCCCTATGATGTGAAAGTAGGAAAATAATTTTCAGATTCAACACTATACCTATTTCTCAATACAAAACGTCTATTGATATATTGTTAATTTGTATTACTTACGAACTTAAAAATATTCTGTTGCTTTGTACTAGAGGAATGGAATGGCGAGTCGTTCCAATTTTTCTTATTCATCCAAAATTGTTAACCACATCTTTATGTCGTAAGCATTTTGGATGAATACTTTTCTGTTTACCTAAGGTAAGTCAGGTCTGGTCAGGGTGGCTAATAAACTACGCATTGTGGCTAGTTTTCCCGGTAGAGACAAATTTTTTTAAATTACATGCCATACTCCCGCCAGCCTTTCAAATTAGACAGAACTGAGAGCAATGTGCATATTTTTTAAAACTTTGCCCTGTTTAACGTCTCGTCGTTGGTTACGTAATCATTTTTGCGCTGTTGCCAAACATATCCACTACTCAGGTAAGGTTCAGGCCAGGAGTCAACGGTGCAAACCATATTTACCTTAAGATGTAGCTTAAGCTGATCATCCACTTATGCCCATATGCACCGTTTTTGCTTTTAATCCAGATGAAAAGTGCGGATTACTTAATCCAAACAACAGTTTGGCATCATTGCAAAAATCTGTACAACTTGACGTTTTCAATACCATCTTATCAAACTTTGACATTTCAAGAGAATCGCGCAAACTGAAGGGATGAAAAAAGTTCGAAATTTATCCATATTGGAAATTGGGGAATATGCGACGGTATTAAAAGATGAGAAAACGTATCGAATATCGCTGGATGATAAGAAAAATGCATGGAAAAACATCGAAAACGAATACAATGCAAGTGGTCCTGGTCTATGCTATCATACTGCAGAGTCGCCCAAAATATTATTCGAAAATAAGGAAAAGGAGTTGAGAAAAAAAATTGCAGATGGTACTTAAAGGTAAGTTTATCAGACTTTTTTCCGAAACAAAAAAAGTATAGTTACTTAATTTCATCTCCTGAACACGAATCCGAGGAAATTTCGTGATGGTCTTCAATACTTTTCGAGTTATGACCTTTTAAATCTTGAAAATCGACCATTTTCAAACACGATTTTTTGAGATCCTAATCAACACGTATTTCACAATTACAAGCACCAAAATCCAACATTTCAAAAAAATCAACCTTCTTGAAAAGTACCCATACATAACCTGACCAACTCATTTCAAGAATGAACCTCTATGAAAAGTGAGGTTGAGTATAGTAATATAAGAAGATTAATTTTATTTGTAATAGGTTTGGTAAAGTGTGGACAAAAGGAGGCATTTTGTGTTATTTTTTACAGAAAAAATCGTGTTGGGATATAGTTGATTTCCAAGATTCAAAAAGTCATAACTCGTAATGTATTAGAGACCCCCACGAAATTATTTCGGTTTTGTGTACAGGAGATAAAACAACGTAAGTAACACCACTTTTCTTTTTCACCAGAAGACGACTTCGGATAGAAGCAGTTGAAACGTTGTGATTTATACAAATCATAAGATGAGGGAAGTCCGAAATGAATATACTCACTTTTCATTTTGTTTCGAGAAAAAGCCCGATAAACTTACCTTTACCATGAAAGGTAACAGAGACTTTTTACTGGATGAGGAACGATGCCAAAAAAAGGGAAGGTGAGATCGAAGACAGCTTGAACAACCCAAAAAAGCATGTTTTGAAGAAACTTCGAGCTATCCAAATCAGATACAACTGAAAAATTAGGCAAATTAGATCAGCAAGTTTTTCTTTGTATTTCTTCATTACATTAAGAAATGTATAAGTGACTTGATGTTCTGATTGTAGAGTGGAATAAAATTATTTCTTCATGGTGTATTCATTAAACACTATTTCATTTCCTAAAAAGTTAAAATATGTGAATTTCAGATTCCTAGATAGTATGAAGAAGAGCAATTTTCCACATTTTTGTCACAAGTGAAAGATTTTGTGTTACTACAAAACCTTTCACGAGTACAAAATCTTTCACGAGTAGGTATTCATAAAAAGTGCACAGCAGAATTTAGCCAAATATATAATCGAACCTAGTGAAATAATTATTAATTCAATTCTCTCTACGATTTTGAAGAATCCTTTGGCTTTCCATACGATTTCTCATATCATGCATATTGGGTATATCCCCAATTATTCGACCATGTGTTCCGATTCGTGCTCTCCTAGATTTTCAGGGGGGGCAGAAATCCCTTCATTCATATTTGAGGCGATGTTATGTAACACTGCAATTCCTTCTGAATTTGCTGAAGAACCAGAAGAGTTGTCTCCTTTCGAAGTTTGAACTTCCATAAAAAAAAAAACCATGTCATATGAAAGTATTCCGCCTGATTATATTATCTTCTAGGAAATCCAAAATTATTAACATTAGTAATATCTTCTAAAAATATTTCGTATCAACTTCCATTTTTCCTTTTTTTATCGAAGAATACAAAGATACAGTAATAACCAACCCAACAGTCACACGTGCGTTTGCTAAGCTTAAACTTCGAAAATCATTGGATTAAAGTTAATCGCGATTAAGGCGTTTTTCGATACGGTGCATACAAAAAATAAGAGTTAATCGAGCTTAATTTTTAATCTCGTTTAAACTACTTCGGTGCATACGGCTGTTAGCTGATTTTGTTATTGATGAGAACCGGTGCGAATAGCTGTTACAAATTTAACTTCTTGTAATATTCAGTTCTTTATTATATTTCGGTTTCTCAGGGAATTTGTTTTTGAAAAAATTAGGTTATTGTCATATATTGGTCTTACGAAATCAAAATTCAATTTGTTTCCATGTCCTTAAAATTAATTAAAATTTGTTCAGTTCTCTAGAATATCGTTACTGAATTTCATTGGTTCAATACGTTTAATTATTTTTAATTCAGTTTGACATTTTGCCATTTTGATGGATTATAATATGTAATCTTCAATAACTGTCAAAACATTCTACACGGATCACTTTGCCTGTGCCATTCTATAGCAAAAAATGTCCTTGTTCCAATGAACTTTTTTTACGAAATCAAAATTCGATTCTTTTCCATGTCTTTAAAATTAATTCTTATCTAGTTCGGTTCTCTAGAATATCGTTACTGAATTTCATTATCATTATTTACAATTCAGTTTGACATTGTGTCATTTTGATGGATTCATAGCAAACTCTCATGAAATTGTTTTTGTCCTAGGTGGATGCTTTGAAAAAGTGTGAACACGATCCTCATGTATTATTGGCTGTTAGCAAACTTTTCTGGTCGGAAAGGAAAATTTCAAAATGCCGTGAATGGTTTCATCGAACTTTGAAAATTGAACCAGATTTGGGAGATTCTTGGGCACATTGGTATCGTTTCGAACAGTTACATGGAACTAAAGAGCAACAGGACGAAGTGAAGCAAAGGTGTCTGGCTGCAGAACCACATCATGGAGAGCTGTGGTGCACCATTTCCAAACAAATTAGGAACGTTGGTTTAAATACTGAACAGACTTTGAATGCAGTAGCAAAAGAAGTACCTATACCTGTGTAGATTTTATAGTAGACCTATAATTGTGCAGATTTTTGTTGTATTTTTTTTTGTTCTTTTATGTTAATGTTTCCTGTGGTGAGAACAAATAGTATTTTCACTTCTAAATGCGCATTTCGATAACCAATTTACCTTCATCATTGGGAATACTAAACTCCTGTGGTAATTTCAAGAAACTTTCTTCGGTTTTTTATTTATGTTTCAAATCAATTTGATGCACTTTCGGGTGGCAGGAGGAATGAAAATTGTAATTCTAACATACTTTGCTATTAACCTGGTTAGTACTAGTTCCTGAAATGGGGCATCGTAACGCCGTCGGACTTCAGGAAATTAGCTACCAGGTCGAAGTGCTGGTGAGGGAGATTATACTGTACAACCCCCCTACAATGTAGTACTGGGCGATCAGAAAAAAACTGAAAGGAACTGATCTTGGTAATCCATAGAATGTTCCTATAAGGTTGCCAACAGTCCTCACCGATTTACTCACAGACATTTATGAGATTACTCACAACTTCAAAATATCAATACTGATTTTTCATACATAAATCACAGAAATAAACATAAAAGTCGAACATTTGATTATAACCGTTGAATAATAGTCCTGTTACTTTTTATTTCTCTACTATGTCGTCAGATGACTCTGGACAGTGCCACAAGGCAGATTTTTACGAGCCCTATCAACTGTATGTTGGAACAAGCAGTTACTTTGCAAATAAAATGCCAGTTTACCGAATTTCTTTTATTCTAATTGTTTTAATTGTAAATATGAAATCAGCAACATTTTTTATGATGTATGGAAGTATTTGTACGGTTTAGTTTTATATTGCAAATATTTTATGTTGATTACTGTTTAATTAATTGTTTGATAATCGAAAAATTCTGACAACTAAATATGGGAAATATGGGAAAATTTGAAGGCCTTGTTAATACAATGTCTAATAGAGTTCAGGCTGTTATTCGAGCTAAGGGCGATCTTATTAATTTTTATTTTAATATATGTTAGAAATCAATTGTTTTGTTTTGGATCCAAGTGGCAAATTCTTTTCAATTATTTTTTACTGATTGTACTCTATTGATTCTTATGTATTATTAGAGAGTTGAAGTGCTGCCATGAATGTAAACGTTAACACACAAATTGACATCTACGCATGCATATTCGTGGCATTCTCGGTAACGTTGAAAATAGGTTTAAGGGCATACGTAAACTAACGGTATCACACAGATACCTTAAAAATCAACACACGTAAACCGAAGAATATGAGAATCACACGGATGAATTGCGAATGAGCGAATTTTGACTTTAAAGCCATACCATCAAAAAGTGACGAAGCATTATTTACAATTTTACATGAATCATTATTTCTTTAATTTATTTTTGATGGTCTATGTTTGGTATTTCGCTTTATTTAAAACAACAATGAGCATATCGACAAGCGGCTAGTCCGCTAGTGCAACAGAAGCAACTTTATTGAAATATGCAGAGCATGCGCCAATCACGAATTAAAATATTGTATTTCAGAATTGCGGGGTGTTTAGGTGACAAAACAAGAAGGCAAACTGAATTGAAAATGCGTGAATCTGTTTTTTCGCTCGTAATTGACACACAAACCTAACCTGAGCAAGCTAACCTAGCATGCGAGACTCGAAAATGCGTGAATTAGTTTTTCGCTCGCAATTTACACACAAACCTAACCTGAGCAAGCTAACCTACCCAAACAAATAGCTGCATGCAAACCGAGTTGTAAATTACTAAGTCAACCATACCAGACCTGACTAACCTTACCTAGACACAATAACAGTACAAATTTGTTACAATGTATCGACTTTTATCCAAAATTCAGAGAGATCAGCCGTGGAGCAGCCATATTTGTCCATATTCGGAATCTACTGAGCATACTCAGTGGATTCCAATAAAGTTACATCGGTTGCACTAGCCGCTAGTTTACAAGACTTCAACTCAATTTCATAAACACCCTGTAAACGTTTTTTCGTACGTTAACGTCGACGTGAAGGTTCACGTTCTGTAATTCAATACTATTATATCGTAATCCAGGATACACACCTAAGCTGTGTTGCCAAAATGTCTATTTCTTTCATTTTTTGCCTTCACTAACTAGCTAAAAAAATAATTTCAAGATGTTCCGGAATGGTTTCATAGTTAAAATTTGGGGAAAATGTTTCTTTTTTATATAGTTCCAGTGTGCAAAATCTGATGACCGGGAGCATGGGACCCAGAAAAGCATATATCCTCCTTTTTCTATTATTACCCCTATTCTAGTAACCGCCGCGCCGCTTGCGTTGCCATAAGCTAGTGGGCTGGTGTTTCTAGTTGCTTAGGAAAACTTTCAATTGTTTTCATTATTATACAGCCAAACAAATCTGCCACTGATTGGGTATGCTTGATCTATTATAAATAAAATCGTAAGTTGCGCCCAAAGAGATTTAAAAAAATTATCTTAGGAGAGTATTTCCCACAGAACTCATTATATCTTATGACTAGAACGCGCTTTATGTATCCTCGGCTACTCTAATCTTGAACAAATCGTGGGCATCCGAAAAGAGGACAAATTTCACTAAGGAAGCACATACGTTATCTCTTGTACCTTCAAGAGCAAATGAGTAGTAAATAAGACTATGTCTAGTCAGCTTACCAGTTTGTTTGTAAACAGAGCAGCGTTGTCAGTTTTGATTCTTTTGGTGTTTTGGGCGATTTATTAAAAAATAAAAAAAATATTTATTGTTTATAATTTTTATTAGCCATTCTATACGATGAGGTGTTTTGTTAAGGATTGTGGTAATTCTTGGAGAAGGAAAAAAATTAAAATAGTACATTCCATAAGTAAGTACTTGGAAAACATTTCAAAATGTCCCTACAATATAAAAACCTTTTCAGATTTCCGAAAGCTAATTTCAGAGAATGATTCCGTGGACCAAGAACTCAAGAAGTGATCTACATTTGGAATGGTCTCAACCACATCTATACAAAATTTGTTCGGATCATTTCTCAACTGATTGATTTGTTCGGATCATTTCAAAAATTATTGTTTTGTTCGGATAGAATTCCAGCCAAGACTGAAGCCAAATTCACTTCCAACACTTGATTTACCTGAACTCAGTGATTGTGATATCTTCAATCCAGACCAGTCAGGAAGAACTGATTTCATAGTTATGTTATTGTCTCTGAATTCAAAGTGTCCTGTATGAAGAAGTTACAAAGCACCCTTGAGAAAAGCCAGTCAACACTTTTGGGAATGATTTTTAAAGACAATTGTTGAATATATGAGGAAGTACACAAACATTTCTGACATCTATTCCAAGTAAATCTCCTTTTATTGGCTTCAAAATAACGATCTCTACAATGGCAGTTTTTGATGAAAATGTCAAAAGTAATACACTAGAATACCTGTTTACACATTCATTTTTGTACTTTGGGTGATGTGAGATTTAAAATTGAACTCCATATAAAAGATAGTGATCGTAATGTATTTTATTGAAGCAAATATATATTCAGTGCGAAGGCTATCAACCTATATAAGTCCTGCTTCTAGGTATATTGAATTTACAATAATTGTGGAGATTATCATTTAGTCTCATATTATATGTATGTAGTTAATGTATTCAACCAAGCAGAGTTTGATTATGACAAAGGACAGGACTCAAGCCATCTTCTAGAGCCCTCTGAAGGGTTGATTGTAATATGGTTGAAATGTGAGGTCTACATAAAAAGAAAAATGACTAATATTATTCAGTAATCAATAAAATAAATTCACAGTTACGTTATTCATTCATTCATTCCCATTTCCCAGCATGTGCTATTTGATACTCAAATATTCGAAAATTTAATGATGACAAAAAAAATTGTAGAATTAAAAATAATTAAATTAGATATTCAATTAACCACTTGACAAGTATTTACATAATAAAATACTGGAAGTGAGATAGGTGTGTAAAAAAATTAAATACTTTCAGTTTCAAACATGAAAGAAACGAAAAAAGTCACGATACCATGAGTAGCCTTATTTTCACATTGTTTTTGGGAATTTCTTCGAATGCAGAAGATCAATTAAAACATTTAAAAAAACTGAAGCCGAAAACGCATCATAAAGTTGGGATTTAGTTAATTTTAGAGGAAAATCATTTGATTTCTATTGTCATCATTGTTTCCCAAATGACTATTATAATAAATAAATAATCTTTATTTCATGGAATATTTCATATGTATAACATGGATAAATACAAAACAAAAAATGAAAATAAGCGTCATAAACAGAATCACAGTAGATCATGTGAGCGGGATTAGAGCTATGTGTATATATGTAGATAATAGTCATCTAGGGAGTAAGGCTCAAGGTCAATAAGTGCCTTCTTAACTTCTTTTTTGAACTTGCTGATGCTCTTCAAAGTTTTTATACTGTTTGGTAATTTATTGTAAAATTTTATCGATGCATATGACGGATGCTTTTCTGATATTACTAATCTGTGTAGCGGAAAATTTAAATTGGTATTACGTGCTGGATATCTTTCATTGGGTCTATGTTCAGATAAGTTTGTATTTTTAAACAAATACATATATATATATATATATATATATATATATATATATATATATATATATATATATATATAATGCATAGATTGTCATTATGTTGTTTCTTTTGAAAACACCTCTGCAGGTTTCACGAAATTTCATTTTGAACATAGCTCTAATCACTCTCTTTTGAATGCAAAATAAGTCATTAATATTTTGGGATCCCCAGAATATTATTCCAAATTTAGCACAGGATTCAAAATTTGCAAAGTATATAATTTTTAAGGGTTTTTCGTTAAGGTATTTGCTTATGACTCTAATGCTATAGCATATCTGGTTCAGTTTTGCTCATAAGCTTATGATATGGGCGTTCCATTGTAAATGTTCCTCTATAAAGACTCCCAGAAATTTGGTATTATTTTGAATTTTGATTTCATTGTTTAGTATGTATATATTTTCAGGTGTTTTAATTCTTTGTTGTTTGGTCCTGAAAAATATAGCGTTGGTTTTCTCAACATTTAGTATCAACTTATTTTTTGTAAACCAGTCATAAATGTTTCTCGTTACGTTCTGCGTTTTTCGTCTTAGGTCTGGATAATCTGAACTTGAAACCAACAAGTTAGTGTCATCTACATAGTTAGTTGATGTGCAGAAGCATTAAAGCCATTTAAGATTTCCAAAATATCATTCATGAAAATTATGAAAAGTGCTGGTCCTGTTATGCTACCTTGAGGGACTCCTATCTTGATGTATTTTAAGTTAGATTTAGTTGCCTGTTCATCATTCACAATTTTGACTCTCTGTTGACGATGTGTTAGATAGGATTCAAACCAATCTAAAGCATTTCCTCTAATGCCATATTTTTCAAGTTTTATCAATAAGTAGTCATGATTCAAGCAGTCATATGCTTTGGAGAGGTTGTGGTGGTTCTGTCCTTCCTCAAACTACGCCCATGAATAAACTGGATCTTGGAAAGAGGGAGGTGGAGTTGTCAAGCTGAGCTGTCGTCGGCGGGGTCCGAGAGAACGTAAATGGAAACCTATTCCGTTTATAATTATTGTTGATCTTACTAATAAGTTATGTAACTTGTATAAATGCATGAAAAGTAGAATTGCAGTCAGATATCTATGTTTCATTCACCGTCATCTATCCTAGCCCTGAAGAGTCTCATCAGCCCAAGCGATTATTCGCACCAGTTCATTTGACGCCCAACTTGTTGCTAGGGTATGGACGGAGAAGGTGAATAGATTTGAAGTTTCTGAAGGAGACACACATATTCAGTTACAAATATATGTCGCATCGAGGGAAGAACTTGGTATCCTGGTGAGAACTTTCCAATTACATACCTAATCGTTGATGTCGTATGCGCCTATCAAAGACTTGCTGAAATAATGATATTCCGAGAAGTGTTAGTTAGAACTTTATTATTTTTAGAACTGATTTTTATTATAATTATTGTTGAAACATTTAAATAATTGGCTTGAACATGAGTTCCAAAAGGATCAAGAGAAATAGAGGCAGTGAACCTGATTTAAGTGTAGATTGGCAAGGTATGCTACATAATTTAACTCAAGGCATGGCCAAGTTACAACAAACTGTTGAAGATCGATGTTAATAGAATCGACCAGAGAACAAAGGTAAATAAAAAAGATGAATCCGCTTTACCTTTGCCTGAGCATTGTCCTCAACAAAATGTTAGCTTTGCAGTCACACCTCAAATATCGAACGATCGATCATATTTATTAAACTGGAGGGAACTGGGGGGTAATAATTTAACATTTTATCCGAACTCCAAAGTTCATCCAGTGACTTTTCTCAACAAATTGAATAAAACATTCAATGATGCGGGGGTCCCCGAATATCATAGAAAGGGCCTAGCATTGGCGTGCCTAAGGGGTACAGCAGCGGATTGGGGCTCAATTAAAGAAGATAGTTTCGGGACATTTAATGATTTCGAAATAGCTTTCAGAAACAGATTTTGGGGGGTGGAAAAACAGCGGGATCTCTTCTTGGAACTCAGCTTCGGAAAATTTGATTCCGGTAACAGATCGGAATATTTTCTTAACCTTGTTCGTCTTGCGGGGTTTTTGGACGAAAAAATTCCTGATCAAAGATTAATAGGGATGATTTCCAAACACTTTCCGGCAGATGTTCAGCGGGGTATTATAACGAATAGTTTCTCAACTGTGGAGGGGGTAGAAGAATTTCTTCAAAAAATCGACGATACCTATAAATACGATTCTTGGGAATCAGCAAGGTTTTCGAGAAATAATCTTGATAACCGCCGCCGAATTAATTCAAATTCGGAGCGGTCTAGAGAATTTAAGGACCCCATAACCAGGAGTCAGAACTATTCTAACCAAAACCCAGCGAACAGCTCGAATAATATTCAAACTACCAACATTAATTACATAACTTCGTTCAGTGAAGATTCGGAAAATTTGCTAACTGATTCAGATAGCGAACCTGAAGAAAATGAAATGGTCTCGCCGACCATTATGATTTATGTGGGGAAACAGGGGATAAAAACTTTACTGGACAGCGGGTCAGATGTGTGCGCTGTTTCTGACCTTTTTTACAGTAAAATGAAAAATGAAACACTGAGTATTCCAATTTTACCGGTGACAAACGTTTCCATTGCCGTCGCTGTGGGGGGTAAAACGCAGCGTATTAAAAATCAAATACTTTTACCAGTTCAAATTGCGGAATGCAAAATGGACATAATTTGCTTAATAGTCCCGAATCTGAATTGTAATATTCTTTTGGGCGCAAACTGGCTCTCTAAATGGAAGGCTGTTGTCGATTTTGATAAATCATCTCTCCTTTTTCATGAGGGAATAAACAGTTATTCTACAAATATTGTTTTCAAATTGATTGAGACTAATTTGCATATCAATTTATTTAGAAGTAGTGATGTTGAAAGTGATATTTCTTTTAATAATGAAAAGGAATATAGTGACATATCTACGGTAAAACACCAATATACCGATGCGGAGATCGAGTTGGTTGCTGGGCAGGCTCATACAGATGAGCTAAATAAACAGAAACTGTTGGAGATTCTGAAGAAAAACAAAATTGTTTTTTCAGAATGTCCAGGACGAGTTAATAATTACCTTCATGAGATTGAGTTGAATGACTATAAAAATTTTAATGCGCCTTCTTATCCGATTCCATTTATTTATAGAAAGGAGGTTGCTTTACAAATTTCGGAAATGCCGTCTTGGGGAATTATAAAAAAAGAAAAACTGAATATGTTTCATCACTGGTTTGTGTCATTAAAAAAGACAAAACTGTTAGGGTATGTTTAGATGCCCGAAATTTGAATAAAAAAATGAAAAAAGATTTTATAAATCCTCCTAATCCAAATGACCTTTTACAGAATTTCAGCAAGGGTCAGATTCTAAGTACCGTGGATTTAACGGCTGCGTATTGGCAGATTCCAATTAGAAGCGACCACACGAAATATATTGGGTTTATTTACGAAGGCGAAACTTATACTTTCAGTCGCTTGCCATTTGGATTGAGTACGTCCATGGCCAGACTGATGAGATGCTTGAACAAGGTTTTAAGAGAAGAATTCAAAGAATTCATGTCTATATATGTGGACGATTTGCTTATCCATTCGAATACGATTGAGGCTCACCTAGAGCACCTAGATAAAATATTCAGATCTCTGGGTGAGGCGGGGTTGACAATCAAACTTCGGAAATCTCAATTTATACGCCAGGAGGTTGCTTTCCTTGGGCACGTTATTTCTTCAGAGGGAGTAGCTATCGATAAAAAAAGGATAGATTGTATTGAACATTTTCCCACTCCTCATAATCTCAAAGAATTGAGAGGATTCTTAGGCTTGGTTAACTACGAACAAAGGTTTTGTAAAAACTATGCAAATCTTACATTACCTCTCCTGAAGCTCCTGAAAAAGGGACAGAAATGGCAGTGGGGATCGGAGGAAAATGAAGCGATGTGCGCTATCAAAAACGCGTATTTGCGAACTGTAATAATTGTTCATCCTCGTTTTGATCGCACTTTTTATATTCAGTGTGATAGTTCAGACTATGCACTAGGTGGTAGTCTGTATCAGCTGGATGATGAGGGAGAACGGCAAGTGGTAGCGTATACGAGTTCGACTTTAAAGGGGAGTCAACTGGCATATACTACCACTGAGAAGGAAGCGCTGGCTGTTATACATTGTTTGCGGCAATGGCGCAACCTGATTCTAGGAAGAGATTTGGTCATTTTATCAGACCATAAATCTCTTAGCTTTTTATTGTCTTGTAAATTGCGTTCTTCACGGCTCTCAAGATGGATCATGTTTATTCAAGAGTTCAATTTTCGCATCGAATATTGCAAGGGATCGGAAAATACAGTAGCTGATGTGCTTTCTCGATTTCCGTTGAAGAAGGAATTATCGGTGAAACCCGAGAAAACGGGTGATGCCAATATAGTTTTAATGAAAATATCGAATAATTTCTCTGAAATAAAAAAAATTTCAAGGTTCTCAGAGCGGATCAACTGGAAGAACCGTGGATTCGCGAAAAAATTGAATTTCTCGAAAATTTTCAGGGAGATGCTGAGGTTCTGAGTGAAGACGAACCCAAAATCGTGAAATGGTTTATGGTTCACGAAGGGATTTTGTTCAAAAGGGGAAATAATCGCTGTCAAGGCTTCAAATTATGTGTGCCAAAAAATCAACATCGTGATATTGTTGTCGCGCATCATGTTGCTTTGGGACATTTTGGAAAAACAAAAACATACCTTCATATGCGTCAGTTTTTTTACTGGCCAAAAATGTCGAAGCACGTCAGGCAGATTGTGGCTGCTTGTGATTTATGCCAGAAGGCAAAATGCTCGCCAAAGAGTAGGGGTTTACTGAATCCCATCATTGTTGAGAAACCAGGTGAACTTGTATGTTTAGATATGATAGGGTCATTGCCAAAAGGAAGGGGGGGTGTAACGCAAGTTCTGGTAATTGTGGATGCTTTTTCGAAGTTTGTCAAATTATATGCACTGCGAAGAGCTACTTCAAGGGCTATATTAAACATAATCATGAATAAATATATATATCGGATGTACAAAAACCCAAATGCGTATTGAGTGATAATGCCACTCAGTTTACCAGTGATTTGTGGAAAAAGATGTTGAATGAGGTCGGAATCAAACCCAAACATATTTCAGTGTACTTTCCATCTGGAAATATTACTGAGCGCTATAATAAGGAAATAGGAAGGATTTTGCGTTCCTATTGCTTTGAAAAACATAGCAAGTGGCCCAACATGTTAGAATTCGTTGAGTATTGTTTGAATAATAGTGTAAACTTGACCACAGGTTATACTCCATCTTATGTTCAGACAGGTACGATCCAACCTAACCTAATAGAGAAACTTGTGAAATTTCCAAGGAAGAGGTAAATGCTGTTCCGTTGAATGTTGTTTGGGAATTAGCCCACACTAATCTGAAAACAAAAGCTCAGCGGCGTGCTGATAAGGCAAATAAAAAAATAAATCCAGTTGAGTTTCAAATTGGGGATAAGGTGCTCGCAAGAACACATTACCAGTCTTCTGCTGAAGACAAAACCATAAAAAAGTTTTTTCTATTATATGAAGGTCCTTTCTATGTTATAAGGAAGGCCGGTCCCAATTCATATGTGATAGGAAATGAAGTAGGTGTCGAGTTGTCCAAACAGAACATAATAAACTTAAAGTCCTATAAAGTCCTTTCAAATGATTATGCAACACATTCTAATTGATTTAGTTTGATTAATAATATAATGTTCCTATAATAGAAAAGTTGTCCTTATACAGAAAGTAGGGATCTCATTATAAATGCTTATTCAGGGCTGCATATTTTTCTTGTTAACTTAAATAGCCGTATTGTAACTAGTATTTAAGTTGGGGGGTAGTGTGGTGGTTCTGTCCTTCCTCAAACTACGCCCATGAATAAACTGGATCTTGGAAAGAGGGGGGTGGAGTTGTCAAGCTGAGCTGTCGTCGGCGGGGTCCGAGAGAACGTAAATGGAAACCTATTCCGTTTATAATTATTGTTGATCTTACTAATAAGTTATGTAACTTGTATAAATGCATGAAAAGTAGAATTGCAGTCAGATATCTATGTTTCATTCACCGTCATCTATGAAAGAATCCTAGCCCTGAAGAGTCTCATCAGCCCAAGCGATTATTCACACCAGTTCAACTCTCTGTTGACGATGTGTTAGATAGGATTCAAACCAATCTGAAGCATTTCCTCTAATGCCATATTTTTCAAGTTTTATCAATAAGTAGTCATGATTCAAGCAGTCATATGCTTTGGAGAGGTCTAGAAAAATACCCAGCACAATTTCATTATTTTCGAATGAATCAAGAATTTTCCTGGTAAACTGTGTAATTGCAGTTTCCACGGATCTGCCTTTTATGTATCCATGCTGACTGGCATTGAAAAACTTATGCTGTTTCATGTGATGCATAAGACGATCACACATCGCCATTTCGAACAGCTTAGAGAAGGATGGCAGAACACTAATTGGCCGATAATTTTCGAATAGTTCACAATCACCTTTTTTATGGATCGGCGTTATTAACGCAATTTTAAGTTGTTCTGGGAATATGCCAAATTGGAATGAGTTATTCATTATGTAACAAAGTAAGCTTGCTATTGATCCTGAACATAATTTTACCATACTAGTCTATTTCCTAAGTCCCTTATTTCATTTATTGAAACTGGTTAATGAACATTGATTGTAAACTACTCGGGCTGTTACAACTGAATTGCTTAGCTTCTAGTTTTTCTAACAGATTGGGAATTATATTCAGTAGAAAGTCATTATACCTATTTGCAACATTGCTCGGTTCGCCTTTGAAGGCTAAATCGGTGAATTTTTGCTTCCCTAAAATTTCATTGTGGATACTCCACATAGTTTTCATTTTATTATCTGAGTTAGTAATTTTTCGTTCATAATTTTCTTTTCTTTTTCGAGTCAACAATTCATTATAACTTTTTTTCATGGCATTATATACATATTTAAGTTCTGGGCGGTTGTTTGATATAACCAACCAGGCATTTAATTTATTTCTGCACTCTTCTACTTCAGGATCTTTCCGCGGCACATGATTCTTTACCTCAATTCGTTTAACAGGAAAGCATTCATCGAAAATATTTGTGAAATAACTCATGAATGTATCCCATTATTCATTCACTTCGTTTTCCTTCAATTTATATATGTCTGACCAATTCTGATCATCCAGTTTTCTAATGAAAATGTTTTCGTTCTCGTCCGAAAATATTCTAATATATTTAAAGATTCTACTTTTTGCTTTATTTGTGGAACACCTGATTATTTGAGCAGTGTGATCTGAAATAGAAGAGTTCAGAATGTCCGTTGTATAACTGTCTTTCAGGTTTGTAAGAATATTGTCAATACACTTTTTCGAGGTTGGTGTTATTCTTGTGTATTCATTGATGGTGAACACAAAAGAATAAGAATTCAATAAAAGATTCATTTTAGTTATATTTTCAACGGTATCCTTCAGTTCAATATTGAAGTCACCAGCAATGAATATTACTTTTTTCTCATCAGTTATTACCTCAAGCAGTTCTTCAAGTTTTTCATAGAAAGTTTTTAGATTTTCAGTGTATGGGGGTCGGTAGATACTTATGATTAGGAAATTTGTATTATTTACTCGGCATTCAATTGCCGCACACTCAAATATATCACATTTCGATAATTTATTGACTTTTCCCACTATTTTATAACTAATTCCATTTCGAATGTAGACAGCTGCTCCTCCATGTTTACCTTTTGGCCGACAGTAATAGGAGGCTAATTTAAAGTTTTTGATCCCATATGTTTTCAACTCACTTTCAGTTTTCCAATATTCCGTTGCTGCGAAAAAGTAACAGTCAGGATGCTGGTTTAATAGTGCATTTAATGGATCTATACTATTTCCTATGGACTGTAGGTTTTGATGAATCAGGCTTACCGAGTGTTTACTACTTGTGTATTTTGGTATTTGTATTGAGTCATGGTCATTTTCAAAGGTACTATTATTAATCAAAAATCCTCATTTCTCTGATAATTGTGGTACTTTCTGAAATCGAAGCGTCTGAATGCAACACTTCTAGGCCATGTTGATTGTTTGTAAATTTCATCTTTAAATCGTTCATCGACTCCGAACATGAAGCATTTATTTTGTGATTCATTTGTTGGCAATTCTTTTATTGTTATTTCAGCATCTTTCAGGGTATCTTGTTGTTTTATATTTTCCTTAATTTTTTCAGTGGTGATATGCCTTTTGATCCTATATAGGTATAGCCAAACTTTCCGTTCAGCTCCAAAATCTTCATTGGTATCGTTTTCACCAAAATTTTTTGTGGGTCGTATTTTCATTCTGTTCCTTCAATATCTGACATTTCTGTCCTATAACTGAAAAGTTGACAGATTCAGTTGATCCGACTTTTGAGGTATTTGATTGAAAGCAAAAAAACGAATGGATAAGATAAAATTTTAATGAAAGAAATTCAAAATCTTCCAGAATCTGCATTGAACATGTTTCAATAAATGTTTCATTTTGTAATGATGGAAGTTATACAATTAGATCCATAGAAATCATAATATATATACAGGGTGTTAATTAAGTACGTTGACAAACTTCGGGAGGTGATTCTTTGAAGGTTTTCAGGACGAAATGTTCATATAAATATATGTCCCAAACGGCTTGGTTTTCGAGATACAGGGTGATAAAAATACATTTTTTTTCAAGATTTTTTAGAGTTAACTTAGACATTTTCTACAATAATCAGTTCAAATTAGGCAAGTACAATCCATTCAATAGTACGCACGATACAAAATAATGCATTTCTCAAATAATTCACAGGGTCCTCCTTTTTTCAGAGTCAAGCTTTGTTCAACCCTTCAGAATTTTTTTTCCGCCGCCACTGACATATGAGAAAGGAATAATGAATGTTGTTTCATTTAACATCTTTTTGCTCTCTTGATGTTTTTCATTTACTTGTACGGTTCAGGAGTTACAATGAAAATATTAACGCAAACATTTTCCAGTAACGCATAACATAAAGAAATTTGAGAAGCAAATAGTCTAACAAACTTGAAGGGTGATTCTTTGAAAGGTTTCAAGATGAAAAGTTCATATAAACATGTCCCAAGCGGCTTGGTTTTCGAAGTACAGGGTGATCAAAATACGTTTTTTAGGAGTTTTTGGAGTTTACTTCGAAATTTTCGACAATAATCGATCCAAATTATTTCAAATTGGACAAGTACAATCCATTCAATAGTGCGCATGATATAAAATAATTCATTTCTCGAAGTGTCATTGCCACTCTCCAAAGATTAGCGCGTGACGCAATACGTCATTTTGTTCTCATTACACAAATAGCTATTTTCTGCTCTTGTAGAGAAAATGTAATGTTATGGAGCTCCCATACATTTTTTACCATAACTCAGGTTGAATATGTATTGCACAAAGTTAATTATGGCAAAATAATTTTGGAAATTTTCAATAGTGAATAACTTTATTATCAAATACTAGAGCAAAGTAACATAAATTCCCTAGGAATAAAATTAAGTTCAGAAAAGGACCATTATTGAAATTGATATGTCAGAGCAGCTGCTGGAAATGGCCACCGCCAACTTCAATGCATGCGTTTATGCGCCTAACCATAGACTGGCGGACACGCTCAAAAATACCAGGAGTGTTTCTTATAATTCCGCATGACTCCTGTATGCGATTCCTCAGGTCTTCTTCACTTTGAACTGGAGTTCGGTACACTAATGATTTAAGGTGCCCCCAGAGGAAAAAATCAAGTGGATTCATATCGGGTGACCTTGGTGGCCAAAGTTGTGGCCCACCACGCCCAATCCAGCGATCAGAATAATTCTCATCTAAATATTGGCGTGCAACCAATCTGAAGTGTACTGTAGCACCATCATGCATAAACCAAATTCCAATTCTTTCCCTCAGTGGGATCTCTTCTAGGAGTCCAGGTAAGATGAATTCAAGAAAATGTCGATAATGGTCACCATTGAGTCTATGAGGCAGAAAATGTGGCCCGATAAGGAAATTCCCTACAATTTCAATCCAAACATTCACAGAAAACGTCTCTTGAAAATGGTTTTCAATCACGGCGTGTGGGTTTTCATCAGCCCACATATGATTGTTGTGAAAATTAATAATGGCTTTACGGGAAAAGCATGCCTCATCGGTGAATAACACTTGAGATAAAAACCATGGATTTTCCAACAATTTATTTCGAATCCAAGTGCAAAAAGTTATTCTCTTTGGAAAATCCCTTGGCAGAAGAGCTTGAACACGCTGTATGTGATAGGGATAAGGTTGTTGCTCTTTTAAAATTTGCCATACCAATACATGGGTTACGTTAAACTGTGCTGCAATTTGTCTTGTACTGGTGTCTGCATGCTGCTCAATTTCGTTAAGTACAGCTTCTTCTATCTGAACTGTTCTAACTCTCCTGTGTCTTCCTATGAGAACAGCAGACCTCTTGAAAGTACCCGTTTCACGAAGACGGGAGTGAATATTGATGAACATTTGTGTGCTGGGAATATGACGTTGTGGAAATCTTTCTAGATACATTCGTCTGGCGGCACGAGCGTTACCATCAGCCATTCCATACATTAAGTGCATGTCTGCCATTTCTGAATTTGTATATTCAACCATTTTATCCAAAGGAATATTGAATGAATCTGCTTTATAGCTTGCCCTAATGAAGAATTAACAATGAGACAGTTTCTCAACTTTCGATAACTGTCAAGTTGTTGATATTTAAATAAATGAATTAATATCAAAGCCCACTTTGCTATTTTTATGAATTCAAATTGATTACAAAATTTCTGCGTTACTGCAGAAGAAAAAACAAACCGAAATTTCTGATAAAATAATGTACTCCGTACGGAAACAAAAATTTGTTTGATTTAGTTTTTCGGAGTTATGACCAGAGATTCATAAATGAAAATCAAATGTGTAATGATCTGCGACTATTAGATAAACCCTATTAACTATCTTCCATTACATGATTACCTTTCGGAAGTTTTTTATGTTGAAAAGGAAACGTTCAATTGAAAACTAAAAAATATCTTTTTTTAAAATAACAAAAAATTTGTATGAGTTCTCTATCAAGACTGATGGGTAAAAACATTTTTAATCAAATATCTCAATGAAAATGCACATTTTTACCATCAGAATCTTCAGGTTGAAAGTTAAGGTTTTCCCAATATCTGTCAGATCTAGTTTAATATCCAGCGTACCGCAGTGACGGGGAGATAGTAGTTTTCTGTTAGATATCACAAAAAGAAATCACATCTTTACAATAACAAGCTTTTATTTAGCTTCACTTGTAACTAACTAACAAACAATTTAATAAAAGTTGAATTTGACCCACTTCTAATACTCCGATTAATTTGAAATTTGGCAGGTTTCCGTAATTCCGGTGACAATGCATTAAAAAAATGTTTGTTGAAAAACAAAATGGCGGCTCCAATATGGCGGACGAGTTTTGTGATTATGATCCGATTCTGTTCGAAATTGGTATGTGATGGTTTTTGGGTTGGAGATTTTCAGTTTCACATAAAAAATAAACTAAAATGTTAAAAATGAAAATTATAAAAAGAAAACATTTTAAAGTTTTTATACAATACACTGAAAAGGAAAAAATAATTCATTTCATTGTTTGATCTAGGTAATCTTGTACAGAAAGATTTTGATACTCACAGAATAACCTACAAAAAATGAAACAAATTATTTTTTCATTTTCAGTGCATTTGTATAAAAGCTTGTCTTTATATTTTTCATTGTATAATTTTTATTCATCGTAGATTTTTCTAATTCTGAAAAAATATTTCCATCAATTTACAATAATTGAAAATGTTTAATTTTCAAATTTTCTAATGTTATGCCACACTGGAAAATGTTTAAATTAATATTTTCATTATAGCCCCTGAACCGTACAAGTAAATGAAAAAATGCTAGATATCAAAAAGATGTTAAATGAAACAACACTGATTATTCCTTTCTCATAATATGTCAGTGGCGGCGGAAAAAAAATTCTGAAGGGTTGAACAAAGCTTGACTCTGAAAAAAGGAGGACCCTGTGAATTATTTAAGAAATGCATTATTTTGTATCGTGCGCCCTATTGAATGGATTGTACTTGCCTAATTTGAACTGATTATTGTCGAAAATGCCGAAGTTAACTCTAAAAAATCTTGAAAAAAATGTATTTTTATCGCCCTGTATCTCGAAAACCAAGCCGTTTGGGACATATGTTTATATGAACTTTTCGTCCTGAAAACCTTCAAAGAATCACCTCCCGAAGTTTGTCAACGTACTTAATTAACACCCTGTATATATAGAGTAAGTATATACAGGGTGTCAATTTGAAAACTTCCCACCCTTAATATCTTCCTTCCAGTAAACAATATGAGTAATCGAAAAAACAGGTCAATTTTATTGTCAAGGGGGACACTTTCAAGGACTATTTGTAGCCCTCGTGGTTCAACCCCCTAGGAGGGGTAGATGTTACCCTTCGAATTTTAAATGGGAAGGGGGGTCAAGTGGCACATTATTTTGATGGGCGTTCAATTCTTGTTCCAATGGTACCCTGACTTATTATTTTTTGATGAGCATTTTCCGAAAAATTGCGTTCTAAACTAACAGAAGTAATTATTAGAACGCCTATACTGAGATGCATGGTTTGGCCAGAACTGGTTAGAATATTAGGTGGTACCGTTCCAACCCTGTATTAGGGGTAACATTAGCCATTAGCTCCAAACACTTTACATAAAAAAGTAGTCTAATAGTAAAACGTAGATGGTAGTAAAGTTGTGTTTATTAAATGCTGAATTTTTAAGTGTCATCGCAGAAATTGCACAGATAGCCTTCTTTTTTTGCTACTTCTGCTGTAAAAAGTTTCTGTTTTCCGGCAAAAAATTGGTTAGCAAATTTGAACTATGTGGTAGTATTGTGAACACCGTTGTACCTGTTGGGCTGTTTAGGAATTACTTTAATAAGTGTATAAAAGTGTAAAAATGGTTTACATTCTTCAAGACAGAATTGAAATGATTGTAATTTATGGAGAAGTTGGAAAGTGCGCACGAAGGGCGGCATGTCTTTTTAACGAAAGACATCCAAATTGTAATGTAAGTCACCGGTATGTGCTTGATTTGGTGAATAAGTTTTACGAAACTGGTTCAGTGACAAATAAAAAAAGAAATAACCCCAGAGTACTAAATGAAGCAGCTCAAATTGAAGTTTTGGGAACATTTGCTGCAGAGCCCACGAGCTCCTTACGATCAGTAGCAGAACAGACGGGAATGTCACGCGAGACTATAAGAAAAGCATTGAAAATGCATAAATTTCATCCATATAAAATGCAGATTCTTCAAGAGCTCCACGAGGATGATTATGATAGAAGAATAGAGTTTTGTGAAATCATGTCTCATCGAGTCAATACCATCCCTAATCTTCTGTTAAACATCTGTTTCAGCGATGAGTGTTCATTTTTTCTTAATGGCAATGTTAATAGACAAAATTGTCGCTATTGGAGTGACGAAAACCCACATATTTTTCGGGAAGGGCATACACAACACCCACAAAAAGTTAATGTTTGGGCTGGTATTCTTGGAAATGCCATTCTTGGTCCATTATTTCTGGAAGAAAACTTGACTGGCAATCTGTACCTTGATATGCTTGAAGAGACTATCGATCCTCTTATAACTCACGAGCTAGAAACTCAAATTGATGCAGAAGGTAATGAACTTTTGCAGGGGGATCTGTTACATTACCAGCAGGACGGTGCTCCACCTCATTATTTCCTTCCCGTCCGACAGTGGTTAAACGAGAGATTTCCGGGTAGATGGATTGGCAGAAGGGGAGCAGTTGAATGGCCTCCGAGATCACCGGATTTAACACCCTTAGATTTCTTTCTTTGGGGGCATCTTAAATCCGTTGTTTATAAAACACAACCTTCTGATATTGACGAACTTAAAAGACGAATTACAGCAGCATGACAGTCAATTCCTAGTGAAGTTTTCCGTAATGTTAGAGGGGAGTTCGAAAACAGACTGTATTACTGTTTAGAGCAAAATGGACAACATTTCGAACAGCTTATAAGATAAGCGTAAGTAGATTTTATGTTGGAAATGTCTTTCTCGCAAATTAAATTTTATTGTGTAGAAGGAAAATAACCACCAAATAAAAAATCCCATGCGTAATAAATTTATTCCTGTCATTCAAGGGTTGGAGCGGTGCCACCTACTCTTCTAACCATTTTTATTAAAGGGAGTCAATACAATAATGCATCTCAGTATAGGCGTTCTAATAATTACTTCTGTTAGTTTAGAACGCAATTTTTCGGAAAATGCTCATCACAAAATAATAAGTCAGGGTACCATTGGAACAAGAATTGAACGCCCATCAAAATGATGTGCCACTTGACCCCCCTTCCCATTTAAAATTCTAAGGGTAACATCTACCCCTCCTAGGGGGTTGAACCACGAGGGCTACAAATAGTCCGTGAAAGTGTCCCCCTTGACAATAAAATTGACCTGTTTTTTCGATTACTCATATTGTTTACTGGAAGGAAGATATTAAGGGTGGGAAGTTTTCAAATTGACACCCTGTATAATATATATATCTATGATTAGATCCGAGAAAAGTTACAGATTAGTCTGAATCAAATCTACCGTCATTCATCATAAGAAAAATCAAGATGTTTCCGATGTCATCTTAAAAATGGATAGTACCTAGTTGGGTAGGCGAATTGTTCGATGTGAATCATTAAAATCTTGCTATCTATCATTCAGCAATTTATTCTATTCTAAACTGTTTATTTATGGGAGAGAAACAATATTTCAAATGTTCTGATGTCCCATTTGAGAGAAAAAGAAATATCCCAGTTTCAAGACAACCAACCCATTTCCTATCCCTAAGATACGCATATGATTTTATGCGCCGCTACTGTGAAGAGGACAATACAGTGTTGTAGGTTATGCATGATTTGTTAATCCGCCATATTTGAAACGCATTCTAGTCATAACACAGAACTCATACTTATGGTGGATTTATGCAGCAATCATAAGTCATAAGGAAGAATATTCTTCAATGATTGGTTGGAATATACGGACCAACCAATCATTGACGAATATTCTTCCTTATGACTTAAGACTTATGACTTATGATTGCTGCATAAATCCACCATTATATCTTATGACTAGAATGCGTTTCAAATATGGCGGATGAACAAATCATGCATAACCTACAACACTGTATTGTCCTCTTCACAGTAGCGGCGCATAAAATCATATGCGTATCTTAGGGATAGGAAATGGGTTGTTGTCTTGAAACTGGGATATTTCATTTTCTCTCAAATGGGACATCAGAACATTTGAAATATTGTTTCTCTCCCATAAATAAAGAGTTTAGAGTAGAATAAATTACTGAATGATAGATAGCAAGATCTTAATGATTCACATCGAACAATTCTCCTACCCAACTAGGTACTATCCATTTTTGAGATGACATAGGAAACATCTTGATTTTTCTTATGATGAATGACGGTAGATTTGATTCAGACTAATCTGTAACTTTTCTCGGATCTAATCATAGATATATATTATATACACTTACTCTATATATATTATGATTTCTATGGATATAATTGTATAACTTGCATCATTACAAAATGAAACATTTATTGAAACATGTTCAATGCAGATTCTGGAAGATTTTGAATTTCTTTCATTAATATTTTATCTTATCCATTCGTTCTTTTGCTTTCAATCACATACCTTATAATAAAACGCTATTCCGTTGAAATAGAGTTTCATCACAGCTGATACTATCAATTGTTAGGCCGAGCGGTGCCTTTTTCAATATTTTATAGGAGCGTTTATATAGGAACACATCAGGAAAAGTATACATTTACTTACCTATCAAATCTCATCTCCGGCAACCTTCAGGAAGCTGCTACCAGCTTTGCACACACACACTAGTTTTAATTATTTAAGTTACTTTATTTATTATTATTTTCAACACTTTTCTGGATTTCAATCTATTCAATTACTTCTCAAATTGTTAATTAATATTATCTGGGCCGAAGGCCCAGGTGGAAGATTAAATTTAACTGAATAAAACAAAGAAAAAAAAATAGAACGCCGGAATAACTAAGAAGTTTTAAATTTATAAGTTATTAAATCAAACCCAATTAAAAACCAGTGAATTGAATAAAATTTTATGACATTTACGTTTTTAAACTACTCAAAAAGATATAATTCTTACTAAAGTATTGAACTGATATTTTGAAACAGATCATTCACCAGAAAAGGTCACGTTGCTAACAAACATCTAACACTCTCAAGATTTAAAACAGGACTCCGTTTAGAAGCATAAAATATATGTCCTTCAAGTTAGCTTGGGTTTCGAAATCGTTGAGGCAGTAAATATAAGGGTTATTCGAAAATTAAATAGTTAATTGAATTTCTTTTTCAGTTTCTTCTACAATCGGCTTATGCATTAAATATTTTATAACTCAGATATTCCGACGTTACGAGAAAAAAAACATAATGCAAATTTGTCGCATTATGAAAAAAAACTCTTTATATCTAAACAATTGATCTTATTTCTACTTATTCTATGTCATGGATCTTTCTGTAACACTCGGTTATGGTTTGAATCAATTCTATTAACGGAAATATGACGTTGAATTCATAATGAAAACTGATTATTGGACACAAAATATTTGGTTCGAATTTATAAATACCCCTCGTAAAACTCTCGAAACTGTGTTGGAACGATTTTTATAGCAACCATATGGGCGAAGGTTTTGGTGCCCTTCTCGGTATCGTAAACTAAATGCTGAATTTAATGGCTTCCGGATGTAGATTCAATGGTTGTCCTCTTCGAGAACTTTTGATATATTTCAAGATTACGTTTTGTTACAATTGCCCCCCCTAAAAAAGTTACAATTTTTTTTTTTCCATAAATAAATTGTTACTTCAGATCCATTCAAATATCTAATTCTAACAAGTTTCGATTTCGTCAAGTCTTAATGGTGCACCCTGTATAATACTGTACCGCGCACTGATGAAATTCCGCGACGCATAGATATTCCGCGAACTACCAACCCGCGCACTTACCCGCACTTTCCTGTTGGTATACCGTATATCGATTACGCGCGAATGTGGTTCCTGCGGTGATGGTCAACCCAAAGAAATGGTTTCATGGGACTGCTGCTGCACCAAATGCATTTTCAACGAATGCAATTCAGGAGATGATAGTTGCCCCTAGATTATGAAAAGAACTACGCCTATGGTGGCAATGTCGCCTCGTTCACTGATGGCGAATGGCAAGCTGAGACCTAACTATATAACTCTGAAACAGACTTGTTACCTATATCAAATCATATCAAAACATTTTACAATCACCCAGCTTCTTGCTTTGAGGATGCAAGTGCTACACTTCTTTCCTGAAATTTTCATGAATATTGGTTAGCGTTAGACTTACAAATTGACAAATATTTGGTTCAACGAATCGGATTACTGTTTGTTTATTTCTTTTTCAACTTTTTGAATTCAACATTCATTAATTTTTCGCATATTTCCACAGTATATAGATATATAAGTGATATATTTCTATTCATTTTACTTCAACACGCACCTCTGACAGTATTAAAAGTTACCAGTCTATCTTTTTCTATGTGATATACTTGAAACGACTAAAGTAATTACTGAAAACTAAGTCATATGTGATCTCCAAGTGATTAATGGCCAATTAATTCTTGAAGCTCGACAATATAACCCGATTGACGTATCCAACTATCATCTCACACATTTATTAGTTCTGTCACCTATTTTCATTCAACATTTTCTCATATTTTTAGGCATAATTCATTTCTCTCAAGTTATCCTTTCCTTCAATATACTCATACCAAATTCATTCACCAAATAGTTGAATACGTGTACTTCCACGACACTAGAAATGCTCATATACTTATGTCATTATGAAAAAAAAATTTAATCTTAAAAAAATAAATATTATTATACTCAGAAAAAAAAAATCGCTCAGTATATCACAAATCGTGGAAGATGTTATTAGTTATTGATATTAGTAAAACGCTAGTGGCATGCTCTGACAGTGTATAAAAAGCAATGTCGACATCACTACCATACCAGGTCCCTACGAGTCTACTCAATTTCTTCAACTCTTTCTCTGTAGGTTCTTGCGAGCTTTTTCACCATTTTCTTTCACTTTAACGTAGTATGACTTGGGGATACACAATATGCTTCCGCGGGGTGTTTCACCAGATGGACTCCATTCGTCCATGGGCTCATTTATTCACCTATTCGGACAACCTAGAATTCAATGTCTCCATTCGACAAGTTCCGAATACGTTCCCAAGGCGTGACATTTCCATTCAACATCACGTAGTTAATCACGCCTCCATTCGGCTAACACGACCCTCCTACATCTGTCACACTCACGTTCGTTATATCAACTCATCAAGATAGATAACTTTTTACAAATTTACATACTCGCTTTACCCGAGTTTCATATTCTATATTTTTATCTCTATTTCTCTAGATCTTAAAGGCTCGCTACATTTTTCACTATTTCTTACACGTGCGTCTCTGGGAATTCCTTCACCATTCATGTGACGTCTATTTTACTATTTTCATTGTCAGGTTTCTCTTTTTCTTTCTCATTTTCCGCGTGTGTCACTTTTTTCATATTACTTTCATTTTTCTCTATTTACAATTTGATATTTTCGTTACCCCTGTATTTCACATAATTCCATTTTCTCGATATCTCTTCATTTTCTTATTTTCACGGGGTTGGTATATCACTCTATTGTATCTGTTTCTTTTAACACCTCAATGTATATAAAATCCCTCGCTACCATTTGTCAATCTGTTTTATTTTATCAACAATTATTCTCATATTCGACTTTCTAGCTCTTCAATCAATTAATCTGTCTAACCAATACACATTTTAAAAACAATATTAGATTATTATCGCAAAATAAGTATACATATTAAGAAACCCTATTATTCAAGAGACATTTTATGGGTCTGAATTTTACAGCGAGAAAAATTTCGCAAAACGGTTCTCGTGCACGAAGATACCTTGTTCAAGAAGTTACTAGATACTGTTTTGTAATAAAATAAAAATTCATACCAAATTCTATAAAAAGATTCTGTAAACGGAAGTGGTCCGCCCTTGACTTAATACTCAGTAGAATTTTACTACCCGTTTAAACAGGTTGACTCATTTACTGCAAAAATTTATTCACTGAAATTTTTTCTAATGAAGTATGAACGACTCAAATGTGTTCAATTTTCTTTCTGTTAAAACTAGCAGCATATTTTATTTTCAATATTAAATTCTGAATTTAAATAAAGTTATTGAGGCCCGTTCAAGTCATTAACCCCTTTTCATTGTCGATATGTCCTTTTCTATCTTTCCAATTATTATACTCACGCCATAAAATATCCCTTTTAAAATAATAAACGAATAACTCAAAAATAATATTTATCAACTCGATCACCTATATTACTTTCAACTTAGTATTTGTATTTTTCATTATTTTTTTTGTTTTCCACCTACTGTCTATCTACCTCATTACTTTTAACTAATCGATAAATCTAATTACATTTACACCTGCAGTGGATATGGAATTCATAAAATAAATTCGAATCGGTTTCTTTCTCAGAATTTCAGGACTTTCCACTATTTACGTAACTACCTGTATTTATTACTATACCCGGAGTTCAGAGTTGAATTGAGGTGTTACAATATCAGATATCCTATTCAATTTCTATTTTAATTTGCTGTGAATGCTCTAGTTGACATTCATATTATTTAACAGTAACCTTTAAATGACCCACTTCTTTTTTCAAATAAAACCATAAACTTTTAAGAGAAATTCATATATAATTAACAATTTATATTCAACAGAAATTGCTAATTATCAAATTCAATTACACACAATTTTGATTCAATTCTTTAAAATGCTCACTTTCAACTTAATACCAAAATGCAATATGCTTGCTTTCAAATTAATACAAAAATGGGAGTTGAGATGTGAACTTTATTGTCAACACTCCTCTGAGATCATCCAATACTATATTATAACTTTAGTTTTTCTACATGAAATACATGAGAATCATTGTCTTACTTTATTTTGTGAATCATTGTCTAACTTCATTTTGTAGACGTGATTAAGAACAAACTATCTCAGAATATTCGATAATTTCAAAACTTCTCTGACTGTAAATCTGAATTGAGGCCTATGGAAGTAATTTATTCAAGTTCAATTAATTTTATTTCAAATATTCAACAAATGCTGAATCAACAGTAAAAAAATAAAAATGATTAAAAAAATGAAATTTCTAGCCGCTAGTTTTTTTGTGGTCATATTGATTAAATTATAACACTTTACTAAAAAAAATAAATTGAGAGGTACAAACACATGTGTCAAGCAATCAAATCAAACAATGGCATTTATTTTATTTCGGGAAACATATGAATAATCTCAGAATATCGCTGGACAATAGGTTCGAATTGGGAAGTAAGGTCATATAATATTTCTAACCTTCTCATATATACCTACTTAAGGTACAGTATATTTATTGCTGCTGATAGGACCAAGTTTTCATTATTTCAACCTCTCAACCACCCATAGAGATTATATTGTATCACCCAACCATTCAAGACCATATGTTTGACTGTTTCGTAAAATTCTTCCGCTTATGCTAAAACTCTAGTAGGTAAAGAGAGCAGAGAAATCCTAAATCAACATATCCACTGAGGCGACTGGGATAAATTGATTAAACTCATTAACTTCTTTCTTTTCACAATTACACTCATTCTTAGTTCTGTTTTCTATTTTCATAAAATTCTTTTTCTACTTGAGGTTTATCAACTTATCCCTTTTTACGACTATGCCGGAGTCCTGTCTTAACATCTGTTTAATTTAATTTCAATTGTCTACTTTGTCAGTTTACAGATGCCGAAGTGAAATTTTCCTTCTGTGTTCAGGTAATTTTTTTCTTGAAATTCGAGTATCTGTTTAATTTTACTGTTTTTTTTTTTTTACATTAACGATTGCTATTTTTGCTGATATTTGAATATGAAAACACCAATTCGTTGTGACTAATAGATTTAAAAAAACAGACTGATCTAAGAGTTACATTTTTCTGTATTCAACGTTAGCTCCTGCATTTGGAGAGTCTACTCTTTATTTGTTTAAGTAAATAATCGGATGAAAGGCTGTATACACAATTTTAAAGGAAAAATTCAAAATTTGTCAATTTGTTTTCTTCTAATTTTGTAAGTTCATTAGTAAAGTAAAATTTCGTTTCTCATGGATTATTGTAAACATAGCCGTATCTCCTTGCCGTGCTCGTGAGTTTTTCTAAATATATAATGACTGAGATTGTAGTGACAATTAAAATAAAATTCTGAAACTTGGAATCATAAAAACCATATCGAGATATTTATGTGCATTTTTTCCTGACTCGAGTAAATCACAATGAAAGCAAAATTAATAAAAAAAATTTATCAAAGGGCTTATATCTTTTTTTTATAGTTACAAGTTGAATTCAAAACAGCAGAAGGCTCTACAGGTTCGGTCCTGGACAAATAATTGTCAGGGAATTTGTAAACAATGAAATATCAAAACTTTTCTAGTTAATCAGTACAAAATTCAAACTAAATGAAAATTCTTAAACGTTTCGTATCAAAATTCTCGAATAACCGAATAAAGCACAAATTTTTCTATTCAAGATTGGAAATCGAAAATTCTGTTTTATCAAAATACGAAATAAATATACAAGCAAGGCATAAATCCTCTAAGAGTAGCAAAATTCAAAATTATTAGTAATCACTCTTTCTCTACATATTCTGTATAATTTTATTTTTAGGAATTAAACTGGATTTTCTAAACCAACTACTTATCTACCTACAATTTCAAGATAACACCATACACACATTGAGAAACCAATATAAAGAAAATATAGTTGCAAGAAAATACCATACGGATTAAGACATCAACATAATAAATACATATAATTTCAAGAAAATACTCCACGCATTCGAAACCAATATAATAAATATATATTATCAAGAAAATACCTAACACATTATGACACCATTATAATAAATATATATTTTCAAGAAAATACCCCACACTTTCGACGCCATTATAATAAAACGCTATTCCGTTGAAATAGAGTTTCATCACAGCTGATACTATCAATTGTTAGGCCGAGCGGTGCCTTTTTCAATATTTTATAGGAGCGTTTATATAGGAACACATCAGGAAAAGTATACATTTACTTACCTATCAAATCTCATCTCCGGCAACCTTCAGGAAGCTGCTACCAGCTTTGCACACACACACTAGTTTTAATTATTTAAGTTACTTTATTTATTATTATTTTCAACACTTTTCTGGATTTCAATCTATTCAATTACTTCTCAAATTGTTAATTAATATTATCTGGGCCGAAGGCCCAGGTGGAAGATTAAATTTAACTGAATAAAACAAAGAAAAAAAAATAGAACGCCGGAATAACTAAGAAGTTTTAAATTTATAAGTTATTAAATCAAACCCAATTAAAAACCAGTGAATTGAATAAAATTTTATGACATTTACGTTTTTAAACTACTCAAAAAGATATAATTCTTACTAAAGTATTGAACTGATATTTTGAAACAGATCATTCACCAGAAAAGGTCACGTTGCTAACAAACATCTAACACTCTCAAGATTTAAAACAGGACTCCGTTTAGAAGCATAAAATATATGTCCTTCAAGTTAGCTTGGGTTTCGAAATCGTTGAGGCAGTAAATATAAGGGTTATTCGAAAATTAAATAGTTAATTGAATTTCTTTTTCAGTTTCTTCTACAATCGGCTTATGCATTAAATATTTTATAACTCAGATATTCCGACGTTACGAGAAAAAAAACATAATGCAAATTTGTCGCATTATGAAAAAAAACTCTTTATATCTAAACAATTGATCTTATTTCTACTTATTCTATGTCATGGATCTTTCTGTAACACTCGGTTATGGTTTGAATCAATTCTATTAACGGAAATATGACGTTGAATTCATAATGAAAACTGATTATTGGACACAAAATATTTGGTTCGAATTTATAAATACCCCTCGTAAAACTCTCGAAACTGTGTTGGAACGATTTTTATAGCAACCATATGGGCGAAGGTTTTGGTGCCCTTCTCGGTATCGTAAACTAAATGCTGAATTTAATGGCTTCCGGATGTAGATTCAATGGTTGTCCTCTTCGAGAACTTTTGATATATTTCAAGATTACGTTTTGTTACAACCTCAAAAGTCAGTATCAACTGAATCTGCCAACTTTTCAGTTATAGGACAATAATAATAGTCATTTGGCAAACAATAATAATAATAATAAATATACTTTATTGTCCAAAGAGTTAATCTTGTTGACAAAGTGAGATAAGTCTAAATCTATATAAATGTATAAAGAACACGAAAAACATGAAGTCATTAATACACAGAGAACAAATACATATAAAAATTATAAAAATCACATTTACATATTAAAATCCATCTCAATCAATCCATCAAAATTTGTGCCTAGAATTTATTTTTAAAATACGTCTTCATAAAACTCTTGCAAACTATAATAGGGTCTATCACTTAAAAAGTCTCTAGATGAAAATAGAAATCAAATGATTTTCCTCTGAAACTAAATCCCAACTTATAATGCGTTTTCGGCTTCAGTTTTTTTTATGTTTTAAATGATCTTCTGCATTCGAAGAAATTCCCAAAAGCCATTTGAAAATAATGCTACTCATCGTATCGTGACTTTTTTTCGCTTCTTTCATGTTCGAAACTGAAAGTATTTAATTTTTTTACACACCTATCTCACTTCCAGTATTTTATGATGTAAAAACTTGTCAAGTGGTTAATTGAATATCATTTTTAATTCTACAAATTTTTTTTGTCATCAATAAACTTTCGAATATTTGAGTATCAAATAGCACATGCTGGGAAATGGGAATGAATGAATGAATAACATAACTGAATTTATTTTATTGATTACTAAATAATATTAGTAATTTTTCTTTTTATGTAGACCTCACATTTCAACCATATTACAATCAACATTGATAAAATTGTTCCTTGATTGAGAGGTCGTGTGTGACAGACGTGTTTTGAAAGCCTAAAATGAATATGAACTATAAGTGCTGTAAACTCAAGCCATTTGTACACTACTTGTGCACAAAATGCTCAAGTGTGTTCCACAGAAGCTGTGCTCAGCAAAACTTCAAGAACAAAGTGAGATTCATAAAAGATAATAAAATAATCTGTTGTCAAGACATTTCCATTAGTGTCCGTGATGAAGAAGAAACGAGCTTTTTAGAAAAGACAATAAGTGACCTCACAGAAGATGGAACAATGAAAGACAGGTACATTCAAAAATTGAATAACGAAAAACAAATTATAATTAATCAGGCACTAGAATCAGAAACAGAAATGAACACACTCTTAGAAGCTCAGAAAAAACTTATCGTAGAAATGGAATTCCAGATAAACGAGTTGAAAAAAAAACTAGCTGAAAAAATTCCAGCAAAAACTGTTGATACACAAACACATGCTTGTCAAGTGAATCACCAGTCCACAATGACTAGCACAATTGATCCCAGTGGCGTAGAGATTGAGGAACTCGCAGATAAATTTGTAAAAGCGCCTAAATTTGTAAAAGCTCCTAAAAAACTACGAAAAATAAACAAGATGGTAAGCTGTTCCACAAAAATCAAAAGATATCATAGCAAAAGTAAAAAAAAGTGTAAGGGGAAAATAAACAAAAATAAAAAAAATAGAAATAAACCTGTTGAATTCACAGCAGGGGATATCTTGGGAAATCGGGTTCTGCATGAAACAAAAGTTGAGGATGAAACCAAAGAAACAAACTTGCAGCAAGAAATGAGGAAACAAAAAGTGACATCTACGGAGAAAGACTTAATATGTTCGGAAGACAGCGAAAAAACAACAGACGATAGCAAACCAGTAGACCAACGCAAGAAATCGAGTCCTAAAATTTTAATCCTAGGTGATCAATATGCAACAGGATTCTCTAGAGTACCGGGGAAAAGTGTAGACAAACCAGTGTATAGCATATTAGAAATCATCAAACCAGATACTGAGTTATCAACCTTGGTGAGTGACATTTTTGACAACAGTGTAAGTTATGGCCAAAATGACTTTATCATAGTGATGTTCAATACTAAAAATATCAGCAATTGCAAAACTCTGAATTTAGCACTGAAAAAGATGTTACATATTGGTAAAACTACAAATCTTGTAATCCTTTCGGAATGTAATTCTCCAGTTGATCACATTGTAAACGATAAAATAAGATCAGCCGTAAACCGTTTTTCTAGATTGAACAGAAATTCTTCTATTACATTCCTAGTAGATAGTAAACAACAAGAAAATAAATTTGAGATCTCTAGTAAGATAAAGATTTATTTAACTGAACCAAAATATAACAATGTGGTTCTAAAAACAATACAAACAACTGTGAATTGTAATACTAGCCTAGCTTCAGTCGACTCAAGAGTAAACTCAAAATCAGATTCTGCTGAAAAGAGTAAGCACTCTTTTTTAGAAAGCAGAACAGCGGAAACAGCATATCTCTGATATTGCTGAACATTCAGTCAGTAAGGAACAAAACAGATGAACTGTATATATTTTTAGATTGTCAAAATTTCCCTGATATAGTTCTGTTAACAGAGCACTGGCTGGAAATGGAGGAACCTTTGCATATACCTAATTATGTTATCAGTGCAAAATATTCTAGAGAACAAAGCCAGCATGGGGGCACAGTGATCCTCATACATAATGAGTTTATAAACAAATTTGACTTTATTGATTATAAAAATTTTAATACTATGTTAGTTGAAAAGGAGTTCGAAATTACTTGTATACATTGTAAACACCTCAATTTATTTATATTTTGTTTGTACCGTTCGCCTTTATCTAGTGAAAATGATTTTTTAGAACGATTGGAAATTTTGTTAACACAGATTCCCCATAACGCATCTATAATACTCACTGGAGATTTCAATATAAATTTTAAAGATAAAGTTTCAATGCCCACAAAATCACTAGAAAATTTAATGGATAGCTTTAATTTAATAATGCATGATTCGCCAACACGCCATTCAAAATTCTCCAGCTCAATCATAAACTATGTGTGCTCAAACATGGAAAATATCAAATGCGATGTCATTAATGCTGGCTTATCAGATCATGAAGCGATCTTGTGCTGTGTTCCGCTAACTCATGAATTAACTGGGAGAATAGAACGCAGAGGAAGGATATATAGCAAAAAAATTTTTGGAAAATTCAAAAATCACTGCAATGCCCTCGACTGGAATGAAGCGATGACATGCAATGACCCTCTGACAAAATTTCATTTAATACTCTGTAATGTATTTGATAGAAGCTTTCCGCTCAAAACAATCAAGAATAAACCTGGAAAACCATGGCTAACAAAAGGTATTAAAGTATCTGCAAAAAATATATGATCCCTTCATCTGATCAGAAAATTTGCCATTGATAATGTTCCCTTCATTTCATTCTACAGTAAGTATAGGGCAGTTTATAGAAAAACATTGAGAGCCGCCAATCATACTATAGGAACAAAATAGAAAATGCTGGAAATAAGCAAAAAGAAAGCTGGGCAATCGTAAATGACTTGAGAGGTAAAAACAATTCCGTTCCTGTAAAAACAAATCTAGAAAGTGGTGAAATAAATGATTATTTTTGCTCAATTGCAGAAAATGTTTCCAAAGACATTCGGTGCTCAATTGACCCAATAAGTTTTTAAAATCATATATCTGTTTCTGAATCATTCTTTTTCACGCCTACGGACATTGTAGAGATGAAACAGACTTTCAATGAAATTAAAAACAAAAATGCGTCGGGTTGTGACGACTTATCTATAAAAATATTTTCATACTTACCTAACGACGCTATTAAGATAATGGTTGAAGCTATCAATTTGTCATTTCTTACAGGAGTGTTTCCATCATGTCTGAAAAATGCAGTAGTTATCCCACTACATAAAGGAGGTGATACTGATAACCCTGCAAATCTCAGACCTATTTCAATGCTACCCACTTTCTCAAATCTAATTGAGAAACTTGTGAAAAAAAGAATAATGGCTTTTCTAAATAAGCACAGTATTATTAATCCCACTCAATTTGGATTTCTAAGGGAAAAAGGGTCAAATGATGCAATTTTCAACTTTCTTCAGAATGTTTATCTGAAACTCAACGATAGAGAAATAGCAGCAGCGGTTTTTTGTGACCTGACAAAAGCCTTTGATTGTGTCAACCACGAAGTTTTGTTGCAAAAATTGGAAATATACGGTTTTAGAGATGTTGTTCTAAAATGGTTTAAATCGTACCTAACTGGGAGAACACAAAGCGTGTCTCTTCGAGGTAACTTATCAGACAAGTTGGAAATTAAATGTGGAGTACCTCAGGGATCAGTTCTGGGCCCGACTCTGTTCTTGATCTATATAAATGATCTAGCCTCAATTAATATTACGGGAAAGTTTACCCAATTTGCAGACGACACCACAATACTTTGGCATGCTGAAAACGGCTCGAAACTGCATAAAATGATAAAAAATGATATTGACAAGGTGAAAGGTTGGTGTGACGCTAATATGTTATCCTTTAATATTTCAAAAACAAACATCCTTGCTTTCAAATGTGACCTGCAACAGCTTCATCTAGGAAATCAAGTCATCAGCTCCAAGTCAGAAACTAAATTCCTAGGATTGCATATTGATGACAAACTGAAATTTGACAATCATATTGAAAAACTGAGGAAAAAAATAGCATCTGGATGTTATGCAGTAAGGACAACTTCATGGGAACTGGGTGAAAATATGGCAAAAAGCGTGTATTATGCTCTAGTCGACTCCCACTTAAGATATGGCATTTGTTTCTGGGGGACGTGTAGTCAGTATTTATTCAATATGGTGTTTGCCTTGCAAAAAAGAGCAATAAGATATATGTGCAAAGCTAAGTGTCGCGATTCTTGTGAACCCCTATTCGTCAGAAATAAAATTTTACTACTTCCTTGCATTTTGATCTTAGAAACAGTTTGTCTAATCCATAGTAAATTCAATAATGAAATTCATAAGGTTGCACAATATAGCACTAGACAGACGTTCAATATGGCCTTACCCATTCCAAAATCGACTCTGATCAAAAACTCCATAATTTATAATGGGAAAAAATTATATAATCATTTGCCCAAGGAAATTAAAATCATAGAAAATAAAACAAAATTCAAAAATTCCGTAAGAAAGCTATTACTGGCAAAAGCTTTTTATTCATTAGAAGAGTTCTATGCTGAAAGCCTTTAATCAAATTCAGATTTCAAACTAAACAAATTTGTGTAGAACTAGTTTTCACTGTGATAAAGGTGGCAATAAAGGTGGTGTTTATGAGAGCTATATTTTCGTTTTAACTGCTGACCAGCAAAGTAATTGTGTATGTAATTGTGATTCTTCCTTGTATGTATACATCAAATTTTATTTTATTTTATGACTTGTGTGCCTTAAATGTAACATTTTTTATACTTATTTATTTTTGTACCCTTATTTATACATAGAGTTATATATATTTACAAAGACTTTGTCAATAAGATCTAGTATTCTTCAGACAATAAAGCATATTTTGATTGATTGATTGAACCCTTCAGAGGGCCACAGAAGATGGCTTGATTCTGGTCCCCTGTCCTTTCTCATAATCAAACTCTGTTTGGTTGAATACATTAACTACATACCTATAATATGAGACTAAATGATAATCTCCACAATTATTGTAAATTCAATATACCTAGAAGCAGGACCTATATAGGTCGATAGCCTTCGTACTGAATATATATTTGATTCAATAAATTACATTACGATTATTATCTTTTATATGGATTTCAATTTTAAATCTCACCTTACTAAAGTAAAAAATGAATGTGTAAACAGGTATTCTAGTGTATTACTTTTGACATTTTCATCAAAAACTGCCATTGTAGAGATCGTTATTTTGAAGCCAATAAAAGGAGATTTACTTGGAGGTGTGTACCAAGTGATGATTTGCTTTTCTCAAGGGTGCTTTGTAACTTCTTCGTACAGGACACTTTGAATTCAGAGACAATAACATAACTGTGAAATCAGTTCTTCCTGACTGGTCTGGATTGAAGATATTATCACAATCACTGAGTTCAGGTAAATCAAGTGTTTGAAGTGAATTTGGCTAGTCTTGGCTGGAATTCTATCTGAACAAAACAATCATATATGAAATGATCTGAACAAATTTTGTATAGATGTGGTTGAGACCATTCCAAATGTAGATCACTTCTTGAGTTCTTGGTCCACGGAATCATTCTCTGAAATTAGCTTTCGGAAATCTGAAAAGGTTTTTATATTGTAGGGACATTTTGAAATGTTTTCCAAGTACTTACTTATGGAATGTACTATTTTCATTTTTTTCCTTCTCCAAGAATTACCAAAATCCTTAACAAAACACCCCATCGTATAGAATGGCCAATATAAATTATAAACAATAAATTATTTTTTTATTTTTTAATAAATCGCCCAAAACACCAAAAGAATCAAAACTGACAACGCTGCTCTGTTTACAAACTGGTAAACTGACTTGACATACGTCTTATTTACTACTCATTTGCTCTTGAAGGTACAAGAGATAACGTATGTGCTTCCTTAGTGAAATTTGTCCCCTTTTCGGATGCCCACGATTTGTTCAAGATTAGAGTAGCCGAGGATACATAAAGCGCGTTCTAGTCATAAGATATAAGTATGAGTTCTGTGAGTCATAAGATATAAGTATGAGTTCTGTGATTCATAAGATATAAGTATGAGTTCTGTGGTATTTCCCCCGAAGAGACTAAACTAACAAGGAGGGTTTAATAAGTTCTAGCCAATCAGAATCTTGTAGCATCAACGCGTCATAGTGACGTACTTGGATATGAGTACAGAGTCGAACTAGAACCAAGCAACAAAACTGTCAGCAGTAATGGTGGATTTATGCAGCAATCATAAGTCTTAAGTCATAAGGAGGAATATTCGTCAATCATTGGTTGGAATATACGGACCAACCAATCATTGACGAATATTATTCCTTATGACTTATGATTGCTGCATAAATCCACCATAACTCTCATGTGTCCATCCAAACCACCATAATATATCCCATCAAAAATAGAAATCGCAAAGCATCATAAGGCTACAGGGTCATATTAGTAAAATATAGAAATCGCAATGCAAAGAAAAGTACACTGTCATAAACGTATTGCAGCAGAACGTAACACAGCATAATGTACTTTTAGAAACACGACCGAATCATATTCGTAATCCATCATTTTAGTATTGTATCATGTCGTCACTGCAACATAACGTAGAATTCGTATTGGATAGAATTCGTACCATCATATTCGTATTGTGTGGAAATCGTATTCTAGCATAATTTGGATGCGCGCGCATCAGTCAGCTTCACGATGTTTCCCTGCCAGTAGTCGGTGGGCTGAGCCAAGTTTCATTCAAAGCTCGAATCGAAATAATCAGTAGTATGAACTTGTGATCAATAATATACATACCTGAAAATGAAATTAAACGGATGTGGTGATTACAAAAGAAACAAAAACCGCGAAAACAAATTCGAAGCTTTTATCACTACTAGGTATCCTATTGGCTGAGAGTGCTATTTCTGACAAAAAAACAGATAACTTATTCCGTCGCCATAGTCATAGATACAAGGAAAAACGCTTTTTTCTACTACCGCTTACCGAATCAGTCTTTGACGCTTTCAGATCTCAACGCAAAGTTGACTTCTCCCGAAAATGTCACTTTTCTACAACCGCTTAATAAACTAGCCTTTGACGCTTTCAGATATCAACGCAAAGTTGACTTTTTCCCAGAAGTGTAATTTTTTGACAGCGAAAATATTGAAAAAACTCCCGATCTTCTTAGCTTTTGTTAAAAACGAACCTATTATTCTTGTATGATGGAAAGTATAGAAAATAAATTCTTAGCATTTCAAGCAGCTGTGGTAGTGCCTACTAAACTGATGCCCTGGGTTCGATCTCGCAATTCGGAAATTTTTGTTCAAGCAATTTATTTCCCTTCTTTCCTTTTGTTACAGATGTAAAAAAATTTATTTTTGAAAAGCTTATACATTTGGGATTACTATTGAGTGTTTATTTTCTCATAGGTAATGCCATTGTATAAGGATTTACTTATACTATGGTAATACTTTGTGCCTATATTGAATGAAGTGTCGATCTTTTGCAGAAAAAAGTATTTATCGTACATTATTTGTAGTTGATAAATGGGAGAATTCATTGAAGAATTGTTAATGTCAGTTGCTTATAATAATATTGCCTCTGTATTTGGGTTAGTTCTAGAAAGTCAACGTGTTCATTTTTCCTAACGGTTTACAGGTTTCATCAATAAGAACAACACACCTAGGAACCAGCGTGTCGTTATCTCCGAGCAATAAAAGATATAGAGAGGGCTTCTCTATCTCTTTCTTGAAAGCAACAAACCCGACGTTGTTTACAAACATCAATGCCCGAGTCTTGTTAAGAAAGGACATTGTCGGATATTTCCGTTTGTACTCCTTGATCAAGTTGGAATTCCGTATTATATTCACTCTTAACTTGGCGATCATGTTTGTTTACGTCCGTTTTTGACTTATTTATCGCCTTGTCAAATCAAACCATGGGCGTCGCAGCAAGGTAATCATGGCTTAAATCATATTTAATTAGCATTTCGGATCGACCTGTTTAGTGGCATTGAATGAGTTGACTTTTAATGAATCTGTTGATTTTTATCCCGATTTTGAGGCAAAAATACACTATTTATTGAAATAGCTATAATAGTTATTTATGTATCAAGGGCGTAAAGTAGGCGTTTATGGCCTGCGGCGTGGATGATGGCCCGGTGGCGTTAGCCGAGGGCCATCACACGCCGAAGGCCTTAAACGCATTTTACGCACGTGATACATACAAAATTTTATGCACTAGCGGTTTTATAGCGCGAATCACAAATACTGACTTGAATTGCAATGGTCTACACGTTTCATACGTTATGCATACAATAATTAAGGGTAACATAATGTGAGGAATGTGAAACTATAGTAGCTGAGTGCTATATTGGAGAATCTATTTCAAATAAATAGATCATCACCGAAAAAATTGCCAACGATTATAAACAAATGTTAGAAAGAGTATTGCTCTATTGAACTGAAATGATTCTAACTCGTGTTAGGAATTGCATGAAATGATGTGCGAGTATAGACAATTTGAGAATTTTGTCTACTCTACGGCCCACCGGGCCATATTGCGCCCACGGGCGGTAAAGTGCCACTTTACGCCCGGCGAACCGGGCGGTAAAGTGTACTTTACCGCCCGCTAGTGCATAAAAGAACTTTGTTACCATGTGAGTCAACTTAAAAAACGATTACATATCAATAATTAGGAAAAACTTGTTGCAGTGTAGGCACACTAAAACGTATGTAAGTAAGCAAACTCAGCTATTTATAAGCAAAATCATATCATAATAGTGAATTTAGAGTTTGGGAAGATGCGGGATTTTTTTTTGAAGAATAACATTTTCTGAGGATTTCCAAAAAGGTATAGGCTTTCCTATCTTTATAAAAAAAATTCTGGTTACTGTATAGGATTTATAGCCTCAAAGAGAAGTGCAAGCCATATATTTGATTTCCGAGCTATTCTATTCATAACATTGTGCCTAGTTATTCATAAAGATTGTGAAGTCTAGTTGGAATGTGTTTCGAGTACTTAATACAAAGTTCAGTGATATTTTTTTAGTTTAAATTTGTTGGTCATGGAATTTACTTCACTGTTCTGCAACTATAACAATATAATAACTTGACAGTTATGTGTGGGTGTGTGTGTGTATGTGTGTATGTTTGAAATATATGCTATTTTAGAGGAATTCGTGATGTGAAACCGATGATACACAAATGAAACCAGAAGAAAGTGTTTAAAAGTAGCAACGAGAACTATAATCCGTCAGATACAGATTCTCCAATATAACACTCAGCTACTATAGTTTCACATTCCTCATATTATGTTACCCTTAATTATTGTATGCATAACGTATGAAACGTGTAGACCATTGCAATTCAAGTCAGTATTTGTGATTCGCGCTATAAAACCGCTAGTGCATAAAATTTTTTATGTATCACGTGCGTAAAATGCGTTTAAGGCCTTCGGCGTGTGATGGTCCTACTTTACGCCTACTTTACGCCCTTGATACATAAACGTTTCATTCCGGTGCTTTGATAGTGCGTTCTTGCTTGATTTATCTAGATTAAATAGTTGAATGAAAAACGTGTTTCATTTAGCATACCCTAAAAACTCAGAATTTTGAACAGAAGTTGTATGAGTCTGAAGTGATGTGATGAGAAAATTAATGAATAAAATAAAAAACTAAAATGGTAACTCCATATGTTCCAAAATAACTGAAATGTTATTGAACATTTATTTTTTAATGCAAAAAAAGATAAAATTGTTATAGAAATTATTCAGTAAAATTCACAAGTGTGATTTTGTAATTTGTGTGACTCAAATTTTACCAGTCGGAATTATCAAACATCATTGTATTTCAGGTGCACTTCGAACGTTTTTAATTTTAAAAATATCTGCATTTCAAAAAAGGTTCATGTAGGATAGCGTCAGTGGTCTGGCCTCCAAGTCATGTCGTAACTTCAGTTATCTGGCCTCATGTCATGTCATAACTTGATTGAAACAATGGTTCATCATTAAAATCAGGATTTCTTGAAGAACCCTGCATTCATGATTGTAACTAATCACGATAGATGACATTCGCGTTTGGGTCCAATACCGATTGCTCATACAATCCCGAATGTGTACGTAACTACCGGAGCAGGTGTACCAAACAATTTGATCTCGTTGATGTCTGAGAAGATGACTATCTATTTCAATAGTGTAGACCTTATTACTCCTAGGCACTTTCCAATTGAGAGCGTTCTACCCCTGAACTGAATACATTTTATTCATGATTTTTCATGGTCAGCGAGATCACTTCAGGTTCCACTCGTAGTAAATCGGAGCTAATCATTGGCTTACGCTCCATAAACATGTCAGCTTGGCAATTCAGCGAGCTGCAGCAGCGGGGAAAAGGACCTATCCTTTGATAGCAAGGGAATCCAAGCAGCCAATGGATAGTAAGCTATTTTATTAGGCCAGCAATGACCTATGCCTGTCCAGTGTTCTGCAGCCTCCCCAAAACTCAAATGTTGAGACTGGTATCATCACAAACAGTGATAGATACATTCGGCTGGACGCATTGCGCGAACTGGCCGGTAATAACACGGTAGAAGATCATATAAAAAATCTTGCTGACAAATTCTATCAGTACTTCATTCTTGGGAGTCCTTTGGCCAGGAACATCACGGCAGTAAGTGTTTTGCGTGTGCTGCTGAAGGACCACCCTTGCGGGAACGAGTTGAATAATACGTCTTCGTGAATTGAAAATCTTATATTTTTTAAAGGAAAGGTGCAATGAACGAGCCTACGTGACGTTTCTGTTCAATTATGAAATTATAATGACAGCTGCCAATATGACAGCTACTGCGGCTAACAACGTTGCCATATTAATAGCGAGAAGTTACGAAAAATATAAAAATAATGAAATTGTTACTGTACATAGGCCGCCCACCTTGAAATATTCGATTTCAATAACAACATGACATCAAAAAAATACATTGTTAAATGTTTTCAAAAATCACATTGGATGTCAGTAATGTTGATCTAAACATGATGTTCTATTGGAAGGAAACAAATTTTACCAACTGAACGATTGAAAGTGTTTCAATTCGACACTTTTACGGACACCACGCGTATCACTTTGTCTGTCCCTGGATGGATTTCAACTATGCGGGCCATCGGCCATCGTAGTGGTGGAACGTTATCTTCCTTCAAAATAACTAAGTCCCCTACCTTGGGATTAGCTGAGGTGGTTTGCCATTTACTTCTCTGCTGAAGCTGGGTTAAATAGTCTCTAGACCAGCGAGTCCAAAAGTGCTGGAATAACTGTTGCATTCGCTGATATCTGGATAATCTATGGATGTTGTAGTCTTGGATGTCCCTCTGAGGTGTTGCAGTTAGCGTATCTCCGATTAAAAAGTGAGTAGGTGTGAGAGGTAAGTTGTCGTTAGGGTCAGATGATAGGGGTGAAAGGGGTCTGGAGTTGAGGCAAGATTCGATCTGCGTCAACACCGTGTATACTTCTTCATATGTAAGTGAAGCAAGCCCTAAAATTCGTCTCAAATGAAATTTCGTAGATTTTACGGCTGCCTCCCAAATACCTCCCATATGTGGCGATTTCGCGGGAATAAATGACCATTTTATGTCATCTGAAGAGAGAAAGTTTTCGATTTTTTCTTTATGATCTTTATCTGTCAATAAATTACTCAATTCTAGGAAATGATTATTAGCACCTATGAAATTGGAACCGTTATCTGAAATAATCTCTGATGGTTTACCTCTTCTAGATATAAATCGTTTCAATGCATTCAGAAAACTATCCGTGCTTAAATCTTTCACGAGTTCTATATGCACTGCACGTGTTGAAAAACACACAAAAATACATATATAAATATATACACATATATATATATATACATATATACACACATATATACATATATATGTTTTAACTAATTTTGCTCTCCGCAGAGTCCCTTCCTTTACTAGAATAGGACCAGCATAATCAACTCCACATTTTGAAAATGGTCTGCTGGGAGTAACTCTGGAGCTCGGTAATTCGCCCATGAGAAATTTCGATGATTCTGGGTTGACTCTAAAACATTTTATACATGACTTTACTACTCGTTTTACCAAATTTTTACCATCAATTGGCCAATAGTTCAATCTTATCAAAGAAAGTAAATTTTGAACACCTGCGTGTAAATGTTTTGAATGTTCATATTCTATGATGATTAATTTTGTGAGTTTGTGTGACTTTGGCAAAATGATAGGGTGTTTTTGAGCTTACGTGTGAATGTTTTAATCTTCCTCCAACCCTGATTAAACCGTGGTCATCTAAAAATGGATTAAGACTAATGAGTCTGCTATTAACAGGTACTGGTCGAGATAAATTTAGTAGACGAATTTCTTTTGAAAATTCTACCTTTTGCGAAATTTTAATTAACAGCTTTAAAGAATAATCGAGTTCTTCTACTGTTAAAGTGGAACCGTGTTTGTTTTTATGAAGACTGATAGTTCTGAATCGAATACAGTAAGCTACTACTCTCTGTAGCTTTCTTAATGATGAATATCTGTCAAATATATCGAAATTGAAACATGTATTCGTAGTTAATGTGATGATGGATTGTTTCATTTCAGGAATATTTTCCATTGTTTCTACATCATCCACGTTATGCGGATAATAATCTCTACTTTCGAGTAAAAATGCAGGACCGTGCCACCAAATTCTCAAACTTTCTAATTCGTTAGGATTTATACCTCTGGAAATAATATCTGCCGGGTTATCTTCAGATCGTACGTGCTTCCATTCGTTTATAGCTGTTAGTTCAGTGATTTTTGTTATTCGATTAGCAACGAATGTTTTTAATTTTCCGGGGTCGATTTTTAACCATGCTAAGACTATTGTTGAGTCGCAATAATATGTTGTACATGATATTTTAATATCTAGCGTTTGTTTAACAATATGCATTAATTCTGAGAGCAATGTTGCAGCTAAAAGCTCTAATCTTGGTAAGCTATGTTTACCTTGAGGTACAACCTTTGATTTCGCACATAAGAGTCGAGATATTGCTTCACCCTGGACGTTTTTTGAAAAAAGATATATACAAGAACCGTATGCCTTTTCTGAGCTGTCACTAAATCCGTGTAATTCGATTGTTATGGGTTTTTCACATAGAACGTGTCTGTTAATATTGATATCATTAATAGAATGAATTTGTTCTAAGAAAGTTGCCCATTGATTTATCATATCTAGTGGTAAATTTTCATCCCAAGAAATGTTTCTTTGCCACAATTGACGCATAAACAACTTTGCTTGTATTGTTGCTGGGCCTATCAAACCTAGCGGATCGAAAATTCTTGATATCGTGGCTAGAACTGAACGTTTTGTTATGACTTGATTTCCGAAATTAATATTTACCAGATAACTTAGTGTATCTTTTCTAGGATCCCACGATATTCCTAAAGTTTTTAACTCTTTACTATCGTGAAGTTCTATTAATTTATCATCGTTTTGTTTATCACCTAATATCGAGTCTAAAATGATTTGTTCATTCGAACACCACTTTCTTAGTGGAAAGTTGACGCTGTTTAAGATTTGAGTTATTTCATTGAAAACTTCTAAAGCCTCTTCTATCGTGTCAACGCTTGTTAGCAAATCATCCATATAAAATGAATGGCGTATGATTTTGCATGTACGCGGATATTTTTCTTCAAATTCATATGAAAGTTTTTGTAAAACCTTTGTCGCGAGATAACTTGCAGATGCTGTTCCATACGTTACCGTGTTAAGACTGTAAAGTTTAATTGGTTCGGACTCATTGTATCGCCAAATTATTTGCTGATATTTTCTATCTTCGGGATGTACTAATACTTGCCTAAACATAATTTTGACGTCTGCGCTTAATACATATCGATGAAGTCTGAGACGAGCTACGATTGCGAAAGGATCATCTTGAATATTAGGACCCACGAGTAATAAATCATTTATTGATATGCCTTTATTTGTTTTTGCTGAGCCGTCAAAAACTACTCTGCAACGAGTCGTGGTGCTACTGATTTTAATTACTGCATGATGCGGTAATACATATGAGGGTTGCTCTAAAGTTCCATCAAAATTTTTGATAAATGTCATATGTCCCATTGATTCGTACTGTTTCATGAATTCCGAGTAATCCCTTTTTAAATTTTCATCGCGTTTAAATCTGTTTTCAAGAAAATTGAAACGTTTTAATGCACTTGTTGCTGAATTGCCTAAATCGGAAATTTGTTTTGAAAAAGGTAATCTTACTAAAAATCTACCGTCCGAGGTTCGAATTGTTGTTTTGTCAAAGTATTCCTCGCAGTACTGCTCTTCTTTCGTAAAAATAGTTTTATGTGGTATTTCTTCCGTTTTCCAAAATTTTGTTAATGTTTCATCGAGCATTTCATTAGATATGTTACGTGTGAAATTGCAAAATAACCTTTGATTTGAATAATTTTGTAAGTTTACAGATCCCGTGACTACCCACCCTAAAGTGGTTTCTTGCAAATTTGGCATGTTTTTACCAAGTTTTAGTTGATTCGGGCACAAAAGTTCGTAAAAAATGCATGCTCCGAGAAGAATGTCGATTTTTTGTGGTTTGTTAAATTCTGGATCTGCTAAAGTGATACCTGTTGGAAGTTTGAATGTACTTATTTTGAATTCTGTGAATGGAATTTTTTCAGTTATTGTTGGCAGTACCAAGAATGTTGAGTTGTATTCAAATGACGTTGATCGAGATTTAATTGTTGCATTTGTTTTGTGCGTGATTGTGATAGACTTTTGATTGATACCTGCAATTGGTATTTGAGCATTTTCGCATGGTAAGTTCAACCTTTTACAAAGTTCGTGTGTGATCAAGTTGCTTTGACTGCCTGAGTCTAACAGAGCTTTACAAACGTGAGCATTTCCGAGGGTGTCATATACTAATATTTGAGCCGTGGATAACAAAACTAACTGACTGTCATGAGTGTTTGAGAAGCTAGTGCTTTGTAATATTTTCGAATCTGAAAAGTTGACGTGATTTTCCGAGAATGATTGTGGTAACGAATGTGCTTGTATGGGGACTTGCCCATTGTGGTTTGTGATGTGAACATCTGTCAGTACGGGAGCAATTGTTTCAGAATTTGTTACGAGATTGGTATTTAGTTCGAGAGCATTCGTGTTTGATGTGTTTTCAATTTTTTGCGAATCATTATTCGATTGACGATTAATCTGATCATTTGAATAGCGTGATTGATAATTATTGTTGTGAAGAAGAGTATTGTGGTTTCGATTACAACGCTTGCATTTGCTAGATTTACATGTCCATTTCATGTGGCCGGGTCGAAGACAATTACTGCATAATCGTAATCTTTTGATTTCATTGTATTTTTCATCAGTTGTTAATTTGATGAAATCTGCGCAATTGTAAATGAAGTGGCTTGCTTTACAGTAGTGACAAGATTCTTCATTACCTAAATCAGTGACTGCAAATGATTGTTCATGGAATTTCTGATTGAAACTAGTTGTATGCGAGTGTGACCTATGACTTTGATCGTTCGAGTATTTTTGAAAATTGTAAGCGAGTTTTTTGTTATTATTCGAGAGAGTTTCCAACGTGAAACATTTTTTATTCAAGAAATTGTTGAGCTGGTCATACGTGGGAAGCTTTTCATTTTCTAGTGAATTTTCCCATTCGCGATTCGTGATTATGTCTAATTTGGATGTGATAAGATGTATCAAGAGAACATCCCATTTGTCCGTGGGTAATTTCAAATTTTTCAGAGCACCTAGATGGTGTTGAACTTTATCTGTTAGCTGTCTGAGCGAGATTGATGAATCTTTCGTGACTACTGGTAGATCAAATATCGCCCTTACATGAGTATTCACAATTATACGCTTATTTTCATATCTTTTGACAAGACTTTCCCATGCTACTGTATAATTATTGTCAGAGATTTCTAATGAATGAATTAACCGTGAAGCGTCGTGTTTTAAACAAGATTTGAGATAATAAAATTTTTGTATGTTTGTCAAACTCGTGTTTTCGTTTATCAATTGAGAAAATGTATCATGAAATGTTGTCCACTCAACATAGTTTCCTGAAAACATTGGAAGATTTATTGTTGGCAACTTGAGATTTGCTAAAGGATTCGAGTTTGCTACTGTTGAATTGCTCGTATTCTGTGTATTGATTTGTGTATTGACCAACTTTTGAGATTCATAATATTTTACTAAAATACCTTTTGCCTTAGAAATCGTTCGATAGAAATCTATTTCTCGTTCTTCGCGTTGTTCTATTTCATTTTCATCTAAAATCTCTAATCGCGATTGTACTTCATCAAATTTTTCAAATACTGATTCGATTTTTTTTTAATCGTACTTCTAATTCGATTATGTCATTCGGTGAACTTAAAAATGTTTGAAATCTTGTTAACTGACCTTTTAACTTACCGCGTGTCTGTCTCAATTCCCTAATTTCATTCTCAAATACTTCCATCGTGATGCGTTTTCAGAAAAATATGTAACCAAAGAAATATACAAATGTCAAAACAGATCGAAAAATACCTTTGATGATAGGTTAGGAATAAGGATAGACAAGGAAATCTCACTTTTCTGGCGTTGCTATTAATTGTTGACCTAGATTCTGTTAATCAGTTGAATGTGCTTCGCTTACTCTCTTGATTGCTGGATCTGTCGATTCGTTCGCTTCTAGCGGGAACTCTGGATCTATTTGTAACGTTGCTGTTGCTAGTAGTACGGTTTTCAACTATTTTGTTGATTCGCTATTTGAAATTTGTTTACGATTTTCGAGAACTTTGACTAATAATTCTTCCGTGAAAAGGATACTTTGGACTTACAAATCAGCTTTTGTGCAGAATTGTACTGCTTTACCGTGAATTCCTCTCTCACTGGCACGATTTCCGGTTCGATTGGACCATAAATGTTTTGCGTGTGCTGCTGAAGGACCACCCTTGCGGGAACGAGTTGAATAATACGTCTTCGTGAATTGAAAATCTTATATTTTTTAAAGGAAAGGTGCAATGAACGAGCCTACGTGACGTTTCTGTTCAATTATGAAATTATAATGACAGCTGCCAATATGACAGCTACTGCGGCTAACAACGTTGCCATATTAATAGCGAGAAGTTACGAAAAATATAAAAATAATGAAATTGTTACTGTACAGTAAGAGCCCACCATAACGTGCGATGGAAGCACGGTGGGTTCATATACCAGGCATTGGATCTTTTCCATGAAATTTTATAACACCATAAGATGACTCCTTATACCTAAGGACAGTAACACCATAGGCATAATGTCTGATCCGGTTTTTTCTCTGCTTTTCCGGGAATCCACTGAAAACTTTGATAAGGAAAATTTGATTTTGCACAGAGAATATATTAAATCCACCCATATAACATGGAGGAGACGGGTTAGTCCAGCAAGCTGCCTACTAGCATAAACCTACAAACACCGTAGGGCTGCCCTAGGGCAGTAGTGAGAGGTCTGCCCACAGACCTCATATGAGACCTCTTTTATGAGGTCTGTGGGTCTGCCAGACCTTTGGAGATCCCAAACGTTCAGGAATAGACCTAACACATGCAGTCTATACTCTCTCCCTTTGCACACCCTGCGGTACTGTGACAGTATTAGCATGTTTCATTTATTTATATGTAGGCTGAGGGACTCCGGTCGGTAGCCTATTGGGTAACCAATAAAGTACTTTTATTATTATTTTATTTATATGTAGTAACGTAACGTAAATATTTTTTGATTTTTTGACATTCATCAAGTATTCTTCCTGAATTTGGCTGTTTTGTAGTGAATAATTAGTGCTCCCTAACTTTTTGTTGATTATGTTTGATTACTGTTTTGCTACCTGTTTGTGCCAACACCTATCCTTTTTCTGCAATGGGGCACAGAACACTTTGCCCCTAGGATTGAAGTGAAGTTATCCACGGTTTTCTCGCCACGCTTTTAGTAAGAAAGTTGGAATAGAGTAGGATGTTTGTGCGGGGTTGCCACGTTTCCCATAAATCTTTAAATGTTTACTTCTTATTTTTGTGAATTAGTTACTATTGCATGATCCTCGATCAACAACAAAATAATAATGCTTTTGATGTGTATAATGCCAGTAATCAAATTGAATATCCCTATAGGAGATAGTGTTTTGTTATAACGGTTTTATTCATAAGTGAATACCTACTGTTACATTGATGAACTTTTCACCAAATTGTTATAAATAATACAGAAAAACTTGAACAACCTCAAATATCGAGTGGTATAGAAGAAAGTTGTGAAAATAAAGACTGACAGACAGATTTTTGCCACCAAAATGTTGCTGATGATGCATAAATTGCAATAAAATTTCCAAAACAATTTGTAGTGCTAGGGAAGACGTCATTCTCTCGCCACGGTTTAACATTTCGTATATCTCGCTTAATACTGTATGATCGTTGATGAATTTTACATCAAAATGTTGGTAATAATGCAAAGATAACAATAACATTTTCAAATCAATTTGGTCTGCCGTAGGGGAGAGTGGAAAAAATAAAAACGCATATTTTTTACGGATTTTCACTATTATCTTGGTTATTACTGGATGATCGTTGATGAATTTTGCATCAAAATGTTGCTAATAACGCATAGATTACGATAAAGTCTTCAAATCAATTTGGTCTACCGTAGGGGAGAGCGGAAAAAATAAAAACTCAATTTTTTACAGATTATTACTATTATCTCGGTTATTACTGGATGATCGTTGATGAATTTTGCATCAAAATGTTGCTAATAACGCATAGATTACGATAAAGCCTTCACAATTTGGTCTGCCGTAGGGGAGAGAGGAAAATATAAAAACTAATTTTTTTACGGATTTTTACTATTACCTCGGTTATTACTGGATGATCGTTGATCAATTTTACATCAAAATGTTGTTAACAATGCAAAGATAACAATAACATTTTCAAATCAATTTAGTGTGCCGTAGGGGAGACGTCATTCTCTCGCCACGGTTTTACATTTCGTATATCTCGCTTAATACTGCATGATCGTTGATGAATTTTACATCAAGATGTTGTTAATAATGCAAAGATAACAATAACATTTTCAAATCAATTTGGTGTGCCGTAGGAGAGACGTCATTCTCTCGCCACGATTTTACATTTCGTATATCTCGCTTAATACTGTATGATCGTTGATGAATTTTACATCAAAATGTTGGTAATAATGCAAAGATAACAATAACATTTTCAAATCAATTTGGTCTGCCGTAGGGGAGAGTGGAAAAAATAAAAACTCAATTTTTTACAGATTATTACTATTATCTCGGTTATTACTGGATGATCGTTGATGAATTTTACATCAAAATGTTGGTAATAATGCAAAGATAACAATGACATTTTCAAATCAATTTGGTCTGCCGTAGGGGAGAGTGGAAAAAATAAAAATGCATATTTTTTACAGATTTTTTCTATTATCTCGGTTATTACTGGATGATCGTTGATTAATTTTACATCAAAATGTTGGTAATAATGCAAAGATAACAATAACATTTTCAAATCAATTTGGTCTGCCGTAGGGGAGAGTGGAAAAAATAAAAACTCATATTTTTTACGGATTTTCACTATTATCTCGGTTATTACTGGATGATCGTTGATGAATTTTTCATCAAAATGTTGGTAATAATGCAAAGATAACAATAACATTTTCAAATCAATTTGGTCTGCCGTAGGGGAGAGTGGAAAAAATAAAAACGCATATTTTTTTCAGATTTTTTCTATTATGTCGGTTATTACTTGATGATCGTTGATGAATTTTGCATCAAAATGTTGCTAATAATGCATAGATTACAATAAAGCCTTCAAATCAATTTGGTCTGCCGTAGGGGAGAGTGGAAAAAATAAAAACGCATATTTTTTACAGATTTCTTCTATTATCTCGGTTATTACTGGATGATCGTTGATGAATTTTACATCAAGATGTTGTTAATAATGCAAAGATAACAATAACATTTTCAAATCAATTTGGTCTGCCGTAGGGGAGAGCGGAAAAAATAAAAACGCATATTTTTTTCAGATTTTTTCTATTATGTCGGTTTTTACTGGATGATCGTTGATGAATTTTGCATCAAAATGTTGCTTATAACGCATAGATTACAATAAAATTTCCTAAACCATTTGGAGTGTCATAGGGAAGAAGTCATTCTCTCGCCACTGTTTTTTATTCCATATATCTATGTATTTTAAATAATGTCGTAGGGAAGAGTGGAAAAAATTAAGATGATTTCAAAGTAAACAAGTAGTATAAATGCAAAATAATAATAATAATAAGGGTACCCCCTACTCTGCCGCTAATATTCAGTTGAATAGAGATTTCTAATGGCTTTGGCCAGTCTAATGAAGATTTCTTAATTTTTCCATCCTTGTTGACAGGAGACGCGCTCTGTTATTGTTCAGATTGGTCACTATAATGGCGGGAAGTTTGAGTGAAAAGACAACTACAGCTGAAAATGACATTTAAACTTTCTGACATTTTAGTAACCAATCACAGAGTACGTCCCCAGGAAAAGGAAATAGTGAGTGGAAAAGTGTAGCTGGGATGTGAAGAATAAAGCTAGGTAGAGAGTAAAAGTAGTACAAAAAAGGGAAAAAATAATGAATATGTTATGAGTTGGATCAAGGATGAAAGGAGAAAAAAAGAATCAAATTCAGTAGAAAACGATTGAAAAAATAAATAAAACATAAACCCTATCAAAATAGAGCATTAAATATAAACTATAAACTTAAAACGACATAATAAATATATACTCTATAAATATAAAACAACAAAATAAATATGAACTCTATAAAAATAAAACTGTTAAATTACATAAAGAATGAAATGAAAAATTAATAAATATAAACTGTGAAAATGAAAACGAATTCTGTAGGAAATGAAATGATAATGTAAAATATATGATCTCTAAAAAATTAAAACGAAAATGAGTTGTGAATAAATAAACGAATAAAATAAATATGAACTCTATAAAAATAAAACTGTTAAATTCCATAAAGAATGAAATGAAAAATTAATAAATACCCAGCGAGCACAAAAAGATCTCAGAGATGTTAAAAGTAAGAGTTTTTGAGACATCAAACCTCCACTGCGATGTTCTGTTCATACATGAATATAACGTGTATGTAGGTGCAAATGTCCGCCGCACGCGGCTATTTTTAGGACGTTCCTGGGACATCACAAAAAGCATTTCTTTCACGTTTTTTTCAAAGCCTTTTTTAAGACACAACATAACATTTTTAAAGCTTATTTTCGCTTACATTAAATAACTCTGTATATAAAACATTGTTTGAGATGTTCTTGAGACATAAAAAATTCACTTTTATCTCGTTTTTTGTCATTGATTGTACAAATCGACAATAGTCAAAATATGAAGAGAACTCTGGGGCGATTAAAAAAAATAATACATATAACTTATTTTAATAGAATCAAAGGAACACACATACAAATTTAAACCTAAAATATTTTCTGTTTATACAAATTGAACACTGGTGGTTGTCTGGTTCAACTGAATTTAAACAAAACTGTGAATACACCCTCAATAATACAGTGTCCTTGACTGATCACTTTACATAGATAAGGTATACATAATGATTATGATGATGATTTTACGAGTCAGAACCGGTATATGTTTTTGAGGTTATTTATTTTCTGAATATCGACAATTCATTCCTTACTTTGCAGTCAGTGATCAACTTGATCACTAAATATAATATTTTGTCTTAACAAAACGTTTCACTTCACTCTAAAATACTTTTACGGAAAACAAAATGGGGTAAATTAAGTCCAAACTAGAAACGATACTCTCCGTCAACTCAAACATCACTGAGATCACATGATCACATTTGCGATTGCGCGAACGCTAGAAATATTCTCGTTGAACGTCTCAAAGGTGAACTATGTTACGCCAAGTGAAAACATCCACAAGATAACATTTTGTGCACATCTCCGATACATTCCTATAGGCATCTAATAAAAAGCCACAGAAGAACAAAAACAGAACAATGAATATCCTTCAGGGACCTCTTTGGGAAGTACATATTACGTCTCAAAGAAACATCGGCGTGACTACATTTTTGAAACATCTCAAAACCTCCCAGAGATGTTTGTGCTCGCTGGGTATAAACTGTGAAAATGAAAACGAATTCTGTAGGGAATGAAATGAAAATGTAAAATATATGATCTCTAAAAAAATTAAAACGAAAATGAGTTGTGAATAAATAAATAAATAAAATAAATATATACTCTATAAAATCAACAAAATTCTAAAAACAACAAAAATGAATATAAATTTTCTGTACATGACCTCCAATTTTGAACTGGAGATGTATCAAATTGGAGATATATATGTATTCAAAATAAAAAACAAAACAACAGTTCTCAACAGAGCTCAATATTTAGCGCACAATGGACAGATACCAAATGTGTACTGGAAGGAGGTTTCTTTCAAATTAGAGTCCAAAAACCTGACACATTCAGTGTGACTGATCCGTAGACAACTATTACATTTTATTGTTACTTGTGACATATCGACTTCAATTCTACAAAAAATACATTTCTGAGACATATCATCAGACGAATTAATAATAATTTGTTTCAAACTGTGCCTATAATTGAAAATATCTACTTTGTTTAACAAACTTTCCCCGTTTACAAATTTATGAAAAAAATAGATTATATATATAAACTCCACAGTTGTACGAATCAATTTGATGGTCATGATTTTTAACTTCAATTTTCCAATTAGTTGTGTCTATTTTACATTTATTAATTTCATTGTAGTTCTTTAAGAAATTTAAAAAATATTTAAGATATTTTGATGTCTCCCTCTCAGTACTGCCCATGGGGTTCAAAAAGATGAATTTTTTATTTGTGATTTCGACGATGGCCAAACAGAAATGATGAGAGCGGGAGTTGTCACTCACTAATGAAAAATTTTGAAGAATCGGAAACACTATCAGGTCTTTATTAAATTGGAATTTATCAATGGAATAACATTTTTCGCCATTTCCGGACATAAAAATGCTGGTAGCAAGGGTAACCGTCACAAGTTGAAAATTTGTTGACGAATTTAAGATATTCAGACAAATATCTACCACAAAATTCGACAACCAGTTGTTACCTGATAATGTTTTGACATCTTCAAAGTCGATGTCGTTTATATCACAAGAAAAGCCAGAAAAATAAGAAATGTGATAATTTTTACCAATGTCTTTGTAATAATCTGAATCAGAAACTAATCCATTTGGTAGAATTGATAAGTCTTTTTCTGGTCTCCATTTGATAAAATTAACTGAAGGTTGTGCTCCTGAAAGGCTGGGTAACATTATGAAATAAAAAAACGTTTTCAATTTTGGAAGCATTTTCAGCCAGCAAGATGAATCTCTGATTATGCGCTCGATTTTAATTCCACAAAAAGTAAATATTACAAGATCACACCATTCTCTATCAGTAATTTCAAGAAGACCTTGTATCTGATAACAATAGTAATGTGTTTTTGAAATAGTTTTCGTTTTTTATCCCAAAACTTAAGCAACCCTCGAGAGCATGCAATATCTGGATTCCAATTTCTATAAGTATATGAGCATTTAACTTCCACTAAACCATTATTTGATATTAATCCATCAGGTGAACCTGCGATAAACTGATAAGATTTATGAATTCTTAAACCAGAAATGTCACACTTCAAGCCAGTTTGTTTTCATATTCAGAAATGGCATTCTTTTCATTATCTATTCCATACTGGATGGCACTGTTTTGAAAACTTGAACCTAGTCTATTAAAAATGTTTAGCAAAGTCTTGTTATCTGTGCTTTTAAAAATACTACCAAAAATAGACGCAGTTACACGTCTGCGTCTTTCCTCAAACCACAAAGGGGAGAGTCTCTGGTCTCTAGTTGCCCTCTCAATTTGAACTAGTTCATGGTCAGATTTTCTATAATTTTTGTCGAAATATAAATAACAAGTTTGTTTAAATTTTTCTTCCATATTATTTGCATATTGATTTATTCCATGAATGTCTTGAAGTTCATCATCTGTTATTTTAACTTCACAAAATTTACAGATGAAATCACTATCAGTATATTCTGAAACATTGATACACACTTGATGTACCCATCCATTGCATCTCTCACATGCAAGCCAATCAGCTACAAAATCTAATTTACCTTCCCCGCAATAGGTGCATAAATTTGGATCCATGCACCTGGATTTGGTAGGTAATGACTGGGAATTTTTGAGAGCTTGTGACAGAGATGTTCCCAAAAAATTGTTATGTACAACCTTCTCTTTTTTTTTTCCACATCTCTTGTGAAGCAAGGCCTTGATCGTGTTCTTTTTGAATTGGAACTTTACAGCATCTCGATTTTGGAATATTTAAAGCAGCCTCTTTACATGCAAACAAAATATACTTTCTGAGTTTTCTAATTAATCTACTACATTTTTGTCGCATGACTTTGTTAGCAAGCGTGTTTTTTACGATACCAAACCATCTTTCTACTGGAGCGTTGCTTAAACGTTGTCTATTTTTCAAAAGAATACCACTCCATAAGGGAGTAAATGGCATGTAATGTTTCAATAAATACTGAAAGAACTCTAAATTTTTATATTCATTTTTGGGAAAAGTATTGTCAAAGCTAAATTTATAAGTGAGAGTCAGCTGTTTCAGGTATTGGCAAAAACTAGTTGATTCAAAAGTTCCAAGAACATCTTTATTGAAATCAATAAGTATTCGATCCTTATGAAGTTCAAGATCGCTTATATTAGATGATGTTGAAGATATCTTTATTAAGTCCTGAAATGAAGTTTGAAATGCAATAGATTTGGTATCGGAGTTGGTAATAATAAAAACATTCTTGAACCAAGCACAGAAAATTTCCCAATCATTTATATTATATGCGGAGGCTAGAATTTCTTTCATATGAATTTTTACTGAAGCAGAATTAAGAATCCTTATAATAACTATCTACGTCACGAGACATCAGCTTGAACATGTGTGAACAACATATATGCAATTGAAGTTTGTTCGAAGGAAAATTTGAATTATTATCAACACAATCAAATGTCATATTGACATATTCTTTCAAATCCATGCTATTGAAAGATATTGAAACAGCGTTTAAAATAGCAAAACTGAAATCAGAAACTACTTTTTCAAACACTGGCCATTTTTTATTATGAATTGAATAGATGGATCTATACTTCAAAAGCCATGCACCTATGTTACCAGCATCATGTTCATTTGATATCATTTCAACAACCGGGCAAAGTCTTTGTGATTTGAATATCTGAATAACCCCAGCATAATAATACACTTTATTGCCAGTATTACCAGGCCGACGTACAATACTTCCAGTAGCATCTAGATGTAAAACTGTTGCCTTATTCAAAGAAAGGAGTGCAAGTTGTTCCACACTGTATAGATAAACATGCAAAGGTGTTCCCACTGATTGAATATAATTGGGGTGATCTCTTTGCATTTTGATAATATCGAAAATATCATCTTGGTGTCGATCATTTTTGGCAAGAGCTTCTGAACGTACTTTCCTATAAACTGCATCGGACTTTACTTCCCCTAAGTTGAAGTGTTCTACAGAATGATCTCTCAAATTCAGAACATCGTTCTGTCTTCGTTCTAGAGGTTTCAAACTCAACATTTCCTTTGCATTTTGATAATATCGAAAATATCATCTTGGTGTCGATCATTTTTGGCAAGAGCTTCTGAACGTACTTTCCTATAAACTGCATCGGACTTTACTTCCCCTAAGTTGAAGTGTTCTACAGAATGATCACTCAAATTCAGAACATCATTCTGTCTTCGTTCTAGAGGTTTCAAACTCAACATTTCCTTCTTGGCCATTTTGCGTTCTACCCCTCTCAACTGAGTTGCTATATTAATCAAATGATTGTAGTCTCTACAACTACTAAAAACTTCAACTTTGTGTTCTGATGCATGAACCTTGGAAATGCTACTAATCGAAAGAATGAATTTTTTACATAATTTGTGTGTACAATATGCATATACCTTCATGGTATCACATTTTTTTAAATATCTATAATGTTTGAAATTCAACTTGCAAGTGTTATTTACTAATAAAAATTTCTTTTTGAAAACAAAAGTATTGTAGTAGATTTAAACTCCAATTAACTCTAAAATAATTTATTTTGCGAAATACAATGATTCAATAACACAATACATAACAATCACGGAACTAGGTATTTATATTCGACTTTCACTTCACTCTGACTGTCCCTCCGTCTGCTGCGCCGTTACTTTTATATTCATTGTTGACTTCTCCAGATTCTTCTTGGTGCATAGCGTATCGAAGGTCATATGCAGCTTGCGTGAGTGTTCAGGCCCGGCATCGCCCACAGCTTCGCCACAGTATATTTCTCTTTGATCAATGTGATCTCATGACAAAGAGTGTTAAATTCAGAATCTGTTAAAAAAAATTCTCCCTCCCTATATGAACAATGTTTATAAGTTGTAGGCAAAGATTTAGGACCTCTAATATTTTGAGTACCAGTTGGCAATACCCCATCAAAATTTTTGACTTTAACTTGGATATTTTGCAATTCAGGAGATATTGTATAAAAATCAGAACTAATATCCTTTTTCTTTTGTAGAGGAGTATCCAAGGAAATTTCCCAATTATGAGACAGAGATGAATCTGAATTTGTCCCTTTTGTAATGGATTTTGAAAAACTAGATATTTGATTGTCATTAGGTGTTGAATGTGAAACCTTTGGAGAGTTTTGACTCGAAATCTCATCAACGTTTATCATGGAGATATTAGAATTAAAATGATTTAGATGATTATTGTTATTCTCTTCAGAGAAATCTGCTAAACGTTCAAAGTAAATACGTTCAAAATTTCTTTTGACAAAATAATATATTTTTCTGTGATTTTTTTCGTTATTTTTAAAATGAAGTAGTCGACACAATTGAGAATAAACGGAACCATCTGAATAATAGCTGCCTGAAAGAATACTTTCTTTAGATATTTCATGAACGGAAAGAATATTATTAAAAACATTTAAATCTATTTTCTTTGAATGTTTATTTGAAACTTTATAACTTTGCTGCACGTGTTGAATTTGCTCACAATTTAAAATCTCACTAATTTTACTATCACGTCGCAATACTTTGTGAATTTCAGAACGAGTTTTGTACGAATTTACTGAAAAAATGTGTATTGCAGAATTTTCTATAATTTCGTTGAGAGTTTGCAAAAAGTGAAAATGTACACTTGGATAATGAATATTGAGAAATTCAGCCAACTTCGCTATCGGAAATTTTGCACGTCTTCCCGGCATTTTGCCTACAGATGGTTTAAAAAAATTCTATTTAGTAAAACTGGCCCACAATTTATTTACCTCACCTTAACCGATGAACGTTGTCCGTTGAACAAAACAAAACGAATGAGGAGAATACTTCTACCAGTGCTACCCATCCTCACAGCAGTATGACCACATTGAAATTGACAAGTATACCAACATTATATAGTTTAAGTACTAAAATGAGAAATGGAAAATACAAAAATATACCGAAACTAAATTTTGCCGACATGACTTTTTATTATAATTCAAACTACGGATTCATCGGCTATACGCCGGGTTAATACAAGGAGACTAAAATTTAACAAGTCTCCTTGGGGTTAAGACTCGTTCGTACCCTTGCGAAAATTCGCAATTTTTCTGCGATTCGACTCATACGGCGAAAAAATTGCAGAGAATGTTGCAGAGAATCATTTTGTGATTTTTCTGAATGTAGTAATCACAAATAATGAAAAATGACATGTTCTGATTCATCATTCAGCGCAATTCTTCCTCCGTTAAGTTGAATCGCAAAAAATTGCGAATAATCGCAATGGTAATAATGAACCTTTATTGTTTGAAAAAATGGAAAAAAGTATACTTTTGGAAAAATATTATTTATTTAAATATTTTTCCAACTCTGTGGGATCGAAAGCATTTTCCTTGTCTTCCTACAACCATGATAAAACTTCTAGATTATTCTCTCACTCCACCCGGTACCGTTGTCCGTATTGTAGATCTTGGTGTGATACGAACAACGAAATTTATAATTCAATTTTCGTCCACACCATCCAGCGATTGTTCCACAGGAATGGATTTGGTAGTATGGTAGTTGTAGTTATAGCAACGACAATGAACTATTTGATGGTAAAAGTCCTTGTGTAGTTAGCAAGGTCATTGTACACTATTTATAGAGGAATGCCCGTTCTCTATGTTGCAATGTACTCTCTTAATTGACATTTTCGTACCATCGGATATCGTATGTATGAAAATCCGCCCTTATTCGTTGCAGGAATGGCATTGAGTCTTGTTCATACCCTCGCCAATTTCGCAATTTTTCTGTGAATAAAATAGCTGCCAGTCATGCCGGACCAATCGTTGATGCAAAACTGTCGGCAGCCATTTTATGCGCAGAAAAATTACGAAATTCGAGAGGGTACGAACAAGCCTTTATCCGTCACTTTTGTCGTATGTCAATTTATTCCTACACCGCTACTGGAATGGAACAAAAATAAAACGCATCTATTGATAAAGACGTGGACGTGGAACAGGCATGTGTCTAAATATTATTATTTGCACACAAACATCAACATCCGAAAAGCTAAGTGACACACTCTGAAATTAACTTTTTGTTTCCTTTTTTCTAATTCTTCATTGAAAATTCGTTTTTTTCATTCCATTTGAATTTTGAACACGTACTCCTAGCGACTCTGACGGACATATGCATCGTTACTTCACACAGTTCAAGCTTTCACCGTTAGAGGGATCTTAAAAGCTGTGTAATATAGGGTCACTGAATCTAGAAGGTCGTGCCGTCCTAACGGGTATGGCCAATGGGCGTGGTATAGTACTTGAAATAGATCAAGTGTTCAAATAACCCACAAAACTTGCTCTCTAATTGGTGATTTTGTGGGTTATAGGAATACTGGAACTATTTCAAGTATTGGACCACGCCCATTGGCCATACCCGTAAGGAGGGCACGGCCTTCTAGATTTAGTGACCCTAGTGTAATGTTTCTCTACGTTCCAGGTTCCAGAAAAAAGATAATTGTTTGAATCGAAGAGCAAATTTTGAATCCTAAAGTTTCGGAAACAGATGGGATTTAAGGAATAATTTTCACCAAATATAATTTTTGACACCAGAATCTATACAGAAAACCCAAAAAATAAAATCATGAGTGTTCCCTATTCTACCAACGTTTATTTCGAATTTCATTGGCGTTGTTAATAACATTCGAAGATGGGGTAAATGTGAAGGTTTTATGATCTGTCGGTACAGTGCACTCCTTGAAATAACGTTCTCTTCTCGAACCGGGAAAATTTTGGAAGTGCAGTTTTTGATGGAAAGTAAATTTTGCGTTATCGAATAATAATGGTTTCTCTCGTTTACTAACGCTCTAATACCAACGTATTTGTCAGGAGGTTAGTTGTTGTTATAATAAAGTATTTCGTAAAACATCGAATCAAAACACAAATTTGTACATAAAATAACGAAAGAGTTAAAGTACCAGACTTTTTTGGAAATTCTGTGTGTATTTCTGCATAAGAATTCCTATTTGGAAACACGCTATCTATCATAGAAATCATAATATATATAATATATATCTATGCTATCTATAGAGAATATGTTCTTTTAAGGGCAATTTTTATAGTTTGAGTTGAACCGCTAGGTGAAGATTGAATCTCCTAATTTGACAGAAAATGCATGCAAATTCTGTCAGATTTTTTTTTATTCGCCTCTTGGAGTTTAAACTCAACCTATGAAATTGGCCCTAAGCAGTTCGGTTATACAGGTTACAAAATTGGCGTTCCGTGATAATATAACCCTGAGGGCGGGTTATATAAAAACTATAAATCATATTAGCAATAACACAGGGTTTCACCGTTGACTTGTTTCAATAAACGAAAAATCATTACAACAAAATTTGTTAGTCACGTTCACAGTAAACGTTGACTTTTATTGAATGTACCTTTTAAGTGCGGTCATTTAACCAATTACCTAATTTTTTTTTTTATAAAAAAATAATGATAGCTGGCACAGACCAAAGAGACTAAACTAACAAGGGTTTAATGAGCCCTAGCCAATGAGAATCTTGTAGCATCGACGCGTCATAGTGACGTACTTGTATATGAGTACAGAGTCGAACTCGTACCAAGCAACAAAACTGTCAGCAGTAACTCTCATATATCAAGAGCGAGTCCGTCACTGTCTATAGAGAACAGCGGCCATGACACGTCCAACTACGTCACATTTCGTCACAAATGTTCTTTCATCTCTTTCTACTAGTGTCCCCATTGTCTTATGGAGATTAAACTCTCCTTGTTAAATAGTTTAGTCTCCTTGAGCACAGACAGAGGGTAACAGGGTGACGTCAGTTGACAGCCAAAGTCCATATGGAAAGACACATTACAGTAAAGGGATTGAACAGCCTTCTGTTCATTTATTCTTATAAGTCCTTACCTTTTGGAAATCAGACACCAACCTATGCAAATCATCAACCTTTTGATGTAAAATTCAACAACGATCATCCGGTAATAACCGAGATAATAGTAAAAATCCGTAAAAAAATGAGTTTTTATATTTTCCGGTCTCCCCTACGGCAGACCAAATTGATTTATGCGTTATTAGCAACATTTTGATGCAAAATCCATCAACGATCATCCAGTAATAGCCGAGATAATAGTAATAATCTGTAAAAAATTGAGTTTTTATTTTTTCCGCTATCCCCTACGGCAGACCAAATTGATTTGAAGACTTTATCGTAATCTATGCGTTATGAGCAACATTTTGATGCAAAATTCATCAACGATCATCCAGTAATAACCGAGATAATAGTGAAAATCCGTAAAAAATATGCGTTTTTATTTTTTCCACTCTCCCCTACGGCAGACCAAATTGATTTGAAAATATTATTGTTATTTTTGCATTATTACCAACATTTTGATGTAAAATTCATCAACGATCATACAGTATTAAGCGAGATATACGAAATGTAAAACCGTGGCGAGAGAATGACGTCTCCCCTACGGCACACCAAATTGATTTTAAAGTGTTATTATTATCTTTGCATTATTAACAACATTTTGATGTAAAATTCATCAACGATCATCCAGTAATAACCGAGATAATAGTAAAAATCCGTAAAAAAAATAGTTTTTATATTTTCCGCTCTCCCCTACGGCAGACCAAATTGATTTGAAGGCTTTATCGTAATCTATGCGTTATTAGCAACATTTTGATGCAAAATTCATCAACGATCATCCAGTAATAACCGAGATAATAGTGAAAATCCGTAAAAAATATGCGTTTTTATTTTTTCCACTCTCCCCTACGGCAGACCAAATTGATTTGAAAATGATATTGTTATCTTTGCATTATTACCAATATTTTGATGAAAAATTTATCAACGATCATACAGTATTAAGCGAGATATACGAAATGTAAAACCGTGGCGAGAGAATGACGTCTCCCCTACGGCACACCAAATTGATTTGAAAATGTTATTGTTATCTTTGCATTATTAACAACATTTTGATGTAAAATTCATCAACGATCATCCAGTAATAACCGAGATAATAGTAAAAATCCGTAAAAAAATGAGTTTTTATATTTTCCGCTCTCCCCTACGGCAGACCAAATTGATTTGAAGACTTTATCGTAATCTATGCGTTATGAGCAACATTTTGATGCAAAATTCATCAACGATCATCCAGTAATAACCGAGATAATAGTGAAAATCCGTAAAAAATATGCGTTTTTATTTTTTCCACTCTCCCCTACGGCAGACCAAATTGATTTGAAAATGTTATTGTTATCTTTGCATTATTACCAATATTTTGATGAAAAATTTATCAACGATCATACAGTATTAAGCGAGATATACGAAATGTAAAACCGTGGCGAGAGAATGACGTCTCCCCTACGGCACACCAAATTGATTTGAAAATGTTATTGTTATCTTTGCATTATTAACAACATTTTGATGTAAAATTCATCAACGATCATCCAGTAATAACCGAGATAATAGTAAAAATCCGTAAAAAAATGAGTTTTTATATTTTCCGCTCTCCCCTACGGCAGACCAAATTGATTTGAAGGCTTTATCGTAATCTATGCGTTATTAGCAACATTTTTTGCAAACTCCATCAACGATCATCCAGTAATAACCGAGATAATAGTAATAATCTGTAAAAAATTGAGTTTTTATTTTTTCCACTCTCCCCTACGGCAGACCAAATTGATTTGAAAATGTTATTGTTATCTTTGCATTATTACCAACATTTTGATGTAAAATTCATCAACGATCATACAGTATTAAGCGAGATATACGAAATGTTAAACCGTGGCGAGAGAATGACGTCTTCCCTATAGCACTACAAATTGTTTTGGAAATTTTATTGCAATTTATGCATCATCAGCAACATTTTGGTGGCAAAAATCTGTCTGTCAGTCTTCATTTTCACAACTTTCTTCTATACCACTCGATATTTGAGGTTGTTCAAGTTTTTCTGTATTATTTATAACAATTTGGTGAAAAGTTCATCAATGTAACAGTAGGTATTCACTTATGAATAAAACCGTTATAACAAAACACTATCTCCTATAGAGATATTCAATTTGATTACTGGCATTATACACATCATAAGCATTATTTATAATATTTTGTTGTTGATCGAGGATCATGCAATAGTACCTAATTCACAAAAATAAGAAGTTAACATTTAAAGATTTTTGGGAAACGTGGCAACCCTGCGCCAACATCCTACTCTATTCCAACTTTCTTACTAAAAGCGTGGCGAGAAAACCGTGGATAACTTCACTTCAATGCCCCTAGGGACTATTTGGGAAGCATCAATAATCTTATAAATCAATAAAGTTAAAATCCACAAATAAACAATAAAAGTAACGGAACGATGCTCATACACTATCACAGCTCAAATGTAACAAGAAATACAAGAATGTCAAGAATATATCTTGAATATTGAGAATTACTCCATTTTCAAATATTTGACAAATGGCATTGACAGATGACTTGAAAATAGAGGATTTCGGATAAGGATTCAGTGATGCCACCACACAACTTTTGGCTTTAAAACTACTGGCACGTTTTTCGGCATTTTTTCTTCATGACAGGGTTCCTGGCACCCTCAGGAACCCCATAATATGATTGAAATTGTTCATAACGACGGAAATATTGAGATTTTCCATAAAATACAAAACACTAGGGACTTTAATTTTGTTTAGGGATTTTTCTTTCAAAATGGCGCTAAATTCAAAACTAGAGCTAGAGTTTTGTTATTGAAAGAGGTATTGTGTAGTCTAGGAAGTGCCGGATAAAGCCACCGTGTGGTCCGTAGCAAATGTGAACAAGATGCCCTTGATTTGCATGTATTAAAGTATAGAATATAAAATAAAACAGCACATTTACAAAAAGACTTTCTGTGATTTAATCCGAGCAAATTTGGAGATAACACTCGTCAAATAAATATTTCTAAGTTAATCACTTTCTATGTTCATTATATTGAGGTCGTTTGATGTTCTTGTCCCATTGTGCTCCCTAACACATTGTTAAAACGCTTTAACGTTGAAAAAGAACATTCTCTGCTGTAGTTGGTGATTATCAAAATCAAGTGAATGCGAATCACTATTCCAACATTTGGGAAACACGATTCCAATGAATTTTATGTCAACAGTTTATAAACTTGAAGTTCCTGAGCCTCGTGCATTTTCTTTCTGCTGTCAATATCAGCAGCCACATCTGTTTTCAGCAGCTTCGCAAACTGCACCAGTTCATTGCCCAGACTGTCTTCGACATCATCTAGGAAATAATTGACGATAGTTGTTTTTAAGATCTTTTCTGCCGAAGTATTCCAAATACACTAGTCACTTGATGGTAAGCTTCCATGCATTTAGCTAATGCAGACAATTACAACAATAAAAACATGAATTTCAAAACGTTGTCTAGGTGTTTGATGTTCTACAACTTCTTCGAGTGGTCTGTAAGTAGAGCTGCTGCTGAAAAGGTCGTACTTTGTATTTTGCTTGGGTTTTCTTGAAGTCGATTGCTGATATTCTTCACAGCCAATTAGGGCTTTGGCCTCTATATCTGAAAATTTGGATCGTATTGTTTGGAAGTAGCCTTGTAATGAATAAGAGCGTACCTATCTCGTGTTAAGATCTTGATCGGACGACTGCAACGAAGCGTTAGTCGCTTGCAAGTGTTCTAGAATTTCATTCCACACTATAGTTATTATTCCCATTTCTAACTTTATTCATTTTCTGTAGGTGGTATAAAAAACATATCTTACTTGATAGTTTTTTTTACTTTTCGCACAGGCGCGAGCCCCCTCAGGCGCGGGGCCCGTAGCATTTGCTTACTGGGTAATTTGCTAACTGGTACTTGGTAGCATGATAATTGATAGCTGGCAAATGCGGCACTGAGTGTAGGGTTATTTCTTTGTCAGTGCACATTCGTTCCATTAAAAAGTTCAAAAGTAGAAATGATATTCAACCATTTTAACAGTTATGATTAAAATGTAACACATACCCACAAAACTGACACAAAATACAAAATCTGTGATGTAACCTCAAAGTATTCAGGCCAAGAGCATTTTAATCAGAAAGGTAATAAGGTTTGTTTGTCCGTGAAAGTTACCACTCAGAATATTTTCTAGATCGATCAACTATTTGGCAACTAGGAAACGTGAAATACGCAATTTTTTTTAAATTCAGGAAAATGATGTATTTTGAAATTAGCGCCATTTAGTGAGAAAAATCCCTAAATAAAATTAAAGTCCCTAGGGTTTTGTATTTTATGGAAAATCTCAATTGCCAGTAACCCTGGCATGAAGAAAACTTGCCAAAAAACGTGCCAGTAGTTGTGTGGTGGCATGACTGAATCCTTATCCGAAGTCCTCTATTGAAATTGATAGCAAGTGGTGCCAACAGCATAACGACAAATCCCTCATCTTTTTCAGGTGAAATCGGTGAAATATGGTCGAAAGTGGCTCCGGAGTGTTTTGTCTAGCATGGCAGTTGAGTTTATATGAAAGTTTGGCGCGAAACCACAGATTAGGGCTGTGTCAAGTCACCGGTCGGACAAGGCACGCGCGTTCAGTATGAAGTATGACGATGAGTCGGACCGATCAGATGATTGAAAATATTGGTCACATACAAACAGTTCTAATTAGGTCGTCAAGTCAACCAAATGACCGCGCTGGTCTAATCATATTGGTCAGACCGGAGACTTGACTCAGCCTAGATATGTTTTCTAATCTGTGGCGAAACCTTATCCCACAGAACTCATAATAATATATCTTACGACGATTTCTGTGCCTTATCCTTAAACTTTCAAAATCAAAATTAGATTCCAGCGCTAATGTGGCAAAAGGTCGAACTACTTTTATGTACATTGTGCCAACATCAGAACAGAATATTCACTAGTCGCGTTCGGTATTATGATCTCAGAGTTGAGCAGATTTTACTCACGTGGCCACAAAATAATCGGATCATTCGCTAATAAACGAACGAAACAGACATTGGCTTGACTTTGACATAATAAAGTTAACCAAAAACCACATACAAATTTGCATCGTTTATTTCGTAAATAATCTCCAAGTTTGGAATTTAAACGTTTTGAATATTACAATAACGAATACACAACAAACAATGCTAGTTTTTGTTTCGGAAAATCAAATTATTATTTTTGATGATATTGCATATAACCTCACTCTTTCAGATTGATCGTACTCGTCTGCCAAAATTCTCCGAGCAAACAGATCAATCGCGGACAAACGGATTTGAAAAACCGAACGATCAAGATTTACCTCCCCTAAAATCGATTGCAATAAACGAACGATACAGATTAATCTGATCAGTCCGACGTAAAAACCGAATGCGCTTACTATATGTATATATGGTTCATCCATCCCACTACATCATAATGAAGAGGACACTTTCCCATGTTTTCATACGGGGATTTTCAAGATAAAGAAAGCAATATAGTCCCTAGAATATGTAAAATGGAGTCATTTTCACATAGTTTCAATAATAATAGGAGTGTTCTTTTATATTTCATCTCATCTCAATATGAGATGATGTGATATGATATGATCTCAATTAACCAAAAATAGTCCACCAAAACAGTGGAGAAATGAATAAAAATCTAAGAATGATATTTCTATCCAGCATGTGCTCGATCGGCAAGGGAGGAAGGAGGTGAAAATCTCACCATTCTCACCTGATCTCAATGCCAACTGAAATGAGCTGAGATTCTTGGTAAAAAGCCTATTGACTCGAACTTGAAGTACACATGAATTTTCTAATGGCAGAATGGTTTGTTTAGTTACTGCTCCCCACAGAACTATATCCAGAGATATATAGTTCTGTGCTGCTCCCTGACCTAACAATATGACGTTAGCCCAAATGATTGCGAGATTGCGAAATAATTGTTCCCGCTAGATGGCACTTAGAATTTAGGCTCGAAACAGTGAAGTGATCAGCTGACAAATTTCATTACAGTCTCATTCAAATTCTAATAGACGAGGAAAGTGATGACGTCACAAATGTCGTTCTTGTCAAAAACTGATTCCAAACAAACTTTCGTTAAAGTTTTTCAACTTCTTTTGCTTGAGAAATCAAAATCCAAACAGCCAAACACAAACTAAAAAGCAAAGCAGCAAATAATCCACAGAGAATGTCACCTAAAATACTTTGTTTGGAATCAGGGTTCCTGGGAGTCAGTTTTTGACAAGGTTGACATTTGTGACGACACACTTTCCGCGTCTATTAAGCGCGTTCGGTTTTTACGTCCGACTGCTCAGATAATTTGGAAGTGTGATGTTATGGTTATCTCATCCAAAATAATATTTTCATTTTCCGTAACAAAAACTAGCATTGTTTTTTGTATATTCATTATTGAAATCCTCGAAAGGTTCAAATTTCAAACTTAAAGATTCTTTACAAAAAAATCGATTCAAATTTGAATGTGGTTATTGGTTAACAGCATGTCAAAGTCAAACCTACGTCCATTTCGTTCTTTTATTACCGATTTATTCGATTAATCTGTGGCAACGTGACTAAAATCTGCTCAACTCTGAGATCATAATACCGAACGCGACTATTGAATTGCTGTAGATTTCGAAAGATAAAATATATTTAATATTAATTTTCACATACACAGGCATTCGTCATGAAGGCCAATCAAATAAGTTGAATCCAACTAAGGCTGGTCATATTTTAGGTACTTCCGTTTGTTTCTTGGTGTATTGTGAACTACACTACATTTTGAATAAGTGCAGTTAAGTGAAGGAATACTTAAATCGAGTGCAAGAAGAATAAACTGTTAGGAGTTTATTCTTCTTGAAGAGTGTACATTTCACCGAGAGTAGTAGAGTACTACACTTCCTATGCAAGCGAAAGTTTCCCTTACGGCCTTAAGGCTATTCCACATAAAGACAGTAGCAGTGGCACTAGTTGCAGTGACTCCGCCCCTTTTGACGCTGTTTCTGAATGAATGACATTGCAATGGAAATTTTCAACTAATTCTTTGTTAAAAGCAGTAGAAAGGAATCATAATGGCTATCTCAATTTAAAGATAATTTTGAGGTTAGAAATGCGAACACTGCTAGATTTTACTGCAAAAAGTTTAAATGAATCAAACTTTCAGCAGCGTCGTCTGAATATGTTTGCCATTGGTTATCTTATCAATAGAGGGGGGTGACGCCACTGCTACTGCCATTATGTGAAACAGCCTTTACGGACCCATTAGGCGTGTTCGGTAAATGCAAATCTGACAGCTCGATTCAATCTGTAGGCGTGGTTTACCTATACTTGTAATGGAAAATGGAGCAAACAGATTGAATCGAGCTGTCAGATATGCATTTACCGAACACGCCTATTACAGACAGATTTTTGCAAACATTTTATTGCTGCATTGTTATATCTAAATATGTAAGGGCCTTTTCTATAAGCATGACACATATTGTTCCCTTTTGTAATAGTTTGTTGGTGAGGAGAAGCCAATTATTATTGTTCTGATATCCAGCCCACTAAACATTGTAAATTACAAAATATTGCAGAAGGTTTGACTGTTTTTTACATTTGTAATGTATCTTTGCAAATTTAATGTGGGTTTACTGCAAATATGTTTTTTTCAGTTTTCAAATGAAAAGTCTCTACAATCTTCCTCCGTAAAACTTACAAAAATGATATTGCTACAAATTTCAAATAAATATCTTACTGTAACTTCAATATGAGAGTTGGTGGTGAACTTCCACATGCGATGTTTACTGATTAAAGTTCACTGCAATTTTCAGAACAAAATCTTACTGTAACTAATATAAGAGTTGATGGTGAAGTTTCACATGTAACGATTACACTGCAAATGAAATATCCACTAACTCAATGGGTAGTAAGGATATCAATCCTGCTAGATTGTTACAGAGATTCGACAGAATAAGTTATGTTTTGTGTTGGTGCAAGAAGCGCAAAGTACATTCGTTCGTTCCAGTTTTTATGGCACTAGCTCTACACTATACTTCGCCGAAACCTTGAGTAAGGGGGCCACGCCACGTGGACTCTAACCTCACTTCTACTGGTTTGAAGAACCGCTTGCAACGATTATGAGTATTGTGTGGTGAGTGGGAAAAATGTTACGTAAAAGGATTCATTTGAACATAGGTATGGCCCATAAATATATAAGATCTACATTCCTAAACATTGAAAGTGCATAAGGCTACATATGATGGCATTAGTAATTGTTGAAAAGTACAAATATTTCCACACATTTAACACGTTTAAGCAGAAAGCTATATTGTGTGTTATTCTGTTGAGGTTGCTTTCACAATTGGACTCGAATTATAGGTGATGAGATAAAATAAACAACTCCATTTTTTTGGTATGAGTTATGTACAATACAGTCACAAAAAACTTAATATGAAAATACAGTTTTCTTTGGAGTCTTGTGAAACCACATTTGAAGGTAGTGTTCTTTTTATTTCATTCAAAGTTTGTGATTTATTCCTATACTTCTTGTTGGTTCTTATTTTGGCTGAATTTCGGTCCAATTTCAATGGGTTTTTCCGGGTTTTCCTCTAAGTGAAAAAGCAAATGCGCCAAATATCACTTTGAGTCCCGAACTTTAATCAAGATTTTCATCTTGATATTATTTTATATTCAAAACGCTTTTGTACTTTTAAATTAATTTTTATATCTATAGGCATATAAAGTCGCAACTTGACGTTCCCTATAGTATTTTTGGATTCGCAGGATTCAGGAGGGACATGAAAAAGAAATTATTTTCTTCAATCGAGAACCTTTCATGATACAATCATAATGTATAACGGATTTTTTAATGAAAATATATCTGGAAGGTGTATTTCCTGAAGTACTAATACATGTTGCCTTTCAGTTCTTGTTCAGAGAAACAAAATGCATAAGTACCTTAACCAAAAATATTGTCAAATTTGCACCAACCCACCACACTAAAAACTTATGTTAATTGTGAATGACTCCTTGCATAACTGATTTCCCACTCACCATATTTTTATTGTAGACATTCCTTGAATTTACAATGAAAATAAATCAATATTGTTATAATCAAATGAATGAATATTTTGGAACCTTTGGTGTAAATATACAATTCAAGAAATAGAAACTACCCAAATACCAAAATAGTTCACAATCACACTCGAGGCGCATTTCATCCACACAGCATCTTCAGGAGCTAAAAGCTTCTAGCAAAGCTTTTAGCCCCTGAAGATGCTAAGTTTGTTGGCGAAACACGCGTCGAGTGTGATTGTGATGTAGTTTTGGTGATTGGGTACTTTCTATTTCTTGGAATATTGCTATAAGCTCATTCTCAGCTCTCACAGCAATTCTCAGTTAATTCACATAAGATTTTCAGTAATTTTTTGTAGGCTTTCATAGAAGTTGACCATAAATTATATACAATTTTTCATATCATTTCAAGTGAACTTCCTGGTCACTTCAGTTATACTCATATTAAATTGTCCGTAAACTCGCAAAAGACAAGTTTACTTTTGTAAGTTAACGGAGGGGAAGATGCCATCTCTGAGAAAACTTGCTGGCAGTTAACTGTAAAGTTTACACTCGCAAAACAAATTTTGCAGAAAATTTGCAGCAATTTGATATTGTTTAGTGGGAGGATGCAGCGGCGTCTCATCATTTATATAAGCAGTGAACAAGAAGAACATGATTTACAAGATAAGAGTATAAAATGGAATCCATACCGTATTATGAGTAAAAACGAACATACCCGACAATGACTTCCCTTAGCATAATCCAGACTACGACGTAAAATAACGTAGTGAGGTATGTTGCGATCAAGGACAAAGTGTGCATCTCTATATCTTTTATTGCTCGAGTATACGTAAATTTTCTTCAATAAATCAGTGAAGTTTATAGTAGAGATAGTTGTATTGCAATGAAGAATCGAAATCGAGGAAAAATGTGGGAGGTGTGAACTGTTCTGCGTCATCTCTATCAATTTCTTCCAAGTTTCATCATCAGCAATAAGTGAAACCTTGAAAATAAACACATGTGTTATATAATTTATAATTCTGTTATGTTTACGGCATGATATAGATGATTATTTGAATATTCATTCTGAATTGTACAGGAAAATGCATACACTAGATCCTATATAATCAATGTTGGTTTTGATTTATTTTAACTGAGTTTTTTGCAACATAATTATTCCGTTAGAAACGATCTATCCACCAGTAAGGTGAATAAACTCCATGAAAATTACACTGAACAAATTGTTTCAAATAAATTCAAGTAGAGTTTGAAATAAAATGGTTTTAGTTAGCCTCAAATAACATTTGGAAAGAATATGTTCGAATCAATATAAAGTAATATAAATAAAGGTTAAACATGAGAACTTACCTTTTGTGTATATTGCTTCTCTTGGTTTTGAAAACAAACAAAATCCTGTCCTTTTAAAAATATCAAGAATCTTTTTATTCGTATTTTGGCAATTGCTCAGAAAAGGAGAAAAATACAAATTAACCTGTAATGTATTTGCAATAACACGTAAATAAATCAATACGCTCTACTCGCCTGCCGTGGCTTGGTTGTAGTTTGATTGGCAGCCATCATTTTAAAAATTTTACCCAACTTTAAAAAAAATTGCGAAAAATTAAGAACAATGGATGAATAAATCCAATTGTTGAATCCATCATTTGAGTTTTTACAACTAACAAACGTATTTTATTAGTTCATCAATGAGCAGGAAACGTTCACTACCGCCATTCTTCCCACAAAGTGACTGCAAGCCCATATACTATAGGATTATACTGGAGTACGATTATGATCCTTTAGGTTATGACGCGTTACGAATTCTACCGAATACGAATATGATCGCTTGACGTTTTGATGCATTGCTGTTATGATGGAATGATTTTGTGATGCATTGAGGTCATTCTGCAATGATATTTTGATGTTGTAGCGTTATGACGGGATCCTTTGTGATGAAGTACGTTATGCTGATGTATATTATGATGGATTACTTTATGATCCGTTACTTTATGCCACTGTACATTTCTATCTTGTACTGATATGATCAATTGCGTTTTCTACCGGTTATCGATATGATCGAGTAAATTTCTTCGCTTTACAATTTCTTTTCTGTACATTATGATGAATTGGGTGTCACCACTCTCATATACCAAGAGCTAGTCCGTCACTGTCTATAGAGAACGGTGTCCATGACACGTCCAACTACGTCACATTTCGTCACAAATGTTCTTTCATCTCTTTCTACCAGTGTCTAATGGGGATTAACTCTCCTTGTTAAATTTTAGTACCTTAACGTTATTTGACTAGGAGAGCCTGATCACCATAAAACAATGGAGGAACTAATAGAAAGAGATGAAAGAACATTTGTAACGTAATGTGAGGTAGTTGTAAGGTGACTAAACGTTATTTGACTAGGAGAGTCTAAATAAGACAATGGGGGCATTTATAGAAGGAGGTGAAAGAACATTTGTGACGAAATGTGACGTAGTTGGATATGTCATGGCCGCCATTCTCCATAGACAGTGACGGACTAGCTCTTGGTATATGAGAGTTACATGTGACAGTTTTGTTTCTTGGTTCGAGTTCGACTCTGTACTCATGTCCAAGTACGGTTGCGGCCAAAAAAAAAAGGCACAGTTGTCTATTTTTGCGATTATTCCACCTTTCGTCACTGCATGTATATGCGGCATGATTACTTCCTAATTTGGAATTGTTTGATAGATGTCAAATATTCAATGTTGCCATGTGACATATTCATAACACAAATTCAAGTAGCTAGAAATAAACAAAAATCTGCTATAAGAGTCATCCCATTTTTTATTGGCCGCAACTGTACGTCCCTATGTCGCGTCGATGCTACAAGATTCTGATTGGCTAGAGCTTAATAAACCCTCCTGTTAGTTTATTTTCTTTGGTTTTAATCATATATCTATTAACTACAAATATTGATAACACACCATAAGACGCAATATTATCAAATTGAAGCCAAAAATATCTATCTTACCTTTTCTCAAACGGGGGCTGGGAAACTATTGCGCATGCCTCGCATGCAGAATTCTGAATCACGAGAAATGTCATACATTTTTAAGGTTATGCTTCTTTTGACATTTTCAACCGTCCCATATTGAAAATGGGCTAACATTTTTATAATGTGGATGAATGAAGAATGAGAATTATACAAGACGGTTAATTAAACTTCGTGTCATTAAAAAAAACGATTCATTATTGATCCATCTGTAACACAATGTCTGTTACCTGCTAATAGAGTTTCATCAATCAATTTTCTGCCAAAAGCGGATAAAAACTCACTAAACTTGAGAAGATATGGATTGGGTATGTGACAGACAGTTGTTTGAAAAGCTAAATCTCGTTCCACATCGGCATCATAACTGCCGAGAAAAATAGTTTGCTGGTAGTGATGTATTTTTTGCCTCCTGAACACGAACTCCAAGTAAAACGCGGCGATCTTAAATTCCTTCAGGCATGAATCTAGAAATTTAGAAATTTTTAAAATGTGTCATATTCTCAGGAATAAAACCCATTTAGTGCCGTCCTCTCTTATAATTTGCACAATCTACACTTGCTCTCTGTAAACTTATCCATAATATGAGGTTATGTTGGAAAGACATGCTTCTCATGTTCGATAATTGCTGCTGCCGAATCATGCACGCTAGAAAGAGATGAAAAAACAAAATCGTGTCTTTGAATAGTAATTTCTGGCGCAAGCGCATTAATTTAACAGCGTCCAATTCGAAGTCGATGCTCATTTTTTTAGGCATCACAAGGGTGTGTTCGGGGAGCACGCTATTTGCGCCATCGGGTACTTCTTTTCGTTCGCGGAGCAAATTTCTAGCACTAAATAGCGCTTGTTTGACGTCACTGTTTTTGCTGCCTACGTCATCACTGACGCGATGAAACGGAAATTTCCACAAGGTGGGGCAGCAGATAGCGTTAGCGCCATGTTGTACGCCAAAGCTCCCTGAACAGTTGTGTTGTGACAGTTGACTTGGACAGTTGTGAAACTGCTTCTCAGGTGAAATCATTGCGGTTCCTGGAATCTGCCTTTTAAGCTGTGGTGCAATAATTGAAAGCACGTAATCAAATGTTTCTCGACACATTCTAAAGTAATACAACGTATTAAGATTTATAATGAGAAAATAATAAACAAAATGCTTTTTATTAGTTGTATTAACTGAATTAATGAAATACCTGAAATGTGACTTAAATTCCTGGGCACCTAGTGCAGGTAAACTTGTTCCACATAGTTCTCAAGTCTTGTGAGTACTGTTCTTCTTTGAAGACCATCGAGAACAGAACTTACTTAAGTTCTGTGCCATCGAGGCGTTCTAATCACAGAACTCATACATATATCTTATGAAAGATATAAGTATGAGTTCTGTGGTTCTAATGCTTGTAATTGACCATATTTCACCTAAAAAAGATGAGGGATTTGTCGTTATGCAGTTGGCGCTTCTTGCTGTCAATTTCAAGATTTTCAAGTCACCTGTCAATGTCTCTTGTCAAATATTTGAAAATAGATGGAGTAATTCTCAATTTTCAAGATATATTCTTGTTAGATTATAGCTGTTTGATAGTGTATGAGCATCATTCCGTTACTTTTATTGTTTATTTATGGTTTTCAACTTTATTGATATATAAAATTAATGATGCTTTCCAAAAGGTCCCTAAGCCATCCAGGGGCAAACACAGACCTCATACTTTTATGAGGTCTGTGGGGGCAAAGTGTTACGTGCCCCATTCCAGAAATAGGATAGGTGTTGACACAAAACACTATCAGCAAATTCAAGAAGAATAAAGCTCAATTTATAAACTCCGCTGACGTAGTTACAGTTGAAACAGCTTACAAACTCCGCAGCGACCCGTTGCCATTGCTGCAGGAAAATAACCAACTTTCATCAGCTACAGTATTTTCTGGTTTTTGATTATTAGGTTAGTGTAGGCGAGTGACACAACTATGGATGTAGGGTTGTTTTTTACTCTTTTGGAATCATTTACTCATATAATTGGTGCAGCATCAACTGTAGTGGAGTTTATAAATTGAGCTTAACTTGATGAATGTCAAAAAATCAAAAATTATTTATTAATTAAACAGGCTAATACTATCATAGTACTGCAGGGTGGGCAAAGGGAGGGAGTAAAGACTGCATGTGTTAGGTCTATTCCTGACCATTTGGGATCTCCAAAGGTCTGGCAAACCGCTCACTACTGCCCTAGGGCAGCCCTCTGTAGGTTTATGCTAGTAGGCGGCTTCAGTCATAGGCTGTTGGACTAACCCATCTCCTCCATTTTATACGGGTGGATTTAATATATTCTCTGTACGAGATCAAATCATCAAATTTTCCTTATCAAAGTTTTCAGTTGATTCCCGGAAAAGCAGCGAAAAAACTGGATTAGACATTATGCCTTGGTGTTACTGTCCTTAGGTATAAGGAGTCATCTTATTGTATTATGGAATTTCATGGAAAAGATCCAATGCCTGGTATATGAACCCACCATGCTTCCGTCGCACATTATGGTGGGCTCTTACTGTCGTGATGTTTCTGGGTTCAGCTGAAAGTATTTATCACTGTTTGTGACAATACGAAGCACTTTATTTTGCATCTTCTCCAGTCCCAACATTTGAGTTTTGGGGATGCTGCAAAACACTGGACAGGCATAGGTCATTGCTGGCCTATTAACCTGTTTATATAAGCGTAGCTTACTCTCCATTGCCAGCTTGGAATTCCTTGCTATCAAAGGAAAGGTCCTTTTTACCGCTGCTGCAGCTTGCTGAATTACCAAGCTGACATGTTTATGGAGAGTAAGCCATCTCCCACGTATCTTTGAGAAATTTATAAGCTGTTTCATCAGGATTCAACACTATCTTGTTATTCGCTAGATACGGCACGACTAGCCTTTCAAGATGTACTTTTACCATCCTAGCGGCTGCCATGCAGAGTGTGAATGAACATAGATTGCAGTGTCATCAACATAGACAGCCGTGTTGGTGGCACCATACATTGGGAAGTCATGCGAATATAGCGAATACACGAGTGGAGGCAAGCTCCACCCCTGCGGCACACCTGCTCTGGCCGGCCTCATAGCGGAGCTGGTTCCATGTTGACTAGGTATGAGTAAAGTAATTTTACCATGTGTAAAGGCATGCCTGTCCTTTGCATGACAAAACCATCTGTCAAGACAAAGTCGAATGCTTTCTGAATATCCAGCAGGACTTGCACAGACCACGGGTGGGTGGTCTGTGAGGACTTGGTGAATGTGAATTACTTTGAATACTTTATTTATTTTCAAATTTATAATAATAACAAACATTTCCTCCCTTGCTCGCACAAGCTCTGCTTTTGAGGGGTTTTCTCCGAAAACCTGGGAGTTTCGTAAAAACAAAAAAAAAAATTGACATTGACAGGTGACTTGAAATCGACAGCAAGTGGTGCCAATAGCATAACAACAAATCCCTCATCTTTTTCAGGTGAAATATGGTCAAATAGATGATTCCAGTACCCCTGTTCAGTGTTGCCACAAATGATTTTCTGGTGGAAACCTCTGACATTTTTTAGACCTTTTCTTATATGGTTCAGGGTCGAAACGGACACAATTTCCAATTATAAAGAATCATGAGTGTTCCCAGATACATAAATCGAAGTAATATTGATGAAATAGACAAAATAAAAATTTTCTAGTGAATTTTATCTGTCATATTGAAAAACGTACTAGCGCGAAATTCCCTAGAATATTTTATTTTTGACAATATCATCATTAGTGCTTTGATTCGCATATCCGGGAACATCTAAGAATCCTTCTAATTAAAAATTGTATCCATTTCAACCCTGAACCATGTCAGAAAAGACCTGGAAAATGTCAGAGGTTTCCACCACAAAATCATTTGTGGCAACACTGATCAGGGGTACTGGAATCGTCCATTCCTCGTCTTCACTGCTTTCAGATGATGAACTCGAATCAATAATCTGATACATTATTTGCAAATCCACCGCCACTACATTCAAAACATTGCGTCTATCGTCATCCATCTTATATTCAAAAATAAACAATAAAAATGCTGTTGATTATTGGCGCGTTCGGTAAATGCAGATCTGACAGAATCGAGCTGTCAGATTTGAATTTACCGAACTCGCAGAGTGTTGATGTTCACGGATCAAGATAGCGCCAACAGTCTTGAATGGTACTAAAACCTCCACGAACAGCCCAAATAGCATTTGCGTTGCATAGCGCAATAGCGAGCTCCCCGAACACACCCATAGGCTATCCTTATTATCCATATTCGTAGTTCAAATATATGGTTTTAATCCAGCCAGTGCTGTCATCTGCCAGGTGTCAGTATTGTCAATCAATAATGTAATAGAGGGGGCCGGTATTATAAACATCTCTCGAAGTTAACTTTAATTTTAACTTCAGCTTTAAAATGGCAGTTTTATAAAAGTCTCATTTCTGAAATAAAAAGAAGAAGAAGGCAAATATGTAACCTACAATTTTTCGCACTTTTTCCTGTGACATTTTCTAAATTTCTAATAAATAGTAAAATTGCTATCAATAGATTTAAGAATCCTCCAATAACTACCAAGAATAAACATGTTTCATTAAATCTGAGTGTAATTAACGTGTTACTGGCGGTAGAAGATTATTTCTAACATTGAAAATACTTATAATTGCAAAGTAATTGGAACTATTAGAAATGTTGACTTATTAGTTGGTCTTTGCATATATTTGCCTGTCTATGTGCCCCTTTAACAAGCATTCAGACTATCTTGATGATTGAAATCTGTTTTAATTTATTTTCAAATTCTATTTCGTTCCACAAGATAAAATGGTTTAACCGATTTCTAAATATACTTCGACGCCGAGGGCCTTCAATAATAATCACAGCATCTCCTAGTAGTGATACAACGTTCATACGAGCCCACCATGCGCAGTAGCGACTTCTCAGCGTCGCTGGGTTCACCGCGTGACGTTGGGTGTTGCCGGATTTAAAATTAAGGAGTAGAGTTACGGAGGGTGGGACGTTGCCGGTTTTTAAATTTAATTATGGAAGAAAAAAGATATACAGGGTGTACCATCATAGTATTTAAGAGAAAAAAACATGGCTGCTGCCATACAGGGTGTACCAACTTGGCATTTAAGAGAAAAAAACATGGCAGCTGTCAAATTTGGTATACCGGGTGAACCAACACAACATTTAAGAGAAAAAAACATGGCTGCCTGTCAAATGACATGAGACAGAGAAAAAACATGGCAGCTGTCAAATTTGGTATACAGGATGTCTCAAAATACATCGGAAAAATGAATCATCACATCATTGGAGCATCGCATCATTGGGGCATGCAGGGATTCAGAAGTTTTCGTTTTACGTATACAGGGTGTGTCAAAATACATCATTTAAGAAAAAAAAATACAGGGTGTCTCATAAACGTGCATCGTGATGGGGTTTGTCATTTAAGAAAAAAATATATACCAGGTGTACCAACGTGCCAGTTGAGACAAAAAATATATACAGGATGTCTCTACCAACGTGCCAGTTGAGACAAAAAATATATACAGGGTGTCTCATAAATGTGCATCGTGACGGGGTCCGTCATTTTTAAAGTGTGATACCAATTCGTTTTCAAGGAATACATCAGAGCCATCTGTCGTTCAATATATACATTAATGATATTTTGGATCTGTACGTATCATCAAAAAATAAAAACTTCCGGTTTCAAAAAATTAAGATAGAAGAAAAGTAATAGTAAATTCGGATTACCCACATCGAGGAGAGTCCAAGCAATAAAATGGCTACTTCCGGTCCAAACCGGAAATGGCACTTCCGGTCGTACGATTCGGATGATTTTGGCATCAATAGATTCGTTTGGATGTCAAGAAACATTTTTAAGCATTTTCCGAGGTCAAAAGGGCATAGGAGGCTATCTTCGTTATTAGTAAAGATACAGAAACGTGCGGGTACTCTAAGAAGACAACTTTCATGGTAAATCAAGAAAATAATAGAATTTGCGTACGTCAACTGCCATAAGGGCCGTAAACCGCACATATTAATGCGTTATGTACTTATTGCTTAAATCTTAGAAGCTGATTCGTAAGTTTAGTAAAATGGGTGTACCAGCTCGACATTTATGAGAAAAAACATGGCAGCTGTCAAATTTGGTATACCGGATGTCTCAAAATACATCGATTATAGAAAAAAACATGGCGGCTGTCAAATTTGGTATACCGGGTGTCTCAAAATACATCGATTAAGAGAGAAAAAAAAAACATGGCTGATGCCATACAGGGTGTACCATCATAGTATTTAAGAGAAAAAAACATGGCTGCTGCCATACAGGGGGTACCATCATAGTATTTGAGAGAAAAAAACATGGCTGCTACCATACAGGGTGTACCAACTTGGCATTTAAGAGAAAAAAACATGGCAGCTATGAAAATTGGTATACCAGGTGAACCAACGCAACATTTAAGAGAAAAAAACATGGCTGATTGTCAAATGACATGAGACAGAGAAAAAAAAAACATGGCAGCTGTCAAATTTGGTATACAGGATGTCTCAAAATACAGCGATTAAGAGAAAAAATACATGGCTGCTGCCATACAGGGTGTACCATCATAGTATTTAAGAGAAAAAACATGGCTGCTACCATACAGGGTGTACCAACTTGGCATTTAAGAGAAAAAAACATGGCAGCTATGAAAATTGGTGAACCAACGCAACATTTAAGAGAAAAAAACATGGCTGTTTGTCAAATGACATGAGACAGAGAAAAAAACATGGCAGCTGTCAAATTTGGTATACAGGATGTCTCAAAATACATCGATTAAGAGAAAAAATAAATGGTGGTTGGTTGTCAACGTATATACAGGGTGTCCTACAACGTTTGAGAGAAAAAACATGATGAATCATTAAGAGAAAAAACATGGCTGCATGAGTGATGGAAGAACGCTTCAATGGACATATGGAGATTCGAAACAACTACTTGCCCATGCAGAGATTGAATTACATCCGACATCTAAATGTGTAATAAGAGGACGTTTGGACCGTTCATTTGGGGAAAAAAAAAACATAGCGGAGTCTGATTGGTCAAAGCTAATTATAGTAGTGCCATTGGTTAGTTGAAGTAATCACCAATAGAATGGTATCTGAAGAGTACAGACAGAAGGTTGAGGATTCTTTCGTTCCAAAAAACAACTAAAATAACAAACGCTAAAATGTGTAAAAAATTTGACGAATTCAGCGGTTTTCACGTTCCAAAAAATGATTAAAATTACAAGCGTTAAAAATTTACGTTTACATGTATTTCTTATGGAGATTTGACATTTCAGAATCGTTCAAAATTATCGTTTTTGCTTCCCAAAAAACAAGTAAAATTAGAAGCGTTAAAACACTTAAAAAATTCAACGAAAATAGATGTTTTCGCGTCCCAAAAAACAAGTAAAATTAGAAGCGTTAAAACACGTAAAAAATGCAACGAAAACATGTGTTTTCATGTTCGAAAAAACAAATTAGAAGCGTTAAAACACGTAAAAAATGCAACGAAAACATGTGTTTTCATGTTCGAAAAAACAACTAAAATTACGAACGCCAAAAATACACTTTTACATGTAATTCTTATGGACAATAGGCATTTCAAAATTGCACAAAATGATCGTTTTCGCGTCCCAAAAAACAGCTAAAATTTGAAACGCTGAAACACGTAAAAAATGCAACGAAAATAGATGTTTTCGCGTCCCAAAAAACGAGTAAAATTATAAGCGTTAAAACAAGTAAAAAATCCCATCAAAAAGTACCAGTTATCACACTTATATAGTAAATTTTACTCAATTGCACTTAGCTTTGGGTATTTTGGTGGTTATGAGGCTTCAACTACTCGCACTCAGTTCTGGGCGCTTTGTATTTAATATTAAAAATTACCATTTAGTTATCAGTTTGTATAGTAAATTTTCATAAAGTGAAGTTAGATAGATAAATCGAAAAGGATGTTAGGTGTGGGATTTGAACCCACGCTCCCTTTCGGGAATCGCAACTTAACGCCACAACGCCTTAGACCGCTCAGCCAACCTAACTTATAAGTATACATAATGAAATGTTGGTATTGTAGGATAGGGTAAAAAATTCAAACATCTTGAATACAAAATTTAGGCATTTTCATTTCGGTAATATATGACAGGCATTTGTAAAGAATATCTACGTTTCGGAGGCTGAAATTGTAGTTGGTGCGGCGATTGCGACGAATGTATGCATACAAGGTGAGATGCCATCATTGTTGCTGAATGTGGGAACCATCCATAACGTATTATCATAATCCTCCAAGTTGACAACACGTGTAGGTAGGTCCAATTGTTGGAATTTCGCAGTAAGATAGTCACGTTTTTGAAGTCCTCGCACATAAATGACATCAACATCATGTAGATTTTTCTTGAGGATGGCATCCAATTGATGATATTCCACAAAACCGGAGGAATACCGCAATCCGTGAACGTTTCGTTCCAAGAATCAATGAAAAGTCGACCATTTTTCTTCAATAGTTGATGTGTTGAGTGATCTTTGTATCAAGGTTTTTTTGTATACAAATTGATGAGAACGTCAATATACACAAAAAATGCGAACAAAATAGACGTTCCTAACGCTCCAAAAAAATGGTAGATTTAAAAAGCGTTTGAACTCGCAAAAATGTGAACAGAATATACGTTTTACGCGTTTCAAAAAAGATAAAAAATACGAACGTCAATTCACGCAAAAATACGTACAAAAATAGCCGTTTTCGCATTCATTATTACGACGAAAATTAAGGCATACAAAATACACGTTTACATGTATTTCTTATGTAGATTTGACATTTCTAAATTGTTCAAAATGGACGTTATTACACGTTACAAATAAAATAAACGCCAATTCACTCAAATAATATGACCAAAATATTCGTTTATTACATTCAAAATTGGAATTTTAAAAGAGCAATTCACGCAAAAATGAGTATCAACTACATGTTGAGCTTACGTCGTCGACGTAAAAAAGGTAAGAGCTTCGGTCGGTAGCGAATATTTCTATAGAACAATCCATAAAAAAGCATGAGTTTTCGTGATTTCGTGTATGGTGATAGTGGCCACAGAACGGATCTTAGAGGCACAAAACAAAACTCGATTATTACAACCGACGTACTTTCCGTTGAGTTATTATCGCATTTCCTGTGAGCGAAAACCCAGAAATGAACATGTTATTCATAGTTATTTTGTGACCAGTACCGGCATCATTTTAAGTATGTGTAGTTTGTAATTCAATATAATATGGATTATGTTTGAAAGTACAGATGATTTTGAGGTAAGTGGGTTTCAGTTAATCATGTAGCAACGTAGTCTAAAGATGACAATAATTGATCATTCAGTCGAGAAAACATAATTTCAGCAAATATCGTGTTTTATTATTGGAGTTATCACCATTGTGTGGTTTAGGGCGATAGGCGTTTATATTTCATATCTTGAATTTATCCAGGAAATTATTCATTTTACTTCAGTTAGCATCTACAAAAATTTATTTCGTGTTGTCGATTTTCACAATGTTCATTTTGAATAAAGTCCGTTTTGGATACATAAGTCCATTATGATTTTTTTTTGAGATAGTCAGTTTTATTAAATATAGGGGTTTTTACAAATTATTACAGTCTAATTTCAAAATAAGATAACATTTTCGCCATATGTGTTTAATTATCTGAAATGTGATTGAGTGGAATTTTCATAAAAGTTTTAGCTGTGAGGCATGGTGACGTCATTATTGGTTAATTGATTATTTTATCTACAATAATTTTTTATATAAACAAATATTAATAAATGGGAATCACTCTCAAAAGTACAGCTTTCAAATCAGATGATAAACCTTTATCGGGACATGATACAATATTCGTATAAAAAAATCAAGTTCGATGATTTGGATCAAACGAAAACGACACAAAATATCATGAAAATAGTGGTAATAATTATAAAAGAAATTAGATGACGTCATATACAGTATGGACGACTGTACATAAATTATGTTTGCGGCAGATTTCAAGCTTGACGCGTCAGAAGAAATGAAATGAAACGGGATGAATCAACGAAATTATGAAAATAATAATAGTAATAAATACAGAGGTCAGCGCATTGAAATATACGTATGGAAGGGATCAAATTCATCGATTTGGATGAAACGACACAAAAAATCAAGAAAATAATGATGATAATAATAAAAAATGTAGAAGACATCATATTATACAGTATAGAAGGCTGTTAATAAATAATGCTTGCGGCAGATTTCAAGCTCAACGTGTCAGAAGTAACGAAATGAAACGGGATGAATCAACGGAATTATGAAAATAATGATAATAATAGTAATAAATGTAGAGGTTGAAATAAATATGGAAGGTATCAAATTCGATGATTTGAATGAAACGAAACGACACAAAAAGTTATGAAAATAATGACAATGATAATAAAAATGCGGTCGACGTCATATACCGTAGGCGTCCGACGGGTATCAAGCTTGACGCGTTGGAAGAAACAAAACGATATGAAATGAAAGGAAGCGAAAATGAATTAATGAAATCATTAAAATAATTGTGTTGATGAGAAATAGAGACAGCGCATAAATTACGCGTTCGACAGGTTTAGAGATCAACGCATTGAACGAAACGTCGCGTCGTGAAAATAATAATAATACTACGAAATATAGAGAACAACAACTAATAACCTGTGTCTGACTTGACGTGTTGAAAAAACGAATCGCAATGAAACGAAAAGGTAACGTGAAAAATAAAATGCCAACGAGATTCAAAATGAAAAATTGAGGTGAAAAAAAAGGTATGGAACGATGGGAAAAGATGCATTCAATGAACAGTTTTATGGACATTTCGTAATCACAGTGTTTCTCGAGAGACAATAACATATAAAAAACAAATGAGACACCAAATTTTATATTCATTAGATTTGGTTTCAATTAAATAAGTCTCATGCAGTGTGTTAGCAAGAGAGTTTGTGAGAAATAAATCATAGAGAAATTTCAGTAAGCAAGTTTGTTAGAAAGACACCCATCAAAGACGTTTAATATCCAACAGTTTTTTGCAGTGACGGCAGATCTCGTTCATAACTCGACTTTGTGAATTCGATAGCTTCGGGGTTTTTTTTTGAACGTGTTGCAAGAGTATATAATCCTCGTTCCTATATGAAAATGGTGTTTGGTTGCCTATGAGATGATACCTCTAGGGGGACCAAAAAAATCAACCCTCTATAAAATACATCAATTCCGTTGCCATTCTTTATTCACATTATTTCCAATGACATCTTGGGCATTTTTCTATAAATTCCTTAAGTTCTTGTGGAATTCCTCTGAACGTTTTTGATCTGATTTGAGTATTCCTCAAGGAACCATTACATAATCAGACACCAAATTTAACGTGCGGGTGGAAGGATTCATCAGATTGGAATTCAATTCAACTCAATTCAATTCAGGTGTTGTGTTATGTTCCAATTAAGTAAGCTGGTTTGTGGGTGAGATGTCACTGACAAAGACATCAACTTTGGCACAAGATTCATCAGATTGATTTCCATCAAACGAAAGGCTCGTGCAGTTTGGTACTATAAAAGTATGTGAGAAATACATCACCAACGAAAGGAATTACTCTAAATGTTAAATATTTTCAAGTGAATCATATGTTATTGCTTCCCAGTGGAAATGAGCCGAAAGACTTGAGGTAATATCGAGAGGAATATTTTCGACTGAACTATGTATCGATTCAGATGTGAAGTTTCACCAAAATGAATGATATATTCAGATCATTTTTGTTGAAATTGCTTATAGCCAAAGCACCATTTACAAACTCACCAAATTCACTCAAATTAGTAGTTCCAGATGATTTTTGATGACAAATATCTTGACTGAAAACACTACTACGCATGCCCCGTGTGAATACATATTTTCCTTCGAATTGACAAAAAAATTAAACAATAGTGATCATCGAAGAAGGAGTTCAGAATTGGTTTTCTCTTCAAAATTATCTATTACCAAAAAGTCCACTGCTTGAATAGCTGAAGAGGTAATTCCTTCTATCGAAAAAAACGGAGTTATACAGCGAATTGGAGTTTTAATAATATTCCTCCAAAAACACTCGAAGACATAGCCTGTGCGGGTGGAAAATGGTTGTAATTATTATTATTTGCCAGGGCGCACCAAGTCGACTTGTTCACTTTACAGCTGTAGGAAAACTCGGTTAACTTATCCCACCACCATTACAAAAACGAACATGTGAATTACAAGAACAAAATCAAAAATATCAAAATATCAATGAGGATTTGAGAATTCAAGCTAAAAGAACCATGTAACAATTTGTTATTCAAGGATTAGCACAACGAAAATTAGGTAGTTCAGACGAAATATACATGAAGTTGATAGTAGAATAGTTCCAGAATCGTCAAATCAACCAAAAAAAGACTTGTTATGAATATGTGCCAAACCGAAATAACTCTTTGAAGGAAATGCGGTATCACATCATACAACAATATCAAGAAATTCCTTGGAGGAAGAAAGGTGCATGACAAAACAATACGGATAGTTGAAATGTGCTAAAAAAATTTCTTTCAAATATACCACTCCGATAATGAGTCTTCGGAACAAAATTCAAGAGTTGCATTATCACCGATGTTACGGCTTTAAGTTTGTCAACCGTACAAAGACAGAAATCGAATGTTTGAGTGAAGAAGACTAACGTAAAAAATATTGGAATAATTGTGAATATTTCTTTCAAGTGTCGAAATTTGAAAGTAATCTCGAGATTTCACGGCTGGGAGATTATTCTGTTTCAACTCAACAAGCATTGTGGTATATGTTTCAGTAGAGCGGTGGTGTCCCTCCTCTCCGTTTGGGATATAGCATGAGCGGCGTCGTACACGACAGAATT